>CM057831.1:57245281-58646531 GCA_030068075.1 Paguma larvata
CAAGCTTTTGTGCAGACATGTTTTCATTTCTCTTGAAGATATATACCTAGGAGTGAAATTGTTAGGTCATATGGTAACTCTATGCTTAACCTTTTGAGGAACTGCCGAACTGTTTTCCATGGCAGCTGCACCATTTTACATTCCCATCAGCACTGTGTGAAAGTCCCAATTTTTCCACATCATCAACAATACTTGTTATTCTCTTTCTCATAAACGCATCCAAGTGGGTGGGAAATGGTTTCGCTATGTCATTTCATTGTTGCATTTCCCTAATAGATGATGATGTTGAGCATCTTTTCATATGTTTATTGGCCACTTCTATATCTTAACTTTGGAGAAAAGTTTATTCAGAACTTTGTCCATTTTTTAAAAATGGGCTTTTCTGGAGGAGTTTTAGGCTCACAGCAAAACTGAATGGAAAATACAGAGATTGCCCATATATCCCCCTCCACCCAAATACACATAGCCTCCCCCATCATCAACATCCCCCACCAGAGCAGTTCATTTGTTCCAATTGATGAAGCTACACTGACACATCATTTCACCCAAAGTTCACTTTACCTTAATAAATATATAACCTTTAAGGACATGTACACAACATTCAAGTATCATACATAGTTTCATGTCCTAAAAATTCTGTGTTCTGCTTATTAATCATTCCATCCTCCCCTATCCCTAGCAAACATGTATCTTTTTACTGTCTCTATAGTTTTGCCTTTCTAGAATGTCATATAGTTAAAATCGTATGTAGCCTTTTTACATTGGCTTCTTCCACTTAGTAATATGCATTTAAGACTCCTCTACTTTTTCATGGTTTGATTGCTCATTTCTTCTTAGTGACTAATGTTCCATTGTCTGGAATATTTATTTATTCCACAGTTTATTTATCCACTCACCTACTGAAGGACATCTTGGTTACTTCCAACATTTGGCAACTATGAATAAAGCTGCTATAAACATCTGTGTGGAGGTCTCTGTGTGGACATAACAGTGTGTTTAATTTTGTTTTTCTCCTTTAATACTGTATTAGCTATTCTGGGTCTTTTGCCTTTCCATACAAAGTTTAGAATCAGTTTGTCAATACCCACAAAGTAACTTGCTGGGATTCTGACAGGCATTGCACTAAATCTATAAATCAAGTTGGGAAGAACTGACATCTTGACAACTTTGAATCTTCTTATACCTAAACATGGAATATCACTTCATTTAATTAGTTCTTCTTTAATATTTTGATCAGAGCTTCATAGTGTTCCTCATATAGGCTCTATAAATATAAACATTTTGCCCAATTTATACTAGTATTTATGCTAGGATGTCATTTTCATGGGGCTAAAGTAAATGGTATTGTTTTAAATTTCAAATTCCACTTGTTCATTGCTGATATATAGGAAACCAATTGGCTTTTTTATATTAACCTTGCTGGAATTATATTATCCTGAAGCCTGGCTATAATCAAATAATAGTTCCAGAAGGTTGTTTGTTGACATTTTTGGATTTTCTACAGAGACAACTATGTTACCTGTGAACAAAAATGGTTTTATTTCTTCCCTCCAAATCTGTATACATTTTACTTCCTTTTCTTGTCTTAGTGCATTAGCTAAGCCTTACCACACAGTATGATGTTGAAGAGCATGGCGAGAGGTAACATCATTTACCTTATGCTTAACGTTACTGGGAAAGTTTCAAGTTTCTCACCATCAAGTATGATGTTAGCTGTAAATTTTTTGTAGATATTCTTTATCGAGTTGATGAAGTTCCTCTCTATTTTTAGTTTTCTTAGAATTTTTATCTTAAATGAGTATGGGATTTTGTCAAAAGCTTTTTCTGTATCTATTCATATATTTATGTAATTTTTCTTCTTTAACCTATTGATGTGATGGATAACATTAATTGATTTTCAAATGTTGAACCAACTTGCACACCTGGAATAAATCCCACTTGGTCATGGTGTATGATTCTTTTTATATACACTGTTAGATTTAATTTGTTAATATTTTATTCATGAGGTTTAAATTGATGTTCGTAAGATACATTGGTCTGTACTTTCTTTAATTGTCCCCCTTTGATTTATAGTATTAGTAACTTGTGTCCTCTTTTTTTTGTAGTTAGCCTAGCTACAGACCTACCAGTTCCATTAATCTTTTCAAAGAATCAGATTTTGATTTTGTTGATTTTCTCTACTGATTTCCTATTTTCAATTCATTGATTTCTGTTCTGTTTTCATTATTTCTTTTCTTCTGCTTACTTTGGTTTTAATTAGCTCTTTTTTCTAGTTTCTGAAGATGAATCCTTAGGAGACTGATTATAGATCTATCTTTCCTCTAAGCACTGCTTTTGCTGCATCCCACAAATTTTAGTAGGCTGAGTTTTGGTTTTCATTTAGTTCAAATATACTTAAATTTCTCTTGAAATTTCTTCTTTGATCCATGTGTTATTTACAAGTGTGCTGTTTAATCTTCAAGTATGTGCGGATTTTTTTAATGTTTATCTATTTTTGAGACAGAGACAGAGCACAAGAAAGGGAGAGGGAGAGAGAGAGAGGGAAACACAGGACCTGAAGCAGGCTCCAGGCTCCAAGCTGTCAGCACAGAGCCTGATGTGGGGCTCAAACTCATGAACTGTGAGATCATGACCTGAGCCGAAGTCGGATGCTTAACTGACCAAGCCACACAGGTGCCCCAAGTATTTGTGGATTTTCTACCTATCTTTCTCTTATTGATTTCTAGCTGAATTCCACTGTGTTCTGACAGCTAACAATGTGTTTCCTATTCTTTTAAAATTTGTGTTTTACGGCCTACTTTGTGGTCTATCTTGGTGAATGTTCCATGAAAACTTGAAAAGAATATCCATCTATTCTGCTGTTGTTAAATGAAGCAGTCTACAGATGTCCATTATATCCAGTTGATTGATGGTGTTACTGAATTCGGCTATGTACTTACAGACTTTCAGCTGGCTGAATCTGTCCCTTTCTTTTTTAATTTTTTTAATGTGTATTTATTTTTGAGAGAGAGACAGAGCGTGAGCAGGCAAGGGGTAGAGAGAGACACACACAGAATCCAAAGCAGGCTCCAGGCTCCAAGCTGTCAGCACAGAGCCCAACGCGGGGCTCGAACTCACAAACCGCAAGATCATGACCTGAGCCGAAGTCGGACGCTTAACCAACTGAGCCACCCAGGCGCCCTGAATCTGTCCATTTCTGACAGAGGAATGCTGAGCTCTCCAACTATAATCTGGATTTGTCTACTTCCGGTTAGAGTTCTATCAGCTTTCGCTTCACATGCTTTGACACCCTGCTGTTAGGTATATACACACTGAGGACTGTTATGTCTTCTTGGAGGACAGACTTTTATCGCTACATAATGCCCCTCTTGAACCCCAATAACTTTTCTTGCTCTGAGGTCTGCTCTGTCTGAAATTAATATAGCTAGTCTTACTTTCTTTTGATTAGTATCAGTAGGCTATATCTCTCTCCATTCAATTTTATATGTATCCTTTACTTAAAAAGAGGCTTCTTGGAGGCAATATATAGCAGATGTTGTTTTTTTTCCCCTGCATTATGACAATCTTTCAATTGGTGCATTTTTTTTTTTAAGTTTATTCGAGAGAGAGAATGTGCGCATGGAAGCAGGGAAGGGGCAGAGAGAGTGGGAGAGAGAATCCCACGCAGGCTCCATGCCATCAGCACAGAGCCTGACTCATGGTTCAAATCCACGAACCCTGAGATCATGACCTGAGCTAAAATCAAGAGTCAGATGCGTAACCAACTGAGACACCCAGGTACCCCAGAATTATATATATATGTGTGTATATCCATATACACACATATATATTTTAAGTTTATTTTGAGAGAGAGAGAGAGAGAGTGAGTGTGGGAGGAGCAGAGAAAGAATCCCAAGCAGGCTCCACACTGTCGGCATAGAGCCCAATGCAGAGCTTGAACTCATGAACCGTGAGATCATGCCCTGAGCTGAAACCAAGGGTTGGATGATCAACCAACTAACCCATCCAGGCACCCCTCAATTATTTATATTTTTATTGTTGGGTTGTAAAAGTTCTTTATATATTTTCTGAATACAAAGTCCCTCATCTGATATATGACTTCCAAATATTTTCTTCCATTCTGTGGGCTTTTTACTTTCTTGATGGCATCCTTTGCAACACAAAAGTTTCTCATTTTGGCAAGTCCAACTTATTTTTTCTTTAACTGCTTATGCTTTTGGTGTCATATCTATGAAGCGAGCCTGATTTGGTCATGATTTATGACTATGTTTTCTTCTAAAAGTTTTATAGTTTTAGTTATATTTAGGTCACTGATCCATTTTGAGTTAATTTTTCTATATGATATGAGGTAGGAGTCAACTTCATTCTTTTGCATGTGGCTAGCTAACTCTTTCAGCACCAATTTTTGAAAAGACGATTCATTCCCAATGTGCACCTTATTCTTCACAATGGCTCTTAATTCTCTAAGATGGTGCCACACCCTTGTTTTCCACATTATTTTCTTGAATGTCCCCACAGCTCTATAAACTTTGCTGACAGAACCTCAGAAAAGTCTAAAAGATAGCTGAAGAACTGTATATAATACCATAAATAAGTAAATAAACAAGCAAACAAATAAATAAGGCCTCAAAGCTATTTGTGAGATACATTTATTCAGCTATCTGATACATTTATTCATTTACTCAATTCTCACTTAAGGTATTCCTGTTCTAAATGCGCAGGTCCAGGGCTAGGCATGGGGATGCACAGATGAATTGGACTTTTTTCTTGTCTTCGAGAAGACAGATTAAAAAAAATACGCTGTTTTAAAACTATGAATTTACTTAGCCCAGGGAGCACAATTGTTTCCACTTTTCAGAAGGCACAGACAAGATATAAAGGAGAGTAATGACTCACTGAAGATCATGGTTGCAAAGAGTGATGAGGAAAGGGTCACAGAGCTTATGGGAGAAATCAGAGAGAGGGCTTAGGGCCTCAAATGACCAAATCAATGACTAGTCACAAAGTCCTCACTTTATGATTTTCATGGGCCCCAGGTACTTCTGTCTTTGTGGGCTCCTTCCTCCACTATAAAAAAAATATTTAAAAATGCTCACTTCAGCAGCACATATACTGAGACAGGAATACAGAGAAGAGCAACAACATGGCCCCTGCACAAGGATGACACAAAAAAATATATTTTATGACTGTATTACTATAAAGATGTATAATCAAGCTGGATCGTATTCATTTTTTCTCTTATTAAAGGAAATTAAGACATTTTTGTGGGTCCCTGGGCACTGTGCTTAATGGATAAGTCAGCCATGGGTCCTGCTGTAACCCCATAGCTATGGACCAAGTGTTCTCTCCCCAGCTGCCAAGTCACTTTGCTCTACTGCTTCAAAGATTCTCTCCTCTCTTGAGCCTATCTGATCAATCAGCCTGAGGTTTAAGTTCACGCTAAATCTTACACACTGCCTAAATTCACAATAAAAGGTAACCTTATTCCACTCGTATGAGCACTATAAAGTCACCTAAAAATCACTTGACAATAACGTGTATTCTGTGTTCAAAACAGGTTTAGATACATTCATGAATGATCAACCCCAAAAAAGAAAGATAGGTCATTGACCTGCAAACGCCAAAGTCATGGGAAGAATGTACCTGGCATCTAGAAAATAACCAATAAATATTTGTTCGTTCAGTCAGTCACAAGACAAGCATAAAACAAATCTATTCCCTTATAAAACTTCCCTTCTAATAAGACAGATAGGGGCGCCTGGGTGGCTCATTCAGCTGAGCGTCCGACTTCGGCTCAGGTCATGATCTCACCGTTCCCAAGTTCGAGCCCCGCGTCGGGCTCTGTGCTGACAGCTCAGAGCCTAGAGCCTGTTTCAGATTCTGTGTCTCCCTGTCTGTGCCCCTCCCCTGCTCATGCTCTGTCTGTCTGTCTCTCTCTCTCAAAAATAAATAAACATAAAAAAATTTAAAAAAAATAAGACAGATAATAAATATGTAAATGAGCATATATTTATATATATAAAATAAATTCTGATAGTGTTATGAAGGAAAATAAAGCAGGATAAAAGAAGAAAGTAAAAAAGGAGACTATTTTGTTGACTCCACTGTAGATACTCACTTCCCCCAAAAAGTTTCCAACAACAAGAGAACATGCTAGGTGAGATAGCCAGTTATACTTAGTCCAGTAGTAGGTCTTATTTCCTTGGGTTTTATCTCAGTTCCACTTTTCACCCCAAGAAATGGCTTTAAGGCAACAACTACCTTTCTCAGTGAAGAGAAAAACACTTGTAGGTTCTACTAATCCCCAGGTATTTAACTGCTCTATGTCAATGAACAGGGAACTTCCTCAATGACTCCATTTCCCCATCTATAAAATGAGGGGGTTGGCTTAGGTGATTTTTGAGGTCCTTTAAAGCTAAAATGCTGTAGTAATTCCACCAAATCTAACTCCAAAGCTTTGGAGTCAGCTCTAATACTTTGGCTTTCCAAACTGCCACAGTTTCCTTAGTTACCATACAACCAAAAAGAAAATGCCATTAGTGTGGTGAGCTGTGATTTAACAGGATGCTACCAAATTAAATCAATGAAACTTTAACAAATGATTACCACAGGCATGCATCAGGAATATTCATCACCAGGGGATGGCTTCTTATCCTGGCTTCAAGTACCTGCTAACTGCAAAGGGCCTTAAACTCTGGAACCCCATCCACCAGGGCAAACTTGGCATTTCGGAGGTCTCAGTCGATCTTCCAAGTTAGAGACGGATCAACCATACAGCTAAAGACTTCATTCTTTCACAAAAATTAGAGATGAAGCAGCCCAGCCTTTGCCCTTAAGGTATTTGGGGGGTGGGGGGAGACAGGACACAACAGACTATTAAACATAACATACTATGATAAGGATAACCAATGACATTTAAACAAACTGCTACTTAAGTGCAGAGAAAGGAGGTATTAGCTAGCTCCTGAACCTGTTATGAAACAACACATCAGGATGGCTGCCTCCTCTATCTTGTGAGGACAGATGCTCTGGTCTGCTGGGTGATTAGGACAACATGCTCTTCCCTTTTATACCTCAGTGCTTTGGCCAATGCCATCTTCTCTCCTTAGAATTCTTTCGTCATCTTCCCTGTCCATCTCTATTCACTCTCAAAGATGCAGTTCAAATTTTACCTTCTTCAAAAGATATTCTCCAACTTTATTCATTCATGCTTCCATTCAACAACTACTAGGTGAGCAAATGTTTAAGCTCTAGACTGGAAATACAATAATAAATAATAGCTCTCACTCTCAAGATACTTAGAATCTAGTAGATCTCCTCAGGTGAAGTGATTCCTCTTCTGCAAAAATCTGCAATTTGTACATTGTCTCCGAGGTCACCTTTATTAATTTTTATACTTGTTTCTGAGTCTGTTTCCATAACTAAACTCTAATCATCTTGAGGTCAAGGATCTTTTTTTTTTAAAAGCTTCTTTGAGGTACAGTATCCATTATAAGTGGACAATTGAATAACTGTTTGTACATTTACAGGGTTGTGCAACCATCTTTTTAAATCTAATTTTTAATTTTAATTTTAGTTTTGAGAGAGATAGAGAGCAAATGGGGGGAGGGGCTAAGAGAGAGGGAGAGAGAGAATCCCAAGCAGGCTCCACTCTGTCAGCGCAGAGCCCGTTGCAGGGCTTGAACCCATGAACCGTGAGATCATGACCTAAGCTCAAACCAAGAGCTGGACGCTTAACCAATTGAGCCACCCAGGCACCCCTGTGCAACCATCTTATTTTAAATAATTTCTATCACTTTAAAAACAAATCTCATGCTCATATCATCCGCAACACCCCCAAGACCTAATCAACCACTAATCTACTTTGTATCTCTATAGATTTGCTTTCGGACCTTTCATATAAACGAAACCACACGAAATGCAGTTCTGACTGGCTTCTTTCAGACACCATAATGCTTTTCTAAGGATCATCCATGTTCTATCTAGCACATATCAGTAGCTCAATTTTTTCTTGCCAAGTAATATTTCACTATTTATCCATTCATCAATTGAGGGACATTTGGGTTGTTTCTACTTTTGGGCTATTTTGAATACTATTGCTAAGAACATTTACGCACAAGCTTTTGTGTGGACGCATGTTTTTATTTCTAAAGTATATACGTTAGGAGTGGAATTGCTGGGTCATATGATACTTCTATGCTTAACCCTTTGAGGAACCACGAAACTGTTCTCCACAGCTGCTGCACCCCTTTACATTTCCATTAGGAGTGTGTGAGGGTGCCAGTTTCTCCACCTCCTTGACAAACCTTGTTATTATGTCTTTTTTTCTTATAGTATCATAGTGAATATCAAGTGGCATCTTACTGCGGTTTTGATTTGCATTTCTCTGATGACTAACTTCTTTTCGGGCACTTACTGGCCATATGTATATTTTCTTTGAAGAAAAATCAATTCAGATCATTTTTCCATTTTTTATTGGGTTATTTACCTTTGTCTTGTTGAGTTGTAAGAGGTCTTTATAAATCCTGAAAGTAAGTTCTTCATGAGATAAACGATTTGCAAATATTTTCTCCCATTTAGCAATCTTACTAGATGTGAACTGGGTCTGAGGATCACTTGAATTTTACTCACCTTTGTTTCAAAGAACTAGCCTGCAATCTGGTACAATGGATGTGTTCAGTAAATGTCAGATGGATGTTACATAATGTTCACAGCTTTGATGACAAGGATAATGCCTTACTCGTTCAGCATCCCCCTCTTACTTCACACCTAGCACTAGACACAAAGCACACACTTCGGAAATAAACAGAGACTGAGTAATTCTCCCTTGAATAAATGATGGGGATGATGTCAAATAAAATGGCCAAACTGAATTTTTCACATTTCTTCTCCCCCACCTAAGACTTCTCCTTTGGTCCTTCCTATTTCAATACATGGCACCATCAACCATGGTATTGCCAATTAGTTAAAGCAAAACAAATCCCAAAACCTGGAAGTCAAGCTTGATTATTTTCCTTCCCTTCTATCTGATATCCAATCCACGACTCTACTTCAAAACATATTCTAAATTCATCCACTTTAGCCCATCATCTCTGCTACCCCATCCCCAACACTATCGTGTCTCACCTGAACTACTGCAAGACTCCTAACAGCTCTTCTTGAATGCCCCTCTACAATGTGTTCTCCTTAAAGTCGCCGGAAAGATTGTTTTAAAAATGCAAACCAGCTCACCTCACTCCTATCTTTTAAACCATCCAAAATCTTTTCATTGTACTCTCAGGAAAATTCAACATGTTTAGCAGCATCTATGAGGCCTTACAGATCTGACTCTGCCAAACTCCCTGACCTAACTGGTATTATTTTTTCCTTGTTCACTATGATTCACACACACTGGCTTTCTCTTTGGTCCCAAGACATGCCTAACTCATTCCCACTGATTTGTACCTCTCCCTCCACTTAACACATGTCTGCTTCCAAATCTTCAAATTGCCAGATCTTCTTCATTCAGGTGTTGGTTCAAATATCACTTCACAGGCTGCTCATAACCTCTCCCAGTTGTTCTCTATCACATTGCCCTACACTCCTCAGAGCACTTATCATCACTTGGAGTTATCCTGTTTGCTACTTTGTGTTATCTGCATGTCCCCCATTACAAAGTACACTTCACAAGAGCAAGGATCTTGGTTGTCTTGTTCATTGCTGAGTTACTGGGACCTAGGAAAATGTGTGACATATTGAAGGCATAAGTATTGAGGAAGGAAAGATTGAATGACAAATTCCATATTTAATAAATGCTTTATGAATGCATGAGTGAATGAATTAGGGAGAGGAATGGAAAGCATGCAAAAATAAGTGGAAGCACTGTTACTTGATATTTTTATAGCTGCTCACTTTTCCCCACTTTCATTGCCTTTGTTTTTGCTCAGATCCTCATTATCTCTTAGCTACCAAAGTACTCCCAACTAATTTCTTCTTTCCCCAACTGGATCCCTCCAAAAATAATTTCTACACTTCTATCAGACTTGATCATCCTGAGACATAGATAGATCTGAACATGTTTTAAACCCAAGCTTCTTAGCATGTTGTTAAAAAGGTCTCTCCAACCTTATCGCTCATTGTTATCCTGTTACGTTTAGCCTATACTCAGTTTTACAGAAATTCTTACAGTTCCCAGAATATTTCATGTTGTTTAATGCCTCCAAACCTTTGCAGATCTTTTCACTTTGCTGGACCACTCTTCCCTACCTCACAGACTATCTATTGAACTCAAATTTAATCTTAAGAACAAACTCAAGCATCTTCTCTGTTAAGTCTTTAATGATTCCCCTAAGCAAAGTTAATCACTCCCTCTTTGTGTCACCACGGTATATAATACCCTATACCACAAGTATTTGTTTCCATGTCTGTCTTCCCCTATATAACTGCTAGCCCCCTGAGAATAGGAGCCAGGTGTTTATCTTTGTGTCCTCCCTCCCTACCCCCTGCCCGCACAGTATTTGGCATATATAAGCACTCAATAACTGACGACATAAACAAACATATCTTAACTCCTCAGCCTGGCATTCAAAATCAACCTTGTGTGGCCCCCAACCTGTATTTCTAGATTTAGCATTTAGTCCTCACCTACTTGATGATCTCCGAATACATCCTTCTTTTTCACATTTACTTGGGGCCTTTATTCCTGATGCTCTCTCTCTAGTGAAATTTAGATCCATAAGGTCCAGCTCAGAAGGCTTCTTCTCCAAGATTTCCTTACCCCCATCAATGAGAAGGGATTTACTTCCTCAATAGTATTTTGTTTTTTCTACTGATAAGGTAATTAGGACTTTTTTTTTTTAAGTTTATATGTTTATTTTTGAGAGAGAGAGAGAGCACAAGTGAGGGAAGGAGACACAGAATCCAAAGCAGGCTCTAGGTTGTGAGCTGTCAGCGCAGAGCCCAACATGGGGCTTAAACCCACAAACCATGAGATCATGACCTAAGCCAAAGACACTTAAGTGACTGAGCCAGCAAGGTGCCCCACTGGACCTTTTATTTTATAATTATAGCCACTACATTTGCAACTGGACTATATGACCCATTTTCAAACAGAACTATAAGCTCCTTGAAAGCCAGAAACATGACTTAGCATCTTCTCTCTCAACCCAACTGCTTAACATAGCTCCTTGCACAAAGTAAGTGATTATCAACAAATGTTTTATTAGTGGAGAATACCATGCTTAAGAATTAGAAATTTCATGCCGCCATTCCTTCACATGATATACTTTTACCCCTCCTTTAAGAATCAGCCCAATGTTGGGGCACTCGATGACTCAGTTGGTTGAGGGTCCAGCTTTTGATTTTGGCTCAGGTCATGATCTCAAGGTTCATCAGTTTGAGCCCCTTGTTGGGCTCTGTGCTGGTTGGGACTCTCTCTCTCTGCCCGTCCCCAGCTCTGGCTCTCTCTCTCTCTCTCAAAACAAACTTAAAAAAAAAAAAAAAAAAAGAATCAGCCTAATGTCCTATCCTCTCTGAAGTCTTCCCTAACTCTCCCAAATACAATTATGTCCTCCATCCATGTATCTGTAGTATCTTGTGCATAACTCTATTCATAATACTACAAGTCATTATCACTTCTTCTCCCTACTAGACCATGAGCTCTTTTGGAGCAGAGATAGTCTCATGATCCATTTATGAGTTCCCAAGACCAAATAAAGTATTTGGCATAATTAAATGTTCAATAAAAATGTGGTGCGTCCGTGTTACAGATTACACCAGCAACACAGATCATGGAATCCTATCACCAAGTTCAAATCCTACCTCCACTTACAACCTATGCAACCTTGAATAAATTAAAATTACTTAGCTGTGTCTTGGTTTTTCTCATCTAGAAAATGAACATAATAATAGTATTAAAACAGAATTAATAGAGCTAATGTCATGTAAAATGCTTACTACAGTGCCAGGTACACAGTATGCACAAAAAAATTAGCCATTGTTACCATTAGAATAGAGAAAAATGGTTTCTGCAGGGTGCTGACAGACTCAAGAAGAGGTTAAGCAATGGCAATGGAGAGTAAAATGTCACTGGAGCCCTCTTAAGTAATAGACGCATTGGGGTGCCTGGGTGGCTCAGTCAGTTCAGTGTCCAACTCTTGATCTCAGCTCAGGTCATGATCTCACGCCTGAGTCAGGCTCTGTGCTGACAGGGCAGAGCCTGCTTGGGATTCCCTCTCTCCCTTTCTGCTCTTCCCCTGTTCTTTCTCTCTCTCTCTCTCTTTCAAAAAAAGAAAAAAAAAAAAAAAGGAACAGACACATTAAGTTATTGAGAACACCCTACTGGGGAAGGAGAACAGAGGGACCACAAACCTTGGCAGGCTTATGGTCTCTGCCTCCAGTTCCCTGCTTCCTCTTTCCCCACTGTTTCTCCCTAGTTGCCCAGGGCCAAAAGCCCTGCTGGCCAGAACTCAGCATCCCCTTAGGAAAGCTGCACTTTAGAGAGAACTAATAAGTTTACATTTACCTACCAGATTTTCCTCTGAGGAACAAAGAGATAACAAAGGACTTCAAGAAGCGAAAACACAAAGAAATAAAGTGGAAATAAAGAATGACATCAGATGGATTATCTTGGGAAGGCTTTCAGGACGAAACAGCCCCAGGTGAATTGAGCCTACACTCCTCAGAGGCATCCTCTGGCAGTGCCAGTGCTTGCATGTGCTTCCATGGGTCAAAGATGCAAAGAAGCAGGATCTGGAAAACGGAACAAGGACTAAAAAGCTGAAGCTACAGGGGCACCTGGGTAACTCCCAGTTGGTTAAGAGTACAAGTTTGGCTCAGGTCATGATCTCACGGTTCATGAGTTCGAGCCCCACAAAAGGCTCTCTGCTGTCAGTGCAGAGCCTAGAACCTGCTTCAGAGTCTCTGTCTCCCTCTCTCTGCCCCTTCCCCACTCATGCTTTGTCTCTCTTCCTCTCTCAAAAATAAACATTAAAAAACATTTTTTTTAAAGCTGAAGCTACAGAAATAAAAATTCTAGCCCAATTTGAAGAATACTACAACAGAGGTATTCAAAGAGGTAATAGGCTAACCCAAAAGATAAGCTCCCAACCATTAGAGGGGTTTATACACAGACTGGGAGTGATCACTTACTGGGGATGTTCAACATCCCTCTAAGATTCAAATTCAATAAACATTTGAATTTCTACGCTAGCCATTGTAATAGATTAGGTGCTAGGAACACAGAGAAAAAAAATGATATGGTTGTCCCCTCCTGGAGTTCACCACCTAATCAGGGGGCAAGACGACATGATAAGTGCTGACAGAAATCTATATAAGGTACTATGGGGCACAGAGCAAATCCTCAGATTGTGGCCTATGACTCACTGGTAAGGAGCAATATGGCATTCATTAAAAGTGGAAATGCTTCATAAGCAGTTTATAAGCAAATGCTGTCAGGCGATATTGTCTTATTTCCAGAACAGACAGTTAAATGTGTCAGTTAATCTTTGCTATTAGGTCAATACTTTTTTCATCCTGAGCCGAATCCATACCTGTTGAGCATTCTCATTTATTCAATAAATATACTGATGTCTGCTATGTGCCAACCACTGGGCAAAGCACTGAGGAATGTACAGAGATGAGAAAGACACTCCCGGCATTCAAGGAGCTGGAACATTCCTCTTTGTCTTTTCCTTTCTCTCTCCTATCCCCCTTTATTGACCAGATAACACCTTAAATTCCTTCTGAAAGTAGAGGAGTTATTAAGACATAAGTTTAATTGGAGGCACCTGGCTGGCTCAGTTGGCGGAGCATGCAACTCTTGATCTTGGTGTTGTGAGTTTGAGCTCCACATTGGACGTAGAGATTACTTAAAAATAAAATCATAAAAAAAAAAGACATAAGCTTAATAAAAAAGTGACTTGCAAAAAACAAGAGTGAGCTGGGGACGGGAGGTATGATGGGAGACCAAATGGGAAAGATTGTCTGCAGACAGGCTATCTGCCAAAGTATGAAACTCTACATAAAAAGTTAAGAGTTCTGGAACTGAAGGTTATATGTAGGCCTTTTTGTCAATAACTTCCCTATCACCATTTTTTTCTTCTCTCAACTTAATGTTATCAGCACAGATTATTAAAAATTATTATACATTCATTCATTCGTTCACTAGTATTTACCTGATAGAAAACAGTACCTGAGTACCTGACAGAAACTGTAGGAAATAAAGGCAGAGTCAAATACTGGGACGCAGGACTTTCAAAGCTGCAAGAGACCTTTAGAACATCATCTAGTCCAAACCTATCATTTCACAGATGAAGAAGTGAGGTACAGACAGGTTGAAATCTTTCATGAATTCACATTTTCATGCACTTATTGAATCATACTCTTTGCCAGGCACCAGGGATACAAGGCTTTCAAGGAGAGCCTAATCTTATGGGAGACAGACAAATAGCATGACTCCAGTCAAATTACCTCTATAAATGAAGTCGTATACTTACACAGTAGAAATGTCCACTGTAGGACAGTATTAGAAGTATATAGTACTCACATTGCCCAAAATAGTTAAAAGTACAGGTGCTCTGTCACTTACCTAGCTATATAACACTGGGCAAGTTACATAAATTCTCTACACCTCAGTTTCCACATCTATAGAATGGGGATACCATAATAGTACCTACCTTGTAAGATTTTGGTATTAAATTAGAAAATGCATATGAAACAATCGGCGCAAAGTATTCTATCTTATTTCACCTTCAGCACTCTGCCTCAGCATTCTCCTCCTGAGCCTTGGCCTCATAATCTCAACAGTCTTTTAAGCATCTATTATCATCTGGCTGTCTCTGAGAGAAAACAAATCAGCTATTCATAGTCTAGAACCTAGGTGTATTGTTTACTATTGTTCCCCCCCCCCCCCCCCCCCCCCCCGCTACACTATGCTGTTACTCAGTTTACATACCTTAAAAATAATCCAAAGATAGAGGCACCTGAGTGGCTCAGTCGGTTAAGCATCCCGACTTTGGCTCAGGTCATGATCTCGCACTTGGTAGGTTCAAGCCCCATGCTGGGCTCTGAGATGACAGCTCAGAGCCTGGAGCCTGCTTCAGATTGTGTCTCCCTCTCTCTCTCTGCCCCTCCCCACTTGCGCTCTGTCTCTCTGTCTCTTTCTCTCTCAAAAATAAATGAACATTTAAAAAAAAAACTTTAAAAACATAATCCAAAGATAAATAGTCAAATATCCAAGATTAAACTTCAGTCACACATACCTCAATCCCCCAGTAAGATCCTGGCTTTGAACAAGAATCTCTAGAGAAGAAACTCCTGCAAACAAGGGATGTTTATCAAATGTCTATAGGGAGAGACCCACAGGAAGAAAACAAAAAACAAAAAAACAAAGCAACAAAGCAGTGATTACTACTTTGAAGAAGCAAGGGATTTCTACAGCCTGCCTGTTGGGCTACCAGTCTAGCAGAGAAGAGGAGATATGACATGGACTGCCACTTCCTCTTTGATATATCCATCCGACCTACTCCCTAGCACAGCACCTGTGACATGTTTTTGTACTTATTTATCAATGTTTCTCTTCTCATGTTAGTCTGTGAATTCCCTGAAGGCAATTATCATACCTTCTCCATCTTGGTATTATCAAGCATAGCACAGTGGCTGGCACACAGAAGGTGCTTCAGAAATTTGATGAATTGAGAAATGAACACAGAGAAAACCATCAAAGGCAAGGAAAGAAGACATCAGTGTAGATCGGAATAGTTCTAGAAGTCAAGACAGCCTTGGGCTAGAACCTTAAAGGACAGGTGGGATTTGAAACATACGAACAGGACAGCCCCAACAAAGACCTGGCAGTAACCACAAACACGATGCACTATATGTTAGAACCAGAAAGAGTTTTAAACATGATTTAGTCCAATAGTTCAATTCTCATAGGGATGTTGTAAACATTCAATTAAAGAGCATGTACTACTAAGCAGAGTAGCTGGCATATCACAAACATTCACTAACTGGTAGCTATTATTACTATTACTCAAAAATAATAATTATCAAACATTTAGCAGGGGTCTGCTGTATGCTAAGCAGCATGCTGAGGAAAGGGACTGTAACAACAAGCAAGACAGACTTGGATTCTGCTCTCTCATGTAGCTAAGAGTCTAGTGGGAAGACAGACAAAATAATCTTTAGCAGACCTGAGCTAGAAGAAAGTATAGTGAGGTGCTGAAAGAAGAAAGAGTAGGGTCATCCAATCAGTGGGCAGTAAGAGAAAACTCCTTAATTTTCAAAGCGTGTCTGAGGGGTTCTGAGTCGCCGTAAGTATCCCAAAGCTTCAAAGTGAGATTTTGTTTGAATAAAGGGTTTTGCGGCTAAATAAAGCTTTAAAAAACACCAATCTAGTCCAATTTCCTCTTTTAACAAGAATAAAACAGGGGCGCCTAGGGGGCTCAGTCGATTAAGTGTCCAACTTCAGCTCAGGTCATGATTTCACAGTTCATGAGTTCAAGCCCTGCACCGAATTCTACGTCTGTCTATGTTGACAGCTCAGAGCCGGGAGCCTAATTTGATTCTGCGTCTCCTCTCTACCCCTCCCCTGTTCACACTGTCTCTCTCTCAAAAACAAATAAACATTAAAAAAAAAAAGAAAAGAATAAAACAGGGCCCAGATGAGGCAAATTACACACCTGAGGCAATAATACCAAGTTAGTTGTAGACTGGGATACTTGCTTTCAACTTGAGCTGGAAACTACCCACTGATCTGCATATCGCCTCATTCTGGCAGATGAACAAGCACTGGGAGTAGACGCACCCAGAATTCACAGGGACTGGCCAGGCAGGCAGTCTGGCCCTGACTGGATGTTGATGTGCTTTTCTACTTTAGGTCCCCAGCTGGGTCTCTGAGTCAAAACAATGCCTCCAATCCCTAAGGCTGACCTTCCAGGAGGAACTCACTGGCTCTAGGAGTAGATTTGCTTCTGGGCCACCTATCTGGTGCCCATGCCTTATCCTACTAACAGCCTCAAGCACCATGTAGTCTGGCAAGTTGAGCGCAAGAACTGAGTTTAACCAGTTATTTCAGCCTGTTTAATACTTAGCCTGAGCTGACTAGACCCATCTTTCATCTTTCTAACTGCCACTAAGCTAATCACTCCTCCCAACTAGGGGTTCAGCAGAATCAAGTTATCAGTAAATTAAAGGACCTATATGGAAAAACCAATATTGCTTTGATTAACCGCTACTTAACACCTCTCAAGAATGAAAATGCTGCTTCATAATTTGGAGGTTAAACTTTTGTACATATAGAAAGGGGTAGTTTACTTTGGTAAAATGAATCTGTAGTTTAGGTCTTTAAACTGAGGGAAAACAAATGCTTTGGAATCTGGAAAAAAAAATGGGTTTAAATCTTAGTGATACCACTTAATAGCTGCAAGATCCTCGGCATTCTCAAACACTCTGAACCTCAACTTCCTCTATAATAAAGAGAATACTAATAAAAGTATGTCACAAATGTGAGACTCAAAATGCTCTTTTGAATATCACAGTCACTTATCAAATGTACTGTATCAATTTTCACATGAGATCATTAAAATCATACAGTTTTAAATTACCTACCCCTCGAGCACAAATAATGGAAAATGGAACCAAGGTGCTCAGTATAGCACAGGCGGACCTGGGTTGGAATCTGCACCTCCCCGTTCACAAACTGGAATCCTAGAAAAGTCACTCAACCTCTCCAGCCTCAGTCTCCTCAAGTATAAAATGCAGCTGATATCATCTAACTCACAGGGCTGCTATTAGTAATGAATGAGACAATGCAAGTAAAGGACTTTAAACAGGAGCTGGTTTATGGTAAGGACTCAATAAACTGTAAGTTTTTCTACCAGTAGCTCATTTCCTAAATGCTATTTTCTCTACACCTCTCCAAAACTAGAGAAGCACTTAGCAAAACTTAAATTATGATGCAACAAATAATGAAAAGACAAAAGAAGAGGAAAAGAATGAATGAACCGACGGCTGCTATTCCAGACCACTTATCATGCTAATGGCATCTGACATCGGAAAACACAGGTACTATATCCTGAAGAACAAGACCAAAAGCATGCGCAATCTTTCCAAAGAAGTGGCAAAGAGCACCAATTGTGTCTTAGGCTATTCATTACTCTTTTATAATCTGGGCCCTACAGTTGTTTCTCTACCAAGCAGAAAGAGTTACAGGAAGGCATCTGCCACATGCAAATCATTACTTCTTTGTAGACCCAACTTTTATGTTTTCAGCTCAAACTCATCTCTATTATAAGGATTTCACTGACTCCCCCCAGCAGACTCAACCACTTGCCCCACTTAATTTTTTACACACTTCTAATATAGCAATTACTTAGTATAGTAGAGCTATTTGCATGCCTCTTCCCGACAGTCTAAGTTGGTAAAGATCCTGTCTTGCCTTTGAATTGCCACTGCATAACACACAGTAGACCTCCATAACTGCAAATTATAAGGATGGATTTCACCTTCTTTTTCACTAATTAAGGCTGCTAAGACACAGCTGGGTAGACTTTAGTAAAAACTTACATAAAGTCTGCCAGACCAGACCCCTGGTTTTTTGTTTGTGTGTTTGTTTGTTTGGGAGAAGGGAGCTCGAAGGGATTACTAGCTGTTCCTGCTTCTCAGAGTTACTTTCGCAAACACACAAAAGATAGAACCAGTCCATACAGAATTTCCAGACCACAGATTATATCTTTCTAAGTAAATAAAACAAGTAACAGAAGTTTCTGAGATGGATGTTAGTGGTTACATATAAAGTTGACCTCTAGGCACGACACTCTAAAGTCTGTAGTATACTATACAACTAAAAGCTCTTAAGTTCTTAAAACATTAAGGGAATAAAAGCTAAGAAGCAAAAATAAAAATTGTCTTACATCAAAACTTTAAGTTCTTTTCTCCTCTGTCAATACTTTTGCTCTTTATCTCAATGAATCCTGATATATGTACCTGAAATCAGGCTCCCTCAAAGGAGGGCTCATGACTAACAAACCATATGTAATAACTTCAATATTGTATTTACTTTTTCCAAGGCACTTTCAACTATATCTCACTGAACCACAGCCAACCGTAATCACAGAAACTTAAAGCTGGAAGGGGCCTTGGAGGACATTTCCACAACCACCCATGTCACCAACCAAGTGGTATCCAAACATCTCTAGCGGTTGAGAGGTATGGGTCTAAAATGCTTCCAAAAAAAAAAAAAAAAAAATCTCCCCCTACTCTACCCACCTGTTAGTTTCTCAGTCTCCTCCCACCACCTTCATGACCCCAATCAGGTAAACCAAACCCACCAAGTCATGCCACCACCAAGCAACAGTCTTAGCTTCTCAAGTCCACCTCTACTTCCTTTCTCTGAGCCTC
Organism: Paguma larvata; assembly: GCA_030068075.1. Lineage (NCBI taxonomy): Eukaryota > Metazoa > Chordata > Mammalia > Carnivora > Viverridae > Paguma > Paguma larvata. Next base: position 57,264,659 of record CM057831.1, read on the forward strand.
ACCCCCAATTATCCCCAGTCATCCACCTCCAGTACACAGCCAGAGCCTCTAAGATTCTGATCCCTCAGAGATGCCACTGGTGGTGGGCAGACCCCTGACAATCAATCCCCTTCCTCCTATCCCTCTGAGCTGTCCATATGCTGTCCTATGCAAGGCCACAAGCAGCTCTTGCTATGAATGTACCTTTGGCCTCAGAATAATTTCCCTTTCCTTTCTCACCTTCTATTTACTTCTCAGCGCCATCCCTTCATTCCGTTTAAACTCAAAGTCTCTTTCCTCCTAGTGATTCAAGGACCAGCAGTAATTCAATACATCAGTTGTTAAATGTCTATTAGGCAGGTAAAGGGGACACACACCCTTAAGGAGCTCACCTCAAAGAGCTCATAAGTCTAGAAAGAGCCGGAAATAGAGAATCATTTACCCCATAAGACTCGGCTCCTCCGCGAAGCCTCTAGCTCAAACTGCCCTGGCCCCCTCTTCTCAGTGCCACCATTATACCTCTGACGCTTTGACTAGTCTTCCCTCTGTGTGTCTCACCACTAGGCTGTGGGATCTTCAATGGGAGGGCCCCTATGTCCCTAGCACTTAGCCCAGGACTCAGCACAAACATGATATGTAATATTTGTTAAATGAGTCAAAGTATGAATTCCAGTATACAATCATTCATTCTTCCATTCGGTGCACAAAACTTTACTGACACATTATGTACAAAGTCCCAGAATGTAAGCATAAATAAAACAGTTCTTACATAAAAATAACTCGACACTGTAATACTAGATTAGCACTCTTCCCGGGTGTGCGTCCCCAACCCCCACCCCAAACCTAGACGGTCTTCTCCCACAGCGAAGGTCCGGCCTTCCTTTGCAGAAGTCCACGCCCCTCCAACTCAAGCTACCTCTCAAGCGCTTCAGTCCTACCCTACGACCCCCAGCTAATAATCTCAAATCTTAACGCCCCCACTCCTCTGGCTTTTCTCCCTGTCCTCCATCTCCACCCCTGAGGTTACTGCAAGTCTTCTATCCCCATGATCGCCTCTCAGTCCCCGAGTACAGGATACCTCTGATTTCCCTCTCCGCGCACCCGCCCCCCAGTTGGCTCCTTCTTTCTCAGGGTCCCGCCTCCTCGAGGACCCCACGGCTGATAACCTCTCCTCCCCTCCCTTCAGGTTCAGGTTGAGCCTCTTCCCTCCTTGACTCTCAATGTTTCTTACCTCATCCAGCTCCCGTTCCCCGGCAGCACCTCCTCCAACCTCCACCTCTACCACTGCCGCCATCTTCACAGCTCTCCCCCTCCCCCCGGTCCCCGCGCGAGCCAGCTGCTTCCGCCGCTCAAGTGCTCCTAGCCAATCGGCAGCGCAGGCTCTAGCAGGGGGCGGGGCAACAAGACACGCCGAACCCAGAGCGGTACTAAGAGACCATCTACCTGCTGCTCTCTTAAAGGTCAAGGAGGGACGATTTCCATGCATTTCCAAGCTTCCGTAGGGGAGGGTTCTTGGAAAATGAGAAATTTGACTTGGGCTTTTTCAGTCCAAATATTTCACCAATTCTCCCCTTTGGAGATCAAAAAAAAAAAAAGGGACTCTAAACCGTCAACTTTCGCGACGCTCCCTCACCCTAAGCTTCAAAGAGTGAAGCGTGGAGGCTAAGGACTACATTTCCCAGAATGCATTGCCTCTAACCCGGAAGTTTAGGTTCCGGGCTCTGGACAGATTTGTAGTGAGGGGAAATTTGCATAAAATATAACTAAAAATATACATGTAAAAATAGATATAAAACATACATAGATGCACACGAATGCATTTTACCACATGTCTTGTTGCCTCGGTGGGAGTCATTTTTCAAAAACAACTTCTTGAGGCCCCAGAATATATTCCCGGACTTGGGGAGGCGGAGAGTAGTGCGCGGGATCAAAAGTCGGAGGTCAGAGGGCCGAATTGGCGGGAGAAAGCGTTTGTGGTCTGCGATCTGAGGTTGTGGTGGATCTTCCAGGTCCATTGTCCTGGGTGAGGGGCTTTGAGGGTTATTGATGGGAAGGGGAGTTGCGGAGAATGGGTGGCGGTCAAGGAATAAACAGAACAGCGCGTTCCGAGGAGAGGGGGAAGTGGCTGCGCGGTTTAGTCTCCCGAAGCTGAGAGCTGAAGAGCCTTGCACTTAGTAGGTGCTTTAGGGGGCCAAGCCGAATTAATATTTACTAAGTACCATGTAAAAGGGTTTTGCATACATCAGGAAGCTATCGATGATTCCTAATAGAGGGGTAACAATGAAATACAAATTTAAGAAGATTGATTTTAAAGGGAAGAAAAAAATCAAGAGACTTGTATGTTTAGTTGAGCATTTGTTGCATCTTTACTACATGCTGGGTTCTAGGGGTATAAAGGTGAATGATTTAAGGCACAACTAACGCCCTTGGGAGCATCCAGCGTTCCCGTACTAACCTATTTTGCTGCTTCGTTGCCCTGTGGTTGCATCCCAGTTGTTTCACCTTTGTTGGAATCTCACCACCTGGTCCAGATACATTCCCTGCCCATCCCCACAAGCCCATTATGGGCATCAGAAACAGTGTGATTTCCTGCAGATATTTCCAGAGAACCAGCCATGGCTAGTTTTTTATGTTTTTGTTTGTTTATTTTTTGGGGGGGGGTGTTGTTGTTGTCCTCTTCTTCAGGAGTAGCATGAGGATTCTTTCTTTCTCTTCTGGAAGCTGATGGGACCAAAACATAGGCAGTGCTGAAGTGGTGACAGAAGAACCCTTAGGAGAAAGTATTTTTGCCTTGTACTTGGGACAGCTGCTGGGCCCACAATGGCTCCTGTAAAGATTAGCCACATCGTATCATTTTCCTCTCAGGTATGTTAATTAGATGTTATGACTTTTTTTCTTGGCAACTGAAAGGAGTGACAAAAGTAGGAGACTTGGCTGCACTTTCAGGAAACTCCCAGTTTAATAGAAGAGGCATTGTCCCTTCTTTGGGAATCCAAAGGCAAAGGAAGACACACAGCTCTTGCCCTCAGGTTGTTCCCCGAGCAGGGCAAGGTACATAAAAGAAGTGTTCCTGGGAATTGAAGGTAGAGAAGGAATCAACTTCAGGATTCACCCTTAGTTTGAAAAGAACTGGCAAAACCATAGGCCCAGAGTCTGTACCAGGGTTCCTAGAAGGGCAATTTAGTTATTTTGTCATTGAGAGCTGGCCAGGACACTCAAGGTCATTCATCCCTGACCTGTGAGGATATCATCTTGACCATCAAAAGTGATCCCAGCCTCCTCCCTAAAAGTTCCCTTTTGGGAAATTCAAATTATCAGATTAGATCTAGATGCTGGACCCTAAGCCCAGGTGATTCTTAGGGACTTCCCACCCTTTCCTTTGCTGTCATTTCTGTTCATACCTTTTCTCCCCACTCTCCCCCTTCTGTTGCCCTTAGTCTTTCTCAAAGGATGCCATTGCCATTTTGGGTGGGATACATCTGCATTTGTAGCAGTATCATTTGTCTGATGAGATATTTAGCATCCATGGCCTTAAGACATTAATGACAGTAATGCTTCCTGGTCATTATGACAGTCAAAAACATCCCCACTCATTTCAGAAAGACTTTGAGCTAGAGAGTCTTTTGGAGCTACTGTATCAACTCCTAAGCGAAATAAAATAAAAATTACCCATATCCTTCTTACCTACATAGTCAGCCTAAGTGGTTTTCTTCATAGATTGAGCCTTATAAAATGCTAGAGAATATTACTTATCATTTAATACTGAGGTTTTCAAACTGTGCTGTATGGGCACTCACTTCTAGAAATTGAAGTGGGAGGTCTAGGCCCCCCAACCTGTGTGAGTGTGTGGGTTTTTTTTTTTTAATATTTATTTTTGAGAGAGAGAGAGTGCGAGCAGGGGAGGGACAAAGAGAGAGGGAGACACAGAATCCGAAGCAGTCTCCAGGCTCTGAGCCGTCAGCACAGAGCCCGACATGGGGCTCAAACTCACGAACCGTGAGTCGAGCTGAAGTCGGACACCTAACCAACTGAGCCACCAAGGCGCCCCCCTGACCTGTGTTTTTTGTTTGTTTGTTTTGTTGTTGTTTTAATTTATTTTTGAGAGAAAGAGACAAGAGTGTGAGCAGGGGAGGGGCAAAGAGAGGAAGACATAGAATCTAAAGCAGACTCCAGGCTCTGAGCTATCAGCAGAGAGCCCAACGTGGGCTCAAACCCACAGACCGTGAGATCATGACCTGAGCCGAAGTCGGAGGCTTAACTGACTGAGCCACTCAGGCGCTCCCCCCAACCTGTGTTTTAACCAGAGCTGTTTTTATTTGTTGAAAATACACACACACACACACACACTCACACACACACACACATTGTAGTATAAGATTTCAGCTAAAAGGAAGGGTTTTATTACTAAAACAAAAAACAAGATTGAAAACCATGAGTATAAGCTCTCTCCCTTTTACTTATGGATGAAAGAATTTAGATCCAGAGAGAAAAAGTAGTTTGCTCAGGGCCTTTTCACAAAAAATATCTAACTGTGGGTTAGAACCAAGAATTTCTCTCTCAGGGGGGTACCTGCGTGGCTTAGTTCGTTGTGCATCTGACTTCGGCTCAGGTCATGATCTCAGTTTGTGAGTTCGAGCCCCACATTGGGCTTGCTGCTGTCAGCACAGAGCCCACTTCAGATCCTCTGTCCCTCTGCTCCTCCCCTGCTTGTGATCTCTCTCTCTCTCTCTAAAAAAAAAAAAATATTAAAAAAGAAATTTTTTTCTCTCTTGGAATTGCTGTTGTTGCCTTTGAACAAATCACTTTATTTCTATCTGTCATTTGTAAAGTTAGAATAAAAATCCTTGCCTTTCTTTTCTCATAAGGCTACTTTGAAGATAAATAAATGTCTGTGAAAGTACCTTATAAATGAAAAGAAATAGTATAGTGTAGTCGTTAAGAGCTATGCATTCAGAAAGCTAGACGTTTTTACTTTGGTTGGTTATTTGGCTTTGTGGCCTTAGGTATATTTCTGAACCTAAGCTTCGATGTATTGATCTGTTAATTAAGAAGCAATAATAGCAACTAAACTAAATAGTAAGTAAAGCGTTAAGAGGATTAAATGAGGTAGTTTGGTAAATGAAGGAGAGGTAAACTGTAAATCCCTGGCACGTGAGAGCTGAATTTATATGGACTCCCATCCAGTGGTCTTTCTATCATGGTAAAACGCCTGGAAAGGTTTGGGAATGTAGGGATCCCTCATTCATAGGCATCCTTTTTTGTTTTCAGCTCAGTGAGGTTTCTGATTTACTCCTTCTCTCTCTGACTTAGGATCCCAAGTATCCTGTGGAGAACTTGCTGAATCCAGACCATCAGAAGGGGCCTTGGCTCAGCTGCCCTGGGGACAAGAGTGGGCAGCTGAAAGTGGAGCTCCAGCTGGAGAGGGCAGTGCCCATTGGCTACATCGATGTGGGTGAGTGAGTTCTCTGAGGTCTAGGAACCTCTGTGGGGGATGCAGGAGTCACATTCCCCTCCAAATGCTCCAAGATGTCTCAGTTTGGTCTAGCTGAGCACTTTTCATGGAATCAGCCCTTTTTGGTGTGAAGGTGAGATGGGGTCCAGGTGCCCTTCTCAGGTGTATGGTGTTGGCAGACTCTGAGGTTTCTGTTCACATAATGCAATGGGAAGGACACCTGGCTGGCTTAGTGGGTAGACCATGTGACTTTTGATCTTGGGGTTGTAGCTTTGAGCCCCAGGTTGGATGGAGAGATTACTTAGAAATAATTTTTTTTTTTTTTTTTTTTACTGTTTATTGATTTTCGAGAGAGAGAAACAGATAGAGTGCGAGCGGGGGGAGACACAAAATCTGAAGCAGGCTCCAGGCTCCGAGCTGTCAGCACAGAGCCCAATGCGGGGCTAGAACCCACAAACCGTGAGATCATGACCTGAGCTGAAGTCGGATGCTTAACCGACTGAGCCACCCAGGCGCCCCTTAAAAATAAAATTTGAAGAAAAAAAAATGTAATGAGAATGGCATTCCCTGAATTATGCAACATACGTGCCCCACTTTGATCTGAGTAGTCTGGATGAGGCCTTAGGACACTGACATAATTATAAATGGCAACAAATAGGACCTGCATACATCCGTAAATATCATTGTCGAGAGGATGCTGGGGGATGAGCTCTGCAGACTAATCTGGGAAGTCTCCACAGGAATTTACAGGTTGAGAAGTTTGGCCTTAGCATTCTCTGGAGTAGAGAACTGACAAAGACCGTTGGTCTCAGCTCTGTCAGGCTCCCTAGCAGGGGTCTAATAGAGACAGAGATTAGCACTGCCTGCCAGAGCCAAAGGACAGGGAAGCAGCAAGTCTGTTGAGTCAGGGAGGGCTTCTAGCTGGGAGGACCACTGTGAACCTTCTTACTGTCATTTTGTGGGCCGAGGTCTCATCCACTTCAGTTGCTGGCTCACTGTGTTCCATGACCTTTCTGGGCTTCCAGCCGCTCTGCAAAGGAAGAATGTCCTTTTCCCACCCAATTTCTTGTGTGCAGTCGGGGGAGCATCTGTTTTCCTATCACCCTTAAATCCTCCTCTCAACCTTTTGTCCCCAGGTAACTGTGGCTGTGCTTTCCTGCAAATTGATGTGGGCCGTTCTTCCTGGTCCCTGGACAGACCTTTTGTCACCCTGCTCCCTGCAACCATGCTTATGTCCTTGGCTGATTCAAAGCAGGGGAAAAACCGCTCAGGGGTCCGCATGTTTAAAGACGGTAAGGGAGGCAAAAGCAGAAATGGGAAACGGACTGAGCCAGAGAGACTATAAGAAAGATGCAGTCACGCTAAGCTAGACAACCCACTAGAGAGGACCACGGAGCCGTGAGGTGGAATTGTGGGAGGGGTCCGTGAGGGGCTTGGTCGTACCTGTGGGGCGTGGGGTAGGTAGGTAGTGAACAACTCCTGGTATGTTTGTGTGAGTTCTCTGTGGTGAGAATGGATGGTAGCCGAGAACGTTTATGCGCTATGATTTATATTACACATAACGTGACTTGGTGGAGCCTGATGTAGAACCCGTGTTTGTGAGTAGTGTTTTTATTTGTATAAATGTACATTGGTGTGAGTACATTTATAAACCGCCCTTTATCCACGGTTTCGCTTTCCATGGTTTCACAGCCCAGAAGCAGATGGTGTTCCTTCTGGTGTATTATCGGAAGGCCAATAGTAGCCTCCCTGTGTCGCAATGCCTGCGTCATTCACCTCGCTTCATCTCATCACGTAGGCATTTTATCATCTCACGTCAGCCCCAGAAAAAGGGTGAGCAGAGTATAGTAAGATATTGTGAGAGAGAGAGAGACCACGTTCACGTAACGTTTATCATAGTCTGTTGTTATAATTGCTCTGTTTTATCATTGTTGTTCATCTCTTCCTGTGCCCAACTCATAAATTAAACGTTATCATAGGTATGTGCGTATAGAAGAAAACAGCGTATACGGGGTTTGGTGCTATCTGTGGTTTCAGGCATCCGCTGGGGGTCTCGGAACATGTCCCCCACAGATGAGGAGCGACAACTGCATAAGTGTTAGTATAGAATAAATATTTATGTAAGAGATGGAAGGCTACAGGATAGAGACGGTTAGGTAGTATATAGTGCTTCCTGAGTTCCGACCCCTGCACATCTCTGCGTTCACTAGGCACTGCAGAACAGACATAAGATCTGATTCCTGGCTTCTGGGGACTTACGGTCTAATAAGGATTTGTCTGTGTTGAAGTTGAGGTGTTTGTAGTGTTGTGAAGGCAGCGTGATATGGGAGGGGCCTACGAGGTGCAGGAGATGAGGTGCTACCGCAGAGTGGGGGGAAGTAAAGGTGAGAAGGGTTTGCAGTGGTGGCATGTCACACGGTGAGTGAGTATGGAGACCACGAAGCGTTGTGAGGGAGGTAGAGGTCTCATGGTCCAGGAGAGCAGATGTATCTCATCTAATCCACTGGGCGAGTGGTCACCTCGGACCCCAGCACTACAGGTACCTCCTATTAAAATGAGACACTGGGGTCACCTGGGTGGCTCAGTCAGTTAAGCATCTGAGTCTTTTTTTTTTTTTTAATGTTTATTTATTTTTGAGAAAGAGAGATAGAATGTGGAGAGGGGAAGGGTCAGAGAGAGAGAGGGAGACACAGAATCTGAAGCAGGCTCCAGGCTGTCAGCACAGAGCCCGATGTGGGGCGCAAACTCACAAACCGTGAGATCATGACCTGAGCTGAAGTCGGACATTAACCGACTGAGCCACCCAGGCGCCCCAAGCGTCTGACTCTTAATCTCGGCTCAGGTTATGACTTCACAGTTCGTGAGTTCAGGTTCTTCACTGGGCTCTGCACTGACAGTGTGGAGCCGGCTTGAGATTCTATCTCTCTCCCTCTCTCTCAGTCCTTCCCTCACTTGTGCTCTCTCTCTCTGTCAAAATAAATAAATAAGCTGGGGCACCTGGGTGGCTCAGTCGGTTAAGTGTCTGACTTTGACTCACGTTATCATCTCATAGCGCATGGGTTCGAGCCCCACATCGGGCTCTGTGCTGACAGCTCAGAGCCTGGAGCCTGCTTCAGATTTCTCTCTCTCTCTCTCTCCCCCTCCCCCACTCACGCTCTGTCTCTCATCTCCTTGAAAAATAAATAAACATTAAAAACTAAAATGAAGTTAAAAAAAAACTTTCATAAATAAAATGAGACATTGACAAGGTCCCTGGAGAGGTGTAGAATAGGGATGTGCTGGGAACAGTGTGGACCGTGACAGAGGACGGATGCTGGGAAGGAGAGGCGCCGGGGCCGAGCGCACCTTAACTGGCCTGCTTGGCACTGCCAGACCCTGAGCACCAAGGCTTAAGGGGCCAGTTGCTGATGTCCTCCATTCTTCCTTTTGTCGGAGTTTAATCCGTATGGTCCCTGGCTTTCCTCTCCTCAGTATTGACCATCTCTTTGTCCCTCTCGTTCACCCATTTCCTCTCCCTCTCATTTTCTTTCTTTTTCCCTTGAGATGATTTCCTGGCTGCAGCCTCAGGGGAGTCCTGGGATCGACTTCGCCTGACCTGCTCCCAGCCCTTCACACGTCAGCAGTCTTTCGGCCTGGCCTTCCTTCGGGTGTGTTCCTCCCTGGACTCCTCGGATGACCCTGTGGGGGGTCCCTCTGCTCCCGGGAGCTCTAGGCTAAGCCAGGTATGTACGACGGTGGAACAAGGACTTCCTATTTTCCCACTTTTCTCAGTTTCTGGTTAGAAGGCTGGGGCTTGATTGAGGGATAAACACACACACACACACACACACACACACACACACACTCAAATAAAAACAGAAATGGACTTGCTACCCTTCCTTACAGGGAAGAGCACCTGAGAGTCCCAGAGCTCACTATCTCTCTGTCATTGTTGTCACCCAACCCACCTGCCAGGAAAGCCAGTTAGAATCTTAGATACGTGCTCTGCAATTTCATTTGTTTTCCTACTTTCTCTCCCTGTACAACACACACCTGCCGCTAAGAGAAGATGGATAGGTATCCGGTGGACTCACCTCCCCTCTTCTCAGCCAGTTTTCTAGTTATTTTCTAGTTATTTTTTCTTCCTAAGCCTATTCCGACTCCTCCTGCTTTCTCGCCACTGGTGTCTTCACTTACTTTGTCAGTACCCGCCACCATAATTCACTCACAAACAAATACAAAGACATAATCACACAAAGCTAGAGTTGTAGAATTCTACAGGTGAAAAATACTTAGAGATCATCAAGCCCCAGCCAGCTCGTTTTATGTGTCAGCCGGGGACACTTGCTTATTCAGATTCACACAGTGAATCAGAGCAGAAGACAGACTAGAAATCATTATACCACAGTGCTTCCTGTGCATATAATACATCTCTAGAAGCTCCAAACATCTGGGGCGCCTGGGCGGCTCAGTCAGTTAGGCATCTGACTCTTGGTTTCGGCTCAGGTCATGATCTCATGGTTTGTGGGCTTGAGCCCCACGTCGGGTTCTGTGCTGACAGCTCAGAGCCTGCTTGGGATTCTCTGTCTCCCTCTCTCTTTCTCTCGAATAAATAAACTTTAAAAAAAAAAAAAACGAAGCTCCAAACATCTGACATAACCAAAAGAAGTTCAGTTCCAGGCGTGAACATCACAGGTGTCGCTCTCGTTGAGGTTACTGAGACACACAGACGGGGCATCAGAAGAGAAAGAGGAGGGGCGAGAGGAGATGCTTCTGTAGTACGGCCTTGGGACAGACCCAGAGAACAGAGACCAAGGAAAGCCTGGTCTGAGATTGACTCCTCCTTCATGGGAAGGGCTAAACCCTTCAGCAGGACCCGTGGAAGCCGCTCTGTGTGCTCTGCCAGGTGCTGGCATTGCAGTGCCGGGGGGCTGACTTGAACAGAGCTACAGCCCTGTGGGCCTGGCCTCAATAAAATGGAAGCTTTGCGAGATCCGAGACCTGTTTGTCTTGTTCCATACTGAGTCCTGGCAGCTAGAACAGTGCCTAGAACAAAGCAGGCTTTTAGAATAACTTACCTTTCAGGGGCACGTTGTAGATAGGATCACCACCATAAAGTTTACCATCCAAATTGAGACCCTCGGAGAGGAAAAAAGAGTGCTGTGAATTACCTAGAGACGACAGTATAGTCCCAGGCAAACCAGGACATACGGTCCCCCTAATTACAGGCTAAATCAGGGCTTCTTTTGGCCGTCTAAATTACAGTGCACCTTTAAGACCAAGGAGGGAGTCAGCAACTCCAGAGCCATAATGTCAGAAGGCCCTTGAACATCAACAGCAGAGTGAAAGATATTGCACATACCTCAGTGAAACCACAGGGAAAGAAATTCTAAAGTGTTTCTACAAGAGAGGGTTGATGCATGGAAACAGATTGATGGCACTCAATTTTATAATTTAACATGTCTAAAATTTAAGATGTGTTGTTCTAATGGTATATTACAGTGAAAGCAAAACATATGGCCTTTTAACCCCATAACATAGGGTCTTTTGTGGAACCGGTTTTCCAGTTAGGAAATAGAAGCATAGAGAACTTTAGTGAGATGTCCCAGGTCACACTGCTAAGTAAGTTTTGGAGTGGATTTGAATCCAGGCCACCTGACTCCATGTAACCTGTGTCTGGGAGCTCAGTTCCTAATGATTAATCTCACTTAGAGTTAATTAAACTATAAATTCTCCACACCCATCTAGTTACCCTTTCTAATGGTATTCGCTCTAAAATACATGAGACAAGGTAAAGAAACAACAGAAACCCAGGAAAATTAAACAAAATATTTCAAAATTAATGCTACATCCTGGATGAGATTGTAATGGCAATTAAAAAATATTAAACGGTAAATGTGATTACATACATAAACAGGCTGTGAATGTGAATAAAAATACTACTTCTCATATTTGCAGAATGAGGCCAAAGTCATGCTTTACAAGAAAGATGTTTACCTTTAAAAGAATCTCTGGTTCAGTCAGTTAAGCGACCGACTTCTGCTCAGGTCATGATTTCACGGTTCGTGAGTTCAAGCCCCGCGTCAGGCTCTGTGCTGACGGCTCAGAGCCTGAAACCTGCTTCGGATTCTGTGTCTCCCTCTCTCTCTCTCCACCCCTCCCCTGCTGTGTGTGTGTGTCTCTCTCTATCAAAACTAAATACACATTAAAAATTAAAAAAAAAAGAATCTCCGATAGAAGAATCAACTGTACATTAAAGACAAAGTTTTTTCATTCTTTTAAATTCAAAGGGAAAAGAAATTTGGAAAAATAAAAAAGGTGAATTGACCAATTGAATTTTGACAAAATAGAAACTGTAGCACATACCACATAAATCATCTATGGAGAAATGGCCTATTGCATGATTATAGCATGTAGAAATTTCTGGAATTAGAAGTAGAGAGGTTTATGAAATTTCTATGCTAGTTACATGGAGAGGCTAATGATAGAGACTTGAGGTATCTATATGTACATACATACATACACATTTCTAGAAATGGCTAGAAATGGTGGCTTAAATTGGTAGGTTTTTAGTTGTAGGTGAACAAAATTTTCACAAAATAAATCATACTGGAAATTAAATAATACTATTAATATTTACAAAATGATAAAAATATCCCCAAATAGTTCAAAATAGAACTATTTTTAGCTATGGAGAAAAATATATGGGTAGACTTTGTTTCTCTCACGTAGGTGTATAGAGAGATAAGTGATTTGAGTTTTGTGCCTACACGAACGAATTTTATATACGTACAGGTTTAAACTACATATGTATGTATCTCTCTCTCTCTTTCCCTGTCTCTATATATATATATATACCTATGCTTTCAAAAGTTCGCACGTGACTATTAATCCCATAGCTCTGTTTTTCCCAACAGCATATATTCATTGATCCCAGGGACTTTCAGGGTCATGACAAAACCCTTAGCATTAGGGAACTAAGTATACGACATTACTTGACTCTCGTATCTTAGACCTGGAAGAGAGTATGCACACAAACAAAGGTACTACATAAAGTTATAGCAAATATGTTTAGTCATTAAGCTGAAGTCCTCAGGTTTGGGACTAGCCCTGGTAGAGGTGGCAGCGTCCCCTGGTGGTGAATGTTTCTAGTTCATATTTCTCCCCTTTTTCTTCTCAGGGTTCTGATACTCAGGAGACTGGTCCCAGCCCCTGGCTGGCTAATCCTTCCATTCGGAGGACATTCTTCCCAGATCCCCAAACGTACGTAGCTTCCAGAATAGAGGTCCCTTGTCCACTTCTCAGTTCTTTCTCTCGAAAAGAGAAACGCTACCATGTCACTCACAGGCACACAAGCCCTGCCTGGTTTCCCCCGACTTAAACACAACCTGGGGACCTAAACCTAAAGAAACTGCCTTTCTTGGTTGGATGTCACTGATTTGGGTGAGAGGAATGGAGTCTCTGTTCTGAGTGAAACCGAGTGCTCTCTGTTTCCCTGCAGGAGCACCAAGGAAATTTCAGAGCTAAGGAATATCCTAAAGCAGCTGCAGCCAGGGGCTTTGGGACGTTCAGCCCGCATGGTGCTTTCAGCTGCCCACAGGGTGTCCCCCTTCGAGTATGGAAAGCACGAAAAACAGCCACGCAGAACCAGGTCCCAGTCATCCAGCCAGCACAGGTAAGTCCCCATGACCTACCTTTGGCTCCTTGCTCTCCCTGGTACCATTCTTCCTCCCTGAATCCGCTGCTGCTATACAAGGGTGGCTTACCAATGGGACTTCCTGTGGGAGAAAAGACCATTGTCAGTGTCTTGTTACCAGAGGAGAAATCAAATACTATATAGTAATTGAAATCAGGAATTCTTATCTCTTTGGGCCTCAGTTTCCCCATCTTTAAAGTGAAGGTTTTAAACCAAATAGTATTTTGGCCTCTTGCAGCATTAATGTTTTGTGATCACTTCAGAAGGACAGTTGAGTCGGGGTGATGGTGTATGGAGCTTGTTGGGGAAATAAAGTAGGGAATGGCATGGTTTTATCACAGAGGAAGAAAAGATTCAACATTTTGGAGGTCCTACTTAGCACCAAACATTGCTAACTCACTTTTACTAACTTAACTATTTAATGTTCATAACAAACTTGTGAAGTAGATACTGTTATATTCTTTTACAAAAGAATCTGAGGCATTTCTGAGTCACACAGCTAATAAGTGGTAAAACCAGGATTTGAACCCCAGAGTTCTTGTTCTTTTTACTGTTTTAGACAGCAAAAGAGAAAACAAGTAGAGTTCTCCCTGAAAACCTTTGGTTTCACTCATTGCTTCACTGGGAAAATTTTTAAAAAGGAAACAGTTGGTCTGTCATTTCAAAGAATTGACCAAAATTATCGAAATATTAAGCATGTTATCTAATGGCAGGAAGAGGGTACATTATTCATCTACTGTTTCATTAATGAATTACCCCAAAACTTGGTAGCTTACAGTAGTAGTTATCGTTTCACAGTTTCTCGCGGTTAGGAATCTGGGCTCGCTCCAGATCTGACACAAAGGTATAGTCCTTTCAAGTCAAGACTCCACTGGAAATGATCTGCTCCTGAACTCAGTCACATGGTCGTTAGTAGGATTCAGTTCCTCGTGGGTTGTAGGACTGAGGCTTCGCTCAGTTCTTTTGCCGTGAGAGCCTCTCCCCGGAGCGTCTCATAGTGTGGAAGCTTGCTTCATCGGAGTGAACAAGCTAGAGGGCAAGAGAGAGCGTGCTAGTAAGAAAGAAGTCAGTCCAGGGCGCCTGGCCGGCTCAGCTGGAAGAGCGTGTGACTCTTGATCTTGGGGTCGAGAGTTCGAGCCCCATGTTGGGTGTAGATTACGAAAAATAAATAAATAAACAAAAAAAGAAAAAAGAAACAAATCTGTCTTTTATAACCTGATCCCAGGAGTGGCATCCCATCTCTTCTGCCGCATTTTATTCGTTAGAAGCAAGTTACTAGAAAATGTTCTGCCTAAATTCGAGGGGAGGCATGAATACCAGGAGGCGGGAATCGATAGGAGTCCTTTCAGACGCTGTCTGCCACATAGGAAAGGAAAGGAAAGTTTATTATTTTAAGAGACTGAAAATGGAAAGGAACTAACCTTTTGGAGGCACCCAGTCATCTGGACACTGAAGCTCTGAAAGTACCAGCAAAATACTAACTCCTATATAGTGTTTCGTAAGTTCTGAATAGCTAGACAAATGGTCGTTGCTGGGCTTTGCTGCCACTCATTTGATAGAACATCTCTGTGTACAAGGCTCGTGCTAGGCGTCAGGGATTCCACAGCACATAAAATAGCAGTTCTCCTACCCCAATGGAGAGATGTGTCCAACTGCAAAGTGTGATGAGTACTTCAAAGGCAAAGTAGAATAGGATGATCAGATTTAGAGTAGAGAATTCAGGGAAAGTGCCTCACAGGAATTAGTATTTTATCTGAGACTTAACGAATGAGAAAGAATTAACCAGGTGAAAAGGATAGAAAGAATATTCTGAAAAGAAGGAACATCGTGGGGCGCCTGGGTGGCTCACTGCATTAAGCATCCGATTCCTTGGTTTCGGCTCAGGTCATGATCTCACGGTTCACTGGTTCCAGCCCTTAGTCTGGCGTCTTGCTGACAGTGCAGAGCCTGCTTGGGGTTCTCCCTCTCTCTCCCTCTCTCTCTGTTTCTCTCTCTCTCTCTCTCTCTCTCTCTATCCCTTGTATATGCGTGTGTGCTCTTTCTCAAAAATAAACTTTAAAAAAGAAAAAAGAGGGGTGCCTGGGTGGCTCATTCGGTTGAGCGTCTGACTTTGGCTCAGGTCATGATCTTGCTGTCTGTGAGTTCAAGCATCATGTCTGGCTCTGTGCTGACAGCTCAGAGACTGTAGCCTGCTTCAAATTCTGTGTCTCCCTCTCTCTCTCTGCCCCTCTCCCACTCAAATTCGCTCTCCCTCTCTCTCTCTCTCTCTCTCAAAAATAAATATTTAAAAGCAACAAAAAAAAAAAAGAAAGAAAAAAGAGGCAGGAACATCATATGTGAAGGGCTTTTTGTTAATGAGCTAGATTTAATGAGTATTTCTAACACAGAGCTCAGACCAGAAGAGCAAACCTCAGGGAATAATGTGGGCAGGACGAAGAGACGGAAAGTACAAGCCCACAGGTGAGTAGATCAACCTGAAAGAGCCAAATCACCTCCCCAAACCTTATTGCCCATCTATACCTGTCCTTCCCCCACTTGTGTCTTAGTTAGATCAGCGAGTACCATTGTGTCTTGATCTCATGGTCTGAACCCAGAGGATAGTAGAGAAAAGATGTCCTTGTCCACTTGTTAGCTAGGCAGGGAGGTAGCTCTGTAGTAAATCAGAATCTGAAGATGGGTACACTGTATCTCCCGGACTTCGTTAAAATTGAAATCTTTTCCTGCTTTAAAGAACACTGTCGAGAAAATAAAAAGACAAGTCACAGAATATGTGAGAAGATAATGTGCATATCATATATGTAATAAGGGACTTGTGTCTAGACTACATAGAGAATGCTTACAGCTCAAGAATAAAAAGATAACCTAATTTTTTAACAGACAAAAGATCAGAATAGACTTGCCTCCAGAGAAGATAAACAAATAGCCAATAAACACATGAAAAGATGCTTAATATCTTTAGCCATCAGAGAAGAGCCAATCAAAACCACAGTAATCACACCCACTAGGGTAGCTGTAATCAAAACAGCAATACAGGGGCGCCTGGCTGGCTCAGTCCCTGGAGCGCGCAACTCTCAGCTCGAGGCCATGAGTTCAAGCCCTATGTTGGGTGTAGAACTTACTTTGAAAATAAATTAAAAAAAAAAAAAGAAGACAACAGATTTTGGAAATCTCCTACATTGCTAGTGAAAATGTAAAATGGTTCAGCCACCTTAATAAACAGTTCTTCAAAAACCTAACCTAGAGTTACCATAGGACCCAACAATTCCACTCCTAGGAATAGACTCCAAAGAACTGGTATCGGGTGTCCACACAAAAACATATCAGCAAATGTTCATAGTGGCATTATTCATAATAGCCAAAAAATGGAAACAACCCAAGTGTCCCCCAACTGGGACAGATAAACAGATGAACAGATAAACCAGATGTGGTCTGTTTATACAGCAGGATGTTGCTCACCCATGAAAAACAGAATGAAGTGCTGACACAGCTACAATGTGGATGAACCTTAAAACGTGCTAAGTGCAGGTAGTCAGTCAGAAAAGACCACATATGATTGCATTCATGTGAAATGTCCAGAACAGACAAATCCATGCAGACAGAAAGTAGATTAGTGGTTGCCAGGGTTCTGGGGAGGGCGGGTGTGGGAGTGAGTACTCATGGGGTCAGGGTTTCTTTTGGGTGATAAAAATGTTCTGGAATCAGATAGTCATGGTGGTTAAACAACCTTGCGAATATCCTAAAACCGTTGGATAGTACACTTTAATAGAAGGAATTTTAGGGGCTGTGCATTATATCTGAATAAGAAAAAATAATTCAAAAAACCTGAGAGCAATAATAGAACTTCTGTTCTCAGGTGTTCAAGGTTAAATGACCTCCCTCAAGTTGGGTACATCGAGGGGGAAAACCAGGACTCCAACCGGGCTTTCTGCTCCACAGCAGAGTCCACACTCTTCTGTCCTACCTCGAGGCTCCTTCAGCCCGCGTGGCCTCTTACTAATGGCTGGTCTTTGTTCTCTCTCACAGGCCTTTATCCAGCTCGAACTCTCGGCCAAACCGGAGGTGGATAGCAAAGGCAGGGCAGAGAGAACACCAGCGACCCCAGGCCCAAAGCAGCGGGGTCCAGGATAGTGCGCTGTGCCCTATCTGCGCAGGTGAGGGGTTACTGTGGGCCTGCTAGGCATCCCTTGAGGCAGGGCTGGGAGACCTGGGAATGCTGCCAGGGAACATTCGAGCTTGGACTCCTGGTCTTCTCCACAGTTACATACAAGTCTACATTGAGTACATGCTCACATTGTGTTGGCCCAGCTGATCAAGGGACACGGGCCCTGTCCCCAGGAGAAACATGAAATGAAACAATATAAAATACTAGCAGAGAGGGCCTAGCATTTCCTTCACAACTTTTTCCTCCATGTCCCCGTTCTCTAAGTCCCTCTTCAAACGGTACTTAAACTTGCCAAGTCTCCTCCCATCTTTTCAGATAATCTCTCCCAACCTGCAACCCTGCAGTATTCTCTGATTCCCCAGCGCTCAGCACTTCTCCCTTCTGCTTTGTGTCACAGTTGCTTGTGGCCTTAGCTTATCTTTACCCCTGACCTCTACAGTCCAGAAGGACAGGCCTGGGCTTATGCGCCTCAGCTCCTGGCACAGTGTAAGGCATACAGTCAACCCTTGATAAATGTTTGGTGGATTCATGAGCAGATAGTGTCAGGAGTAGACTATCCGGTCAGAGTGAACTTCCTGCAAAAACAGCCCACACTGGGAGCAGGCCCAACTTTGCTAACCTCCTTCTCTCCCCCTTAGGCTCATTCAGCATCGAGGTTCTTCCCCGGCATGCCGCCACTTGTGGAGAGACCTCCCCACCTCACCCGGCCTCTCCAGTCCTCATCGCCACCTTCATCGCCGTCTGTACTGTGGGTGTCCTCCCCAGACAGCTCACCACCCTCTTCCTGGGTCCAGTGTCCTATATGCCAGCTGGAGTTCTCAGCAGGAGAAGTAGAAGAACATGCCAGCATGTGTGGGGAGGTACCTCAGGCATGAGCCATGAGGTCCTGTGGTTTGGGCCCCCCGCCCTCTGTGACTAAAACTGGGGAGTAGATCTCTTGACAGTGGAGAAGAGCTAATAAGGCCAGGCTGCCCTCTCTCCTTCTCCACTCATTCCCCCAGGACTCTGCCTCAGGGCACCTCTGGGCCCAGCCTGCTCTCCACCCCCAGTTGTCAAGGCTTCTGTCACCATGGCACCCCATTCTCCCAAAGACAGCCCCGTCCTTTTCCCCTTTGGAACTTCTGGGGTAGAACTGATGATCTCTCTGGGGCTTTGGGGCATAATCCAGAACATCTTCCTCTCAGCGAGTGATGAGCATCCTCATGCCCATTTTCCTGAAAGGAAAACCGGACCCAGTGAAAATAAAAGCACTGCCCGGCAGATGAGACCCTGTGGTATACTGGGAAGTGGAGAGTGATTTTTTTTTTTAATGTTTTATTTATTTTTGAGACATAGAGAGAGAGAGAGACAGAGGGCGAGTGGGGGAGGGGCAGAGGGAGGGAGACACAGAATCCGAGGCAGGCTCCGGGCTCTGAGCTGTCAGCACAGAGCCCAATGTGGGGCTCGAACTCACGAACTGTGAGATCATGACCTGAGCCGAAGTCGGAGGCTTAACCGACTGAGCCACCCAGGCGCCCCGGAGAGTGATTTTTGAGCATGAGGCTGACCTCCAGCGTCCCATGAGCTTAACTCCCAGTATCCCTTGGTGGCTTTCCTCCCTACCTATAATCAAGTAATGACGTTGCTATGTGATCTTAAGCAACTTCACGTCTTCATCTTGGACCCAGAATTAAGCATCAGTAAGAAAACCCCCATCCTGCTTGCAGAGCAATTCCAGGTATCGGATGGGTTAATGACTAAGGAATGGTTCTAGGCCTGGCTGTGGAACCTTGGGCAAAACCCAGTCCCCATCTGTACAGCGAGGTAGTTGGACCAGAGGGTCTCTAAGGTCCCCTCCACCTATGGCATTCTAAATTCTCTTCCCACACCTTGCTTGAGCAACTGTGTCCTCTCCTCTTTCCCAGAAGTTTTCACTGTGTGGTATTCACCAGTTTCTCTGGTCTCCAGGGTACAGGGCAAAGGGGGAGCAGCTGGTCCCGGCAGAGGGAGGGCCCAGGGCGGGGTTTTGAACTCAAGGGTAGGAAAGAGGAAGCTGGGCACAGTCAGGGGAGTAGCCAAAGCAGGAGTTCAGTCCTTCGGTGCCTGCCAGCCTAGGTGGGTGCAGCCATGGACCTCCTTACGGTAAGAGGCCTGCTCTCCTACCTTCCCTCATCCTGGTCCCATTTCTGGCCATGATTAAAACAGTACTTTGAGCCACAGGGACAGTAAGGACATCCTAGCTGCCGTGCAGGTGATGGACGTTGCCATGTTGGTGGAGGAGAGCCCTTGGAGCCCCGAGCCTGAGCCCAGAGAGAAGAGCACTGGGGGTGGGCCAGGCTCGGTACAAGAGAGGGACAAGACAGCACTGAGGGAGAAATGCCACTGAAAGCAGGAGAGAGCAAAGCCAGGGAAGGTTGGGGGGTGGGGGAGTATTGGGATGTGCTAGGAGGCCAGGACAGAGCTGAGGGGCTTGGAAAGCCCAGTTCAAAGACCCTCCTGTGTGGACATGTCCAGACCTGTCCTTCGGAAGCTCTGGGACTATCAGAGGGATGAGCAGCTGGGAGATGAGGTCAACAAGATAAGAGCTGGATCTGGGCAGATCCTGTGGTAGACTGCTAGCGTGGCCCCGTCCGCCTGCTTTGACCTACCCTTTCTCAGGATGCCCATGCTGGCCCAATGTGTGCGGGTTTCTGTGCGGGTGGAAGTTGTGCCGGGGATGGGAACCCCGGCCAGGCCCAGGCCTGGCACTGCCTCACCTAAGGATCTACGCAGTAAAATAGTGACTAAGGAAATGTCGGTAATCTTCAATGCTGCTGGCCTTTAAGATGGAGGCAGGGAGCCGCAAACTAAGGAACGTGGGGAACGTAGCTCTAGAAGCTGGAATGGGGTTCTCCCTTAATGCCACCCTGTCCTCCCAACACCTGGACTTCTTAGCCCAGTAATACTGATTTCTGAATTCTGACCTCTAGAACTGTAAGAATAAATTTGTATAGTTTTAAGGTAATTGTTTTTAAAAAGAGAAAGATGTGTTTTTCAACCAAGACGAATTTTCTAAATATCAATATTTCAGTAAATGGGATTATTTACTAAGAGCTTACAAAATCTATACAAGAAACTACTATGGTATGAAAGGGTATTTCCAAAATGATTGATTCCCAAAAAATATGGAAATGAAATTTACCCCCTACACAGACATAATTTTGGGGGGAACATTCATATTGTCATTATACAAGATGATTACATTGGATAAATCATATATACTAGAGTGTAGGATGTGTATTTGATATAGAATTTATTTTCAGATAGATAAAGGTAGTAGCATTGTTAATTTCCTTCTTAAAAGAAGAACATGGAATCATTTAATTGTCTATATCACATCCCACATTTTGGATATTTCAAATAAGATTCCAGAAATCCAAAACTAATAACAATAATTCCTGTTTGAGTTGAGAAGTACCACAAAAGAGTAGTTAAGAACACTAACTCCTCAGCCAGACTGCTGGGTCCACATCTCATCAAAGTGGCTTGGCGTGTCTGTATCTCAGTTTCCTCTCTGTTGAAGGGGGCGTGATCACTCCTACCTGACAGGGTTATCATAAGGATTGAGTTACCGTACTTATGAAGTACTATGAGCATATATAGATACTAAATGTCCTTTGAAAGCAACACTGTTAGTATGTGTCTGGACTAAAGCAAAATAGAGCGGTGGCTGGGTTGAGGGCTTAAAGGTGGAAGGGTGAGGGAGATCCCAGAGCAAAGGAGGTTGGAGACTGAGGGTCCCACCCTCTCCACCCTTCATCCAGCCACAGCCCAACTGGAGTGAGATTGTGAACAAAAAGCTGAAGTTCCCACCTCTGCTCCTGGCTGCCATCCAGGAGGGCCACCTGGGCCTAGTGCAGAACCTGCTGGAGTCCGGGGTGGAGGCTTCAGGCAGTGGGCCAGGCGGGCCCCTGAGGAACGTGGAGGAGGCTGAGGACCGCTCCTGGAGGAAAGCTCTCAATCTGGCCATCCGGCTGGGCCACGAGGCCATCACTGATGTGCTGTTGGCCAATGTCAAGTTTGACTTCCGGCAGATCCATGAGGCCCTGCTAGTGGCCGTGGACACAAACCAGCCAGCAGCGGTGCGTCGCCTGCTGGCCCGGCTGGAACGGGAGAAGGGCCGCAAAGTGGACACTAGGTCTTTCTCACTGGCTTTCTTTGACTCCTCAATCGATGGCTCGCGCTTTGCCCCTGGTGTCACTCCACTCACCCTGGCCTGCCAGAAGGACCTGTATGAAATTGCACAGCTGCTCATGGACCAGGGCCACACCATCGCCCGGCCCCACCCGGTCTCCTGTGCCTGCCTCGAGTGCAGCAACGCCCGCCGCTATGACCTGCTGAAATTCTCCCTGTCCCGCATCAACACCTACCGTGGCATCGCCAGCAGGGCCCACCTCTCGCTGGCCAGTGCCGATGCCATGCTGGCTGCCTTCCAGCTCAGCCGGGAACTCAGGCGCCTTGCACGGAAGGAACCTGAGTTTAAGGTTGGTTTCTCATACTTCCTCCTGCCCTTGGTCCCCCACATCTGTCCTTCCACACGGGCAGGGGTGGGCTTGTGGTGGGTGTTCTGGGAAGTGGAAAACAACAGAAAGATAATGAGGCCTAGTTCTGTTCTCAGTAAATCTCCATTTATACGGGGAGAGAGCCATCACTCTAGGGCCACCTAGTGTTACGGGGCGGCACAAACCCCACCCTAGGGATGCCCTGCCGTCTGTCTGAGGGAGGAGGGAGAGCACAGAAAAGCAGCTTGACAGACTTAGAGATGACATTCAGTGGGACCCATCCTTTATTTTTTTTAATGTTTATTTTCAAGACAGAGTATGAGTGGGAGAGGGGCAGAGAGAGGGAGACACAGGACCAGAAGCAGGCTCCAGGCCCTGAGCTGTCAGCACAGAGCATAACGCAGAGCTCAAACTCATAAACCGAGAGATCATGACCTGAGGCAAAGTCAGATGCTTAATTGACTGAGCCACCCAGGGGTCCCGGGGTCCATCCTTTCTGAAAACCTGCTGTATGGCCCCACATCAAGCATTGTGTGTTAGGGCCTTGAGCTTATGATCAACAAGAGTGAGGTGGACAAGCCACTCCTAGGATGCTCGGCTTCATTTCGTGCCTCTGTGGAGGGTGCACCGTGGCTTCCAAACCCGGAAGAGAGTTCAGGAAGCTACAGCTGTTGTGTTCAGGGCAGACTCCTTCAAAGAGGCAGAATTCATCTTGGCCGCACAGCCAGGACGTCTAATACAAGTGAGGAGGAGGAGTAGGGAGAATATTTGCAGTAAGGGGTGCAGTCCAAGCAAAGGCTGTTGGATAGGAAAAGTATTCATGGTGATGAGTATAAGGGCCTGCGCGGGACAGAGAAGGAGTGAAGGGGAGCGGGGGAGGCCTGGAGGCGGGGACTGGCCAGGAGCCTGAAATACCACCGGCCCAGTCCTGTCCCTCACTCATCCACTGACACCCCCTCTGTGC
This sequence comes from Paguma larvata, assembly GCA_030068075.1. Taxonomy (NCBI): domain Eukaryota; kingdom Metazoa; phylum Chordata; class Mammalia; order Carnivora; family Viverridae; genus Paguma; species Paguma larvata. Next base: position 57,287,411 of record CM057831.1, read on the forward strand.
CAGGCAGACTTGGTCCCCAGGCTCGAGATTACCATCAGGTGGGGAAGCAGAGTTCTGAGGCAGGTTGTGGCCCATGCCAGGTGAGCTGGGGAAAGAGCATGCGGTTTCACGAGAGTTGTGGAGGGATCAGAGCCCCCAGCTCACGGGTAGCAGGAGAGAGCAGTTCCTCCGAAGGACCTTTCCCTCCGTGCTCACAGTGGCCCACTGAGGGAGGCAGCAGATTGCCACCCCCACCCTCCAGGCCAGGGAGCCGAGGCCTGCAGAGGGGAAGGGCGGTACTCAATGACCTGGGCGAAGACAACGAGACTGAGCCTGACACCAGCTGAGGGACAGTGCTGGGCGCCGGCCTAGCCTCCCGAAATTCTTGCCTGCGTTCTCTCTGGGACTGGAGCCCGGAGTAAAACTATGGACAGATTGGGTAAAGTGGAGCGAGAACTGCCTTACTCGCTCGCGTCTGCTGCTAACACTGCCAGCGCGGATTCTCATGTAAGGTAGGTGCTCAAAAAAATCAATGAAATGAACACAAGGAAGGCATAGAGAAGAGGATGAGAAGTGGAACAGGAAACGGACCAGAAAAAGGAGGTACAAGGGACGGGCAAAGGTGGTAGAGGGGTTTGGGTTGCAATGACTTAGTGTTGAGGTCGGCGGAGCACCAGAGGAGCAAAGTTGACACAACGGGCACCTCATGATAGCAAGGAGGAGAGCTGAGGTGGCAGAGAAGGAACGGATGACTCAGGGTGACACCAGATTGGGGAGGTGACGGCCTGAGGCGGGACAGAGGTGGCCAGGCCCACTGTTGGGGGGGTGGGGCTGACTTGACGGGGCTGGGTCTGCAGGGCAGCGGGCACACTCAGATCTGCTTCCCTGCAGCCTGAGTACATTGCCCTGGAGTCGCTGAGCCAGGACTACGGCTTTGAACTGCTGGGCATGTGCCGGAACCAGAGCGAGGTCACCGCGGTACTCAATGACCTGGGTGAAGACCACGAGACTGAGCCGGAGGCTGAGGGTCTGGGCCAGGCCTTTGAGGAAGGCATCCCCAACCTGGCGAGGCTGCGACTGGCCGTCAACTACAACCAGAAGCGGGTCAGCTGGACCCTACCCACCTCCCCTACCCCCGCCCTGATCCTTGCCCTGCTACGGCTAGGTGTTCCCCTGTCCAGCCTAAATAAGACCTCCCCCTGCCCTCTGAGACCTGATCCTGACACCCTTCTAGCTGGGCCCTGGTCTTATGGGTCTCCCCAACTCCCTTCTTACCTTCAGTCTAAGCCCCTAACCTCTCCGCAGCCCTTGGGAGTCCCATCACCCACCAGGACTCTACCTTCAGACCAGACATCTGGGTTTTATTCAGCTCTGCCTCTAACCTATTGAGTAAATCTGGTCCAGCCTTCTTCCGTTGTTAAACTTGAGTACCTCTCTCTATTCAGCAAGAGTAGACTACATCTCTCAGGGCTTAGATACCAAGTGATTCCATTTTTCCCCACCTCATTAGATGCCTGCCCGCATAAGCTAAAGACATGCTTCCTTTCTAGCCTCCCCCACCTTACTCCTCCTTCTCACTCGTCTTCAGATACCCTATCCCGTCAGGAGCTTAACCAAAAATCTTCCTTCATAATGGCTCCCCTGGCCCTGCCCCCCAAAACATCAAACCCTACTTTCTCTGCTCCTCCCCTCCTCAAAACTGGTGCCCCACACCTCTAAGAAGGCAGAAAACCCTGTGGGTTCTGGGACTCTGGTACCTAGTTCCACCCACCACTACCTCGCTTAGATTCAAAAAAGAAAGAGGAATCCAGAGGGTCCAGAAAAACCTTTTGACTAGGAAACCATGGGTGGGGTCTGCCCAAGGTCACATGGCCTTCCCTCTCTTCTGAGCTGACTGGCCTGAGAAGAAAAGAACTACGGTTCAATCTCTGGAGCAGGGAAGGCAGGACTGTGTACCCAATTGGCTCCCCCTCTCTTCCCTGCCTGGTAACCACCCACGCTGCTCACGCACCATCTCTGCTTAGTTTGTAGCGCACCCCATCTGCCAGCAAGTCCTGTCCTCCATCTGGTGTGGGAACCTGGCTGGCTGGCGTGGAAGCACCACCATTTGGAAGCTCTTTGTCGCCTTCCTCATCTTCCTCACCATGCCCTTCCTCTGCCTCGGCTACTGGCTGGCGCCCAAGTCCCGGGTACTAAGAATAAAGTTAATAAGCACTTTGCTAATGTTTCCATGAAGTCACTTGAAGTGGCCCCGGAAAGTAGATATTACACTTGCATTTATAGAGGAGGCAGGGGGAACAGAGGGCACTTTTTGTCCAGGGGACACAGTAAATAGCCCAGTCCCTATTTAAACTGAGGTCTCTCTGCTTCCAAAGCCTGAATCTTATATACAACCCTATGCTCTCTTAAAGAGACCCCTGCCCCAACCTACAAATTCTTTGAGAGCCTGTATGGACCCACCTATTTTTATTCCTTCATTTCAACAAGCATTTCCTTGAAACGCCGCTGTGAGCTGGGCGTTTTGCCTGGTCCAGGGGCTATGATGTTAACCAGGTGAGAAACAGAGAGTGTGGTGTTCCAGGGAGCAGGAGCAGCTGTAGGCCCAGGGGAGGGTGGACATAAAGTATCAGCTAGACGGAAAGAATTTCTGTGTTGCTGAAGCGTATGTACAAATAGTGAGTGGTGGGGAGCAGGCAGGGGCCAGTTCTAGCAGCGCTTTATAAGCAGTGATAGAAGCCATTGTGGGGTTTTAGTGGAGTGAGTGATCCCTTTAGTTGTGTGCTTTAGAAAGTTCTCTCTGCTAGAGGCATGAGGATGGGTTGGGGAGAGGGCAGGAGTTATGGAGATGGTCGTTGTCTGAGATGGGGATGCAGGAGGAGAAGGAACCAGTTTGGGATGGAAGATGAGGAACTTATTTTTAACTTGGTTGAGACCGAAGAGCCTGTGGGGCCTCCAAGGGGAAGTTGCTTTACTCTCTGATCCTCGATTCCTTAGCTGGAACGCATGGGAATACTACTACTCACCTCACACAGCTGTGAAGGAAATAGATGTGAAATCGAGCACATTCTCAATAACTGTCTGAATAAGTGCGTGAGTCCAAGGAGGGTTCTGGAAGCTCTCCCAGGAAGGGGAGGGGTGTGACAGGCTTCTGAGAGCCATGCTTTCCTCCCTCTCCCTGCAAGCTGGGCCGTCTGCTGAAGATCCCAGTGCTGAAGTTCTTGCTGCACTCTGCCTCCTATCTGTGGTTCCTCATCTTCCTGCTGGGTGAGTCCCTGGCCATGGAGACACAGCTGAGCACCTTCCGCGGCCGCAGCCAGAGCGTCTGGGAGACTTCCCTACACATGGTTTGGGTCACAGGTACGTGTGTGGGGCCCTTTATTGGTAGCAGTCCCCTTGTGGGCTCCCTCACTGTTTTCCAAATAAGTATTCCAGTGGGGGCCCCTCTGCCTATAGATGCCCTCCAACATAGAACGAAACCCTTCTGGGCTCCAGCACACCGAGGGACCTTTTCCATTCACCCCTGGCTAGGGGATCTAGCCCTGTGATAAGACTCCCTGAGCAGGGGCCCCATTCTTCCCCCACTCCGGAGGTTCCTCTCCTCCCACAAATAAGACACTGGTCACTGGTCCATAGCGTCAGGTGGGAAATTACCCTGGCGTAATGGTAGCCTGCCAGAACACCACCAGAAAGTCATGGAACAGAAAGGCTCACAGACCAACCTGAGATACTTCAATCGCACAACTTACTGAGTCCATAAATGGTGGTGGTGTTATGAGGACCAGAGTTCAAGTTTAAGCACAGGGGCTGTGAGAGCCAGAGGTTGCCTTGCCCCAACACTTGAGACCAAGTAGGAGAGACATGGGGGCAAGTATGTCTGGCCACAGCTGAAGCTCGCTAATCATCCTGATGAGCAGCTATGAATTTCCTTTGCAATTCTTTTTTTTTTAATGTTTACTTATTTTATTACTTATTTGTTTTTGAGAGAGAGAGCGAGAGAGAGCGCAAGCAGCGGAGGGGCAGAGAGAGAGAAGGAGACGTCGAATCCAAAGCAGGATCCATGCTCTGAGCTGTCAGTACAGAGCCCGATGTGGGGCTCAAACTCACAAGCCATGAGATCATGACCTGGGCTGACGCGTATGGCTTAACCCATTGAGCCACCAGGCACCCCAAGCAATTCTTGTGCAAAGGACACATAAGGCCAGAAAGGGTATCACCCGTGGGTAGCTAACTTAAGAGCTGACGAATCCTGAGGGCTTCAGCTGCTTCACGTATACTCAGTATATCACGAATACTTAGAGTCTGTCCCTTTCTATGTTTTCACGCACAAATGCTCCACTAGTCTTATTTGTTCAGCGTGCCACCCAAATAACTAACTCATCTATGCTCGGCATGTAAGTTTCATGCGTTCCATCGGTTTTCCTCTATAGCAGAATCAGGTGTCCTTAAACAATTCAGCAAAGGCAATTATGAGAACCCCCAGACCTCTACCTAGCCTCTGGCTGGGCAGCTCAGCAGGTGGGGCTGAGGCCCCTTCCTCAGCTGCCCTCCCCTCAGCTCCAGCTTGGTCAGCAAACTCCCAATGAATGCTTGTTGTTCGCTGTGAGTGAAGCCCTGACGATGCGCGGATAAATTAAATATGGTTCCATCCATCCGTCCATGCAACAACATATAGGACTGAGCATCCACACCAGGTTCACAAGATAGCCTCCTGCTGTGAGAACTGATTCCGTTCCTGACCACACCATACTCCCACTTGTCCCCAGGCCTATGCTCATTCTGTTTCCAGCCCTGTCCCCTTCCTTCCCACATGGCCCCATCACCTGGCCGGCTCCACCTCTTCCTTCAAATCTCAGCTTAAACGTCACTTTCTTTGAGAGGCGTTCCCTGGCCCCCAAATCAGAGTGAAGGCCCCTTCCTAAATACTCCCGAAACAGCCTGTTTGCCTGCTCCTCAATCTTAGCATTCACCGTACTGGATTGTAACCACTTGGCTACTTGCCCGTCTCCCTCACTAGAATCCTGGGAGGCCGGGGACCGTATTTGTGCCAGGGTCCCACAGGCATATGGTGGTAGCTTAGTAAATGTTTGTTTAATAGTGACCACTAGGCCTCGTTCTGGGCACTGGGGACAAGGAGATGAATCAGACATGGTCCCTGCCCTTAAGGGGTTCAGAGTTCAGGGACGGTGAGGGAAGACAGACCCAGGAAGAGATACCTCACAGGGCCCCGTGGTTGATGGCATCACAGAGACCTGAATGGAGCTGAGAGCAGAGCTCAGGGAGCAACTCACCGCACCTGCTCAGGGAAGGTCTCACAGACGAGGCAGTATTTGACCTGGGCCGGATAGGCGAGCCTGGCTTCAAACAGGTGTGGAAGAGCACTCTAGGCAGACAGAAAAAGCACACACGTGTATCCGGGGAATGCACAAGGGTGCTGTGCGGCAGGATTACCTGGCTGATGGAGTCCAGCGCCCAAGACTCCCCGCCCCCATTCCTAGGTATGGCACTTTTCCCCACGGAGACAGGGGCACTCAGAGCAGGCGGATCATTTGGAGCCGCTTCAAGTCAATATTGTCCAGCATTTATTCAGTGGAGGGCAGGGAGAAACAGATTTAAACCATTCCCTCCCAGGACCGCCCTCTCCCAGGTGTTAGTGTATGCATGTAAACGGACCGGCATCATCGGTGCAGCCCCACGGGGGAGGAGTCTGCATCAGCGGTGGTCTTTTTTATTTTCACAGATCGAGTTGTGCTTACATGGATTGCATGGTTACATTTTATCACCTTCGTCCCTGTGATGTTTTAGCTCACCCCACCCCACGGATAGGTGCCCCCACACCCTAACCTAGCTCTGACCTGGAGGAGGGCAGTTCTGCGTCATCCTGTCCCTGCCTCCTACCTTCAGGCTTTCTGTGGTTCGAGTGCAAGGAAGTGTGGATCGAGGGCCTGCGCAGTTACCTCCTGGACTGGTGGAACTTCCTGGACATGGTCATCCTGTCCCTGTATCTGGCGGCCTTTGCGCTGCGCCTCCTTCTGGCCGGGCTTGCCCACGTGCACTGCCGGGATGCCCCCGATGGGGCTGCCTGCCACTATTTCACCACGGCTGGTGAGTGCCCCCCAACTCAGCTGGGGTCCCCCAGGCCCTTCTCTCTCTTGGCTCTCAGGCTCATCCCACCCCTGCACAGAGCGAAGCGAGTGGCGCACCGAGGACCCCCAGTTCCTGGCGGAGGTGCTGTTTGCCGTCACCAGCATGCTCAGCTTCACCCGCCTGGCCTATATCCTGCCGGCCCACGAGTCCCTGGGCACTCTGCAGATTTCTATTGGCAGAATGATCGACGACATGATCCGGTGCGTACTGTCCCTGCTCAGAGCATCCCTGTGACAGACTCCACTCAACCTCCTAGTGAAAGTCCTCGCCTCTAGTTGGCACAGGGGTTCTTAACCTCACTTCCTTGCAGAGGCTCCAGAGACCTCTGAGGCCCTGAAATTACCGACAAAAACGTGGGATGTAGACATAAGTGCACATGTCTCTGCAGCGAGGGTCTATAACTTTCATCTAATTCTTAAAGAGGCCCACGACCCCTGAAAAGATTAGGAACCACTGAGGGCAGGAAGAGCCCTTGGATGGCAGTTCCAGCTCCAGTTCCGTTTTCTCCTCGTGACCCTCTTTGGGCCTCAGTTTTCCCATCTTTGTGGTGAGGGCCCTGGCGTCAGGGGCCCTTTGGGATCGCTCCCACTCCGCACAGCTCTTTGAACTCATGGCATTATCTGGTCTTCTTGGTGCTTATTACCTAATAATTGGCAGCCAAGCCTGGCCTCTCACGCTGAGCAGGGCCCATAGTTAGTGCCTGCTGCCCAGGGAATCCCCTGCCTGAAGCCCTGGTTACATCTACAGACATCTTCAGCTCAGCCCAGCTTGAGGAGAACCTCCCACCCCACCCCTGAGACTCTTCTACCCCCTCCCCCACACACACACTGGCTCCTGTTGCAGGCTGACCCATGCTCACATGTAGCTTTACCACTGCTCCTGATAAATCCTGTCCAGTAGGACTCTCTGCCTTGCTCGTCCTTGAACTACCTCTCAGCATTTCAGTTTCCAGCATTCAACTAAGTATCCTTTATTCTCAAGGAAGAGCTCCTGCTTTGGCACCATTTTAAATGACTTCTCCTTTCCCACCTTTACTTTCTCTGTTCTTAAAAATCACCGAATTTGAATTGTTGTCAAGAAATGCTGAGTCTGGGAGGCCGTTGCCTGATCCCTCTTCCCAGAACCTGACTTCTCCCAAGGTGGAAACCTTCTCCGACCCTTCCCCATCCCACCCCCTGCCAGGTTCATGTTCATCCTCATGATCATCCTGACCGCCTTCCTCTGTGGCCTCAACAACATCTACGTGCCCTACCAGGAGACGGAGCGGCTGGGCAAGTATGCTGGGGCAGAGGCAGGTCAGGCAGGCGGGAGTCTGGGGCAGATCAGCCTGGAGCTTAGGGATCACCTCTGCCTTCCTTCTCCTTCCGCATTTCTTTATTCATAGTTAATCTCTTGTTTGAGCAATAATTCACTCTCTTATTGATTCATACTCACTCGTTTCTCAATTAACTAATTTAATCATTCACTTTTCCCCCAAATTCTTTATTATGAAAAATGTCAATCCTATGGAACAGTGGAAAGCACAGTGGATGCCCATATACCCTTCACCTAGCCTCATCAGCTGTTAATGTTTTACCACACTTTCCTCTATCTATTGCTCTCCCTATTTTATTTTCCTCGAAACATTTAAAAGTAAGTTGCGAACATCATGACGCTTTATCCCTAAACATTTCAGGAGATTTCTTAAGAGCATAACCACAAAACGATTATCACCCTCAAAAAAATTATTTCTTCTTCATTTTTTCTTTTTTCTAAAAATATGTATTTAATTTTTGAGAGTGAGAGAGCATGCACAAGGGGCAGAGAGAGAGGGAGGGATACAGAGAATCCAAAGCAGGCTCTAACCCACAAACTGTGAGATCATGACCTGAGATGAAGTTGGACATTTAACCGAACAAGCCACCCAGGCGACCCTTCATTTTTCTTTTTTTTAAGTAAGCTTTATGCCCAGTGTGGGGCTTGAACTCATGACTCTGAGATCAAGAGTCACATGCTCTACTGACTGAGCCAGCCAGGCGCTCCCACACTCAAAAAACTTAATATCAAGGGGCACCTGACTATCTCAGTCAGTAGAGTATGTGTCTCTTTAACCACGGGTTGTGAGTTCAAGCCCCACATTGAGTGTAGAGCTTACTTTAAAATTTTTATAGTTAATTAATTAACATTGATCCCAAATTATTATTTACTGTACGGTTCTTATTCAAACTTCTCCATTTGACCCCCAAAAAAAGTCTTTCTAGCCTTTTAATACTCTGAGCCCCAATCTGGGGTCACATGTTGCATGTTGTTGTCACATCTCTTTAGTCTCCTTTAATCTGCAACATGCCCTCTACCTCTTCTTTGTCATAAAAAATGAACTTTTTTGAAGAGTACAGATCAGGGTATATTGCACAGCATTCTACAGTTGGGATTTATCTGACTAGTTCCTCATGATAAGATTCAATAGTTAAGCAATTTTGTCAAGATCACCACCTAGTTGACGATGTGTATTTTCCACTGCATCACATCAGGAGACAGAAGATGTCAGTGTAGCCCACTGGGAGGCCCATTGGTCTAGCAAACCTCTTCACTGTAAAGGTACTAAGGATGCCCTTTAGTAACATAAAGATGTGCTGTTGCATATCTTGCAACCTTTCACTCAGTGGCTTTAGCATCCATAGGTGAATCAGTTATTACAATAGTGGCTTTGAGATGGTGATTTTCTACTACTGCCATTCTTTCTATATTTATTTTTTTAACATTTTATTTTATTTTATTTCATTTTATTTTGAGGGACAGAGAAAAAGACAGAACATGAGCAAGGGAGAGGCAGAGAAAGAGAGAGAGAGAGAGAGGGAGAAACAGAATCTAAAGCAGGCTCCAGGCTCTGAGCTGTCAGCATGGAGCCCAATGAGGGACTCGAATGAACGAACGTGAGATCATGACCTGAGCCGAAGTCAGAAGCTCAACTGACTGAGCCACCCAGGCGCCCCTCTTTCTATATTTATTTGCTGCCATTCTTCTATAAAGAAGTGCTCTCTTCTTTTTTAAAAAATCACTATGAGATTCAAAGGTTTTTTAAATATTAAGAATCCATTATAGTCATTATTTCTTTTTGATTCTCAATTCTTCCAAAACATGGCCAATAATTCTTGTGTCTGTTTGTTCACTCACTCACTCATTATCCATTCACTCATTTGCCCACTTTTTAAGTTCATTCCCATCATCATTCAGTTGTAGTGGGCTTTTTGTAATTGTCGTTGAGTCCAGAACCATTTGCTGACACCTTCTTGCAATAAATCCTGTCCCTGGCACTGGAAGCATAGATAGAGGAAGTGAATCAGGCTCAGTCTCATGAAGAAGATACCCAATATGCACAAATAAGCTCAATTTGTGGTGATAAGTGCTGTGAGGAAGGAGGGCTTCTGTTGAGGAGACCCACAGGGGAAAGCCCCTTCCAGGGGAAAGTGCCAGGGGCAGCAACCATTCATTCCAGCCAGCTTGGGTAATCAGGAAAGACTTGACCGGGAAGGGAGTATCTGGACTCCACCTACAAGGATTATGGACTTCAGAGAAGGTGCAGGGCATCCCGGGCAGAAAGGGAACATGTAGTAAAGCAGGGAGGTATGGGCGTAGAATAGCAAGATGTCTTCCATGGTTGGCATGTAGAGGGAGTTCTGAGAGCAGAGCTGGAGAGGGTAGAGGGGCCAGGTCATGGAGCCCATGAATGTACTTCTGAGAAGCTTGGGCTGTCTCCAGCAGGTCAGGGAGCTCCAGGTGGCCTTCCAAGCAATGATTCTGTTATAAATTCATCATGAGTACAACTACATGATGGTTTTATCAGTGACGCTGAAGGAGCCACGCTTGGGTCTGTGCATATTGGTCAATTCTTTGTCATTGGTTCCAGTATAAATGGAAGCTTTATTCAGACCAATCCTCTTACTAAGAACTTTTGTTCACATCCCACCTTCAGGATGTTAGCTTAAAGGAACTGAGCCTAGACAGTTGAAACCATGAACCATAGCACCAGGGGCAACAGCCATTCATTCCAGCCCACTTCACAGGCCCTGGTAGTATCAGTCACTCCACAGTGGCACAGGCAGCCTGAGCCCTCCTGTGCTGTTTGTTCATGGATGACACCTTATTAAGTAATATTTCTCTTAATAATCTCAGGTAGGTTGTATGGTAGGCATATGGACTGAGAGCGATTAGGAGCATTTAAAGTTTGACAAGCAGAAGTACAATACCTCAGATCAGCAATTAAAAAGAACACCTTAGATGGGGCGCCTGGGTGACTCAGTTGGTTGAGCCAACTCAGGTAGTGATCCCAGGGTTGTGAGATCGAGCCCTGCGTTGGGCTCCGTGCTGAGCGTGAAGACTGCTTAAGATTCTCTCTCTCTCTCTCTCTCTCTCTCTCTCTCTCTCTCCCCCCTTCCCCACTAGCTTTCTCTCTCTCTTTCTCTCTTTCTCTAAAGGAGAGAAGGAAGGAAGGAAGGAAGGAAGGAAGGGAGGGAGGGAGGGAGGGAGGGAGGGAGGGACACCTTGGATGCAATGTAGAGGACAGAATAACAAGAGACCAAAGCCAGAGATGAGATGCAGGGGCTGTTGCAGAATCTAGGCCTGAACTGGCACTGAGATGGAGGGAGTAAGATGGATTCACGTGGTCAGGTCTGTGAGTGACTAACAGACATGCACATTCTGCTGGGGGTAGAGAAGGGGGTTCAGGAAGGGCTTCCTGCAAGAGACAGTGCTGGCGTTGCTGTTGGTATGGTCCAAATCACCATCCTCTCTCACCCAGACCATGACAAGTTTCTTAACTGGTCTTCATGCCCCAACTCTCTCATAACTGCATCCTTAGTACATTTGGCTTGTAGTAACATGCTCTGAAATACTGGTTTACAGGAATAAAAGTGAGAGCTCAGAAATGACAAGAGTCAGTATGGGCCAGGTGGTCCAAAGGGCTTCATGGAAGCAGAACACCCTTGGCTGGGTCCCAGAGGGTGAGGAAGAATGTGTCTAGGTGGTACTCAGGTTCTCCTCACATCCCTCACATTCTATCCTTTGCTTGGCCCGGTGCGCCAGTTTCAACGAGACATTTCAGTTTCTGTTCTGGACCATGTTTGGCATGGAGGAGCACAGCGTCGTAGACATGCCTCAGTTTCTGGTGCCTGAATTCGTGGGCCGGGCTCTCTACGGCATCTTTACCATCGTCATGGTCATTGTGCTGCTCAACATGCTCATTGCCATGATTACCAACTCCTTCCAGAAGATTGAGGTGCGTGGACTGAGGCCACCTGTGGCCAGGGAGAAGAAGGGACACAGAAATGGAGAGGAAATGGATGCAAGGAGTCCAGATACGTGGGTTCCTGCTCTGGGTCCATTCCTGTTTTGTTTTGTGGCTTGGGGCAAGTTTTCCTTACCAGGCCTCATTGTCTTCATCTCTAAAGTGAGGCTCTTTAGTAATGCTATTCGTTTCTCACAAGTCTGGTGCTCTTTCCACTTCCTGGGGGGGAGGAAGGGTACGTTGTGGAAGAGTAGATGGGAACATGGGAAGGGAGAGGGAAGATGGGTGATGTTGGGTTTGTGGCTGGAGAACAGCCTGGGCAGGAACCGGATGTCAGAGGATGAAAGACAGTGAGGAGGAAGAAAGGAAAGGGGAAGCCACGTGGGGGAAATGTGAGTGACAGATGGGAATGGGGAGAAGGCGGCACTTGGCACACTGCAGGAGAGACATGGAGACCAGGAGGAGTATGAGGCAGACTGGGCGGGCAGGAGGGCAAGGCACCAAAGCAGTCCTTGCATAGCTTCTCCCTCCGGCCCCAGGACGACGCAGATGTGGAGTGGAAGTTTGCTCGCTCCAAGCTCTACCTGTCCTACTTTCGGGAAGGCCTGACGCTGCCTGTGCCCTTCAACATCCTGCCCTCCCCCAAGGCTCTCTTCTACCTTCTCAGGTGATGACCTCAGAGCTCTCACTCCCACCCTCCCAAGCACCCAGCACCCTAGCCCGGCTCCTGCCCGGTTTCCTACACCCTGTCCCCTGACCAACCGCTGTCGGCCCTCTGAATCTCTCAGGAGAATCTTCCACTTCATCTGCTGTTGCTGCTCCTGCCGCAAAACCAAGAAGCCATCCTACCCGCCAATCCCCACGTTTGTGAGTACCTCATCTGCTTGTCAGGGGTCTTCATCACACGGGGCCTTCAGCGGTGTCATCTATACCACCTGTGTGTCTGCACACCGTTGTCTGTCTTTCCAGGCATGTTCCCCAGGAAGCCAGCTCCCAGGTCCTCCTGTAGCACATGGCTGCCTTTCCCTCTTCCTGACTCTGGCCATTCTCTAGATTTCCAACAGCAGGTCACCAAGCTTAAACAGAAATCTGTGCCACCTTGCTCCCAAGCCACTGACACCCTGTTCAGCTCAGGCCCATCCTGCAGCCTTAAGCGGCTGCCTGAGCCTCTGCTGAGCCACAGAAGGATCAGGAAACCCCTACTCCCCCAAACAATTCTTTTCAGTATTGTGTTTTTATTACTATTATTATACAATCTTTTTGCCATCAGAAAGAAAAAAAAGCTCCGGCCTTCAGACAAATGTCTTTACCCTAAACTGAGCCAAGACACAGATGAACATTTTTCAAAAAAAAAAAAAAAAGTCAAGAAACCAAGGGGCAAATGCCCCACTAACTGAGAAATTAAATGGCTGATAGAGGGCTGAGAGAGGAGGCCAAGCCTCCAAGGGGCTCCCTTATCTCTTGTTATCTGTTCCCTAACCCAGGCATGGGTGCCCCATCCTAATTCAGACCAGTGTTACTGCCAGGTCTGTAGGGGGTTCTATCTGTTCCCTTTAAAACCTGTTACCTGAGGATCTTTCTAGGCCAGGGCCGCCAGGTCAGATCCCCAGGTGAGGAAGGCTCTTCCTGATTGGTCAATAGTGTGTTCAACAAACACTTACCAAAGCACACCTAGTCTGGAAATAAAGATTTGCATACTGGTGGTCCCTCAAGGTGCTGCCGGTCTAGAGTAGGAAGGAAATCGAATGTAATTGCAAAGTAAAACCAGCCTATGGTAGAAAGAAGCACAAGGGGCAGAGGACAGGCCCCAGACCCAGGAATCAGGGAGTTTCCCAGAGACTTGAGGGCAGAACAGAATCCTGAAGGGGAAACAGGAGGTCGGTGGGCAGATACAGTGGACATGGGAGTTCTAGGCACAGTAAACTGCATGTGTGCCGCATGGGGAAACAAGATGCTGGCCAGGGATCCCTGTCCCCACCACCTCCTGGCTCCAGGAGATCCTGTGTAGACACCTCCTTTGCCTTAATGGACTTTTGACTCCAAATTCTGGAGTTATCACCCTTTTCCCCCCAGCCACTTCCTGTTCCTGTCCAGGCTGCCTGATGTATATTTGCAGATCATGTCTCAGGACTGCTGCGCCCTATGGTGAGACTCTGCCTCTTGGCCTGGGCTTGAACCCTGTTCTCTGGGCCTGCGCCAGTCCTGAATGGGCAGAGGCACTGTGTCCTGCCGGACCATCCCCCGACACTAGCCAGCTGGGATCACCCCAGTCCTCCAGTGCACCCCCACAGAAGTCCCACCCTTCTCCCAGCTGCCCCCACCTGGCTTGTTCTTTGGTGATCCAGTCAGGTGTCCCTTCCCACCTATCCTGTGTCCTTAGGAAATGGCCTCCCTGTTTTTATTCCTTATTTTTTAAGAAAAATGCTCTATATAACTCTGTAGCTGTAAAGAACCTATCATTCTCTCTCATGTTTCTGCCTGCCCATCTTGGTCAATCCCATCTTTCCCCTGAAAATATTTAATAAAATTTTTGCTTTTTTTATATTATAAAAGTAAATATGCTAACTATAAAATATCTAGAGAGAAGATAAAACTAGATAAAAACAATTATTTCCTAAGCATGTAGAGAGCCCCTACTCTATGCCCCAGTGAAGTACTAACTTAGAAAGTAGGCATTATTACCATTTCTGTCTTAAATTTCTCCCCTCTACCCTTGGAGACACTCAGGCCTGAAGAAATTGAGTATAACTTGCCTGAGGCACAGAGTTGCTAAGTGATGGAGCTGGGATTTTAACTTAAGTCGTCCCAGTCCAGTGCTTTGCCTACTACACCTCTGTTCTCTCTCCACTGTCTGCCCCATCCATATGCCCTGCTTGCCCTCCTGGTACTGTCCTGAGGCCTATAACTGGACTCCAAACCAGTCATTCTGAGGGCCATGATGATATCCATCTCATATGCATGAACAAGTCCCTGCAGGTGCCTCCCCCCAGCCCCTATCTCCCCCTGTGCAGAATTTGAAGGGCAGGGTTAGCCTGGACTAACTCAAGAAAACCAAGATGGGGTTGGTGGCAGGAGAGAGAACTCAGCTGTGCCCGGCTCAACATTTTTGTCTCTGCCCCGCCCCACCCCACGTCTGCACCCCCACCGACCCCTCTCCCCCCTACCCTGGTTCTCTTACCCTTGGCCATTCCTCAGTGTCTGCCTCCTGTCTTCCAGGACTGTACCAGGGTCTAAATATATGGCCTTCAGGGGCAGCAAAATCTGCACAGACTTGGCCTCCAACCTTTAGCATCTGGGGGAAGGTGCAAAGATTAGAGAATGTCTCGGGGTGGGGGGGGGGTCTCTCTCACCCTCTGGTTTTCTCATCCTAGGCCAATCCTGGGGCAGGGGCAGGGCCTGGGGAGGGAGAACGTGGATCCTACCGCCTCCGAGTCATAAAGGCCCTGGTACAGCGCTACGTAGAGACAGCCAGGCAGGAGTTTGAGGAGACCCGTCGGAAAGGTTAGTGGCTTGCCCCCAAGCCTTCCCCATTGCTGGTCCTTGCTTGGCAAGTATAAATACCACACACCCACACACCCTGCAGTGTGGCCCTCCCACTCAATGACTCTCTGAGCCATTCGGACATTTATTCCACTCATTTCATTTAATCCTTCATGTGTTTGTTGACTCATTCACTCTCGTGCCCATTCGCTCGCTAACATCATTCACTCATTCACTCATTTGACCACCCTTCACCGCCACATCCCCTTTGTTCCAGTCTCATCTTGGAGGGAGGGGTACTGTGTCAAGCAGAGACGTAAGGGAAGCTTTCAGTCTGGTGAGAAAGAGAAACCATCTTTGTAGGCAGATGGTGCTTAGCTAGGAGAGACCCAAATTGCAATGGGAGCCCAAGGTGGGGGGGGGGCGCCTGTTATTTTGACAGGCTAATGGGAAGGTAGAAGAATAGAGGACCAGGAATTGGAAAAAGCAGAGATGTAATTCAAACTGGGCCCTGAGGATGGGTAGATGGGAACAGGGCTGACAAGGGCAGAGGCACAAATCTCTACCCATTAAAAACTTTCCCATCCCTGTGATTCCAGATCCCTTCTCTGGGGAGAGGGTCCCTTTCCTTCTTTGTATCTCCTAAACTCGTGGCCACCCTTGCCCCACTCAGATTCATCTGCCCCAGACTCTGCCTGCTCCTGACCCCCAGCCCACCAGCCAGGCTTTCATTTTCTCTAGTTCTCCTCCCTGACCCACAGGTATGGTGTCCCCTGGGATTCTGTTGAGGGTAGAAATGGTTGAGGGCAGGCTCATCTTCTGAGAGACCTTCCCATCAACGCCTTCCCTCACACCCCTAGACCTGGGTAACAGACTGACAGAACTGACCAAGACCGTATCTCGACTGCAAAGTGAGGTGGCTGATGTGCGGCAGACTCTGGCAGAGGGAGGGACACCCCGACCACCCGGAGGTGCCAGCATCCTCAGTCGCTACATCACCCGAGTGCGCAACAGCTTCCAGAATCTGGGCTCCCCCATCCCTGAAGCCCCAGAGCTGACAGTGCCAGGGGTTGTGGGGACCCAGGTATCTTCAGAAACGGGGCTTCAGGATGCTGGAGGGGCTAGGACTCCAGCTTCTGGAGAGTCTGGCCCCTCCTCCCCGGCTCACGTGTTAGTGCACAGGGAGCAAGAGTCAGAGGCAGCTGGGGACCTGCCCCAGGAGGAAGATTTGGGGATCAAAGGGGGGCCCTGATGCAGTGGGAGGGTCCCTTCTTCTGTTACTAGGTAGAGAAGCCTAGATAAGTGAGGGTAGGGGTCACTTAGTAGAAGCCTGTGCTGCTTTACTTGCCTCAATAAAGTTTCTGTTCTGGACGTCAGATGCCTCCAGAGAGTATATGGATCTCTGTCTCTTCAGGTTTTGAGATTCCCTTTCCCTTGTTCCTGAAATGGACTCTTGGAGCAGGACAGAGAGAAATGTCTTGCTATGGGGTCCCAGGTGTCTTGAGCTTAGTCTCCTACTTGAGTTCCTTCACATCTTAACAGAAAGAGTTCTGGACTGGGAGGCAGGGAGCCTGGTTTTAATACTAACTCTTTGAGCTTTAGCAAGTTGCTTCTTTCCTTGGCTTTGCACTCCTCATCTGACAAATGGGAGATGAATCCATCTTCCTTCTTTCCTTTCCTTTCCTTTCCCTCCCTCCCTCCCTCCCTCCCTCCCTCCCTTCCTTCCTTCCTTCCTTCCTTCCTTCCTTCCTTCCTTCCTTCCCTCCTTCCTCCCTCCCTCCCTCTCTTCCTTCCTTCCTTCCTTTCCTTCCCTCCCGCCTTCCTTCCCTTCCCTTCCCTTCCCTTCCCTTCCGGGAGGTGGTGGGGAATCTCTGACTGTTAAAGTTTCTGGTTTGCAAGTTGTGGTATGTGACAGGGGTCTGCATAGGGGACCATGTCTAGGAGGGATCAAGAAGTCATCCTTTTAGTCCCTCAGTTTCTGAGTCTGGCAAGGTCAGAGCAGGGTAGATGGTCTGGTCTCATGGAATAAACCAATCATGAAATTTGATGTCACCACACTGCAAAACTGTTTAATTGAGTGGTCATCCAAGTACTACCCGTGCTTGTCCCAGGGAGTCCCTACCACCACATGGCAGGGCTCCTTCCACCCTGCCATGGCCTCAGATCCCCCCATATCCTGGCTGGGAGGGGAGAAGGCTGAATAGACAGATGGCTGTGTGGGTCCCCATCCTTGGGGAAGTGGCTGCTAGGGCTGTGTCTGAAACCACTTTCTCGCTTCAAGGTTGTTCGAAGCCCCCTTCTTCATATGAAGGTCACCAGTTCCCAGAACTCCTAAGTGCAGACATTGAACTTTCAGGGCCCAGTTTCTGAGATCTGGAAGCCCCCAGGTGCCAAAAACAGGGTCTTCCAGAAGAGTAGAGAGAAGTCCCCCTGGAAGGTGGAGTCTGGCTGCCCTCCTGCTGGAGGGAGAAGAAAAGAAGGTGAAGGGTCAGCAGGGCCAAGGGGTGTTGAAGCAGCTGAGGGAGGGGGCAGAGGGTACTCACTTTGTACAGACACACAGCCCCGCCTCTTCTCCCCTGCAACAGACAGCACCATGAGGCCTCCATGTAGATAGACCCTCTCACCCCAAGCTTCCCTTCCCACCAGGCCCTCGCGTGGGCCACTCCCCTTCTCAGTCCAGCTTTCCCTTCTCTGAAATGCTGACTTTTGACTTTCTTTCCTCTTCCTTCTCCTGGAAACTGTCTGCAGCTTGCTCATCCATCCCTGCTCCCACCCTGGCCCCAGTCACTCCTCCATGCTGTCCCTGCCTCAGCACTTAGGAAGAGCATTATAGATGTGTCCTGTCAACCCCATTAAGCCCAGGGCCTCCTGATATCTGAAGCAACACTCCTGTCGCTTTCCTCTGCTCATCAATCTCCTTAACCAGATTCTTTTGGTCAATTAGACTGTACAGCGGATAGAACCTTCTGAGAACATTTACAGAATCACTCGAGAATGTTCACAGATCCAGAAAACACTTATAAGACCTTCTAAGAGCTGGCAGAACCTGAGTCACAGAGAATAGTAATTACAGCCGACTTCTGGCCCTCAACTTTCCCATTAACCAAGTGGGTCTCCTGAAAGGCCATCCTGGTTTATTTCATCCACCCTACCAGTCCCGCTTCCCTCATGCATGGCTTACCACCCAGATAGGCACAGTTAAAGTGGCTGCAGGTCTGATTATAGCTCCAGAGAGTCACCAGGCTCTGGGCTCCTTCCTGGGAGAACCTGGTGACCAAGAAGACTTCATGTGGGGGGATCAGTACCTCACGCTCCTCAGGAAAGACAGATAAGGCCTGGATAGGCGCCCCAAAGCAAGTCCTTAGAGAGAAGAAGGTGGCATTACCAAATCTGTGGGCCACTGCCTCATCCAGGGAGCTGGAAGCAAACTGGCCCAAGCGGACAGAGTCCCCCAGCCTCTTGGGTTCAAAGTGAAGGGTGCTCAAGCCTCGGAACACCACCTCTCCAGGTCCCCCGCTGCAGCCCCCGCTGCCCCGCAGCAGCTGCAGGGCCCGGGTCAAGTAGAAATGCAGGGCCTTGAAGGGGAAGTGCTTCATGTAGAAATCCCGGGAGCCACCGCCTGTCCGCACAGCCTGGTTCAGCTCCCAGTACAGAGTATTAGATGAGTTGGTATAGACCATGACGGCGATTCCGTGCTGGGCTTTGAAGCCAGGGGGCAGGGTGAGCCCTCGACGCCTGTGCTCCCAGGCCTCCTGGGCTGCCTCCCAGGACTCCCGCAGCAGGGCGTGGCGGGCCATCTCCTCCTTCAGCAGAGGGGCTGCCTTCTTCTCCATCTCCTCTGCGCAGCCCACGTAAGCATCATCAAAGGTGTCTGGAGCCAGGCCCAGGGGCAGGATGGGAACAGCCTGGGCCTGTGGATGTAGGAAAGAGAGGAGCCACATAGGAAAGTATTGAAGTTCAGAGCCCTGGACAGGCGCCCTGGTGGCAGATCAATTCAGAAACACAGTCTCTCGTTTCTATGGCCAAATTTCTAGTATATGCAATTTGGCAAGAGCTCAAGGGCATAAACAGCATAGCCACTGCAATCAGACAAACGTGTTCAAATGTGACTTCCCCATCTACTAGCTGTGGGATCTTGGGTATGTCTCTTAACTTTTGTGGGCTCTCCACATATAAACTGAGGGTACTTCCAACCTCACAGGGATATTGTGAGGACAGCATACAGATCTTCACTTCTGTACAACATGAAGGGGTCATTTTGCCATAAGGGAAGTTCTCGTACCTAGTAGGAAGTGGGGCTAGATGACTTCCAAGCAATGTTCTGGCTTTAAAGTCAGTATGCAGGTGATATACAAACATAGAGCCAATGTCCAATGATCTGACTCTGTCCCCATCCTTAGATTCTCTTCCCCCCTCATGCCACCACACCAAGACACTGTCAGCTTTGAGACTCCTGAGTGTTCTCTTTCTTTAGAAGCCCATATTCCCAAACATGGGGTGGGCTGTGTGGAGGAGTCAAGCCCTGGTCTGGGAGGGGCTGCAGGAGGCAGCGCACAGGTTCGCCTGGGGTGCGCCTGTGGTGGCAGACAGGAAGTGGGGAGAAATGATATGAAGAAAGGAGGATCCTAGGAGGACCAGTAGGTAGAGGTGAGGATTCTGGGGGAGAGAATGGGAACTGGGGGCTCCCTGCGGGGATGGAGGTTCCTGAGAAGAAGATTAAGAGGACTGAGATCCTAGAGAAGAGTCCCTGGGAGAGAATTTTGAGGAGTCAGGTCCAAGTCCACGTCTTTTCGGTCTGCCCCAAACTGTTTGTTCCCTTTGTAGTGAGAGAAGGTTCCCCCAATTACCTGCCAGAGGGCATGGAGAGCCATCAGCAAAGCCACCAGCATCATTCCTGGGGGAGACTCAGGAAAGCGAGGTCCAGATGTTGAGGGCACCAGTGGCTATGGGCTGGGGGACAAAGACCTGGGTCAGTTCCTCTGGGGTGTGAAGTGCCCAGGCAGGCGAGGGCGGGGCCAAGGGCGGGCCTAAGGGAGTGGGCGGGGCTTTTGATTTTTACAGTCCCCCCCCAGCAACACCCCAGAGTTCCGCTTCCTAGATTCCCAGTCGCCCCAAAGCTCAGCGTCTTTTGCTGGGGGAACTTCTTGCGATGGTAAAGGTGGAGCCGTTATTTGGTTTCGCCTGACAGGGGAGGGGGACGGGAGGCCGGGGACCCACCTGGAAGTTGCAGGGGCGAGAGCGGGAAGGGGCGCTGACAGCTCGGGCCGGCGGCAGGGGGCTCAAGTCCAGGCGGGCGCTGCGCTGTCCCGAGAGTCTAGCGGATCAACAAAGTCCCGCGGCGGTCCCGCGGCTAACTATAGCCCCCGCGGCGGTAACCCGACACCTCTCTTCTCCAACAACGGACACGGGGTGGGAGCAGCGGGAGTGGCGCGGGAAGGGGCCGAGGGGCGTACCTCCTAGGACTGCGAGTTCTTTCTCCAGAATCCGCTTTGGGTCCGAGCGCGTCCAGGGATGAGGGAGGGACCTGTGAGACTTGTGAGACTTGGCCTCGCCCTCAGGTGGGCCCTGACCTGGCTGGGCCCCAGCTGCCAGACCACTACCCGGGGAGGCCCACGAGGGTCCCGCCCACCAGGAAGTCTCCGCTGGTGCACTTGCTGATTTGCATTATATTTGCATACATGGCCCAAATGTTGGAGCATTTGTGATCGGGCCTGTGGGCGGCACCCACCCATCGCCTTCCCTTTAGTAGGGTTGACCAGAGCAGAGCTATCGCGCAGTCTCGGGGGCCAGTCCCACTTCTCCCAGACCCTCCCTCTCTGGACCTCTTAGACTCAGGTAACCCCGTGTTTATAAACACTAGCCTTTCCCCTCCCCTGCTGCGGGCCTCTCTATAAATAACCTGGCTCTGAGTTTTGGATGCCCAATCAGAGGTAATGGGAGAAGTGGCCAGCTGAGGAATCAGTAAGCAGCTCTGGGGACAGCTTTCTGGCAGCCTGAGCCTCTGGGGGTGGGAGGGTTACTTCCATAGTGACCATGGGAGTTGGGGTGGGGGTGGGTCTCAAATGTCAGAATTTAAAGAGATGCTTCCTGCTGCTTGTGGGGGGGACGAAAGTGGGCCTAAGAGATTAGACTTACCTCAGGGCCTCCATCCTGGTCTGGCTCATTACTTAGCCCCATCCCTGTTACCCCATCCCCTCAGGCTGCCAGCCAAATAAAGAAATTTCCTTCATCTAGAATCCTGCTTTCTCCCAAAGTCCTTCCTATAGCCCCCAAAAAACAAACTATGTATATGGGCCTGGAGATATGTAGGGAGGTAGATGGAAGGAGTGGTATCCCAAAAAACTAGAACACTTGTCAGGCAAACACAGCTGCCAGACAACTAACTACTCTTGGGGCACCTGGGTGGCGCAGTCAGTTAAGCATCCGACTATTTTCAGCTCAGGTCATGATCTCACCATTCGCCAGTTCCAGCCCTGTGTCAGGCTCTGTGCTGACAGAAAGGAGCCTGCTTGGGATTCTCTCTCTCCCTTTCCCTCTGCCCCTCCCCCACTTGTGCACGTGCTCTCTGTCTCAAATAAATAAACTTAAAAAAAAAAAAGACAAGTACTCTTGTCCCCTTCCAATGACACTGACTATCCCAAAGCTCACCTAGATTAGAAAATCAGGAGTTTCTCTATTGTTTACCATGACTGTGAAAAACAGCATCTTGCCTGTGTGTCCTGGCTGCCTCTGTCCCTGGAGGACCCCCAGCATTTGCTGCTGGAACAGAAGATACTGTCTGGGACGGCCAGGCTTGCTGAAACAAGTCCATGGTATCAGATCTACTGTATCAGGGTTTTTGTCCTCTCCCCACATGGAAGTGCTTCTCCTATCCCCAAATGTGGACCTCCAAGAAAGGGCCCAAGAGATGGAATCAAATCTAGTCACTGAGCAGAGGCCCTGAGGTGGAAAGTCCTCCAAGATCACATAGCAAATCAGTGCTGGCCAGACCCAGCCTCCTTAGTCTGGGACTCTCTCCTTGCAAGTTAGGTGAGTCTCCATGCTCACATAAAAGGAAGAAAATGCAAATGTAAAAGATACTCTCTTAGGACAGGGGTGCTACGCACAGGACCAAACCCAATGGGGAGGCAGTCGTTCCAACCAGGATCCTCGATGCCTCAGCCCACCTTCTCTCTGGCTTCAGGGGTTCCCTTTCTCATGGGAGGAGCACCGGCCCAGGGCAGACTGGGCAGGGCTAGTGTTCCCAAGCCTTTAGGAGACATCCAGAAATAGATGGGGGAGTGTCACATTTCTGAGCAGCTGTGTGGGGACAAGGGGTGGGGGACTGACAGTATAAAGGAGAAACCTGCCTTCCCTCTCCCCTGTGGTCATCGCAGAAGACCAACACCAGCTTCCCTGGAGAAGGCCTAGGTAAGGGGCACACCACCCTCCTCCTAGACACAGGACAGGGAAAGACTTTTTTAAAGGGGAAATGGGGTATTGATGGTGAAATTTCAGGAGTTAAGAACAGTTTCAGGGAACCTTTTATCTTAGTCTGTTCGGGCTGCTATAAAATACCACACACTGGGTAACTTATAAACAGACATTTCTCATAGTTCTGGAGGTTGAAAGTCTGAGACCAGGGTGCCAGCATGGTCAGGTGACGACCCTCTTTCTGGCTCATGACTGGTACCTTTTCACTATGTCCTCATATGGTAGAAGGGGCTAGGGAGCTCTGTGGGGTCTCTTTTATAAAGAACAGTAATCCCATTCACAAGGGCTCTCCCTCATGAACTAATTACATCCAAAGGATCTACCTTCTAAAGCCATTACAGCAGGCATTAGGATTTTAACATACGAACTTTGGGGGAACACAAACATTCAGACCATAACACCTTTGATGGAGAGGTTTAGGATACCTCGGGAGGCCTGGGGCATTGAGAAACTTAGGGGTTCCCGGGAAGGGACTTAAGAGTCACATTCCCAGAAGGAAATGTTCAGTGAGGGTCTGGATGAGGAGAAACTGACAAACTCCCTGAGCAGGATGAGAGGAAAAACAGAAAGGCAGGTGGGATGTAAGGGGTTGCCCAGTGCCTCCACTTCCTCGCTTCTCATAACCTCCCCATCACTCTGGCCCCACCCATTCCTCCAAACACTGCTCACCAAAGTCATCAGCCTACCTGCTCTGCAGTGTCTACACTGTTAACTGCCCCCAGAAAGCCTCTCAGATTCTCAGCAAACAGTCCAGTTGGTCTCATCTGTGGCTGACTTGGGCTGAGCTCTGGGGACACAGAACAGGTCATACCTGGCCCCTGCCCTCAAAGAACTCACAGGCCAGGAGGGGAGACAGACACATGAGGGCAACACAGTATGGTTAGGACAGTGACAGAGGAAATCACGGGTGATTTAAGAGCACAGAGTCGTCAGAAGGCTCCCTGGTGAAGGTGACCCCTGAGCTAAGCCTTGAAAGGTGGATAGTAGGAGAAGGGTATCCCCAGCAGATGGCAATGTGTGCCGAGCCACGGGGAGGGAAGCAGTGGAGCTCGCCTGGAACTTTGTTCTGTACTGGAGAAGCCAAGCAGGCGTTGGCGGGGGGGGGGGGGGGGGGGGGGGGTCGGCAAGGCTGAAGAGGTCATGGAGGGCTAGGTCACAGAGCACCTCAATGCCAGCATGAAGAGGACTCTATCCTGAGGGTAAGGAAGGAAGTTGTGTTTTGTTGCTTTTTGTTTCCTTTCTAGATGTGTTATGTCTTCCCTCATTATTTTCATCTCTGCATTTTTACTCTGTATTTTGAGATATTTCTGCCAGTTAGGTTTGGCACACAAGGTTTTTAAGAGGTAAGCAACCTGACCAGCTGTGCTTTAGAAACCTTGTTCTCCCTGCTCTGTGGAGGGCAGATTAGCAGAGGTGACAGTGGAGGCAGGGAGATCAGGGAGGAGGCAGGGGCAGACCAGAGCCATGGCGAGGGATGTGGGGGTGGGAAAAGAGAAGGCGCTTCTAGGATGGGTCCACACTGTGATCTGCAATCGTTGGCAACTGATTTAGTGTTTGGTGAATGATCAAGTGAGTGGACACCCAAGAGACCATCTCGGGTGACTGGGTGAATAACGGTGATGGTATATTATATGAGAATCTTCCAATGGCAAGCTAGATGACACCTAAAGAGGAAATTATCACAGGAATGCCAGGGTACTTCATGCAATCCAAACGAAGAGCCTCTAGAAACCCAAGATGTCTCGGACTGCCTGTGCTTTTCTTTGCTTCTCAGCCGCCTTTTTCCTTTCTTTGGGGCTCTCATGTCTTCTCTGAATTCAATACACCTATGACTCTCAAATGTCTCATCTTATTGTCCATTCTTACATCCCCTGGACATCTGCCCACTGCGAGTCCACACATGCCAAACTGAACTCACTGTTTTCCCTCCAAACCTGATTATTCATTCATTTTTTATTGAGCACTTGTCATGTGCAGGGATGGGCAAAATGAGCTTTTAAATTCTCTCTGCCCCTCCTCTGTTAGCAGCCTAGAGTATGGAAACCCGCACGTCATCCTTGATTTTTCCCTCTGTTGCAACCCCTATATCCCATCAGACACCAAGTCTAGTAAATTATACCTAAAAACTCTAGTAAATTGTTTAAAAAATTATACCTAAAAACACTGCTAGTATCTTAGGCCACATGATTCAAGGTCCTCAGTCTCACTTCAGAACTCAGACTTTCCTGTCCCAAGCCTACGAACTCTCTTTTCTTGCCTTGTCTTTGCAGGGTAGAGATGAGGACAGAAACAAGGGCAACAGAGAGGCAGCAAGTGACAGAGTTGGCCTAGTGAGGTTTTGCTGTGTCACCATTTTGCTATGTACCCTAAAATGTCAGTGGCATGCAAAGGTGTACTCATATGTTCATGGTCTTCGGGCTGACTATATAGATTGGCTAAACTAAAATGGGTTCAATTGGGCTGCTCTGCTTCAGGCTGCCAGTGTGCCTCAGCTTTTTGCTGGCTGGGCTCAGGTCTGCTCCTTATGTGATGATTCTGGGGTTCAAGCTCACAGGACAGTTCTGGGCCACATTCTGATGGTTTGTGACCCAAAAGACCCCCTCTCTTGGTTTAGAGTCCCCAAAAGCAGATCCAGAGACAAGGACTTGGGGGTAGTGGGCTTATTTGTAAGTTGATCCCAGAAA
Source organism: Paguma larvata (assembly GCA_030068075.1). Classification (NCBI taxonomy): domain Eukaryota; kingdom Metazoa; phylum Chordata; class Mammalia; order Carnivora; family Viverridae; genus Paguma; species Paguma larvata. The sequence goes on from CM057831.1 coordinate 57,312,434, forward strand.
GTACAAGTGGAAAAGTGGCAAAGTGGGATGGAGAAGAGAAAAGCCAAAACAAAAACAAAAACAAAAACAAAACTGTGTTAATGAGCACACCGTGACCACTGTGGTCAACTGGGGCTTAATCCCACTGGGCACCCTCTGTAGGAAAGGGACTCTGACTACCATTCCTCCTTGGGTAAGGGCTGTCCTTGAGAACATTAAGTCCCCTGCACTTTTGGGCTGCCCTAAGCAAGCTTACAGAGTAATGGAGAATGCCTTGGACACAAAAATAACATGCAGCACTAGAGGAGGGAAGCTCAGCATGAGGCGAGGTGTCAGGATGCATGAGACTATCCACCGCCCCTGTGTGTGGACTTGCGGGTGGGCTGAACCATAAAAATTTGGCCTCCTCCCACCCAAGGAGATTATGGAACAGGGATGCTTAACCTGAATGAGACTGAGGACAGAGACATAACCACCTGAGATTTATGTAACATTGTGTGAGGGTGCATTTACTTTTTTTTTATTTTAATGTTTGTTTATTTTTGAGAGAGACAGTGTGAGTAGGGGAGGGGCAGAGAGAGGGCGACACAGAATCTGCAGCAGGCTCCAGGCTCTGAGCCGTCCGCACAGAGCCCAGTGCAGGACTTGAACCCATGAGCTGTGAGATCACGACCCGAGCCCAATCGACTGAGCCACCTGGGTGCCTGTCCATTTTCTGAGGAGAGGTTTCATCTTGCATCAGATTCTCAAAGATAAAGAACCACTGATTGTCTTACCATTGGTGTATAAGAAGGAAAATAGAAATACCTGTGAATTTGCTTATATGTGCATAGAGTATCTTTAGAAGGATACACAGAAAATGGGAACGTTGGTTGCCTCTGAGGAGAAGGAGTGAGGAATTAGCAATAGAAAGATAGTTCATTGTGTGCCTTTTGGACTATTTAAATTTTGAAAAATGAAAATGTATTACTTTTAAAAAATTAAACCTTTAGGGGCACCTGGGTGGCTGAGTTGGTTAAGCGTCTGGTCCTTCATCTCGGCTCAGGTCATGATCTCACAGTTAGTGAAGTTGAGCCCCACATCGGGCTCCATGCTTGGGATTCTCTCTCCCTCTCTGCCCCTCCCCTGGCTTGCTCTCTCTCTCTCTCTCTCTTAAATATTTTTTAAAAAGATTAACACATTTAAACCTTTAAAACATTAAAAATTAAAGTCAAGATTGATCCTGTTAGTGAGCAGAAATGTGAATTAGAAAATAGATCTCCTCAGTCAGTTGAGCCTCTGACTCTTGATTTCGGCTCAGGTCACGATCTCGGGGTCTTGGGATCAAGCCCTGGCTGGGCTCCACACTGAGCACGGAGTGCTCTTGGGATTCTCTCTCTCTCCCCTGCTCCTCTCACGTGCACTCTCTCTCGAGAAAAAAAAGAGAGAGAGAGAAAGAGAGAGAGAGAGATCATAATAACTAGAATTGGCAAACACATAGAGCAAAGGGCACTCTCATTCACTGTCGCGGAAGGTCAAACTAGTACCTCTGGGTGGTAATTTGGCCATCCCAAATAAACAACAGTTCATATCCTTTAAACATTATATCACTTCTTGATATCTTTCCTATAAAATATGCACATAAGTAGATAAGGATTTATATTCATGGAAGTTCATAAAGTATTATGTGTAATGTCAAAAATGTCAAAAAATTAGGAAAAAATCTGTGCCCATAATAAGAAAATAGTTGAACAAATTATGATTTAACTATATTATGAAATTCCATGCTGCCATCATAATGAATAAGGTAGATAAAAATATATGATGTAGAAGGAAGTCCTTGATACATTGTTTCCTGGAGAAAAAGGTTACAGGAGGTAGATGTATGTGAAACATGAAAAGGTATGTTCCTTTTCCTTTTTGAAAAAAAAAAAAAAAGACAATAAAAAGCAAAAGCAGCCTGTGTACAGAAAACTAGGTGTGTATGCGTATTTAAATATTAAATTACTTGCATGGGCACAGAAAAAGGTCCTAAAGGATACTACCGTCATGGTAACAACAAGCACAGGTAAGAGTGAGTGAGGACACGGAAGGAGAGACAAAGACAGGGACTTGGATTCTGTCATTCGTTGATACTTTCCCCCCCCACTACAAGCATACATTACTTTGTAATGGAAAGAAAAAAAGCAGCAGCAGCAGCAGCACCACCGATTTAAAAACTGTCGGTTCCAATCCTGACCCCGGGCTGGCGGGGACTCTGCCCACTGGGAGCCTCACTCCCCAAGCCGTCCTTTCCCCATCCCCCAGCCCCTCTCCTTTACCACCTGGGGCTCTCCATCTGTCCCTGCCCGGAAGCGATTGAGGGCTTGGGGGAGGAGGGCTCCAGGACTGCAGGAGGGGAGGGTGGCTGGATCTTCTATCTGGAGTCCTGTGTGGTCCCACCAGGTGACCAGTCCTGGCTCTGCCCTCTTGCGGCCTCACATCCCCCAATAGCGAAGCCTAGACCTCTTACTGTGGCAGTCAGGACCTCTCATGAACGGCCCCAGCCTTTCCAACACTCCCACACTGCAAGCTCTGCCGTGCTGAACAAAATGTCTTTTACTTTTTACATTTGATACCTTTGCTCTTCTCATTTCTGCTACCCTAGACTCCTTTCCCACCCAAGTGCCAATCTTCCCATCCCGGTCTCCACTGATTGAAGTCTTATTCTCCTATTTATCCGAAAGGCCCTGTTCAGGTAACACCTCCTCCAGGAAGTCTCCCATATTCTCATGTTCCAGCAACAAGGGTCCTCTCTCCCTCCTGAGGCTTCATTTCTATGTTGTGACTCTGTGCTAAGCACTAGGAGTGGCACAGACCAGGTGTCAATTAATGTTTATGAAATTACATATTAACATTCCCATTTTCTAGATGAAGAAACTAAGACCCAAAGAGAGATAGTAACTTGTCCGGGGCTACCTCCAACATGCAGCCTCCTGCCGTGGTATCTCTGCTGCTTGTGTCCGTGGGCCTCATGGAAGCACTTCAGGTATGGTCATCCTCCACTGTCCCCGCACCAGCAGGGAGCTCAGCTGTTGGCTTCCTCTGAACGCTGGGAGGAGGAGCCATGGGAGGAGAGAATGACTGATGCTTCCATTGGGGCTTGGCCAGCCTGAGGGGACTCTGGTCTCTGAGAGTGTGCAGCTAGTCGTTCCCAATCCCCTTCCCCTCCAGGCGTGTTTGGGGCTCTCAGCGTCATCAATTAAGTGGAGAAATTTGATGACAGGCTCCCATTCTCCTGAGGCTCATCCTCTCAGTCCTTACTTCTCCCTCTCCCTCAGGCCCAGAGCCACCCCATCACTCAACGAGACCTCTTCTCTCAAGAAATGCCCCTGGACATGGCCCCAGCCTCCTTCGATGACCAGTATGCTGGCTGTGCAGCAGCCATGACAGCTGCTCTCCCGGATCTCAACCAAACAGAGTTCCAGGCCAACAAAGTGTATGCTGATGGCTGGGCACTGGCAAGCAGCCAGTGGCAAGAGCGCCAGGCCTGGGGACCAGAGTGGGGCCCCAGGCCTACCCGGCTGCCCCCGCCACCCCCTGGCTTCCGCGATGAGCACGGGGTGGCCCTCCTGGCCTACACAGCCAACAGCCCCTTGCACAAGCAGTTCAACGCAGCCGTGCGTGAGGCGGGCCGCTCCCGAGCCTCCTACCTCCACCACTTCTCCTTCAAGACTCTCCACTTCCTGCTGACTGAGGCCCTGCAGCTGCTGGGCAGGGGCCAGCGTTCACCCCAGTGCCACCAGGTGTTCCGAGGGGTACACGGCTTGCGCTTCCGGCCAGCAGCGCCTGGGGCCACCGTAAGGCTGGGGGGATTCGCCTCCGCCTCCTTGCAGAATGTTGCAGCCCAGCAGTTTGGGGAGGACACCTTCTTTGGCATCTGGACCTGCCTTGGGGCGCCTATCAAGGGCTACTCCTTCTTCCCTGGGGAGGATGAGGTGCTGATCCCCCCCTTTGAGACCTTCCAAGTAATCAATGCCAGCAGACCGGCCCAGGGCCCTGCCCGCATTTACCTCCGGGCCCTGGGCAAGCGCAGCACATACAACTGTGAGTACATTAAAGGTGAGTAGGGCATGCACCAGTCAGCACCCATGCAGAAGATGGGCTTTCCCTCTTGTTTTCAGGGGATACATACACAAATACTACAAATAAATGAACAACAAGGGGGACCCAGTCCTGTCCCTCTGCCTCTCTACTTCCTTGCATCTAAGGGGAGACCACCTTCTGAGGCAGTAGGACTCTTGTCCCTGGAGGTGTTTAAGCCAGAGCTGCCCACTTGCCTGTTGGGAGGTTCAAGAGGGTTTTCTGACCAAGACAGGTGTCTGTGGACATTTGAGGGCCAAACAGAACTGGTCAGGCTTTTCCTCCAGCTGGAAGCTGGAAGCTGGAAGGCAATTAATTTCTGGCTACAGCACTGATACCCAGGTCTGATTAAGAGCCCCAACTTCAGCTTCTAAGAGAAGCACATGTATTCGGCTGAGTGGAAATCCTGTGCTGTTGTGTGTGCTGGGTGGGGGTGCAGGTGGGCAGTGAGACAGCCGTTGGGGGCTGTGCCCCAAAGTTCCAGCTCAGGCTGTGGCAGGTCTCAGATACTCTTCCTGTCTACCCCCAGGACAGGGCAGAGACAGAATCATGAGGACAGACCCAGATTCTTAATTTCTGAAGGGGCTTGGGGTTACTGGTCCTGACTGAATGATGCCCAGGGGCTTGTGTGGCCCAATTTGCACAATTAGAAGCAGGTTGTTGGCTGGAACTGCGGACCACATCTAAGATGGGAGAAGGTCCAGTGTGGCTACCATTCCCACCTTGGACAGCACCATGAGCGTGCATGAGTTAATGGAAGGTGAGAAAAACATGTGGAGTACATAACTAGTGCCTCCTTGGCTCGGACAACCCATGGGAGAGGGAGAGTCGAGGCAAAGTTACAGACCAAGGAAGCAGGAGGAGTACCCAGAGTAGACCCTGGCTTTGAGGGCTGGCTCCCCTCTGGCTCTGCTGCGCATGGGTCTAGTCAAACATAGGCAAGGGAGGTCCCACCATAAAGAAGCAGAATTAGGGGAAAATATTTAAGCTTCTCCTAGAACAAGTTGGGGGTGGACCACAGGATTTTGGGGTTCTTTCCTGTCCTGAGAGCTATTGAGACTGATTATTTACTGTTTCTTCCCTACAGACAAGCAGTGCAAGTCTGGGCCCTGCCGTCTGGATAACTCAGGTAAGAGCTGCAGGCCTGCGTGGGCCTCAGGTCAAGGATAAGCAGGGTCCCCTGGTGTTGAACTCCTCTCCTGAATGCAGGTCACTCTTGAAAGGAAAACGACCCTCTTTTAATACAAACAAGTAAACCCTCATAAGCAGACACCTGTGGGGTTTGCTAACCTCTTATAGAGGACACAGATGTGTGTATGGGGCAGCGGTCATGCAAACTGACACATCTGCCCCCCAGTACGGGGCCCTCTCCTTCACGGGAGGTCACTGATCATGTCCCAGAGAGATCCAGGTTGCACTGAAGGGATGAAGGGAAGGGCCCATTCCCACAGTCCTCTCTGGCCTTCTCCTGCAGCTGCAGAACCCACTGTCTCTATTACTGCCCTCAGGGCTCCTGTAGACCACCTTCCAAGGTTGACGTCAGGTCTTGGGTGCTGGAGACCTGGGATCTCATCTGGGCTCTGCCCTAACTTTCTCTGTGACCAATCAATCTCTCTCTGGGCCTCAGTCTTCCTAGCTGTATAATAAGCATATTAGACTAGATGATCTCCAGGTCCCTTTCAGTTTCAACTCTTTTCTTCCCTCGAATACCTGCTGTGCCAGGGCTTGCCTAAGCCAATACATCTCTAGGTGGGAATGGGCTTTTCTAGGGGAACCAACCAGAATAGGCCCTTCCAGGAAAGAAGCTCTAGCCACTCCCCCGCCTCGGGTCCCTCTTCCCTCCCCCAGGGCTCTGTGAACAGTGGGAAGGAAGGGGCCCAAGCGTCCACTTTGTTCCCACCGTTCTTCGCTACACAGTCCCACTCCATGCTCCAGGCACACCATGCCGTGAATCCTCACCATGACCCAGTGGGTACTATCATCGCCCTCGTTCTACAGATGAGGGAACTAAGTCCCAGAGAAGTGAATCAACCAGGCCTACACATATATCTAGTAAGAGGCGGGGTCCAGAGAGCCCAGTTCTAGAGCCAAACTCTGAACCACCACACTACCTGGTCCCCACCTCTTCCCAGACGCCATCTTATTTTATCTTTACTGTACAATAAGCTATTGGAAGGAGGAAGAACAGGGAGTATCACCCTCATTATATAGTAAAGGAGACCCAGAGACAGAAGTGACTTGCCCAAGGTAACAGAAGGAGTCACTGGCAGAGCCAGGGTCAGAAGCCAGATCTCCAGTCACCAACCAGCTTGAGTTCTGGTAATGTCATTTCAAGCACTGGACAAGTTAAGGATTTCCCCTGGTCCATCAGTACTTCGATCAGGGGTGCGGCAGAGGGGCAAAGATGAGCATCACTAGAGCCCACTCATATCTCTTCCCCTTATTCAGCCCATTCTGTGATGCCTCATTCGTCTCGGTAGGAGGCAGAGGCATAGACCAACCTAGTGACCTCTGGAAGGGGGTCTGGGGCTCTTTCATCTGCCTACCCTCCTCCCTGTATCCATGCTCTGCATCTCTGGCTCCCATTGCACTTTGTGTGTCTGTGTTTCCAGCTCACTCTGCTCGCTCCTCTTCATCTTGTTTATGTACCTCATTTACCCCGAAACCTCTCTCTCTGCCTCTGTTTTTCCTGCAGCCATGGGTCAAGGCCCCCTTTCTGCGGTCTGGTCCCTCCTACTGCCGTTCTGGCTCCTTGTCGGGGGAACCTTTGCATAGAGTCCAGGCCTCCCATCATCCATCCAACACCGAACAGCCCTGCCTGCTGCCTCTACCCAATGTGGGGATGTTGGCCACGTGTGTGCTTTAAGGGCAGCCAGGATCCATGGTAACTCTATCTGTAGGGAACTCTGGGACGCTGGTAGCTGCCGGGCCTGCTGATGGAGGAATAAGGGAATCTGGGGACTGAGCCTTAGCCAAGGCTCTAAGAATGAGACACTGAATAGAGGTGGGGGTCTCTAGAACAGGTGACAACTCACTTGGAGGTTAGAGATTAAACTAGTTTGGGGAGGGAAATGGGAAGGAAAGCACTTGGCCAGGGTATTTGCCGGTGTTACTCAAATGCGTTCCATGTGCACCTGGAAAGCTCCCATTCGTGCTCCCAAGAAGCCTTCTCTGACTTCTCCCACCCTGCCCCTCTGCTCTCACTGGTCCCTAGGTGCTTCTCTACACGTGTTCATGTTTGCCTCCTGTGTCAGACTGCGAGCTTCCTGAGGGCAGGGCCTGGGTCTAAAGCACAGAGGTAGTGCTAGAAAACATGTAAGTCAAAAAGGAACAAATCTCTGCACTGCCCCACTCTGGACAGCTCTCTGGCACTCACTAACATTCAGTGTGTGGGAGTGATGTGGCCTGGCTCCAGCTCCCGAGGGTAAAGGGCAGGAGAGATAGCAGAGACCGCATTAGGTTCTCTGCCAGGGTCTCAACTGAATGCTCAATTGAATTCTTGTCAGCAGAGACATAACTTTTGCTCTTATCTATGCATCTTAAGGCCGTTTCTAGACAGATAAACCTGGATCCCCAACTTCCACTACCACAGCCCCAAAGGGTTAAGACAGGGCATTAAAGAGGTGCCAGGCACACACTTACTTTATTATGAGTTGGGGCTTTGGGGCCAAAATCCCGGTGTGGCCTCCTGCTCTGGAAACTAGAATCCTGAATCCTTTTCCCGGAGTCCTAGGCAGGGACTGGCAAGACTAAGTCCCTAAACAACAGCCACCGAGGAAGGAAGAGAAGGCAAGGAAACATGGTAGTTCCGTTTCTCATATAACCTGCACTCTTGCCACCAACAGCTCTAACACTCAGCATCAAAGTCCAATTCTGTTCCTCCAGAACTGCATTTTGATTTTGATCCTTCTTACAGTTCCTCTTCCGTAGGGATTACGGGAGTGGCAAGCCCTTAGTGGTTAGGGTGTGTAGACAAGGGATCCCTGTGGTTTGTGAAATCGGCAGTGCTGATCCTGAAGAAAGGATGGCCCAGGTTCTTAGGCACAGTGGAGAGAGAGCCAACAACCACCTGGCCTTTCTATCCCTGGAGGCGCTGTGGCTGCACCAGACCCTGGGACTCACAGGGCCTGCACCAGCACCAGGAGGCTCATGACCAGGGCCATGGAGAAGAAGATGCCCAGGAAGAAGCGATCCATCACACGGGCCAGCCGCTTCCAGTCCTCATGGCGGCGCTGGGCAGCCCGGTGGCTGTGGAAGGTGTTAGCAATGGTAGCTACGTGGTGCAGCAAGGCTTCCTGACGGCACAGACACCGTGGCTCACGGCAAGGAACAGCTGGAGGGCGAACCCCTTCGTCAGGAGGCTGGGGGCTGGGGGGTGACTCAGGTGGTCTAGACTGCCCACAGGGCTCCCCTCGTTCCCGCACGCACAAGCCCCGTGCCAGGCGTCCCAGCAGGAGGGCCCGAGCCCAGGCTGGCACTGGTCGGGCACTGGGACCACAGTAATGCAGGTTCATGATAAGGATGGTGAGCGCTGTGGAGAATGTGACCATGGTCATGGTGGCCATGTAGTACTTCCCTGCAAGAGAGAGAGTGAGCTGGGCTCCAAAGCAAGAACTCAGGGTGCCTGAGTTTGCCCCACTGCCTCAACACAAATAGGCACCAGCTCACCCACCACGAGGCTCTCAGGACCCTCCAATCCCAACGGATGGAGCCGGGAAGGAAGTAAGAGCCAAGGTCTCTACATCCCCTATTTCTATGAGTGAGTTCTCCCAAGCCACTTGCTCCCTAGTTGTTCTCTCACTGCTGGACGCTGCACTCCCCCACAATCCATGAAAGCCACGCTCTCAAATGGGGAAGTACAATCTGGGGAAAATTATTGATTCTTTTGGTACAACTGGGATAACAACAGAACTTACCTCACGGGTCTGTGGCGATGCCTCCCTGAGTTAATAAATATCAAGTGCTTAGGCGAGGACCTGGCACACAACCAGCACTCAATGCATTTTTGCCGGTTACGACGGATGAGGGGAAGGATGTCCTTCCCGGAAGGGGCCTAGTTCTCTCCCTCAATCTCAGAATGAGGCATGCTCCCGGAACGCACCCCCCCCCCCCCCCCCCCGCCGCCTACTCCGGACTCCCTCACTGAATTGATGCTCCGCACTGCTGGGCTGGGGACTTGCTCTCTCCCTGCCCCCTCACCACCCCCGACCCGCACCCTCGTGGCTCACCGATGAGCGGTACGCTCTCGGCCGGCGGCATGCTCTCGGCCAGGAGCAGCTGGAAGACGGTGAGCGCCAGCAGCACTGTGACGCCGAGCGACACCTTCTCGCCCGAGTCGGCGGGCAGGTGGAAGGCGAGCGGCGCGAGCAGCGAGATGAGCACGCAGGGCAGTAGCAGGTTGCACACGTAGGCGGCGGCGCGGCGGCGCAGCAGCAGCGTGAAGGTCACGTCCGGGTAGGGCTCGGAGCAGCAGCCGTAAGTGAGCACGCGCCGCCGTGCCGGCATGCCCAGCACGCGCCACTCCACGTTCTCCACGAAGTCGGCCAGGCTGGCGGCGGTGCCGCGCGGCCGCACGTCCAGCTGGTGCCCGCCGTGCGTCCACGAGCCGAATGTCAGGCCGCAGCGCTGCGCGTCAAACGGGAAGGCCGACACGTCCACGCGGCAGGAGCTGCGCGTGATGGCCGGTGCGTCCCAGCGCACGGCGCCGTCGTGCCGCAGAACCACGTTGGTGCTGGCCGAGGCCGGCGGCTGTGCGTCAGCCCTGTGGGCGGGCGGGGTTGGGCTCCCTGAGGAGGCTGCGCGGAGGCGGACTCCTGCAGGGGCTTCGGTGACCCCCGGGGCCCTGAGGTTACCAGGGACTGCCTGGAGGGTGGAGGGGGCGGCAGAGAGGGCTCTGTGTGCCTTCGGAGGCTTAAAAGGGGTGGCGCCTGCAGGCCCTGGAGGAGACACAGATCTAGGCCAAGGCAGTGTGAAAACATATCTGCAAAAGTTGGCACCTGGCTGCATTGCGTTATCTGCAAAACTCCCAAAGGGCCCGTGGGGAAAATAGGCAGAGCCATGTGTTGTGTGGGAAACACAGCTGGTTGAGGTGGCATAAAGGAGTAGGCCCTAGAGGAAGTCCCTAGGTAGGCTGTAGAGGAGTCCTGGGAGAGTTGGAGCGGGACTGGAAGGGTGGAGTACGCCATCAAGAGGCACTCGTACCCCCAGAACTGTCTCTGTGAGAGATACAGAACTGGCCCTAGACCACACAGTGGGTTCCCAGGAGACATTCAGCCTGGCTTGGATTGGGAGAATCTAAAGTAGGGGGTGTCATGGAGAGGCTGGCAGCTTAGAAGGGTCCTGGGGGAAAAGCTTCCAGGGCAGCATAGCAACCAAGTTAGGTTGCAGGGAAGGGGAATCAGGGCAAACCCAGAGCCAAGGGCAACAGTAGGGAGGGGATGGAGAGGGGAGGGGCCCAGGCAGGCAGTACTTGTTATAGAGTACGATGTCTGGCCGCCACACAAGACTGCTGGGGATGCGGATAGCATCTAGGCCACCATAGGCATCAGGGTCCCATCGTAGGTAGGCATCTGTCCACTCCTGTCGAATCCACAGGTACAGGGTCAGCACCTGGTTCCGCTCATCCTAGTGGGGGCCAGGGAGTGGGCACAGATGTGGACACACATACATGCACACCCTCCCCTGTGTGTACACACTCACTTACAGAGCTCTGGACGGCACCCACAAACCCAGCTGGCTCACAGTCCGCTTCCTACCCAGGCCTGACCTTGCTATGTGACCTTGACAGTTCTCCTCTCTTCTTTAGGTCTCAGTTTCCTGAGTAGTTACATGGGTGATAATCCCTGCTGGGCAGGAATCCAAGTGTGCAAAGCGGTGGGCACACTGTGGGCACCCAACAGTTAGTATCCAACAGTTAGTGGCTGTTATTACTGTTAATATTAATGTAAACATTAATCTTATCTGTAATATCTATAAACATCTATAAATAGATAAGAATTGTTTGGAGAATAATCCCATTTTCTCATTCTCCCCCCCCCCCCCCCACCATTCCTTGACTCTGCCACCGGCATGCTCTACAGTTGTACTACCGCCACAACACACCATATCAATGATCTGGGACAATGTCACCTCCAGAGTCACGTTCAGAGCCTGGTCTGTGTCTGCCACAGGTCTCAGGGCACTTGTGTAGTTGGCGAAGAGGTCACGGAACAGCTTGTGAGCCAGCCTGCCCTCAGCTCCCAAGCACTCTGGGGGACCAGGAAAAAGGGTGGTCTATCTGAGACCCTTGTCGAGGGCCCCCTGCTCACACCCTCCATGCCCACAAGGCTGTCACGTGTCACCTGCTGTGCTATCCCTTGGCCATCTGACTGGTCCTCCTGATGTCTGCTCTGTCCATCTAGGTGTGGTTCTAGTTCCTCCCTGGACTGCCTCCAGGGATGAGTGAGCTCACGTGAAGGACGAGGACTGAATTGGTATTATCTTCTGGAGCAAGGCTGACTGGTTTCTTCCCCACCCTTCCCTTTCCTAAAGACATGGATTCTGCTTGCCCTACTGCAAGCAGGGGGCCCAAATAGGCGACAAGAGTCCCGTCTCTCATCCAGGTGTTGTGAACCCCATTGCACACACCCCCTCCCGCTCCAGTCTCTCACACCTGTCTCTACTTATCCAGCTGCACTTCTGTGGATTTCTTCAAAGTTTCTGATGCTGTGGGCCATCCCTCCTTCTGAAAATCCTCTCTTCTCTAGACTTTTATGACATACCACATTGTCTTCAACTTCTGACTCGTCTTCAGCAAGTATTGTTCCCCAGAATCCTGTCCTTGGCCTTTTTTTTCAGCCCAGATTTTTCTCCTGAGCTCCAGACCCATAAATACAACAATTCACTCCTGAATGTCCTATTAGCACCTTTAAGTCTGCAGGTCCAAAATACGAACTTACTTCCTCCCCCCATGCTCTGAATCCCATTCCTTGTTCTGTATTCCCCATCTCAGCAAACAGCACTGGTTCCCCAGTGATCTCAGCTAGAAATCTGGGAATTATCCGTCCTTTCTGCCCTGAAATCCAACCAGTACCTGAGTCCTGTCAGTCATGCTACTGGGCATCCTTTGAATGTCTAGTCGCCTGTGAAGCTTGAGAGGACTTCTCACTGCCCCTGCTGCAAGTTCAGTCTCTCTAATGAACCTCCACATTTCTGAGATCGGGCTTTTAAGCACTCAAGTCTAACCAGGCCAGTAGCTGCTTACAACCGTTCAATGGCTCTCCCCATTGCCTGCGAATTAAGTCTAAACAGCCTGGCATTCGAGGCCCTTCATGATCTGGCCCCTTCCATCACTGCTCCCACCCCAGCCAGGCAGGTCTTCTCTTGTCCCCTTCAGCACTTCTGTCCTCCATGATACCCAGATAGAGCACTTGTTCCCCACACAGTAGTAAAGAGAAATAGGGTGTGGGGAGAGATCTGGGGAGGAAGGCAATGGCAGCAGTACCCAGAGAGGTAGGGAGAGTTTACTGAGCTTCACACCTGGAAGCACTGAGAGCAGGAGCAGAAAGCCCAGGCTGGAGACAGAGAAGCCGAGGCTGCGGTGGTGGCTCCGGGGCCCCATGGCCCTGCCACAGCAAGAGGTGGGGCAGGTCTCTGGGTGTGAGCCTCCTGGCCCCACTGAGGGCAGCATCAGGCCCTGCTGGCAGCGATGGCGTGGACGGTACCTGGAAGTTGGAAGTAAGGCTGAGATCTCTGCTGAGTCCAGCTGCCCTCTGGGGAGTACTGCGGCCCTTCCAGTTCTCTGACCCTACTACTTGTACCTGCCGTTGGATTTTAGTACTTGGATCTTGGCATCTGCTCTTTATCCTCTGCTAGTCCTTTCCTCTTCTGGCCTCTGCCCCTGCCCTTGTCTCTGCCCCTGCCCCCTTTACCTCTCACTCAGCATCTCTGTCTCCACTTCCTTTTGTCTTTTCCTCTGTACCTCTTTTCTTGGTCTCCGCCTCTTTGACTTCGACCTTCCTCCTTCCACTTGTTCTTCTTTTCTCCTTCTATTTCAGCCCCCTAACTTCCTTTCTCTGTTCCCCATACCTGACTCCGGATGAGCCTGGCACATTCTCAGCAGCACACGGCAGGGACTCCATCAGCCCTGAGCCCTCTGAGGCATGGGGCTGCAGGCCCCTCCCCTGTGCCCTTTCCATTAGCTTAATGACAGGGTTGGGACACCTGTGCCCATGGGAACAGAGCAATTGAAACTGACACCTCAGGTTACTAGGCCCTGAATTATTCAAATTCTGTAAGGCAGCACCCAGGCTCAGCTCAAGCCCAGCCTAGGGTATTGGAGGGCACAGAGAACCTGGGGTCAGGGGTGTGAGGGGCCAGGACCCATGGATGGTGTTGTCCTCCTAGTTCTGCCATCATTACTGAGTTCTCGAGGCTCCCTTTAGACTGTCAGTTCTGCCTTCAGTGAGAGACTGAACATATCTGTCCAGGCTAGGCACTTCGGGCCCGGGAAACTCTCCCCTCCTGGTGGGAATGGAGCTGAGGCTCAGGCTGCTCCAGGTGGCCCCACAGGGCAGGGGACGCAGCTCACATCCTCACCTTCAACTCCCTATAGCCATCCCAATCAGCCTCAGTGGTCTCCCCATGCCCAAACACCGTAGGTGATATGGGGTAGCAGGGAAAACACAGGCTTGAGAGTCACTTTGAGCTCTGTCTTATGAGTTGTCTGACATGGGCAAGCTACTGAAACTCTTTGGGTTTCAGTTGTCTCATACAGGATAATGGGATTAACAGTCCTGACTTTGAAAGGATTAAATAAGACAAGCAATAATGCAAGGTAAGTGCCCAGCATATTGTCTGATGTACAGTAGTCAATCAACTATAACCTCAGTGAATTAGTTAGAATATCTTCAGGAACACACACTTAGATTCACAAGCCTCCAGTCCCTGGCAACCACAATTCTAAACTTTGTATCTCCATAATTTTGACCTAAGTACCTCATGTAAGTGGAATCACACAGTAGTTGTCTTTTTGAGATCACCTGATTCACTTCACATAATATCCTCAAGATTCATCCATTTCATTACATATGTTGGAACTTCCTTATTTTAGGGCTTTATATATTCAATTGTATGCATATGCTACATTTTGCTTATCTATTCATTCCTTGAGGAATACTTGGGTTGCTTCAACATTTTGACTACTATGAATAATCCTGCTGAGTATGAAAGTAGAAATATGTCTTCAAGACTTTGTTTTCAGTTAGTTTGGATATATACCCAGAAATGGAATTGCTAGGTCATATGGTAATTCAATTTTTTGTTTTTTTGAGAAATTGCCATACTACTTTCTATAGTAGCTATAACATTTTATGTCCCCACCAAACAGGGTACAATGGTTTCAATTTCTCCACATCTTCACCAACATGTTTTTTCTTTTTTTTTAATAGTAGCCATTGAAATGGGCATAAGTTGGTATCTCACTATAGTTTTGATTTGCATTTCCCTAATGATTAGTGATGTGGAGCATTGTTTCATGTGCTTGTTGGCCATTTAAAAATCTTTGAAAGAGACACAGAGAGGGAGGGAGACAAAACATAAGAGACTCTTAAAGACTAAGAACAAGCTGAGGGGTGAGGGGGGTGTGGGAGAGAGGAGAGTGGGTGATGGGCACAGAGGAGGGCACTTGTTGGGATGAGCACTGGGTGTTGTATGGAAACCAATTTGACAATAAATTATTACAAAATAAATAAATAAATAAAAATAAAAATCTTCTTTGGAGAAATGTCTGTTCGAGCCTTCTATTTTTAAATTGGGTTTTATTGTTGTGTTCTAGGAGTTCTCTCTATATTCTGGATATTTATCCCTTATCAGGTATATAATTTGCAAATATTTTCTTCCATTCTACGGGTTGCTTTTTTACTCAGTTGATATATTCTTTTGGTGAACAAAATTTTAAATATTTTATGAAGTCCAGTTTGACTATATTCTTTTTTTGCCTGCACTTTGAAGTCATATCCAATAAATCATTGCTAAATCCAATGATGTGAAGCTTTTGCCCTGTATTTTTTCCTAAGAGTTTTATAGTTTTAGTTCTTATATTTTTAGTTAACTTTTATGTATGGTGTTAAATAAAGGTACTTCATTTCTTTACATCTAGATATCCAGTTATCCCAGCACTATTTGTTGAAAAGACCATCCTTTCTCCCATTGAATGGTCTTGGCACCCTGTCAAAAATCATTTGACCCTCATGTGAGGGTTTATTCCTGGCTCTCTATTTTAATCCATTATTCTAGATGTCTGTTTTTATGCCCATACCACACTGTTTTGATTACTGTACTCTGTAGCAGGTTTTGAAGTCAGGAAATGTGAGCCTTCCAGCTCTGTTCTTTTCCAAGATTGTGTTGGTTATTCAGAGTCCCTTGAGATTCCATATGCATTTTAGGATGGATTTTTTTATTGCTGCAAAAAAAAAAAAAAAAAAAGCCACAGGGATTTTGGTAGGAATAGCACTAAATCTGTAGATTGCTTTAGTTAGTATGGACATTTTAAGTCTTCCATTTCATGAATATGGATGTCGTTCCATTTGTCTTCTTTAATTTCTTTAAGCAATGTTTTACAGTTTTCAGTGTACATGACTTTTACCTCCTTGTTATATTCATTCCTAACTTCTTTTTGATGCTATTGAAAATGGAATTATTTTTGTAATTTCCTTTTGGGATTGTTCATTGTTAGTGTGTAGAATGCAATTGATTTTTGCATGCTGATTTTGTATACTGCTTGGAATTCATCTATTCGGCTATTCTAACAATGCTGTTGTTGAACCCTTTCATCATCATCGTTATTTGGTGTAATCTTTAGGGTTTTATACAAAAAGATCATATCATTTATCTGCAAACAGATTTTACTTCTTCTTTTCCAGTTTGGATGTCTTTTATTTGTTTTTCTTGCCTAATTGCTCTGGCTAGATCTTCCAGTATTATGTTGAATAGAAGTGGTGAAAGAAAATGTCCTTCCCCTGTTCCTTATCTTAGAGGAAAAACTTTCTCTCTTTTACCACTGAGTACAATGTTTGTTGGGGGGGGGGGCAGGGTTTCATATATGGCTTAGTTTGTTAGAGTGTTGAGTGTTTATCCTCCTAGTTTGTTGAGTATCTATCATGAAAGATTATTGAATTCTGTCAAATGCTTTTTCTGCATCAGTTGAGATGATCATGTGCTTACCTCCCACCCATTCTGTTAGTGTGGTGTATACATTGATTGATTTTCACACGTTGAACCATCCTTGCATTTCAGAAATAAATCCCACTTGGTCTTGGTGTGTAATCCTTCTGATATGCTGCTGAATACAATTTACTGATATTCTGTTGAAGATTTATGCATCAATGTTCATAAAAGAATTGGTCGGTAGTTTTCTTGTAGTGTCTTTTCTAGCTTTGGTATAAGAGTAATTGTACACATTAAATGGGTAGCTGTAGGTAGGGATGCCTGGCTGGCTAAATTGGTAGAGCATGTGACCCTTGATCTTGTGGTTGTAAGTTTGGGCCTCATGCTGGGTGTAGAGATTATTTAAAAATAAAATCTTTTTATTAAAAAAATTTTAATGTTTATTTAGTTTTGAGAGAGAGAGAGCGTGAGCATGAGCAGAGGAGGGACAGAGAGAAAGGGAGACACGTAATCTGAAGCAGGGCTCCAGGCTCTGAGCTGTCAGCACAGAACCTGACTTGGGGCTTGGACTCCCGAACTGTGAGATCATGATCCGAGCTGAAGTCCAGAGGTTCAACCGACTGAGTCACCCAGGAGCCCCAAAAATAAAATATTTAAATGGGTAAGTGTATGGTATGTGAATTATATCTCAATAAAGCTGTTACCAAAAATATCATAAACCATCATGAATGAGAGTTAACTGAAACAAGAAAACAATCACAGAAACAAAAAAGATCACAGGTATTGGACATATTAAATAATAATTTGAGTGATGTATTTTGGGTATTGCTCTACATACGATAATATATGTTAATTCATAATTCTTACAATACTCTATAGGGTAAATACTATTGTTGTTTCCATTTTATAAATGAGGTAACTGAGGCACAGGAATAACTTAGTCAAGATTCCATAACATATACAAATGGACTTGGGATTTGAACATAAGATATAGGGAGTCCATGCCTTACTATGCTACAACTATACTTCGCCTTTTAAAAACAAAATAGATGTATGCATAATATGATTTAAATAAAAAGGATTGAAAATTTATTAACAAAATAAGAGGAGTATCAAAAATGAGCAGGTTGGTTTAAGAAGTAACCACATAGGGGCACCTGGGTGGCTCAGTTGGTTGAGCAGCCAACTTCCACTTGAGTCATGATCTTATGGTTTGTAGGCTTGAGCCCCGTGTTGGGCTCTGCACTGATTGTTCAGAGCACAGAGCCTGGTTCAGATTCTGTCTCCTTCTCTCTCTCTCTTCCCCTCCCCAACATGTGCATGTGCACTCTCTCTCAATCTCTCTCTCTTTCAGAAATAAATATAAAAAAATTTTTAGCAATCCCTATCAAAATAACACCAGCATTCTTCACAGAGCTAAAACAAACAATTCTAAAATTTGTATGGAACCAGAAAAGACCCTGAATAGCCAAAGCAATCTTGAAAAAGAAAACCAAAGCTGGAGGCGTCACTCCCAGACTTCAAGACATATTACATAGCTGTAATCATCAAGACAGTATGGTACTGGCACAAAAACAGACATTCAAATCAATGGAACAGAAGAGAACCCAGAAATGGACCCACAAACATATGGCCAACTAATCTTTGACAAAGCAAGAAAGAATGTCCAATGGAATAAAGACAGTCTATTCAGCAGATTGTGCTGGGAAAACTGGACAGCGACATGCAGAAAAATGAACCTGGACCACTTTCTTACACCATACACAAAAATAAATTCAAAATGGATGAAAGACCTAAATGGAAGACAGGAAGCCATCAAAATCCTCGAGGAAAAAGCAGGCAAAAACCTCTTTAACCTCAGCCACAGCAACTTTTTTTTTAAATTTTTTTATGTTTGTTTATTTTTGAGAGATACAGAGCGTGAGTGGGGGAGGGGCAGAGAGAGAGGGAAACAGAATCTGAACCAGGCTCCTGGCTCCGAGCTGTCAGCACAGAGCCCAACGTGGGGCTCGAACTCAAAAACCGTGAGATCATGATCTGAGCCGAAGTTGGACGCTTATCCGACTGAGCCACCCAGGACACCCGCCACAGCAACTTCTTACTCAACATGTCTCCAAAGGCAAGGGAAACCAAAGCAAAAATGAACTATTGGGACCTCATCAAGATAAAAAGCTTCACATGGCAAAGGAAACAATCAGCAAAAATAAAAGGCAACTGACAGAATGGGAGAAGATATTTGCAAATGACATATCTGATAAAGGGTTAGTATGCAAAATTTATACAGAACTTAACAAACTCAATATCCAAAAAACCAAATAATCCAGTGAATAAATGGGCAAAAGACAGGAATAGACACTTCTCCAAAGAAGACATCCAGATGATGAACAGACACATGAAAAAATGCTCAACATCACTGATCATCAGGGAAATAGAAATCATCTCACACCAGTAAGAATGGCTAAAATTAATAACTCAGGCAATGACAGATGTTGGTGAGGATGTGGAGAAAGAGGAACCCTTTTGCACTGCTGGCAGGAGTGCAAACTAGTGCAGCCATTCTGGAAAACAGTATGGAGGTTCCTCAAAAAATTGAAAATAGAACTACCCTATGGCCTGGCAATTGCACTACTAGGTATTTATCCAAGGGATACAGCTGTGCTGTTTCGAAGGGGCACGTGCACCCCACTGTTTATAGCAGCACTATTGACAATAGCCAAAGTATGGAAAGAGCCCAAATGTCCATTGACAGATGAATGGATAAAGAAGGTTTGGTGTGTGTATATACATATACATATACATATACATATACATATACATATACATATACATATACATATACATATACATATACTGGAGAATTACTCAGTGATCAAAAATAATGAAATCTTGCCATTTGCAACTACATGGATGGAACTGGAGGGTATTATGCTAAGCAAAATTAGTCAGTCAGAGAAAGACAAATCATATGACTTCATTCATATGAGGAATTTAAGATACAAAACAGATGAACATGGGGGAAGGGAAGCAAAAATATAAAAACAGGGAGGGTTACAAAACTTTATATATTTAACTCTATATATTTAAGAGACTCATATATAGAGAACAAACAGAAGGTTGCTGGAGGGGTTATGGGAGGGGGAATGGGCTAAAGGGATAAGGGGCATTAAGGAATCACCTCCTGAAATCATTGTTGCACTATATGCCAACTAACTTGGATGTATATTAAACAATAAATAAATTTAAAAATATAAACAAACATTAAAAAATTAAAGTAACCACATAATTAACTGAAATTAGTAACTTAAAAATTAATAGATTAGACACAGTTGAAGAGATAACTAGTTAATTTAAAGATAGATCTGAAGAAATTACATAAATACAAGCCAGGGAGACAAAAAGAAAGAAAATAAGAGGTTAGGAAGCAGAAGAAAAAATGTGAGTTAAATAAATATATACTTAATCAGAATTTCAGAAGGAGAAAATAGAATGTGGGAGAGTCAGCATTGAAGAGATAATGGCTGAGAGGGGGAAAGAGAGGAACAAAAACCAGGGAACAAAGAGAAAATAATAAAATGTTAAACCTAAATTCAAACTTACCAATATTTACAGTAAATGTAAATGGCCTAAACACACAAATTAAAAGGCAAAGATTGTAAAGACACTATTAAGACACTGGGAAGACAAGCTATAGATTGTGAGAAAATATTTACAAATTACATATTCAGCAAAGAACTCGTATCCAGAATATATATAAGAATTTCTCAAAACTGAACAATGCAAAAAAAAATGTATAATTTTTTTAATGAGCAAAAATTTTAAAAACAAAGGAAAAACACCCCCCCACACAAAAGAAAAAATAATGTCCTTCAGTGGATGAATGGATAAACAGGTACATCAGACAATTCAGTGCTAAGAAGAAATGAGCTATTAAGCTATGAAAAGATATGAAGAAAACTTAAATGCATATTAACATAATATGAAGAAATAAGCATCTGAAAGGACTACATACTGTTGTATGATTCCAACTATATGACATTCTGGAAAAGACAAAACTATGGAACAGTAAAAAGTTTGGTGGCTGCTGGGGGTTGGCAGGTGTGGCCATGGAGATGAATCTGCAGAACCCAGAGGATTTTTAGGACTATGAAAATAATCTGTATGGCACCATAATGATGAATACATGTCAGTATACATTTGTCCAAATGTACACGGAATGTGCAGTATACTAAGAATCAACTGTAATGCAAAGTTATCACTCAAGGACTTTGGATGATAAAGATGTGTCGATGTAGGCTCGTCAATTGTACAAAGGTACCACACAGGTGGGGAATGTTGATAATGGGGAGCTTATGCATGCATAGAGGCAAGGTCATGTGGGAAATCTTGGTACATTCCTTTCAATTTTACTGTAACCTTAAAATTACTCTAAAAAAATTAAGTCTTAATACAACTTTTTTAAAAATGCAGTGAAGTACTGATAGCTGCTACAATATGGATGAACCTTGAAAATGTTATGCTAAGTGAAAGAAGCCAATAACAGAAGATTACATATTTGAGTCCATTTACATTACATTCTATAAAAACAGAACTATAGTGAAAGAGAGCAGGTTGCCAGGAGTTAGGGATGAGTAGGATGTGACCATAAAAGGATAGGAGTAGGGAGTTACAGGGCGATGGAACATTTTATATAATGACTGGGTGGTTATACAAATCTGTGTTGAAATTAACAGAAATTAAAAAAAAAAGAATTCTCCTACATAATAAATGTAAAATATAGAATTAAAATCAAGTTAGCTGATTCATAACTAATGTAATGCAGGTTTATCGTACCTGCCAAAGGAGAAAGACAAGACTTAAGGAGGGGTTAGGGGTGCCTGAGTGGCTCAGTCAGTTGAGCATCCAAGTATTTTGGCTCAGGTCATGATCTCATGGTTCACGGGATTGAGCCCCCCATGTCAGGCTCTGTGCTGACAGCGTAGAGCCTGTTTGGGATTCTCTCTCCCTCTCTGTCCCTCCCTCACTTGTGTGCATGTGTGCACACACAGTCTCTCTCAAAATAAATAAATATTTAAAAAAATGAGCAGTTGGTATTTGTAGGAATGGGTATGAGGATGAAAGACACATTCTTCTTTCCTATACCATTTTCTTTAGCAATTATTCATTCTTTTGGGGACAGAAGAAATGACACTTAAAATATAATATTTTGCAGGGGAATGTGGCACGTGTGGGGTAAGGGGAGAGAGAGAGAGAGAAGGAGAGAGAGAGGCAGAGAGAGAGAGAATCCCAAGCAGGTTCCTCGCTCTCAGTGGAGAGCTGGATGCAGGGCTTGATCCCCTGAACCATGAGATCATGACCTGGGCCAAAATCAAGGGTTGGGACGCTTAACCGACTGAGGCACTCAGGTGCGCTGAGCATGTGACTCTTGATCTTGGGGTCATGAGTTTGAGCCCGACAATGAAGGTAGAGTTTACTTAAAATAATAATGTTTTGCAGAATACCTCAAGGGACAAATAAAGGCTAAATTCAAGAGTGCTTCAAAACAAGGAAGTAGTGGACAGATAGAACAGACCAAAGAGTTAAAGATGCTTTTTACCTGTTTAGCTTCAATTTGCAAAACACCACATTTGGGGTTCATCTAAACATGACATACAATTCAAATTCTTTCTGATGCCAGCAGGCTGGATGATTGGGACTGTGGGGGGAGACGTCCCTCAGGACCAGCCAAGAGGGTCCTTGGGTTCATGCAGTATGGAAATAAAAATGTGAGCCAGCAGGAGGTGAATGCAGTTTATTATCTCTCTATATCTATCTATCTATCTATCTGATCTATCTATCGAGAGGAGAGAGAGAGATACAGAACATACAGGAGACTTAGAAAGGAAAAGAACATGAGTCTCATCTTTGTTTAGGGTCTGGGGTTTTTGTTGAGGATGGTTGTCTGTGTATGTGTCCTTTCAGGTACCCAGGAACTGGTTAGAACAAAAATGAGGGTCCAGGTGTTATAATCTTTGAAGCCAGAGGCTCTTGGCATTGCGATGTCTAGCTTTAGTGTCTGGAATGCACATAAGAGAGTTTCCTCTGGTCATTCTCATCTGGTCCTTCCTTAGATGTATTCATTCTAGAGAATCATCAACTCCTTGTCTCTTACAAGGAGGACATTGGCTATTTGCATTAGGAGACATGTGTAAAGTCGGGTGGAAGAGTAGGTTCTAGCAAGACTAGAAGCCAGAAAAGCAGCAAAGGAAAAAAATCCAGTTTTTTTTCTAACATGGGGTCCCTTCAGTTTTCCTCTAATTTCCACAGTATTGTCTCTGAGTAAAGGCTGATGTATAAATTGGTGTTTACCTGAAAAAAAAAAGCTGAAATATTTCTCGTAACATATTTACTGTGTTTGGGATGAAAATGTTAAATTGATTAAAAAATAATCCAAAAGTCGGTGGATAACTTTTAAGCCACTGGAGGGGACAATGAAAAAAAATTAACTGCACAATGTCAGTCTCTATTTTGAAAATAATGAATTACCACATATAAAAAAATAAGGGATGTACACTAAGTGGAAGGTTGATAGGAAGTTATCCAAAGGGTGAATTGGGGCACTAGGGTGGCTTAGTCAGTTAAGTGACTGACTCTTGATTTCAGCTCAGGTCATGATCTCAGGTTCATGAGATGGAGCCTCACACTGGGCTCTGCATTGAGTGTGGAGTCTGCTTAAGATTCTCCCTCTTCCTCTCCCTCTGCCACCGTGCCCCTCCCCCCCCATGCACACATACTCAAAAAAAAAAAAAAAAGGTGGTAAGGGCGACAACATCTGAATCAATAATCTTAGTATCACTAAAAATGGGACAACCAGACATGTACCTTCTGAAGTGATAAAACACACACCATCTATTCTAGGAGGGGAGGCTGGGGGGTTGAGAAGGAAACGGAATCTAATCAAGCCTTAGACCTAACCAGCAGTATACAGGAAGGGATAGTATGTAGGAAGAAGCAGTATATAGGAAGTAGAGGCACAACCAGCCAAATCTAGAAACCCTGGTCTTCTATCCTAAAGGATAAATGAGCCTACTTTAAAAAATATACGGAAAATGGGGCACCTGGTGGCTCAGTCGGTTAAGCGTCTGACTCTTGATTCTCTTGATCTCAGTTCAGGTCTTGATCTTAAGAATAGTGAGTTCAAGTCCTGCCTTGGGCTCCACCCTGGGCATGAAGCCTACTTAAAAAAAAAAACAACAAGAAAACCCCCTAACGGACAAATGAACCACTTCAACAGATAAGGGGCATTAAAAAAAAAAAAAAAGAGGGGGAAGAGAGCTGGTAATATATTATGATACTGAAGATTTATCAACCAAATGCAAAGTGTGGTCCCCGTTGAGATCCTAATTCAAATAATTCAACAGTAAAAATTGACCTTTGAGACTACTGGGGGAAACTTGAAGATGCATTGGCTATTAGCTATCTAGGAATTATTAATTTTTTTAGGTGTGACAAAGATGTTGTGATTATGTTTATAAAAGTTTGCTTGTTAGAAATGCTTAGGTATTGAAATGATGACCTGCCTTAGAAATACCATGGGGGGGGGTGGGCTGAATGACAATGGAGGTAAAGATGAAATAAAATTGGAGGATTGTGACAAATGTTGCACGTGGATTCATGATACCATTTTACTTTTGCATAGGTGAAAATCTCTACAGAAAAAAGTTAATAACAAACCCTCAGGAAAACATAAGAAATGAAGGTTTAAAGCAGAAATCAATATACGGTATTACAAGACAGAACTCTGGTAAAATTGGTAAGTCGAAGAGTTGGTTCTTTGAAAAACAACAAAAAATCGTGAGTAATTTTCGGTTAATACAAAGTAGCAGCTGTGTCAAAGAGTAAAACAACTGAAAAGAGCAGCTCCTGCAGGCCTTGGTTTGGCTAATCCAACAATTAATCTCCAGACTTTCCTGACTTTGATTTTGGCCTTCTGCCAAGGAAATATACTTATTTCGGATGTTGTGTGAGACTGCAGATTCCATAACTCTGTTGAGTTTTCAGAAAATTGATTCCTGTTTTTGTATTTTTGAGAAACTTAAAATGTTTTCATTTCAATGGAGTTTTGAAATGTAGAAGAGCTTCATCTTCTTTATCATTCGCTTTGAACTGTTAAGTCTGTTGTCTGTGATGTAACATAGCTGCTATCTATGATAAACATGTGACGTAGAGCCTTTAAAAAAATACACGGATGTGAAATTCTTGTCCTAAGAGGAAACACTGCACATATTCACAATTCTTAACACTTCTAAAGGCTAACCATTTCTAAAGTACACCCACTTTTCACAAAACACCTCTCTCACAAGGAAACCAGAACAGGAATTCTTTTCTAGAAGCTCAGCAATGCTCTGTGACTCAGGCTCACAGTCAGTAATGGAGATTCCCAGCTGAGTTACCCTGTCCTTGCAGGTCTAAATAAAAGGGAAGCCCCAGATCCACTCTGCATTAGCTCTAAATTCCTCCATGTCCCAGGGTCTTTGGCCTAATCCTAATTGGAATTTGCTCACACCTTCAGTTTAACAGACCAGAAAACAAACAAACAAACAAATCTCCCCACCAAATAGTACTCCTCGGACCTATTTGCTCCCTCTGGAAAACAGGTCTGTTTAGCAGCAACATAAAAGATTATCAACCCGCAGGAGTGTGATCCAAGTTTTAAAAACAAACAAAACCGCCAGAGCAGAAGAGCCTGGAGGCTTTGAACCAAAAGGCAATGAGACTCTTCCCTGATTCCTCCCTCGGAATCCAAACACATAAAAATATGCTTACAAATATTTTTATATAAACAGTCAGGATTAATTAATAATCTCAACCGCCTTGCCCCTAAATTTGCTCGTAAGTTTAGCCTTTGATTATTCTTTCTTTAACCCATGCCCCATCTCCTTTTAGACTGCAAATCAACTGAGGCTGCTATAAAGCTCCTTGGGGTAAGAAGGCTCAAAAAACACAAAGGGAAAAGGCCAATAGCAGGAATGCTATAAACATTTCATTTTATTAATTTTTTTAAGAAAAGTAGCTTCAGAAAAAGAAGAAAATAATCTAGATCATTTATTTATATATATATATATTTTTTAATAAAAACCTTTACATAATCTTCATGCATAAAGACCTAGAGGTGGCCATGTTGTCTGTGACAGCCCTAATACCAGCTGTCACAGGTCTTTACCTGGGACTCCCCATAGCTGGCAGCAGTGTAGCAAAGGCCCTCCACTAAAGCCCCTAAAGCCCAGCTTCTTGCCTGCCTCAGTAATGGTTTTATGTTCTGGGACTGTAGACAATGGGTAGGAAATGCTTTGGGCTAGAAAAGAAAGGATGAGGAGGGCTACCCAACCTGCTATGTTTTATCCAAACTCTTCAGGGAAATCCAGAATGGACGCCTAGCAAGATGACTGAAAAACCAGGGATCAAACTGAGTTCTGGAGCTTTCCAGAGACATGGGGTCTGTGCCCAAGAGTTCCTACACATGGTAGCAGGAAAAGTTTGGTGTTCATGGAACATTCAAGGCAGAACAAACAAGCCTTGAAGATTCACCCCTCCGTGGCAGGCACTCACTTCTACCCTAAATGAGTCAGAGAAACCCTGTTACTGCTTCCTAACTCAGTCCAACCCTCCTTGGACTCTTAAACAGTGTTAAGTCATCAACCTACTTAAGAGACAGATTCTCCTTCCTTCTGGGGATAGTTCATCTGTTAAGGAAGGACAGTCCTTGATTAACACGTTTGTCCTAGTATAAAAGGGCTGAGGTAGGAGTAGGGTAGCCGGTTGGCATGGAGGGTCACAAGATTTGAATGGCTGAGAGTGGAAAAGGATTCCCTGGTTCTCTGGGGGGGATTCTGCCAAAGGTGTTTTACTGATCATTTTTTAAAAGAAAAAAAAAAAAAAAAAAAGAGAATGGTCTTAAGGATGGTAAAAAGAGACTTGTCTCCTTTTTGGGTTCCAGAAGCCCTTATGTTTTGTTCAGTATTAAGAAAAGCCCTGAACAAATGGAGGATGCTGCTTGGGGCAGCAGGAAAAGAGGATGGATTCCATAGCCAACCAAGAGAATGGCAAACAGTGCCAATCAATTCAATGCAAAGGATCTTTGTGTGGTGAGTGTGAATGAGCATGTGAGTGTGTTGGGAGGAACTTGGGGTTCACTGGCTCCCAACAGTCAATTCTCGCAGGTAGGACTGTGTGAGGCCACGCAGTTCCTCCAAAGCATAGTCCTCAGGCATGGGGAGCCGGCCAACATGAGGAGCCAAGAGACGCAAAGGGACTCGCTGAGGGTCTGGTGTTGAGTCGGAGGTTGCATCAGGGGCATGCCGAAGGCTCCATACCACCCGCAGCAGATTGGCTACACGTTTGGCCATGTCTGGAGAGAAATAAAATGGAGTGGGGACCAAGGATGAGGGGTGGGAAGGGAGGGCATTAGGGCAGAGATGGAATAATTATAAAGAGGAAAAGCATGCAGGCAGGAAGCAGGGGAAAGGATGGAGGCTTACCTGACTGGGCCAGGCGATCCTTGGCATTGTAACACTGGATCTGCTGTATGCGGTTGCACAGTGAGGTCACTTTGGTGTGTAACTGCTCCATCTCATAAACTGAGCAATCCACCTACAAAGAAGCAGAGAAACTAATTAGGCCAAGAGGAGGTTCCCTTACCCCAATTCTATCCATAGACCTGACTATGCAAAGCTCTGAAACAACAGAGAAAACCCATGAAGCTGGCTGGCAGTGTCATGTCACCACTATTACAGCCTAATCACTAAGGACAAGCAGTAATCCACAAGAGGAAAGTAACAGAGTACGTATAGCCTTGGATTGGGGAAGTCTGGAGATTAGCATTCATGAACCACTGTAACTAGTAAGCTTAAATTGGCATGAAAAATATAGATAAATCTGGGCTTAGAGAAGTTGTAGGACTTCTTAAGAATGCACAGTAAGTAAGAAGTGGAGCCCAAACTAGTATTTAATTTAGGTATTCTAACTCCAAGTTCACAACCCTCTCTAAACTACATCAGGGGCCTCTTCTCACTGTATGCTCTCTCCCTATGTGTTGCAATTTACTCGTATGGCTTCAATTATGATCAATGTGCTGATGATTCCTAAATCTTTAGCTTAATATTCCAATTTTCCACTCCCCCTTCCAGGGCCACTACCCTAGCTCAGGTTATCATTACTTAAGAGCTTGATCACTATCTTCAATGTCATCCCTATTACATCCTTTTTCCCTACCATCTGGTAGCCAGAGTGATCTAAAAAGCAAGACTGTATTTTTATTATTATCTTATTATTTTTAAAATTTTTGTTAACATTTATTTTTGAGAGACGGAGAGAGACAGAGCGCAGGCAGGGGAGGGGCAGAGAGAGAGGGAGACCCAGAGTCGGAAGCAGGCTCCAGGGTCTGAGCTGTCAGCACAGAGCTGGACGTGGGGCTTGAACTCACAAACCTCGAGATCATGACCTGAGCTGAAGTCAGGAACTTAACCAACGGAGTCCCCAAGGCGCCCCAGTTGTTAGTGATTTTTAAATGTAGTCCTTCAAAATTAGAGTAGTTAGGAGATCCACTGCTAAGCTTATTTAAGATCTTAATAAAGCACTTATTACTTACCATAAGTTCTTAATATTTTGGTAATTATAGTTTAATATAACTGATTTCCTTTGTAATTCCATGAATTTTAATTTTTGCAACAAAACACATTAGATAGTCATCCATGGGCTTCACCAGACTGTCAAGGAGGTCCATGGCACAAAATAGGTAAGAATTTTTCATGCAGAGCTCTATAAGACTTGCTAAGGAGCACTTCATTCTAAGTGAAATGACAGGCCACTGGAATGTTCTTAGAGTGAGATGATATGATTTGTATATTAGATCACACTGGGGGCACCTGGGTGGCTTAGCCAGTTAAGTGTCTGACTCTTGATTTCAGCTCAGGTCATGATCTCCTGGTCAGGAGATCGAGCCGGCACTGGGCTCTGCACTGAGTGCTGAGGCCTGCTTGGAATTTTTTCTTTGTACCTCCTCCACTTGCACTCTCTCTCAAAATAAATAGATGTTAAAATAAAATTAAAAAAAAAAAAAAGAAAAAGAAGAGAATCACTTTGGTTGCTGTGTGGAAATAAATTGTAAAGGAACAAGTGCTTCAAGTCCCTGCTTCTAAGCAGGGAGACCAATGTAGTTGTCTACTACAGCAGTCCAGGTGAGAGATTTTGTGGTTTTACTACACCTACACGGCTTCCCTTTCCACTCCACACACCGATACTTACTCTTATTAAAAGCTCCCTGGGGGGCGCCTGGGTGGCTCAGTCGGTTAAGCATCCGACATCGGCTCAGGCCATGATCTCACGGTCTGTGAGTTCGAGCCCCGCGTCAGGCTGTGTGTTGACAGCTCAGAGCCTGAAGCCTGGTTCGGACTCTGTGTCACTCGCTCTCTCTGCCTCTCCCCTGCTCATGCTATGTCTCTCTCTCACGCTCTCAAAAATAAATAAAAATTAAAAAAAAAAAGTTCCCTGGAAGCACTATGATCTCTCTGACCTCTTGACTCCTACTAGTGCCATTCCCTCTGCTGAAGCATTCTGTCCCACCCACCCTTCTTTTTCATCTGAAAGAACTTAGACTCATGTCCAGAAAGCCTTATCGACTCCCTCAGACTGGGTTAGGTACTCCATTTATGTGTTGCTACAAGATACTCTTTGCTTAATCCTTACACATATCATTCTACAGTAACTGTTGGTTTACCTGTAAATATCCTCCTCACCAAAATTATTACTTTAGTAAGGGTAAAACATACACTACTGCTTACCTTCATATCCCCCCAAAATCCACCAGTGCTTGGGACATAGTAAGTTCTCAATAACTAGATTGTGTAAATGTATTAATGTTCAACTAGAAGAGAGTTTTCTTCAGTGATAATTTAGGGGTGCTCCTTTTAATCCATCTTAAATCCTTAGCATACAGATTACACATATTAAGTGCCAGGCACTATGCTAGTAGTGGAGATTTTGATAAGGATAATAGATAACAATTACTAAGCACTTAGTATATATGAAGTAGTCTACTAAAACACAGTGTATTTTGTTTAATCTTTGCGACAACTGTCAGATATCTATGATAATATGTGTTGTTAATTTATTTGCTTGAGGTCACATAGCTAGTGAGTGAGAGAACCATTAACTAAATCTAACAGTTTGGCTCTAGAACTTGATTCTTAACCTCTATGCTCTATTACTTTTAATCTTAAAGAAGATCTCCCCTAAAGGAGCTCATGATAACTGCAAAACAGAGGTAGATAAGTAACTATAATACAGTTAGTAGACTAATGTACCAAGTGCCTTGATAGTAAAAAACAAAGTGCAATAAACATTTCTTAGGGGAAAATGAGAACAAAGTAGAGCTTACAGCAATATAGTTTTGTTTTTTTTTTTAGGTTTATTTATTTTGAGAGAGAGAAAGAGGGGGCAGGGTGTAGAGATAGAAAGAGAGAGAGAATCCCAAGCAGGTTCTGTGCTGTGACCACAGAGTCCCATGTGGGGCTCGATCCCAGGAATCATGAGATCATGACCTGAGGGGAAACCAAGAGTCAGATACTTAACTGACTGAGCCATCCAGACACCCACAACAATGCAGATCTTAAAGGATGAATGTATGTGTGCTAAAGAGTGAAATAAAACAAATTCTGTTGGAAACTCCATGAGTAAATTTACTGTGATTAGAACAGGTTGGCATTTGGAATGTGGGGTAACACTAGTAGGAGTAAGACAGGAGTGAAAGGTAAAAGCGTCTATATGGACTTTAATTCTATATTCCAGAGTTTGGTCTTTGTACTATAAGCAATGATCTTATGATTGTAATCTTATGTACTTTCTTAAGTACATAAGATGTACTTAAGAAATTCTTATGTACAGAATCATTGTACTATCTTATGGTCTTATCTTATCAAGACTGACCCCAATACATTTGAATGAAGACTAAAAAAGCTGTTAATACTTGCAATTTTAAACATGCCAAATGACCTATGAAATAAGTACCTTCACCAAATCTCTGACCTTACTATCTCTCTCATCCCTGAGCTCTTCACTCAAAGTAGGGTTGGACAAGGGGAGACTGTGGACAAGCCTCAGGCAGAAGTTTATTATACATACCACTTGGTTAATAAGTACAAAACAATAAGTTTCGATACAGCTTTCATAGTGCTTATAGCAAATTAGCCTCATCAAAACATCCCTCTTGCACTGGCCATTCTATCTTTGCCATTAAGTTTTTCAAGTGGTCGCTCAGGACTTTTGAGGTCTCTGTGGCTTTAGGGGCCGGGGAAAAGGAAAACCAAGCAGTAGTTCAAGAACTCAGGTACCTGCTGTATCTGGTGAAGCATCTCCATGACCCGAATATAGTCCAAGTAAACAAGCCCTGATGTTTCCCAGTCCTGAATTAGGCTGCTGCGCTCTGGAGGTGCCAGGTCTTCCAAGAATGTCTTCAGGTAGTCATAGTTCTCATTAATGATGGCATCTGAAGAAACAAAATATTAAACACAATGTCTACACAAGTATATGGTTCTCAAAAGTATACAGAGGACATGACGGAAATCCAAAACAAGAAGGAAGGGGAAATAATGTTGGGTCAAACTAGAGAACTGTAAATAGATATCTTGAGATTCTCCAAAGAAAAATGTGAAAAAGTTCTTGCTTCAGTTCCCCAAATATAGATATCTGGTGTTTTTTTCTGTTGTCTTTTTCTTCCTTTTTTTTTTTATTATTTATTTTTGAGAAAAAAAGAGTGTGAACCAGGGAAGGGCAGAGAGGGAGGGAGAATCTCAAGCAGGCTCTGCGCTGTCAGTGCAGAGCCTGACATGCGTTTAGAACTCAGGACACTGTGAGATCATGGCCTGAGCAGAAACCAAGAATTGGATGCTTAACTGATTGAGCCACCCAGGCATCCCTCTGTTTTCTTTTTTTGAGACATAATTGACGTATAACATTATGTTAGTTTCAGGTATACAACATAATAATTCAATACTTGTTTATATTGCAAAATGATCATCACAATGTCTAGTTATGTTACTATACATAGTTACAGAATTTTTTTCTTCTGAAGAGAACTTTTAAGGTTTACTCTATTAGCAACTTTCTTTTTTGAAAAGATTTTATTTTTAAGCAATGTCTACACCCAATGTGGGGCTTGAACTTACAACACCAAGACCAAGAGCTGCACTGACTGGCCAGCCAGGTGCCCCCTCTATTATTAGCAACTTTCAAATATGCAACACAGTATTATTAACTATGGTTGTCATGCTGTATATTTCATCCTCATGACTTATTTATTTTGTAACTGGAATTTTGTACCTTTTGACTCCCTTTACTCTTTTTGCCCACTTCCACCCCCCACCTCTCTGGCAACCACCAATGTGTTCTCTGTATCTATGACCCTTTTTTTTTTTTTTTTAAAGATTCCACATATAATGTGATACCATACGGTGTTTGTCTTTCTTTGACTAATTTCACTTAGTGTAATGACTTGAGGTCCATCCATATTGTTGTAAATGGTAAGATTTCATTCTTATTTATGGCTGAAAAATAATCCATTGCATATGTATACAACACACATATATACGTCATGTTTTCTTTATCCATCCATCCACTGATAGACACTTAGGTTGTTTCCCTATCTTGGCTATTGTAAATAATGCTGCAATGAATACGCAATTGTATGTATCTTTTCGAGTTGTGTTTTTTTTTTTTTTTGGATAACTACCTGGAAATGGAATGGCTGAATCACATGGTAGTGCTATTTTTAAATTTCTTTTCTTTTCTTTTTTTTTTAATTTACTTTTTGAAAGAGACAGAGTGTGAGTGACGAGGGGCAGAGAAAGGGGGAGACACAGAATCTGAAGCAGGCTCCAGGCTCTGAGTGTCAGCACAGAGCCCAATGTAGGGGCTCAA
The DNA here is from genome assembly GCA_030068075.1 of Paguma larvata. Lineage (NCBI taxonomy): Eukaryota > Metazoa > Chordata > Mammalia > Carnivora > Viverridae > Paguma > Paguma larvata. Next base: position 57,344,606 of record CM057831.1, read on the forward strand.
ACTCACGAACCATGAGATCATGATCTGAGCTGAAGTTGAATGCTTAACCGATTGAGCCACCCAGGAGCCCTTATTTTAATTTTCGGAGGAACCTTCATATTGTTTTCCATAGAGGCTGCACCAATTTATATGTCTGCCAACAGTGCACAAGGGTTCCCGTTTCTCTGCATCCTCACCAGCCTTATCTTTTTGACAACAGCAATTTTAACAGGGATGAGGTGATATCTCACTGTGGTTTCGATATGCATTTCTGATTAGTGACATACAACATCATTTCACGTAACTGTTAGCCATTTGTATGTATCTTCTTTAGAAAAATGTCTACTCAGATCCTCTGCTTATTTTTTCAATCAGATTTTTTTTTTTTTTTTTTTTAATGAGTTATTTTGGATGTTAACCCTTTATCAGATAAAGGATTTGCAAACACTTTCTTCCACTTGGTAGGCTGCTTTTTCATTTTGTTATGATTTCCTTTGCTGTGGAGAAGCTTTTTAGCTTGATGTAGTCCCATTTATTTCTGCTTTTGGTGTCACATTCAAAAAAATAACCATCAAGATGGATGTCAAGGAGCTTACTGCCTATGTTTTCTTCTAGTTTTAGGCCTTCAGGCCTTACAATTCAAGTCTATGCATTTTGAGTTAATTTTTGCACATAATATAAGGCAGTGGTCCAGCTTCATTATTTTGCATGTGGCTGCCCAGCCTTCCCAATGCCATTTATTAAAGAGACGGTATATTCTTGGCTCCTTTGTCATAAACTAATTGACCACACAGGTGTGGGTTTATTTCTGGGCTCTCTACTCTGATTTTAAAGTTTATTTTTTATTTACTGAATTCATTTATTTTAAACATTGTTTGGTGGAGTCTTCAGGGTTTTCTCTATATAGTCACCATGTTGTCTACAAACAGTACGGTTTTATTTCTTCCTTTCCAGTCTGGATGCCTCTTATTTATTTTTCTTGGCTAACTGCTCTGACTAGGACTTCCAATATTATGTTGAATAAATGTGGTGAAAGTGGGCATCTTTGTCTTCCACCTGATCTTAGAGGGAAAAGCTGAAAGCTTTTCAACATTGAGTATGATGTTAGCTGTGGGTTTGTCATATATGGCCTTTATTATTGAGGTATGTTCCTTATATGCCAACTAGTTTTTATCATAAATGGATGTTGAATTTGTCAAATACTTTTCCTACATCTCTTGAGATGATCATATGATTTTTATCCTTCATTTTGTTAATATGGTGTATCACACTGATTGGTTAAACCCTCCCTGTTATAAATCCCACTTGATCATGGTGTATAATCCTTTTAATGTATTGCTGAATTCGGTTTGCTAATAATTTGCTGAGAATTTTTACATCTATGTTCATCAGGGACATTGGTCTGTACGTTTCTTTTCTATGGTATCCTTGTCTGGTTTTGGTATAAGAATAATGCTTACCTTATAAAATGAGTTTGGAAGTGTTCTCCCCTCTTCTATTTTTTGGAAGAGTACGAGAAGGATTGGTATTAATTCTATGGATGTTAGGTAGAATTCACTAGTGAAGCCATCTGGTCCAGGACTTTTATTTGTAGGGAGTTTTTTGATTACCAATTCACTGCTTTACTAGTAACTGGTCTGTTCAGATTTTCTATTTCTTCATGATTCAGTCTTAGAAGGCTATATGTTTTTAGGAATTTATCCAATTCTTATCCAATTTGCTCTAACAATCTTTGTATTTCTATGGTTATCAGTTATAATGTCTTTTTAATTTTGGTGAATAAAATTCCCTAAGTACACAAAGAGTTTAATATAATTCATGCATATCAAGCATATCCTTGGCAAATGGTGACGTAACAATATTGCTGCCAGCCCCTGCCCCTCTAGCCCTTCATCCTGACCCGGTTTCTTCTGCACAGAGAACTTCTGCAAAGCGTAATCTGATGCAAGACCTCAAAGTCCCATAGAGAACATCATCTCTGGCCGGACTAATCACGGGATTGAGGCTGAAAGAATTTGGGGTGATTTCAGGAGACACAGGTCCTAGTGTGAAGGACTCACCAGAAGCTAAGTGCCTGATGATGAGTTTGTGGCAGCGGTTCCAGTGTCCAGCTTTAAATAAATAGAGGGCCTCCAAATGCTTGTCAGATTCCATGTGTGCTCTCACTGCTTTGGCCTCATTAATCCACTCAGCAGGCACACAAAGCTTTTGGGTCAGGAAAGTCTCCTTAGCCCAAGACTCAGGAGTCTCCAATAGTTGGCAGTGCCGGGTAAGCAGCTCTCGAACAGCAGTCTCACGCACGCTGTAGGAAGAAAAACAATGCTGAATAAATTCTATCTTCATTGATGGAGAAGACTGCCTCAGACAACGCAGAGTGACCCATGGGATAGTCTCCCAAACTCCAAGTCTTAACTTTTAGTGGATTTCAAACTTCGCTTAAAAGAAAAAAAAAATCAAAAGCCACCATATCTGCATTTATTTTTTAAATGAAACAGAGATATCTAAGCACATTATATTTTCAAGATCAAAAGAGTCTAAAAACTAATACTCTAGGGAAGGTCGTCTAGTGCTAAGAAAAGCCTTTCCCTTTCTTTTCCTTAATTTCTTTCTAGTAACAGGAGATCAAGGAGTAGGAGAGGAGAATCCTATTCTGCACAGAGCAGTTCTTTGCAGTTCATTCCCAACCTTTTCCCTTCCTTTTCTCCCATGTGGTCAATACAAGTAAACAAAGTAGTTTTTAAAGGTTAGGCCTCTTCCAGGTCCTTGTTTGCTTTTTTCCCTTCAAAACCACCAACTTTCCTATTTCATTTCTCTCTATCTTTAGATTTAGGCTACCCTCATTCTTTCTGATCTCAAGTGCCCTTAGAGTCCTTTTCTATCTGGGCCAAAGGACCAGCCATTTAAATTTCAAATCAAAACAAGTATTCTCATCTTAGATTCTTTTCTGAACATCTTTTCAAGGCTTTTCAAGGACCCCCAATCTCATCTTAACTGCTTCTTTTTAAAAATTCTTTATCAGGGGGCACCTGGCTGGCTCAGTAGAGGGTGGGGAGTTTGAGTCTCATATTGGATGTAGAGATAAATTAAATAAATAGACAAACAGAAACAGGATCTGCCTCCCTAGAGCCTACTCTGAATCATCAGTTTTATTAGCCAGCTTTTTAACCTGTGAAATTACCCATGAATTTGTTTAAATAAACTCAAAGGAAAAGTATGAAGTCATTTTGCTTTCTGGTAAGGGAGAAGAGGAGAAAATCCTTAAAGGGAAGGCTGTGCTAGATGCTTTATACTTCTACTCTCTTTTTGTAAAAAAGAATTTTTTTAAATTAAGTAATCTCGATGCCCAACGTGGGGCTTGAACTCATCACCCAAACAAAGATCAAGGGTCACATGCTTGGCTGATTGAGCCAGCCAGGTGCCCCGACTTTTCCTCCTTTAATCCCATAACCGTCTTTGACTAGGCACGGATTAATATGATTTTATAGATAAAAAGAGAGTATCTTTAACCAAAAATCAAAAGTGAGTAAGTTTTACTCTAGGTCAAAGTGAGTGCATGATGGATCCAGAATTGAGGCAGATTTGGCTACAAAGCTCAACTCCTTTTCATACTATACCACGTGACAGTGCAGCATAATGATTAAGAGCACAGACTCTGGATGTCTTGAGTTGGAAGCCTCTGCCATTTACTAGCTATGTGACCTTGAACAAAAGTTAATCCCTCTGTGCCTTGGGCTGCTCATCTATAAAACAGAGATTGTAAGAGTGTTACCTTATAGGTTCATTATGAGTACTAATTTTGATATAAAGTATTTACAACAGAGTATAAATATACATATATAAGTACTATGCAACAAAGTATTACATAAATGTTTTTGTTATTACTGTAATGCCATGCTACTACCATTAACAGAAAAAAACCTCCACCAATTTAGCTCATTCACACCATGGAGAAAAGGCTATTTTAGGAATAGAGAACCAAATCCTTACACATTGAAGTAAGGATATATTGGTAAATATGATGCTACCAAACTTGAGAGGCAGGCGTGGGTGCATGGCAAGGGAAGGCCAGAGAGGGAGAAAGCCAACAGAGAGAAAAAGCCAGGGGCGCTCCCTGCCAACTCATTATGTCACTTTGCAGATCCACTGAAGCAGCTCAGCAAGTATTATTTCTGCATAATTCCTAAACATGCCACATTCAACTGAATCTACGTCTATGTTAATGGGGTTGCCCCATATAGACATACCCTTCCTCTTCCACTTATTTCCTGTTCTTGTCTAAAGTTTCCCATTATCACTGCAGTTTACAGAGACCTATTCTGATAAATAGCATCATTTGGCACTAAACTCAAGACAGTCTCACTTCTAACTTCTTCGCATGAATACAGAGACCGCTGTGGATTGAACGATCTTAAGGTTTATCAAAAGGCTGGACCCAAAATACATCCTAGATGCTTACTTAAAGAATTAAACCCTAAGAGATCATCTTTGGCATTGCCCTGTAGTCCTAGATGTACCTCGTGGGTTCATGGCTTCTCACTCACCTTGAGTTGTCAATGTGCAGGAAGACAAAGATGGCCCACTCCCAGAGCCCCTCACTTTCCAGTTGGCCAGCAAAACTGGCCTGTAGCACACCCTCACACTGTTCTGAGAGATGGGTATAGTTTAGAGCCCGCAGCACCTCCCACAAGTGCCAGCTTAGGCGGTAATCCAAAGGATCTGCTGTTATGCTTCGAGGCTCCAGCAGCTGGTTGAGATCATAATGTCTGCAAAGGAGAATGTGCAGAGAGTTACCATATTGAGGTAGCAGACCACCTGCACTGAAAAGGTCAACTGTTTTGGCTATGGCTTAGAAGATAATAAAGGCAGGCACTGAGAACAAAAGGATTATAGACCATATGGTCTCCCTCTGAGATTGTGCTGTATCAATCTACTTCTAGGTTTAGCTAGATTACAGAGCCTACCAAAAATGAAGGTACCTCCTCTTCTGTGGCTGTGTGATCTGACAGGTATGCTGGTATTTGTTTGGCCTAGATATTTACTGTCCTGGTACACAGAGTCTTCCCAACTCTTACTCTTCATTCTTTTGCTACAGTGTTGATACTTTTCTTAACCATTTAAAACACACAATTATCTTAGGATCTTTCAGACCGATCTATTATATGGAGCTGTTGGAATGCTAACTCTCCAACAGCTAACTAGTCTTCATGATGGTTATTTCCTTCTATGGCTTATAATTTTTACCTCTGATTTTATCTACAGAGGAGAATATTTTTTATATAAGAACATTCAGATGCCCTAGGTTTTTAAAGTGTCCCTATACAGACTTTTGCCTTTTCTTCTGCTGGAAGCCCAAAGATTTCAACGGTCCTAGACTATTTAATGTGTAAAGTTTTTAGCTCGCAATTCTAGACTGTAAGAATAGCAGAAATGAAGATCTCACACTTGAAAGTTTTAGGGCTTAGATTACCAACCAAGAATTTTCCTTTTAACCTAAGATACAGACATTTTATAATTGCTTAATACTTCCTCAGGTAATGAACAGAATTTTTCTAGACCAGTGTTGTCCAACTGAACTTTGTGGGATGATGGAAATGCTCTATAATCTGTCCTGACCAAGGTAGCCAATAATCAATACATGTGCCTGTTAGACGCTTGAAATGTGGATACCGTAAATAACTTCATTTTAAGTTTTAAGTAGTCATAGGTGAATAACGGCATTATATTGGACAGTGCAGTTCTAGACTATTTGTAAGGGACGGACTGTGGATTTTATGTAGGGTCTTAGTCCATAGCAATTCTATCTTTCCTGAGAACAATAAGGTTTACTGTCTCCTTCTGCCTCTGGTTTCTTCATTTCTGGCACCTTGAGATATCCCTTTTTCTTTTTTTTTTTTTTTTGACATTAAAACATTGACATACAGTAAACAGAACATGTTTAAAATGTACAATTTTTATTGTTTTAATATATGCACACACTGTGAAATTACCACCAAGGTCAAGATAACAAACACACTCATCACCTCCAAAAGCTTCCTTATGCCCCTTTGTAATCCCTCCCTTCCTGGGCAACCACTGATCTGCTTTCTATGATTAATCAGTTTGCACTTTCCAGAATTTTTATATAGGTTAGAATCATAGAGTAGGTATGTTTCCAGGTACTTTTTTATCTCACCTTTCCATAACCAAGTAAAATTATCCTGTGATTCACTGTTAATTGTGTGTATCAATTGCTGAGTAGCATTCCATTACATAAATATACCACAATTTGTTTATCTATTCAGCTGGTGGAAATTTGGCTGTTTCCAGTTCCAGACCATTATAAACAAAACTGCTATAAACATTTGTTTATACAGACATATGTTTTCATTCCTTTCGGGTAAATACTCAGGAGTAGCATGACTGGATCATATGCATGCAGGTATACGTCTAACTTTTTAAGCCAAATTGTTAACCGAAGTGCCAATATCATTTCACATTTTTACCAGCAGAGTTTGAGAATTCCAGTTGCTCCACATCTATGACAACACTTGGTAGTGTAGGTCTTTTTAATTTCTAGCCATTCTAATAGGTGGGTAGTGGTATCCTATGATGGTTTTAATTTTATTTCCCTGTTGTCTATTGATGCTGAACATTTTTTTTTTATGTGCCTGACATCTAGGTCTTCTTTGGTAAAGGAACTGTTTAAACATTTTGCCTATTTTAAATATTGGGTTGTTTTGTTATTATTGAAGTTCTTATTGTTTTATTTACTTATTTTTTTTTGAGGGATATAAGAGAATCAATCCCAAGCAGGCTCCATACCTAGTGTGGAGCCTGATGTAGGGCTTGATTCCGTGACCCTGGGATCACATGACCTGAGCCAAAATCGAGTCAGATGCTTACTGACTGAGCCACCCAGGCACCCCTGCTATTACTGAGTTTTAAGAGTCCTTTATATGTCCTGGATACAAGTTCTTTATCAGATATATGAATTATGAATATCTTTTGCCAGTCTATGGCTCGTATTTTCATCTTCTTAACAGTTTTTCAATGGCCAGCAGTTTTTTTTAAAGTTACTTTATGTTTGAGAGATGTGGGCATGCGCACATAAGGGAGAGGGGGCAGAGAGCAGAGAGAGAGAGAGAGAGAGAGAGAGAGAGAGAGAGAGAGAGAATCCTAAGCAGATTCTGCACTGCCAGCACAAAGCCGGACATGGGGCTCGATCTCACGAACCGTTGAGATTGTGACTTGAGCTGTTTATGACTAACAGTTTTTAACTTTGTTGAAGTCCAGTTTACCAATTTTTTCCTCTACATAATACATTTGGTGTCAAAAAATCTTTGCCTAACTCACAGTTGCAAAGATTTTCTGATTTGTTTTCTGGTTTAAGTTTGAAATTTAGGATTCTGATTCATTTTGAACTGGACAAGTAACAGAGATAAGCAATAAAACCAAAAGCTAGAAGCAGACTATCAAGAAAAAAAAGAGAATACATATTACCAATATCAAGCAGGAGAGAGACATAGTTACAGATCATACATACGTTTAAAAAGAGTAATAAGGAAAATGTTATGAATAACTTTATGCCAATAAATTTGGTGATTTCAGTGAAACAAATTCCTTAGAAGAAGCAAATTATCAAAACTGACTCAAGAATAAGTAGAAAGCCTCAACAGCCCAGTAAAGAAGTTGATTTTAGAGTTTAATTTTGTTAAATGTTTATTTTTTGAGAGACAGAGTGTGAGCAGGGGAGGGCCAGAGAGAGAGAGAGACACAGAATCTGAAGCAGGCTCCAGTCTTTGAGCTGTCAGCACAAAGTCTGATGGAGGGCTTGAACCCATGAGCTACGCAATCATGACCTGAGCCAAAGTTGGATGCTTAACCAACTGAGCTGATTTTACAGTTTACAAACTTTTAATTGAACTTAATAAAAATAGAAAACTTCTGCTCTTCATTTTATTAAGAAAATGAGGGGCATGGGGTGGCTCAGTCAATTAAGTGTCTGAATCTCGATTTTGGCTCAGGTCACGATCTCATGGTTTGTGAGATTGAGTCCCATGTTGGGTTCTGTGCTGACAGTGCAGAGCCTGCTTGAGATTCTCTCTCCATCTCTCTCTGCCCCTCCCCTGCTCATGTAGGTGCATGTGTGAGCACACTCTGTCTCTCAAAATAAATAAAGAAAATGAAACAATAAGCCCTTATACTAGGATGATTAAAAAAAATTAATGATAAAGAACTAATATCCAGAATATATAAAGAAATATTGCAATATAAGAAAGCTTTTAAAAACTGGTAAAAAAATGTGAAGAGATACTTTAGCAACAAGTTATACAGATGACGGTAAATAAGCACATGAAAAATGCTCAAAATCATTAGTCATTAGGGAAATGCAAATTAAAGCACTACTTTATCTATATTTTACCACAATATAAAACTATATTATCCTCTAATTAACATTGTTACTCACCTAATACTTAAAAGTATTTAAAGTATTGAAATGAGATATGAGTGATTAGTTGCGACTGGAAAAAAATCCCTTTGTGTTTCTGAGCATATGTGCAAAGATAGTTCTGCTGAGATAGTTTTAATTAGTTGATTATCTATAATAATAGCAGGTGTTCGTATACTGCTGGAAGATAGATAAACTACTCTGTTTCTTGCTTAAAGACAACACTGGGGCACTTGGGTGGCTCAGCTGGTTAAAGGATCCAACTCTTGATTTGGGCTCAGGTTGTGATCTCACAGTGGTGAGATAAAGCCCTACATCAGGGTCAGAGTCAGGCTCTGGCACTGGGTATAGAGCCTGCTTAAGATTCTCTCTCCTCCCTCTCCCACTCGCACTCTCAAAAACAAAACGAAACAAAACAAAACGAAACAAAACAAAACGAAACAAAAACAAACATCAATAACAACACACACACAATAAAATGCCACTATATACGCACCAAAACGGCAAAATTAAAAAAAAAGTGACAATACCAGAGGCGCCGGGGTCTGACTCTTGATTTTGGTTCAGGCCCGTTCTGGATTGGGCCCTGTGGGCCCTGTGTCAGGCTTCATGCTAGGGGCATGAAGCCTGCTTGGGATTCTCTCTCTGACCCTCCCCGTCACTCCCTTCTCTCTCAAAATAAAAACAAAAAGCTTTAAAAAACTCACAATATCCAAAAAAGTTTATTTAAGTTTATTTATTTATTTTGAGACAGAGAGAGAGAGAGACACAGAGCCTGATGCAGGGCTTGATCTCACGAACCACGAGATCATGACCTCAGTCAAAATCGAGAGTTGGAGACGCTTAACCTACTCAGTCACCAGGTACCACAACAATACCAAATTCTGAAAAGGATATGGAGCACCTAGAGATCTTGGTGGGAATGTAAAATGATGTGAACACTTATGGATAAAAAAAGTTGATGGCATCTTTATTCATAATAACCAAAATCAAGAAAAACTATCCATCAACAAATGAAGAAATTATGCAATAAAAAAACCCTTCTGATACACATATTAACAGAGATAAATCTCAAAACTATTATGTGAGTGAAAAGATAACAGAATGATCCCAATTATATAAAATTCTAGAATAGCAAAATTAATCTATAGTAACTAAAGATAAGTTTGTTGTCTGGAGGTTGAGGATTGATTAAAAAGGGACATGAGGGAACTTTTTGGGGATAATGTAATTGTTATCTTGATTGTGATGACAGTTATATTACGTTAAAATTTTGTAAATTATCTTCTTAAAGTTGGTTATAATTTTTAGATTTCTAATTCTAGTTCCAATATTCTTTGCATTCAACTAGTATAAATTATACTTTTTTAATTTATACCAACTTATGGCAATTTGGCCTCACATTAAAAGGAAAAGACTCAGGACAGGACTCCCTCAGGCTGATTAAGCCCTCAAGTGATTATCATGCATGGCTCTCTGACTTACCTGTCACTGTAGAGTTTTAGAAGGTGAAAGCAGACGTCTTGAAGTGGTCTCTGTGAGTTTTTCTCTTCCTCTATCACATAGCCAGATCCCTCCAGGTATGAAGGAAGTGGGGAGCAGGCATAACTCTCAGCTTCAGAGGAATTCTGAAGGGAAGAATTTGATAAAACAGTACATCAGCTGCTAGTGTGTTTCACTAGATGTGACCATGTCTCAACTATACTACTTATACACATGTATTAACAATGATGATACCCTTATGGAATGTGTCACAGATCTTAAACTTATTTTGAGCAGTGGCATAGCCCACTTGTCTTCAAGGGACTATCAAAGACTTTGGACAGCTCTCACTAATCCTCTACCTTTCTTGTCACAATTCGTATTACATTCAGTTTCTTTAGTGTTCTCTTTCTCCTGACATGTTTATCAAAGATAATAAATATGGGCAGTAAGAAAAAACTTGAAGAAATGATGGATTTGTTTTATAGTATTAAAAAAAAATTTTTTTTAATGTTTACTTATTTTTGAGAGAGAGAGAGAGACAGAGACAGAGAGACATGGTGTAAGCTGGGGAGGGGCAGAGAGAAAGGGAGACACAGAGTTCCAAGCAGACTCCAGGCTCTGAGCTGTCAGCACAGAGCCCGACGTGGGGCTCAAACTCATGAACCATGAGGTCATGACCTGAGCCGAAGTCGGATGCTTAACCAACCGAGCCACCCAGGTGGCTTTAAAAACATTAATAATAGGGTGCCTGGGTCATTCAGTCGGTTAAGAGTCCAACTCTTGGTTTTGGCTTATGTCATGATCTCATGGTTCATGCGTTCAAGTCCTGAGTCGAGCTCTGGGCTGACAGTGCAGAGCCTGGCTTGGGATTCTCTCTCTCCCTCTTCTCTGACCTAGCCCTGTTCATGCTCTAAGTAAATAAGTAAACATTAAAATATATATATAAAAACCTTAATAATATTTTAACCCTAACACTGTCAAGGCATATGAAATATGATGATATTCAGTGGCAAATTTTTCAGGCCTGCTAATTTGGGGCTATATCAAACTTGAGGTTGGGCTGTATCTCAAGGAATTCCCAAAGGAATAAGACAGCACTGGAAATAAAGAAAAACCCTCTTTTCTGGGGGCAGGAAAACAGCTTTAAGAAAGTCAATTGTGAAAACACCATATTAAATAAAATAGAAGCAGACACTTGGAGAAGTTTAAGAGTAACCCTGTCCAGAGACAGGAGAAAAGCAAAGTCTCCCATCAGATTTCCTGGGTCCATTTCAATTTTACGGTATTTTCAAAAAAAGCAGTTAGGAAAAACCATTATGAAGTGTGACTTGATAGTTTTTTCTCTGCAGTACATTTTTGGCAAAATAAGAATGTCCCCCGTGACATCTGGTTGGCTCTACTGGACACAAATACCTGAAATGCTTCTTCGTACATGCTGAGTGCCCTGGAAATGGAAGCTGTTGGTGGAAGTAAATACCAAAGATGGACAGCCAGGGAGCGTTTCCAGTCCAACTGTGAGCACACATTGATTTGCCTCTCCTCTGAGACCTGCCATACCTGCAGAGACAAAATCATCATCACAGCTATGTGTTATATATGATCTTGTTACTCAGATCTGCCAGTCATTCGCTTATTCTAGTAACATTTTGTTTTCTTTAAAGAAATCTCTATGCCCAATGTGGGGCTCAAACTCACCACCCCAAGATCAAGAGTTGCATGTTTTACCAACTGGACCAGCCAGGCTCCCCTATTTAAGTAACACTTTAATCAACTAGATTGGCGGTGTTAATGATCCGAAGTCTTCTCACTACCCACAGTTGCCATCTCATGAAACTTTAAGATGTGCATAAATTCTGACCAGCTATTTCATTTTTGGAAGGTGGTATCAAGATATCAACCAGGCAGGTAGCAAAGAGAGAACTGGCTTAAAATAATTATGGCACATCATCCACAAAATGAACAGAAGTGGCTATTAAAAAGAGTGATGCTGCATGACATAAAAAATATCCATATTTAGTAAATTAAGTTGTAGAACTGCTATATATACTTTACTTGAATATACAGACATATGTAAATCCACACACATATATTTTAATACAGAGTAAAATATGTTTGGAAAGACAGACTATAAATTATTTATGTTGTTTACCACTATGATAAGGGATACGGTGAATTTTAATGTTTTAATTTTTATATAACCGGTTGTTTGGTTTTTTGCAATGTACGTGTTGTACCTTTGTAATCTGAAAATACTTCCACTAAAATTTAAAAACAAGTTGCTTAGTTATGTGTGTTGATAGTGTGAAATTTACAAGAGTAGCTATTTCCCTTAACCTCAAGCCATCTTGAACTTATGAGAAAATTTAGGCAAGTGTATGAGAAAAGAGGAGAGTACCGGTTTTCCAGCCAACAAGGCAAAGATCCGCAGTCTCTCATCCTGGATGAAAGAGTTAGCCTGGAGCTGATGCCAATCCACCAGCTGCATGGTAAGCAGCTCCCGGATCGACTGGCTGCCCACCAGCTGGGATAAAAGAAGGGCAAGACGATGATCACCTACAAGACAAACAGAAATTCTCTTGTGATCACTGAGGATTTAGAGACTTGGGGAAACACTAGGTATTATCTTATTTCGTTTAGCCCTGAGGAGAGAGAACTTTACGCAGTTACTCCTTTCTGCAGTAATGACAAAATACTGAACCAACACTTTACCATTTTCTGCTTGGGCAGAAAATATTCGGAGTACTTTAACCTAAATTACATAAAGACTGTACAGTATACAGAGTTCAATGATAGATCTACTATTACTTCTGTGATCCTAGGTAAGGTACTTCATCTGTAAAATGGAGGAAAGTATCATCTGATTCAAAGGTTTATAGTGAAAACTGAGATGACAGAATTGAAAACATGCCCAACTAGAATGGCACTGAGAAATGGCCAATGAAAGCTAGAGGAAAAGCATATTTGTGTGGTATAAAAAGAATCACGGAGTCTTTCACTCTCATAGGTCCAATAATCTTATTTACTAAAAACTTTTAAGTACAAAGGGCTGAGGCAATAAAAAGATTCCAATTAACCAGAATGTGAGGGGATAGAAACTCCAGTTTATGAAAACTTCCAGTTAAGGTGTAAGTTAAGAGAAAAATGCTTTGTTTCAGCCCTTCCTACAAACCTCGTAAAGTCAACAATCTTTCTCCTTTCGTTTTTACATATGGGTCAGTGCTTACATGTCTTTATGAACTACCATTCTACCAGAAACTGAGGCTCTCATCTCAAAAGAGTTTCCTTCACAAACTAGAGGGGCCTAAAGGAAAAAAAAATCATGTATCAAGAACATATCTGGAAACGTGCCAGGCCAAGTGGTCTCTCAAAGTATGACTAGACTATGATTCAGGTAGTTAAGTGCTGCTAGTTTTCTAGGTGAATAATACTAAAAGGAAAAAAGAAAAGATTGTTTCTGTGTATCTACAGAATCCCAAAGAGAGGATTTACTGGCCAAGATTTATAAATATCCTGGGTCACTAGAGATGGTCAAGATCAAAGCTTGATATAATCCATTCATTTAGATCCTCTCTCTGCGTTGATCACACAACCAACCATACAGCTTCTGCCCATCCCTGACTTTTCACACAGACTTTCCCATTGATGAGGACATATACTGAGCAAACAGCAGGATCCTAGGGTACCTCCTCAAGCTAATTTTAGTGTATGGTGCAAGGTAAGAATATAAATTAATCTTTTACATGTGAACAACTGACTATCTCAGCATTATCTGTTGAAAAGACCATCCTTTCCACATTTAAATTGTCTTGGCACTTTTGTCAAAATTCAACTGAATCTAAGTGGAAGGGTTTTTATATTGAAGTCTCATTTCTATTCTATTCTGTTGTTCTATGTTCGTTCTTATGACAGTACCACATTGTCCTGACTGCTGCAGCTTTATAGAAATTTTGAAATTAGGAAAGTGTTGAGGGGCGCCTGGGTGGCTCAGTCAGTTGAGCGTTCAACTTTGGCTCAGGTTGTGAGTTTGAGCCCCATGTCGGGGTCTGTGCTGACAGCTCAGAGCCTGGAGCCTGCTTCGGATTCTGTGTCTTCCTCTCTCTCTGCCCTTCCCCAGCTTGCACTCTGTCTCTCTCTCTCTCCCTCAAAAATAAAAATTAAAAAAAAAAAGTGTTGAGTTCTCTGATTTTGTTATTCTTTTAAAATTTTTTTTAAAATGTTTATTTTTGAGACATACAGACAGAGTGTGAGCAGGAGAAGGGCAGAGAGAGAGGGAGACACAGAATCCGAAGCAGGCTCCAGGCTCTTAGCTGTCAGCACAGAGCCCGATGTGGGGCTCAAACTCACAGACCGCAAGATCATGACCTGAGCCGAAGTCGGCTGCTTACCGACTGAGCCACCCAGGCGCCCCTGATTTTGTTCTTCTTTTAAGAGACTGTTTAGATTTTTTACATTTCCAAATAAGGATCAGCCTATTAATGTCTACAAAAATGCCAGCTCTGGATTTTGACAGAAAATGCACTGAATATGTAAATTAATTTGCAGAAAACAGACATCTTAATAACAATGAGGTTCCCAATCCACCAGTAGTCCTCAATCTGAGTGGTTTTTCTCCCTGGGGAACATCTGGCAATGTCTAGAGATATCTTTTAGTTGTCACAACCGAGGGTAAAGTACTCTTATGGGTAGAGGGCAGGGATGCTGTTAAGTATCTTGCAATGACCAGGACAGCCTCCAGCACAAAAAATTACCAGCCAAAAATGACAAGAGTGCTGAACTGAGATGCAGTCCATGAATGCAGAACGTGTTTCCTCATTTATTTAGATCTTTATTTCCTCCGCAATGTTTTATCATTACAGTACAAGTCTCATTTTTGTTATTTATTCCTTAGATATTTTATTCTTTCTGATGTTATTTGAATGCAACTGTTTTTCTCACTTCATTTTTGGATTGCCTGGTGCTAATACATAAACTGAATTTTGTATACTAATCTTGAATCTTGAATCCTGAGGTCTTACTCAACTAGTTTATTTAGTCCCACTGCCTTTTTTTGTGGATTACTTAGGACTGAACTGTATATATATGGAATCAAGCCATCTTTTAATAAAGACAGTTTTACCCCTTCCTTCTTCATATGTATGACTTTTTAACTTCTTTTCCTTATCTGATTACACTGGCTACAACATTCACTACAATATTGTACAGAAATGGTGTTCCCAATCTTGGGGTGAAATTGTTCAATCTTTCAACATTCAGTATGATGTTAGCAATAGTTTTTTTGTGCATGTGCTTTGGCGTCTGGGTAGTAACATCATCATGGAATGAGTTGGAAAGTGCTCCCCTCTATTTTTTTGAAAAGAGTTCCAGAGGATTGATATGACTTCTTCAAATATATGAAAGTGTTCAGCAGTGAAGACATCTGGATTACCTATTCTGAGTGAAGATTTTTTTTTTAAATGTTTATTTAATTTCTTAGAGACAGAGCATGAGCGGGGGAGGAGCAGAAAGAGAGGGAGACAGATTCCGAAGCAGGCTCCAGGCTCTGAGTTGTCAGCACAGAGCCCGACGCGGGGCCTGAACCCACGAACTGTGAGACCATGACCCGAACCGAAGTTGGACGCTCAACCGACTGAGCAACCCAGGTGCCCCAGAAGATTTTTAATTACTAACTAAACTTCTTTATGTGTTACAGATCTATTTAGATTTTCTACTTTTTCTAGAGTTGGTTTTGGTAATTTCTATCTTCCTAGGAATTTGTCAATGTTATCTAAGTTGTTTTATTTGTTGACACAATTTCTCATAGTATTCTCTTTTCTGTAAGATTAGTAGCGTTTATGTTTGTTTTTTTTAATTTTCATTCCTGTTATTTTGGTAATTTGTGGCCCCCTCCTCCCCCATGATCAGTGTAGTTAAAGGTTTATAAACTTTCTTAATCTTTTCAAGGAACTAATTTTTGGTGTTACAGATTACTGTTTTTTTTCTTTTTATGTTGTCATTTTCATTGATTTCTGTCCTAATCTTTAGTATTTCCTCTTTTCTTCTACCTTTTGGTTTATTTCTTATTTTGCTAGTTTCTTAAAGTAGAAGCTTTGGTTATTGATTTGAGGTCTTTCTTGTTGGGTAGATATCATCAGATAACATTGATAGTGTTAAAAATTTTATACTCTTGATAGTGTTTAGTTGTTTCATTATTAAAAGTGGATGTAGTAAAGCAAAAGTTTTTAGTAAGCTGAAAGGTACTGCCTTGTCAAAGTTTAACCTTAAAGTAAGAAAAAAAAAAAGGAGGAAGAAGTAGAGTTTATGAACAAATAAATCTAAGGACCTGACTTCTGGCAGTCCTTAAGATCCTCTTCTGCTATACATATATGTGTTGGTAAGCATAACTTTGTCTCTTTAATGATTCATAATCTTTTTAGCTTTATAGAAGGCCAATCCTAAAGACAAATTCTCTCTGTACAAAAATATACGAAGACCACAAAGGCACTGCGCTAAACATGTAGTGACAGTAGAATGCAACTGGCCATGTATGTAAGTTCTTGATTCTGGCTTTTCTTATGATTTGCTCCTTATAATCCCCAAACTGGCCAAGTCTCCCCAGAATAAATCCAGTTGATGGCTCCAATTAGTTGGTTTCACTTAAGTTAGGTTTCAGTAACAAAGTTGATGAGAGACCTACTTATACATATATTAAATTGAACTATGCCATCCTTTTTCTTATCAAGATTTGTGTCTGGACAGTTATTAAGTACTTGCTGAATGCCTCTTATTAGTGGAAGGGGCAAAGCAGAAATATATAATGGGAAGACCTTAAAAAAAAAAAAAACCAAGAAATTAAAATTACATATTTACCTGAATAAAATAAAGTAAATTAATGCAAAATGTATATGCTTCAAAGGTTCAGAGTACTACTTATCATAGGGGAGAAAAAGCCTAAATGTCAAAAAAGGAGTTCCCTAATATTCGTACATTAAAGAATACTGAGAAGCATTTGACTCTAATGCCTATACTATAGGGCATGAAAATAACAGCGTGTGCATATGTATGTGTATATTTTATATATATATACACACACATATATAGCGGGATACCATCTTTGAAAGTTTACATGCATGTATTGCTTTGTGTACACAAATTATAATATACCTTATATATTACAAATAGCCCAAGTACAAGCTGTACGCTGAAATATCTACTAAATGGTAAAGGATGCAGGTGATTTGGATTTATTGCTTTTTGCTTATCTGTATCTGCAAATGCATTTGTAGCATAAAAATTAAAGTAATTTTAATTAAGTAAACTTAATGTTTAAGGTTCTATAAAGAAAACTAGAAAACACAGTCTCTATTCTTTAGGAACCAGCAAAATTCCTGGCAAGTTTATACTTAATTCATCAGGTTAGAAGACAAAGGCAAATCAACAATTAAGGGGTAGGGATAGTGAGTAGCACACAGACAGGGTGCAGAGAAGGACCATATGCCCTACCTGACTGCTGGGCCAGAGAGCAGGCCTCGCTGATCCTCTTGCCCGTGAGGTAGCTAAAGACAGCCTCCACAGGCTTGTCTTTTCGGGTTAAGGAGACTTCCTCCTCAATTTGAGGTGCGGCAGTATAAGATAGCCAGCGAGAGAAAGTTCTTCTTCTCTCCAGAATCTGAATGTATTCATTGGGTTCATCCAGCTGGCTGTCAGTCTCTTTCAGGTGGCCCCATAAGGCTTCACATAATGTCCAGGCTAGGCTCCAGTGCTTCACAACTAAAGAAGGGACAGGAAAATAAAGCTATGACGTGAAACCAAAGTAACTACAGAGAGGACATCACTCTAATTGTGGCATAAAAATACATAAATCAATAAATACCCCAAACTACCACTCGAGTTGATTTCCCTGAATCTGTCTCTGGCTCACTCTGCTATGTCTTACAAGTCCCAGAGGTTTGTAGTATAACTGCTTGTTCACTCTATGTTCCTGTGGTACTTGTTATAACATATGTAACTCTATGCTCCTTTAAACTGGTTCCTCTAGCTGAATTATGGCTAATTTAATCTCAAGTGACAGAGAAAAGTCCCCTAACTTGATTAAATTCTGTTTACAAAATGCTTTAAGAAATATGAAGTGCCGGGGCATGGCTCGGTTGGTTCAGCGTCCTACTCTCGATTTCAGCTCAGCTCAGATGATTCCAGGGTTGTGGGATCAGGCCCTGTATCAGGCTCTGGCTGAGCGTGGAGCCTACTTGAGACTCTCATTCTCTCTCTCTCTCCCCTTCCCTCCCTCCCTCTGTCCCTCTCTCCCACTTGTGCTCTCTCTCCATATATAGAGAATAAAGAAAAAAAAATTTTATTAAAAAAAAAAAAGAAAGAATGAAGTGCTCTAAAAACCTGTGAGAGAGTATTCTCCCCTGCAACAGGCACAGCCTAACATTTACTGAGCCTAAATGACACTATTCAATGCCCAACTCTAAACGTCACCATGTATAGTAGTTGTCATCTTCATTTTACAGAAGAGGAAACTGAAGTAATTTGCTCAAAGTTATAGGCAAAATATAGCAGAGCCAGGATTTCAACCCAAGTAATAAGTCCAGTTCTATATTCTTAACTACTATTCGTATTGCTCCTCACGAAGGAAAATAAGACAGAAGCACTGTTTACCACCAAGCCAAATACAAGTATGCACTAGGAAGAGGTCTCACATGTTTGAAAAGAAGAGGAGACAACTGAAGCAAACACAAGGAAATGAACGTACACAATTTTCAAAATGTGTGGCATATGACACATTTTTCAATAATGTTGAAATGTTATCAACCATGTAATTAAGCATAATTTTTCTACTATTTGAAATAGTAAGTTCCCAAATTAGAAAAGCCTATTATCGAAGTATTGGCTTAGAAAACCATGCTCATAATAGTTACAAAAAGTAAGAGAGGTTACAAAGGGAAGTTATGAATACTAAAATTGTTGGTAAGACCAAAAGGGACTTAAGCTGGACATGAAAGACTGTACGATTTAGAAAAGCAAGAAGGGGCACTTGGGTGGCGCAAGTGTCTGCCTCTTGATTTTGGCTCAGAGGTCATGATCTTGTGGTTTGTGGGTCGAGCCCCACGTCAGGCTCTGTGATGTCAGGTTCTGTGATGGACCCTGCTTGGGATTCTCTCTCCTTGCCCCTCCCCTGCTGACAGGTGCTCTCTCTCAAAATAAACAAATACACTTAAAAATTAAAAAAAAGAAAGAAAGAAAAGAAAGAAGGAATGTCTTTCCCCCTCTATGTTCTCTGAGTGGAGAAAGGAATGCAATTTCAAAAATCCAAGGAATTTGGCTATAGTTCCTGTGAACAAAGGACTTGTATATTAAAAGGCATAAGAGTAAATGTAAAAAATGTTATCAATTCTTCTTCCTTGGGATTTTGCTCTTTGCAACTCAACTACAGACAAGTGTGAGCTCGGGTATCTGCCCACTATACTGCATAAGGAAATCTGTCCTCCTATGAACACATATTCCTAACTCCAGTTGCTGAAACATCCAAGGTTAGACTAGTCCATACTCACTCTGTGCTTCCAAAAAGTCTTCTGATGCTTTCTTAACCCAATTTGCATAGTCATGAATGACAGCAACTCCTGGATTAGGGACAATGAGAGGGCACAGCTCATCTACATGGACAGTGCTATGCTTTAATTTGAGCTCCAGAGGTATCTGGTATAACTGCAGGTCTTCATCTGGCTTTTGTCTCAAACTGAGTTTTTCCAAATGAACTTTGAATGGAGACTCCGTTAGGCTATAAGAGCAAATGACAAACAAGACAGAAAATGAAGAGAAGACAGATGCTAGAATTTTGCTACGAATAAACTTTTGTTTATTTTTATGATTCAAAGACAATGCAAAACATTCCCCTGTGATTTTCAAGAAATTGTGTTCCCTAATGTCAAACTATAATGAACTTATTTGCTGTAGAATGAGTAAACAAATTATCTGGCCCATGTATTCAGAATCCAAAGGCTTCTTAAGGCTGGGTTATAAGAACCATGGGAATCAATCAGTCAGACTTTGAACTGGTTTCAGCATGTATCTAGATATTATGAAATCCACGGGCCAAAAGTCATTGTTGGGACACTGATTTCTCAAATTATACTTAGTGAGGTATCAAAAGTTGTGAGGCTAAGGTTATAGATACTGTAGAACTGACTTTAAATTAAGATGAGCATATAATCAATCTCACCTTGATCCAATTTTAAGATTGATATTAACAACTTTCAAAACATGACATCATGCATAACCTAGATTTGGGATCAACATTACTAATTGTGAGGTTCAAGAGATGCTGTTGTTTTGTATTTCTTCAAAGTTAACTTTAAATACCAAGTATAATAGGTAATCACAGTCATTTAATCTGTAGTAAAGACAGCACAATTTGTTATAAACAATAAATTATTGTATAATTTGTAGGTATACATTACATATTTTGCACAAAACTGTATGCATAACTGATTAATAACTACCAGAACTGTGTATGTGTATGTATATATACATGTGTACACATACATATGTACACATATATAATCTATATGTATATTAGACACACATATGAAGTATAATAGGGGGGATTATGTAGTAATAATACAGCATACATACCTACCAGATGTCATCTTCTTTTTAAGTAAGTTTCATGCCCAATGTAGGGCTTAACTCATGAAGCCCAGATCAAGAGTTATATTCTCTACAGACTGAGCCACTCAGGTGCCCCTATCAAATGTCATCTTATTTTCAAATACTTATGCATGGATTATACCCAGTTTATACATTCATCTTACCAGGTCCAAGATATAGGAAATGTGCTTAGTTGAGAAAATACCTTATATATGAAAAAAAAAATCACAAATATCTAAGTGAGAAAATAGAGAAAAATGACTAATGCAGTAAAAAGAATGAAAATCTAAGGAGTGCTGCAGCATCAGCTTTGGGTCTGTTACATCTCCAATTAAAGTTTAACCACTAAGTAAGTATTCTACTCTTCATACCTTGATGGTTCAAAGAGAGTTATCTTATTAATCGGTTTGGTTTCTAATTATACGAAGATCTTGTGCTATCTAAAATTGTACTAAGAACAGGGGTGCCTGGGTGGCTCAGTCGTTTGAGGGTCCAACTTTATCGCAGGTCATGATCTCACGGTTTGTGAATTCAAGCCCCGCATCGGGCTTGCTGCTATCAGCCCAGCACCCAGTTTGGATCCTCTGTCCCTTTTCTCTCTACCCCTGCCATGCTTGTGCTCTCTCAAAAATAAACATTTTAAAAAAATAAATTAAAAAGAATTGTACTAAGAACATATCTAGAAAGATCACAAAGCAAAGCCCTGACCTTGGGTCTTCTGATAATGAAAAATTTTTTCTCACCTACCAAGTAGCTTTTCTCAAAAAGCATAAAGAAAATGTGACTCACGATTTAATAGCTACTGGATTAGGCAGGAATCCATATTCCATAGAATCGGCATTTTGATGATTTTCCAGTTCATGCGAGCCGCTCAGCTGTTCTCCACTATTAGCAAGAGTCCAGTTGGGGCCCCAACCAACTCGAAATGAGCGTCCCATAAAAAGGGCCATGTCCATCAAGAGTTTCCCCTTGCCATAGGTGACAGACTTTTCAAGAGGGACTAGGCCTGGTTGTCTACGTGTACCCACGGTTTTCAACTGAACTTCAGGGGCCGGGCTGGGCACTGTAAACACAGAGGTGAGGGGTGGAGGGACAGACCAAGGGCACGTGGATGGGATATTCATCAAAGATGATGCTCTGGGAGTGCGACATTCTTGTACAGAGGCACTTGGTGAAAGAAAAGCTCCACTAGTAAACTTTGATTGTAGTAACCCACCAACTGAAATAGGGGGGAAAAAAGACTATTAGAAAATACGGTCTCTGTTGCTTCTTGAACAGCAATCATCAGTGACGCTGAAATTACAGTTTTACAAAACCAATCAAGTCAGATAGAGATGACGAGAAGCAAGTCATAAAGTGTGGAATATTGTTTCACCAGGAAACCAAGGCAGGAATTTGTGATGATGATGCCGCAATAATATTAACATTAATAACAAACCAACACTACAACTACTATTTAAAAAAATTATTTAACTCTTATTTGTGAAAGACGCTGTATAAGCCATTTGTATACATGGTTTCATTTAACCCTTCAAAAATGTCATATGAGCAACACTATTATCCCCATTTTGTAGATGGGAAAACTGGGCTCTAAAAAGTGGTTAGTTCAAATCCACAAAGCTACTAATGGGAGGACTGAGAGACAAGCCCAGGGAAGTCTGACATCAATGCTCATGCCCTTATCACAATGCTAAATGTGAACATTTCTTAGTCCAAAGAAAAAGCTTCATAAGATCAAAATCCAAATTGCTACCACTCTTAACGCTCATGCTAGACTCCATGAAACAAAAACCCATGGAGGCATCTTGTGCCTTTCAGAGGACAGTTCTTATCACTACTGCCTGTTTTCTAATTTTATATGATTCCTGCCTAAAGCAAAGAGGTAGTAGTTATTGAAGTAGGAGAGTTTCATGTAATGCCCATTATAGGTAAGGCTGTTATGTTTAACTGATGCTTTATTAGTCAAAATATTTTTAAAATGGGTTAATCAAGGACACTTGAAAGAATTGAAAAATAAACAGTTTTAAGGCAATATAAAAAAAAAAATCTCTTCCTAGTAGTTTCTCTGGACTTTAAAACATTTTGAGACTACATGTGCTTAAGTCCTTTGTTGATATCAATACCTTCCAATCCCACATAGTTATCTGCCCACAAGAAGAAAAAATGGAAAGCTTTAAAATCAAGTATCACTTCCCTAGGAATTTGGGGAGGTTTAAGAAAAAGTAGAAATCTGACAAGTTTTGTGCATTGTAAGAAGCAACATTTGCCCCTGGAAGGCAATAAAATAAGGATAGTATGAGAACTGCACAAAACTGTACAGCGGACAACTTGCTCATTCCTCTAAGGAGTGATAAAAATTAGGAAATTTAAACACTATCTAGTTCACATTCATAAGCAAATAAAAACATAACCTAAACAAAATACAAATGCTTTGTTCTCCATGCAACTTCTACATCTGCAACAATAAAGCAGATTACAGTTTTTAAAAACTGGTCCCACCTAACACATTTAGAAGAGTACATTTCCTCTTGGCATCCTTATGTCATATGCCTTTAGGGGGATATCTGCTAGAGAAGTTGACTCAGCTTAGAAGACACGTGAAAAGCAGGACTTTACAGTTTTCTTGTAAAGTAGCATCATTTAATGACAGTACCTAAAGAACGGGATTTTGATGAATGGGATGCTGAAATGGGGAGTCTGGGAGAACAGATTTCTTGAGAAGTATCTGTTTTAGAAGGAAGGTGACTGAAGCGTTGATCCACGGCCGTATCTACATCTTCTTCATCAGCAAGCAATGATGCTTTCATGATCTAAAAAGGCAATATCTATAGAATGAATGTGTTCCCCAAACTCCAAAGGCCATAAAAGAAAAATGCAATTTACAACAACCAATAAATTGCTCTGCCTGAAGGCTGTGTCCAGAGCTACTATAATATCTGTGTGGCTGCATGGGCCTGAGGGACAGAGGTTATAGAACACTTCTCTTTGTCTCTAGAGTCCTACAAAAGTCTGGCACAGAGTAAGTGCTCACCTGCTTGCAGAATGATTAACTTTGAACATAAGACAAAGGCTAAACTTATAACATGCCAAAAGACATACGCAAGGGGAAGCTGAGACAGAGTTTAAAGAAACCTGTTATCCACTAGGCTATTAAAAAAAACTTTTATGGAGCACTTTCGAGAGCCTCAAAATCACCCTACAGAGAAAAATCTGTGCTCACAGATGTTAAATGACTTGCCTAAAGTCACATGGTAATAGTTAAAAAACTAGGATCAGAATCTAGGTCTTCTGAATCTCAATATAGCCTTCTCTCCCAGAATGGAAAAATGAGGCCCAAATATGGGCCATATTCTGATTTTTCTTCATTCTAATGACCACTCAATGCTCTTCAGTAAATAATCAAGGAAGAGCCCCCATGTGACGCAAGGGAGATAAACATTAGCTTGGCTTCCTGCTGTAGTAAGGGTGGGTTAGGACTTCACCTGTAAGACATGTGGATTAATTCCCAGTGAAGATGCAATGTGTGTTGAGGCGGACACAGGTTCCTGATCCTCGGGCACGCTCTCTTCTAACATGGAATCCAAAACTGGCTCCTGGGTGATATCTACCATGTCACTGTCCAGTTCCACAACCCTCCCTAACTGCTCCACCTCTGGGCTCTGGCTCTGTAGACAGCAGAAAGATCAGGGAAGCAGCATTAAATTATACCAAATAGACATAGAGCTTTTAGACCATAGTTTATTCAGAATATGACATCGTAATACTAGATTCTGTCCATTCTATAACAATGTGAGGTAGCATATTTGCTAAAAAGGATTTACCAATAATTACCCCAAATCCCTCTATACGTATTTGAGACCCAAGTAAGGATACATGAAATCACCCTTTTGTAATGTATTAAGGTCTGGTGTCTGGAACGTAAGTCCCATAGTGAACAAATGGTGATCTTCAGACAAAGATTATGCCTTACCTGATATAGCTATCAAATATAATTTCCTGATATAGACAGGGTGACCCTGCCCTCACATTGGAAGGGCAGAAGACATTGGGAATAGAGAATAAAAGGTACAAATATCAAAGTCTCCAGTAATTTTCCATTTTCATAAGGAAAACATTTAGAAATAAATTTCCAGTTAACACAATTTTGGTCCTGGAATTTATCTTTTCTGTGACTGAATCCTAAAGGTTAGCTGGAAACTACATATGCAGTACTGTGTAACCTATAAGGAATATCTACCCTAATTCCCAAAAGGAAAAAACAAAGTAACATTAGGAACATTTTTTCTTTTTTAAAGTAGGAACATCAGGGCGCCTGGGTGGCTAGGTGGTTAAGTGTCTGACTTCAGCCCAGGTCATGATCCCACAGTTTGTGAGTGCGAGCCTTGCGTTGGGCTCTGTGCTGACAGCTCAGAGCCTGGAGTTTGCTTCAGATTCTGTATTTCCCTCTCTCTCTGCCTCTTGCTTGCTCACACTGTGTCTTGCACTCTCTCAAAAATAAATAAATGTTAAAAAAATTTTTTAATAAAGTAGGCTCCACACCCGAAGTGGGGCTTGAACTCACGACCCTGAGATCAAGAGTTGCATGCTCTACCAACTGAGCCAGCCAGATAGCCTCTTAGAAAATTTTAATTCAAATGCCAAGAATTATAGTTACATTTTACTAAGCACTTTTCAAGATATACCCATGACTAACAGTGTATGATTTGAAACAGTTTATGATTTGAAAAGATAAAAAAACTCAACCTGAAGCACACTGTAAAATAACTGTCTCAGTGCAAATTAAGTATGTCTTAAAATTGTATATTATCTGGTAAAATGGTGACAAGTGGCTAAGCCAATTTATGAAACATTCTCAAAATCAAAAAAGTCTTACCACTTATTTTTCTTATCATAGTATCATTTATAGATTATAAATCTTCCAAAATTTTGGGCTTATCTTCATAAGTGGCATATTTCATGCTAACCCTCAAATAGTTGCTAATGTATAACAGGTAGTTTTAAAAAATAATTTCATGGGGCGCTAGAGTGGCTCAGTCAGTTGAGCATCTGATTCTTGATTTCAGCTTGGGTCATGGTCTCACGTTTCGTGGGACTCAGTCCCATGTCAAGCTCTAAGCTGGCAGCATGGAGCCTATTTAGGATTCTCTCTCCCTCTCTCTCTGCTCCTCCTCTGCTCATGCTCCCTCTTAAAATAAATAAATACTAAAAATAAAAAATTTCATGATTATTTTGAAAAAAGAAATAACCTTTAGTGCAACTTTTTCAACCTTAGTTTTAATGGTCTATTGGTTATTACTCCCTTGCATTCCTTTAACAAATATCCTTACTAAAAGAATACTGCTCTTGTTTATAACTGTAAAAAAACTGAACTGTTGGATACACAGTGAACTGCGACTGAAGACATGAACAATCCCAAAGGGCTGCTCTAACAAAACTGGATAATAGTGAAAGGCAAAAATGATACTCTTTTTTAACCTAATGTAGAGGCTAAAGGCAGGTGTGACTACCTTTATGCTCTATAATTCTGGAAAAAAATAAAACAGAGAGGAGCCCTGGTCACGATGCTCCCATTTTATTACAAGAACTATGGGAACACTCTAACTACAAAGGCTCCCTAGTACGTTAGAGTTTTTAAACAAGTCACTTTTAGGAAGCTATTAAACTACTCCACATCCTGTGTGTCAACCTATCAGTTAGAATACCCTCCCACTGTTGGGTTCCCATTACATTCTGTCTAAACCTGTGTTTTACGATCCATCATGACATAAATTCTTGCATGTGTGGTGTTTATTTCTCCACCACATTGTCAAGGCTTGAAAACAGAAATTATAGCCTACTGTTTTCTGTATCTATCACCAAGCACACTGTTGAATTCAACATTCATCATTTTCTTTTGTCTAGTGTAATGCCTGGCACACAGCAGAAAAGGGAATTAATAACCATGAAAGAACAAGGAGGATGGGTGGGAGGAAAGGAAAAAAGGAGAGAATGGTTTCAACTTACACTACTCAACGAAGAAGTAACAGCAGCAAGAGATGTTCACTTAGAAATGAAAGGATTTCATCAAGTAACTTGACTAGAGACCTAAGGAACCCAGCGTATTTTTCCGAAGTATGCTAAGTGTGGATATCAAGGCTTTATTCGCTCCACCATCATGCAGAGACTTTAAAGCTCTGAGGTATTGTGTAATAAGTGGATAAGGGGGAAGTGAATTACTATGACACTACAAGGAGCTGGGAGGCTCCTAGAACATTAGTGAATTTTGTTAAAGTATATCTCAGCAACTGAGGTAAAGTCTCCCAAAAGATGCCTGTATACTTATTTTCTGATAAATCTTGGGAGCTCAGGTACTTCTTCAAAGCCAATCCTGAAAAAAAAAGTAGACTAATAATAAGTATAATGATTATAATAATAATAAAGATGGCTCAGAAGGAATTGAGGAAGTCAAAAAAAAAAGGAAGTCCTTTTGAGATCTATGGAAAAGAAAGGCAAATATGGGGAAAAGCAGCCAAATGGAATACTCCTTTCATATACTGTAATCTCTTCAAAGTAGATTTTATGTCTAAATACCAGCCCAGCACATTATAAATCCTAAGTACACAGAAAATTTCTGTAAAATGACTGTCTCTTTAGATACATGGAGGGTGAGATTTCATGACTGAAATCTTCAAGGATTTTAGAAACCTTCACTTTCCACCTCAAGAGAATCTTTCTCATACAAACCAAGCTGCCAATATGCTAAAGATAAAGCATGTCTTAATCTCTAAATCATGACATCTTTTATTCCACAAAGGGTAAACAACCAATCCAGGGTCAAACAGGTATTTAAATAATTCATACTGTCCTTCTCGCCAAATAGTTTAATATAGTATAACTATTACCATTGCCAGCTTCCAAAATAACTTTTTAAAAAAATTTTTAAATGTATCTTAATTTATTTTTGAGAGAGAGAGAGAGAGAGAGAGAGGGACAGAGACAGAGACAGACAGAGACAGACAAAATGGGAGACACAGAATCCGAAGCAGACTCCAGGCTCTGAGCTGTCAGCACAGAGCCCGACGCATGGCTCGAACTCACAGTCTGATCATGACCTGAGCCGAAGTCAAACGTTTAACCAACTGAGCCACATAGGTGCCCCCAAAATTACTTGTTTTCTAACTGCAAAGAATGTTTTATATTCATTTGGCTGGAAATTCAGCCCTGTCACCATTATTGTGTTCTCAGGAAAGATTCCTGAGGGTTTCGAGGGCCCACCAAATTGTGTATTTTTTACACATACATTCAGGGATATTACAATATGTACAGGACATTACAATATTAATATTTGAAGCAAAAAGGCTTCTGGCATACAGTTACATATTAATTACATAAAAATAAAAATGTATATTTAAAAATATATACATTGACTTCGTATATAAATATAGATAGCTGCCATCTTACTTTTAAAAAGTATACACGAAAAAGGGGCACCGGGGTGGCTTAGTGGGTTAAGCGTCCAACTCTTGATTTTGGCTCAGGTCATGATCTCACAGTCATTGAGATCAAGCCCTGCATCGGGCTCTGTGCTGAGCATGGAGCCTGCTTAAGATTCTCCACATCCCTCTCCCTTTGCCCCTCTCCCACTTGGTATGTGGGTGCTCTCTCTCCCAAAATAAAATTGACTAATTTTAAAAAGTATACACAAGATGAAATGGAATTTTCTTCTAAATCCTAATCACTTTTTAAAGTGATCACCTTAAAAAATTCCTAACTCATTTGTGCACAGGAAAAAAAACTGCTAAGTTTTTGAGCAAGTTAACTAGTCTGTCTCCATACTGAACAGAAGATACGGTTCAGTATGAGGTGAAAGTAAAAAGCTATAGGTAAAATCTCTCTCTCTCTGACTGTCACCTGAGGTCTTGAAACAAACGGTTCAGAAGCCTGGCTGTATATTTCAATCACCTGCGAGAAAGCATTTAAAATATAAATATACCTGAGCCCCATGACGTACCTATAGAATTAAAGGTCACCAAAGTAGTGATGCAGTCAGCTGAAAACTAAATCTCAGATCAGCATTTTGGAATAATGTTCTAACTACCAAATGTTTCTGCAACTGTCTTAATTCATCTGTGTGATGAAGGTTTTTCTGCCAGCATTTTCTGTAACTTCAAAAGCACAGAAGAGTAGATTACATGAAGATTTAGATTTAGTTACCTTAATGTTTTCTTGTTGCTTCTTTAAGAGCAAATCAAAGCTTAAGAACAAACTACAAATATGCGAATGAGGATATTACATAAAAGGCAGTGGGATAAAGTGACCATTAAACAAAAATGTAAATCTTGCTAATACCTAGAAAACCCCCAACCCCCAAATCTGCGAACCTGAGATTGTGCACAGGAAAAAAAACTGTGATGGCACACTGAAGGATCACCGTGTCTCAGAAATCAAGCTGCCCAGGGGGCCAGGTGACAGTGTGTAGAGAATCATCTTGACACTAGGACGAAAACACTGTGCAGTCTGTTCCTAGTTCGTTCAAATGGCTCAAGTGTTCTCCTCATGCCCAGTAAGATGTAGGTCTTTGGTGCAAATTACTAAAAGCTGTGCAACTAAAAGCTACCATTTCCTACCTATCTCACTGGGCAATACGAAGGAAGTCCTTTGTTACTGTTCTAATACGTTAGCCTAATATCTAAACAGCTCTACCCACTTGTCCCATTTCTGCTTCCGCCATCCAAAGACGACCCACTTCTCTTCAATCAGAGGAGATATCTGAAAAAGATCTCATTCGCTGTATTCTCTTTGCCCACTTTGATCCTTACCACGTTATCTTTTTCTTACAACCTGGTTCTGTGAAAGTATCTGGTGCTCAGTTCCTTAAAGAATTATCACCTATGGAAGTGTCATCATAGAAATGTATAGTTTTCTCTTACTATTTGTATTCTGGAAATTAAACAGCCTAAAAATCACTGGTTGTCAAGACATATATATAAATTTGCTCTATCCACATATGAAGTTTTTCTTTCTCAGCTGCATCTTTAGGATTTAACAATTGCTTTTATTAGCAGAAAAGAAGGTTATCTGACTCTTATCCTAAGAAATACATATAATGTAAGATGAAAAAACACTTTGGAAAGAAAGGGATTATACAAAGCATATGATTCAAAAAAATGAATGTGGAAAACTGGAAACCCGAGTCCATTTACAGCATTTCTTTAGTTCAGAAGAGATTTCTTAGGGGTTTTATGCTACAAAGATTATGAACATAAAAGTCAATATATTTCCCATTTCCCACTTTTATCATACCCTCCCCCTCACTTTGTACGCGCAAATATATACATACACAACAATCTCCAGAAAATGCCTCCCAAGAAATCATTTAATAAATCATAAAAATCGCACATTTTAGCAGCCATAAGAGTTGTAGCACAAAAAATTCCAAAGGCCCTGCTTTTAGCAGCTGAGAGGTAGAGGATGCTATACAAAGAAATTTTATAGTAAGTTCCCCTTTTTGAGAGAGTATGGCAGCAAAGAAAAAAAATTTTTGTTAACTTGATTGAATATAAACGACATCCAAAGGAGAGCAAAACTCTTCATGAGCTGGCAAAGAAACTACCTGATATTTAAATTACAAACCTTTTCCTAGACGGACAAAAGGTTTATACTGGCTTAACAATACTGAAAAGGAGTATGACACAAGTAATTGCAATAAACAATGTAGCTCCTACTCCCCTCGTCAAATAATTCATTTATATTCTAAAACTTGATCTAGTCTCAGAAAGATTACGTATTGTTAAAATACAAATATCAAGAGGTTACCTGAAGTATAAGCAAACAATTTGAGAAAAATGGAGTTAAAAAACGCTTGCAGAAAGCGAATTGAACTTTTAAAAAACCACGAAGGTAAAGAACAAGATTAAACTGCATATCAGATAGTCAACAAAAGTAGAATTTACTTTGTATCCACCCACACAAGCAAAATGCTATCTTAAGTTGATCACTGAACAGAGAATTCAGCAAGTCCAAATGAAAGAGAGGGAGGTGTTTAAGAATGATTATCTGTAGAAGGAACAATCCAAACCGCATGAGAATTCCTCAAATCTCTCAATTTAAAAAAAGATGCCAGGACCACCTCATGCCCTCCCTTGTACTGTCTCAACATGACTGCCAATACATGTGTACTCTTCAAAGTTCCAGGGGTCATAAAACAGCTTTGTACTAGCTGAATGACTTGCTTTCAACTTCTGTATCATGGATTCCATTCAAATTCACTGTCCTGTCTCTACCTGGGGTGGAGGTGCTGGCTTGCCATTAAGAGCCATCTGGAATGGGGTAGCCTGGCCTGTAGGAGGCAAAGGGGCAGTCTTCAACTTCTTTGTACTAGTTTTGGATGGCCGTTCCTCCTCCTCTTCATCAGAATCTTGAAGGCCATATTTAGAAAAATGGGAGACCTAAGGAAGAGAAGAATCCAACAAAATAAAAAAAATGTTTGAAAGATTTTATTTTTAAGTAATTTCTACACCCATTGTGGGGCTCAAACTTACAACCCCAAGATCGAGAGTAACATGCTCTACTGACTGAGCAAGCCAAGCGCCTTAGAATCCAACAAAATCAATTTTAACATTTATATTCCTAAGAGCTTCCACAACACTTGTCCTTGCAATCTTGCAGAATTAGTTTAAAAAAAAGAGAGATATCAAAATATTTAAGGCACAGTGAAATGTCATCTATCATACTTTACTGCTGTCCCTAGATTTAGATGATCAGTACATGTACTAGTTGCTCGTATACAATTACTAAATTAATACAGGAAATCAAATCCAGAAAAACCGTTAACTATTTTCACATCTATATGTTGCCTAGTTGTTCACTACCTACACAAGGCCCTTCAACTAGTTAAATAACCCAACTGGCCTAGAAAAGAAAGAAACCACTGGGTTAAACTATCAAGGAAGGGAAGAAGTCAATGTCTTCATCCCCAGGAATCTTTAAATGAATGACAATTAGGAAGAGTTGATATCAAGAGAAAAAATTCCGCCTCATGTCTCTAATGAAGTCACACATTAGAAAAACCACTCCTTAGCAGTATATCTAAATGCTCATAGGATGGGGTAGAGGATGTGAATCATGAGCATAAAAGTTTTTAATAGCTTCTTTTTGTTCTGGGGCTTAACTAAAATATGTAATTTGGAGCAAATAATGATGCACCTCTACATCTGTTTCCTAATTTGTAAAAATAAAAAGAATTTAAGAAAGACTCTCTTCTAACACATTTTGTCACTGTAATCACAGTTTACAAGAACTAGGTTCAGTTGACTATATACCTTAAACACCCAAGAACCTGTTTCAGGACGGTACTCTTTGAATTGAGCTCCCTGTTTTCTTGAAACTGCTTCCAATCTGCCCTCATAGTTCATATCAGCAAGTCGATCTGGGCTCTTTATTAAACAACGAGATGTTTTATCTGTTGGCCAAACTCCATCCAGTGTAACTTCGGCCTTCCTGTAATGTACAACCAAGTGAAGTGTAAATGTTCCATACTTAAGACCAGAAAGCCAAGTAGCAGCTATATAAAAGTACCTACCTGTGTTACTCTGCAGGTGTTACATAAACTTGAGTCTCGCCTCTTAGGGTAGATAAGCTTAAGAGCTAAGAGTTGTGTGATCACCCCCACATCAACTAACTCAATATCTGGTTCAAGAGTCAAACTCCATTTATTTTAAACTGCAGTGACACATCGATTATTTCCAATAAAATTTAATTCACATATAGTATTTGATGTTTTATGACCAGTTTATTTATGTCCTCAAGGTTCATCATGCTTTTGGCATATGTCAGAACTTCCTTCCTTTTTAAGGCTATATAATATTACACGTATGTAAAAACATTTTGCTGATCATTCAGCTGTCAAGGATATTTGGGTCGCTTCAACCTTTCTGCTATTATTAAGTGTTATGAACACGGGTGTGTAATCACCCATGGGTATGAGATCCTGCTGTCAATTCATCTGGATATATACCTGGATATATCTATATATCTACACACATCTATATATACATCTATGTATCTGTATCTATATCTATACACACAGATATAGATATACATATCTAGACAGATACACACCCACATATAATTATATATATGTATTTGCTTTCAATTCTTTACGAATTGATAGATCATTTTTAATTTTCTGAGGAATCACCATACTTTTTTCCATAGTAACTGCACGATTTTACATCCCCACCAAGATATACAAAGGTTCCAATTTCTCCATATTCCTGCAAAACTTTGCTCTTTTTTTAAAACTTAGTAACCATCCTGATAGGTATGATAGCTCATTGTGGTTTTGATTTGCATTTCCCTAATTATTAGTGATGTTGAGAACCTTTTCATACGTTTGTTGGCCCATCTGAATATTATCTCTGGAGACATGTACTGAAGTCCTTTGCCCATTTTTAATGTTTTTGTATTTTTGTTGCTGTTGAGCTGTAGTTCTTCATAATAACCACTTACCAGAAGTATGATTTGTAAACATGTGCTCCCATTCTGCAGGTTGGCTTTTCGTTCTGTTGTATTTGTTCTTAGATGTATAGGATTCTTGTATCTTAATATTTTAATGTAGTCTAATTTGTTCAGTTTTACTATTGTTGCCTATGCTTTTAGTGTTGTATTCAGGAAATACTTGTCAAAATATAATGACATGGGAAAAAGAAGGTCTCGGGTTACCTGAGTAGCTCAGTTGGTTAACTGTCCCTCTCTTGATTTCAGTCAGCTTAGGTCATGATTTCATAGTTAGTGAGTTTGAGCCACACAGCAGGGTCTGTGCTGCGAGCAAGGAGCCTGCTTGGGATTTTCCATCTCTTTTTCTCTCTACCCCTCCCTCCCCCATTCCCTCTCTCTCAAAAATAAACAAACATTAAAAAAAAAAACAGAAAAAGAATGTCTCTGCAACAAAAGGTGTTGGGAAAAATGGACAGCAGTATGCTAAAAATAAAACTGGACCACTTTCTTACATCATACACAAAAATAAATTCAAAATGGATTAAAGACCTAAATGTGAGACCTGAAACCATAAAAATCCTAGAAGAGAACAAAGGCAGTTATTAACTTAACATTAGCCATGGCGACTTCTTTCTAGATACGTCTCCAGAGGCAAGGGAAACAAAAAATAAACTATTGGGACCGTATTAAAATAAAAAACTTCCACACAATGACGGAAACAATCAACAAAACTGAAATGCAACCTCCAGGATAGGAGAAGATATTTGCAAATGACACATCTGATAAAGAGCTAGTATTCAAAATACACAAAGAACTTATAATACTCAATACCCAAACATTGAATAATCCAATTAAAAATGGACAGAAGACATGAATAGAGTTTTCCAAAGAAGACATACAGATGGCCAAAACACATGAAAAGATGCTCAGCATCGCTCATCACCAGGGAAATGCAAATCAAAACTACAATGAGGTATCACTCGCACCTGTCAGAATGGCTAAAATCAACAACACAAGAAACAACAGGTATTGGGGAGGATGTGGAGAAAAAGGAACTCTTTTGCACTGTTGGTGGGAATGCAAACTGGTATAGTCACCGTGGAAAACAGTATGGAGATTCCTCAAAAAGCTACAAATAGAACTGCCCTATGATCCAGCAATTGTACTACAAGGTATTTACCCAAAGAATACAAAAATACTAATTCAAAGGGATACATGCACCCTAATGTTTATAGCAGTATTATCTATAATAGCCAAATTATGGAAACAGTCCAAGTGCCCATCAATTGATGAACAGCGAAAGGAGTATAAACACACACAGGCATACCCCATGAAATATTATTCAGCCTTAAAGAATAAAATCTTGCCGTTTGCAACAACATAGATGGAGCTAGAGAGTATTATGCTAAGCAAAATTACTCTTAGAAAGAAAACTAGCATGTGATTTCGCTCATATACGAAATTTAAGAAACAAAACAAGCAAGCAAAGGAGGCGGGGGAGAGAGAGAAACCAAGAAAAAGACTCTTAACCATAGAGAACAAACTAACGGTTACCAGAGAGGTGGGTGGGAGGGATGGGTTAAATGGGTAATGGGAATTAAGAAGTGCACTTGTTGTGATGTACACCGGGTGATGTATGGAAGTGTTGAATACTGTACCTCTGAAACTAATATTATACTGTATGTAAACTAAAACCTTAAAAAACAAACAATACACACACACACACACACACACACACTACACACAGTCATGAACCTTCCCCTATGTTTTACCCTAAGAGTTTTATAAGTTTTAGGTCTTATGTTTAGTCATTGGTCCATTTTGAGTTCTATTTTTTTTTATACATGGCATAAGAGTACAACTTCATACTTGGTCATATAGGTTTCCCAGAATTACTTGATAAAGACATTGTTCTTTCTCCCATTGAATGGGCTTGGCAGCCTTTTCAAAAATAACTACATATGTGAGGTACAATGCTGCTAGCATCTTGATAGGGATTACATTAAATCTGTAGATTGCTTTGGGTAGTATGGACATCTTAATAATCTTGTCTTCCAACCCATGAACATGAGGTAATTTCTCATTTATTTCTCTTCTTTCATTTCTTTCAGCTTTTGCTTCCTTGGTTAAGCTTATTCTTAAGTATTTTATTCTTTTTGATGGAATTGTTTTCCTTTTTGGATTGTTCATTGTAAGTATATAGAAACTCAACTGATTTTTTGCATGTTGATTTTGTATCCTGCTACCTTGCTGAATTTATAACTGTTTTTTTATGGAATCTTCAGGTTTTCCATATAATAAGATCATGTCATCTCTGAACAGAGATATTTTACTTCCTCCTTTTCAATTTGGATGATGCCTTTTTTTCTTTTGAGAGAGAGATGGTGGGAGCACACAGGGGAGGGGCAGAGGGAGGGATGGGGCGGGGAGAGAGCATGCGCAAGAGAGAATCTTAACCAGGTTCCACGACCTTCGCCCACACAACCTTCAGATCATAAGCCGAGGCTGAAATCAAGAGTCAGACACTTAACTGACTGGGCCACCCAGGGCCCCTAAGATGGTGCCTTGTATTTCTGTTCCTTGCATAACTGCTCTGACTAGGGCTTGTAGAATTATATTGAATAAAAGTGGCAAAGTGGGCATCCCTCATCTTATCCTGCTCTCAGAGGAAAAGCTCTCACTCTTTCATCACTGAGCATATTCTCTGTGGACTTTGAAAATCTGGCCTCCATTAAGTTAGTTTCCTTCTATCTCTAGTTTGTTAAGTGTCTTTTTCATAAAAGGGTATTGTATTTTGTCAAAATGCTTTTTCTCTTCAGTTGAGAATATCATGTAATTTTTTTCCTTCATTCTACAAACATGATGTATTACAGTATCAATTTTTCTATGTTGAACCTTCCTTATGTTTCAAGAATAAATCCTACTTGGTCATGGTGTAAAATCCTCTCGATGTACTACTGAAATCCATTTGCTAATACAATTGGCCACAGAACAATGCAGGGGTTGGATACCAATCCCTTGCACAGTTGAAAATCTATGTGTGTTTGACTCCCATAAAACTTTACTACTATAGCCTAATTGACTAGAAGAAGCCTTATTGGTAACATAAACCATTGATGACCACATATTTGGTATGTTACGTACATTATACATTGTATTTATAATAAAGTAAGCAAAAAAATGTTAAAATCATAAGGAAAATGCACTTACGGTACTGTACTACTAAAAATACTCATGTATGTGGGTGCTCGCTTCGGCAGCACATATACTAAAAAAACTCATGTGGTCCCACAGAGTTCAAGAGTCAAATGTATATTTTGTTGTTGAAGATGTTTACTTCAGTATTCATCAAGGATATTGGTCTGTAGTCTGAAGTCATGTGGTTGAAGGCTTTTGGGGGCACGGGGTGAGGGGTATTTCTTGATTACTAATTCAATTTCCTTATTATAGTGTGGCAGGGTCACCTGCCTAAGGAGAGAGAAAAAAAAAAGCTCAAAGCAACCTGGCTATATGTGTACATGACAACATCCCTCATGACCTCGTAACATGAGACCACTTAATCAGACTGCATGTTTGTGTGTTACCATCTAGGAGAGACAAAGAAATAGAAAACATATAAAAAAGGACACCACGCGGCGTTCGGGGCTCAGTTCTTCGTGTATGAACCCAACTG
This sequence comes from Paguma larvata, assembly GCA_030068075.1. Taxonomy (NCBI): domain Eukaryota; kingdom Metazoa; phylum Chordata; class Mammalia; order Carnivora; family Viverridae; genus Paguma; species Paguma larvata. The sequence goes on from CM057831.1 coordinate 57,381,274, forward strand.
AGACGTGTTGGCACAAATAAAGTTGCTTCCTGGAAAGAAAAGCCTCGGGGTCACGACTCCCTGTATGAGAATCCTGCTATAATAGGAAATATATATAGTAATTATTATAGTTACAGGGCTATTCTGAATTTCTACTTCTTCATGGTTCAATCTTGGTAGGTTGTGAACATAAATTATTTTACCTGTAGTCCTTTCATGTGTCTAAAGAAGTATCAGAAGCTAGTTTCTCAAACTAAAATACAGAGAAAGAATTGAAAATGTTCATAGCAGACACAAGAATAAAAGTATTATTAAAAAGTATTTGGGGATAGTAACATTTGAACCTGATGATATTAGGGAAAAGAAGTCAAGAAGTCCTAGTGTAGCATTTCTTTACCATTTTTACTTTTAGATTAGAGAAACATAATCATATATTGTACAGTAAGTCAAAAAAGCAAGTTGCAGGAAAACATATAATATGAAAAAAATTCGATTTAGCAGATTATTTTTTTTTCCTTTAAAAAATTCTTTTAATATTTATTTATTTAGAGAAAGAGAGCACAAGCAGAGGAGAGAGGGAGAGAGGGAGAGAGGGAGAGAGGGAGAGAGGGAGAGAGGGAGAGAGAGGGAGAGAGGGAGAGAGAGGAGGAGAGAGAGGGAGAGAGGGAGAGAGGGAGGGAGGGAGGGAGAGAGGGAGAGAGGGAGGGAGGGAGAGAGGGAGAGAGGGAGGGAGAGAGGGAGAGAGGGAGGGGGGAGAGAGAGAGAGAGAGACATAATCCAAAGCAGGCTCCAGGCTCTGAGCTGTCAGCACAGAGCCCGACATGGGGCCTGAACCCACAAACTGTGAGATCATGACCTGAGCCAAAGTTGGACGCTTAACTGACTGAGCCACATAGGCACCCTGAGCAGATTGTTTTCTAAATACAGAAATAAATTCATACCTATTTAGCCCTTCACCTACAGGTGGTTTTTGGTTATCATCTAAGTAGACAATCACTTCTTTCCTTCGAATATGCACGATATCGTCCAAATTTAGATTTGTCAAATTCACATCTCCTTCAAAATAGATTGAACCATAACCTGCAAATCATAGCAAATAGTTAAAAACTCATCCTGTATAAGAGGCAAATAACCTATTTTATATTTCCAGTGACTAAATAATAAGAAACAAGTAGCTTTAAATATTAATCAGGATTTTATTAATTTTCTTTAACTATTGTAAATAATCTCTACATTTGACATGGGATTCAAACTCACAACCCAGAGAACAAGAGTCACATGATCCATCGACTGAGCCAGCCAGATGCCACTAAACATTAATATTTTAAATCACCTAGTAATACTTTCATTGGGTTATTTTATCCATAGTACATATCAGAGGGTGACATCAACTACAGTCATCTAATTTAACATCTACATTTCTATAGCACTTATCCTCAAAACAGCCTTCTTAACTCTCTTCCAAATATCTGTACTACTGCTACATAAACAACCCTTACTTAGTACCTAGCTGCAGTATGAGTTAAAATACCTGAGAGCCCTTTTTAAAATACGATACAGCAAAATGAGATTTTTTCCCCCAGAAAGTTATCTGTATTAACTTAGTATGAAGGTAAACCTAAACACTACTCATCTTTTATTACTCAATTTTCTTAGTATTTTCTTCCTGTCTTATTTTAATTGTAGAAAGTTCCAATGATCCAGTTACCAAAGAATGTTACATGATTGTAAGCCTGTTTTGTTACTTGTCAGTGTCTACCATGAAGGTCAAGGTGAGTCCAAATATAGGGAAAAAATTCAGCTATTAAGACCTTCTTTTACTTAATTACAAAAATAAGGTGAATATCTCTGGATTAAACACTATAAACTTCTACGTTCACACTCACCTTTGCGACCAATAGTGAAGTCAGAGACAATGCACTCTCCTTTCTCATTGGTAATTTTAGCAAGGTCATCCATAGATGGAATAGTATAGTAACCAACCTTAGTGAGAATGATGCCTATGACAAAAGAAACAGCAAATATAGTATTAATTGAAATTGTCCTTAGGTAGAGGAATTTTCATAATATTTATTTTATTTTTCTTTTTGAAAAATAATAATCTAAAGGTTAAAATAATCTGAAATAACCAGTAACTAAATAAATTATTAAATAAAGACAAAATATACAGGAATAAAGCATTTTTCCAAACTGGTTTTTTAAGAAACACTATGCCTAAGAGAAACTATGTTTTTTTGTTTAAAGATTTCAGGCAAGTAAGTTTGGGAAACACGCACATGATAGTATGTTATAGGCTCGGAGAACTTGCCAAATAATTAAGTCTATTTAACTTTACTTAATCCAGTGTTTCTCATGCTTAAATAACCACAGAACCTTCTTTTCATATGGCCTCCATTAACATACTATACTATGAAACATAATCCATTAAACAAGTTCTAAGAAAGGCTTACTTAAGACATTTTCTTTTATTCTACATATGAAAATTCTAAAACCCAACGTGGAAAGAACCTGCCTTGATTACAAAGTAATTCAGTGGTATGGGCAGAGCTATAACTCCAAGGTCAATACGTGTTATTTTCCAGCCTGTCTTCCATAAACCTCCTGTATCTTTCAAATTTACATCCCTAAATAAAGAGCCGAAATCAAGATGAAAAATCCAGCATGAAGGGTGCATGGGTGGCTTAGTCAGTTAAGCGTTTGACTCTTGGTTTCAGCTCAGGTCATGATCTCACAGTTCATGGATTCCATGAACCCATGGGTTCTCACGCTGGACTCCAAGCTGGCAGTGCAAAGCCTGCTTGGGGTTCCCTCTCTCTGCCCCTCCTCTGCTCTTTGTCTCTCTCTCAAAATAAATTAAAAAGAAAAAAAAGAAAAAGAAAAATCCTACATGACAAAGTCCCAAGGACAAATGGAAACTTAAAGGTCTAAATTAGTGTTATTTAAAAACAAACAAAACATGGGGCGCCTGGGTGGCTCAGTAGGTTGAGCGTCCGACTTCGGCTCAGGTCATGATCTCGCGGTTTGTGAGTTCGAGCCCCGCGTCGGGCTCTGTGCTGACAGCTCAGAGCCTGGAGCCTGCTTCACATTCTGTGTCTCCCTCTCTCTCTGCCCCTCCCCCGCTCATGCTCTGTCTCTCTGTCTCAAAAAAAAAAAAAAAAAAAAAAAAAAAAAAAAAAAAAAAAAAAAAAAAAAAAAAAAATAAAAACAAACAAAACAAAGGTCTAAATTAGTGTTATTTTTAAAAGTATTAAGTAGGTAGATTTCTGAAGAACTCAAGAAAACAGAACACTGGTATGCTTGTTGTAATGACCCCTTGTCCCATTTATAGGTACAGATTAGGCTAACTTGTTTTGAGAGAGAGAATTTAAGGCTAATATCAGATCAAACTCCATCCCTCCCGCAATGCCCACATGTATATTTAATGGGTTTCTCTACTGGTAACGTTGAGAGGGTTGTTAGAGTGTCCTTGGGGATGGAACTTTAAATTGGGAGGTGACAAACAAGGTCAATGAGAAAATGAAGAGCAATTAAAAAAATAAATCTAGACTGGGTATTTGAAAACAAGATGTAGTATCATAATGAATTCATGTAGATATACACACAAATAAACATAAAGTTGTTTCCACAGGGCCTCAAGTGACCAGAAAATATATGTGAAGGCAGTAAGATAATTAGATACAGAAAAATGTTACAGACACTACAAGATTAACTATAAAACAACCCAAATGTTCACTAACAGAGAATGGATAAACCACTACTCAACAATAAAAAAGAATGAACTGTTGACATATTGTGAATTAAATCTGATAAAAATTATAGAGCCAAAAAAAACTATAAAGTATTATTCCATTTATATGAAGTTCAAGAACAGGCAAAACTAATCTATGTGACAGAAACCAGACTGTGGTTGACTTCTGGGAATGGGGATTTAAAAAAAAACCTTTCCAGTTTCCATTATATATATTTAGTATATGTATGTCAAAATTCATTGAAATAAACACTTAAGATCTGTGCACTTCACTATATGTAAATTTTAACTGTTAAAAAAATAAAAAAGGAATGTGATTACATTCATCAAAACCCAAATGAGGGGTGCCTGGGTGGCTCAGTCGGTTAAGTGTCCGACTCTCGATTTTGGCTCAGGTCATGATCTTCCGTTTGTGGGTTTGAGCCCTGCGTCAAGCTCTGTGCTGACAGCTGGAGTCTGCTTAGGATTCTCCCTTTCCCTCTCTCTGCCCCTCTCCTGCCCATGCTCTCTCTCTCAAAAATAAATAAATATTAAAAAAAACAAAAACAAACGAGGTGTTAGGTCAACACAGAAAAAAAGGCAAGCTTTAAGTAACCAATCTGGACACTATAATCTTGTAGTTTACATTATTTGTTTCATAGATCAGTTGGGAAAAAACTAATCAGTTCACTGTTGAGGGAAAAAAAAGAAAGGCACAGAACTGAGGTGATAATAAATAACCACAGCAACTTATACCATTTGAATCCCTATACATTTCAGTCATTATGGTTTATATACTATGCTAATTCAAATCTTAAAATTGTTATATAATAATCATTATTATTTTAATTAAAAACTAGTGAGCAATCTGAGTTTATAAAGGTAGGAAAAGTAGGAGGATAGTCTGGCTATAAAATTTGGGATCTTTAAACTTTGCCAGGATAATTAATAACATGAATTTACTCCAAAAATACAGAAAGTATGTGGATTAAGAATCAACCAAAGCAGGGGCATCTCGGTGGCTCAGTCAGTTAAGTGTCTGACTTTCAATTTCGGCTCAGGCCATGCTCTCACAGTCTTGAGATTAAGCCCCAGGTAGGGCTCCCTTCCTCTCTCAAAATAAACAAACATTAAAAAAAAAAAAAAAAAGAATCAACAAAAGCTTAAGTGAAAAGGGTTTAAGTGTTAACTTATAGAAAATGCAATAAAAACATTAAGTTCAGAGAGCTGACTTCCACTAAGTTGAAAATCTGTGACAAATAAGAGGTCTTAAACGACTGGTAAAGATTACTCATGAACCAATCTGTATCTGACCTGCTGGATGCATATGGTAAGTATTATTTTCTATTTCTTCTCGGTCATCCTGCAGTGACTCCTCATGAAAAGAAGTCTCTTCACTGCTTCCTTCCAGCCCATTTCGCAAGGCAGCACGCATGTTTAATGCAACAATGGTATCATCCACACTGCTGCTACTGTTATGTTTATTTCCAGCACTCTCTGGGGTTTGAGGAATGGGTTTGGCAATAGGGTTAGTATAAAAACGTGACACAAGAGAATCATCATCTCCATCCTGCTGATGGTTCTCATCAACAGGTTTGCTCAGGAAACTGAATCTGAAAAGGTAGAAAACAAACAAATATAATATCTTAGCTCTTTGTAACAATAATAGCCAACCCTCACTGAGCCTTTACTAATAAGTGCCTGGGACTGTTCTAGGTAATTCCACATATTAAAAACTTATTTAATACTCATGGTAACCCTGTATAATAGGTTACTATCATTCTATTTTATAGGAAAGAAAACGGACAGAGAATAAGAAAGTAACTTGCCCAAATTAAAAAAGTTCTAAAGTGTTAAAGTTGGGATTTTAACCCAGGAAACCTGGCTACAGATTCCATGCCTTTAACTCTTCTATTTTCATGAATGAGTGAATCTGAACATTCCAATTTTTAGTTAAAAAAAAAAAAAAGGCACTCTACTATGTAAGGTCAAATAAAAGTGGTGAATTTCAAACTAAAAAATTTGAAAAATTTTAGATTTTTAATATTATTAAAAAGATATTAGAAAATGCTTCATCAATGAAAAATCAAACTAGAATTTTATGCAAAGAGGAAAGAAAAAACAAAAAAAAGAATGCAAAGATGTGCACAGAATTTTTCACTGAGGCATTATTCTGAAGATAGGAATATCAAAATAACCTAAATGTCTTCCAATGGAGAACTAATTATCACATATTTGCAATAATGGCTATCAAGTCATTAAAAATAAGAGGCATATATTTTGACATATATATATATAAGAGGCATAGAAAGGTATTTATAATAAAATAAATGAAATAAGCAAGCTATAAAATACCATTCATGCCTATCTCTACAATATCTATATAAACAAATTTTGAAATTTTAAGAATATATAACCAAATTATTAAACGTTACTGTGAATATTCTTCTTCCACTTCTTCTTTTATACATTTCTATACTTACTACAATTTTTTATTTTGGGTTTCATTACAGTGACCATGTATCACTCTGATAATGATCACAAATAAGATATCCCTCATTTTAAAGGTGGTAAAGGGTGTCAAATATGTAAGAACCCTGTCCAAAATGACATGTAGGGATACCAAAATAGTTATGCAAAACTGAATCAGAAGACTTCCAATAATTTTAAGGTTCTAAAGTACTCAAAAAACAAGAACAGGACTTAATTTCTAGATGCTCATATGCTGTAATACTATGCAACATTCACCAAACTCCATTTTCATTCTCTGAATATTCCAAAAATTCTATGAGTAAATTCCAAGCTTAGAATCACTTCAAAATGAAAACAGGGCTCTCTCCCCAAAACAAAATCTGGTTTACCTCTCCCCATTTTCTGGATAATCAGATGGTGAAGCGAGATCTCAGAGTCACGATTAACAGGAGAGAAGAGATTGCTATTGTTAAGGTTTTTCAAAACCAACTTCTTAATGCTCTTCCTGTAGAGACCAAAAGAAAAAGAAACAAAAAGAACTCAGGTGCACATAATCACATCGCTGACATTACCTTAAAAAGTGGAGTCAGGGGCACCTGGGTGGCTCTATTCGTTAAGTATCCGACTTCAGCTCAGGTCATGATCTCACCATTCCCGAGTTCAAGTCCCACATCGGGCTCTGTGCTGGCCGCTTGGAGCCTGGAGCCTGCTTCAGATTCTGTGTCTCTCTCTCTTTCTGTCCCTCCCTTGCTCACACTCTGTCTCTCTCTCTCTCTCAAAAATAAATAAAATTAAAAAAAAAAAAGTGGAGTCAAAATGAGCACTCTTGTTCAGCTCTTACATATATAAAAATGACCTAAGAGGTTCAATTCACAATCTTTTTTTTTTTAATTTTTTTAACGTTTATTTATTTTTGAGAGACAGAGACAGAGCGTGAGCAGGGGAAGGGCAGAGAGAGAGGGAGACACAGAATCTGAAGCAGGCTCCAGGCTCTGAGCGGCCAGCACAGAGCCCGATGCAGGGCTTGAACTCACAGACCGCGAGATCATGACCTGAGCCGAAGTCGGCCGCTTAGCCAACTGAGCCACCCAGGTGCCCCTCAATTCACAATCTTTAATACATAACCAGAATTTAAAGTCTCAAATATATCACACTCTGCTATTTGGAAGAATATGCTAATAAGCACATTCAAAACAAAGTGAGGAATCCCCCTTGAAAATAGTCATCCTTCTCTGAATCCTGAACACTTTATTCAGACACTTAGATAACCCATCACACTATGTCTAATGTTTCCACTAATTCTCTACATGTCTTCTCTCTTTAAACATTTTCTTCCTTTTTTGAGAGTCAGGATTTATGACTGTCTCCTCACAGAACTTGACATGCTATCTTGAAGAAAACAGGAAAGAGGTATATTTGCTGACTAAATAAGATTTCTTTTTAAAGATGACAAGAAATAGGAATAGAAACCCCCTGATACTCAAAGATGCAAATAATCACAAAATTTCAGGGTTGTGAAAAGATGGTTTACTTAAGGCAAGAAACGCTATGTTACACAAGCTTCAAACAAAAGAACCACATAAAGAGATTTTAGTCAACCTCCACTTAAAAACTCACTGGATTAACTAATGTACTACATCCCCTCTTTCATAAAACAAACTGCAGGGGCGCCTGGTGGCTCAGTGGGCTAAGCTCCAGCCTCTTGATTTTGGCTTAGGTCATGATCTCACGGTTTGTGAGTTCGAGCCCCATGTCAGCCTCTGTGCTGACAGTGTGGAGCCTGATTGGAATTCTCTCTCTCCTCTCTCTGGCCCTCTCCCACTCTCTCTCTCTAATAAACAAACAGAAAAAGAAATAAAATAAAACTAAAAAAACAAACTGCAAGCAGTATATAAATAACACTCATCTATTTATTTCTAATCTCGACAACTGAGTTATATGGTAGCATTTGTTCTAAATGTGTGTATGCTCGTCATTATAACGAAGTTATTAAATATATAGTAAATAAACCAATGAAATAAGCACTTGACAATAAAGAATTGTTAATTCCATGAAAATTAAAACTTGCCTTCCTATTAATGGGTACCATAAACCAATCCTCCTAGAGAGGATAACGAGAAAAGCTAGAGCTCCTTGCGGGCATTGAAAGCTACTAAGATAGTAAAAAAGGACTGAGTCAGCACCTGGAGGGACACCGGCACAGGGAGGCGTTGTTATAACAGTTATTTAGGGTTATTTAGGGTTTATTTAGGGTTGTTTTTCTCCTGGAGACTTTTCTTCTCTAAAATTTTCTTTTTTAATTTTAAGCAATTTCTATACCCCATTTGGGGATCAAACTCACAACCCTGAGATTAAGAGTTACATACTCTTCCAAATGAGCTGGGCAGGAGCCCCTCCTGGGGACTTCTCTAATTCCAAGGGAAGGTTAAGAGGTTGATGGTGTGCCTGACAGTCTTGAGGGACCAGAGACAGAGATCAGAGTCTGGAGCCACCAAGACGTTGGGGGGACTAGTGAAAGTCAATATCATTATCTTTGAACTCTAATTATGGCCTTAAACAGTTCTGAAAATAGACACAAAATAATTTTTTAAAAAGACACAAAAGGAGATAAGATATTTCTTCAAAGAAGATGAATTGCCAATAAACAAATAAGATGTTCAACATTATTAGTTAAAAGGAAATGCAAATTATAAGCACAAAATATCACTTCACACCCAGCATAATGGCTATTATACACAAAGAAAATAGGAAATAGTAAGTGCTGACAAGCAAATGGAGAACGGGGAAACATATATTGCTGTTGGGAATGGAAAAGGGCACTGGTGCTGTAGAAAACAGTTTGACAGTTCCTCAAAAGGTTAAATACAGAATGACCAAACAATTCCAATCCTAAACAAAGACCCAAAATAACTGAAAACAGGGAGTCGGATACTTGTACACCTATGTTTATAAGAGCACTATTCACATAGCTAAAAGGCGGAACAATCCAAATGTCCAACAACAGATGCATGGATAAACAAAATGTGGTATATCTGTATGATGGGGTATTATTCAGCTTTAAAAAGAAATGAAGCTTTGATACATGCTACATTATGAATATTAAAAACATTACAAGTAATATAATCCAGACATGAAAAGAGTATTGTTGGACTCCCCTTATATCAGTTATCTAAAATAGGGTAATTCATACAGATAGAAAGTAACACAGAGGTTAACAGGGACAGGAAGAAGGAGGAAACAGAATTATTCCATAACAGGTGCGTTTTTTTCCTGTTTGAGATGATGAAAAAGTTCTGGGAAATGGTTGTGATGGTTACACAATAATGTGAATGTACTTAATGCCACTGAATTGTACACTTAACATAAAACTTATCATTTTAACCATTTTTATTTATACTTTACCACAACAAGAATTATTAAGTAAAAAAATACTTAGTTTTAATACAAATGATTCAGGCATACATTTGTAAAAGCTGTTAAGTATTAAAATGGATAAATTTAGGGATCTGTAGATGTGTTCATTTTTTGCGATATTGGAAGTTAAGGAAATAAAGTAACCGAAACATCCAAACCAAAAAAAAAAAAGGAAAAAAAGGAAAAAGTCAGTATGAATACTGAAGACCTAAATCATTAGCAAGCTTAGCCTAATTTAAGATCATCATACCCCAACAACTTTTTCTTCTTTTTTTAAGTTTATTTATTTATTTATTTATTTTATTTTTTTTTGTTATAATAGTTTATTTTCAAATTGGTTTACATATAACACCCAGTGTTCATCCCAACATGTGCCCTTTTTAATGCCCATCACCCCCTCTCCCCCCTCCCTCATCCCCCTTACCCTCAGCTTTTTCTTAGTCTTTGAGAGTCTCTTATGTTTTATCTCCCTCCCTCTCTGTGTCTTTTTTTTCTTTCCCCTCCTCCCCTCCCCCTGGTTTTTGCTTAGTTTCACAAAGTCCACCTATTCGTGGAAACATATGGTATCTGTCTTTTTCTGACTGACTTATTTCACTTAACATAATACCCTCCAGTTCCATCCATGTTGCTACACATGGCCAGATTTCATTTTTTCTCATTGCCACGAATGGATAAAGAAGTTATGGTACTTATATACAATGGACTACTACGTGGCAATGAGAAAAAGTTTATTTATTTTGAGAGAGAATGCGTGTGGAAGAGGCAGAAGGAGAGAGGGAGGGAGGGAGGGAGGGAGGGAGAGAGAGAGAGAGAGGGAAAGAGAGAGTGAGAGAGAGGGAGAGGGAGGGGGACTTTCAAGCAGGTTCCACACTGTCAGTGCAAAGCCCAATGCAAGGCTCGAACCCACAAACCACAACACCATGACCTGAGCCAAAACCAAGAGTCAGATGTTTGACTGAACCACCCAGGGGCTCCTATAGTTTTTCAAATACATGTGGAATATTTAAGAAAGTTAGCCATATGTTGGGCCCATTAAAGCAAGCCACAAATTTCAAAGAATCAAAATCACCTTTCTTGCACATAAGGTAGAAATCCCTAACAAAACTATCACTTAAAAATCTCCATGTTAAGAATTCATACTCCTATAATCCAAGCCTCAAAACACCTCCCCGATGAAAATTAGAAGCATCTAATTATCATATATAATTATTACCTGAATGATAAAGAGTACTCCATATCAAAACTTAGAGAACACAAATATAGCTGAACTAAAAGGAAATTTGTATCTTTAAACGCATGTATTTGGAAAGAAGCTGAAAATCAAAAAGCTAAGCATCCATCTGTAAAAAAGACACGAATTTAAATACAAAAAAAAGGGGGGGAGGAAGGAAGAAAGGAAGGAACTAAAGGCAAAATGAAAGTAAACGTTAGTAAAAGTATAAATAAAAGTAAAAGTTAATGAAATAGAAACCAATCACAGAATTGGGAGCATCAATAAAAGCCAGAAATTAGTTCTTTGAAATCACCAATAAAATTGGTAGATCCATGACCAGACTGAGAAAAAGAGAAGGCACACACATGTATATACACATAAACCCTTGTCAGAAATGAAAACGGGGATATCCCCACAGATTCTACTGAAATGAAGAAGATAGTAAGGATACTTTTTAACAACTTTATTCCAATAAATTTAAAATTTTAATCAGTTGAACTGAACAAATGTTACAAAAACATAACTTGCCAAAGGTGACTCAAAAAATAAAAAAGCTCAATAGCCCTATAACTTTCATATAAATTAATAATTAAGAAAAAACCAAAACCAAGCCTTACTACAAATAAAGCGTCAGGCCCATATACCTTCACTAGTCAACAGACTGAAACACATCAACCAGGGTGGGGAGACTGATCAAATATTTCACATGAAGAATATACTCTCAACTAGAAGACAAGGAACCAAACATAAAACATAAAAACAGTGCCAGGCAAAAGTGAAGAGGACTGGGATCAGAAATATGAAGTTAGGTACAAATAACAGGGTATAGCAAAACTAATTTGGGAAAGCGAGACTATGTGACTTCAAAGACTAGATTTATTTCAATGATGAAATACTTTGTAAGTAAAAACGAATGACAGATTCATGTGTATTCTGCTGTAGTTATGTCACTACCCTCAACTGGCTTTATAGGAATATAGCTAGAAAGGTATGAAGGAATAAAAATGAAATCTGGCCATGTGTAGCAACATGGATGGAACTGGAGGGTATTATGTTAAGTGAAATAAGTCAGTCAGAAAAAGACAGATACCATATGTTTCCACGAATAGGTGGACTTTGTGAGACTAAGCAAAAACCAGGGGGAGGGGAAGAGGGGAAAGGAAAAAAAGACACAGAGAGGGAGGGAGATAAAACATAAGAGACTCTCAAAGACTAAGAACAATCTGAGGGTGAGGGAGGTGAGGGAGGGGGGAGAGGGGGTGACAGACATTAAAGAGGGCACGTGTTGGGATGAACACTGGGTGTTATAAGTGAACCAATCTGAAAATAAACTATTATAATAAAAAAAATTATTTCAATGTTTATTTTAATTTTTTTAATTAAAAAGATTTTTAAAATGTTTATTCATTTTTGAGAGGGAGACACAGAATTAGAAGCAGGCTTCAGGCTCTGAGCTGTCAGCACAGAGCCTGATGCGAGGCTGGAACCACGAATCGTGAGATCACGAGCTGAGTTGAAGTCAGATGCTCAACCGACTGAGACACCCAGGTGCCCCTATTTTTTAATTTGTTTTCTTTGAGAAGAGTGCACACACACACAAGCCAGGGAAGGGCACAGAGAGGAAGACAGAGGATCTGAACCAGGCTCTGTGCCATCAGCACAGAACCCAATGCAGAGCTCGAACCCACGAACCGCGAGATCATGACCTGAGATGAAGTCAGACTACTTAACTAAGCCACCCAGGCACCCCAAAATTGACTTTTATATATTTGAACTTGTATCCCACACACCTTGCTACATTTATTAGTTCATAACTGACATACAGTAAACTCCACATATTAAACTGTACGATTTGATAAGCTTTGACATCTGTGTATACCAGTGAAACCATTATCATAATCCAGAAAAACAACACAGCTATCGTGCCCAAAAGTTTCCTTGTACTCCTTGTAATCTTTCCTTTCTACCATCGCCATAACAACGACTTGCTTCTTCTAGTATTTTACGTAAATAGAGGGGGGAAAATCCTGATTTGGCAAATACAGGATAGAATATCATTAATTTCAGTAAGTTATATTTAAAACAAACATTCAAAATAATATTGGAAAATAAAACTGTTATCTAGGGGCGCCTGGGTGGCTCAGTCAGTTAAGTGTCCAACTTTGGCTAAGGTCATGATTTCACAGTTTGTGGGTTCGAGTCCCACATCAGGCTCTGTGCCAACAGCTCAGAACCTGGAGCCTGCTTTGGATTATGTGTCTCCCTCTCTCTCTGCCCCTCCCCCATTTGCACTTTGTCTCTCTCGCTCTCAATAAACATTAAAAAAAAATTTTAAAACCTGTTATCTATTTGAAAAAGCCATATGCATATTTAAAACCAGAAACATAGCAAAAACGATAGTCCTTCCTAACCCTCTTCAGTTTATTTATTTATTTTTAAAGTAATCTCTATGCCCAACATAGAGGGGCTCGAACTCACAACCTGGAGATCAAGAGTCCTATGCTCTACCAACTGAGTCAGCCAGGTGCCCCTCCATCTTGAATATAAATGACACATTCTCAGAGCAGCTTTCTTTCATCATTCTATTAGTCTCTCCTACGGTGGCAATCTCTACTTCTGTCACTTGTCTCACTTGTGATTACTCTCAACATCTCTCTCCCCACACAGATTTTGAATTGGGTGACAGAGGAATGCATCTTGTTCGCAGCTGCATTCCCAGTGCCCATCACACTTGGCACTTAGTAGTTACCTGATAAATGTTTGCTGAATGAAGAAATGTATACGTGAATTAAAGAATATTTTCGGGGTGCCTGGTGGCTGAGTTAAGTGTCTGACTTCTGCTCAGGTCATGATCTTGCAGTTCACGGGTTCGAGCTCCGCATCGGGCTCTGTGCTGACAGCTCAGAGCCTGGAGCCTGCTTCGGATTCTGTGTCTCCCTCTCTTCTTTGCCTCTCCCCTGCACTCACTCCCTCTCTCTCAAAAATAAACATTAAAAAAAAATTTTTTTGAAGAATATTTTCAAATTTTTATCACTCAGAATAAATTACTGCTTTATAGTAAAGTTCCTCTGACTAGACTGAAAGGGCAAAAGGAAAAAAATGTGGCACTGATAAGGTTCTCACACCATCAATCTATCCAATTCATCTTTCGGAGCAAACAGAGTACTGTTCTAGTGGCGGCCATACTTATAATAAAGTCCTTCATTAATCTTTTACCATCTGCGGTATTATACGGCAACTATTTGCAGAGCTATAAAGTGGTAGCTCAAGGCTTGGTTTAGGAAGTGAAGAGTAGCATCTGCCATTTCCTTCAGATAGTTAAATATAGTTAATACTACATTCTAGATTCCAACAACTCAATCATGGAAAGCCGACAGCATACACTGGAAAGACCTTTACAATCTCCATCCCCTGATTCCTTGGCTTAGAAGATCTCCATCTCTAAAACCCTCCCCCATAATTGGCACAAGAGTAAAGTTGTGGGATTCTATGTTATTATTTAGCTCCTTTTATGCCTAAGATGCATTCTGATGTTCAACATTTATTGATTACTTACTAAGTAACAGGAACTATTTCAGGCACTTTAAATGACAGAACAAAACAAGGGTACCTACCTATATAGAACTCATGTTCTAGAGAGAAAAAACAGAAAAAAACCAGACTAAAAAAATAAATTACATATTAGAAGGTATGAGAAATAAAGATGGAACAGGAAGGAGTTCATTGTTGTAAATGTTAACTTTGAAATAAATATCTTTTGGACATCCAAGTGGAGATGTTGAGTAGGGCTAGATATAAAAATCCAGAGTTTGGGAGAGAAGTTGGGGTAGAGATAAAAGTTCAGGAATCACTGGACTACAAATGACATGTAAAGCTATGAAACTAAATTAAATCACTCTGGGAGACAGTAAAGAAAATGTGATCAAGAACTGAGTTCTGGGCATTCCCATTTTAAGAAGTTGAGAAGAGAAGGAACCAGCAAAGGAGACAGAAGGAGTAACCAGTATAGTAGGAAGAAAACTAGGCAAGTGTGGGGTTCCTGGAAGTCAATTAAAAAATCAAGGAAGGAGGGCACCTGGGTGGCTCAGTTGGTTGAGCACCTGACCTCGGCTCAGGTCATGATTTCATAGTTCATGAGCTCAAGCCCCACATGGGGTGAGCACCAGCCTTGCTTATCTCCCTCTCCCTCTCTCCCTCTCTCTGCCCCCCATGGGACTTTCACTTGTGCCCTCTCTCTCCAAAGGAAAAAAAAAAAAAAAAAGGAAGGAAAGACAAATCGTATAAAATACTGCTGATATATAAAGACTGTTGAGAGCAGTAAAACAGAAGTGGATGCCAAGAAGGGGATATGGGTGGTATTATCAGCAAAATGTGTACCTTCTGCCCTAATATTTTCTGTGCCAAACAAACTGCTAAATGCTGACGCATAAACGTGAATAATACACAGTCCCTGCCTAAACCAATGATATGCTAAGGACTATATAAAAACGGACTTTCCATCTTTTTTTTTTTAATGTTTTATTCATTTTTGAGAGAGAGAGAGAGAGAGAGAGAGAGACGGCATGTGAGCAGGGGAGGGGCAGAGAGAGAGGGAGACACAGAATCCGAAGCAGGCTCCAGGCTGTGAGCTGTCAGCACGGAGCCCGACGCGGGGCTCGAACTCACGAAAGTCAGATCACGACCTGAGCTGAAGCCGGGCGCTCAACCGACTGAGCCACCCAGGCGCCCCTCCATCTTTTCTGAAGTAGTAGCCCACCATATTTTTAAGGAAAGAAGGGAGGAGTAATTTTTTAACTTAGTAACCATTCATAAATAAAGAGCTGCAAGTGATGAATTTCCACTGTTTTTACAGCTTAAAAAAAAAAAAAAAAGCCAAAACCACACTTTTCTGATTAATATACTTGCTGTTAAAAAAGCCTGTATAGGGCGCCTGGGTAGCTCAGTCGGTTAAGCGGCTGACTTCAGCTCAGTCATGATCTCAGGGTCTGTGAGTTCAAGCCCCGCGTCGGGCTCTGTGCAGACGGCTCGGAGTGTGAAGCCTGCTTCAGATTCTGTCTCCCTCTCTCTCTGTTCCTCCCCCACTCGTGCTCTGTCTCTCAAAAATTAAATAACATAAAAAAATTTTCAAAAAAAAAAAAAATAAATAAAAAAGCCTGTGTAGGGACACCTGGGTGGCTCAGTCAGTTAAGCATCCGACTCTAGAGATCTTGCGGTTCATGGGATCAAGCTCTGCATGTGGCTTCTGCACTGGCAGCGCAAAGCTTGCTTGGGATTCCTTCTCTCTGCCCCTCCTCGGTCTCTCTTTCTAAATAAGTAAACTTTCAATAAACAAACAAACAAAAAACCCAAATCTGTGTAGAAGCACCTGGCTGACTCTGTCAGAGAAACATGCGATTCTTGAACTCAGTGTCATGAGTTCAAGTCCCACATGGGGTACAGATATTACTTAAATAAATTAAAAAAAAAAAAAAAAAAAAAAGCCTGAGTATGTATCTGTTTGTCTAACTACATATCTAGAAAAATAACCCAGAAAGGAAATGCTCTGAAATTACATCTCCAAATGTTAACTACTGGTAACAATTTGTATGTATTTTTCATTTCATTTCCACATTCACATCAGCACTCTAGGGCATATTTGCTCTACTGCATAATTTAAATGTAATTTTAAATGTTTACCCACAACTCTTCCACATACATTGTGTATTTTTTCCTGTGTAATTATTATTAGTTTAATACCTGTATGTATGGGAATATAAAAATACGTAGAGAGATTCTTCTTAATTCGTTGGGCCTACTTAAGTTGTAAGAAAAAAGTGTCTTCTGATTAAAAATAAAATTATGCCAGCACTAAATTCTCAAAATAAAACAACAAAGAACATGCATATGTAAAACCAGAAGCATATTAATCTAAGTATTTTTACATTAATCATGGTTATCCCTAGGAATGATCAGGTTACTTTTATTATCTATAATGTTCTATTTTTCTAATTAAAAAAAACCAAAAACCTAAACATTTGTAATACATTCAGGTAAATAATTGTACATTACTTTGTACTTAATCTAAATTAATATTCACATTTAATTCATGCTGACAAAAATAAACTCACTTAGGCATGAATGCTCCATTGGCTAAGGACGGCTCATCATCATCCAACCCATCAAAGAGATGGGACTTCGCTGTGCCTGTGGTTTGTAAAGCCTTCGGTCGAACTCTGGTGGCAGGACGAGGTGTTAGTTTATAATGAGTAGGTGTAGTGAGAGCCTTCTGGGCTGCTGGATTTGTTGGTTTCAATCTCTGAAAAACAAAACCATCAAGGAAAGTTCTAGTTTAACTCAAAGGCATTGTTTTGGCCTTAAAAAAATTACAAGAGGAGAGTTCAAATCTCATATCTGCCAGTCACCCAACTAGATACCTCTGTTTATTTTTCAACTAAACCAAAAATCTCACACTTCAACATAAACTGAGATGTACCCATGAAATGCTATTAAACTTCCATGCAATCCAAATCACTCTGAAAAAAAAAGATACTAGCTTGCATCTATTCATCATTTAGTAAACACTGTTAATTTCCGTGAGTAAAATACTAAGTACTCACAATAAAACTAACAAAATTACTTCCCCTGATTTTTGAGGAAATTACAAGTTAGTGGAAGAGACACAAGTAAATTAAGACTTCAGGGGCGCCTGGATGGCTCAGTCGGTTAAGTGTCTTCATTTCGGCTCAGGTCATGATCTCGTAGTCTGTGAGTTAGAGCCCTGTGTTGGGCTCTGTGCTGACAGCTCAGAGCCTGGAGCCTGCTTCAGATTGTGTCTCCCTCTCTCTCTCTGCCCCTCGCTCACTCACTCACTCTCTCCTCTCTCTCAAAAAATAAACAAACATTAAATTAAAAAAAAAGACTTCAGGCTGAAAATGATGGCACCTTTACTATGCTTCTATAGCATCTTCAGGATGTTACTTTTTTCCTAAACATTGTACCTGGGATTATACAACCACTTGAAACAACAATGTCTAACACATAAAACATGTCACAATTTATTACTCTCTTAACAGTGTAAACTGTTTGCTACACTGAACCTTCCTACATATTCTTTGTGATCTTTCAAAATCATGTGTCTTTGCTTGGAATGTCTTGACTTAGATCTACCAACCTCTACGTACATATTCAAAAAAAGTTAAATGTTACCTCTTTTGCAAAGCCTTATCAAACTTTAAATACTCTTCTTTAACACAAATAATGCATATAATCCAGTGGGTTTTAGTATATTTAATAAGTTGTGCCAGAATCACTACTAAGTCCAGAACATTTCCCTCACCCCAAAAAGAAACGCTGTGCCTCCCAATTCCAGCCCTTACAATTTGGCAAACATGAAATCTATTCTGTCTGTATAAATTTGCCTATTCTAGGCATTTTATATAAATGGAATCATGTGGCCTCTTGTGTCTGGTTTCTTTTGTCTAGTATAATGTTTTCAAGGTCCATCCATGTCATACATAGCATGTATCAGTACTTCATTCCTTTTTATGACTGAATGATATTCATCATATAGATTTACAGCATTGTGTTTATCCATTCATCAGCTGACTGTACATACTATATTGCGCTTGAGTAAATGTAAACACCTTAACAGATCTGATCTTCCTCACTAAATACCAAGCTCTCAGAGAATAAGTTCTTATTTTCATTTTATACCCTCAGTACTGAACACAGTGACTAGCACATATTTAGGCCTAAAATTATTCTGTACCACTAACACCTAATTTTCATCTAAGCACAACTTACATTTACATAGGGTGTTAAAAAGTAGTTTAAATTCCTATCTTCTCATTATATCTAGTTATAGGGTTAATTCAAGAACCAGCTGAGGGATAAATAAGATGACATAAATGACTTAATAGCTATAGACTGATAAAGTTACTAAAAGCCAGGGATGCATTATCTCATTTAATTCTCAACACTAAACAGTATTACCATTCCCATTTTACAGATGAGGGAACACATAAAGAGTCAAAATAACATGCTCAAGGTCTCACCAATTGTACATGGTAACACAAGGATCAAACAGAGCAAAGACTACTTTTAACACCACACCACAGTTAGCAAAACATCATTTCTTTGACACTAGAGCATAAAAGATTAAGAGAAAGTTAACTGCAGAAACCAGGAGAGAAGATACTGATGTGCCACTTAAGAGCATTATTTGAGGAAAATCAGCCTGTCTGAGCCTTAGATTCACTCAACTATAAAATGGGAATAATAATATATGCCTTAATCCAGACTATTGAAAGTCTCAGCCCTCATCTCCAGTCCAGTGTTCCTTTCACTGCCATGCTGCCTTCCAGATATAGCAAACGCAATTTTTTGCCCAGCAAAAGGCATAATGTGTCTTAAAAACTCAACTACACCTAACTTTGCTTAGACTATATGTATAAGAAATTACATTCTGTATAGCTAGTTTCTCCTGATCTGAGAATAAACGTTATAAAAGCATCTTTAAATTTACCTCTTCTTTCTTTTTAGGGTCTGACATGGGATTCCGGAAGAGA
The DNA here is from genome assembly GCA_030068075.1 of Paguma larvata. NCBI lineage: Eukaryota > Metazoa > Chordata > Mammalia > Carnivora > Viverridae > Paguma > Paguma larvata. The sequence goes on from CM057831.1 coordinate 57,400,625, forward strand.
GGAGAATCTCCAAAAGGTGAGTACGTTAGACTATTGATATGCTGCTGGAGAACAGCTTGCTGGGCAGCAGAAGCATTGGGATCTGTTAAAGCTTTTTTAAAAAAAAGAAAAGAAAATGCAAGATGTCAGTCCAAGAATCCAATGCATTTATAGCAAGAGAACACACAATCATTTTGGAGACACCTTCAAAATGTTCAGACTCACTCAACAGCATTATTGGTGGGGAGCAGAGGAGCAAACTGTGAAGAAAACCAACAATCAAATAAACTAATGGGTCAAAGATATGAAGAGGTATTTCCTAAGAGACAACACAAAAAATTTTACTTAAGTGTTCATTGTCAATAATCAATGAAATCAAATTTAAAACCCTGAAAAAATATATTATACCTACCTCATTATCTATCAGTGCCAAAGCTATATGAAAAGAGTTACAGTCTTTGACTTCTAGAAACATTACAAATTGGTAATTCTGTCTAAAAGAAACACTATGACAGTACATAAAACAAGCACTGTTTTTATGTTTTTTAACCTACTTGTTTCAATCATGGAAATTTAACCCAAGGACTTCATTAAACTAGAAACAAATTAAAGAAATATTTATAAGTGTCTACTGAATATTATCTGTTATAGTTAAGACCTGGAAACAACCTATGTCCAATATTAACAGTTGTGAAAATCATGATACATCAACATGGTGGGCTAAGTAGTTATTAAAAATAATGACAATGTGTTTCACTGTGGAAATAAATCTTTGATTTAGTAAGTAAAACTTGCAGAATAAAAATATTGTATACTAAGACTAAAGAGGAAGAAAGTGGCATATCAAGAATGAAAATGGTGGCTGTGGTGTCCTTACAGGTTTATTATTTATATTTAATATTCATATTACATTCAAGTAAAAATTGAAAAAGTATCACTCTAATTAGTCTAATTTTCTTTCTTAGTATAAAAACATGTCATTAGTCACAGAGAATTTAGGGAACAGACAAGGAATGATAATCTATAATCACACACAGTAAAAACAAAGCAAAACCCACAACTATCTGCACTGTATCTTGATTGATGGAGAAACTGCTTTGCAAATTAGTTTTCCAAAAATACTGATAAAAAATCAAATCATACTTAAGTCATTTTAGAGATAAAAAATACTTTTTTCTTTTAAAAATGTTTAAAATAAGGCTAACAGCAAAGTATACTAGGTAATCCACTTTATAGTAGTGCCACAAACAAAACATTTGGAAAATTTTAGTACTCCTAATAGAGGAAAAAACCAACCAACAGCAGCAGCAGCAAATCCAGAACAGACAGCAAAAGCTAAATTAATGAAAAAGCGGTAGATCCACCTTAGTCAAATTAAGCTTTCTTAAAATCAGATGTATCAGCTGAATACTAAAACACTGTATGCTAATATACAAGTAGAGAGTGCAACTTTGCTCAAGATTGTGAAACCCAGAGGCAATGTCCATTTTAAGAGCATATAGTAAATCATGTGTACTTGGAAAGTTTCTATATCCAATTTAAGACCATCGGCAGGAAAAAAATTTAGAAAAGCAGTTTTGGTACACAGTGCCACACAATAACAGCATAGTGTTATTCTGTGGACTGTATTCAAGGAAATTCAAGAAAGCCTGGATGTTTTCAAAAAAACTCTAATATTAACTAGTCAAGTTTATTATCTGATAGCCAAGTATCCATTAAAAATAATGCTGACCTGTACCAGCTCATCCCATCATTAACAAGTATAATAGGTCACCCCATCTGGGCTTACTCAAAAGCGTAAGAACTCCTTTAACAAATCTAAACATAATTAGGAAAGTGTGTGAGGATATTTTTATTTTTGTAGGTTTAAATATGAAATCTTCTCTAAGGTAATTGTATGATTTAAATACATAGATAAGAGAGCTGATATGTGACCAAAAATAAGAGAACTAGCAAACATGTAAGCATTAGTTAACCTACCATTTGTGTTATATTCAATTCTAGTCACAATAATTTGAAAACATACTGAAAAGCCACATCATGACCAAATGATTAAAAGGAAAGGAAAAAGTATAAAAACAAAGTCTGAGTATAGAAAAAACTGATGATACTTTATCTTGAAGAAAGACAACAGAGTTACTGCAAAAAACCTGTAACAAACTGGTTTGCTTAGCTTAAGACGTAAAAGTAGAATCACTGAGTGGAAATTCTATGGAGGCGTGTTTTGGTTTCTAGACAACCTGAAAAAAACAATGGATTAGACTTATATGGAAAACCGTAACTGAGGGACTCCCACCATAAGAGTGGACTCAGACTCACGTAAGCTCTAAAGCACCTTCCAATTAGCATCCTGCAATGCAAAGATGTACATCCCAAAAGTCAATATAGCTACTTTTTAAGTTTGTGGTAACACTACTAAATGTAACTGTAATATTAAATGCTCATGTCAGGATCTTTTAATTGATTTTAGGAGATGGATTATTAAAAACTATTCAAACTACAGTACTATCCAAGTAAAAATGGCAGGTTACAAATATTTATGGTACCCCCCTTCTAGTGAAAACAACTAAAACTAAGGAAAAGAAATAAAACTGAAAATATCACTTTTAATGATAAAGCTGATTTTTTTAAGAGAGAAAGAAGAGTACCTGTACACACAAGTCAGGGAGGGGCAGAGGGAGAAGGAGAGAGAGAATCGTAAGCAAGCTCCATCCCCAGCACAGAGTACGACACGGGATCTCACAACTGTGAAATCATAACCTGAGCTAAAAATCAAGAGTCAGATACTTAACCAACGGAAGCACCCAGGCACCCTATTTTTTTTTTTTTAAAGTTTGTATTTATTTATTTTGAGACAGCAAGTACATGCACAGAAGTAGCAGAGGGACAGAGATAGAAGGAGAGAATACCAAGCAGGCTCCCTACTGCCAGTGCAAAGTCCGATGCGGGGCTCAAACCCATGAACTGTGAAATCATGGCCTGAGCTGAAACCAGGTCATACACTTAACGGACTGAGCCACCCAGGCACCCGGAGATCAATTAGAATTCTAATTCACTTCCACTCCTTCCAAAGATCTAAGTAAAATCTATGTTTAAAACAAACTAAAATATATCTATATAACCCACAATGACAAAGAATGGGAAATAACAAATGAGCAGATGAGAAAATGTAACAAATTTCTAGGGGGAAGAAGTGGACAGAGTGACAAAGCAGGATAGAATGAACCATAGCTTAGAGTACATTCATAGAGGATTACAGCCCAAAGTAGAGCATATCTGCCCTGGAGAATCCCAGAAAGATTAGGGAATTCAATGATACCAAGTTTGATGAAGTGAGACTGAGAGCAGGAGAGACGAATCAATGTAAAGTACATGTACAAAACACCTATACCTTCATCCTCCTAATCCTTGATGCTTGACGGATAAGCCAATCATCAGAGCGTGTGCCTCTGATGAAACCAAGTTAACACATAGAAAGAACAAGGGCAGCTAGTTTCAGTACTTGCATCATCCCAAAGCTAAGAATGTGCCATTCTAACCATCAGGAGACCCTTGGACAATAGCTGGTTCCTGGACTATGCACCTTAAAGTGAAGCCTACTAGTAAACAAGCTCTATCCATATACGTAAGTTGCCAGTGAGTTTTTTTATTATTTTATTCTTGAATGGTAAGGATCACGGAGCATTAAAGAATAGGACTAAAGCAAAAATAATCCTAAAGAAGTAAGGCACAGAAGAGTCCTAAAAAAATTTTAATGCCAATTAACAAATTCAAAGTTTCAAGAAATAACGGCATCTAAGAACTAGACGCTTGAAAATAGGAACTTTCAAAGAATGAGAAAGAATTCTTGTAAGTTAACAATAAAAATTCAGGATGCCTAGGTGGCTCAGTCAGTTAAGTGTCTGACTCTTGATTTAGCTCAGGTCATGATCTCACGGTTCATGAGATCTAGCCCCCCTCCCCCGCCCCCCGTTGGGCTCTGCACTGACAGGAGAGACTGCTTGGGATTCTCTCTCTCTGCCCCTCACACTCTCTTCATCTCTCTCAAAATAAATAAAATGATTTAGAAGACAATAAAAATCTAAAAAAATAGAAACACAGCTTAAAAACCAAGCATTTAAGAAAGAGGGGCGCCTGGGTGGTTAGCCTGGTTGAGCATCTGCCTCTTGATTTTGGCGCAGGTCATGATTGGGCTCCTCACTGAGCACGGAGCCTACTTAAGATTCTCTGTCTTTTTCTGCCCCTCTACCCAGGTCCTGCACTTGCTCTCTCTTTAAAAAAAAAAAAAAATCAAGTATTAAGATAGAAAGGGTATAAGCAATTCAGTGAAATATCAGAACAAAGAGACAATCCTAAATGCTTTGGGAAGTGGTGGCTGAACAAGTCTCAGGAATAGGAATGGCATTAGACTTCTCATCAAAAGGTTAATGCAAGGAATATAGTCTAAGTTCTGAGGATAAATTATTTTCACTGAATTCTGTAATATTAAAGCATGAGGAATGAAAAAAAGGTACTGTATTTTCAGAACTGTAAGTGATCAAAGTTTACCTTTCATATATAATTTACTGAAAAATACATTCCAAGAAATAAAGAGGAAAACCCTACATCCAGGACAGAATAGTTCTCACTGAGTAGACCTGAAGGAAATATCGGGAGCAATGCTGAAGGCCCAGGGAATAATCAGAGTTCATACTTGTGGAGGAGAACAGAGTGATCAAGGAATGATGTATCCAGAGTAAAAAAGAATTCTGATGCCATCCTTAAGAATTTGGACCAGTTCAGGAAGGCGCTAAGGGCTGGTAATGCAAAGGGAAAAAAGAATTAGAAATGCTAGAAGAAAAAGCTGTATGAGAAAGGTATACGTGGCTGGGCAGCAGTATTTTCTTAGTTATAATAAAATGCTATGCTCACAATACAACTTCTAAGTTATTCTTTAAACTAAGAAAAGATGAAAGTAATAATTATAGGGCAGAATACATCATCAATGTTATCGATATGAAAATAAAAAGATGGCAAAAGAATAAATGAGGAAAAAGAAGGGTATGAAAAGGCACCAATACCCTTACTTGACCAAGGGAACTCAAGAAATACTGTCTCAGTTGATGTAAGAAATAGGATGCAGGGAAACAGCTTAAATTTGCAAAACCCTTATCAAAATGTGGTACACGGGTCATAACAGTAGAGGAGATGAACTTAATGGTAAAGAGACTAACTTACTTTCCCTCTGTCTCAGTTACCCTATTTATGCTGGTGGTATGTTTTTTTTATTTCCAACAGAACAGCTTTCTTTTAAAAAGCTATTTAAGCTAAAAAGTTCATTTTAAGTTAGAAAATAATAATAATAAAGGTGGCAGGTAGAGAGGGCAAAAACTGGGAAAGGGTGTTCAAATGAATTAAGTATGAAATACACTTTAGTAGATAAAACTGAACTTGGGGAATTTAGTAACAGCTATTTTGAAATGAATAAAGAACAAGGTGATAACTGAGCTAAATTTCTCATCTACTATTAAGTTAAATTAAAACTTATTAAAGCAAAACATATCAACAGAAGCACATCATTTAGAGATATGAACTTAATTAACTATACACCAGGAAACAAAGTGGCTATAACAAGGTGGTTTCTTTGGGGACTACGGCTGGGAGTGGGGAAGCAGAGAAGGCCAGGATCCATCACAACCCTTCTGTACTATATGACTGTTTAATTAAGTGTGTTTGTGTACTGCTTTTGTAGGGGGATGGAATGGGTGGAAAATGAGGTCAACAAGTATTAGCAAGAAATACAACTGAGTAAGCCTTCTAAAGTGACTGACACTTACCTACTGGGGCCTGGGGGGCTCCAAAGCCCAAAGTGGCTGTCGTAGTATTAAATCCAGGGGCCCCAAAGGCTCCTGTACCAAGAGGCCCTCCGATCTTAGGTTGGTTGTTCCCAAACAAAGATGCCTGTCCAGCACCAAGAGCTATGGAGACAAGAGGAAAGAAAAAGCGCCACAGGAGATCCTTTGAATGTTATACCAGAGGTCAGTTACTTAAAAATATAATACATTTGGAAACTTCATAATGATCACTCATTTCAACAAAAGAGCTAATACAGTCATGCAAGGAACTGTGCTGAGTACATTATATACATCACAGGGAAAATACTTAACCTCTCTGTGCTTCAGATTCCCAACTATAACATGAGATAGTAACACATAGCTTAGATATTTATCGTAAGTTAAAATGAATAAACACATACTAAGCATTTAGAAGAGAATTGGTAGACACTAATGCTCATTAAATTATTAGGCAGTGTCTCACTTAATCTTCCTAAGCCTGAAATAGGACATATTATCTGCATTTTACAGAGGAGAAAACTAAAGGTTTAGTAATTAGCTCAATGTCACAAATACAGTAAAGGGTGAAGCTGAGGTTCAAGTCTTGGTGCATCTGAATACAATCAGGGTTCTTTACTACACTATAGTAATGTAAAGTTTGCAAATCAAAATATGCAGCTGAACCAATCACAATGTCATCGTTTTGACTAACAGAGGCTAAACTAAGGAAAACCAAATCCAATACATCTTTGAATAGCAAAAAGTAGTACTTTCAAGTGTAACATCTCATGAAAACTTCTTTACACCAAGACGAACGTTTGAGGTCAACAAACGTTGACCTTTTTATATATATAAAAAGCTAAATGCTTTGTGATGAGGTTACTAAATGGTCTCAAGTTTCATCATGAATCAGACTGGAGGGAGTAAGAACTTATGTTCACCACTGCAGAAATGTATGTTTTTAAAGCCTAATGAATCTTGCTTATGGATCTTGTTCTTGGCAGTGAAAATGGGGAGAATTTATTCAGAATAATTTATTGGCATTACATTTAAAAAAATTTTCCATGTCCTCCTCCTCAAAAAGTTATTGGCAATTTGGAAGATCTAAAGTTCATTTTAACACATCAATGCATCTTGAGAGAGAAAAAAAAATCACTTCAAAAGATATAATATTTAGAGATCAAAAATACTGAATACAAACTGTTTTGAGATTGTAATAAAAAAAAGGATAGGAAGTCTATATTCAGAGAACCCATACAATATAAATTAGTGAGGGTAATTACTGAATGGACAAAACATTCCCTAACTGTCCAACCTCATTAGTACCAAGAAGACAATATCTTTGCTACAGCTTTGGAACAGGGAATGGCTTCTTTTAAAGTCCCAAACCATCAGAAATCGGTGAAAACTCAAAGAGAAACTAAAATTACTTCCTTGAAGAACATACTTTACAGCGCGAATTTTGTAATTCTTTATTTTTCCAGGCAGCAAACACCTCCTTACCGCTAAACAAAAACTTAGAGGAAACCCAAATATACAAAATAGACAAAAATTTGTCATCTGGATGGGTGTGCATTTCCCTCACCTTTGTAGCAGCCCTGGATGAAGAACCATGAAACCCTCTAAAAACCACTGTATTTTAATAACCAATAAAAGAATAAAAAAGGCACTGGGAGGTTCAAGTCACCTGGAAAGAGACTATCATAAATTGATCTGCCTACACACTGCTGCAATTTATCAACAGAATGATATACATTTTATCCAGATCCATCTCATATTATGCAAATGGATTTTTATGCTTAATAAAAATGACTCCTAATAGTCTACAGTTGAGGGACATTCTAGAAAATAATGTCAATTTATGAAATGTGCTATATTTATGATTAGTTATAGGAGTCATAAAGCAGCTATCTAGGGGGGGTACCATGTTTTAATGGTGGCCCTAGAAACTCCAAGGATGCTCAAGAAAAAATGTGAAAATGGTTATATTCCTTTTGAGATTTTCTAATAAACATTAGAGGTTAATTTTATCTATAGTATCTATTAGCTTTGGGTAAATTTTTCTGTGTATACCTTAGTATAACGATAAACTTTACTAAATGCACCCTTAAGCTTATTATTTCATGGAAAATTTTAAGAACTAAAATCCTTTTTTTTTAATCTTTTAAGGTTTATATTTATTTATTTTGAGAGAGAGTGAGCAAGCAGAAAGGGCAGAGAGAAAGGGAGAGAGAGAATCCCAAGCAGGTCTGCATCATTAGCTCAGGGCCCTCTGTGGAGCTCAAACTCACTAATTGTGAGATCACGACCTGACCTGAAACCAAGAGCCAGGTGCTTAACTGAGCCATCCAGGTGCCCCAAGAACTTAAAATCTCTTAATATTACTAACTACTGGGGCACCTGGGTGGCTCAGTCAGTTAAGTGTCCGACTTCAGCTCAGGTCATGGTCTCATGGTTCATGGGTTCGAGCCTTTGTGCTGACAGCTCAGAGCCTGGAGCCAGCTTTGGATTCCGTGTTTGTCTTCTCTCTCTGCCCGTTCCCAGCTGGTGCTCTGCCTCTCTCGCTCAAAAATAAATAAACATTAAAAAAAAAAAAGATAGCTATATTACTAACTACCAAGAAAATGGCATATTGTTGATAGTGACGATGATAATATCACTGTCAAATCAGAAATGTTTACACCCATGATTTAATGAGCGTTTCTTAGTCTAAGCACATGGGGGGTGGGGAATATCAAATGCTAAAGAATAAAATAAAAAGTTTTGCAGGAAAATTTGTTATAGGAAATTTTACTTCTGCTGAGACCAGAGTATGAATCTCCATCACTCAAAACAAAAAGTGCACAGGAATACCCACTTAGCTAATGTCCCAAAAAGACATCACCCAAAACTACAGTGCTATTCTACCTGAAATGCAGAGTTCATGAACATAGGGGTTTACATATAATCGTCTCCAGACACACTGCTCTCAGAGCCTCAAGTCTGCTTTAGCACATGTGAGCATCAAAGAATTCTAACAGTGCATGCTTGGTGGCTCTCAGAACTCTTATTTCCTACAAGATCTACCGCTGCTAAGGTTTGGGGTGTAAAATTCTTTAACTGAACATATTCGAATAAATAAAAAGGTTGAGATATTACATTATTGTGGAAGAGAAGGTGATAGCGTCAGAAAAAGTTGCATGGTATTTTCTAACTTGTGCTACAGAAAAAGGCACTGCTGATAATAACCTGCAAGACCTAGAAGCTTCTTCGGCTCTTTGACCACATAAAAATAAAACTTGTACATGATGATACCATATAATTAGGTGGTAAACTTAAAGACTCAGTGGAAATATCTAACGGACATTAGGATAAGCATCCTACCTGGGTCTTAGATATTTATGGTTCACGAACTGTCTAGGGTCAAAACTACCCCTGGAAAAGCTCTTAATTTGCCAAAACCAAAGCTAATTTTTCCTCCAGGATTACAAGAAAACACTGATGTCAGATGATATGTTTAAATTTAGGGATTACGGTGGCTCAGTCAATTAGGCCTCTGACTTCAGCTCAGGTCATGATTTGCAAGTTCAAGCCCCACACTGGGCTCTGTGCTGACAGCTCGGAGCCCGGAGCCTGCCTCGGATTCTGTGTCTCCCTCCCCTGCTCATGCTCTGTCTCTCACTCTCAAAAATTAATAAACATTAAAAAAATTAAAAAAAAATACATTTAGGAATTTCACTGCACAAAAATTAGATCTTTTTAATTTTTATTTCTTGCTAAATATATGTGGTAGAATTTGGATAAGTTAAAAAGTTCAGGGGCGCCTGGGTGGCTCAGTCGGTTAAGCAGCCAACTTCGGCTGAGGTCATGATCTCGCAGTCTGTGAGTTCGAGCCCTGCGTCGGGCTCTCTGCTGACAGCTCAGAGCCTGGAGCCTGCTTTGGATTCTGTGTCTCCCTCTCTCTCTCTGCCTTTCTCCTGCTCACACTCTGTCTCTAGGTCTCAAAAATAAATGTTAAAAAAATTAAAAAAAAAAAGTTCAAATAAAAAACTCTACCATACAACCCAAAAGAGTTAATATCCACAATACCTAAAGCACTCTCAAAAACAGACTAAGAAACAACGATCAAATATTATGAATAGGGCAATGAAAGATTCAAATGGCCAATAAACACACATTAAGGAATACCCTTCACCAGTAATTAGTGAAGCGCAAACTAGAATATACCAATTTCCACTAACCTGCATGTAAATATGAAAAAGTTCAACAGTATGGAAACGGTATGGGAAAATGAGCACTTTCACACAATGAGAGCAAAAATTCATACTGGCATTCTTTTTGGAAGGCAAATTAGCATGACTGACCAAAATTCAAAATGTGTGTATCTTCTGACACAATCCCAAGTATCAATCCCATAGTGACACTAACATACACAAAATTATGTAATGAAGAATCTTCATTACTGCACTGCTAATAATATCAAAAAATGGAAATGTCTACCGATAAGGGAAAGTTGAATTATGGTATTTGTATTTATGTGTTATGTGTACATACAGACATCTACACATAATGAAATGCTAAACTTAAGTTAGATTTATATATACTAACAGAAAAAATATAGGCTCAAAATGCCATGGGAAATGAGAAAATGAAATAAAGAATTTTCATGTAAGCAATAAGGAAGGTGCTTTCATTCTGAAACATTTTTGACTATAACCACACAACATAAAATACACAGAGACCCATACCACACACATACACAATTAAGATAAAAATTAAATGATACTTGGGGCGCCTGGATGGCTGAGTCAGTTAAGTGTCCAACTTCAGCTCAGGTCATGATCTCGCAGTCTGTGGGTTTGAGCCCTGCATCAGGCTCTGTGCTGACAGCTCAGAGCCTGGAGCTTGCTTTGGATTCTGTGTCTCCCTCTCTCTCTGCCCCTCCCCCAGGCACATTCTGTCTCTCTCTCTCTCTCTCTCTCAAAAATAAACAGTAAAAAAAATTTTTTTAATTAAATGATATGTAACCTTGCTTTGTACAATAATTTTTTTCACTGTTTTTTTTTTTCCTTAAATGCTGCTTGCAGCCTACTACACAAATACTACATCTAGCTAATGTATCTCAGCCTTTGGTTTAAAAAAAACACTCTTGTAGGATGTGGTTTCTTTAAGAATACAATAGAATATATATACGTATATATAAATAACACACACATATAACCATGTGTCTGTGCACAAACATTTGAAAAAATGTGTAAAGTGCACATAAAGGGGTCTGACAAAATCCCAAACTTTAAATAGCTGTTACTTCACAACTGAAAGGTGTTGACTTTTCAAGACACTTCTGTATTGTTTAGGGTTTTTTTTACAAGCACTTACATCTTTAATTTTAAAAAAGAAAATGGAAGGAAATAGTTCAGAGTACAAAATGAAGTACTATTAAAAAGGAGATGGCCGATAAATGATGAGAGCATAGAAGCAAAGACAATGGATAACTGGATGGTGGAAGCAGAGACCATGGAAATAAATGGTTTGCAACTAAATGACAATACCCATGGTCAAATGACTTAGGAAACAGGCAAAACTATATTCTCTAACAACCTTGTTGAACTGTACATGCTGAAGCACTTACTCATTTTATGACCACTACCACTCTCATATTGCTTAAACCAGTTGGGCAGGCAGGAGTATCAATGTCTGCGGCACCAGGGTGGCTCAGTCGGTTAAGCATTTCACTCTTGATTTCAGCTCAGGTCATGATCTCACGAGATCATGCCCCCTGGCATGCTGCATGCTGAGCATGGAGCCTGCTTAAGATTCTCTCCTCTCTTCTCCCCGCTGACTCACATTCTCTCTCTGTCTCTCACCTCCCTCTAAAAAACTAAAAAATAAATCTAAAAAAAGGTCAATGTCTTCAAAGGCACTGAAAATTAATTATGAATAGCAGAAATATAGACATAGGTGTGACATCTCAGCTCTACATCAAAGGTGGAAAGAATTGGGAGGTATGCACAGACCTTGTAAAACCTCAGAGTATTTGCTAATTAATTACTTCAATGTATGCTCTTACTGCTCTGTTTTACTATTAGGGTAATTAAGCTTATTTGACGAACAGTTCGAAGTCTTAAATCTCTTTTACAAAGGTAGCATAGGGGAAGTGAAAGTTAATAATGCATCATACTGACAAGTCTCACATTAAATACTAAAAATCCCAAATAGACCAAGACTGTAAGACAAACATTTTGTAGAATGGGAGCAACAACCTCTAAGATAAATGTCCAAATATTCTAAAACCTGGTAAAGCATAACTGCTGAGAATGTTTTATAAGTCTCTTTGAGAAAATGCAAATCTACACCCCTTACTTCCAGGCATAAGATCAAACAGAGTTGTCTTTTAAGTTCCAACAATTAGCCAAATTGTGTCACTTCCTAAATCTTGTGGTACAGTTCCTTACCTGTTCCAAATCCTGCACCAAGTCCAGTTCCCAGAGTCCCAGGTCCTGGTTTACTTCCAAAAATACTACTCCCACTGGTATTTGTGCCGAAACCTAGAAGGACAAAAGAATGAGTGGACTGTACTTTTAACACAACTCTCAATTTCCTGTGTAAGGGAATTTTAAAAAAGGCAGTCTGACCCTAAGCTTTGTATCGTGTCAGTTACTAATACTCAGAAATCCTAAATTGTAGGCTAATTTGACCTTTTAAAAAAATTTTTGAATTTTTAATTTTGATGCCTGTAAACAGACCCCCAGATCTTCCTGTTTACTTAACTGTATTTGAGACTAGAAATATTAAAGCAAAGTGATTGTGCTTGAGCATATACATTCCCTTTGTAAGACTCACACCTATTTTTCATGTTTAATTAATGGAAGAAAAATGAATTCCCTACAACTTTCACTAAAAATAAGACAGTCACGGCACCTGTCTGGCTCAGTTGGTAGAGCATGTGGCTCTTGATGCCAGGGTTTTGAGTTCGAGCCCCACGTTGGGTCTACAGATTATTTAAATAAACTTAAAAAAAAACATATTTAAAAAATAAGACAGTCAACAAACACACTTTACTGAATCTAAAGGTTCTCGCTAACAGAAATTTACCTACAAAAATTTCTACGTAGCTTTGGTTTTGAACAGATGAACCCTGCATGGGCAGTAACGTGTGGCTGGCTGACCACACATGAGGAACTTTAATGGTATCATAATCAAATCAGCTCACAGGAACACTCAAAGACTCAGCTAGCTAATATTAAAAAGGCTAGATAACATATAAATAATTTTTCTTCAGTTGAATTGTTTCATTATCAGAGATGATAGTTAAACCATCTTCTTTCACTATGACCTATCTTTTAGAGAAAATCCTATGATTCCCCTTGAAAATCCACAGGTTTCCCCAAAAGAAACCTATACTGCATTACTGCTATTATTTACCTTTTGTTCAGCTATGACCACAAAGTTTCTGTACTCCTTTTGGAAATAATACCAACAAAACAACTAATGAACATAGAATTCATCTCTTGTTTTTCTTCATAAAGATTTTATTGTTACATAATCTATACATTCAACACGGGGCTCTAACTCACAGCCCCGAGATCAAGAATTGTATGCTCAATTCTTGCTTAACCAGCAAGTGCCCCCCCATCATTAATCTCTTTTGATAAGAGGAAACAAAAATCAATCAAACCTTGGTTATGAAACACTTGAAGTCTTTTTAAAAGGTATCATGGAGTGCAACAGCTCTAAAAGATAACAGTCTTAGTAAAGAGTATCTTGGAATATATGACACTATCACCACCTAAGAATATTATACTTAGTCATGCAATCTTTGGATTATTATCTCAATAGAAAAAGACCAAAAAACAAGTCAAAGAATTTAAATAGTTTGAAAATATATTTTTAACGTCACTTAGAAATACATGTGATCAGGGGTCCCTGAGTGGCTCAGTCAGTAAAGCATTCGACTCCTGATTTTGGCTCAAGTCATGATTTCATGATCAAGCCCTGCTGTCGGGCTCCTCAGAGCCTGCTTGAGATTCTCTCTCTCCCTCTCTTTCTGCTCCTCCCTTGTTCATGTGCTCTTTTTCTCAAAATGAAATACTTTAAAAAAAAAAAATCCATGTAATCTGACATAATCTAATATATTTAATTCATACATTCATTAAATCTTTTCTTCAATTGTGCTAATTAATAGCTATGCCACAAAACAGTACTGCTACTCAAGCACAATCAGTTTGTTTTTATTTAAAGAAAAAAATGTACTTGGAAATATTCTTTTTGTTTTAAGTTAAAATTTAACTAGAAAGGATCTTCCATTCCCATAAAGAGCAGAAAATAAGATACTTGTGAACTACCTCAAACCCACACAAGGGAAATAAGTCCCAACTTACACTGTTTATACCACACATTTCCTCAGATTCTTACTAAGAAATGTTGATCAACTCTGTTATTTCAAAACAATTTTTAAATTAAAATTAAAGATGATTAATTGATGGTTAATTAATTTACAACAAAGAAGCCAAGAATATACAATGGGGAAGGACAGTCTCTCCAATAAATGGTGCTAGGAAAACTGGACAGCAAAAGAATGAAACTGAACCACAATCTTACACCATACACAAAAATAAAAGACTTGAACCGTAAAACCTGAAAGTATAAAACCCCTAGAAGACACTACAGGCCGTGAGTTCCTATGTAACATCTGTTGTGGAAATGACTTTTTGGACGTGACATCAAAAGCAAAGGCAACAAAAGCAGAAATAAACAAGTGGGACTCTACCAAACTTAAAAAGCTTCTGTACAACAAACCATCAACAAAATGAAAGGCAAGCTACTGAATGAGGGAAAATACTTGCAAATCATACATCTGATAAGAGGTTAATATCCAAAATATATGAAGAACTCAACACAATAGCAAAAAAGTAATCTAATTTGAAAATGGGCAGAGGATCTAAATAGACATTTTTCCAAAGAAGACATACAGATGAAAGATGCTCAACATCATTAATCATCGGGGAAATGCAAATCAAAACCACGATGAGGGCTGCCTGGGTGGCTCAGTTGGTTAAGCAGATGACTCCTGGTTTCAGCTCGGGTTGAGCCCTGTGTTGAGCTCTGCACTGATAGCACAAGCCTGCTTGAGATTCTCTCCCTCTCTCTCCCGGTCCCCACTCCCACTTGCCCATGCATATTCTCTCTCCCTCTCAAATTATTTTCTCAAATAAAGGAACATAAAAAAATTTTTTTACAGTAGCCAAAATACTGAAAACAGTCTAAGTATCCATTGATGAATAAATGGATAAAGATGTGGTATGTACATACAATGAAATATTATTCAACCATAAAGAAGAATGAAACATTGGCATCTATGACAACATGGATGGAATCTGAAAGCATTATGCTAAGTGAAATAAGCCATTCAAGAGAAAGACAAATCTGTATGATCTCACTTATATGCGTAATCTCATAAAACAAAAGAGGAGCTTATAGATACAAACAACAGATTCGTAGTTGCCAGAGGCAAAGAATGGGAGATAGGGTAAAAGGGGATCAAAAGGTACAAACTTCCAGTTATAAAATAAGTAAGACATGGGGATGTAATATACAGTATGGCAACTACAGTTAACAGTCTTACATATGTGAAAGTTGCTAAACTAGTAGATCCTAAACATTCTCCTCATAAAAAAAAAGTGCAACTATGTATGGTGACAACTACTAACTAGACTTATTACAGTGATCATTTAACAATATATACAACTACCAAATCCTTACACTTGAAGCTAATATTATATTTCAGTTACCTCAATTTATAAAAATGAGCTTAAAGGAAAAAGATATATAAGTATTCAAAGAGCTCCTTAACTGTCCACTTAACCATAAAGCATGGAAGAATCATTGATACATTGCCCAGCATCATCTTATTATTACACAAAGAACAGACCTTTTAAAACTGTTGCTCCCATGTACATTCTGTCTGTAATTCCTCTCGTGAAACAATTCTATTCCTCTATTCATTCAGAAACTCAGACACTATCTTACACTCACTTCATCTTAAACTCATCCCTGCCAGAAATATTTACTAAGAAAATGAGTTGATGACTCTAAAGAATGACTTAAGGATCTTGCAACAACAACTGTAGCAGCAGGTACTCCAACTTTTTTTAGGTACTCCCAACTTTTAACTCTGTGGATTAATCAGCATCCAAATGAAACAAAATTCTATAATGATAATGTGTGACCAATAATAATTTAGCAACACTCTAAATTTTTGTATAATCTTATTCCATTTCCAGACTGGTTATATGGCTTATTTCCAAATTGGAGATTCTTCTGCCCACAAACTTAAAGTTGACAGTTTCCCAAGACAACAAGAGTATCAAAGAAAGCCTCACCTAGATCTGGATCCCTCAAGGGTGGTAATGGAAATTTAAATTCACCCAAGAGTAGAATAAAACTTGCTACCCTGCAACCCCCATCTGATGCAGAGGGAATCATTACTCCTAGGGTCCCATTTGTTCACCCTTTAAACCATTTAACCAAGTTTTAGTGAGTGCCAATGCTATGCCAGGCACTAGGTCAACACTGGGGATTAAAAAAGAAAAAATATTAGGACAATTCAGATTCATCACAAAAGCTAGTGAGGCATTTTAATTAAAAATGAAATATTTCATTTTCAAACCTTTAAACAGAAGCATATATATATATATATATTTATCCAGCAAAAAATCAATCATGGAAGAACATCAAGTATATTTCAGAATCCCAGCCCATTTCTTCATTTTAGCCTATATAAGCAGATAAAAACAATGTTTCTGAACACGAAGCTTATTACCAAAAAAACATGCATTTTCAAAGGGAGGAAAAATTGGTTCCTGAGGGGTTAAATGAATTATAGATATACAATGGTTTATGGCCCTTGAAAGGGACACAGTACATAAACAGATACACAGTACATATGTGGTATTAAAATCTCACAGGATAAAAAAAAAATAAAAAAAAAAAAAAAAAAAATCTCACAGGATAAGAAGATGCCTAAGAAACAACTGGTGTAGGGGTGCCTGAGTAGCTCAGTCGGTTAAGTGTCCAACTCTTGATTTCATTTTAGGTCATGATATCTCGGTTCATGGGTTTGAGCTCAAACTCAAGACTCTGAGATCGAGAGTCGCATGCTCTTCCAAATGAGCCAGCCAGGTGCTCCACGGACCATGTCTTTTTATTCCTCTTCCACTAAGTATCCCTAGTGCCTAATGATGTATCTGGTACATAAAATCCTTAACAGATACTTATTTATTTTTAATTTTTTTAATGTTTATTCATTTTCGAGAGATGGAGAGAGACAGAGCATGAGCAGGGAAGGGGCAGAGAGGTAGGGAGACACAGAATCCGAAGCAGGCTCCAGGCTCTGAGCTGTCAGCCCAGAGCCCGACACGGGGCTCGAACTCACAGACCGTGAGATCATGACCTGAGCCAAAGTCGGCCACTTAACCGACTGAGCCACCCAGGTGCCCCCTTAACAGATATTTAAACTATTATTTCCCTTGGTCATGAAACGAACTTTCCTTATCTAATTTAACACAAATTATGCTAATAATTTGTTAAAAATTTGATTAAAAACTTAATTAGGCAGTTATAGAAGAAATTTTAAATAATATAGTGTGCTATTAAACAAGTTTAATTTTTCCAGCATTATCTCTGAAAAGTAGTTTAGGGCTATATTTTAATTCTTATTCAATCTTATCTGTATTTTCTATATTTCTTATAATGAACATGTATTCAAAAATAAACTTTTGCAGCTGAAGGAAAGCTTCACCTTTCAATAAGAATCATGAAATCTCAAAAAAACAAAACAAAAATCAAACCAAAATGACAACAAACATTAAAAAAAAATCATCAAATTTGTATACTACTTCCTATTTGAAACCTGGCCTAAAAGAATGTGTTATCTCGGGGCTTCTGGGTATCTCAGTTGGTTAAGCATCCAACTCTTGGTTTTGGCTCAGGTCATGATCTACCAGTTTTGTGAGTTTGAGCCCTGCATCTGGCTCTGTGCTGGTAGTGCAGATTGGGATTCTCTCTTTCTCCCCCTCTCTCCACCCCTCCCCTGCTTGTGCTGTCTCTGTTTCTCTCAAAATAAACGAATAAACTTAAAAAAAAAAAGTGTTATTTCAACTGAATGTGTTTCATTTATGGTTTCTCAACTATTAGTGAGGTAATCCAAAGGAAATGTATTTCCTTATATGACAAAAATTCTATCTCCATTAGAGAAGCAACTTTCTACAAGGTAATACTGCATGTGTTCAATGGCCCATTTTATCCAAAGCAGGGAGTTAGGAGACTAATAATGAGGTAAGGCAATTTATATGTCTTCTAAGTATATCAACCCATGTCCATGATTTTAAACCTTTCTCTCTAGTACCTCACATCAAGCCACACCTTACCTGAGAATTTTTTAATATTCCCAATCATATGAATCAGGAGAATGATGTGTGGTATAGTCAGTGTAACTTTAAGAGAGCCAAACCTGCTTTTTTATATGTACCAAAATTGGAAGTGTTTGTATTGGTTCCTAAAGTCAGGGTTGGTTTGTTACCAAAGAGCCCGCCACTGGTTGTACCAAATGAAGGAGCACTGGTTGTGCTGGTTCCAAATGTAGTAAGCTTGTTATTGCCAAACAGGGTCTAAAAAGAACAAAATACAGGAAAATTTTAAGTAGTATAAAGACACACTCCAAACAGTAAACAGAGGTTACCTTAGGAATACTGGATTGGGTGTGAGGTGAGAGAAGAATGTCGGAAGTTTTATGAAAAAGCAGAAGGAGGATGAATAAAGACTATCAGAAAAATATACTAATCTGAGCAAGATGGACTTTACAGAGCATGCTTCTAGCCTTCGTTAACGGCCACCCTTCAGCAAACACAATATTTCAGTGAGGCAAGAAAACAATAAGGAAATCAAATGTTTTTTTACCTGGTAACAGAAATGTTCGTGTATTTAATTTGCCAGCAGAAACAGTTACAATAAAAACTTTAAACATGCTAGAACGAGGATGAGCCTTTAAAACATTATGCTAAGTAAAGGTGGTCACAAAAGACTACATACTATGTGATTCCATTTATATGAAATGTCTAGAATAGATAAATCTGTAGACAGCAGGCTTGAGGTTAACTGGGGGGAAATGAGAAGTGACTACTAATGAGCATGAGGTTTCTTATTATTAAGGTGATGAGTATGTTCTAAAATTGACTATGGTGATAGTTCCACAATCTGTTAGTATACTAAAAACCACTCGATTATAAACTTTAAAAGGGTGAATTGTATGGCATATGGATTATATCACAATAAACTGGTTAGTAAGAAGAACTTTTTAAAGCATTATATAATTTTCTCAATTTCTCATCTCAATTAGCTGCCCAAAGAAGAGGTAAGAAATAACAGATTTCAACTTCCCTGAAAATCACGTTTTGGGATTTTTCTTTATCTTTTTTTAATTATCCACAATAGCATGTTCAAAGTCTTTTTTTAAATGGGTAAATAATACAGATTGGCTGTTTTATATTGATTCTCATATAGTTTAATTGGTAATTCAGAATTTACTATTATTTTTAGGTCAAGTGCACTCCTAAATAGTTGTTTACTTAAATAACTATAAACAGGGCACACAATTCAGTTAAGCCTCCAGTTGCATGAAAACCATGAGATCACCAACAACTTTAGCAACGTGGAATTCTTAATTCTCAAATATCATACCAATTTATCACCCTAAACAGAGAATTGAGTATAGGAATTAAAAATTGTCTGACTTAAAACTGAAAGCCCACTTCAATTTAGACTCAACAATTTAACCAATTGGGGGGATACTGTGCTATCAGAAGTAAACTATACATAAGCATTGAGGCACGTAACTTTAAAAAAGAACTATTTGAAAATTAACCTACTAAAGTTACCTATTTTTGTACCAAACATTTTTTAATTACTATCAGCATTAAATCTTACATTCAATAAAAACACTTGAAAAATAGTAAAATCTTTCTTAGAAATTCCTTTAACAAATTTATACATATCTTCAAATTAGATTAACTGTAAAAACCTACCGAACCGACAGCACCAAATCCAGTATTAGGCTGCCCAAAGAGACCTGTTCCTGTTCCGAATGCTGTCCCAGTGCTGGTGTTTGTAGCTGTCCCAAAAAGGCCTCCAGGTTGTGAGGCTTGGGTTACTCCAAATAAACCCTGCAAAAGGTAATTGACATTAAAAGATATCCTACAGGGGCGCCTGGGTGGCTCAGTTGGTAAAGCGTCTGACTTGGACTCAGGTCAGGATCTCACGGCTTGTGAGTCTAAGTGCCGCGTGGGGCTCTGTGCTGATAGCTCACAGCCTGGAGCCTGCTTCTGATTTTGTGTCTCCCTCTCTCACTCTACCCCTGCCCCCACTCATGCTCTGTTTCTCTCTCTCTCAAGAATAAATAAAACATTAAAAAATTAAAAAAAAATCCTACAATTTTCTTTAAGAGTCTTAGATTAGTAATGCTACCATTTTTAAAAAGTTTATAGGATAGATATTACGCTAAATACATAAAGCATTTTTTTCTTCACAACAACTCTGACGAGCATTGCCATTTTCACAAACAAAAACAAAAACAAAAAAACCCCCAGAGAGTTAAAAAGTTGCCCAAGATGTTACGACTCCTGAGTGACAGGACCAGAAATTCATTCCTACATCTAAGCACGATGAGTTCTAATGTCCTGGGCTGCAAATAAGACTCGATACTATTATCCTCTAAGAAACAGCAAAATTGTAACACTGAAAACAAAATACGACAGAATGCTTCATTTTCAGAGAGTTATGCCAAAAGAACTAATCAATGCTGAGTCAGGCAATGGACTTTGAATCAAATAACTGAAAACAATCAGCTGAAATTATCAATCTGGACATAGAGACAGGAATGTAATGTTAAAAAGTCTTAATTTGAGATAAGAAACTATACTCATTACAAATAAAGTTTATGTCATCCAGTGTTTAATAAGATATTTTATTTATGCATTAGTTAACTAAAGAAAAATACTATAGTAATGAATTATTGCTGAAAGAAGATTGCAACAATGATTTCATTCTTTTTGACTGTCAAGTAACACTCCGTTGTATATATACACACCACCTCTTCTTTATCCGTTCATCAGTGGATGGAAATTTGGGCTCTTTCCATACTTTGGCTATTGTTGATAGTGCTGCTGTAAACATTGGGGTGCAGGTGCCCCTTCGAAACAGCACACCTGTATCCCCTGGGTAAATACCTAGTAGGGCAATTGCTAGGTCATAGGGTAGATCTATTTTTAATTTTCTGAGGAACCTCCATACTGTTTTCCAGAGTGGCTACACCAGTTTGCAGTCCCACCAACAGTGCAAAAGAGATCCTTTCTCTGTATCCTCGCCAACATCTCCTGTTGCCGGAGTTGTTGATGTTAGCCATTCTGACAGGCGTGGGGTGGTATCTCATTGTGGCTTTGATTTGTATTTCCCTGATGATGAGTGATGTTGAGCATTTTTTCATGTGTCTGTTCACCATCGGGATGTCTTCTTTGGAGAAGCATCAATTCATTTCTTTTGCCCATTTCTTCACTGGATTATTCATTTTTTGGGTGTTGAGTTTGATAAGTTCTTTATAGATTTTGGATACTAACCCTTTATCTCATAGGTCATTTGCAAATATCTTCTCTTATTCTACCAGTTGCCTTTCAGTTTTGCTGTTTGTTTCCTTAGCTGTGTAGCTATTTATTTTGATGAGGTCCCAACAGTTCATTTTTGTTTTGTTTTCCTTGCCTCCAGAGATGTGTTAAGGAGGTGCTGGTGCTGAGGTCAAGGAGGTTTTTGCCTGCTTTCTCCTTGAGGATTTTGATGGTTTCCTGTCTTACATTTAGGTCTTTCATCCATTTTGAATTTATTTTTTGTGTATGGTGTAAGAAAGTAGTCCAGGTTCATTTTCCTGCATGTTGCTGTCCAGTTTTCCCAGCACAATTTGCTGAAGAGACTGTCTTTATTCCATTGGATATTCGTTTCTGCTTTGTCAAAGATTAGTTGGCCTAGGTTCTTTTCTTTTTTTTTTTAATATTTTTTTTAACATTTACTTTTTTTTGAAAGAGAGACAAGAGTATGAGTGGGGAAGGGGCAGAGAGAGGGGGAGACACAGAATCCGAAGCAGGCTCCAGTCTCTGAGCTGTCAGCACAGAACCAGACGCAGGGCTTGAACTCACAAACCTTGAGATCATGACTTGAGCCGAAGTCGGACGCTTAACTGACTGAGTCACTCAGGTTCCCTGGCCTAGGTTCCTTTCTATCTTCGTTGAGTGTTTTTATCATGAAAGTGTGTCAAATGCTTTTTTTGGACCTACTGAAGTGATCATGTGGTTTTTGTTTATTATGTTGATTAATTTTCCTAGGCTGAATCAACCTTCTGGGATGAATCCCACTTGGTCATGGTTATCACCTTTTTCACATGTTGTTGAATTTGGTTTGCCAGTATTTGTAAGATTTTTGGGGTCTGAGGGGTGCCTGGGTGGCTCGGTCAGTTAGGCATCCGACTTTGGCTCAGGTCATGATCTCACAGTTTGTGAGTTCAAGCCATGCACAGAAGCTCTGTGCTGACAGCCTGGAGCCTGAAACCGGCTTTGGATTCTGTCTCCCTTTCTCTATGCCCCTCCCTGGCTCACGCTCTGTCTCTCTCTTTCTCAAAAAAGAGATTGAATAAACATTAAAAACAAATTCTTTTTAAAGATTTTTGGGGTCTGGCTCTACTTGTTTTTTTAATCAGGTAAAGTATTTCTAATTTAAAGGCCAGTTAAATTCTAAAAATTTTAATCAATAAATCATACCTCTAATTAACATTAATTTTATTCTTCCCTAAGAGAATCCTTAGAAATAAACTGGTAAAGGGGCACCTGGGTGGCTCAGTTGGTTAAGTGTCTGACTCTTGATTTCGGCTCAGATCATGATCTCACAGTGTGTGAGTTCAAGCTCTCAGAGTCAGGCTCCATGCTCAGAGTACGGGGCCAACTTTGGATTCTCTTTCTCTCTCTCTCTCTGCCTCTCCCCAGTGCACATGCACTCTCTCTCAAAATAAACAAACTTGAAAAAAAAACCAACACAGAAACTGGTAATGACTCTAAGGACTTTCTCTTTTGCTGTTTGCACAGAAATAGCAATTATCCAATATGGCTCTGAGTTTTAGTGCTCCCTTACTTATTTTAATGAACTACACATCTTTGCCTGACTCCAATTAAGGAAACATGCTGAAAGAATATGCTGAAATATAGCCAGTAATTTATAAGTATTTTCTCCTATACTCCACAGAATAGGTAGAGTCAATGTCCTAAGGTATCACCTTTAGTGGCCAATTCTAGCACATGAAGCATCTCTTAGTGATAATGAAATATGCTTGGCAAGAATAAGTGACTTGCTCAACAGCCCCTAAAGGAGGAGAGAGTAGATCCTGGACTAGAATCTAGGTTTTAATGATTTACATTTTGTTCTTTCCTTTCTATATACTACCAACCCTTAAGAACTACGGTAGAGGTAGAACTTGCTACTTTGATATGATCAGAAGCCTCATTACTTAGCTCTCTGAATAAGACCTGGAGTTAATTAAAGGCCTATTTCCTCACCATTGTATTGGTGCTCGGTTGTCCTAGTGTGCTGGTATTACCAAAGGAAAAGCCAGTGTTCTGGGTGGTTGTGGCCTGGCCAAATGGTTTACTGAAGAGGCTGGTAGTCTGCTGATTCTGTTGGCCAAAGAGACCACCCGGATTTGTTCCAAATCCAGTTGTACCTTTCAAAAAAAAAAAAAGAGATAAAGAAAAGTAGAAATAAATGGAGAAAAAAAAAATCCCTCAAATCTCACATTATTCATTTACTGTAATGGCACTAATATTCTTGATTACATTATCTAAATGATGTAGGAAAATTTCATTCACTACTCAAATAGATAACCATTTCACTTCCCATCCTTTTTCACCTAACTCTGGATTTAGTTCAGACTTTAATTTCTACAATAATACTCTGACCTCAAGAATGCTGGCTGGGCTAAGTAATCTTTGTTTTTGAGTCCAAAACTTTCTTCTATTTACAAGACACCACACTATACTCAGAATCTATATGTGTATTTTAACTTTGTTAGATTAAGTTTTTCTTGAGAACAGAGGCTCTCTATTTCCGGCATAGGATACACTACTCGATAATGAATATGTGGCTAAACTACCTCACAGAATACCAAGACTGAAATGAATGTTAAATGCCACTTAAACATGAATTTATCTGTATATTCATAGGTGTGTATAAAATCTCTGTAAAAGGTCAAAAAAAGTCCAAGTTTCACTTTTTTCTATGGAGGGAAAACAGTAGCGAGGGGAAGCAAAGAAGATACCTTTGGTTATAGACTTTTTTGTGTCTCATTAACTTTTTATCACATATATGTATTACCTGTACAAAAGTAACATTTTCATGAAGTAATTTAGTCATCATCGTAGACTCCCCTCTTTCAAATCTCACATAAAAGCAATCTATCAGCAAATCTTATCGGTTCTATATTCAAACCGGGTCTAGAATCTGACATGTTTACTACCTCCATCTCCTCAGCCAAGCCACCATCATCTCTCATGTGAAGCTTTTCTAATTCATTTGTTTTTACCCTTACCCCTTAGCAATCTTTTTCTTTTTTTTTTGAATTTTTGAAGTTGAAACACAGTGTTATATTAGTTTCAGGTGTACAACATAGTGACTGGACAAGTCTCTAGGTTATGCTATACTCACAAGTGTAGCTACCACAACTTTTTCTTAATATAGCAGCTTTCAGATGATCCTTCACTCATAATCACAAAAACTTCTAATGGCTTCCTAATTCAAATAAAAATTCAAATCTTGACAATGATCCTCGATGTCTTATAAAATACAGTCCCAAATCCCTCAATACTTCCCATTGGTCCTCATCTCTTTGGAAAAAACTCAGGGTTTCAGACTTATAGCTTCCGCTGGCTAGAATGTTGTTCCCCCAGAAATTTGTATAGCTTTATCCTCTGCCTTCCTCAGACACGTCACCTTCCAAATGTCACCTTATCAGTGAGGCCCTTTTTAACCATCTTCATTTACTGTGTATCTCTCCATCCCCACCTACACATCAGACATTCTCTTCCTCCGACATCCCTGAATTATTTTTCTCCATAGCATTTATCAAAAAATGACAATTATGTTTTACTTCTAGTTGTCTGTCCCTTCTCAATATGATGCCAAATACTTACTAGTTCCAAAGGCTGTTTTGTTCTGACCATATGCAAAGCCTGAGTTAGTGGTAGAGGAGCTGAAAAGTCCTGTTGCACTGGAGGTGGCTGGAGAAGACCCAAACAAGCCAGCCGTGGTACCTGCTCCCACCTGATTCTGTGGGCCTTTTCGGTTAGCCTGATAATCCTCTAAACGAAGTTCCTAGAGGAAGGGAAAGCATATTTCCAATCTTAATATGCAGCCAAAAAAATTATTTAGGAAACTAAATACTTAAATTTAGAATTCAATGTCCATGTTCACATAGGAACCATGACTAAAAAACAGAAAACTATAGAACATTAACTTATCATCATTACAGAAAAACACTTTCAACACTGTAGAGTGGACACTAAAATCCATACAATAATTACTAAAACCACATGCCAAGGAATCAACCATATCTTAATTATTATTTTCTTTTATAAACAAAAATAGTTTCTCTTGTTATAATGCTATATAATAGTCCTATCTGCTCCCACCCCAAATATAAAAATTAGCTAGAAAGATCAAGGATTCTGGGACAGGATGAGAGGGTCTCAGAAAATTAGGTAAAAAAGGGACGAAGTTTAAACAGTTCTATCTCACAAGTCAGGATGTTTCTGTACACTCCAATAAATCAATTACAGTATGGCATATAGAGGAAGCAATAGCTACAATTAGGGATGACACTCAAAATATACAACGTACTATCACGTCATAGTAAGAAATACAAACTGCAACTTCATGCAATGCCATAGATAAATCTCACAATGCAGAAAAGCACACTTAATATGTAATGTAAGATCCCATCTATATAAAGTTCGAAATGAGCAAAACATGGGCAGTCACAATAGTAGTTGCTTTCCAATAGAATCAAAAGGTTAGGCTGATATTCTGTACTGCATTTTACTGACCTCTAGAGACTTGCTTTCATATTCTTTCATAGCAGTAATACACTGGTGCTTGGTACTGATGTTAGTGCTAACTCCAGCTTTAACCATAGTATCTGTACCAGTTGGAGGCTGTAAAAGAAAGATAAAGGCAAATTTGAAAGTCTAAAGCAAATGTCTAAGTCCAAACTTTAAATCCCTACTCTCGCAGACACAATTCTTCAACCACTGAACCCCACACAATCTAGTCTTGTAGGTCTTTTGCTAAATGAGAGTTTCAACCCAAGGGTGCTTAATTAAATACACTACATTTCTGATCTCCCCTCTCCCCACAACAAGGTCAATCTCAGTAACAGTTCTCACAGACATTAAGCCCATAACCAAGCCACCTAATTATATACTAAAATACACTTAATACTGTATGCATAAGGAAAACTTCATCCAATTTACCGAACAATGTACATTTAAACCTGAATCTCTGAGTTCTAGCTTCTACTCTGCTCTGAAGTGTCTGCTTTATTTTATATATTTCTTTCTTCTTTCCTTCAAAGTGTGTTATGTTTCAACAACAGTTGCATTTAAGAAACATAGGAGCCTAGTTTTTTCCCCTATAGCCTTATAAATAAAAGGCACAATATATACCAAAGATCTACTTTTATTGTCAGTTTTCTCAATTATTATACTTTCCAGGAGACAACACACAGTATTTTTCCCTATTATTTACAAAACTTAAGTTTCTAAATTCGGTATTATGACTTTACCACCTTGCCTGAGAAATTCTTCATTTCCTGGACTAAGTTTTAACAAGAAGACCTACTTTCGCTAGATTTTCTTAGGCTAACTGCACCACCAGTCTATCCTAAGTATCTCCCAACCAATCACATCAAATGGTATTTTACATGAAGTAATATTTCATACATTTTCATAAATAAATCTTCCATTCTAACCCTCTGCCCAAGTCCTCTTAAAAAAGCCAAAGAAAACAAAACTCTATTGCCCCATTTTGTCATTTCATCAACAAGCTTTACTATTCATTGGCATACAGATTTATGAGTTATTCAATATACTCATATATACTATATCCTTAAAGAGGCCCTATTTTCCATAATAATGGTTGAGCATTCAGCCATTCCTTTAGAGTCAAGTTATGAACGCAAGGAATACAAGTTCAACATCATTACTACCTATTGTAATCAACCTTGTGAACATAAATTTGATTGGGTTAAGCATAATTCAAATACACATAATCTAGATTTATGTTTCATGACTTTTCCTATTTACTATATAACTAATAACAGATTTTGTTCTTAACACATCTTAGAAGAGTAAGACTAAGCTGTGCAGAACTGGAAAAAGGAGAAATTTTATGATTCATCCTGCAAAGAGATATACAAATGGAAGAGTAATATATTCTACAAATACTGGAAAAAAATACTTACATTAAACTTAATTGTAGTCCCAGTAGGAGCAGCTGTAAAACTACTTGGCCCAAAGAGGGAGCCAGATGTACTACCAAAAGGATTAGAGGTGGTATTTGTAGTACCAAAAAGTCCCCCACTGCTGGTACTTGTTCCAAAATCTGTAAATTAGAAAGAAAAATAAGATGGCAACAGTTAAAAATTTAAGAACCTATAAGACATCTTGGAATTGGGCTGTGGCACTATAGCAGCATTACTTTCACATTCTCAAATTTTCTATCTTTCAAACCTCCCTACTAAGTATCTTCAAACATATTTCATATAGACACAGACATAATTCTAGGCTCAAAACTTTGAAGTGAGACAAAAATCTAAATCCCTTTGTCAGCTAAATGTAAGTTCTTCTTGGGTAAATTTGGAAGACAAGTGAAAAAAAATAGTACTCTATTTCATCATAAATTTTATTTCATTTCTCCTTTCTTGTTAAGACTACATGCTGAATGAACCTATCTTCCTGAAAACATCACAACAGACTTCAACAGGGGTCACAGTGTATTTTATTACATAATACATATTACATTAATTACAAACACCTACACACAATCAAAAATTTCAAAACATACAAATGGTCCTATCAGAGCAAACAGGTTAATATAAAATTTTGCCCAGAAAAATAATTTAGAAAAATTAGTAGGCATCTTGATCATTTTATGGAATAAATCCTCTGATTACCTTACTTTTCCAAAAAGCGGAGTTTCAAAAAATTCCATAAAAGTGAATTTAACTGTTATCTAAGGAATATATTTTTCAAAGTAAGAGATATTATTTCTCAAGAAGTTATACAAAGGGTGCCAGAAATGTCGGTAAACAATAAAATTATCTGTCAATATTTAATATTAAGTCACATCCTAATTACCAATTTAAGAATGTGATTTCTCACTGACAAATTCTTTCTTTTCTAAAAACGTGTCCTAATGTATGGTTTAAGGTATATGCAAATAGGCACAACTCTTTTGAATTAGCACTTTAGACTGGATTTTACATTGTCATTATTATTTCGACTTTGTGAAACTTTCTCTTTGTGAAATACTGGTAGCTAGCTAACTCATTCATTCTGCTATACTTTTGCGCTGGGAATGCATCAACTTACAGAGCACACCTATTCAACTAGTAGCGGCTGTCTCAAAGAACTGTGTGGAGAAGTATCCCCAGGCTATGTTTATACTTAAAGAGAAAGAAACCATCAACTAAAAACATCTGCCATGGATGAGGAATGGAAGAGTAACCATGCCATATCCAGTATTTGTCATTCCTGCTTTAATCTCTTATAATAAATGTGAAATAGAAGCAAGGAGGTGCCTCTGCAGTACAGTATGGCTGACTACACACATTCCTCCTTGAAATTCTGTCTTAACACCTGACATTACTCTGACCTGGCTTTTCATACAATCTCTGGTCATTCTATATCGGGAAACTTTTCCTCTGAATATCCCTTAAATAATAGTGCTTCTCAGATTTCCACTCTTGGGGAGATGTACCCATCCCCTCATTTCCAAACTATTAAACTTTTCAATACATTTTGAAGATTTCCTCTCCCCATGTTTTTGCCATCTGATTGAGAAAGAAGGTAAATGAATACAGGCAAAAGGAGAAGAAAGAGTATATTCAATAAGCAAATCAAATTGTTAGATGCAGAACTCAATGATGTCCTACTTACTTCCAAAGCCAGTTGGTTTATTTTGTGCAAAGGCATTGTTTTGGGATGAGAAGAGACTGGTCCCTGTACTTGCAGTTCCAAATAAGCTATTTGATGTTCCTGTTGATGTGCCAAACCCAAAGCCAGTGCTTGTGGAAGTAGCTGGCTGACTAAACGAATTAGTACCAAATAATCCTCCTGGGGAGATGGAGAGGGAGGAAAAACAGTTAAATAGATGGAATAGAACCACTATATGAAGTCCTGTATCAACTACGAATAAACCAACTGTATTCCAAGTAAAACCCCCTACCTACCTGGTTTGGTCTGTGAATTTCCAAAGAGGCCTCCAGTATTGTTGCTAGAGCCAAATGCAGATGTTCCAAAAGCCCCTCCGCTAGTAGTACCAAAACCAGTATCTGAAAAAGCAAAATCCAGGGTCAAAACAAAATCTTAATCGGGTGACCGAATGAAAAAGGATTTATTTCTTAACATTCTGTGTTTGAATAGGATCACTGGTCTCTGAAAATGATTTTTTCAAAAGTCCATCATACTACAAATTAGACTTAAAATTAAGCCACATTGTATTCATTGCCCCAGGTTAAATAAAAAAAGTGAAGAAGTGTGACTTTTCAATAAAGTTATAGATGTTGATGGGTTAAAAACAAAAAAAAGAGTGCCTAATAAAACCAAAAGGAGTGCAAAGGTAACCAGTGATTATGAGTTAGAGACAAAAGTAAAATCATCAGATTAAGGTGTTCAATTCTCTCCAGTCACCATACGTTCCACAGTCACTAGGATGGATGGTCCTTATTTAGGATAGCACTTCAGAATGACCCGGGAAGGGTCTTCGAAATACACATGTTCAAGTTCCAACCTGAGATTCTAATTCCATAGTTCTAGGACAGAAAATATGTTCTTAAAAACAAAACAAAACAAAACAAAACGGGCTCATGGGTGACTCAGTGGGTTAAGGATCTGACTTCAGCTCAGGTCATAATCTCGCAGTTTGTGGGTCCAGCCCTGCATTGGGCTCTGTGCTGACAGCTCAGGGCCTGGAGCCTGCTTCAAATTCTGTGTCTCCCTCTCTCTGCCCCTCCCCTAATGCTCTCTCTCTCTCAAAAATAAATAAACGTTAAAAAAAATTAAAAAAACAAAACCAAAAAGCCAACAAAAACAACCCTCCAAAAGTGACTCTGATGGGCACTCTTCATTAAAAACCAAGGACCTGGGGCGCCTGGGTAGCTCAGTCAATTAAGGGTCCAACTTCAGCTCAGGTCATGATCTTGTGGTTCGTGAGTTCGAGCCCCTTGTCAGGCTCTGTGCTGACAGCTCAGAGCCTGGAGCCTGCTTCAGATTCTGTGTCTCCCTCTCTCTGCCCCTCCCTCACTTGCTTTCTGTCTCTTTTTCTGTCTGTCTCTCTCTCTCTCAAAACTGAATAAACATTAAAAAAGTTTTTTTAATAATAAAAATAAAACAAAATAAAAACCAAGGACCTAAGGGTGCCTGGGTGGCTCAGTCGGTTAAGTGGCTGACTTCGGCTCAGGTCATGATCTCACGGTTTGTGAGTTCGAGTCCTGCATCCGGCTCTGTGCTGACGGCTCAGAGTCTGGAGCCTGCTTCTGATTCTGTATCTGCCTCTCTGTCTGCCCTTCCCCTGCTCATGCTCTGTCTCTCTGTCTCTCAAACATAAATAAACGTTAAAAAAAAGGAAGAAAAAAAAAAGTGTCACACTTTGGTGTAGGTCATGATCTCACAGTTGGTGAATTTAAGCCCCACATAGGGCTCTATGCTGATGGTGTTGAGCCTGCTTGGGATTCTCTCTCCCTCTCTCTCTCTCTCTCTCTGCCCCTTCCATGCTCTCTCAAAATAATACGCTTAAAACAAGTGAACAAACAAAAGCCAAGGACCTAAATGTACAGTGTATCTGAAGAAAAGGTCAGAAGAGAGTTGAAAAAATTTTCCTCTATTGTTACATTCCTCACAAGCTAAGAGAAAGCTTCTGGGGATTTGCATTAAAACATTCTGTTAAAATACTCCTCTCCCCTTAAAAAGAGAAAGATAAAAACAAGACTGGAGCGAGGGGCACCTGAGTCACTTAGTTGAGTGTCCAAGTCTTGATTTCAGCTCAGGTCATGATCTCAGGGTCGTGAGACTGAGCTCTGTGTCAGGCTCCATACTAAGCACAGAGCCTGCTTAAGATTCTCTGTCTCGCCCTCTGCCCCTCTCCTCCATTCATGCATGCTCTCTCTCTTTAAAATAAAAATGAATACAATAAAATAAAAAATAAATAAGACTAGTAAAATGCTGATTGCTGAAGCTAGGAAATAAGTATATGAAAGTTCATTATACCATTCTTTCTACTTGTGTAAGCATAAAATTTTTAACTAAAAGCTCAAAAGTGAGTAAGCATTGCTACAGGCAACTAATGTCATGTACAATACTGAATGGAAAGGGAAGAGGATCTTAGGACGGCTGGTGGGGATTAGGGCCTTTGATATTTTAACAGTTTTGTCTCTGAATATTATTATTCACAGAGCAAATCTTAGAGCAGTTATTCAATAACTGCATTTTTTACTAAAATATAGGTTATTTCCTGGTCTGAACATCTTTTTTTTTTTTTTTTTAAATTTTTTTTTAATGTTTATTTATTTTTTAAGAGACATAGAGACAGAGTATGAGCAGGGGAAGGGCAGAGAGAGAGGGAGATACAGAATCTGAAGCAGGCTCCAGGCTCTGAGCCACCAGCACAGAGCCCGACGCGGGGCTTGAACTCACAGACTGTGAGTTCATGACCTGAGCCAAAGTCGGCCGCTTAACCAACTGAGCCACCCAGGCGCCCCTGAACATCTTTAACACACTGTAAACTTTTTGCTACAAGAACCAATTAATAAAATATTTCAAGTATGGAGCACCTGGCTGGCTCTTCAGTATAGCATGTGACTCTTGGTCACAAGGTCATGAGTTCAAGCCCCACTTTGGACCTGGAGCCTACGTTTCAAGTACTTTTTTTTTTTAATGTTTAGTTTTGAGAGAGAGAGAGAGAGAGCAAAAGCAGGAGGGGGCAAAGAGAGAGGGAAACACAGAATCTGAAGCAGGCTCTAGGCTCTGAGCTGTCAGCACAGAGCTCAACACAGGGCTAGAACCCATGAACCATGAGATCATGACCTGAGCCAAAGTCAGACAGTTAACCAACTGAGCCACCCAGGCATCCCACAAGTACCTTTTACTAATGATCAAAGAACTACAGAAACTTGAAACTTATTTCTATTTTCTTAAAAAATTTTAGGGGCACCTGGGTGGCTCAGCTGGTTAAGCGGCCAACTTCAGCTCAGGTCATGATCTCATGGTTATTGAGTTCGAGTCCCACATCCGGCTCTGTGCTGACGGCTCAGAGCCTGGAGCCTGCTTCAGATTCTGTATCTCCCTCTCTCTCTGCCCTTCCACAGCTCACGCTCTGTCTCTATGTCTCTCAAAAATAAAATAAAAACATTAAAAAAAATTTTTTTTAACAAGATCTTATCATCCGGTCATTTAAAAAAAATTTTTTTAAGTGTATTTATTTTGAGAGAGAGAATAAGGGAGGGGCAAAGAGAGTAGAAGAGAGAAAATTCCAAGCAGGCTCCACACTGTCAGCACAGAGCCTGACTTAGGGCTCGAACTCATAAACCGCAGATCATGACCTGAGTGGAAACCAAGAGTCGGACCCTCAACCAACTGGGCCACCCTGGCACCCCTCAGTCATTTTTTAAAATAGAATTAGTGATGGTGGGCATCTTTGTTTTATTTCTGATTTCTTTTTTTTTTTTTTAATGTTTATTTTTGAGAGAGTACGGGGGAGGCGCAGAGACAGAGGGAGACAGGATTCAAAGCAGGCTCTGTCCCGACAGCAGAGAGCCCAATGTGGAGCTTGAACCCACAATTATGAGATCATGACCTGAGCCAAAGTTGGATGTTCAACTGACTGAGCCACCCAGGTACCCCATCTGGTCATTTTTCAAAGAAAATTTGTTATAAAGACCAAAGTATGAATAAAATTCTTGTCTAAAGTTACCAGAATGTATTTATGCTTCTTAAAAATGTATTTATTTAAGTATAATTAACACATAGTGTTACCCTAGTTTCAGAGTTTCATTTCTGACTCTGAATTTAAGAGTCTGTTCTTTTGCCCCTTTTTCCTTTGTTCATTGTTTTGTTTCTTAAATTCCACATACGAGTGAAATCAAATGGTATTTGTCTCTCCCTGATTTATTTCACTTAGCATTATACCCTCTAGGTCCACCCATGTTGTTGCAAATGGCAAGATCTCATTCTTTTTTATGACTAATATTCCAACGTATACATATACTACATCTTCTTTATCCATTCATCTATCGACGGACACTGGGTTGTTTCCATATCTTTGCTATTGTAAATAACGCTGCAATAAACACAGGGGTACGTATATCATCTCAAACTGGTTTTGGTTTTCTTTGGGTAAACACCTAGTAGTGAAATTACTGGATCTTACCACAATTTACCTGTAATTTTTTGAGGAATTTCCTTACTGTTTTCCACAGCATGTGCACCATTTTGCATTACCACCAACAGTGCACGAGGGTTCTTTTTTCTCCATATCCTCACCAACATTTGTTATATCTTGTGTTTTTTTATTCCAGCCATCAGAATGGATTTTTTCTTAATAAGAATAGCTTAATATTTCCCCCTTTTTTGTTCTTTTGTAAAACTTACTCTGCCCAAATGTTGAAGTTGTGCCAAAGCCGCCAGTGCCACCCCCAAAGGGTGTTCCAAATGACTTATTAAACATCTTCAAAATGAGTCTTTGTTTCAGAGAGCTAAAAAGAAGAAAAAAATATTACTTTTTAAAGACGACAGAATACAATTAATTCTTTCGAAAAATGTCATTTTACAAGTTTAGGCCCATTCAAACTATAGCATAACGTTCAATCTCATTCAATATCCTAAAACTCTATAATGATAAAAGATCTTCTAGAATTGAGCTGAATTATCAGTACCATAATGTGAGATTAAACTTCAGATCCCACCAATAATCAACCATCCCTTTAAAACCATGTTTTTTTATTATTTTTTTTTAAAGCTCCCTTTTAATGAAGAATTCAGGTCCACTATGCCAGATCTGGGAGGTTATACACAATACCCATTAAAAATTACAATGATATTCTGCTGTCACAATCATCTGAGAAGTTAAAACTTTTGTCAGCGTTTATTTTCTATGGTTTGCATTGTAAAAAGGTTTTTTGCCTTATTATTTTGGTATATAAAATGTTGTAATATTAAATATTCCTTAAACTATGCATAGCCCTCTTCCCATCTCCAAATCCCAGAGTCTGGTGCCCTGACATTCTCTTTGAATATTACTTCTTACTTTACTATCTTTGGGAACATTACAGAAAATCTTTGGTGAAAACCTCCCCACCTCATATGAATAAATGATTCTCCTCCAATATCTAAATTATGCACTTTATGAGTTGGACCGAAGTGTTTCAGCAAGTACAAAAGAGAGGTTTGTTTTTTCTCCCCTAGATTTGAATGAAAAACAAGTTAAAGGTATAGTTTATTCAAAAGTAAACACTTGTCCTCCTCATAAATTTTCCCTAAACTTAGGATATCTGCTACTATTTACCTATCAGCAGACAAGAAAATATTGAGCAAACTATGTTCTTTTAATGTAAAAACTCAGAAAACAGCCAATTGTGCTTATCTGAATTTTGTGACAGGTAGGATGATTTTTCTATTATATACACACATGATGGAACAGCTTTTTCTTCTAGTAAAATCATGCCTCATTCACATAATAGAATTAAATACAACATTTGGAAGTGCTCCCCACAATGTTCCAGTGTCCCTTTAGTACTTCCAGCTATTCCAACGACCAAAACATTTTGTGCAACACTGGAAAAGATGAAGCTGTCCCCAAATACCTAATGGTTTTATAGAAATCAACATTCTGTCCCCTAAACTCTCCTAGAAAAAAAATTCCAACACTTAGTTCTTTATCCCACATCCAGGAATTTAATAACTCTGGTTAAACAAAGCTCAGTGAACCAGTGGTTCAAAAGAACCACATCAGAATTAGCTGACAAGCTTTTCAAGATAAAACCTCCCAGGCCCCATTCTAAAAATGAAGACCAAAATGTCCAGGGTTGGGATGTGGACATTTGTATTTTGAAAGGCTCAAGTGACTCTAACACATTTTCGTGGAACTAGAGGCTATATTTCATGTAATCATCATTTCCCTTTCGGTAATGAGATCTGCTCGAAGTTCCCTGCCTTCTCAATTTAACAGGTGTCACGAAGTGACAGATGGGGCCTTTAGCCTATTAACTGGTTACTCTCCTTTCCAGGGAAAATATTCTTGGAACCTTAGTAGAAGTCTAGACCTCTATGGGTCTATATCTATGTACACATTTGTTTTTCAACAGTTCATTCAGAATTGGCAGTTGTTCCAGGGGTCAAATGTCTGGACCATTTCATTTTGACTGCAATCTCTCTCATACTGCTGTCTTGAGTCAGAGCCCCTATACACCCACTTTACTCTATCTGTTGAATAAATTTCTTGACCCATCATCAGCACAGCAAAAACTGTGAGCTGTAATAAAGTTATTACAATAATTTTGCCATCCATTTTCTTTTTCACCCCCCAACCAGAAATCTGTTTTTCATGTAAATCTGACATCTTCTATACAGCAGACATGTCAGGATTCAAAAGCCAAGTAATAGTTTTCCTCTGTGGCATTCATCCTTATATTGAAGATTTTAATGTTAATTTGGATTTCAGTAGCATTGGATTCTACAGATCAAATCCACAGCTCTGTAACAATCAAAATTTGTTTTTAATAATCTTATCCTAAAAAAAACCTAGCCTCACACATATATTTCACAAAGGACTTTTAAGTAGTAATAAAATATCCTGGGAAACACCTCACAGTTTATAGGCTCTTATATATTATCTCAACAATCCTAATATGATGGTATTATTTATCACTACCTGTACTGTAAGGATGAAAAAACAGGATCAAGTGTTTACCAAATTTCCCAAGGTCAAATAAGTAGTAAGTGGAAAAGCCCCAGTTTAACCCATCTTCTGACTCCCCATAAACACCTTCAATCCTAGGAGAGAACATACTAAGCAACAAACAATAACCTGTTCAGTGTTAAGGAAATTCATCTGTTCCAGACTCAACAAGGGACAATGTTGGGACAAAAATCCAATTTAGAGCCTATCTTTTTGGTTCTGGCCACAATGAGCTTGGCTTAATCTCAAACCTGATGATACTGGGATTTAAGTGTGTGTTTTTTTTAATTATCACCATGGAAACAAACCAAGATTTTGCAAATGGCCTCAGGATTTTCATTACAATTGGTAGAAACTGAATAGTGGCTAATGCATTTAATTCTTTGCCCTTCAAACAAATCATTTTCCGGCCTATGTTATGAAATGTCAGTGGGTCAATGAAAGATGCCTCCTTCTCTACACTTACTCCTTCCAAACAACCTAATTCATTCTTCAAAACCTAGCTCAAATGTCATCTCTTCTATAAGCCTTTCCTAACGCCCTCTAACAATTAGTCATTCCTCTGAGCTTACACAGCACATAATGATTTGTTTACAAGGATTCATGTTGACTTTGACTCTTTACAGCGGACACTGTTATAATACCAACTACACAGATCTCCCTTTAGGACTGAAGGATTTGTTGTCCAAGCTGCTGAGAAGTACTCCCAAAAGATAACCCTCAGCTGTTAGTCCTCTTCAGAACTGCCTCCACTGAAGAGCTGCCTTACTCAATGTATATCTTCTTCCTAGGATAGCCCATATGCAAAATAAGGTTCCTTCACTCCAACTTAGGGTACCTTTAAAGGCTGTTCCCAGCTTCATATTCTCCACAGGATTGGCTTAGTCCTTCATTAAGATCACAACACAACTCAATCTCTCCCTCAGCCCATTCCTCTTCTCTCCCACGGTGCTGATTCTAAGAGCACTCTCTAATAAAACTCATGCAGGACTACTTCATGCAGTTCAAAGTCTGTTAGTCATGCAGTTCAGAGTCTGTTGCCCAGGGAGCTCACCTTCTGAAATCTCCCACTCTCCCCAATACACAATAAACTTCTCTAGGATATGGACAGTATCACTTGTTTACTATCCCAAAACCTAACAAAGGGTCTGAAACATACACAGTTGACCTTTAAATAATACAGATGTTGTAACTTTTGACTCCCCCAAAACTTAAGTACTTAATAACCCACTGTTGACTGGAAGCTTTGCCAGTAACAAACAGTTGCTTCACACATATTTTGTATGTTATATGTATCACGTACTGCATTCTTTTTTAAAATGTTTATTTGAGGGGCGCCTGGGTGGCTCCGTCGGTTAAGTGGCCAACTTTGGCTCAGGTCATGACCTCACGGTCTGTGAGTTCGAGCCCCACGTTGGGCTCTGTGCTGATGGCTCAGGGCCTGGAGCCTGCTTCAGATTCTCTCTCTCTCTCTCTCTCTCTCTCTCTCTCTGCCCTTTCCTTGCTCACTCCATCTCTATGTCTCTCAAAAATAAAAAAATAAAAAATAAAAAAAATTAAAATGTTTATTTGAGAGAGAGAGGAAATGCACACATGCACACACACAAAGGAGGGGCAGGGAGAGAAAATCCCAAACAGACTTCGCGTTGCCAATGCAGAGCCCAACAAGGGGCTCAATCTCAATCTCACGAACCATGAGACCATGACCTGAGCCAAGATCAAGAGTTGGATTGCCTAACCGACTAAGCCATCCAAACACCTATACATATTGCATTCTTACAGTAAAGTGAGCTAGGGAAAAGAAAATGTTAAAATCATAAGGAAAAGAAAATACATTTATAGTACTCGCTCCTATTTATCGAAACAATTCCACAAGTAAGTGGACATGTGCAGTTCAAATGCTTGCTATTTACGGGTAAACTGGACTCATTTTCTAAATTAATGACAATCACTACTTAAGTGTTTTTTTTATGTTGTGTTTTGTTTTTGAGAGAGAAAACACAAGAGGGGTAGGGGCAGAGAGAGGGAGACAGAGGATCCGATGCGGATTCTACACTGACAGACTGACAGCAGTGAGCCCGATGCAGAGCTCGAACTCGGGAACCACAAGATCATGACCTGAGCTGAAGTCAGACTCTCAATCCACTGGGCCACTCAGGCGCCTCAAGTGTTATTTAAACATAGGCTGAATGATCAAGGTACTTTAGAAGTAATTTAAATCGTGCTTCATAGGGGCACCTGGGTGGCTTAGTAGGTTAAGGGTCCGGCTTTGGCTCAGGTCATGATCCCGTGGTTCCTGAGTTTGAGCCCCGCATCAGGCTCTGTGCTGACAGCTTGGAGCCTGGAGCCTTCTTCAGATTCTGTATCTCTCTCTCTCTCTGCCCCTCCCCTGCTCACGCTCTGTCTCTCTCTCCCTCAAAATAAATAAACATTAAAAAAAATTTTTTTTAAATCATGCTGCATGAATTCTCACAACAAAAGAAAGTCATGGAAAGGAAGATTCTTGGTAGAATGTTATTTAAGAGGTTGCATAAAGGAAGCGATCAACCAGCAGACAGTTCTTTGTTTGGCCTATTATAAATGTGGTATATTTTGCATATACGTAAGTATGCAGGTATGTAGAAATGTTTGTGTATGTGTGTATATATTATCGCAAACTAGCTAATAACATTTAAAATAGGGCTATGACAGAAAAACAGACTTTGGGCCTCTCATAAAAAATCTACTGATTAAGCAAACTAGAACTGTAATCATCCAATAATAGCCTGGAGTTTTAGTAGCAAATGTCTCCTTTGGTAACAGCCATGTAATCTCTAATGTGCCACAATACCCAGCCAGCATCACTCATTTTCATCAGCTGCCTGGCCTCAACAAATTTTGAGTTTGTAACCTCTGATAGAACCAGAGAAAGGACACACACATTTAAAACTGGAAGATCAGGTAAGTGCCAAGAAGCACAACAAGTCATCAAAATTAGGTCAGAATCTGAGCAGGAAATGTGAGGAAAAATTTGTGGGTATTTAGAATCTGAACTGGATCTTAGGGAACTAGAAAGAGAGGAAAAGAGCACCAGATAAATAAGGTACACAGATAAGAATGGGTATTTGTGTACCTATCCTATCTGGCCTTATATTTTAACATCAAAGGCCAGCTTCCTTCGTATGATAAGCATATAATAAACGTACTTATCACTTCATTAGGTAGTGATGTCATTAACCTTAAATTACCCAACTAAAGGAATAAAAGAGAGCACTCTGCTACATATGTACCCAGAATATGGTATATCAAGACTAGGACACCACCAGAACATTTGAACAAAGTTACCCTATGAGAGTTATTTCAAGGAAAAGATGTTTAATGAAAAAAGCAAACAGCAAAAAGATACACTTGGCAGGTTATGTAAAATAGAAAAAACAATACACGGTTATTTATGGATATGTATATACCCAGTAAAGGTAAAGAGAGAGACGAGAAAAAATACATTAAAGTGGTTGCCTCTAGAGAAAGGAAGGTAAATGAGACACAGGGCAGAGAATTCTGCTTCTGCCTCTGTTTGGGCAGAGGACCCAAACTTTTCCATCATGTTTATTTCCTCTATTAAAGCAACAACAAAAGATCTAGAGGATGCAGATATCTGCACTAACCCTATTTTTCCATTAAAAAGAAAAGTAAGCAGGTACCTGGGTGGCTCATTGGTTAAGCGTCTGACTCTTGATTTCAGCTCATCATGATCCCAGGGTCATGATCCCAGGGTCGTGGGATTAAGCCCTGTGTCCGGCTCTGAGCTGAGTGTGGAGCCTCCCCTGTAAGTTTCTCTTTGTCTCCCCCTTTACCCCCTCCCCCGCTTGCACCCTCTCTCGAATAAACAAACAAATAATGAATTCTCTCACATAAACCTCCCAAGAATTCAAAGAGGTAGGTATTTTTATTCCTGCTTTACAGTGGTGAAATTGAGGCACAAGAAGTAACTTGCCAAGGATTACAAAGCTATTTTTGACTCCACGAAGCTATGTTTTTAAAGTTTACTTTGAGAGAGGAGAGGGAGGGAGAGAGGGAGGGAGAGGGAGGAGAGGGAGGGAGAGAGGGAGGGAGGGGAGAGGGAGGGGGAGAGGGAGGGGGAGGGAGGGAGAGGGAGGGAGAGAGGGAGGGAGGGAGAGAGGGAGGGAGGGAGAGAGAGGGAGCCAGAGAGCGAGAGAGAGCGAGCGAGAGTGAGCGAGAAAGCGAGAGAGAGCGCGCGCGCACGTGTACACCTGAGGTAGGGGACAGGCGGGGAGGGGAGGGGGGAGTGAGAGAATCCCAAGTAGGCTCTGTGATGCCACTGCACTAACCACGAGATCATGACCTGAGTGGAAACCAAGTGTCAGACGCTTAGCCCACTAAGCCACCCAGGCATCCCTCCACAAAGCTACTTCTGACTATTAGCTGTGCATATAGAGCCTAGAGCTCCTAGACAATGAACACTGACAACTAAAGGGAAAAATCACTTTGCATTCACTAAATAAGGAAGTATAAACCCCAAATTTGGCACTGATTCAGTACTATCAAGAGAAAGAGACACCTCTCTGGCAAATGTGAGATTTCTGGTCATCAGAAAGGTAATCGCTCTTATGGACTGACAATTTTTATGATCTAGATGAACTTTCCTCCAAAGATTAACTACTTTATGGATGGATTTATCTATAGACATTAAGGGGTTTTTTTTGATAAGACGTATTTGGAAAGAAAAAATTAAAATGAAATGGTGCTATACAGAAAAACACAAAGCCCTTAAATTTACTTTGTTCTCTGTGTTCCATCTTTTAATTAATAATTTAGACTGTCAGATACAAGAAAGAGGTAGCTTTAATAACAGACATCAGTATTCAGTATTCCCCCACTATCCCAAATAAAGCTTAATAACCTGACATACCTCCAACTTTTGTGAGCTTTGTGAACGCTAGGCACGACAAAACTTAGTTTTCTTTCAGAGAAGTGGTAGACAGACCCTAAAACATGGTAACAACCCAGCAATTGCCAACTTTAAGTGCTATCTGAATGACTAAGCAACCTTGCTGCTCTCTGACAACAGAAAGTTACACAACTGGGAGTAATTTTTCCTTTCCCCCTCACTGAGTTCCTTTGTACTAAACTCAGTAAAGAGCAAAAACAATAAATGTTAGATGAATGAACTAGTACTTCTCAGTTTATAAAGTACTTTTTCATTTATCCTCTCCTCTAATCTTCACAAAAATAGTAGAAAAGGTGGGAATTACCGTCCAGAGTTAAACTGAATGGAAAAATGACTGTTTACTTTTGCCTTGAATGGGAAAGGTAGGATGAAGAGTTAGGTAGAATTCCAAGAAGTTGGCTTAGTCTTAATCACCTAATATCACATCCCAGCAAAACTATCTGCTATCTTCTTGTTTTACTGTATCCCTCCTATATCAATCCAAGATCAAACCGTTCCCTTTATTAGAACATTCATTTTTCTCCCTAAGAACTATGTTCCTTTTTTTTCTCCTAAAAATTGGTGTTCAGAGGTGCCTGGCTGGCTCAGTCAGTAGAGCATGCGACTCTTGATCTCGGGGTTGTACGTTCAAGCCCCACAGCGGGTGTAGCAATTACTTAGAAAAAGAAAATCTTAAAAAAAAATTAAAATAAAAATTGCTGTTCAAGCCTCACCTACTTCACAATGTCCCAGATTAGACCCTTCAGACTCTTATCAGTATGAAAACACACCCCCTCCCCTCCCCCTTACCAAACTCGATTACATAATTGCAAACTAATGCCTCCCAGCTGCTTTTAGTTACGCAATATATTTGTTGTCATACCTGCCACTTGAGAGTGTGAGTTGTTTGCCACTCTAGTAAAAAGCATCCGGATTTTGCTCAATTTCTTCCATTAGGCTGTAAATTATTTAAAAATAATCTATATTATCTAATACAACTCCTTTCTTCACAGTGCTGAGGACCATTTTTCATCCTCTTAACATAACGTTTATTTTACAAACAGAAGTAGTGAAAAGAGTACATTGGCTTTGGAGTGAGACAAATCTGTATTTAAAACTCTCTGCCACTTACTATCTTTGCAATTTTCTGTAAATCTAAAATTAATTCAAAATAAAAAGTTAAAAAAGGAATTTAAACCACCCTCCCACTTGCTACTGTGTAATGCAATTGTCATGATATTCAACCTCTTAGACCTCAATTTCTACAACTAAACATCAGGGATTATCTGGCCTACACTATAGGACCAAAGAGGCCTCAAACTAGGGCGTCTCAAAGGCAGGGTGTTTTTAAAGATTTTTTATTTTTTTTTAAGTAATCACTACACCAACATGAGACTTGAACTTACAACCTGAAAAGAGACATGCTCCAGTGACTGAACCAGCCAGAGGCCCCAAAAGCAAGTTTTTGTTTAGCTTTCAAACATATATTTTACAATATTTTTAATTAGAAAAGTGTAAATTAATTTCCCCACTCTAAGCCTTGACTGCTCAATGCGTACCTAGTTAAAAACACCATACATAAAATGATTTCCCAATACTGCACTGTCATCTACTGACCATTTAACACAACCATAAAATACCACTGTAAACAACAAAAACAAATACCCCTCCATACACAACACACATACATCGAGGTCATTCTCATCATTCACTCTCTTCCACTCAATTCACATCCTTAGTCTTATTCCCAGCAAGTCACCTTTAATCTACAAATCCATTCACCTATTTCTTAAGAAGCTTAATCCATCAAGAAGGGTTTGGTGTGTAGACATCAGAAATCTGTGTCAACGCAGCATGTGGAAGTAAGTAAGATATGAAGTGATTACTGACTGCAAAATGCATTCATGGAGGATGAAGAGTCTTAACTTGCTCAGTTCTTTCTTCCTTTTATTAATGGCTTTTAAATATTTTTAGCTGTGGAACCCAATACATAAACAGACATAAACAGAAGCTGCTATGGTTGAAGTATAGTAGAACCCTACCAGCTAAGCCCTTTCAGAGAAGCTTAGCGCTGTATGAACCAGTGTGAAAAATCATTGTCCTTTCTAGATTAGTGGGTTTTTTTTTTTTAATTTACATCCAAGTTAGTTAGCATGTAGTGCAATAAGGATTTCAGGAGTAGAATCCAGTGATTCATCCCCTACATATAACCTCCAGTGCTCATCTCAACGAGTGTCCTCCTTAATGCCCCTTGCCCATTTAGCCCATCCAACCACTCACAATCCCCTCCAGCCACCCTCAGTTTGTCCTCTATTTAAGAGTCTCTTATATTTTGTCCTCTTCCCTGTTTTTATATTATTTTTGCTTCCCTTCCCTTATGTTCATCTGTTTTGTATCTTAAATTCCACATATGACTGAAGTCATATATTTGTCTTTCTCTAATATCGCTTAGCATACTAAACTCTAGTTCCATCAATGTTGTTGCAAATGTAGATTAGTGGTTCTGAAAGTGAGGTCTGAAGGCCCCTAAAAGTCTCTGAGACCTCTTCCAGGGTGTCCACAAAGTCAAAACTATTTTCATAATAATACTAAAACATTATCTAACTTTTTTTTTTAAACTGTACTAACCTCAGCACTGAGTTGCAAAAGCAATGATATATAAAACTGCTGGAACCGGGGCACTTGGGTGGCTCAGTCGGTTAAGCAGTTAAGCATCTGACTTCAGCTCAGGTCATGATCTTGTGGTTTGTGGGTTTGAGCCCCAACCTGGGCACTGTGCTAACAGCTCAGAGCCTGAAGCCTGCTTCAGATTCTGTGTGTCTCCCTCTCTCTCTGCCCCTCCCCAGCTCGTGCTCTATCTTTCTGTCTCTGTCTCCCTCTCTCTCAAAAATAAACAAACATTAAAAAAATAAAACAAAAAACCTGCTGGATCCTGAGCATGAATCAGGACAATGACCCATGCTCTAAAATAGTCACTAAATTCTTCACTGCCACCCACTTACAGCACACACAAAAAAATCCACTTTCACTTGAATGCCTTTGATGAAGCAGTAAAAATCGACTGTATTAATTCTTGATATTTCAGTACATATCGTTTTTTAAAATGTTTGAGAGAGAAAGAAAGAGAGGGAGAGAATCCAAGCAGGCTCTGGATCCCACAAATCTCAAGATCATGACCTGAGCCAAACAAGAGTCAGACGCTTTTTTTAATATTTTTGAGAGAGAGGCAGAGTGCGAGCGGGGGAGGGACTGAGAGGAGAGGGACACAGAATCTGAAGCAGGCTCCAGGCTCTGAGTTGTCAGCACAGACCCAACTCCAGGGGCTCAAACCCATGGACGGCAAGATCATGACCTAAGCCGAAGTCAGACACTGACTAACTGAGCCACCCAGGTGTCTCTCAGTACACATCTTTCTAATACTCTGTGATTATTCTTTGAGATGAAATGGGGAATACTCAAAAGCACTTCTTGTAAATGGAAATACAAGCGGTATCTCAAAGAAAAACACTTGTGTGATTACCTGAGTAGGAAGCTGAACCAGCTGATTTTTTCATGAAACACCATTTTTACTTCAGATAATAAACGATAAACTATGGTTATTCAGATTTGAAATAAAAATTAGAATTGTGTCTACCA
Organism: Paguma larvata; assembly: GCA_030068075.1. NCBI lineage: Eukaryota > Metazoa > Chordata > Mammalia > Carnivora > Viverridae > Paguma > Paguma larvata. Next base: position 57,445,268 of record CM057831.1, read on the forward strand.
CTATGAGCTTGTCAGCTTCCCAATTCTTAAAAGATTAGCTGATGAGATGGGTGGAAATGTTAACAACTGTATAATTAAATTTGTCAACATTCGGAAGAGCTACATAACCCAGTGAACCAATGATTTCTAAATGACCAATGTATGATGTCATAAAATCATGCATGGCAAATATTCATTTAAAGTGCAAGACAGACCAATGAATTTTAATGTAACACTGTACAAAAGTTCAATAATATGGTTTCAGATTCCATATTGCAACAAATCTTTAGAAACGTGTGAGTATAGTATCAAAGGAGAATATCTACAATGATTTGAAAAGGTTATTAAAACATTTCCTCTCTTTTCCACCCTTTTCTGTATGAGGCAGAATTTTTTTCACATACTTCAACCAAAACAACTTAACCATCTGATGCAAAAGATCTGCAAATCCAGTGGTCTCTAATAAGCCAGACATCAAAGAGATTTACAAATATGTAAAACAATGCCGCCCTTGTCACCAATTTTTTAATGAAATTGTTAACAAATGAGTTTACTATTTTTTAAGTCAATAAATCTTTAAAAATTTTAATTTCTGTGGAGCACCTGGGAAGCTCAGTCGGTTATGCGTCCAACTTTGGCTCAGGTCACAATCTCACAGCTCATGAGTTCTGGCCTGGTGTCAGGCTCTGTGCTGAAAGCTCAGAGCCTGGAACCTGCTTCGGATTCTCCCTCTGCCCCTTCCCCACTCATGCTGTCTCTTCATCTGTCTCTCTCAAAAATTAATAAACATTAAAGAAAATTTATGACATGATATTAAAAATAAATAAAAGAAAAAAATTAATTTTAATTTCTAGTGCAGTAAATAGGAGTAAATATAACCCATATAAACGAAGGCTCTCTGGAGTCTTCAATAATTTTTTGAAGTATAAAGGACTCCAAAGATCTCAAATTTTGAATACTGCTGTACTAGAGTATTCCTACAGCTTCCTTCTAATTCATCTGCCAGATTCTAGTCTGACATCTTCCAGTTTACTCTACTACCCACCAGCTTAAACTCACTCTTAGTATCAGAGCTATATTTTAAGAAATAATTTTCATTTCTCTACCACAAAACTGCATTAAACTGAATTAAGGACACACTCTTCAATATGACAATTCAGTGTTAGTACAAAAGGACAAGACTTCTGATCAATGCATACACATGACATCAAATGTATCTGTGATATGAAAGATAATGGAATCCCAGAGGATCACATTTAATCACATCAATTCAACTACAAGCTCTTTTGCCCTCTTCCACAAAAAGAGAACTAGATACTGCTTTATTTACCCAGTGGCCTATCCCCTTTCAAACAAGACCTTGATTTCTATTCCAGAGAAAGTAAGACTACCACAGAAATAAAGGAAACTAAAGAAAGTTACTCTAGGACTCTTATACCAGATTTTGACAATTTAAGGGTTTTTCAAGGTCAGTTGGACAAAATGCAAGCATCTGTAAAGCTGATTTTACAAGCATACACCAGGTAAGATAAAGGTATGACTTTACTGAAATATTGGTAATGTGTTTCCAAGAGCAGTGATCTCCCAATCCGGGTAATTTTGCCTCCCAGTGGACATCTAACAATGTTTGGAAACCTTCCTAATTGTTACAACTCGGGGAGGGGTATTATGGATATCTAATGGGTAGGGGTGGGAAACGCTGCTAAATATCCACCAGTACAATACACCACATAGCTCCCAGATGAAAAGAATTATCTGGCCCAAAATGTCAACAGTGCTCAAGCTGAAAAATCTTCTCTAGGGACATGTGATGCCAAATACTTAGGTTCAATTCCAAACGCAAAGAAATGCACTAAATTCTCAAGAAACGTTGTTTACAAGCCTTACCTCTAATATCTATATTGTTATAGATATTTCTATAGTCCTCTAACCTTTCAACAAATTGCATAATTACAATGCTCCATGTAATACAATGTGCTCTCTATTGGAAATTAAACATCAGAACTACTACCCCTTACTTTCTAGATTCATTGCTACAGTAAAAATAATATCACAATAAAATAATATATCCAATTTCTTCCAAACTGTAAATTTGGTTCCCTGTAAGTTCTATTTGCTCTTAGGTATCTAGGAGCAAGTAGACACGAAAAAAGCCAGATATCAAAGTGCCATGTAACATATGAATGAATGATATGGGTCCTCTTATCTAGGCCCCATATTTCAGGAGCACACATATACCCAGTCTTTTTACAGACTATTTTTAGGTTTAACTGCTCCATATTTATCCCTTCAAGGAAAAACTGAATGCCTACTATGTGCCAAGCAACTTGAATACAAAGACAAAAAATATTTTACCACCGTCTAAATAAGATAAACTAAAATACAAAATGATTTGTGTTATAAATAGAAGTATCAAATAAGTGTTATAGAAGCTTACAGGAGACAGATGCCAGGAAAGGCTTCCCAGAAGAGGGTGATGCTTGAACTGAGAAAATGTCACAGAAAATACACTCTGCTCACATCTCAGTGTTTAAACTACTGCTCTTCTGCTCTTACGCACTAGTTTTCAGTTTCTGCTTTGTCATCTAAACAAGAGCAAAGTGACGATCTGACCAATGTAAATAGACCAAACTGGCAACTTTCAATTCAATTTCATCAAATCTTAATGAAGAGTCAAAAAATAATTCTATCAAAGTATTCTCAGTACCTCCAATTTGTCCAAGTTCTGGTTTTGTTTTTTAAAAATCCTAACTTCCTCCACCAACTAAACATACCATCTGTCACCCAGTTAACCAGCACTTCTTTCTGAATTTACAAGGCTGTCAGAGAGAATGATCCCTGCTCTTTTCTTTCTTCGTTAGTTTCTTCTTCCGAACATAGTTTCATTTTCTCACCTTACTCTTACAAAACTTTGAATTCTGTACCAGAAAGGAGCCTTGAGTTCCGAGGTACCAGAACTATAAAATGACCGCTGCCTATCTTTCTAAGTCCTATCTATATTTCCTACTTTCTATTCCAATACTTTTTTGAGTCACTAACTGGACTCCTCCTTCTGAGTCCCCAGCAGCTGACACAAATAAAATTTTCAGATTTGAAACAGGAAACTAGCCAAAGACATGTATGTAGTCTTATCGATTCGTTTCCAATATATTACATCATTGACATTCTGTAACCAACTTTTTAGTTCTCATAGTTTAGGTTCGGGTACCCCATATGAAGCTTTTGCCTTACTATGAACAGAACTGGTAGCAACCTGAACGGAAACGCTACAGAAGACTGCTGCCAACTACCGAATGCCCTCCCCCTTCTGCCGCCAATAATGGGAGGCTGGAACACCCAAGGAGGGTGATATACAAGAAAATTTTCTAGACTGAGTCAGATCTGGTATCGGCTAATCCCGTCCCTTCTCTGGGCCTCAGTTTCTCCATCTATAAAATTTGCTAGCGATGTACCGCAGGAGGACTGGCTTAATTTCTAAGGTCCTTCTGGCTACAGTAATCCAGAAATCCCATCTTTCTCATTTAGTTTTACAGAGAACACGTGGGAGGACAAAAAATAACCTTTTACTCCACTAAACCGACCTTAATTCTCAGATATTGTCTTAAAAAGCTAACATAACTTCCGATCCACCCACCCTAAACCTCGGGCAAACCTTGGCAAGGTTTAGGGTGGAGTGGAGTAGCCTAGACAAATTGAAACCCATCCTACACTACGGTCAAGAAGTGCTGGGGAGACCCTAGTCAGGGTGTTAAGACGCTGCCCCCGCAAAGGGCCCGCCCACCTAATCACAGCCAGGCAAATGAATGAGTACCACTAGATACACGAACGCTCCTTCAGCGTAGGCTTCAACTGGAGACCCTGGGGCCCATACCCCACCGATATGGATTCCCTCATAGACCCCGAGGAGCCTGGCCTCGGGGCCGCAGGGTCGCGGGCCCCGCCCCCTCCCTCAAGGCAGTAGGTGCGCGCCGGGGCGCGAGACTTCGGCGAGGAGGCCTGGAACGCCCCGCGCACCCGCCCGCCCTGAGGAGAGGAGGAGCCTGTTGGTCCCGGGCCGCCACCGCCCCGGCTCCCGACTTACCGCGGTGCGGTGGGGGAAGGGAAGTGTCAGGAGTGAAGGCCTAGGCCCGTCCGCCACCCGCCGCTCAGAGAGCAGCGCGCGGCCGCCACGAAACCGTCGTCGCCGCTCCCACCACCGCCACCGACCGCCGCTTCGGGCGCAACGCGCAGAGGGCCCGACTGCGTCACACGCCGCCCGCCGTCAGAGGCTGGCTCCCGGCGCTCCGCCCTCGCTGTCTGAGCATTGGCAGAAGCCGACGCCACTCTAGGCCCGCCCTGTTATTCATTGGGCAACGAGTCTTTTGAAACCGAACGTGAGGGCGGTCTTCGGGAGAAAGGGAGAGGTGGGGAAGAGGAGGGACCGAGGAGTTACGGGAGGAGCGGGGAGGGACGATGGGAGGGACATAGGGAGGTCCCGCCCCTCCCTGCCGCGATTGGCTGGGGAATCGTGACGTCATACAGCCCCCCCTCGAAGTGGGCTTGTAAGTGGCTGCGTTGAGGTGCATCGGGAGGGGCGTGGGAGAAGAGTGGTGACGCTATACCAAGGCTCCGCCCCCTTTCTTGGAACCGAGACAGTCGGGCTGCTGAAGCTCGGGCCAATCAGAGGGGAGGCTCCAACGATGGCATGGTAACTATTCTACCCTTTCCTTGCCCCAGTCCGCGGGCGGTGACGGGAAGGCTTCCCCGTAGTCCTGCCCGCACTTCCTGGCCAGACCACGTGCGGAACTGGAGGGGCCTCTTGGGAGGTTTGTCTCTCCGCGTAGCTTGCCTGCAGCTGCTACGAGGCCCCAAAACCTGGCCTCCTGGTCTCCCAACCCATGCTGGCCCCATCACAACCTTTCTTTCTTTGAATCTCTCGAATGTACGCTATGAGCATGTCCTAAGGGAATGGCTCAACGTAGGATTTATTCCAAATGAGGGCTCTTAGAACTTCTTTCCCACCTGCACTTTAGGAACTCCTATTAATTCTCAGAGGCCTGGTTCAAATGTTCCTGCCTTCTCTGGGATACATTCCCGGATCTCTCTCAGGGAGTTTGGCTTATACTTGGGCAGGCCTCTGTTACAGCCTTGTCACTTTGTATCCTATTATTTACTTTCTTGTCTTCTATGCCCAATCTCTTAGAAGTCAGAGCTGCGTTTTATTCATTTGGGTTTCTTTCTCCTGGGACCTAGCCCAGAACAGAAGATTGATATTACAAGGGAGAAGATTGAGCATGTTCTAGAAACTAGACCTAGTGACTGATGGTCGCACACAGAATAGCAAGGACTGTGCTCAGAAAGCAAAACCTGTTCAGACTATCTCTCTACTACTGCTTTCTCCTGGAACATCAATACAAAATTGAAATGGGCTCTGCCCAAAAGTAGATGAACTTAAATCCCTCTGAGTGTTCGGTGGTAGCAAGAGATTAGAAATAAAAGTGGAATGGTTGTAAAGATGAACTAAGGTAACAGGAGAAATCTGGTACATTGTAGGTGCTCAGTAGATACTCAAAGGAAGAAACAAATAAATATTTGTATGGTCAAATAGTAAAGCTAGTTTCAACAGCTGACTCCAGCCACATTCCTCCCACTCCTGCATCCAAATATCCCTCCCCTTCCTCCACCCTCCCTTGCCTGTGTTCTGCATTAGAAAGTCATTAGCTCTCCCTGAATACTTTACTGTAGCTTCCTCACTGACCTACAGAACTTTTGATTTCTCACCCTCCAATCCTGAAACCCAACTATGATTAAGCCTCTCCTCTACTTATTTATTCTGGTGTCCCTAAGCCCAAGCACACAGTATAGGGTGCACATGAAATATTTGATGCATGAGTGAATGAATGATTTTCTTAAGTAGAACAGAAGTAGAAGTGTGAGACTTTTGAGTTAGGGAACCCTGAATTTAAACCTGAACCAAACCATTTATTAGCTATGTAGAGTTGGGCAAATTTCTTAACCCCTGAGCCTTGTCTGTGACAAGTTTCCTTGTCTGTAAAATGAGGGTAACAATTGTAATTGCCTTTTAGGATTGTCAAGAGAATTAAATGAGATAAAGCATTTAGTATGGTACCTAGTATGCAGTATGCTCTCAATAAATGATAATTATTCCTATTCTTTAAAAACGTTGAGGAATTCCCATTCTAAATATTCTAAGACCTTGATTCTGACACAGAAATGTCTCCGAAGAAATATGTTTTGAGTGATTAATTAAGTAAATACATTCAGTACAAAGTACTGGCAGGTATGCAGGAGCTAGGATCCTTAAATAGTACATACTTGCAGGAAGACTGGAGGAAGAGACATTAGATGAGGAGTGCAGCAGGGAGAAACTTCCTATGATGGTGGTTAATTTCTAAGTAGAAAGACCTCTTGTTAGATACTCTGGAAGGCAGGTGGCCCACATGCTCATCATTCCCAGGTACTTCTGCCCTCAGAAGGACTTTGTGGACCACATACTCTCACTCTGTCTAATTCTTATAGCTCCCCTCTATTCTCTTCATTTTCCTTCTTCTCCTCTCAGGAAAAGAAGTTTGGGGGAGGTTGCCTGGGTAACTCAGTCAGTTGAGGATCCGACTTTGGCTAAGGTCATGATCTCACAGTTCGTGGGTTCGAGCCCTACGTCAGGCTCTGGTGCTGGCATCTCAGAGCCTGGAGCCTGCTTCGGATTCTGTGTCTCCCTCTCTCTACCCCTCCCCTGCTCACACTCTTTCTCTCTCTCTCCCAAAATAAATACACACTAAAAAAATAAGTAAATGAATAAAAGAAAGAAAGAAAAGAAGTTTGGTGCATGCTCACAAAAGTTTCCTGAGCCAAGCCCTCTCCTGGGCTTCAGGAGCCCAGAGAAGTCCACAGCTCAACACTCTGCTCTGGCCCAGAGAGACAAAGCTAAGGGAAGTCCAGCTGTGTCCTGGGGAAACCCCAGCATCTCACATATATACTCTGAGAACTCACCCTATGCAGCTTTGAAGGACTGGTGCTCAGAGCAAAGACAGGATCCATAAGGATTGCAGAATCAGGGAAGGGCAAGAGACTTCCTTTCAGAGTGAGGGTCTAGATTTCTTTATTATTTTTTTAACTTTTAAAAATGTTTATTTACTTTTGAGAGAGAGAGAGCGAGAGATCATGAGCAGGGGAGGGGCAGAGTGAGCGAGAGGGAGACACAGAATCCGAAGCATGCTCCAGGTTCTGTGCTGTCAGATCAGCCGTGGGGCTCAAACTCACGAACTGCGAGATCATGAACTGAGCCAAAGTCAAATGCTCAACTGACTGAGCCACCCAGGGACCCCTGATGGTCTAGATTTCTTATGTGGTGCATTGGAAAGAGTGACAGAATTGGAGTCAAACAGCTAAGTTTAAGTACCATACTTGCTGCTTTTTAGTATATGTGCTGCCAAAGCAGCTTGCTGCTTTTTAGACCTTGCACAATTTAACTGTTCTGTGACCCAGTTTTCTTGTCTATGAAAGGGCACAAAAATTCCCATGTTGTAAAGTGATTGTAAATATCAAATAAGGGAATTTGCAATGGACTGGGTACATGTTTGACACACAATAAGCACCCAGTTAATGTTGGTTTCCTCCCTCTTTTCCTACAACTGGATAAGGAAGGATGATGTGCGTATAATTAGATTAAAAACTTTTTTTTTAATGTTTATTTATTTTTTAGAGAGAGAGAGAGAGTATGAGCACAGGAGTGTCAGAGAGAGAGAGAGGGAGACACAGAATCCGAAGCAGGCTCCAGGCTCTGAGCAGTCAGCACACAGCCCGACGTGGGGCTCGAACCCACGAACCGTGAGATCATGACCGGAGCAGAAGTCAGATGCTTAACCGACTGAGCCACCCAGGTGCCCCTAATTAGATTTTTATAAACTTATGTGAATACTTTGACTTTAATCTAGAGCATTTAGTCTATTACACTTAATGAATTTATTGGTATCTTCAGAATTTTATCTAACATTTAGATAGATTTGTCCTACCTATTCTGTTTCTGGTTGTTTCATTTAATTGTTATTTTGTAATAAAAACTTCCATGTTTTGAGGTGCAGGCCTGCCAGATTTTTTTTAATTGAGATATAATTCATATAATATTTACCCATGTGAAGTATAAAATTCAGAGAATTGTAGTAAAGTTGACTGTTGAACAACACAAGTTTGAATTGTGCAGGTCCATTTATATGAGGATTTTATTCAGTAAATACAGCACTGTAAATGTATTTTCTCTTCCTTATGAGTTTCTTAATAACATTATTTTCTCTAGCTTACTTTATTGTAAGAATACAGTACATAATACATATAACATACAAAATATGTGTTAATTAACCGTTCGTGTTATCAGTAAGGCTTCCAGTCAACAGTAGGCTCTTAGCAGTTAAGGTTTTGGGGATTTAAAAGTTATACATGGATTTTTGACTGTGTGGGTCTAGTGCCCCTAACCCCTGTGTTGTTCAAGGGTCAACTATATTCATGAAGTTGTGCCACTATCACTACTATCTAATTCCAGAAGATTTTCATAACCCCGAAAAGAAACTCCAGACCATTAGCTGTCATTCTCCATTTCTCCCTTCCCCCAGCCCCTAGCAACTACTAATTTACTTTCTGCCTCAATGAATTTGCCTATATGAATGTTTCCTATAAATGGAATCATATAATATGTGGCCTTTGTGTCTAACTTCTTTCCCTTAACATAATGTTTTCAAGGTTCATGTGTGTTACAGCATGTATCAGAACTTTTCCATTTTATGATAGAATAATATTCCATTTTATGGATATGTCATATTTTGTTTCAACATTCTTTGGTTGGATGATGTTTGAGTTTCTACCTTGTGGCCACCATGAATAATGCTGCTATGGACATTTGTGTACATGGTTTTTGTGGACATACGTTTTCAGTTCTCTTGTGTTTATACCTAAGAGTAGATTTATGGGATCCTATGGTAACTCTATGTTTAACTTTTAGAGGAACTACCAGACTGTTTTCCAAAGTGGCTGTACTATTTTACATTCCTGTTAGCCACAGATGAGGGTTCCAATTTCTCCACATCCTTGCCAATACTTGCTATTTTCCTTTTTTTCAATTGTAGCCATCCTAGGGGCTCTGAAGTGACATTTCATTGTGGTTTTCCTACACATTTCCCTAATAACTAATGATATCAACCATGTTTTTAACTCCTTATTTTCCGTTTAAATTTCTGCTTTATTTTTAAAATTTATATATTTTAGAGAGAGAGAGAGAGCGTGCATGTGTGCAAGTAGGGGAGAAAGGCGGGGGGGGGAGAAAGGAGAGAGAGAGAGAGAGAGAGAGCGAGAGAGCGAGAATCTCAAGCAGGCTTCATGCTCAGCACTGAGCCTGACATGAGGCTCAATCCCACAACCCTGAGATCATGACCTGAGCTGAAATCAAGAGTCAGCCACTCTACTGACTGAGCCACCCAGGCACCCCTAAATCTCTGCTTTCTTAACGTTCTTTTGGATTATTTCATTTTTCCTCCTGTACCAGCTTGGAAATTAAATTCTCGTTTTACGTTATTTTAATGATCTCCCTAGAAGTTCCCACATGCCTTCCTAACTGTGCTGTTAATCACTACCTCTAGGGTACAGTTTGCTGAGGTAGAGGAGAAAAAAACATCCTAGGCCAGAGGAACAGACAGAAAAAAGATAAAGGACCAAGAAAGAGCTGAGTATATCCAGAGGTGCAAACTGGGATTTCATCCTAGAAGTGATAGGGGAACCAGAGAAAATTGAACAATGAAGAACAAAATATACAATGAAGATTTTATTACTATTTGATGCAGAATGGGCCTACAGCAAGATGGGTGAGCCTGGGGTGGATAGTTTAAAGTCATCCAAGGAGGATGTCTCTGCCGTGAAAAAGATCTCTAGGAAGAACAAAGAACAGCCACGGAAGACTTTCCTGAGGCTGCCCAGGAAGCAGGGGCAGAGTTTGGCCTGAAACTGGATGTCTTTAGCACTGTGTCCTTGCCTCTTTACCTACCCCTAGCCATGCTTATTCTGCCTCGACCCCTACAACAGCAGTCTTTCTTCAAAGCCTTTTCTTACAGTTCCTAAATCTCTTCTTGATATGTCTAAATCCTGTCCATCCTTCAAAACCTACTTCAATTAAATCAACCCAATAAATATTTTCTGGGCTTCTGCTCTGTCTGTCTCGGGCCTAAGCTGAGAGATGCAGAAATAAATGGAACAGGTGAGGGTTTCATCCTTAAATAGGCTCCCAGGAAGGTTAGGGAAACAGACACTTTAACAATAATTTCACTACATTGTGGTCCGTCCTAATAAGGGTGTGATGGACTTCTCATGCTTCTTGTGGAGCGGGGAGGTGGGCGAATCATGGTGCGAAGGGAGAGAGAAGGAGGAAGTTGAGCAAAGCTCATGGAAAAAGTGAGTGTAGCTAGAATGTAAATATGTGTTTGCCAGAGTAGAGGATGGCCAGATAACGAAGAATGATGAATACCACACTAAGGAATTTGCTCTTGATCCTAAAAGCCATAGGGAGTTGCTAAACAGTTTGCAGCAAGAGAGGCACATGATTAGATCTGTGTGGGTTTTTAAAAAAAGTTTATTTATTTATTTTGAGAGGGAGAGAGCAAGCAAGCATCAGCTGGTGAGGGACAGAGAGAGAAGGAAAGAGAGGGAATCCCAAGTAGGCTCCATGCTGTCAGCACAGAGCCTGATGCAGGGCTCCATCTCACGAACCGTGAGATCATGACCTGAGCCAAAATCAAGAGTTAGACATTTAACCGACTGAGCCACCCAGGCGCCCCCAGATCTGTGTTTTAAGAAGAGCCAATGTGGCTGTAAATGGGGAGGATGATGAAGAGATAGAAGGGCAAGGAGGCCAGTGAGGGAGAGCCACAGGGAGCTTTCCTTAACAACTGCATCCCACACTCACTTTTCGTCTGCTTCCCACGTCTGTACTGCCCCCATGCCACTGGGGGCCGGAGTATCCCTGTAAATAAATGCTCAGTCAGCTCGGGGTATCTAGTATGTGCGTCTGGGCAGGGGGAGTGGAGCAGCGATTGTGGCCGAAGCTGGACAATAGCGGTGCTATTTCAGGCACAAGCCTCTCTGAGGTATGTCCAGGCACCAGGCAAACCAACCAGGAGAACAGGAGACACTGGAAGGCTTCAACGGCAGCAGCAGCAACTACTTAGGTGATGGACAAATGCCGATTCAGCAAACACGGACTGCCCACTGAGTCGAAGGCAAGACTAGAAGCTTAGATGCTTGTTCAACTTCTTTATCTGTAAGATATATTGCATCAAATTTACCTCACCAGATTATTAAGAGGATCAAATAAGAAAGTGTACATAAAGTTCCCGGCACCTAGTTCTTACTAGTTCTACTTTTCCTCACATAAATCAAGGTGTTAGGCTCTCGAACTGACAGAGGAAGAAACAGATTCAGAGAGGGTCAGTGAGGGCTGAGGTCACACAGTTCAGAAAAGGCTCAGTCAGGACAAGTTCAGACTGTAGCTTCCACATCTAATCACAATAGCCATGGTGTTTTGAGTAGCTTCTGCATGCCTGGCACACTGCTGTTTTACCTCATTTAATCCCCAGGACAACCCTGTGTTACGGATATTCCTAAAGCCATTTTACAGATAAGGAATAGTGAATTGCCCAAATCACCAAAGAATTAAAGGCAAGACTAATGCACCTCAAGTTTCAGGCATTGGGGGTAGTCTTGAGGCAGAGAGAAGGGACCTGGCCTCAGGGAATGATATTTAGGGCCGAAGGAACAGACAAGGGGTCAAGATAGGGAATAAAGGCCAGGAGCAAGTATCTACCTGCTGGAGGTAGACAAAGAAGATGACACGAAACTTTGAGGTAGAAAACCTACATCTAGTTATTGAAACTAAAAGGAAACTAAAGGTTCTTTTAGTACAGTTTTACTAATTGTTCATTTGCCTTGGGGACCTTAAAGGCCGGGATGGAGGGGAGTTCAAAGTCACTAGCATAGGACATTGTTCCTCCAGATTTGGAGCCCCCAGGAGTAAGTTATCTCTGGGTTGGCCACCGTTGCCCAGCCAGGGCCTGCCACAGAGAGGGCTAGGCTGAGTGAATGAACAAGAATGAATGCATGAAAAAGATCTCTGATAAGTTAATCAAATTTGAGCCTCTGTATCCACCTGCAGAGTGGTGATTATGGCTACCTTGTGGGATTAACATACAGTTGACTCTTGAACGATGCACTACCCCCTGCAGAGTAAAAAAATTCATGTATAACTTTTGACTCCCCCAAAACAACTACAAATAACCTACTGTTGACCAGAAGCCTTACTGATAATAAGTTATCTGTTGCCTATCGGTTTATATACAGTATTCTTACAATAAAGTAAGCTAGAGAAAAGAAAATGTTATTAAGAAAGTCATAAGGAAGAGGGAGCACTTGGCTGGCTCAGTTGGTAGAGCTTGTGACTCTTGCTCTTGGGGTCGTGAGTTCGAGCCCCACGTTGGGTGTGGAGCCTACCTTAAAAAATAAATTTTTTTTTTCTTAAAGAAAACCACAGGAAGAGAATATACATTTGCAGTACTGTGCTGTATCAGAAAAATCCCCATATAAGTGGGCATGTGGTGTTCAAACCCGAGTTGTTCCAGAGTCAAGTATATAAGGAGGGATTAAGGAAACGCCAATCCTGGTTCTGACATGGATAGCTGTGTGATTAGGTGACATACCTTTTCTAAAACAGGGATATTAATAGTATCCACCTCATGGGGTTTTTATGAGGGTCAAATGGGATAATGCATAAAAAATAGAAAAGTGCCTGGAAGACAGAGGGTGCTCAAAATGTGCTAATATATTACTGTGGGGATATATGACTAGGAAAACTGTGATGGTAACTACCTCTAGCTCAGAGGTCTTCACCCCCTGCAGGTTCTCTGACAGCCCCAGAGTCTTCCTCAGGTTCCTTTAGGGTCAGTCTGGGTGGGGAGGGAACCCTGTGGGCTGGTTTCTGCAGATCAACCCTCTCATGGTGGGGAGAGACCCAGGACTGAGGAAAGTAGAGACTTGCTGTTATGTCGGACAGGACAGGGCGCCCTCTCCTGATCAAAGCCGGGAACAGCTCTGGCCCCGAGTTTTTGGGGGTGGGCCTCCCTGATCTCTCTACCATAAGGTGCTCTTCCGTTTTGCCGAATGCCTGGAATTGGCTGTGGGGAGCAAAGTTAGGGGGAGGGGCGCTGAGGCTGAGGCAAGACTGTCTTAATGTTTCAGAAGGCGAGGCTGGATAATTCGGCTAGAATGGGGACGTGGGCAGCAGACACTGAGATTAGAAAATTAGAGAATTCGGGGCCCTGTTGAATCAATTTTATGTTCTTTCAACAGGTGATGGAAGGCAGCTGAGAGGTAAGGTGACAAGGTGGTTTATCCAACGTGTCAAACCCAGGGGTCCAGGGCTCTTCCGGCTGCCCCCACGCAACAGGAATTAGTGGGGCAGACCAGAGCTGGAGAGTCATGGCACAAGGGGACGCCGGATCAAGGGGGAGAGCCAAGGGTCCAGGTCCGCAGAAGTGGGGAGGGGCCAACGCAGGATCTGGGCGCTGTTTCCTCCCCAAGCGCGCTGGCCCCGCCCCCGCCGTTCCCGCTCTGGCCCGCCCCCCGCCGCTTGCCCCAGGCCGGGCCCGGGCTCCCCTCGGGTTCCCCCAGCGCCTGGCCTGCGCCGCCGGCGCGGCCTCCTCGCCGCCACAGCCTGGGTGAGTATGGGGATGGGTGTGCCGGACCGCGGGGCAACCCCACTTGGGGGAGCTCCGGCACGAGGTCCAGCCTCCTCTCCGCCCAGCCCCAAGGTGCTGGTGCTTGTCCAGGATCTGCTGCTGTCCCGACTTCTTTTACCCCCTCTGCTCCCCTACATGGTGCTGGGTGTGCACTGGTTGAGCTCCCCTTCATTCCACAGGATCTAGTGATGGGGATTTCTCTTTAGGTGCCAGGGATGGAGGTGTTGGAGGCTCTGGAACCCGATAGAGTAATTTCAAGTTCTATCCCTGCCAGTTACCAGTCTGTGACCTTGGGCAAGTGTTTTCAACCTCCTTGAGCCTCAGTTTCCTCTTCTGTAAAATGGAAATACACAGGCTATATAGGGCCTGCCTCATAGAATTATAGTGAGGGTTAAAAGAAACAATGTATAAGGAGCACTAAGCAGGCTGCCTCATACTAAGAAGGTACCCAGTAAGTATGGATACTGACCGGAGGCTGAGAAGATCTCCGGGGCCTTTGGAGATAAGGTAGGGGTACTCCTAAGAAAGTAGTTTCCAGCTAAGTAGTCTTATGAAGAAGTTAGAGCTGACTGGAACTGAAGAGCTGCCCTTCAGGTAGTGAGCGCCCTGTCCTGAGGCCTGGAGAAGTAAAATGACCATGTCAGAATGGCCTTATTAGTAATCTAAACTATAGGATCTTCATGTTGCACAACCGTGGGTAAAGGCCCAGAGTGGTTAGATGACTTGCCCAAGGTCACACAGCTAAAAGAGAATCCAGGCATACCTTCAAGCAGTGCAACAGACTGTTCCTCCAACCTCTTTACCCACCCCCTGCCTCAAGCAGTACCTATTCATTCCCTGAGGATCTGGTCTTCAGTTTGGACATCTCAGCGGTTCCTGAGGGTTCTAGAGCCACTGGCTTCAGAGAGGAGACTAGTGCTGCTACAAGCACAGAATCAAGGTTTGGGCTGGGCAGGGAGGTCATTCCTCTTCTGTGGTCTCTAGGGACTTATAGTCCATTTGGGAATGATCCAAGAAATGTGTTCAGTTTGGGAGGGGCACCAGCTCCAATTCCAATTCCGCTGGGAGATCCCTGGCCCCTGAAGGCAGAAAAGAGGTTGGGCAACTGGGGCAGGCTGACGAATGGGGCCTGGCAGAGAGGCGGGTGGGGGAAGATGGAGGAGAACACAGAGGCGTGTTCACTTGGTTCTGGCATGCCAGGAGGTTAGCTTCAGGTTCTTCCTGAGGGCGGGGCCAGGAAGAGTTGGGACTTGGTCTGGCAAGACCTTTGAGTCCAGAAGGGCGGGTTCTTTTTGAACCTGGAGCTAGCCCTAGTTTGGCCACAAGAAGCCTAAGATCCAAAGATGGCTTTCCCTCAGGCTCAGCATCTGGCTTTGAGGAAGGGTGTTTGTCTCTCTGCATCTTGGTTTCTCTGTCTTTGCAATGGGGACAGGGCTCACTAACTCATCTATATAGGATTTGATTTACCTTTCTTTCTCTTATGGACAGGTGCCCCTTCTCTCTCCCCTCCTAATCTGACCTAACCTGAGCTTTCTTCCCAGAGCTCTGTCCCAGAGGGGAAGGGGTCAAAGAAGGCTAGAGCTGCAGTTTGTGACCCTGGTGGGCCCCACATCTCCCCACTGCTGGCTCTCCCTTCTAGTTGTTCGACCCTGAGCATGTTCCTGCTCCTCTCTTAGCCTCAGTTTCCCCTCTGTGCACTGAGGGAGGCTGGGCTAGGATTGCTGGTGTATACTTGGCCATTATAGTTCTTGACCTTACTATCCTCATCTGAGCAGAGAGTCGCAGTCCTCAGAAGCCTTTACTTCGTCTCTGGAGGGGGATGGACAGGCCCCACGGGTACTGGGAAACCTCCAGAAGCTGACCAGGCAGCTCTTTCCACAAACAGCAAGCCCAGGCTAGCACCAAGCCTGATTCTGCAAAGCCTTTCACCTTCAGAGCACATGAGGCAGCAGGCGGGGATGAGCAGGGGGTCAGGGTTCTATTGCCTTCCATGGAGCCCTTGCTGCTGTGCACTGTGTTGCAGGCACAGAGAGCCTGGGAAGGGACTGAAGGTACAGAAGGCCCTGTGCCAGTGGGTGAAGCAGGGAGAGCAAATGGGAGGCCCTGAAGCCTAGAGGCTCAAAGGCCTGTGAGAGGAGATGGGCCATTCTGTCCACTGGGAGGTGTTAGGATTGGTGCCTGAAACAAGAGAGACCAGTTGAACCAGCTCCTGTTGTCATAGACCTGTAAAGCCAGATACAGGGGAGAAGCTCTCCCAATCTATTCAAGCTTCGTTTTAGCACAGATTTGGTTCATTGTCTTTGCTCTGAAATTGAGGGTGAATGTTCTGTTGGGATTCTGAGTCGGTCTTCCCCAGCCAGGGCAGGAGCTGTCCAAGTTTAGGGGCTAGATGGCTTTCTTCTCAGACTCTCCACCCCATGGCACAGCTAAGCTGAGGACTCAGCACAAAGGCTGGCTTTACCACAGAGTCCCAGCCTTGCTGCCTTGGGCCTTGACAGCATACTACTCCATCCCCAGGTCTGACAAGATGTACCAGGTCCCACTGCCGCTGGACCGGGATGGGACCCTGGTCCGGCTCCGCTTCACCCTGGTGGCCCTGGTCACCGTCTGCTGTCCACTTGTCGCCTTCCTCTTCTGCATCCTCTGGTCCCTGCTCTTCCACTTCAAGGAGACTACGGCCACACACTGTGGGGTAGGGCTTGCGAAGGGGGGTCGGGGAATATCTCATATTCAGGTCTAGTTGGATCGATTTTGGATCCTGATTCCATTGTAACAGGATTAGTGAGCTCTCCAGTGGGGTCCATCAGACAAACTGGGCTGCCGGGTACCTGCAAATTGAGGTCTCAGGAATTAGCCTCCTGCCACTAGGGCCTGGAGTCAGTGAAGTTCAGCACCCCCTGAATTCAATCCTTAGTTCATAGAGGGGCAGATTCAGGAGCCCCAGGGTTTCATGGCGGATGGAGAGAGAATGGGACTGCCCTAGAGGGCCTCTTAGTGTGGCACTGTGGGTTGTGCCTGTCTCTGTGGGAATGTGATTATGTATGCGTGCATGTGACTTGAGGGACGTGACTGTATGTGTGTGGGAGAGACCATATCTGTGCGTGTCTGGATGGGGGCTTGACGATGTGTATATATGTGTGTTCCATATGTGTATATGGACTATGTTCCCCAGATAGGTATGTGCCCTCTGAGCAGGGATATGGTGTGCTGGGGCAGGAGGAAAGATGTGAGTTTTTTTCTGCAGTGTACCGGGGTAAAGAGAGTAAGACCTGTGTTCACCTCTGTTACACTCCTAATTCATCCGCTGACTGTATTGCCTGAGACACAGAGACTGAGCCTCAGCTTCCCATGTCTAAAATGGGGTTGACAATTTCCATCCTCCTTCTCAGGAGTAGTGTAGAGCACCAGATAGAGGAAGGATAGGAAGGTGGTTTGGGAAATGTGAAGGGTGAGGAGCAGAAGGAGGAGGAGGAAAAGGAGATTGTAAGGTTGGAAGGCAGGGCAGGCGAGGAAGAGCCCACAGGCTCTAGGTGGAAAGCAGGCAGAGCTTGGTCATGGACCCTTGGAATAGCATCAGAGAGAGCTCTGAATGCTTCCAGTCAGCTCAGCTTCCTGCCTCCCTGTAAAGAGCATTTTCTCCAGAAATAGGACTATGACTAGGAGTGGGCTCTGGCTGGCAGTATGGAGTGGGGCCTACTTCTTTTGTTCTTATGACTTGGCGTTTTGTCTCTCCTTGACTTGTCAATGGGTAGATGTTGGCCTTGAATGGTAGGCAGCCAGTCTGATGAGACCCAGGGCTGGGAGCTATCAGAAAGAATAGGACTGGACAAAAAGGGGGTGACCAAGTGATCTTGAGGGGGAGGATCAGAAAGGATCCAACCAATGGCTTTTCCTGACCTAGCTTTCATGTTAGATAATGCATCAAATGTTTCTCTCACTTTGGTCAACTCCTTTGTGTCCTGCAAAACCCTTCTCAAATGTCTTCTTTAAAAAGCCTTCCCTAGCCTCCTTGGGGCAGACTTAATCACTCTCTCCTCTGGGTGCCCACAGGTCTCTGTTTTATCTTTCATACAGTTCTATCACATCATATTTGTATCTCTGTTCCCCACATGACCAGGAGCTCCTTCAAGGTGGGCACTACATCTGAATCAGAAAGAATTAGTTGAATAAATGAATAGGACCTTCCCCCCACAACCCAGTGCCTTTTGAAAAGGAAGGCCTGGAACCATGTAGTCTTACTCCATGCAGAAAACTAAAATATTTGTAAGGCATATGGAGTTAAATGGAATAGGCTGTTTGCTTTTCCCCTCATGGCTGGCTCCTGAGGGCTAATGGGATCAGTAAGCCAGCATATCTGGCATACCTATAACCCATTCTTGGCATACTAGTTAGGGAGCTAAGGCATGGGTAGTTGCAGGAGGGGTACCTGACCACTCTGGGGCAGGACTGAGCGTAGTCACCTTGGCAGTATTTTGTCCCCACTCTTGGGGACTACCATGTTGGAGCCACCTTGGGGCAGCCCAGGTGGATGTATGCTCTGAATTTCTCACCCGGAATATTCTAGGAATGGCCAACCCTAGGAATGAAAGAAGTAACCTTACTCTAACATATCTATAATTAGATGACTTAGTGTTTGCTTGTATATCTCCAGTGATGGGGAGCTTCCTTCCTCTCCAGGCAGCCTATTCTAACGAGGCTTAGTAACTAACAATTAGCGAGCTCTTTCTTGTAGTGGACATAACATTCTCTTTCTAGTGAATCTCTGCCTTTGCACTGGTTCTGCTTTGGGAGCCTGAGAGCTACTCTCTCTCCTCTTGGCATCAAGCCAGCCCTACAGAGATGGGGCAGCAGGGGTCCCTGAGTTTACTCTTATTGGGTAGCATATTTCCAGTTCTTTCAGGCAACCCTCACAGGACATGCACCCCTAGACTTAGCCCAGTCGGTCACTGTTCTCTCCATATGAGGCCCTGATTTGGGCATATGGATTTTGGGCATAGGCCTGGGTAGTACAGGGAAAAGTAGTACTGCTGCATTCCTATTACTGGCTGTTATACCCCTGTTAAGGCATCTTGAGCTGAGTTAGCTGTTTCTGCACAGGTCCAGGCTGGACACTGATGCCTCATATCCAGGCCCGTCCAGATCTGTTTTGGATCCTGAATGTATTGTCCTAAGATTAGCTAGCTCTCCAATGAGGTCCAACAGACATACTCCTGCTTCAACAGAAGAGGGCGAAATCCTATTCTACTTTCTCCCTTTCCCTTCCCAGAAACCAGCTTGTATCCCAGGATATAAATCTCGAAAAAATCCCCACCCCCATCCGCGGCAAGGAAGCTGCTGTGGGCTGACTTTAGCCACTATCACTCTTACCTTTGCAGAGTGTTCCAGGGTTTATGATATGGCTTGTTGGTCCTGGGAGGGCTGTGTGCTTGGGCAGGCGTGGAGATCTGAGCTCTGTGGGCGGGAGGGCAGGCCTTGGAGAGCTAGGGGTGGGACCCTCCTGTCTTAGATTAGTTTCAGTCTGGCTAGAGCCTTCAACCCAAGCCCCGGATCCTTCAGCATCTAGCGTGAGTGTTGCTCAGTTCACACCCCCTCCCCCATTCCCCTGATGCTGAGCTAGGGCTCCCTTAATGGTGGGAGGTATGAGTTCCAAGGGAGATTTGGTCGTAGGCCTTTGAATACAAAGCCATTTCTGTCTGCTCCCCAGAAGGAAACCCATCTCACAAGTCATGGTGGTTGGGCAGTGGGGGGTGGGAGGAAGGACTTCTCTGCCTAGAGGGAGAAGGGAGTGGAAGAAGCTAGCTCCCTTGGTCTGGGTCTGTCCTTGCTGGGTCTGGCCCAGCACAACAGGCTCAAGCTGAATGGAGAAAGTTTCCATGACCCTCAGATTCCCATAAATTTTGGATTGGGTGATATGGTCTTCTTAGAGAGGAAGGAGAAGCCTCTGCAGGAACCCTGGTATTTTGAGATGATGGTACTGTTGGCCCGAGGCTTGGATCATTCTGAGCCTGGGGGTGGGCTGGTTGGCAGCCTGTGGCCCCATTGAAATAGGTTCTGGGCACTCCCACTGTTCCTAGTTGAACTTGGGTGAAGAGGAGGAATGTGCTCAGACAGGGTCAGTGGGAGGGCTTGGACTATTCTGAGCCAAGGGTCCTTTTTTTAGGTTATTTGACCTGAAGAAAGCCTTGACTTGGGAGCTTTAAGCTGTCAAGTGCTAAGACCTTAGTCCTAATGTTCTATGGAACAAAAATAATAACCTTTCTACCTCTGATCCTTCCGAGTGGGTGAGAGAGACTTGAGATTGAGGTGGCCCATCAGACTCCCATGTCCAGGCCACTGGGAGCCTCTATTCTCCAGACTCTTTAAGAGGTAGACCTACAGGACCATTGTGCCAAAGGGATTCCTAAGAGTTGACCCTGGCTGACTCAGCTGCTCCCGCCCCATCTCTCTCTGCACCTCCTTACTTTCTCCACTGCTTTCCTTTTCCCTTTATGCTCTTTCTACTCTGGCTTTTCCTTATACTCAGAGAAGCCAGCTCTGAAAAGGCTCCACTTCCCGAGGCCCAGGTGACCCACCAGGCCCCAATTTTGTCCCTCCCCCTGCCTGGGCACCACTCCCTACAGGATGTTCTCTGCGGCCTCCCAGCCCTTGGACCCAGATGGAACCGTGTTCCGGCTCCGCATCACAGCCATGATCTGGTGGGTCATCACTTTCCCCATGTTCGGCTTCTTCTTCTGCATCATCTGGTCCCTGGTGTTCCACTTTGAGTACACGGTGGCCACTGACTGTGGGGTGAGTGCCAGGCTCCCCCGCACCTGGGTCAGGGCCAGGTCAGGAGATGGCGGTTAAGAGTGGAATCAGAGAGTAAGAGAGAAGGTGGGGGATCAGAGAAAGGGGAAAGGGATAAAGGGATGGTGGGGGGCAAGTCAGAGTTGGGGAAATTTGTGGGGAGAGACTAGGGAGAGTGGAGTCATAGTCCTCAGAGAGTAGAAGATTACGGAGAGTGCCGGGGAGGGATGGGAGGGGAAGGGAAAGGAGGAGAATAGGCAAGAGAGGTCATGAGAGGGAGGAGGAAGCTGAAGAAAGACTAGACTGGAAAGGAAGCCAGGACTGAGGAGTTAGACTGGGCCAGGAGCCAGGAGAAGTCATACGTGGCTTTAATCCAGACTGGGGGCCTGGCCTGAGAAGACCCCCAGCCCTACCCTGGAATCTTCAGGCTTGGTTTCTCCCTTGGCAGCCTCAGCCCCCCCAACCTGTGTCCACTCAGGGCTCTGCCAGCTAGAAACCGAGATGGACTTCCTGCCTCCAAGAGCAGTCCACAGGCCTTTCCTGAGGGCCAGAGGTAGAGGTTCTATGTCAGAGGCATGGAACTGAACATGGACTCGCTCTTAGCCTCTCATCCTACAAGACACAGTCCTAGACACAGACGGTCACAGCACAGTGAGATAGTACTTCTATTGTGATAAAGGGGAACCTAGGGAATAAAGGGGAGCATAGGGATCACGGGGCCCAGAAGAAGCACTTCATCCAGCCTAGGTGTTGGAGAAGACTTCCTTCCTGGAGCAGGGGGCATTTCTGCTATGGGGTAAAGAAGGATCGTTGTGAATGCCAGGCTGACAACTTTCGGTTTTATCCAGAGGGCAGTGGTGAGCTTTGGAAAGATTTTAAGCAGGAAAGGGACCCAATCAGATTTATGCTTTAAAAGATCATTTTGGCTCCTGAGTGGAGAACAGATTTAAGGGCAGAGAGCAAGAATAGGGAGATCAGTGAGGAGGCTAGTGCAGTAGATCATGCTACTGGGGAGACTAGAGGTAAGATAGGGACTGTGAGGATAAGAGGTAGAGATGGAGTCCAGAGAAGGGTAGCAGGTTGAACTGATAGGAACGGGAGGTTTTGTTCAGTTGGCAAGGGATGGGGGCAGTAGACAGCAAAGTCATCTTTAAGTCTGGGGGACTTTTATCAAAGGAATGAATCTCAGTTGGTGAAATCTGAGGTGCTATGATAGGGAATTTTTTGGACCTTCACCCTTGATACCATGTGAATTTCTGATCTACTGCCTTGCCACAGACCCACTGAGCCATGTCCTCCAGGACATGGAGCATTTCCGTTCTTGAGGAAAGGGGTTATGTTCCCATTTAAGTATCCTTAGCTGTGAGCTCATGGGGAGATTTGGGGTGAACTGGGCACCTGGTCTCTGATAGCTTCTGATGTTGCCTGCATAGTTGGTGAGTGGAGAACTTGTGCGCTTGGGATGGGGGAACATAAATGAATATGTCTACCTGATTACACATGTGTGTGCGTGTGTGCGTGTGTGCGTGTGTGTTTGTGTGTGGGGGTAGGGTAAGAGGAAATCCCTGCTCTCAGCATCCTACTTCCACCCCTAATCTGAGAGGAGTTTGTGAGGATGACACCGGTAGCCAGAGGGCCCTAAATCTCCCTTCCTCCTGTGGTGTGCTCCCAGATCTTTGCCATTGCCACCCTTTACCTGTTTGCCAGCATCAGTTAGGGCTCTGGGCTCTCCCAGCCAAACTTTAGAAAGCTCGTGCTGGGGGAGACAAAAAGCAAACAAACAGCTCATGCTGGTCCTGCTCCCCTTAAAGTGGCTGGGATTGGGGCAAGAGTTTTCAGAATGAATATTCTAGGAAATAGAGGCAGCACTCCCACTAACCTTACTTAGGGGACCTACTCAGAGGGGCAGAAAAGTAAGGAGGCTCAAAGGGCTCAGAAGTCTCTGATAAAGATACAGTTCTCACCTGTCACTCCTATGCAGGCTTCCCATGTTCAGTAAGCACATAGCTCACCAGCTATTTGTAGGCTTTTCAGGGAAGTTTGTCTTCTGAAAGCCATCACTTGTACCCACTGTGTGCCAAACACCACAGATGCTCTGCAGACATCATATTTAATATTCACAGTCATCCTGCAAGGTAGGTAGTAGTATCCCTATTTTGTCAACGAGGAAATTGAAGCTCAGAGAGGTGAAGTGACCTACTCAAGGTCACTAAGCTAATAAAGGCAGAGATGGGATGCAGACCCGGGTTTGTGTGGCTCCAAAGCCTCTATGCTGCCTCTTTACTGATTACTCAGAGTATCTGAGCCTGGTCTCAAGCTATGGTATCTCAAGCCATGGCCTTTGAGCGCACCCTCTCAGAGAGCTCTGCACTTAGCTTCCTTTGGTAGTGCTGAGGGGACTCTACCTCCTTTTCTGTGAAGTCTGCGTTCCCCAGGCCCGCCCCTGCCCTGTGAGCTGCCTCCATCATTGCCAACGTCCTCAGCATTGATGGAGACCCATCAGCGTCACCATTAGGAGAAAGGAGGGGATCTTCTAGAACTCCATCTCTGAAGACTAGTCCTGCTGTAGTCACAGCAGGGTCATTCCTTCTCTGGGTCCCTGGGCTCTGGCACTGCTCTGGTCCTTGCTGAAAATCTAAGAGTCCACAGAAAGCGAGTGCCATGGACCGGTTAACTTCCAGTCCTGGAATCCTTTAGAAATGCAGACTCTCAGATTCCAGACCCCCTACATTCTCACTCAATCCCTGGTTAGTTGTACGCATGTTAAAGGGAGAAGCACTGCTCCAGGCCCTGGAGTCTGAGAGATCCTCCTCCTCACCCTGGCTTTCCTGTCCCCATCTAGACTGTTTGTTCTTCCCTCATCCTCTCACCCTCTCACACAAGCAACACACCGATCCTCGCAGCTGTGTGTTACCTCCTCCTCCTCCCTCAACCGTGAAGAATAGTGCTCCAGTTCCTTAAGGAATGAGGAATTCCAGGCTTTGAGAAAGATGAATGGGAGGGATGCACAAGAATAGGGTCATTTTCTTAGACTACCCCAGGTTAGGAGCACCTACTTTTTTTTTAAAATTTTTTAACATTTTTAAATTTATTATTGACAGAGAGAGACAGAGCATGAGCATGGGAGGGGGAGAGAGAGGGGGAGACACAGAATCCGAAGCAGGCTCCAGGCTCTGAGCTGTCAGCACAGAGCCTGATGCGGGGCTGGAACTCACAAACCGCAAGATCATGACCTGAGCTGAAGTCGGATGCCCAACCGACTGAGCCACCCAGGCGCCCCATGGAGCACCTACTTTCTTAAGCATGATCAGGGTGGGGGTACCCTCCTGACGCAGCTCCCCCAGGATCTCACAGTACCCTCTACTGCCTTGGCACACCTGCCCAGAAGAGTGAGTAGAACTGAGAGGAGCAGTCAAGGACAGCTCGGCTGGGCAGTGAATCCAGCACTATCCCAAGGAAGGTCGGGTGATCTGTGACTCATCCTTGTTCTCAGGACTGAATCTGGGGTCCTGGGCCATGGACTCTCCCACAGCTCTGTGCTATGGGCTCAGAGACTGTCTGAACCTGTCTACAGCTTCCCCAGTCGTAGGTAGGTTCCATGTGTAGGGAGATGGAACGGGCCTATCAAGTCCCTGCACAAAACCCAGGCTGCCTGGGAAATGAGAACAAACACAGTGGAGGCCAGGACCTGGAAGGGGATGTCTCCCAGGAGAGCTCTGGGGGTGCCCAAAGGAGGACTTCCGGGAAAGGAAGGGGCTGGGAGCGGAGCCTTCTGAAGGCCAGGGTGATTTTGATAGTTGGAGAGAAGGATCTTCAGATGGGTGGTGGGGCTGGTGGAGGCCACCACCACACTGGTCACAACTCTTTAGGTGCCCAATTACCTGCCTTCGGTGAGCTCCGCCATCGGTGGGGAGGTGCCCCAGCGCTACGTGTGGCGCTTCTGCATCGGCCTGCACTCAGCGCCCCGCTTCTTGGTGGCCTTCGCCTACTGGAACCACTACCTCAGCTGCGCGTCCCCGTGTCCTGGCTACCGCCCGCTTTGCCGCCTCAACTTTGGCCTCAACGTCGTCGAGAATCTCGCACTGCTAGTGCTCACCTACGTCTCCTCTTCTGAGGACTTCAGTGGGTGCCCACATGAGGGAAGGAGGAACAGGGGAAGGGTTGGGAAGGGTCGCCCCTGCGCCCTCCCTAACTCAGACCTTCAGGGGGAGGGGATCAGACGCTCCCTGTAGTGCCCGCTCCCAACCCTCTTCTCTCCCTCCAGCCATCCATGAAAATGCTTTCATTGTGTTCATCGCCTCTTCCCTCAGTCACATGCTCCTCACCTGCATTCTCTGGCGGCTGACCAAGAAGCACACAGTAAGTCAGGAGGTACGGTCTACCCCTAGTGGGGCTCCGAGCAGCCCAGAGGAAAATTAAAGGACACCCGTCCTCAGGATGCGGGTAATGGTGAGGTGGGAACCAGAGTTGTAATGGGAACCCAGACTGAGGCTGGGATTGGGGACAAGTGGAGGGTGATGGATTGGTCAGAGTCTAGGACTGTGTTCGGGTAGTATGGGAGACTGGAAAATAGAAGAGATGGAGGTTCCAAAACGGGGGTAGATTGAGGGACAGCACCCAGGCTGCAGTGGGTTAGGAAATGTGTCAGGGGTCTGTGGTCTGTAATAACTCCAGTATCCCGCCCCCAAGCCCTTCCCCCGGACACCTTTCTTCTCCCCACAGTATGTGGAGGTGTCGGGTTGGGGGGTGACTCTGAGTAACTTTTATATTCCATTCTGCTGAAGTGGGAGAGGCAGGGACAGCACTGCTCCTTGGCTCCATTATACTCCCAAATGCAGGGATATGAACATGCCCATCATTCCTGCTGCCCTTGCTTGTTCCCCCTTCCATAACCAAGGGAGGTAAGACAGAGCCCTTAGGAGTTGGGGCTAAGAGGGGAGGCTGCCCACACAGATCCCACAGGCTGCAGAGTGATCAGACAGCCCATCCTCTAGGACCGCAAGTCCTACAACTGGAAACAGCGGCTTTTCATCATCAACTTCGTCTCCTTCTTCACGGCGCTGGCTGTCTACTTTCGGCACAACATGTATTGTGAGGCTGGAGGTGAGGCCAGGCTGGGATCCATATGTGGTCACAGTGGCTATGGGACAGTTGTGGTGTTTTCTGTAATGTGCAAGATGGCAGTGGCCTTGGGGACTGACTGCCATTGTGTCTCCTGCGTAGACACGTGGTGGTGGCAATTTATCAAGAGGCCCCTGGGGGTGGGGGGCAGGAGTCTCACCATGCCCTATTCTTGTGTCCTTGCAACAGTGTACACCATCTTTGCCATCCTGGAGTACACTGTTGTCCTAACCAACATGGCGTTCCACATGACAGCCTGGTGGGACTTCGGGAACAAGGAGCTGCTCATTACCTCCCAGCCTGAAGAAAAGCGATTCTAAACCCTTTCTCTCCTGCTAGGAAGGAGGAGGAGGTCCACTGCCCAGAAACTAGAAATGAGACACCACTCTGGCCTTCCCCATGCTGTGTCCTGTGGGCCCTGCTGAAGCTGGGGGAGGGAGGAGGAAGGGCAGAAGGGCACAGGACAGGGTTTTAGGTAGCCCTGCTGGCTTCCCCTTTCCCTCACCCCACTTGAGGGCACAGGGACCTTCAAGCAGCATCACTCTTATCCGAGAGGCCCCAAGAAGCTGAGCTGTTAGGAGAGCTCCACCATCTGGTGCTAAAAAAAGTCCTGAGGTTCATAACCACCATAGGTTCTTGGCCTTTACATAGCCACCTCTTGCTGAGGTCAGGGACCACTGAGCAGTGGCTGCTACCCGAAAACCACAGCCATTTCTCTCCACGGGGTCATTCACTTGACTGGTGTACGTAATTATCTCCTGCACACACCCAGGCCTGTGGCCACAGTCCCTTGCTAAGTCTGCCCAGGTGTTCTAGCCCTGACTTCACCTCCTGTTTGGTGTGTACCCCTTCCCTATCTAAGCCTTAGTGTGCCCGTGCGGCTGACTGGGGAGTAGGAGGGCTGTATGATTTCCGAGGGTTCTGCCAGTCTGTGGTTCTGCCACTACCTTGTAGAGGCAATGTTCTGTACCTGAAGGATGACCTGCTCCAGAAAAAGCACTGGCACGGCATTTATCTTCTTCCCTTCTGAAATCAATGGCTTAAAGACTCTTCCTCCTTGGCAAAGGTGTAGGGTAGAGTCAGAGGCAGATTCCTGCCCCCAAATGGGCTCTCTGATGTCTCCCTGTCCTCCCTGCTGCCCCTTGCCCTGACCTCTTTTGGTTGTACATTTTATTTCAAAGGAAAATAAATTTTTTTCCAACAGTCTGGGCTAGCCTTGCTGGTCTTGGGGCTTGGGCTCGTCTTTCTTTAATGAAACTGAGGTGAGGGACAGGCTCCTGAATGGAGAAAGTCCATGGCAGGGTATGATTCTAAGTGGCATTCCCCTACCCCCCACCCCCACCGTAAGTCTGGAGTCTCCTAAAGGCTGGTCTAAGCCACAATTTTGGTGAGTAAGAGTGACTGAGCTATCCCTGTAATGACTCTAGGCTTGGTAGCTGGAATAACTGGAGAGTCTTGGGTTGAGGCACAGGCCTTTGTTCTAGCCCCAGCTCTGTCAGAGACCTGCCACCTTAGGGTGTAAGGCAACAGCTTTCAAATACAGGACTGTGAACACCTGCCTGCAGCTGATGGTTCTCAACTTCTCCCTTTCTGAGCCTCAGATCAGAAAGTTTTTCCTTAATGCTTTGCATCTCAGTCCACTATAGAATCTGTGGCTGGGCCCCAGAGCAAGACTGGCCCCCTCCAAGGGAGCCCAGAGCTTTGTTAGGGAAATTGGGGGCTGGGGGGGAACCACAATGAAGCCTATTGTCTCCTGTCCCCTTTTACAGGAAACAAAAGGCTCCCAGTCTCTGGGGAGCCCTAGCCCATGCCCATCCCCTGCCCAACCCCCAATGCCCAGCACACAGGGAGGAGCCAGGGCCACTGGAGACAGGAGGTTTTATTGATGCTGATGGGGGTAGAAAAGGCCCCCAGGAGCCCGGGGTGTGGGGGGGCTGAGTCAGTCAGCAGATGCATAAGGCCTGGGCACATGGGGGTAGGTTAGGGCACATTCATCTTCTCAGGACTCTATGGCTCCTTCTTTGGGAAAGGGAGAGAGCATCTTGAGGGGGAGCAATTCGAAGAGCAGCGAGGGAAAGGTTAGGGACAGCTGAGAGTTCCTAACCTGAGAGAAGGCACCATAATAGGCAGCAACATCTGTGTAGAAAGCTGGATCACTGGTCAGTAGGGAAAATGGGGGAGGGGCACTGGGTTGGTTTCTTGGGGAGGGGTCCAACCTTGGCCTGGGTGAGCTCTCAGGAATACCCGGTGTTCCCAAGCAGAGTGGGGCAGGGCCCAAAGCCCCTTATTCCGTGGGCCTCCTTAAGGAGAAATAGGCACTCAGAGAAAAGGGCATTCAGGGAGCCCCCTGGCAAGGGGTGCCAGAATTAGTCCTTAAGGCACAGCTGGGGGCAGACAAGGCGCCAAGGCACAACTGGTGGGGGGGCAGGGGCAGCCTCCAAGCTGAGTGCCAGGGTCACAAGAGGACGCAGGACCGCCCACGCTTGATGGGCGTGGGGTTGAGCACAGCCCGGACAGCCTCAGCAAACACTTCCTTGACGCCGTCCTGCTGCAGGGCTGAGCACTCGAGGTAGCGCACAGCATGGATCTGCTTGGCCAGGGCCTGGCCCTGCTGCGGTGTGATGGGCGCCTGGCCCTGCTCCTTAAGGCGCCGTAGGGTGTCAGGCTGGGCTCTCAGGTCCTTCTTGGTGCCCACCAGGAGGATGGGCACATCGGGGCAGTGGTGGCACACTTCTGGATGCCACTTGTGCCGCACGTTCTCGTAGGAGGGCGGACTGGCAATGGAGAAACAGATGACAAAGACGTTGGTCTGAGGGTAGGAGAGTGTGCGGAGTCGGTCGTACTCCTCCTGGCCCGCTGTGTCCCACAGGTTCAGGTTCACTGTGCGCCCGTCAACCGCGCTCTGAGCGCTGTAATTGTCGAACACTGTGGGGATGTACTCCTTGGGGAAGGCATTGGTCGTGTAGCAGATGAGCAGGCACGTCTTGCCCACAGCCCCATCGCCCACCACCACACACTTGATGCTCTGCATCGTGGGAGCAGCTGCTACAGTGGAGGCAATGCCTCCTTCCCCTTCTGGGTCCCTCTGGATGCAGTGACCTATGGACAGATTAAAGGGACACTCATGGTTATGGAGGCCTCTACCCATTGGGAAGAAAGAATGGGAACACAGAGAGGGAAACCAGTTCCTGTTCCTTTAACCTGACACCATCCTGCAATCCCATCAAGACAGACATCAGAAAGGCAGATACACAGTGAGAGAGAGAGGCCCTAACAGCAGCAAAGACACTCAGGTGTAAGGAAGATGGCATTATGTATTATGTGAAGCACTAAGTTCTAGTGCCAGATTGAATAAGGTCAAATCTTGGTTCTGTTATTTTTACCTGTGTGACCCTGGACAAATTACTTAACATCCCTATGCTTCAGTTTTCTTACCTATAAAACGAGAATAAAATAATACCTACCTCATTGGGTTGTTGTAAGGATTATGTAAATTAATAGATGTAAGGCATTTAGAACTGTGCCTTGGTCATAATAAGCATTCAATAAGTATTAGCTACTTTTTTCTTTTTCTCCAGGCAGTATAGACACAAGAGGGTACACAAGTGTAGGGATCTACCAGATGCTCTACCAGATTGGGACCCCTCCCATTGAGTACACTAGAGAGGGGTTCTGGCACAGAGCAGCTGTCCCAGGTCACTCTGAGATGCAGCCACTGGTGGAGCCTCTACCAACTCAGGACCCATTTGCCCAGTGCGCTGATGTCTTAACTCTAAACCTGACATCTTGGCTACTGTGTGCAAATCAAAAGGCACAATGAGAAACCTGCTGAGTAAGGAGCACACTTCTCTAGACAGCTGCCCTATCTCAATCCAGGGTGCCCCAGGGGTGGGGAAAAGGAGGGAGAGCTGACCCCACAATTCTTCTAAGCACAGCAAACCCTATCTGGCAACTCAGTGCACGAGAATACTGGAGATTGAGCCAGGGCTGGGATTTGGTCTGGAATCTGGGCGTGTAATGATGATGAATGAGGCAGAGGCTGTGGCTTCCAGACATTAGCATCTGCTCTCAAGGCCGTTGGTGGGGTGAGGTAGATCCTCTGAGCCCAGACAAGAGGGATGGACAGAAGAGGATAACACCTGATTTCTCCCTTAATGTTCTGTCCTTTTCCTCAGATCATGGCATGCGCCTCTGAAAAATTTCAGCAGCTTTTAAATTCGGGTAGAGAACATAGTGCCATTAAAGCACTATCACTGAGAATACACGCTGGAGTCAGACTGGCCAGGGATTCTAACCTTAGTTCCACCAACCAGTCATGTTTGATCTTGGGCAACATACTTAAGATTCCTGAGTCCCAATTTTCTCATCTGTAAAATGGGAATAATCTTGCCTATTGTGTTAGAATTGCCGAGAGTATGAAATGAAAGTAAAGAAAGTGTCTGGCATGAGGTGTGGCACATAGGAAGTGCCAAACAAACAGGCTGCTGTAATTATTAGTGGGTTAAGTATGAGGGAAGTCCCGGCTCCAGCCATCACCCTGGTCTCCCCCTGCAGTTCACAGGGCCTTGGGGAGAGGAACTGCTCTTCTGAGTTCTGGGACAGAGCAGAGCTTCCGGAAGCCCTGTGATTATTTATACTGCTATGGCAAGATTCCTCCTCTCATTGGCTACTTCCTCTTGCCCATGGGGGACTTTTTTTCTGGCCAGTATGTGACTTCCTTTCCCTGACTCTCTCCCACAACCATGTCCCTGCTCCCTAGAAGGGGCGGCCCTGTTTTAGACACACCCAGGCTCTAAGTATCCCTCGTTCCACCCCAGCACCATCACTACCAGCCCATTTCACTTCACACAGACCCTAGTCTGAGAACCCCTCACCCCTCAGGTTGACTTCTCAACCATTGGTTCAGAAGCCTCAAAAATCAAATGGTTGGGGGGAAGGAATCCCTCACTGGGAAGCAGAAAAGGAATTCTGGTCATATGGGATCTGCACAGGACCCAGGGCTTGGTCCCAGCTTGGAGGGAAATGGTTTTGCTCCGTGAGGTTGCCCCTCTGGGGATTAAAAATATTTCCATCTTATTTGCATGAATAAATATGTGTTCAGCCTAAGGAGAGAGGATAGAGAACCTTAGGGAATGGGTCTGGGAAGGAAATAAGGGTCCCCTAGAGCAGTGGAGAGAACCTCAGCCTGGAAATCAAGAGACCTAACGTAAGTCCTAGCTCCAGCTGTGCTCTGCTGCTGACTCACTGCAACCAAGCATGAGGCACTTAGCCTCTCTGGGCCTCAGTTTCCCAATCCATGAAATGGGAAGAAAAATGCCTGTGACAAGGGTACTAGGTAGATGAAATGAGACATCAAGAGCCCTGGGAGCAGGGGATAGGATGATGGGCATAGGAAGGGCCCCCAGGAGTACAGGGTGGGGGTAGGAGGACTGAGTCAACCAATGCATAAGGCCTGGGCATTTGGGGCAAGTTAGGGCACATTCATTCTCAGGATTCTGTGACTCATTCCCTGGCGAAAGGAGAAACCAGTTTTTTTTGGGTGGAGGGAAGGGGCCATTACTTGTGTCCACAGGATTATCTGGGAGACCCTGGCATTTTGAGAACAGGACTCTTGGGCTTGTAAATCTTCAGTCCCACACAGAGCAGAGGAGTGGGTGTGGCAGTGTGACTGGGAACTCCTCCCCTACAAGCCCAACACTGGGCTGGCCCAGGCAGGAAGGCAAGGAGGGAACTCTGGCCGGCAGTCACAAGGCCCAAGAGACTGGAAGTATAGCAGGCTCCGGGCAGCTCTCTAGGGAGCGGTTATCAACCAGCGATCAGTAAATCAGCCCTCAAAGAAGCTGGGAGGGACGGAGGAGCTTCCGGGCTGGCAAGGGAACAGGGTCTGACACCGGAAAAGGATCTTGAGTGAGGTAGTGTCCAGAAACAGGGCAAAGCAGAAGCAGTCTGGTAGAGAAACAAGAGCGTTGGATACTTGAATTTGACCTCCTGGACTCACCTGCTGACTCTGCCCCTTGATCAAAATCTCTCACATGGTACAACCTTTCATAGGTACATGATGTTATATTACTTGATCCTTTTAACAACCCACTGGTAATATTACTAATTTACAGATTAGGAAGCAAACTCAGGACAGTTAAAGTAACCCACCATCACACAGCTAGTTAGCATGGAAGCCAGGACACAAACCCCAGTTTTGTCATCCAAAGTCCCAGGTTTTCCTCAAATGTGTCACATAGCCTCCAAGTTACCCCTTACCAGCTGTCTTACAGACCTTAAGCAAGTAAGTCACTTCCCTCCCTGGAGCCTCCATTTCTTCATCTGTACAATAGGAATGATAATACTTGCTCTCCCTGCCTCAAAGGGCAGCTGTGAGGATCCCTGAGCATGGGAATGAATGAGCTTTGTAAACTGGGAAGTGCTGTGTGCACAAGAGGTGACAAAAGCAATGCCTTTCATCCCAAGAGGCAGGCGGCATGGAGAATGCAGGCATCTGAGTGGTGGCATCAGCCCAATTCTCCCTGCTCAGATGTAGCTCAGTCCCTTATCCTCTCCAAGACAACTCTTTTCTCTGAAATCCTATGGCCTGAGCTGGGTGAAATAAGTTCCCACAGCTCATTTAAGATGGGCACTTGCTAAAAGGTACGGTCTAACCTGTGGCACATAAGAAGCGTCAGTCAGTGCTATAGAGGCCAAACATGAGAGAGGCCTGGTTTGCCTGAGGTCAGGGATCATCTGTGGCTTATATACTAGGTGACTTTTTTTCTTTAAGGACTTTTGTTTAGTAAATAAATTAATGTTTGCAGATATGTATAGTATTATTCTGGCTTTATATTCTGAACTTAATTCAGATCATGCCTGGTCCCTCATCTTGGTGTTCAGCGTTCTTCATAATCTGGTAGGGGTTTTAGAGTCAGATAGACCTGGGTTTAAACCTTAGTTCTGCCCCTTATAAGCTGATAGCACCAACCTTACCAGGTTGTTATAAGGATTAAGTGCAATATTTGTGTACAAAGTAGGTGGTTTGTAAATGTGAGTCCCCAGCTCCCTGCTCCAGAGGGATCTCCATTGTCCTTTGTCAAGGATCCAGGATCAGTCTTGCCTCTGGACTTGTCCTCTGGCTCTTCTGTATGCTGTTGTGCCTCACGCTCTCCCATCTTCCTGACTCAAGGCCTAGCCTCAGTTTCACAGTCCCATGAGTTCATGGCATGGCCACCCCTTTTAGCCCTTCTTTGGCTCGGTTTGATTTTCCTCCAATAGTCATATGTAAGTTTCCTAGCTTGTGAATGCCCCCCAATACTGAAGCTTGAGCTTCTCTCCATTGCCTTCACAGAAAAGCTAAGCATAGGGCTGGGCACACAGGAGTGTGCAGCCACTGCCTTCTGATCGGCTTGCTTCTGCCCCATTACTGAGATCTGGATAGATGCCACAGAAGCCCAGAACTGGGCAATAACCCCACAGCCAAAAGCTTTGACTTAGATAGGCAAAAGTCTCCTCACACCACCAGCTTGATCTGGCTCCCACAAGGAGAACAGTCCATGGGAGCATAACTCATAGGAGGCTAATGTGGTCCCTGGAGCCCAGCTTTCACCCAGTGGGACCTGATCTTGGGGTGTGGCCCAGGCAGGCCCAGAATGGGGGAGGGAAAGGAAGCAGCAGATTGATTGCCAGATCTGTGGCCGTTATAGTAGGGGAAGTGTCCCAACTGGGAGTGGGGGAGGGGGAGAATGGGCTCTAAGAGATGGGGGAGTGTGGAGGCAATGGGAACTTACTATAGCCTTCTAACCTGCCTCCCTGACCTGGGGCTCCCCGTCGACAGCCCTCCTTGAAACTCATTCTAACTATAATCTGTCTGCGGGCATTCTCTTCCCTGAGCTCTGGGCACACCACCCTGACCCTCTACAAGCAGCCTCTACATACTCTCCTCCAAAATATAGAAAGTGACAATACTGACCGTCCCTGTGGGAATCCAGTATTTTTACCCCATTCGCATCCATCAACCCCTCCCCACCCCCACCTCCAACATCTGTCCGTCTGTCCTCCAGAGCCAAGTACTCTTGCCACTTCCTCCAGGAAAGTTTTTGCAAATCACCGAAATCCCAAATAACTTATCCCATCCCAGGTCTGGTCCTTATTTCTCTCACAGGTACATTCTACCTTGTATCACATGGAGGCTGATCTGAATCTTATCTCTCATCACTGGACTGGGAGGGTCTAGAGGGCAAGGTCCTAAGCTGATCTGTCTCCCTGGGCTGAGCACAGCACACAGTGACTATTAGTAAATAACTGAATGAGCTCAATCCATCCCTCATGTCTCTGCATAGAGGAGTTCCTCTTCCTGGAATTCTGCTTCCCTGCCTCAGAGCCTCCCAGTCCATCAGGGCCCAGTTCTATTCCCCAGCGTCTCCAGGACACCTAAGCAACCCCCTCTCCTGCCCTACCTTCCTCGGCACTCTCTCCACTATTCATTGCACTGAACAGGATGCCTCATGAGGATGGAAGTCTGTCTTCTTACTTCCAGAAGCCGGGCAGAGGGCTGAGCAAAAGCTGCAGACTGACACTTATCTCCTCCCCCATCAATCCAGACTCTGATTCTGGGAACAAGGAAGAGCCTCCATGCCCCGGAGACACAAGACAAGGGTAACCAACTTCCTCCTTCCTCTGTGGAGTACAATTTAGAGTAATGAACACACAGACTAGATTGCCCTATCCTCAGCTGGGAAGGTGGGAGTGGGGGTGGGATGCAGGCATAGCTGGCCCAGAGGTGATGAAGAAGATGGGTAGGAAAAGTGATCCTGATAAGGCTAAGGACTGGTAATAACAGAAGACCCTCGGTCAAGGATGAGGTGAGGATCAGGGCTGGTGTTGGAAATGGCTTTAGAAGCTCTGCAAGTCTGTGTTTTGCAGCAGAGGTGGAGAGGTGGAGAGGTGATATGAAGAGGCTCAAAGGGGCTGCAGCTGGCTGCAGCTGGGCTGGGAGGAGGAAGCTGGGGGAGACATGAGGTCAGTATGGGGCTGGGACCAGGCCAAGGGCTGAGTCTCCCTCGTTCTTCCCCTTCTCCCCATCAGCAGGGACAGAACCCAAGACAGCCTAGTTCCCAGCCTTAAAAAAAAAGCATGTAGGTTGAAGAACTCTCTGCTTCTTGCTACTCTCCACCCTTCAGCCCCTGCACAGGAGCCTGAATGGCAGCAGGCAGGGTAAGAGGCAGAGAGTTGACTCCACCTACCAGGGGCTAGGAGGAGGAGGAAACAAGATAGTTGTAGCTGGGAAGGCTGTGGGAGGCTGGGACCCTTTCACTGAGTCCCAGTTCCCTTCCTTCTCTCACCCTTCCAGCACTTGGGGTGCTCCTCAAAGGGTGAGCCCCAGGGCCAGGGCAGCTCTGCTGGGGGAGCTAAGGAGGCTGCCCCTCCCCCACCAGGCAGCACAGAGGAAGGCTCCAACACTTGCTTCCTCCTCCCTTCCTCCTCCCCACCTAACAGCAGCTCAGCAGTCCCGGGGCCCCACGAAAGGCCTGTGAAGTGGCACTTCCTTTGCCTCTGCTCATTTCACACGATGCTGTACAGAAATGCCATGCTTTACAGAAATGCCATCCTCTCAATCCTGCCCCCCCCACCCTGAAAATACCCACAGAGAGACCCAGGGCCGCCCTATCCCTTGGGCCCCGCCCCAGGTCTGAGGGGGTTTCCACAAGGGAAAAACACATCAGGGAGGAAACTCCGGCATCTATTTTCCACTGTCAGTGGGGCAGAGCTGGAGCAGGGCACAGGGTACTCCCCCGTATTGCTGCCCCTTGGCAAAATCCCCAACGCTGCCTACTTCTCTTCTCTGAACCTGTAAGAATCCTTGTGCTTTGGGGGGGGGGGGAAGAAGCCACAGGTCCTGTCCCTGGACAGGTACTTAGAGATTACTCAGGCCTCTGATCAAGGCTGGCAGGAGACAGGAGGGCCCAGAGTTAGGGGCACTGTTATGAGGAGCTTCTTGGGGGAAGGAGAGTTAGAGCTCTCAGTATTCTCTATGCTCATTGGCGGTATTAATAGGCAACTTCTTAATGCTGGCGCTGAGCCACGAGAGACAAAGTTGATCAGGATTATACAGAGTTGGGAGCAAATCCAGGACAAAGACCTCACAGTCTCCTAACCTCCAGCCTGATGTCACTTCCATGAAGGTGAAGGTGAGGGCTGTTATTCTGGCCTGGGAATAGGCCCATGTCTCTGGCCTCATTCAGGACGACCCTACAATGGTTTATCCCTTCAGGAAATGGGCCAAAGGGATCTATCTGGTTGATGCCTGAGCCCTTGTTGCTTCCACGTTCCCTTGACTCTCATGCCTAGCCTATACTAGGCCATGATTCAGCACTGACATTACTGGACGGACTGCCGTCCTACCCTGCCCCAACTGAGGAGCTCCTCCTCTAGGCTCTAGCTCCTGGGGAGATGCCCTCCGCCCATGACATGAGGACAAAAGAGGAAGCTAGACCCTAGACAGGAAAACCAATCTGTTCTGGGGAGGTGGCCCAGGCTCTGTCTTTGGTTTCCCTCCTCACATACCCCTACAAGCCTCATCACTAATGGGTCTACACTGTGTATGGAGAGAGAGGTCTTCACTCTGGGCCAGGGCCCCCCCACCTTCTTCCCACTTGTCCAGCTACTCCCATTGTAATATCTGTCTCACTATAACTACAGCTTCTCATATCTTGCTGCTTAAGACCTCCTAAAAGCTCGTATCAGCCACTTCATCTATCCTAATGAGCTGGCCAGAAACACCTCTCCATATCCTAGATTTCCAACCAGGATCTGTGACAATCTCCCATTAACCACGTCTTCCTAAAATAAGTACTGGTTAAGCAGGTGGGGAGTCATAACTCCCGAATGGTTTTTTAATGAGCCATGACGCTGAAAAAGGACTTTGCATGCACATCCTTCTCTGAGCTGAAGTTTTTGCAGGTCCCCGGGATTTCCTCCTGGAGAGGAACCCCCTATACCTCCCAGAAATAATAGGAGATATAGGGGGGTGGAAGAAGGGACGATTCATGGGAGAGGGACAACTGTGACAAGGGAAGAGAACAGAATGAGGAACCAGATTAGCCCTTAAATCTAGCTGTGCTTGGGAATCCCAAAAAAGTTCCCCTCCATTTCTCTTTTCTTTTCCTCTAGTGGAGAAAAATGAATACAGTAGACTTGAGGAGGTAGAGAGGCAGGATCTATCAGCATGCTTCCCAACAACTTGAGGAAGGAGCTTTAGAACGGGGACAAGAGCTTAATAGAGCCAGGCTGGACTGAAGTTAGACTCGGGAGAAATTCGTCAAAGAAATTCTCGAAAGAGGTAGGCCTCTAGGTGAGAGGGGGAATATTAAGGATGCCTGAGGTCAGAGGAGTCAGCAGAGGGCTTCCTGGCCACCAAGACCTTGCTGGACCCCAGGGCACGTGAGTTCCCAACCTGGGCAGGCCCCAGAAGGCAGTAGGGAAGAGGGGGCAGACACCTTTGCCTTACAATCCTCTTCTTTTCCTGAATTGGAACTAAAACAGTTACCACTGATGTTAGACCACCCATAGTCCTCCCTCTAGAATCCGACCTTTGCCTTCTCCCTTTCCTTCCATCACACCTAGCTGCTCTGGTCCCATTCCCCTAACAGGTGCTGATGGAACCAGTAAGCATTGGGGTCAGAGACCTTCGGGCTATCTCCCAGCCTGGAGACCTGGCCTCTTGGTTACGCAAACAAGGGTCTGGGTGATTTTGATTTCCCACGGCCTCTCTCACCAGTCTTATTCCTGTGTCACTCTACCCTGACTGCTACAGACTGCTTCCTCCTGCCTAACCACAACCTCGCCCACTGCAGGTTCCCTTCATTCTGCTGGCTTCCCCTGCTCTGGGCCCTCTCAAGGCTGAGGGCAGTTATTTTGTCTCCAAGAGATAAAGATATAGACACACTGACAAACCCATGCAAACACACATACTGAAAGGGTTTCCAGCCCTTAGAGATTTGAAACGGCTTTCCAACCCACCAAAGATCTGTACCCCAAAGCTGGAGACAAGTGGCTGAAAGGGAAGGGGACAAAGAAAGAGAATGAGAGGAGTGAGGGACGGTGGAAGAAGCGAGAGGGTGGGTATGTGTTGGGGAGCCAGAAGCTGGGCAAGGAAGGAAGGGGGGAAGCTGCAGGGAACA
This sequence comes from Paguma larvata, assembly GCA_030068075.1. Classification (NCBI taxonomy): domain Eukaryota; kingdom Metazoa; phylum Chordata; class Mammalia; order Carnivora; family Viverridae; genus Paguma; species Paguma larvata. Next base: position 57,483,084 of record CM057831.1, read on the forward strand.
GAGATGGACAGAGGGGCAGGGCAGGTGACAGGACAGGATGTAGGCATGACTGTGTGTTTAGGTGAAAAGACTGAGGAGGATGCAAGAAGAGGGCGATGGACGGTTTGTGGATAGGGTCTGAAGTAGGAACGGAGGAAGAGAAATGAGAATGTATAGAGTTCAGGCACTAACGATGGGGTGGGGGGAGTGGGATAATTTCCCAATTTATTCCCAATAATTTCCCCAAGTCCAGAGCCCCTGCTGCCTCCCAGAAGCTCTCTTCTCTCTAGCTCCCCCAAACAGTCCTGCTTTCAGCGATGCTGTCTTGTCAGGGGCTATCAGCACCCCTAGTCACCCGACAAGACCAGGCCCTCTCCTTCCTCAGTTTATCCCCACAAAGAGCAAGGCCAGTCCCAGGTCAGCTAGGCACAGAGGATGTTGCCTTACTAAATACTTGTTGCTTCATTCCAGGGATGGAGAGGATGGGAGTCAGAAAAATAGACATACAGAGAGAGGGACTGGGGCTGGCGGAGCTCCCCCGCCCTCCTCTGAGCGCACAGGACCTTGAACTGCAGCCTGCGAGTGTGGGTCCGGATTGGCACGGATCTTCCAGGGAGGGAGCTCTTTCTCTGCAGTCTAAGGCTTCACAGGCCACAGACACCGCCCCCCTCCAACCTCCCAAGTGTCACAACTGCCGGAGCAGAAGGAGCGCCTTCTCCAGCCCAGACGGCCCGCTCCCTTCATACACTTCGGGACCCCCCCCCAAACCTCTAAGGTCGCCCCAGCCCCGAGTCTCACGTCCCAGCTCTTCCACTTCAGAGACTTTTCTCTCAGAGCGGGAGACCCTCCCACCTCAGCGGTCCCTCGCTGCTCCCGGGAACCGGGGCAGCCTCCCTCGGTACAGAAACCCACCCTCCCAGAGCCGCCGCCGGCTCGCAGTGGCCGGCTCCCCGCCCCGCCCGGCCGGCCGCGCCCGCCCAACTTGCAGAGAGCCGAGAAGCTCCCGCCCGCGGCCTCCCGCAAGCAAACTTCCCCGGCCCGCGTCCGCGCGCAGGCCCCGCCGGCCAGGCTCCCCTCCCCCGGACCCCCAGCCCGCCGGCCCGCGCCGGGCCTCACCTGGTGCCCTCCCCGCCGCGGGGGAGCTGGGGGCGGCGGCAGCGGCTCGGGGCTCGAGAAGGAAGTGAGAGCGGGAGGCCGGAGGAAGTGGGGGGGGCGGGCCGGCCGGCCGGGGCGGGGCGCGGGGGCGGGCCCGGGCGGGGCGGGGCCCGACCAGGAAGTGCGGCGGCCTGGGCCCCCAGCTCCGGTCTCACCCCCGCCCCCACTGCCTGCCCTGCGCCCGCCGGGTCCTGCCCCCTTCCACCCCCCCGCCAGACCCCAGCTCTCTGCCTCTGAGGCTCTTAAGTCAGGCCTCCTAAGGTCAGGCCTCCCAGTCTCCTCCTTGCCACCCCCCCACCCCAATAGAGGCCCTAACCTAGGCACTAGGCTTTTGTCCCCCTCCCCGTATCTCGCCCCCACCAACCCCAGCGGGATGATGTTAAGAACAAGGCTTAGTCAAGCCCAGGATCGATCTCTGGCCGAGGCTGGGGGTTGGCCAGAATGGGTCCGGCTGGGGCAGTCCCCACCCCTGCCCCGAGCCCCGGGGGAGTGCGGAGTGGTGGTGATTCAGCAGTGGGAAGGCCCCAGACCCCTGGGGAGGGTGCAGAGACTGGGGGAAGGGGAGCTGGCGTCAGCACCCGGGGAAAGACAAGATCAGCAGAGGCGCCGGAGGAGCCGCGGGCCCCAAAAACAGGATGTCGTGTCGTCGTTCCGCAACCGGCTGCTCGGTGCGCCCTGGCTCTGGGGAGGGGGCGGGGCGGATGCAGGACGCAGGGCTCCCCTCGCCCGCTCATCTAGTTGCGGCGCGCAACTGCTCAGGGAGGCAGGGCCGCACCCAGGCCCGAGATCCTGCAGGCGCCCTGGGGACCAATGGGTGGGCAGGCTCGTGGGCGCCCTCTGGTGCTTCTGCACCCAGGTCTTGCTCGTGGAACTCTGACTCGAAATGGATATCCTTCGTTCAACACTAACTTTTCTGCGCGCACGTGCTGAGCTCCGTGCTGTGTACTGTGGTGGAAAACAGAGGCCTTTAAAACTGGCTCCCTGTCCTCCAAGAGGCTTTCCAGATAAAGAGAAGAACAACTCCGAGAATAAATAGCTTAACCTTTCTGAGCCTCAGCTCTATCTTTGGTAAAATAGTATAACCTCTCCATCCTGTAGTTGTGGAGAGATAACATGAGAATGGATGTAAAAGGCCTGCCTGACTCAAAGTAAACATTCAACAAATGCCTTAAAAAAAATCATGCTGGGGCTGCCTGGGTAGCTCAGTCGGCTGAACAGTTGAGCGTCTGGCTCAGGTCATGATCCCTGGGTGATGGAATCCAGCCCCGCCTCCTGCTCTGCGCTGAGCATGGAGCCTGCTTGAGATTCTCTCTTTTTTTTTTCTCTCTCTCTCTTTCCCCCCCGTCACTCCCTGGTGCTTGCTCTCTCTCTCTTTAAAAAAAAAAATCATGCTATGAGTTTCCTAAACACAACGCGCCTACCCACATCTTTGGGTCTTTGCCCGTTCTATTCCCTCTGCCTGCCTTATATTCTGTATTGACTTCAGGTGAAATCCACTCAGACTTTCACAATTCGGCCCTAATGGACTACACCCTCCCTGGCTGCCATCATCCCTCCTCCCACACCACACGTGCGGACACACATACACACAGACACCTCTGCCATGCATGCACTTGATAGTCTCTCTGTGCTGTCTAGTGGAAATAATGTAAGCCACACGTGGAACTTAAAATTTTCTAGTGATGACATTGTTCAAAAAGTAAAAAGAAACAGGTAAAATTAATTTTAATGGTATGTTTTATGGAGCCTGATATAGCCAAAATATTCTCATTCAACATTTAGCCAATATAAAAATTATTGACGATAAAAATCAATAGGATATTTTACAGTCTTTTTTTATATATACCAAGGCTTTGAAATGTGGTATGTGTTGTATACTTTGACTAAATCTGAATCTTGGCTAGACACATTTCAAGCGCTCTTTAGTACATATAGCTAGCGAGTATGGTGTAGGGCAACAAAGTAGAGCCTCTGTCAGATTCAGGCTGGTAGTTGACTGAGTAGATGAATTCATTTTCCATGAGCCTTCTGTCAAAGCTTGTCCAGATCTTCCTAGGTGTAGGCTGGGTCTCTCTCCTCCCTCTCCATAGCACTTGGGACAAAGTCCTCTCTGTGGAAAAGAGGAGAGGAGGAAAGACAAAAAGAAAATCTGATTCCCCTTGATAGCCTACTGGGCGCACATAGTTGGTGCTTGGTGTTTGATAATGAAGAAAGGATTGTGAGTTTCTATAAAAGACAGGGTTCAGTGGAGGACTATATACTAAAGCAGCTTCTATAAAGCCAATAAAAATTGTGTCCCAGAACAAAGGTGTCTGAGCCATGTTCCTAGAGTTCCCTTCCCAGGACTTGAAGGCAGGAAAATAGTGGGGCTCTGGCCTCCCTTCCCTTCAAACCAGAGCTAATTTGCTTTTATCTGATTTATATACTAGTGTTCTAGATAAAGAGCTTATTTTAAAAAAAGTTTCCTGCAAAAAAATTTGAAAATCTGTTTTAGAAGCATAGTGGTAGTAAAAGTAGGGTGCACATTCCATGCAGTAGACCAAAAGTCTGGGTTGGCAGCCTGGGGTCAGACTGCATATCCAGAGCCTTAGGTCTTGGGCATGCCTGGCCCTGGTTCAGCTTGCTTTGGTGGGAGAACCTGACTTGGCCTGGAGGATTTCATGGTCTGGTGGGATATGCGGCTCCTGCATATGAAGCTGCCAGAGGAGGAACAGCCCTGGGCTTCAGAAGACCTGAAGTCTAGTCTTGGCCCAGCCAGACCAGCTTATGCTAGGCCTCACCCTTCTCTGGGTCTCGGACTACTCCACTGGAAAACAAGGGGTTAAATTAGATGCTACCCTTTGAGCTCTGACTTTCTATGACATACTCTTCAGGATAATAATTAAGTAATCAAGGTTTATGCATGCAGCATATTGCTCATAGTTCTTTAGTGCCATTTAGGTCATCTTGCTTTGTGCTCTAGTTAATTGTATCTGGGCCTGATGAGTGTCTCCCCCACTGACGGTAAGTCCTTTGAGGTTGTGTCTGATTCACCTTCGTGTTCACCCACTGGGCCTGGCACAGGCAGGCCTGAGTACCCATTTGCATTCAGTATACACCTGTGGAATTAAATTGCCATAATAAGTGTATAGAACCATCAGAGGTCAGGTGACTTAGAACCACTTTTATGGCACAGATATAGGATGGGCCAATAAGGCCAGAGGAGTGGGAGACAGGTAATGGGGTGGAACTGTCTGGAAAGGCTTCTTGGAGAAGAAAGATGCTTAGGTGAAGAGTGTAGGAAGAGGGCCCAAGCCCCAAAGGGCTATTTTTTCTTCCTACTCTCTCACTTGCTTTCCTTGAATAGGTGAGTTCTTGGCAGGTGGTGTATGTTTGTGCTAATAAGCAGCTAAGAAACAAGGACACCCACCAGGACATTTAGAAGTGAGACAAAGGGAAACCCTGGGTGACTCAGTCAGTTAAGCTCAGGTCATGATCTCATTATGTTGGTGAGTTGGAGCCCCCAGTTGGGCTCTGTGGGACAGCTCAGAGCCTAGAGACTGCTTTGGATTCTATGTCTCCCTCTCTCTCTGCCCTTCCCCTGCTCATGCTCTGTCTCTCTCAAAGAAAAATAAACATTAAAAAAAAATTTTAGATCCTCTGTCCCCCACTCTCTCTGTCCCTCCTCCCTGCCCCTCCCCTGCTCTCATGCATGCTTTCTTTCTCAAAAATAAACATTTAAAAAAAAGTGAGACGATGCATGAAAGTACTTGGTAGAGGTAGAACAGAGAGATCAAAGATAGGTTCTGGAGCCAGACAGTCCAGGATTCAATTCCTGGTTGTATCACTTACGCTGCGGCCTTTGACAAGTCCTATGAACTCTCTCATTCATTCCTTGAACACATTTTATTGAAAACCTTCTCTAGTCTAGGTATAATGTCACATGCCAATGACGCAGAGGTGAAAAACACAGGTAAGTCCCTATCCTGATGTAACTAGCAAGGGAAATAGATCTTAAACAGGTAATTATACAAAAGTACGGAGCGCTGTAAGAACATAGAACGGAGCCATTTAGTTTCATTTTAAAATAGGAAAGACAATGCTACGTGCTTTGTGGGATTATGAGATAATTCAAGTAGAGTCCTAAGCAGTTTGCCCAGGGTATGACAAACATTAATTTCTCTATATGCCCATGACTTGACTCCCCTAAAAGAGCAGGGCAGAGACAGAGAGGAGGAGGAAAAAAGCCCTGAAATGATCTCACCTCTGCCGTGGTGTCTTCTGGAACAGGTCTTCCCAGCTTAGTCTGTGTGAGCTCTAGCTCCTATAGCTCACGGGTAGACCACACGGGTCTTCTGTTCAGCCCCAGTTGCAGCATCTTCAGGTTAACCCTAATTCTGAGTTGTCCTTTGTCTCTCCTGTGGCTCAGGGGACTCAGGCTTGGTGGGGCTCCTCTTCGTCCCCTGGTGTTCCCTCTCTCAGCCTGCCATAGGGTTAAAAGTAGGAGTCTCTCTTTCATTACTTCCGTTTATTGCTCCCACCAAATACAACACTGATGTCCCATTTTATGACAAGGGAAGATGAGCAAAACAGGAGATAGCAAAAAGAACAAACAGGGGAATTGACAAATTAAACAAAGTTCTAGAGTTGCCTCCTCTAATCCATTGTTCCTGAATCCCCCTGAGGAACTAACTAGATGGGGGAAGGAAGAACTAGGGGCTTGCCCTATCTAGAGGAGGCTCCCTCCTCCCAGACAGGCAGAACAATAGTTGCCTTGTTTGCCTCCAGAACACCTTTGCATCTTTGAGGTTCTCCAAACTGGGTGGTACAGGTCATTTGACATAATCCCCTCTGGGAATTCCTCCTCCTTCAGTTCTGGTGTGTTCCAGGAGCAATTCATTTTGCGCAGAGTCACACAGCAGTTCCTGCATGTGAATCTAGGCAATCTAATTGTGAAACCCCTCCCCCTCGCTCCATCTGTGTGCCTCCGCACAGCCTTGCTGATTGCTTTAGGCAGTGACTTGTTCCTCCTCTGTGCTCCCTCACCTGCCCCTGTGCCAATTCCTATCAAGACATTATCAATAAGTGCTAATTACTACTCATATACAAATGCCCCTAAAAACCAAACTCTTTGAAGATAGGAATTGGGTTGTTATGAACAGGTGCTCAGTATATGTTAAATCAATAAATGAACATTAGTAGTAAGATTCTAGACTTAATTTTGGAAGAGGAGGTGATTTTCTTTGTGAAACTAGCATGGGAAGAATTGTTAGAAGCCGAGATCTCTCTCTTCCTTCCTTACCCAGCCAGACCCTGTGTGTGGCTTCTCAGTGGTAGCTGTAGTTGGCATTTTTGGACACCAGGGAGCGCCACTAATAACACAGCTCAAACTCAGAGATTCTAAACTTTTGTGAGCAGATTTAGGACTCTATTACACTTTTACTGGAGACACTGTCACTTTCTAAATGAAAGCTATTGGTACCAGAATCTCTGTGGTGTAGAGGAATGACAGTCGGGGACAAAACGGCTGGTTCATAGAGAACACACATCATGCACTTATGTACTTTTATTGAGTACCAGCTATGTACTGGGTACGGTCTTAGCCTGGGAGAATATGAAGATGAATGAAATTCAGTCCATGAACTCAGAAGCTAATGGGGAAGACAGATACTTACGAGAGAATCATAATCCAGTTATATAAGTACTCTAAGGTATAGCAGAAGACTGGAGACACAGGGCAAGTCAGACAAGGTGCCAAAGGAAGGAAGGAGTGACTTTTGAGCTGGGCATTTTTTTTTCTTTTTTTAGACTAATCATAACTTTCGGTTCACGCTATGCTGTCATCATTGCTCAAGGCAAGGATGCTTTTCTTTCACTGGAGCTGAGACTTGAAGAATAGAGAGAGGGGCACCTGGGTGGCTCAGTGAGTTGAGCGTCCGACTTCGGCTCAGGTCATGATCTCGAAGTCCATGAGTTCGAGCCCCGCATCAGGCTCTGTGCTGATGGCTCAGAGCCTGGAGCCTGCTTTGGATTCTGTGTCTCCCTCTCTCTCTGCCCCTCCCCCACTCATGCTCTGTCTCTCTCTGTTTCAAAAATAATAAACATTAAAAAAATTAAAAAAAAAAGAATAGAGAGAAAATCACAAGGAAGAGAGCTTGATGTGGTGGCCTCAGCCTCATTTTTTAAATCTATATAAATATAGCCTCTGTCTTAGCTAGCAGAGCTCTTTTGAAGGAGGGATGAGATAATAGATGTGAAAGCTCTTGCAAATAGTGAAATAGAGGCATGACAATTATTAATCCAATTTGATTTAACCAACATCTGCAGAAAATCAGGAGCAAGGCCCTAAGAGGAATTCAAGGGAGGTACACCCGGTATATGGTAAAGGTATATGTATAGGTTTAAAAAAGATAGAGAGAGGGGCGCCTGGGTGTCTCAGTTGGTTAAGTGTCTGATTTTTGATTTCGGCTCAGGTCATGATCTTGTGGTTTGGAGGCTCAGGCCCTGCATCTAGCTCTGCGTCGATGGTGTAGAGCCTGTTTGGAATTTTCTGCTTCTCTCCCTCTCTACCCTTTCCTGCTCACGTGTGCTCTCTCTCTCGAAATAAATAAACATTTAAAAAAAAAAGAAAGAAAGAATAGAAAAAGAGAGGTAGAAAAAAAAGATCTTTGGTTCCTCCTGAGACTCATAATGTGATGAGTGGTTCTTGAAGATTCTACACTCACATGAGGACCCAACATAGGGGCTATTGAGATCAGAGTCACAGCTTCAGATCCAGGAAGATCCATGAGGTCTCAGGATTTTCCTGTTTTGTAGAATATTAAAACCAAACTGGATTAATAACCTGGTACTCAACCATCCTACAGTTGGGGAGACTGAAATCGAGAGGCAACTGGCTTTTCTGATGTTACATCATGATCTTGCAGGTAGAGAAAGAAAACCAAAATGTTTCTCCTGTTATCCAGGCCGTGGCTTTGGTTCCCACATACCCTTTATTTTTATTTTTAATTGTGGTAAATTACACATAACATAAAGTTTACCTTTTTTACCATTAAAAAAGAATTTATTTATTTATTTTGAGAGAGAGAGAAGGGCAGAGAGAGAGGGAGAGAGAGAGTCCCAAGCAGGCTCTGCACTGCCAGCATGAAGCCTGATGTGGGGCTTGAATCCATGAGATCATCACCAGAACCAAAATCAAGTTGGACCCTCAACCGACTGAGCCACCCAGGTGCCCCAGCTTTTTCACCACTTCTGACTGTCCAGTTCAGTCATGTAAGGTACAATTCACATTGTTTGGCCCCCAGTCTCCAGAACACTTTTCATCTTGAAAAACTGAAACTATATTCATTAAACAATTCCCTTTCCTCTGCTGGCAGCTACCATCCTACTTTCTGACCCTCTGAATTTCACTCTAGGTACGTCACACAAGTAGAATCCTATAGTATTTGTCTTTCGTGACCAGCTTATTTTATTTAGCATAATGTCCTCGAGGTTCATCTATGTTGTAGCTTGTAGAATTTCCTCCCTTTTTAAGGCCGAATGATATTCCACTGAATGTATATACCACATCTTATTTATTCATTTGTCTGTCCATAGACGCTCAGATTGCTTCTACATTTTGGCAGTTGTGAATAGTGCGGCTATGAACATGGGCGTACAAATATCTCTTTGAGGGACGCCTGTGTGGCTCAGTCAGTTAAGCATCTGACTTTCGATTTCGGCTTGAATTATGATCTCCAGGTTGTGAGATTGAACCCTGCACTAGGGCTCTGTGCCGACAGCACTGAGTCTGCTTGAGATTCTCCCTCTCTCCCTCCCTCTCTGCCCCTCCCCATCATGCGTTCATGCATGCTCATGCTCTCTTTCTCTCTCAAAATGAATAAACATTTAAAAAAGCTTCAAATATCTCTTTGAAACCCTGCTTTCAATTTTTTTTGAGTATATATTCAGAAGTTGAATTGCTGGATTATATGCTAATTCTACTTTTCGTTATCAGACACCGTTTTAGCCTCATAGGAAATGCATAGCATGCTCTGAGAGGTTCAAGTTCTTGATGTGAATTGGTAATAGACCCTCACTTCCTGCCTTCGAGACCAAGGCTTTTTGTATCAAATGGGTTAGGCACCCACACTCCCAAAGAAATCGTGTGGTACTTCAGAGCAATGCTGCAGTCGAGTCTGAAGGAAGTTAAGCACGCTTTACTTTCTTTTTCTCTGGTGTGTTCTCTTAGACCAATGAGTGAACGGGCAGGTCGGCTTAGGCAGAAACGACAAACTAGCAATCTGAGTGATTAATTTATGCTACAAATGTGTTTTGTGTGGTCTATTCAGGGTTTTTACCTAAAACTGCTAGTACTAAAAAAAGGGATATGTCTTATAAGAGTCCAGCTTTCGATCTTCTCTTCATGCTCCAGCAATTCGAGTCCACCTTCCTGCCTGCTCTCCAGGGTACCACTCCCTGTCACCTACCTACTCCTCTCAATTACATTACCTGTCTACCATTTGAGCTTAAGACCCCTAACTCAGAGCAAATGTCTAACAGAACCTAGGTCAGGGGCTCATCTTCCGTGCTGGCCAATTTCCTAGCACAGAGTTGTTATTCAAGAAATATTTTGGTGGTTAAATGAGTTAACTCATGTCGCCAGCTTTTACCGAGCGCTTACTATGTGCAGAGCTGGTGACTGGATCCTCCTTTCTCAGAAATGAATTAAAGCACAGTTCTCCTGACCTCTGAAAACTCAATCCTATGGGGTGGAGGGAGGCGATGTTACTTGGGTCCAGTTCGGGACCAGAGGCGCTGGTCAGACGTGGGAGCTTCTGAGAAAACCTTGAACTGTATATGGATGAAGCTATATGAGGAGCTAGAGGTAGCAGGGGAGAGAAGCCACCGCAGATACAAAGGCAGGGTGGCGAAGGTTCAGTGTGTTTGAGGAACTTTAAAGAAGGCCAGCGCGACTGGAGCTTAAGAAGAGAGTGGGGGAGAGTGGTAGTAGATGACGTTAGACGTGTATTTTTATATCAACAGCCTAACCCTTAAGCCAGGCAGCTGTTGGGTAAATCCACGTTCCCGGTCTTCAGAGGGCTCGCTCAGAACAGGTAGCTAGCTTAGCACGGTCAGTCAGAGGAGGGCCCGGGCCTAATCCCTTCCCCTGCCTCCGGTGCCAAGGACAGGATAGGGCACAGAGCAGGTTTTAGTAAAGATCTGCTGACAGCATACTCAGAGAGAGAACAGGAAATGCAGGCTCCGTTGAAGGAGGCCCAGGCGCGGCTCTCTCTTGATTGGGGCACCCATTCTAAGTCGCTAACACCTCCTCCAAGCGACACAGGGAGCTGGGAGAGTGAGAGGCAGAGAGGAACCAGCCACAGGCCCTACCCACAAAAACCTCAAAGGGGAGGGGATTTTAGGGGCAGGTATGAAAATGGGATGTGACAGTTAAGGGAAGGCATCCGACTTGCTTGGATGAGGCAGGGAGAGGGGTCAGAAAGGCAGATGGGTTCTTTAGCCGAGACGTAAGGGATGTGTAGGGCAATTTTACGTATAGCGTTTTGTACGTTTCATTTTGTTTTCTGGGCATCATTTCCTTTGAAATCACTCGCAGTCCCTAATGGGCTGTCCCGGGGCGGGCCCTTGCTTCACTCCCCAACCCTCTGCAAAGGGGCAGGGCCTCCCAGGAGCTCCAGTCTTGTCTGCAGCACCCAGATTTGTCCGCCAGGGGCCACTGCGCACGGGTGACTAAGCGCGCAGGTTCCTAAACTGCAGAGAGGAGGAAGCTGATTGGCTGCGCGGTGCGGCGGGCAGGCGGAGCCTGAAAGCGGGCTCAGGGTTGGGGGCTGGGAGCGTGCCCCCGGCCCAACCGGGCCAGGCCGTTGTCGCTTTAGGCAGTCCGAGACTGCAATCATTGTGCCGGGGGCCTCTGTCCAACCCCGCTCTAGAGCTAAGGCGACTGGAGCAGCACCGAGGCCCGGAGATGCGGGCAGGGCAGTTACTGCCGCCGTCGCCGCAGGCCTGGGTTACCTGAGCAACTGCGTGTCGGTGGCCCGCCAGCCCAACCGCGGGCGGTTAGAGAGGGAGAGACTCCCGTGAGGGAAGGGGAGGTTGGGACCCGACCCTTGGTGCGGGAGGGGTGTCCCACTGGCAGAGGCTGGTGCGGGCCAGGGTCCGAGGGAGCCCGTTGCGGGCTGGGGGCACCCGGCGGCAGCCTCCAACAGGTTATTCCGGGATAAGCCCCGCGCCGGGGCGGGCCGGGCTTCGCTGGGGGCCGGGCGGCGCGGGGCGGGCCTGCAGGAGAGCACGCCCCCGCCCGCCCCGGGCCCGCCCCGCGCCGCCCGCCAGCCTGCCGGGGAGCCGCTGTCCCGGGCCTGGCCAGTGCGCGTCCGCCTGCTGAACCTGGGCACCGCCGGCCGCCTGGGCACGGGACTGGGCGGGGGCGCTGACCTCGGCCTAGGAGGCCTGGGATCCCGGAGCCGCCCGCGCCCGCGGGGACCTGCGAGTTGCACGCCCTCTCCCAGCCTGTGCTGCTCGCGGCTACTCGGCGGGGCGAGGCCAGGTGCCCCCCTCTTCCCCTTCCTTCCCTCCCTCCCCCACTCCGGTGCCCGCGGGAGATCCCGCCCGTCCGCCCCCCTCCCGCAGAGGTGTAGCCCGCTGCGGAGCTGACAGCGGCCCCGCAGCCACCCTGTCCAAACTCTCCGGAAGCGGCCGGAGCAGACCCGGCGCTCAGGCCGCCGCAGCTCCGGCGGACCCACTGTTGGACCGGAGGCACCCGCCCTCCTCCCGCGCCCAAACTTGGAGCACTTGACCTTTGGCTGTCGGAGGAGGCAGGCCGGCGGGTGGCTGGACAGCTGCGGCGCCTCGAGGGCATCTTGCCTGGGATTCCAGGACTGTCGGCTACACTTCTGGGCTCCCGGCTTTGCCTCTGGGATCCCGAGGTGTCCACATCAGGCGCATGTTGACTGAGACCTAGAGTCATGGATGTGTGCGCCCGTGTTGCCCTGTGGCTCCTCTGGGGGCTCCTCCTGCATCACGGCCAGAGCTTCAGCCATAGCCACAGCGAGAAGGGTACAGGAACTGGCTCAGGGGCTAGTTCTGAGGAGTCCACTGCAGCAGGTAAGGCCTTGCCATGGGCTTGACTGGGCTGGGGGCGTTGACTCAGAGCTGAAGTGGTCTAGTGGGCAAGTTGAACCTTAGGTTTCTACATATGTGGTTGATGGAAGACCCACACATGGCACTATCTGTTCTGGGTAGCCCAAGGAGTTCTTTCTGTTCAGGAGCCATGGCTAATGTTTCTGTCTCTCATGAACAACTTTCCTCCTCCCTCCCCAGTTTGTCTTTTGTCCCTAACCAGAAGAGGTTGGCCTTTGGGGCACCTTGGCCTTTCAGATCATCAAGCCAGGACCCCTTCTCAGGACTACTTGTCAGGAAGAATGGCTTGGGCAGATGATAAGTCTATTGCTCTTGGCCAGTTTCAGCACTTGGCAGCACAGGGGAGGTGGAGGCTACTTGGGTTGGGCAGGGAGAGTAGGGCTGGGCCAACTCTATTGCCCTATAGCTTGGTGTTGAGGTGTGTCTTTCTGTTCCAACAAGTGTGGGAAACTTAGTCCCTCCCTTCCCTTAGGTAATCTGCTGTCTTTTAGCTATCCCATTTGAAATATCAGCGTAGTTCCTTAGATAGAATCCTACTTACCACTAGGGAGTTAAATGGCTTTTACTTACATAGGCATGGTATAATTTCTGGGACCACTTGTTGATTTAGTCTGTTTCTTCTGACTGATCAGGGTAGGAATTCTATGACTTGTTTGATCTGTTTTTCCTTGTGCAAATCATGGAGACTTGTCAGATATCAGGAGCTCTGGTGATCTGTTGCAGAAGGAAAGAATACTTTTGTAAAATTCAGTTGTTTTACCCAAGGCTTGAAAGGAATTCAGTCTTCTTTCTCCATTTCTCTCACTCTTTCATTGTGATCTCTGGGATTCAGAGTTCTGATGAGGATAGGCAAGCTTAAATGAGGGGACTGTTCAGTGGATATTCATTGATACAGGGAGGAAAAGGAAACATAGGTCATCGTGGCTGGGGAGTTTCATGAACAGATCCAGATGCTGGCTTTGGGGTAGACTCTTTCTCCGATAACTCCCTTTTTTTAACTTCTTTGATTACGAGTGAGTGCGATTCCAAATATCTGAAGGGCTGGTTCCATTTGAGGTGGGGATTGCCCTATGTACAAGTACAGCACCTCGGCTGTTATTTTGAAGATAGGTCCTTCTTGCATATTGATCCTCTTTCTCCATATGGTATCTTCTTGGGCCCTGAAATGTCGCTCAAAGCTCAGTTGTCATTGGGTTGTGAAGGCAAAGACTAGTAGGCAGATGTAGATCAAAGTGGAGCATCTCTGCTATTTCAGTGACATTCCTGTTTGTAACTGATAAAAGTCCTTTTCTCACCCTAAAATATGAGTGCCTGATATAAAATGAGTATTTTTTTGGGAGGGGGAGGTGTTTTAGATCTTAGACACAGGCTAAAGGGATAAAATTTTGAATTTTAGGCATTAGCTTACTATCAAGATGTGTGTGTGTGTGTGTGCGCGTGCGCGCGCGTGCACACGCACCTGTGCAAGGTAAGATGCATTCTAGCATCCTCAGAACCATTCCATGACTTGAACTTAGGGAGACAGCCCCCTTTACAACATATCTTAGAGGACGGGCTATGCTGATTATATCAGTTAGGACTCTTGTTTGGTCTTTGATTCCTCTCAGTTCAGAAATTAGTTTCTGTTGGGGTGCCTGGGTGACTCAGTTGGTTAGGTGTCTGACTCTGGATTTTGGCTTGGGTCATGATCCCGTGGTTCATGGGTTCGAGCCCTGTGTTGGGCTCTGCACTGATGGCACAGAACATGCTTGGTATTCTATCTCTCCCTCTCTGCCCCTATCTTGCTCTGTCTCAAAACTAAATAAACATTAGCGGCGCCTGGGTGGCTCAGTCAATTAAGCATTCGACTTCAGCTCAGGTCATGAGCTTATTGTTCTTGGGATCAAGCCTCACATCGGGCTTTGTGCTGTTGGTATGGAGTCTGCCTGGGATTCTCACTCTCTCTCCTCTCTGCCCCTCCCTTACTTGCTCTCTCTCTCTCAAAATAAATAAATAAACTTAAAAATATAAATCAGCATTAAAAAAATTAGTTTCTGTTGTCACAATAATACTGAATCCCAAGGAGGGAAGACTCAGAGAGCCTAGGTGCTGGGCGCGGTTATAGTTTGTGGGAATCTGGGGACCCCAGCACTGTTGTTCTAGGAGGTTGTCCCCTTGGGCCTGGCCTGTCTGGGACTCATTTTTTGCAAAGAGATGGCTCATGGACTGGACTCTGCTAAAGGATTTGGAGAGAAACTTTCTATGCAGCCAGGCACTCTCCTAGCTTTTCCAGTCCCATGTATTGTTAGAACACAGGAATTTTACTTGTCTGTAAACTTGCTATTTCTCTAATCAGATTCAGCATACCCAGTCAATTTATATGTTCTCTACTGTTTATTTTTATTTATTTTTTAGAATGTTTATTTATTTTGAGAGAGAGAGAGGGAGAGAGAGAATCCCAGGCAGGCTCTGTGATGTCAGTGCAGAGCCCGATGCAGGGCTCAGTCTTACAAACCTTGAGATCATGCCCTGAGTCAAAATCAAAAGTCAGGGGTGCCTGGGTGGCTCGGTGGGTTGAGCATTTGACTTCAGCTCAGGTTATGATCTCACGGTTTGTGAGTTGGAGCCCCGCGTCAGGCTCTGTGCTGACAGCTCAGAGCCCGGAGCCTGCTTCAGATTCTGTCTCCCTCTCTCTCTGCCCCTCCCCTATTCATGCTCTGTCTCTCTCTGTCTCTCAAAAATAAATAAATATTAAAAAAAAAATCAAGAGTCAGATGCTTAACTGACTGAGTCACCCAGGCACCCCAAAATTTATATATATTTTATATTTTTAAGTAATCTATACACCCAAAGTGGGACTTGAACCTAAGACCCCAAGATCAAGAGTCACATATCTACTAACTGAGCCGGCCTTGTGTCCCTTGTTCTCTACAGTTTATATTTTACAATTACACAGCTGTTTTTCCTGCAAAAGCCTCATAGTCGCCTACTAGAATGCATGGCAGGTGGTATTATCCCCATTTTTATAGGTGAAGAAACTGGTCCTGTGCAGTCTTACAGGCAGGTCTTAGATTTCTTCCATCTCCTCCGGCTCTGCCGTGTTAAAGGAGTGCCAGACGGAGCCAAGGGAATGTTACTTTCTTCTCGGTGAATTGTTTAGGCAGGCCCTGGTGACTGTGGCTGACATCCAGATCTTCTGCAGGGGCCAGGTTTTTTCTCTTGTTGGATGTGTATGTTCATCTGGAAGCCCTGTTCCTGTAGCGAAGGCAGGTGCTCTGCTATGAGGCTCTCTCATTGGACAGTAGGGAGGCCATTCCTGTCACCTTCTGGCTCTCCGATGTCTGCACCCCCAGCCGTGCTAAGTCACTTTCTCAATAAAGATCTGTGCCTCGGAGTGCTACCCTGGGGACTGCATTTCTGAAGCTGGCCTGGAACTGGTGCTTGGAACTTCCCGTACACTCTGGGCTCATTGCTTCCAGACACTCAAAATGTTTTCTGTAGAATCTTTGTGGGGGGATCCCAGGTGAGTCAGGTTGTGACTGCCATTGTTGGAGGTGCTGAGGGCCTCTGATCAGAAACTGTGGTGTGACTCATTATAGCCAACACAGGGACTTGGAGGATGGGCATCTAGGCAGTTTGCAGACTGCAGGCTGGCTTCTCAATCAACCCCTGATGGTAGTGGGAAGCCAGATCCCTGCCTGCCCACCCGGCTAGTTGCTGCTGCCTCCGAGGCTATAAATGGCCTGGCCATCTTGGTGGCTATGCTAATTTTAGCTGAGGGTAGCTCCCGGAACTGGATTGGGGCCAAGAGCAGGTGGGTGGGGCTTGGCTGAGGCTAATATCGGGGCTGAGAGAGGGTCACATTAATCCTGGGGCAGCTAGGACATCATCTGCATCCACACCTCAGCTTTGACAATCACCTCTCAGCTAGGTTAATTTATTCAGCAAACCTCGAACAGTGCCAGGTCGTGTGCTATTTATTCAACAGATGTTTGAGTATCTTCTCTGGGCCACACACTATGTTTGGTGGCAAGAATTTAAGGATGAACAAAACAGACATATTCTCTGGCCTCAAGGAGTTGACAGTCTAGTGGGGAAATAGGAAATAAATACATAAATAAATATATTTTCGCATGGTGGGTGCTGTGAGAGGAAGCATAAGCAGAGTGCTTTTTGGAGAATAGGAGGACAGAGATCCAGCTGAAGTAGCAACTCAGTGCCCAGTAAGACATTAATAACAGCAGCAATAATAGCAGCTAGCCTTTGTAGCGCTTAGTGTGTGGCAGACATTATTCCAGACACTATTTCATTTATTTCTTACAATCATCTGGTGTGCTAAGTATTAGCCCTGTTTTGTGTTTGAGGAAACGGAATCATGGAGAGGTAAGTAACTTGCCCAAGGTTATATAGTGAGTGGGGAGTAGAGCCAGAATTTGAATCCAGGCAGCCTGACTTTTCTCCCTGCCTTCTCCTCAGCCCTTAGGTTATACACTCTCTCACAACTTGTGATAAACGCTGTGATAGAGGTATTGTATGTACACACAAAAGACTGTGGGAAGCCCAGAGGAGCAAGTGACTAACAGTGCCTGGGAGAGCTGGGGGAGGCATTTCAGTTTCCCCCATAATTTTTTCTCAGATCTTAGGAGATAAAAAGTGGTTGCCTAATTCAGAAGTTAAGAGGTGGAAACATCAGTTAGTTCAACCCACTTGTTTTTACAAATGAGGAAACCGACATCCAGAGAAGCATCAAATAGAGGTTCCACGGTGGGTTACTGGTGGAACTAGATGAAGACAATCGAGTCAAGGACCCTGACTTAATTGGTTAATCAGTCCACAAGCCCATAATGAGTGCTTACTGCTTGCTTGCACTATAGAAGAGACAGGGCTACCGAAGAAGTCTAAGTCTGGGGGTAGGGTGGGAATATATATTTAGAGAATATTAAATGTAGCATAAAGCACAGGGCTAGGCTGAGGTGACTGGGGAGGGCTTCCTGGAAGGAAGAGTTGGATAGAGGCAGAAGGGAACCAAGAGGGAGTGGTGGTCTCAACTTGGGGAAGGCTGGAGGAAAGGGGGCATTGTGGATGCCTGGGTCACGAGTGGGAGCACATGGAGTCTCACTGTTTGGCCCCTGGCTGAACAATAACTGGGCAGAGTTGCCTCATACTTGACCAGTTATCTCGCATGAGGGCCTGTAGACAGAAGATTGCACTCAGATGTAATCTAGCGGCGGATCTAAGAACTACCATAATTTTGAAGTAATGCTGAGTGTAAACAATATTTTGAGATGTCTACAACAGCGTAATGTAATGTGAAAGTGTCTATCATTTCTTTTGGTGGCAAAATCATAGTTCCTGTTAGTAATACTATGGTTGGTCGCCCATAATATATAATTGAAGGAAATGTTAACTTTCAGTGAAAGAATGTTGGAAATAAAGACGTAATTTCTTTCCTATCCAAATTCACAGGCCCCTCTGAGTTCTATCCATGGGCTCCTTAGGAATGTGGAGCCTTCATGTTAAGAATGCCTGCTCTCTGGCAAGGAACGGATGAGGTCTTGTTGAGGGGAATGGTTTCCTAGGGTTCCACAGGACTTGGGTTTGAGCACCAAGGGGCCCCTGGTTTCCTGCTGAGTAACTTTGAGATACGTTGCTTAATGACTTCATGGGCATGCTGTGGTACTTTCCCTTTGTGGCAAATGACACTCCAGGAAACTCAGCAGCTCTGGCTGTTAGACTTCTAGGGAGAGAGAAACACACCAAACTGGGCTTCCAATAGAATTTTTCTCTCCCTCCCTTTCCCCCTCTTCCTTCCTTTCTTCCTTCCTTCCTTTCTCTCTCTCTCTTTCTCTTTCTCTCTCGTTACTGCTGATAAAAACTGTGAAATATTTTGGGGCGCCTGGGTGGCTCAGTCGGTTGAGTATCCAATTTCACCTCAGGTCAGGATCTTGTGGTTTGTGGGTTCAAGCCCGGTGTTGGGCTCTGTGCTGACAGCTTGAAGCCTGAAGCCTGTCTCCCCTCCCTCTCCTTGCCCCTCCCCCACTTGCACTCTGTCTCTCTCTCTCAAAAACAAATAAACATTAAAAAATATGAAATACTTAAGATATATAAAAAAGTATAAAGAATAATACATTGCATACCATGTGCCCAGGACACAGTTTAAGAAATAAGATCATAACAATACAGAGCTTTCTTTATTACCCCCAGGACACTTTGTATAAATTTCCAGTGTAGCACGTAACACATTGTATATATGTTTGCTCTCTCCCAAGTGTAAGTTCTGTGGAAGAAGGGAGTAGGGGTTGTACTTTATTTATCTCTGTTTTTATTGGGCCAAGCCTAAAACCTCTTTTAAAGTTTGTTGGAAAAACTGGAATCTGGACCTATTTGAATGGTTCGTATTTTCTCTCTTCATTTCAAACCATCACATTCTGGGCTATTCCTCAACCCTTGGGAGGTGCTGCTCATCCAGGGTACTTGATATTTTCATCCATGCTCCGAACTGTTCATCCCTTTACAATCTGTTTTATTTTATCCTCAACTTTGGAAGTAGGTAGGACTGTTTTTATTATTATACCCTTTTTAAAGGTGATAAATTTACAGCTGAAAAATTTGTGTTCTTGGTCCCATATAGTTCTGACAGGATCGGAACTATATTTCTGGGAATCCGTGTTCTAAGCCTTTGCGTTTTTTGTTTGTTCATTTGTTTTTTTATTAGTAAATATTACCTATTGATGTATTCCTCACTGATCTGGTACTCGGAGCCCTTTTAGCCTCAGTGGTCTGGCGATAGCTGTGTCAACAAGGATGTTTGAATAGTCAAGTCATATATCACAAAGTGCTGCCACAAAGGTGGGCGGAGTCTACAATCTTAAGAACCATGCTATACTCTTGGAGTTATCTGTGTATGTGCTTGCCTTCCTCAGTATACCATAAGCTCCTCGGGGGTTAGGACAGTAAGTTCCTAGCATGAGGCTTGACATGTAGTATATACCTTGTGTATTATAAAGTTTGTAGAACTAAACCGAAGGGGATTTGTTTTCTGCTTCTGATTCTCCTGTACTTCACTAAGCTGGTTAGAAGTTGAAAAAAGTTTCCTTGGAAAGAGTTAGCTAACGTTGAAGAAATCACCTTCACTTATTTAGAAAGTTCACTGTTTTAGAATTTCTCAGTCTTTGTCTCTGTTAAGAAAAATAATCTAGATCAGTGTGGGTCCAATAATAGCTTCACTTCACCTGGAAGAAGTTGGTGTAGGATTTTAAAGACATCAGACTCTTACCATTGCAGTCCTTAGCAAGACAATGCAGTTGAGAGTAGCTGGTAAACTGTCTAATTCCACAAGGACCCATGTGGAGTGGAGGGGAGAGGGTTGGGAAATGAGTGGGCGGGGCCGGATAGAAGCCTAGATGTAGAGTGAAATGATTGTCTCGGTTTTGCAGAAGGGTCTGAGTTGGCCACAGCCATCAGACATAAATACCTGGATTTAGGGAGACTTTAGAATTCCAGCCCCTTTCCTTGCTAGCTGTGGATCTAGTAGAGGGTAGTTCGCCTCATTTTCAGCCTCAGTTTTTTCATCTGTAGAAAGAGAATAAATAACCTCAGTGAACAGATTTGCAGTGAGGATCAAATGAGATAACTTCTATAGTGAAAGGGCTTTGTAAACTCTAAAGTGCTGCATAAGTAGGGATAGTTGGGGACTGAAAAGTCTCAGTCAGAATCCAAGTGTCTACTCCTGGTGTCACCTCTCTAAGGGTAGTTGCTTCTCTGCACCTGCTAGAGATCCATTTTTTAACCTGAGGTTTACCCATCAAACATAGGCTCAGGGTGTGGCCAAACTAGGCTTTTATTCAGGGTTTACTCTAGGCTGTAGGGAAGCTGTTGATAAAATCTGGGTGCTGGTATTTGACTTTATTTCCGGCCAATACCCCCTTCCTTTTGTTGAGTATAACCACTTCCCCAGCCCCACCTGCAGACTTGAAATGGCTGACCAGATGGGCCCGGTCCCCACCTGTAATGGTGCATAACAAATTATCCCCAAACTTAGAGGCTTAAAATAGTAAACATTTATTATCTCATGGTTTCCGTGGGTTAGGAATGTAAGTGTCACTTAGCTGGGTGCCTCTGACTCAAGGTCTCTCACGAGGTTGCATCAAGTTGTTGGGCTGGGGCTGACGGCTCCTTTTGGGGGGAGAGCATTTGCAAGTTAATTTATGTGTTTGTTGGCAGACCTTGGTCCCTTGCCACAGGGACCTTACCATTGAGATGCTTCATGACATGGCAGTTGGCTTCCCCCAGGACAAGTGATCCAAGAGGAGTGCCTAAGATGAAAACGACAGTTTTTTTTATCTGCCTAATCTTGCAATTGATGTGTCACAACTTCTGCCTTAATCTATTTGTTAGAAGCAAGTCAGTAAGTCTGGCACATACTCAAGGTAAAGGGCCTACACAAGGGCATGAATGCCAGAAGGTGGGATCACTGGGGGCCATCTTAGAGGATGCCTGTGATATCACCCTAGGGCCATGATTTGGGGAACAATGGCTTCTGGGTGCTATGCCCTCTTAGCTTTTCTTCAACTTCCTTTGGTTGCCTTCTAGAGTTTTGTGGAGTCTCTCTGTACTCCCTTTGGTATTATGTCCTCTTGGTTCATGCATAACCTCATTGCTTTGACATGTAGAGTTGGCACAGCCCCTCCCTCTACATTCCTCCTATGTCTTAGGCCCAATCCTAAAGTAGCTTTTTATCTTGTGTTCTAGCCCTGCCTCCCACCTCCTCGTTTGGTATCTTCAGTTCTGAAACCCATTTTACATCTACTTACCTTGGAGCCTTTACTGCTGCAGCGTGGCCTTGGAGAGCTAGACTTACAAGTGGCATTGAATTGGGACTTACACAATGACAGATGAAAAACTCACTCTGACCTTTTAGGACACTGGTATTAGGTGCTAGGACTTAGCATCCTACTATGTCAAAGCTGAAGGGCATTTAAGGACTATCTCTTCCAAACTCCTCATTTTACATTTACATATGAGAAGAATAAACTTGCCCAAGGTCTTAGCCAAGGCTAGAATCTAATTATGTCCGGTTCTCATTCACCTGCTGTTTCTACTCTGTTGTGGAGCCTCTCTACCCTAATGCAGCCAGTTTGGATTGTTAGAGGTTGGAGACCTATACAGAGGAAAATGACAGAGTGGTTCACAATGCTGTATTTTGTTCACAGAAACGGGGGTGGGAAGAATTGGGAGTATACAAAGTCAATGTCAAGCACTGCTTCTGAGGAGTTTCCCTGGACAGATAGAGAGCATTCGTATAAGGCACAGAAAAGGGAGCCCAGGAACACCGTGGCATATGGTGACTAATATCTTCATTCTGTGCCACTCCCTTGGCATTTCGGTTCAGAGCAAGGAGAAATCTCTGCCTCTTGGGATGTACGGAACAGGTTTCTGGAAGGGAGAGTGTCAGAGAGCGCTATACTGCATTCTCACCATTGTTTGGTTCAGCTGCTTGCATTATGTATGGACTTGGGGCCTCCACAGCCAGGGTAAATGTATCTAAAACTTTGTGGGGTTACTTGTGGCCCCCTGGAAAAGGCCAAGGAGAAGCTCTTTGGGCACTGAGAATTTGACAAAGTCTTGCCTGTGTTGGTCCAGCTTGCTGGGGCACATAGACTTGCATAGAGATGGCTATGGCCCTGTGATGTTTGTCAGAGTGGAGCAGATTTACTTCGTGAGAGGCCATGCAAAGAAGAACCTCAAGTGAGCCATCAGCACTGTACTTTTGTTTTCTGCGGGGGAGCTTGGCATAGAGACGGCGCAGGCTCTAAAGACCCTCTATGGGTGGTAGTTTCCTTCCTGACCCAGAGTTCTCATCCTAGAACATTTTGCCTACTTCACTTTCCTCTGTTCCTCTCTCCGATTCTTGGCCCGGCTACACTTTTTGCTTTATCCTGGTCTGCAGAACCAGACTGCTTCTCTTTTGCTTTTCCTTATATCGTTGTACTCTCTTCTCAGACCGCCCCTCACTCTCCTCCTTTCTTCCTACCTAACCTCTTAGTCCTCTGTGAAGTGTTCCCTGACATTAGTGCTGGCCGGGAGCTTCCTCTCATCTCTGATCGAACTCTGGTAGCACTTGCTATCTGCAGCACTCTGTGCACTTCACACCCTGCTCAAGAGACAGCCTGATGTAGAATCTAGCGCACCGGGCCCTGGCTTAAGTCCTTACTGGCCGTGTGACCTAAACTACAGTTTCCTCACTTGAGAAATGAGGTTAAAAGAGAGTTAATTTATATGAAAGGGTTATATAGCTTTTAAAGTCATTTTTTTTTTTGTTTTCGAATTTTTTGTTTTGTTTTGTTTTGCATGTTTTCCTCTTTCTTGAGAACAAGAGCCGTGTCTGTTTTGTTGACCATAGTACCTATCCTAGTATCTATCACCATGCTGGTCAGAGAGTATGTGTCCAATAGATAGTTGTTGAATGGATAACAACGAGTTGATCCTTGGGTTGAGTAGGCATGAAGGGAGAGTTCCGAGTACATTGACATCAGTTTCTGTGAAAAGCTTAGACAAGAGTGCTCTGAGATGAGGGCTAGAATTCACATGGTGGGTTTTCTGAGGAGTTCTGTGAGCATTATTTCTTTGCTGACTAGTACTTTATTCTTGTTTATTGAGCACCTACTGAAGCTGTGCTCAATGACAACTATTAGTTACACTGGGAGATGGTTTGGGCCTTGACTGTGGCTAGCAGTTTTTTTTTGTGCCACAGCAGTGGCTACCCTGAGCAGTTGGCTGTGGTGGGAGTGCGTATGGGCAGTGCTCCAATAGGGCCAACATGAGACCTGTGGACAAGGCTTCCTTGGGTCCTGCTGTCCCTATCTTGGTTCCATGGTCCACATGAGTTTACCTCAGGTCAAACTTGAGGCAGCCACATGAATAGAATAAACTTTAAGTGCTTTTCTTAGCCTGGCTTGTGGAATGGAGGAGGGAGACTCCTTTCCTGCTGAGCTTGTTGTACCGCAGGGAGGTAGGATAGTCTGGTGAAGATGACTGGCTTTTTAAGTGTTATCTCTGATTCTGGAACTCCCTGGGCCTCTGAGGAGAACTCCAGCCTGAGGAGACATCACACCAGCTTTCCTTCAGGGCATTAGGGAAGGACCTCTAGGGAGACGTGGTGGAGGAGGCAGAGATGTAAGAGAGACAACTGTGCTGCCAGCATGGCCCAGTGAGGACACATCTATCTGTCCATTGCTTCCGTTAGCCACATAGACTGAGCGCCTGGCTGCCTTGCATGGAGTTCTGACCTAGGTAATGACCAGAAATCTCACTAGCAGGCAGGCAGGCAGGCAGGCAGGCTTCCAAATCTCATATGCTTCTGATTCTCTCCAGGGTGATTCAGTAGCTCCGCTCCTGTTCAGCCTCTCTAGGTTATCTCAGGCCTCTCAGGAAGCTCTCAGAACTCTCATCACTACAGTGTATGTTAGAACAAATGTGTCCATGCTTGCCAAGTTCCCAGAGCCAGCATCTAAAATGTAGTGGCCAGGGAGATGGGTGCCCTTCAGGTAGAATACATATATGGATCAGAAAGCAATCCGTGTGTGTGTGTGTGTGCATGTGTGTTGTTGGGTAGTCAGGCGCACAGAGGTTTGTTTCAAGTAACTTTTGCCAACAGGGGCAAAGTTCACTGGAACTCATACTTCATATTGCTAAAGAGATAAATATGTAATTAAGACAACTCAAATAACTTCAATGATAAGAATGATGATGATAGCTACTATTCATTGAGCACCTGTTGTGTTCTGGGCTCTGGGCTAGTTGCTTTACATCTGCACAAGAACACTTAAAGGTGAATGTTTTTCTCATTTTGTAGATGGGGAGACTGTAACTCTGAGAATTTAAGTGATTTTCCAAGGTTATTAAGCCAGGATTTGAATTTAGGTTTATCTGACCCAAAGGCCAATGATGTTTCTATTTTAGTTTAATAACTTGTGGGGAGGGAAAGAAACAGCTATATGAATTGAGGTAGAGAGATGCATTTTGACTTATAAATGTACAACTTACCAAATGGTTGGTGGCATAAGTTTGTTATGTCATCTAAGTGCCCTGGAAGAAATGGGATTAGGAACTTGGGGGTGAGGAAGGGAATGAGAGGGTGTGATTTCACTTATAAATCCTAAATGGGAATATCACCCTGGTGAAGTATACAGCTATAGAGTGGCATGTATTCAGTCTGTATCTTCCAAAACTAACATTATGGTTGAGCTCTTCTGGATATAAGCTTTGGGACAAAATCTGTGTCTTTGTAGTGTTCTTTACTTCTTCAGGCAACATTTAACATGTATGTCATATGTTATATGACAGTTCCTGCCAGTAGAAGTACTGTATGTAATAGGGGAGTTAAGGTGTGCACTGATATTTTCCTTTATTATAATAAGAGCTCCTATTTATTGAGTACCTACTCTGTACTAGGACTGGGCTATACACTTTCACATACAGGATCTTGTTTAATCCTCACAATGGGTCTCCCATTTTATAGTTTATTGTGCAAGGTAATCCAGGGTCAGTGCCCTATGAATGATACTGATGGTCCTTTTGGAAAGTTAGATCAGGGAAGCTTTGTGGAAGAGGGAGCAGCTTAGTGGCTCTTCAGGTACTTTAGGCAGAAATATAAGGTAGATTGAGGCAAGCATTCTAGCCAGAGAAAATGTCATATGTAAAGGCATAGAGTGGAAAAAAGTTGGTGTGTTTTGTTTGTTTGTTTGTTTTTTTGGGGGGGTGCAAGTGAGGGAGGGGCATAGAGAGAATACCAGGAGGGACAGAGAGAGAGATTGAAGAGCGGGTTTACCCGAAGCGGGGCTCTGTGGGACTCAGACTCACAAACCATGAAATCATGACCTGAACCAAAGTCAGATGCTTAACGACTGAGCCACCCAGGTGCCCCAGAAAAAAGTAGTCTTTAGGGGACACTAGTTAGTTCACATTGGCTGGAGAGTAGCATCTATGAAGGAGAGTACTATAAAGTAAGGTATAAAAGATTGAAGAAAGATGAGGGAAGGCCTTAATGGCAGGCTAAAAAATTTAGACTTCACTTTGTACTCAATAAATTGTTCTTGTAGGTTTTGACCAATGGAGGGACATGACTTGAGTTTTGCTTTAGGAAGGTTAATCTCACAGTGTATACACAGTGTACTGGTGGGGGTGAGGTTGGAGGCAGGGAGCCCAGATAGAGGAAACTTTGCAGTTGTTCACGAGAAGAGATGAGGGTTTGTATTGCGGATGTAGAATCAATAGGACTTACAGTTTAGGGGTAAGGAGGGAAGGAAAGAGAAAAGTCAAAAGTATGTCCATATTTTGAGTGTGGGTAACGGGGCGCCTGGTGGTGCCATTAACAGAAAATAACATGGCAGTCAGAAGGAGGGTCAGTGCTAGGCGGTGATTAATGGTGGGGTAGTTGACTCTATTTCAAGTGCTGGGCAAGGGGCTACACTTCACAGTACTCCAGGAACCAAAGACTTCTTTTCTCTACACACTTATTTCAGTTCTCTCCATTTTATAGATGAGCTTTCTGATGCCCAAAGAGATAAAATGACGTGCCTAAGGTTATACAGAGACTCCTTGGTAGATTCCAAGTCTGAGAGTCTAAGTTTCTTGTTTTTTAGCTATTAAGCATCCTAACAAAGCTGGGCTTTCACTGTAGGAAAAGCAGAGAGTCTTGGAGATAGAAAAATCTGGGTTCAACTCCAGGCTTTGCCATTTTCTGTTTGTAAAATCTTGAAAAGTTTCCCTTTTCTCTCCGAGCCTTAGTTTCCAAATTTGCAAAAAAAGGAATATTAATCTCTACCTTAGGGAGGCCATGGAAGATAAGGTACTTTGTAAAACTCTTAAGTGCTGTGTGAGGGTACTATTCCAGGATTATGGCTTGGGGTGGAACCAATATATATATAGTGAGTATTTTGGCCAAATAAGAGCAAACTTAAACTCACAGTTTTTCATGGAAGGTCTTCTTTCACTTTAGGCTGTCCTAGGCTGCTCACTGTATTTGGGGCTTTCTGGTCTGGGAACATGCCAAGTTTTCCATAGTCCCATAGCTCCATTTTTCTAGTGGGAAATACAATTACTGAAGGAACACTAAGTGATCACATCCTATCAGCTCTTCTTGGCCTGAAAGGGGATGAGTACGACCCGCTTTGTCCCAGGGTTGTCTGCCAACCTTCTGCTGGCTTAAAGTGTTGGGGCAGCGTGCTAGCTGAATTTTAGGCTATGATTTGGGAGAGCCTCCTGCTAGACCAGGGTAAGCCCTGGGAACAGAGGTACTAGGGTGTGGCTGCTGGTCAAAGCTTGGAGTCCTCTTGTGGTCATCTCTTTGGTTTAGCACGTATGTTCCGTAGTCCTCTTGAGAAGGGGGAGTAGACTGCTTGTGTATGGTCAGGTAGCAGGTCTGTGGTTATGAAGCTCTCTGTCACGGAAGCAGGCCTGAAACTGGCCATCCTGTCTGATGTCTGGTCACACACCCTCTGAGAGAGTGGAGAGGGAACACAAGATTTTCTGATTAATAAAATGTCTGATTCTCGTTTTGTAGCTTTGTCTTAAAGCATTTTCTTTCCACTTATTTCCCTTGAACCTTTATTTCTTTTTCTTTCCTCTTCCTAGTTTGGTTCTCTTGAGTCTTCACAGTTTTCTTTATGGAATATGTATTTTAATAAACAAAGAACACCAGGGGCACCCAGGTGGCTCAGTCGGTTGAACATCTGACTCTTAATTTTGGCTCAGGTCATGATCCCACAGTTTGTGGGTTTGAGCCCCATGTCAGGCTCAGCCCCATCAGCTTGGTTTTCTCTCTTTCTGTCTCCTACCCCTCAAAAATAAATAAATACAACTTAAAAAAAAAGAACACTAGACTAGGAATTAAGTAGTCATATTAACATGGGCTGTGATACTCTTGACCTTTTCTAGGCCTCCATTTCCCTATACCAGGTATTTTGAGGTTAATAGACCCTATCTCACAAGGTTGACGTGAAATAGTATGACAAGTTCTTATGAAGTAATGTGACAGGTATTTAGTCTTACACAGATGTAATAATCTTATGAAGTAATGTGAGAAGTATTTAGTCTTACACAAATGTGAGTAATTTATTATTAGTTTTCCTTTGAATTATTTGGTCATCTGTATAATCCCCTGGTTCATCCCGTCTCCTTACTACCCTTTTCCTTTTCCTTACAACCTTGCTTTTTCACTCTCAGTGACAACAGGAAAGCTTGCAAGGGAGAGAGCCTGAGCCTTTGGGAAATGTAAAGTTTGTTGGCTTGCAAGTGTAACATCTTGTCATTAACTTGAACTTTACCCCTTTGTGCCTCAGTTTTCATATTTGCCACATGGTTTACCATGTAGCTCAATTCTTTTGAGTCTCGAAGTCATTTCCACTTTGGAGAACCTCCCTTTTCCCTTTAAAATACAACAAGCATTACTGGAGTGAGGTTACCCCAGAACTGAGAATTAAAACTAGCCTTTGCTAGCTTTTTGGGTGTGGATCAGCTAGGGTATAGCCACTGGGAGAATGAGTCACAGTAGGACACTGGGGTGGAGGAATTGAGCCTGGCAAGAAGGCAAGGCTTAGTTACTGATGCTGGAAGGGTGTCAGGGCCTCAGGGCATACTTGATACTGCCTCTCTCACAGCCCACACCCAACCCCTCTTCCTGAGCTGAGTGAGTGCCTGTACTCTCAGCCAGGAGTTAGAGCTTGGTGAGGCCTGATTCCCCCAAGAATTCAGGGCTGAAAATTAGGGCACTTGAGCAGATCTAATTGGCTGAACTGTGTGAAGGGCAGAGGCTTTCCCTGGGGGCGCCTTTTAATCTCCTGTGGTTATAGACTTTTAAGGTTGGACTAATTAAAATGTTGGCAGCTGGACTCAATACTTTCCTTGCACTATGTCCTGCTCCAGCCTCCTGTGGTACCAGAAGTTGGCATAGGGCTGTCTTTGTGGGGTGCTGAGGAGTGGGTTTCCATTTCCTCATCTAACTAGATGCACAACGGCGTGGTATTTGTCCAGAATGGGTTGCCACATGTCTCGTGGTGGAGAGAGATATAGGCTGAGACCTGGATCCGGATATGCCTGGATTTGTTACTCTCTAGACTCCTGAGATGTCCTTTCAGGTTGACCCTCTGTTCTATTAACCCCCAAAGGGCCTTGCTCTGTTAGCTGGAAAGTAATTTTCATGGTCTTGGGGCATCCCTCCCTGATGTGTGTTCCTGTTCTAACCAGAAAAAGGGAGAAGGAAAGGATATTTACTAATAGACACCATGCACCAGGTTGGAGCTAGTGTTATACACAGCTGTTTTTTGAAATGTGTATCACGCCCATTTTACAGACGGAGAAATACTCATGAAAGGAAAATAATCTGCCTGATTGTCATTACAGCCTGTAAGCAACTGAACCAGAATTCAAGTCCAGGTCTCTCCCAGAGTCACTGGTTACCTTCCTAAAGTAGCAAAAATGATTTTATACCCTCCTAAGCTTCCACGCTGAGCTGGTTTCCTACCTCCAGAATGACTTCTTCAGTTTCTGTAGTCACAATTATTTTCTGGGCCTGCATTTCCAGAGCCCTCTGCCCCTCTCTCTAATTTGGCTAATATTCATGAGGCATGGATACACACACACACACACACACACACACACACCCCTACCCATTTGACTACTACCACTTCTGCAAGGGGTAGCACTCAGGATGTGTTTGTTAAAGAACTGAATGAAGTTATAGTGTTAGAATTTTAGGCATCGTGACAAACTGGTAAAGGGGAGGGTTTTGGGCAGTCTCGGCTAGATCTCTGAAACAGGCCAAACCTAAGTCTTGATTTGCTCAGAGTGTGCTGTGTTATACCAGAGGCAGCAGGGCCTTTTAGGTAGGATGCCTTTTGGATTCCCAGAGAGCAGGCATCTGTTCCCTTCGGTAATTTTCTTTGGCATCTGGATTTAGAGTTTGTTTCTTTCTTATAGTTTCCTTGTAATTAATAAAGTTAGAACAATGCTACCTGGAGTAAGTGGAATGACAAAGACCTCAGCCTCACCTTGGTTGCTGGAATATACCTGTTGACTGTGGAAGGGGTGGGAGTAGGGGATGGAGGTATGGGGTTGGGTTATTTTTGCAAAGACATACTCAGTTATTAACCTGCATTTGAGGCTTATACTTTCTGCAACATTTACCTAATGGTATGTGTCACTTCGGAGGCTAAAGTCTTTCCTGAAGCAGGCAAGCCTGTAAAGGCATTTTCATAAGGTGAATTATGTTTCTAATTTGAAAAAAATTATAGAAGTGTTTTCAGGGCTTTTTCTATATATATAGCATATATGCTTAGTGTTTCCATGAAAAAGTCTTTTGGGAATAAATGGCAAATTAGCATTTGTGTATTAACAAAATACACCTTTAATGGGAAAAGTAATAAGATATTAATAACAATCAAAAATAAACACCATGATAGGATGCAACTCAGTGGTTCTTGTTTATCTGTTCTGTTTTGATGCTATGGGAAACCTGAAATAGCTTATTCAAACAGAATGGTCTAGATAGAGACATGACACCCTTTCGGTTTCTCCAGTGTTGAGAATAGACTGTGAGTTGCTCTTAGGCGAAGGGGAGGAGAACACGCTCGGCACCAGGGAGAACTGTGCTTTAGCTCAGCTACAGTACTCTTGAGTATAAGGATCCAAGACACTAGTAACTAAACTTTCTAATGTCTGTTTGCATGTGAAGTGGGAACAATATGTACCTTGTTTAAGTTTATGAGGATTAACTAAGATAGTGTACGTAAAGTGCTTTGTAAACTCCGAAGTCCTCCTCGTGTCAACTCATTGCCACCGCTACAAGGAAGCCTTTGGTTGAAGATACAGCTTGCCATAGGTGTGAAGAAGGATGCAGCATTGATGAATAGATAACAGTGCTGTTTGGGCAGCCCCTGAGAGGAATTCTTGTGAGGTGAGGGCAAGGACCACATTCATTCCTTCAATATGGACTTGTCGAGTCCTGCCTGGCAGAGGAGAAAGAAATACAGACATCTGTTATCTGCTTACTAAATGCGTGGTGTGCTAAATATGGAGGCAGCTTTGTTCAGGAATGAAATCTCTATAAAGACGGGTTCTTGCCTGTCTTATGCACTGCTGTATATTCACCCGAGACTAGCGTGTGGCACATAGTAAGCTCTCGATAAATAACTGTCGAAAGAAAAGGTAAGTTTTGGAATCAGGCAGACTAGGTTCATGTTTGGGCTCTGGCCTTTGCCAGCCCCTTTCCTGAGCAACTTGCCTAATCTTTCTGGTCCTCAGTTTCTTCATTTATAAAATGGGACGAGGATTAGCTATCGTACAGGATTATTGGGAGGATTAAAAACATTTAAAAATTTGGGGTGCATGGGTGGCTCAGTCGGTTAAGCATCCAACTCTTGACTTCGGCTCATGTCCTCATCTCATGGTTGGTGAGTTCGAGCCCGGCATCTGTGCTGTCAGCACAGAGCCTGTTTGGAATTCTCTCTCTCCCTCTCTCTCTCCTTGCTCTTTCCTGCTCTCTCTCTCTCTCTGTCTCAAAAATAAGTAAACATTAAAATTAAAAAAAAAAACATTTAAAAATGTAACAACTTTTTAGAAATCCTAGTAAGTGCTCTTTGAAAGATGATTTTCCCTTCCTGATTTACAAAGTGTGATGGAAGCACAGAGGCAAAGGCACATCTTCTTGGGGAAGCATAGCCAGTGGCTTCAGAGGTTTGGCGTGACCATGTCTTCCTAATGCATAAGGTTAGAATTACTGGTATTATTTCTTCACAAAAGTAATTCCCTGGGATTGAACACGAATGTTGGAATTAATATGCTTTGCTTCTCTGCATTTCCCGTGGTCTTGGTGGGAAGGCTGGCTCTTATCTTTCAAGGCAAGGTAACTTTGGCGCTGCAGGTTTGTGCAGAGGTCGTTTACAGAAAAATCAGCTTCCGCTGGAGGCTCTGGGCTCACCTGATTTGGATTAGGCTTTTATAGCCAGCCATCACCCCCTCCACCACACCCCACCTCGATAATTGTTAGTTATAGCTTTGAAAACGTGTACTCAGCTTGACTTCTGTTCTGGATCAGTTGTAAATTCTCCTGGGACTTGGAGCAGAGCGCATTTGCTTGGGTTAATCAGGTATTTATGAGTTGACCTTTACTAGTGAAAACCTAATTTTTTCCTCATGCCCGAGTGACTCCAGCAGGCTGAGGCCTTTTCTTGAGACATTCCCGGAACCTTTGGAAGCTGCCACAGGTTTGCCTGTCCTTGTCGTATGTGCACAATGCCTATGGGATCTATCTGCCCCTGGGGAAGGGTGCCCAGCACGCTCCCTTTTTTCTTAAGGTTTTAAGACACTGGAAATACCACTCTCCTGTCTTTTATCATCACTTTAGACTTCAAATTTTCTCTTCTGGTTTAGTTTCTTGGGAGGAGTTGTCAGGCCATCAGGTAGAAAGGGCTTCTTGCTGGCAAATTGGAACCACTTGGCAAGAAGTGGGTAAAGAACGTCTTCCCGGATAGGAGTGGTCAGGCAGTGGGTAAGCTAGTTTGGGGGTTCAATGGGCCTGCTGACTTCTAGAGTCAGCATGTGCCCTAGCTGTGTCCTCAGTGCCCTCCTTCTGGAGCTGAGCATTGTCACAAGGGATATCTCAAATGTGGGCCCAGGAAAAGGGAAAGGGAGGAGGGTTAAGGAAAGGAGATAAGGGAAGAAAAGGGAACTTTGCTGAACTGTTGCCTCCTGGTAGGTGCTTTAGATCAGTTATTTCCTTTAATCTTCCCAACAAGCTTGTGAAGTTTACCGATAAGGGAAATTGGAGCCCAGAGAGGTTAAGCAACTTTTCCCAAGGTCACAGTGGTAGTAAATGATAATGGTAACAGTTATCACCTGTTGTATGTTGGGCAGGCACATGCCAAGTTTCTTTCTTTAATGTGCTTTATATAATTTAGTACTCACCACCATCCTATGAAAGATTATTATTATTTCTATATTACAAATGAGGAAAGTGGGGGGGCGCCTGGGTGACTCAGTTGGTTAAATGTCCTACTTCGGCTCAGGTCATGATCTCGCGGTTTGTGAGTTCGAGCCTCCTGTCGGGCTCTGTGCTGACAGCTCAGAGCCTGGAGCCTGCTTCCAGTTCTGTGTCTCCCTCTCTGCCCCTCCCCAGCTTGCTCTCTCTCTCTCTCTCTCAAAAATAAACACTAAAAAAAAATTTTAAAAAAATGAGGAAAGTATGAATTAGAGAGCTTTGGTTACTTCATGAACGTCACTGATCTAGCGATAGCAGTGCAGGGATTTGAATCCAGACTCCTGTGATTATAAAGCTTGTTACTTGATGTTTATGTCACTGCAGACTGAAGAGCTAGGATTCCAGTGCAGAGTCATGAGAGCAAGGTTCATGTCTTAATCTCTCCCAGTGTCCCCATAACCTATGATAGTGCCTACCACATTGTTAGTGCTCAGTAAGGGTTTGCTGTGAAATCCAGCTCTGCTGTCTCCCGTGGCTCCCTGTGGCCAACTGCATCCTGCCCTTGGGCTGACTGTCTTCTCTCCACAGTCTGGCCTTACCTAACTGCCCACTGTGTCCTCCCTGCCCTCCCAGCTCACGGCATCGGATCTAGCACCTCTGCTGTCCCGCTGCTTCACCCCCTTAACGCTGGCTACACACTTATTCCTCCATCGTCCTTCAGTCCTGTCTGTTCTTTTCTATACAGTTGCTCTGAAGAATCCCAGAGACTTCCCCTTTCGAGACTATAATCTTCCAGGTCTGAATCATATAATTAGACACCTAATTATCTACCGTTTCACCTTCTAATTGTTTCATGGACATTAATATTCTCTCCAGCCAACTCGTGGTAATCGTTTCATCATGACCCTGCAGTTGGTTTGCGCTTTGCACTTTACAAAGCACTCTTCTGTTCAAGATCTTTTTGCTCATCACACCATAGCAAACCTGTGAGATTTGGTGGTAGGGGATTATTATTTCTGTACTATAGCAGAAAAAACAAATGCAAAGAAGGCAGGCAACTTCTCAAGGTCATGTAACTAATGAGAGGCAGAACTGAGACTAGGTCTCAGTACCGATTGGTGGCTTAGTGTTTATTTGCCATGCCTTTCACATTAGTGTTTTTCCTTGGCATTTCCTGGAACCCTACCTTCAAGAGCCATGTAAGGCAGAACATCTACATTTGGGTTTTCAGGAGGCTTTCTTGGTGCCCTGGGGAGTGATGGAGTAGCGCAGAAAGCAATCTCAGGTACTTCTCAAAGGTGTCAGTGCTCTGGGTTGCTACTGCCTGAGAGAGGTTCTGACCCTGTGGCTGCCAGGGTTAATGTTAAACTGAGAAGCACTGGCTTATTTTGAGAGGTCAGAACATTCTCTCCTAGACATCCAAAAAGTAGGGCAGGATGTATGATGCTAGACAATTTCATGTTGTGGCAATGGCATGAGCTTTGGGAGCAGGCAGACTAGAGTTTAAAATCTGGCTTTGGTGTTATTTATTAGCCTCATGGCCCTGGAGAAATCATTAATCTGTCTGAGCCTTATGGCTATTGCGGGAATGTAATTAAGGGCCACATAATGGCCCACGGTACCATTATGTAGAACCATTAAGGGCTATTAATCTTTTTTTTAATTGAGGTGAAATTCACATAACATAAAATTAACCATACACATCTACAATTGCAACCTTCACAATGGTGTGTAACCACCATCTCTGTCTAGTTCCAAACCATTTTCCTACCCCAAAGGGATCCCATACTTGTGAAGCAGTTGCTCTCCTTCACCTGGTGGCCGCCAATCTGCATTCTGTCTGTATGGATTTACCTAGTCTGGATATTTCATATGATTGGAATCATGATAAATGTTACTTTTTGTGTCTGGCTTCTTTTGCTTAGCATAATATTCTGGAGGTTCATTTGTGTTGTAGCATGTAGAATGAAGCATGTGAATGTAGCATGTAGAATGAAGCAGTACTCCATTCCTTTCTATGGGTAGCTAAGATTCCATTGTATGTATATACCACAGTTTATTTATTCATCTTTTGGTGGACACTTGGCTGTTTCCGTCTTTTTTTTTTTTTTTTTACATTTTTTTTTTTACATTTTTAAAAAATGTTCATTTATTTTTGAGAAAGAGACAGCATGAGTGGGGCTGGGGCAGAGAGAGAGGGAGACACAGAATCCGAAGCAGGTTTCAGGCTCTGAGCTGTCAGCACAGAGCCTGACGTAGAGCTCGAACTCACAAACAGTGAAATCGTGACCTGAGCTGAAGTTGGACACTTAACCGACTGAGCCACCCAGGTGCCCCGATTGTCTATTTCCATCTTTTGGCTATTGTCAATAGTGCTGCTGTGAACGTGTGTGTGAATGTAGTTGTTTAAGTACCTGTTTTCAATTCTTTGGGGTATATACTAGGAGTAGAATTGCTGGGTCATATAGTAATTCCACGTTTAAGTTTTTAGGAACTGCCAGACTGTTTTCCAAAGCAGCTGCACCGCTTTACACTCCCTCCAGCAATATGCAGGGGGTCCAATTTCCCCGCATTCTAACATTTGTTCTTTTCTGTTTTTTTTTTTTTATTATTATTATAGCCATCCTAGTGGGTGTCAAGTGGTATCTTATTATGATTTTGATTTGCATTTGTCTGATGACTAATGATGTTGTCTTTTCCTGTGCTTCTTGGCCATTTGTATATCATCTTTGGAGAAATGTCTATTCAAGTTCTTTGTCCATTTTTTAATTGGGTTTTGTCTTTAGTTGAATTGTGTAATGGTAAATTTTATGTGGGCTGGACTAAGGGATGCATAGATAGCTGATGAAACATCATTTCTGGGTGCGTCTGTGAGGATGTCTTCAGAAGAGATTGTGGATCAGTAGACTGAGTAAAGAAGACCATTCTCACCAATACCAGGGGCACCATCCAATCTTCTGAAGGCCTGAAGAGAACAAAAAGGGGAGGAGGGTGAACTTGTTCTCATTGCTGGAGCTAAGATATCCATCTTCTCCTACTTTTGTACATCGGAGGTCCTCATTCTCAGGCCCTAAGACTTGGGCTAGGACTTATACCATCACCCTGCCACTCTGCCCACGCCTCTGGACTTGGTCTGAATCACACCAGCAGCTTTCTCGATTCTCTGCAGATGGCAGATTGTGGGACTTTGGGGCCTCCATAACCATGTGAGTCAATTCCTGTAATAAATTTCCTCTGGTATATATGTATCTATACATATGTGTATGTCACTCTTTCTCTGTCTATATATCCTATTAGTTATGTTTCCCTAGAGAACCCTGACTAATACAAATTATGAGGGTTTTTGATATGTTCTGAACACTCGACATTCCTTTTTTTAAAAAACATTCTTTTCAGGGCACCTGGGTGGCTTAGTCGGTTAAGCGTCTGATTCGGCTCAAGTCATGATCTCAGTTTGTGAGTTCAAGCCCTGCGTTGGGCTCTGTGTTGACAGCTCATAGCCTAGAGCTTGCTTTATATTCTGTGTCTCCCTCTCTCTCTGTCTCTCCCTCGCTCATGCTCTGTCTCTCTCTCTCTCAAAAATAAATAAAAATATTAAAAAAAATTAAAAAACATTCTTTTGTGGTAAACCTTCCTCGACTTAAAAATAACTCATTCATCTTTACATCCATATGGCCAACCGAAATATGAAAAAATGCTCAACATCACTCATCATCAGGAAAATACAAATCAAAACCACAATGAGATACCACCTCACACTCATCAGAATGGCTAACATCAACAACTCAGGCCACAACAGATGTTGATGAGGATGCAGAGAAAGAAGATCTCTTTTGCACTGCGGGTGGGAATGCAAACGGGTGCAGCCACTCTGGAAAACAGTATGGAGGTTCCTCAAAAAGTTAAAAATAGGACTACCCCATGATCTAGCAATTGCATTACTCAGTATTTATCCAAGGGATACAGGTGTGCTGTTTCGAAGGGGCACATGCACCCCAGTGTTTATAGCAGCACTGTCAACAATAGCCAAAGTATGGAAAGACTCCAAATGTCCATTAATGGATGAATGGATAAAGAAGATGTGGTATATATACAATGGAGTATTACTTGGCAATCAAAAAGAATGAAATCTTGCCATCTGCAACTAAATGGATAGAACTAAAGGGTATTATGCTAAGTGAAATTAATCAAAGAAGACAAATATATGACTTCACTCATATGAGGAATTTAAGATACAAAACAGATTAACATAAGGGGAGGGGAGCAAAAATGATATAAAAACAGGATGGGGACAAAACATAAGAGACTCTTAAATATGGAGAACAGAGGGTTGCTGGAGGGATTGTAGGAGAAGGGATTGGCTAAATGGGTAAGGGGCATTAAGGAATCTACTCCTGAAATCATTGTTGCACTGTATGCTAACTAACTTGGATGTAAATTAAAAACAATATATATATATATATATATATATATATATATATATATATATATATGTATAAATCACTTACTCGTCTTTAAATATATCTAGATCTTTCATGTTTCTCAGCCTGTGACCATACTTTTTCTTTTGTCTGGAATATTCTTCCCTTCTTCTGGTGGCTGAAATTATAATTGTTTGTTCAGGCTCAGATTAACTGGTACCTCCGCAGAGAAGCTATATTAACCCCTTTCTCCTCCTTATTCCACTAGTTAGGTGCTCTTGACTATGAATATCTCTATAACGGTATACTTTTTTTTAATTGTTTGCTTCAAACCACTAGGTTGTATTTCTAGGGTCAGGGATTATATTTTGATGTATTTCTGTCCTTATCATCTAGATGGCTTTGCATATAGTGGATGTTAATAAATGCTGACTGAAATGAGCATAGGCTGGAATTTTGAGAGTAGAGTGGAGGTTTACTTGGCAGAAAAGGTATAGAAGGGATGAGTTGGGAGCTTTCCCATTTATTCATTCATTTAATAAATATTAAGACCATACTCTGTGCCAGGTACTCTGTTAGGTACTTGATATGCAATAGACAATAAGAATAATAGTCTCTGTTGTCTAATATTCAAGTAGGAGGATAGGCAACAAACAAGTAGACATGTGGTATGATTTCATGTAATAATAAGTTCTAGAAAAGAAAATAAAGCAGGACAAAGTGTTAGAAAGTGATGGGGGTGCCATTTTAGGTAGGATGGTCAAGGAAAGATTCTTTTTTAATTTTATTTTTTAAATTTTTGTTAAAGTTTATTTTGAGAGAGACAGAGAGATTTTGTGGGGGGCGGGGAGGCAGAGAGAGGGAGAGAGGGAGAATCCTAAGCAGGCTTGGCCATCAGTGTGCAGAGCCCAACATGGGGCTCAAACCCACGAGACTGTGAGACCTGAACTGAAATCAAGAGTCGGATGCTTAACTGACTGAACCACCCAGGCACCAAAAAAGTGCTTTCTTAAATGGTGAGTAGCATGATGCTTGACTCTACGTTTTCTAAGTCAAGAGAATGAATGAGCAGTATGGGAGCCAGACATATTTTCAATACCTGGAAGGCCATGGGTATTGTACATGAATGTTCATAGTAGCGTTATTTATAGTAGCCAAAAAGTGGAGACAACTCAAATGTCCCCTGAGTGATGAATAAACAAAATGTGATATATCCATATGATGGAATAGTATTCAGCCATAAACTGGAACAAACTACTGACACATGCTACAACGTGGATAAACCTTGAAAATTTATGCTAAGTGAAAGGCAACGTATTATGTGATTCCAATTACAAAATTGTCCAGAATAGGCAAATCTGTAGAGACAGAAAGTAGATTAGTGGTTTCCAGGGGCTAGGGGGCAGGGGTAATCCGGGGTGACTGCTAATGGGTATGGGGTTTATTTTTAGGGTGATGAAAATGTTCTGAAATTAGATTGTGGTGATGGCTGCATAACTTTGTGGATATACTAAAAACCACTGATTTTTGCACTTTAAAAGGGTGAATTGTATGGTATGCAAATTATATCTCAATAAAAGCAGAGTTTGGATTTGCTAAAAAACGTTGGTTTTAACATGGTTGTAGAAAGTTATCATTTATTTTCTTTCTGATTGGAAGTCTTTTCCTGGGACTTCAGCCCACAAAGATGAGGACTTAGGAGCCCATTCCCGGTTTTAGATATGAGCCTGAACATGATTTTAGGCATGGGCCCACCAGTGGCTAGGTAGAGGTTGCAACATTGTCCTGCTTTGGTTCAAGGGACTTTTCCTGCCTTTGGCTGGGATAAGTATGGATGAATCACTCACTCCCTATAGTCTGAAAGATGTGGGATGTGAAGAATGAGCTGTCATCTCTGTTCTGATGACATCTTGAGTATCACACAGTTGTAGATCCAAATATAGGTGCTGAACCATTTGCCCTGAATTCTTCATGGAGAATTCCCTGGGAACCAGTGGAGGATAGGAAGAGAGATAATCTAAGCCTGTGGGAGCAACCAGGTGAAACCAGGTGAGAGATGCCAGTGACAGATATTTTTTTCTCATCTTTTTACAGATGATCTATCAAAAGCTCAAGGGAAGTTGATTTTTTTTTTTAACTCTGTAAACACTTATTGGTGGACTCTCCTGTGGCTGGTCCATTGACCTTGTCCTGAAGGAGTTCCCAAATACACCCAGGAGGTGAAACAGACATCTAGGATGCCAAAGGTCCAGGAAATGGTTCAGATAGGATGTGCACAGTCAGAGAAGGGAGAGATGACTATAAACTTGGTGATAAGAGGAAGCCTGGGAAATCCAGCCTAAGCCCAAGGCCAGAGGGCAGCATGTACTTGGCGTGGGATAACAGGGAGAGTAAGGCAGGATACATTCTTATCCTTGTATTTTCTGTGTTGTTTCTGTACCTGCTTGCTTTCACTATACAAAAAACAGACTTTTAAGCACCTGCTCTAAAGCTGTCCTGGTACTGGACAAAACTGGAGACACAGGCATCATGAGACTTGGGCCCTGCCTTTAGAAGTGCTTAATGTTTTGGGGTACACAGAGCTGGAAACAGTTAACTCTCACGGCACAGATTAGGATGTGTGATGGGTAGGGATGGATTCAGTGTGTAAGACTGCAGACTGACGGACTCTGACTTGGGATTAGGTAAGGCTACCCTTGAGCAGGCATTGAGACGGCCTTGATAGAGGAACCTCTTTAGGTCATTGCCAGAAGGAGAAGCAGAGGTACAGAATGTTTCTTTGTCAGATGTGGGCCTCTCATTTTGCCCTCAGGTTTGATGAGGAACGAAGGGTCTATGTCCAGGAATAGCGCTCTCCCTGCCACCCTTTGAAGCAGGGCTAGGCTGACTGTGGAAGGCCCTTCCCTGTCCTGCACTTGTTCCTCTGCTGTTTTGGAAAGATGAAGCCTGAGAGGTGCGAGAGCTATGCCAGTTGCTATGGGGCCGGAAACAGGTGAGGCTTGTAGCCCTGCTCGAGTTAAGGAGTGAGGGGTTTGTCCTCTTCAGTCAGCTTAAGGCCTGCCTTTGCTGTGAAACTGGATAAGTAGTCCGCACAGCTTGTTTTTCATTTGGGGCTATTTTCAGCCCTGGAGCCCAGCAAGGTGGAATGGTTGAGATGCTTTTGTAGGGTTCAAGCTTTTGCCAGATCCTATTTGCTAGGATATGGACC
The DNA here is from genome assembly GCA_030068075.1 of Paguma larvata. NCBI lineage: Eukaryota > Metazoa > Chordata > Mammalia > Carnivora > Viverridae > Paguma > Paguma larvata. The sequence goes on from CM057831.1 coordinate 57,522,919, forward strand.
CAGCCATTTCCTGGGAGATCAGCGTTTTCAAATGCTCAGTGTTAAAAGGAAGAAGCATTTTCCTTTCCTCTCGATGGGGAGTGTAGGACATGTGAAGGTGGGTGTTCAGTTTAATATCACAACCCAGATCCTAAATGGAGATGCGGTATAGTTTGGAACATTGCCGTATGGTCTCTAAAGCAGTTTTGAGGAACTCATCTGGATCCTACTTGTATTTTTATGGTTATTGAGATGGCTAGGCCCTACTATGGGAGGGAGTCTCTAAATGTATATACCTGATTCTGGCTAAGGACTTGATCTCTTCTGTGCCTCCCTGTCTCTAGGGCTAGCAGAGCAGATAGCTCAGCCTCGCTGTACTGGCAAGTGACCCATAAGTGGTCCATGTCTGGTAGTCATCCCGAGAGTTCCCGATTTAGTGAGTGCTTATTGTGTGCCAGGCAGCTATGGTGAGCACCATGCAAGATGCTGAGGTTTTATAGAGATACTGAAGACAATACCATCATCTTATTCCTAGGGCTTAACACAGTGCCCTGCATATAAATAACTACTTCTGGTTTAATAAATGTTGGTCCAAGGACAATCAAAACCAAAAAACAAAATAGTTTTTATAGGAACTCAGAAGGCTGGTGAAAAGGAAGCCTACTATGTGCCAGGTACTGTATAAGTGCTTTCATAGACATTTAATTTTTCATACATCCTTCTGAGATGATTGTTATCAATATCTTATGATACAAATAAGAGGTTAATTACTTGACAAAGTTCACTTTTTTTAAATGTCTATTATTTTTGGGGGGGGGGGTGGAGAGAGAGGGAGAGAGGGAAAGAGAGAATTCCAAGCAGGCTTTATGCTGTGAGCACAGAGCCAGCCACGGGGCTCAATCTCATAAACCGTGAGATCGTGACCTGAGCCAAAATCAAGTCAGACACCTAACCAACTGAGCCCCTCAGGTGCCCCCAGAGTCACTTTCTATTAGCCTTGTCTAGACTCTTTCTTGAGGATCCCCATCTTGGCGTGGCAGATGCCTAATAGACCACATGTGCCTTGTTTTGAGTATTGTGTGGGTGAGCGGGGCCTGTCTGAGTCTTTCTGAAGTCGGCAGAAAGTGCATCTCTATGCCTAAGCAGGGTGCTGATATCACAGATAAGGATAAGAAATAGGGCATAACCTTGAGGAACTACCATCTAATGGGGGCGATAGGTAAGTCGATATTATAGGATCTACGTAAAAAAGAGCCATAAAATCAAGCAAGGACCGTTTTACTCCGTGAGGGGTGTGGTGACTAGGAGCTGTTACCGGGAGGCCTTCTGTACCTCAGCTCTTGCTCTCCTTTCCATACCTGCGGCTCTTCATGGTAATCTTCCTTGCTACCTGACCGTGTGTTTTGAGAGTTTTATGAGTCTTACCTTTTCATCAAAACTGTTATTCCTTGAGACCAGGTGCTCACCTTGCCACCACTTAGACCAGTCCGGACCTCAGCTGCATTATCTGTAAAATGGGCCGATGATAGACAGGTATATCACGGTCTGAATGCCGGGACAAATCCAAGTGTTGATCTCTGGAGATTTCACCTTATTCCCCCAATTCTGTGTTTTCTGTGATCAGACCTAATATAAGGCTGGGCATCTGGGAGGCTTTGAATTAAGTTTGTTACGGAGATTACAGAGAGTATTTTATGGCACCTCAAAATTCTAAAACTTTTCTCCGTCACCACTGTTAGATCCAGCAGCAGTGACAGAAGCTCCAGGCTTCTCTTGGCCAGTCTCTTGGACTAAATCAGCATTTCTAGCCTGATACTAAGGCTTTGACTGAAGTCTTATAAGCTCAAGAGGATATTGTATTTTTTTCCTTTAAAAAAAAAGTTTATTTTGAGAGAGAGAGAGTGCAAATGGGTGAGGGGCAGAGAGAGAGGGAGAGAAAGAATCCCAAGCAGACTCTGCACTGGCAGCACAGAGCCCGATGTGGGGCTCAAACTCATGAACCGCAATAAGATCATGGCTTGAGCTGAGGTCAGACGGTCAACCTACTGAGCCACCCAGGTGCCCTGAGAGAATATTGTATTTAAATATATTTCCTAGTGTGGTGTCTTTCATTGTCAGCTAGGTCAGCTAGAGATAGTGGTTTCCTGATTTGCTTCTGGAAGGCCTGGCTTAAGCAATGGAATAAGGATCCCACTCTCAGGATCAAAGAGAACAGCATATACAAAGGCTCAGAAATGCAACAACAACAACAAAACCCCAAGACAATAAAACATGACATGGCTTTGGGAAATGACAAGTAGTTCACAGAAACACTTAGGTAAGGTCCTAGTGGAACAGTGTCAAAAAATGAGACTGGAGCCAGACGAAGGGGTCAGACCATGGAAGTCCTCAAGTGGAAGGTCACCATACATGAGCGGCCATGTAACTTATGGTCTAAGCAGGGTTACTGAGAGTAAAAGAGAGACAGAAAAATAATTGTAAACAAGGACTATCCCAAGAAAATAGGATATTTGCCATATTAAAGAACCTGGACTTTAACCTAGCAGATAGGACAAGTTAATCCAAGACTTTACAGACAGGAATACCGAGATGCATGCTTTAAAAAGAGTGTACTGGGGCACCTGGGTGGCTCAGTCGGTTAAACAGCCGACCTCAGCTCGGGTCATGATCTCACGGTCTGTGAATATGAGCCCCGTGTCGGGCTCTGTGCTGACGGCTCGGAACCTGAAGCCTGCTTCAGATTCTGTGTCTCCCTTTCTCTCTGCCCTTCCTCTGCTCATACTCTGTCTCTATGTCTCTCAAAAATAAATAAAAACATTAAAAAAAAGTGTACTTCATCTATTTATTTCACTTAACCTATACGTAGACTACTTATATGTGCCAGCACTTTACAAATATTACTTAGTAATCCTTATAACTACCTTGTGAGAGAGATCCTATTATTACCCTCTTTATTCAGATAAAAGGCACAGGCCAGTTAAGTAACTTGCCCAAAGTGGCACTGATATGATGGGTGGCAGGGTTTGTGCCATTCCTCGTCCACCTCGGGGCCCACCTTCGACATTTCCTCAGAGACTCCTGAGCCCTCAGACGGCGTTAGGTCCCTCCGTACAGGGACCCACAGCACTCTGCACTTCTCCACAGCACTTTCCAATCATTTGTTTAAAAATCTGTCTCCTTCACTGGACTGAAAACTCTGTAAGGTCAGGGTTGAGATATCTTCTTTACCACTGTATTCCCACAGCCTGATACATTTATTAGCCCTCAATTTAGAAACAGTATTAATAACGGCTAACATTTATTGGGCACTTACTCTGTGCTAGGCACTGTTCTAAGAGCTTTAAACATGTTAATTGATTTAAGAGAAGTTGAATAGGTCAAAGGTCACAAAACTAGTGGAAAAAAATGGAGCCAGGATTCTGGCTCTAGCTCAATGCTCTTTACTTTATGCTGGTCAACCTTTTTTTTTTTAATTGAATAAATAAAAATATTACTTAATAAAATTAGTATTTGTGCTATCTACATAGTACCTGGCACTCAGCATGCGTTCCAAAAATAAAGAACTCTTTCAGGTGCTAAGGAAGAAACAGTCTGTTACCACATTCATCCCCCTGCCGAAGAGGCAGCCTGGCCCGTAGAAATATAAGCTTATATCCAGATTACTGGGAAGGCAGCATAGTGCAGTGGTTAAAAACATAAGTCTTGGAATTAGAACATGAAATTTCTAATTAGGTTGAGTCCCACTTACACCAATTACTACTAGTTATGTGACCTTAGATTCCTCGTTTATAAAATGAGAATAACAATACCTATCTCACTGGCTACTGTGAGGATTAAATAAGGTAAATACATAATTGTACATAACGTAAAAGTACTCAATATACATTTTTTATCATAACAATTAACATGATTTTTGTTATTATTAACTGTCTGATTAGTGGTGGACTTAGCTGTAGCTCCAGGTTCCTGTGACCTCCCTCTAGGTACCTTAGGACCCCACCCCACCCCAAGTTTTATACCAAAGTTGACTTTTCTACAAGTTTTAGAGCTCATGTGGGTATTGTACAGGAATGGAGTGTTTCATGGAGCCTTAGACATCTGGCTCAATGCCTGAAAAGGTGAATATCCTAAGGGTGGGATCCTGATCCCATTGCTTTGAGGTTTTGTTGTTGTTGCATTTCTGAGCTTTTGTATGTGCTGTTCTCTCTGCTTGGAATGACCTCTCCTTTTCACCTCCATCCTTCTTGCCTTAGCATGGCCCTCCTGGCATATATGTACTCATTCTTCAAGGTATACCTCAGTTATCTTCTATGAAGACTTGTCCTTGCATGCCTAGTTAGGTTATTTATTTTCTCTTTTGGGCCATTCCTGTAATTAGTATAGCTCTTCATTGTGCTTCTTATCACTGTTGTACTGCAGTTGTTTACTTTCACGGCTTCCTACCACATTTTGAGTTGCTACAAGGCAAGGACTGAGTACTCTTTATCTCATCAAAAAAATAAAGTATTGAGTTATGGCATAAATATGATTAAATGAATGAAATGCTGATGAATTTTTACATATGTGTATATCCTTATAAGTACCACCGAGATCAAGATACAGATACATTTCTGCGTATTCAGAGTCTGGCATAGTGGTGGGCAAACCTTTTCTGTAAGGGACCAGTTAGTAAATATTTTAGGCTTGATGGGCTGTAGGGTTTTTTGTCAAAGCGGCAAGTTGTCGCAGGAAAGCAGCCATAGACAACATGTAAATGAACATGCATGACCGTGTTCCAATAAACTTTATTTGCAGACATGTGTTGGGCTGGATTTGGCCTGAGAATCACAGTTTGCTCATCCCTTTGTCTAGCACAGTGCCCAAGGATAAAATGGAAATTGAGTAAATGTTGAATTGTAGACAAGGATCTTGATCATAGAAACCATTGTCTTGAGTTTTCCAGTAGGGCAACAGGTTGCACCTACAGACAGGGCCTGTGCTTTTGGGAAGTACAGCTTGAAGCAGCTTGCCTTTTCACAAGTTGTTTGTGTTCGTAAAGAAATAAAAATGTCACCTCTTCCAGCACAGTTTTGGTGGCTTGTGGTCTCTGGTAACTTTGAGGTCCATGAGTGTATTTGTGTAACCCCTTGAGGCCATGGACTATGTCTTGTTCACTCAATAAGGAGTGTCTACCATAGGATATTGGACAGGGACACTTAGTAAATATTTGTTTTTGAATGAATAAATGAATTTGAGTTGACTCTCAGTAGTTCAGTAAGCTTAATGGAAATTGTATGTTTACTTACAATAAAAGTGTTTTTGCTTTGGTTTTAATTAACAGTAGTTTGCTCTTGCTGATTGGTGCTTTGACTGGCAGTCGATGGCATCATAGAACAGAAACCTGTCCAGTGAGTGAATGACCTTGGACACAAGTATACAGCCAAAATAAGCAACTGGTAGCATGGCCGGCCCAGTGCTGGAATATCTACATGTTTACTTTCACTTTCTTGCTCATTAGTATCAAAGCCAGGATGGTGAGGTGTGTGACTTCAAAATATTGTTATGAAGCCTTGATTATTGTGTATGGTCGGTTGAGATCTGGATCAGCATTTTGAAAAGAAAAAGTAGTGATAATAAACACGGCTGAAAACGTTGAATTATTTCTCAATAAGTGCACTTTGTTTATAGGCAAAATCATTAAAAAACGAGGGCCTGTGGAAGGAAAATAGAATCCAAGTGTTGATAAAAAGGATGGATTTCATTATTTCTGAGTCAAAAATAGGCAGTTAAACTGTCATTAACATAAAACTTTTTCTCTCCAATGGTTGGCCTTCTTCACAAGTATCTTGTACTTATTTTTCTGCTATTTGTGATTGGTAGTTAGAGACCCAGAGCCTAGTCTGAGGGTAAATTTTCAGTAATCTCTAGGGAACTTTCCTATTACTGCCCTCGCCCCTCCCCCTTCTCCCCCCCACACACTGTAGCTGTCCAGGCACACAGCAGTTGGTCACAGAGTTGAACCTTAATTCCTGCTACCTCTCATGTCTTCACAGAATTTTATATGTGTTTTCTGAAGATGGGAAGGGATTGGCATGAAGGTTGGGGTGGGATGGGGTTGAGTAACTTTAGTATCAGGAATAAAAGGCAAGTTATCTCCTAAGTGGTCCTAATGATGATCATATATACTTTTAGAATGCAAAGAATTTTAATTTCTTATTTTATTTGATCCCTTGTCGCTATCCTGGGAAGTAACCCTATTTGCACAAGGGTAAGAAGCTTAGAGGGTAACTTTTTAAAGGTGTCATGCTGCTATTAAGGCACAAAACCAAGATTTGAAGTCAGTTCTTTTACTCAGGTATCTTTATTCCTTATAATGCAGCAATTGGTTTCAAACTGTTTTCTAGGTATTGCAAGGCTTCCCAAGCTGCCTCAGGGATCACTGTGGAAGTGAGTCATTGGGAAGAACTCTAGGTTTTTCTCACGTGTCTCAACCATAGCCCCTCCACATTCAGCTTATTTTTTAACTTAAAAAGATCTTTTTTATTATGAGAAATTTTAAGCATATACAGAACTAGAGAGGGCAGTATAATGAACACCTATGTGCCCATTACTCCCCATTTACAATTATGTACTCAAGGCCAGTCTTATTAATCCTGTTTCATCTTTACCCTCCCATCCCTTTGGATTATTTTAAAAAAATGTTTAAAAATATTTTTTTAATGTTTATTTTTGAGAGAGTCAGACAAACAGACAGAGAGTGTGAGTGGGAGATGGACAGAGAGAGAGAGGGAGACACAGAATCTGAAGCAGGCTCTAGGCTTGGAGCTGTCAGGAGAGCCGGGTGTGGGGCTCAAACTCATGAACTGCAAGATCATGGCCAAAGTTGGACTTGGATGCTCAATCAACTGAGCCAACCAGGTGTCCCCTTTTGGATTATTTTGAACAAATTCTAGGTATATTATTTCATTTACAAACATTATTATGTACTTCTAAAAGAACTGTATTTGAGAACATAACTAAAATATGATTATCACACCTAAAAATATAACAATAATCCTTTAATATCATCAACTAGTAGGTGTTTAAGTTGATTTGTTCATATCAGTGTCCAATGAAGATCTATATATTGGTTGATCTAAATCTTTTTTTTGCCTTTTTTTAGTTTGATGTAATTCCATTTTTAAAATTTTTGCTTTTGTTGCTCTTGCCGGAGGAGACAGAACCCCCCACAAAAATTGCTTAGACAAATGCCCAAGAGCTTACGTCTGTGTATTCTTCTAGGAGTCTTATGGGTTCTGGTTTTATATTTAAGTCTTTAATCCATTTTGAGCTTATGTTTGTATATGGTGTGAGAAAGTGTTCCAGTTTCATTCTTTTCCATGTAGTTGTCCAATTTTCCCAACGCTATTTATTGAAGAGACTGTCTTTTTTCTGTTGTATGTCCTTGCCTCCTTTGTTGAAGATCAGTTGACTGTATAATAGTGTAGGTTTAATTCTGGATTGTCTATTCCACTGATCTATGTGCCTGTTTTTGTGCCAGTACAATAATATTTTGATCACTATAGCTTTGTAGTATAGTTTAATATCAGGGAACATGATACCTTCAGCTTTGTTCTTCTTTCTCAAGATTGCTTTGGCTATTTGGAATCTTTTGTGGTTCCATATAAATTTTAGGATTGTTTGTTCTAGTTCTGTGAAAAATGCCATTGGTATTTTGATAGGGGTTGCATTGAATCTGTAGATTGCTTTGGGTACTATGGGCATTTTAATTGTGGTAGATCTTTCCATTTGTATGGAATAATATGGTATATTTTCCCATTTATTTGTGCCTTCTTTTAAAATACATTTTTTTCAATGTTTGTTTTTGAGAGCGAGAGATGGAGTGTGAGTGGGGAAGGGGCAGAGAGAGAGGGAGACAGAATCTGAAGCAGGCTCCAGACTCTGAGCTGTCAGCACAGAGCCAGATGTGGGGCCTGAACTCACAAGCTGTGAGATTATGACTTGAGTCAAAGTCAGATGCTTAACTGACTGAGCCACCCAGGTGCCCCTATTTGTGTCTTTAGTTTCTGTCATCAGTGTCTTATAGTTTTCCATTTCTTTTATCAGTGTCTTACGGTTTTAATATCTTTCATCAGTGGCTTACAGTATAGGTCTTTTACCTCCTTGGTAAATTTATTTTTAAACTTTTCCTAGGTATTTTATTCTTTTTGATACAATTATATATGTGATTTTTTCTTATTTTTTTCCTTGATAGTTCATTATTAACATATAGAAATACAATAGATTTCTGTATATTGATTTTGTATCCTGCAACTTTAGTTATTCATTTTTTAGTTCTAATAGTTTTCTGGTGGGGTTTTTAGGGTTTTCTATGTATAATATATGTCATCAGCAATAGTGACAGTTTTACATCTTCTCCAGTTTGGATGTCTTTCATTTCTTTTTTCTGGTTGATCTAAATCTTGAGTTTCTTCTAATTCATCGCTTCCCTCCCCCGCCACACCCATTTTATTTCTTTTCCCTGCAATTCTCTATTGAAGAAAGTGAATAATTTGTCCTGAAGTTTTTCCCAATTTCTGGATTTTGTTGATTCTTTTATGGTGGCATTTAACATGTTCCTATGTCCTCTGTATTGTACTATAAATTGGTAACTGGATCTTGAGGGTTGATCAGATTCAGGTTTGCTTTATTTTCTTTCTTTTTAAAAATGTTTATTTTTGAGAGAGAGAGTGTGTATGAGTAAGGGAGGGGCAGAGAGAGAGGAGACCAAGAATCTGAAGCAGGCTCCTTGCTGTCAGTGTAGAGCCCAATGTGGGGCTTGAACCCATGATCCGTGAGGTCATGACCTGAGCCAAAATCAAGAGTTGGATGCTTAACTGACTGAGCCACCAGGCACCCTCTTTCTTTTTAAAACAGTGTTTATTTTAACAGGGCAGCTGGGTGGCTCAGTCGGTTGAGTGTCCAACTCTTGGTTTCAGGTCAGGTCATAGTCTCACAATTTGTGGGTTTAAGCCCGTGTCTGGCTCTGTGCTGGCAGCATGGAGCCTGCTTGGGATTCTCTCTCTCTCTCTCTCTCTCTCTCTCTCTCTCTGCCTCTCCCCTGTTTGTGCTGTCTCTGTCTCTCTCAAAATAAATAAATGTTTTAAAAAGTTTATTTATTTATTTTGAGAGAGAGAGGAGGGAGAGCACAGGCAGGGGAGGGGCAGAGAGAGAATGCAAGCAGGCTTTGCTCTGTCTGCACAGAGCCTGACATAGGGCTTCATCTCATAAATTGTGAGATTATGTCCTGAGCCAAAATCAAGAGTCCAACACTTAGCCGACTGAGCCACCCAGGTGGCCTCTTTTCTTTTTGAAGGATGTCCAACTATATTTGTTTTTCTCTCTTTTTGTAATGTTAAGATCAATGAGTGGGTTCAGATATTGTCAATTTGGTCTGTTTGTTAAAATATATCCCATCAACTTTTTCCCTCATGATTTTAGGAGCCATTGATGTTTACTACCTAGATCCATTATTTCATTAGAGATCTAATTAGGTATGGAGACTCCTTGTTAGATTTAATTTGAACTGCATTTGAAAGAGAGGGTTACAGTGTTCAAAAATAAAGTTTGAAAACTATTGGATTGTAACTGTTCTCTAAGAGCACCAATTACAACAGGAACCAGGAACTCTGAAGTGGGGACAGTGCCTGTAACTAACTTATAAAACTTTTTAAACCATCTTTACTTCCTCATGTGTGCTGTTTTTGGCCTACACTCTTTCCCAGCACAACCGTTTAACCCTTACAATGAAAAGGGCCCTTATGTTTTAACTTTTAAAGAGTAAAATGGATAGACTGTCTTACTCTAGAGCCAGGCCTGGGGGAGGGAGCCCTAAGAGGTGGAATGAGAGTCTGCTTTAATGAACGAAGGAGGTGGTTAAGTCCCTAGGGCCTATGCAGCCTGAAGAAGAGCCTGAAAAGTGGCCTTGGCAGCATCTAAGACTAGACACTTCTAGCTGAGAATGGGAGGACCAGTCCCTTATCCCTGTTCCTTATTCCATGCCATAAGGGGGCTCTCTAGTGTATCCAAAGGGCCTGCCTGCTTAGGCTTCATTTCTGTCCCATCTGACATGTTCCAGGCCCAGGCTCCTGGTAGCTGTGTTTAAGGCTGACTCTTAGGAATCCTAAACTGATAACCGCAGGACCGCCTGATGGCTCCTTGTTTTGGGCCCTGTTCTAAGGAAGGCCAAGGGCAGGAACTTCTTTGCAATAGCTTTGGCTGATCCTTGGTCGGCAATAACTTCTGTCACTCTGGCCAAGAGAAGAGCTGCTGTGGAGCACTTGGTGTTCTCTAGCCTTTGCAGAGGTCACAGGCAGACAGGGCAGGGGAGCAAGGCCTTAATTAGCTAGGGACTGCTGGAGCAAAGCCATTTGGCAGTGTCTTACCTCAGCTCCTCAGCTCCTCAGCGGGACTGGCTCCTTCTCCTGGTGACAGTGCAAATACTCCCTCCTTTTATAGCTTTTCGGTCTCTGAGAGACCTCTCTTCCATGAGCTTTCAACACACTTCTATGTGGTGCGGTTAAAGGTTGATATTAAAAGCTAGTTATGTGGAATGACAAAAATTCCTTCCATCTGCGCGGTGCTTTTTAACCACTCAAGCACATTTTACTTCATTTGTTCTGAACCAATAGTCTGTGAATTGTAGATGAGGAAATTGAAGCTCAGAAAGGAGAAGTACTCAATTAAGATGATAGCTAATTATACTCTGGATTCCCAGACTAGAGGTCTTTCTACAAGTTGATGAAAGACAAGGGGAAAGGTGGAGGATGGTAAGTAAAATTGGGTAGCTTTTATGTGCCAGGCACTGTGGAGGGTGCTTAGCTTAGCTTTCTTACAACATTATACGGTAAACAATTTTACCACTCTGAACCCCAGAGTGGTGAAGTGACTTAGCCAAGATAATAGCTGAGAAGTGGCAGTGCCTGGAATCAGGTCTAAGATTGTTGACTTTAGAGCCCGTGTCTTTCTATCATTATACTATATTCCTTGCCAGTTTATTCTAAAAAAATATTTATTGAGCCGCAGATATAATGCTAGGTACAAGGGATGTTAGAAAGTGTAATATTAATCTCCACCCTCATGGAACTCATAATTTTAGTGATGGTTCACTGCTACATTAGATGGAATGGGGACAAGAAGTAGATAGAGAGATAGGACGCAGTGGGAGCTCAGGGGCCTGCAGTCTTTCATGGCAGAGGATTTGTCGGAGCAGGCTTCCCGGAGAAGTAGGTACCTCAGCCAGTCTAGTGATGAAGAACATAAGCCCTGGGGTCGGCCTAGATCCCATCACTTGCTAGTAATACTTTGGTCAAGTTGCTTAACTTCTCTGAGCCTGCTTCCTTATCTATAGCATGGAGATAATTGTATTATCTACCGTAAAGGGCTGTTGTGAAGATTAAGATGAGATAATTCATGTTAAACAGTTAGCAGATTGCCTGACACATAATAAGCTCTCATTAATTGTCAACCATTATAGTTATCATTGTCTAACCTGTGTTTCTCCTGTATTCAGCTTAAGTGGGGACAAATGAAGCCAGGTTCTCTTAGGACCTCTTATTATCAATAAAGTGGGGTTTATTTAAGTGATTTCAGAATATGCCATTGAGGCCTAAGATTCTGTCAAAGTAAAAACTGCCATTTAATTGTTTCCAGGAGGGCAGCTGTTTGTATCTGATAGTAACTCAACCTGGCCTGTGCTCCCTAAAGCATCTCTGTTCAGTCCCCAGGAATCTGATAAAGACCCCTCTTTCCTCTCCTACCTCTTCATTGGATAGGCCAGAAGCTGGCCTCTTTTAGAAACTCGTCTATTCATCTGGAGCCCATGCTCTGTGTCACTCGCCTAGCTGAGGTACCCACTTCTCTCAGAAGCCTTTCCTGGCACCTTCCCCAACCACCACATATTAGCGTGCCCCTCAAGCTCCCATCCCCTCCTTTCCCTCTAGCTATCCCTGTGTTCTCATTCCCTCTATCATAGCAGTGAGCCTCACCAAATTACGAGTTCCATGAGGGCAGAGATTACTAAATCTTACACTTCCTTGTATCCCTTGTACCTAGCATTGTATCTGCAGCCTAGTAAGGATATTTTTAGAATAAACAACTGTCAAGGAATATAGTAGTATAATGATAGAAAGGCACAGGTTTTAAAGTTAGCAGACAGATCTGAATCTAAGTTAACTTTCTCCCAAGCTCATTGTGCTGGAGAAAGTAATGTGATTTCAGTAGTCCAAGTAGTACTGGTGCTCTTTCCTACTTTAGGGTCCTGTCCATTTGGGGAACTGTGCAGCAACAGTACCTTTATACATTTGTATAAATAAGTGTTCATTATAAAATGTACATTTTAAAATAAGTGTTCTTCAGGGGCGCCTGGGTGGCTCAGTTTGTTAAGCGTCTGACTCCTGATTTCAGCTCAGGTCATGATCTTACCGTGGTGAGATGGAGCCCCTCATCAGGCTCCACGCTGGGTGTGGAGCCTGCTTAAGATTCTCTCCGTTCCCCCTCCCTCCCCACACCCCCCCTCCCATCTCCCTCTGCCCCTCCCCTGCACACCTGCACATGCTCTCCTCTCTCTCGAAAAATAAAATAACTGTTCTTCAAAAAAAAAGTAAAAGATAAAATAAGTGTTCTTCAGAATATCACTATCATATGAAAAGAAAATAGGTATTCTGAAAGACCTTTGAGACTGAGTTTGGAAAAGCTAGAGGCTTTAATATAAGGAAAGGTATGCAGAGTTCCCTGCATTTTTTTTTTTTTTTAAGCTTAAGCTCATGACCCCGGATCAGCAGTCGCATGCTCTATGGACTGAGCCAGCCAAGTGCCCTTCCTACATTTTTTTTTGGTTATGGAATCTCGATCCCCTCCCTACAACCGCCCTCCCTCCCCCCCTCAAAACCCTCATCTATTGACATTACATAAGACGCTAGTGTTCCACAGAACACTTCTAATTAAGTAAATGAGCGCAAAGTGGCTTCCTGTTTTTCTATTAGTAGGGCTTGAAAAAGTAGAATGGCAACCCGTCCTTTGGTCCTAGGGCTACTCTTCTTTTCACAGACTGGGTTGTTGCTACAGAGAGCTGGATCTTGGGTAATCCGCCAGTCCTTGGTTATGTCCCAGAATCAATGGTAGATTTAGCTAATCAAGCCTCTACAGCAGGCAGTCTTTTGCTTCTGGAGGGGAAGATGAATGCCCTGCTTTGAGGGAACAATGCTCAGTTCAATCAGGGAACGATCTATCCGCACTCTTGTGAATTGCAGCTGGTCCAGAAGTGGGTTGGGGGTGGATCGTGTTCAGTAATTTCAGTCTTACAGAGTTCTTGGTTCCAGTCCTCACTCTGCTTTGACTCAGGTACTTCGATTTTCTCAATCCTAGTTTTCTTATTTAAAGATGAAGAAGTTGGGTTAGATTAAGTTCATTTAGTAAATATTTGTTAAACATTTAACATATCACTGTTCTGGCATAATGGAGCTGTAGTGATGGAAAGCCAGACACTGCTTTGTGGAACTTCATCTAGTAGAGAGGATTAGATGATATGAGTGGGGAAGTACATGTTACAGATTAAGACTTTAGTAGTTGAGGATCACTGTAGTTTAGCAGACTTCCTGGAAATGGTGTGACTTAGTCTCTAAGCCTCTGTTTAAGGTCTATATACTGCAGAAGTTCAGGGAGGCACTTGGATTGTAAAAATGACCTGAGTGCCGGGAGGTAGGAGTGAGCGTAGATAACACAGTGCTCAGGTGAAGGCGTTATCCTGTATTGCTCTTAGGTGTGGCGCCACCCATGGCCACTCTGCTGAGGGAGTGTTTTCCGGGCAGCTGCAGGTAGCACTGCCTGAGAGAATTTGCAGCTAAGGACAGAGGGAGGGGCTGGGGAGATGGGGATTGATATTGTGGGTAGAGACAAAGAATCATAGGTGATGAAGTCAGAATTTAAAAGAATTGGGAATTGGTGAGTTGTAGCATGTGAAATGGGTCAGGGCAACAGTGCTTGTCTTGGGCTATGAATGACAGTGGGACTTGGAACCTGAATATGTTTATGTATAGTTTACTAAGTTCTTACCACAAGCCAGGCACTGGTTTGTTTTTAATACTGCATTTATGTTTAAAAATTTACTTATTTATTTTGTGTGTATGTGTGTGTGTGAGAGAGAGAGAGGGAGAGAGAGGGAGAGAGAACGCAGGGAAGGGGCAGAGAGAGAGGGAGAGAGAGAATCCCAAGCAGGCTCTGTGCTGTCAGTGCAGAGCCCGATATGGGGCTAGATTTCACGAACTGTGAGATCATGACCTGAGCCAAAACCAAGAGTTGGATGCTTAACTGAGCCCCACCCAGGTGCCCCAACCAAGCAGTGTTATTAGCATTTTTAATGGTAAGCTTATTTAATTTTTTAGTATTTAATTCTTATCATTAGGGTATTTAATCTTCATACCAATCCTAAGAGGGTAGGTACTATTATTTTCTTATTTTGAAGGTGAGAAAACAGAGGTCCAGAGAACTTAAATAACTTGCTCACACTCACATGGTTAATAAGTGGTGGGGTTAGGATTCAAGCCTGGGTGATATGTTTCTAGGGTCCTTGCTTTTAATTACCATGCTATGCAGCTTTAGGCAGTGAGAAGCCATCATAGATTTCAGGCTAGTGAAGCAACTTGTTGCAAGTAGCGTGGTGCAAGGCAGTTTCCCAAGGAGGGGTGGAATCGAAGGCAAGAAGATTAGCCATAGGTTGTTGTAGGACTTACCTTAGTTACTTTTGAGAGTATGTAAAGGTCTTGAAGATATTTCGCATGTCTTCCCGAGGTGGATCTGGCAGCGGCCAGCCCTACATGTAATCAGCCCATTTTAGAAATCATCTTTTAAAGAATTTTAATTGACAGGAAACTCTCCTATCCCTATTGAACAGGCTGTTCCAGGCAGAGGGGCCCCGGGAATCAGGTCAGGAATCCCTTCTTTGGGGTCAAAGTCCAAGCAGCATCTGGAAGCATTTGCAAGAGGGGAAATATGAAGACTTCCTGTTGCCATTAGAGTTTGCTCTCCTGATAGGGGGGATAGTCATGGTTGATAGTCTGCTTGTTTATCTTGAGAGACTGGGCAAGTGGGCTGGGTTACAGAGATGTGGCATAGTCCTAGTCCTTGAGCAATCCACAGATTACTGAGAAGATAAGCATATAAGCAAGTGCACTCCATATAGTGTCACAAGTGCTACAGTAGAGGAACATAGATGATGTACTGGGAGAAAGGAAGCAGAGTCTAAATGCTTAGCAAGAGGGAGTCAGGGAAGTCTGCAGAGATGTTTAAGGTGGATCTTTAAGAATGACCAGAAGTGTACTAGGCAGTGTGAGGAGGAAATACATTGCAGGTTCAGGGAATGGTGAGTTGTTCCTGGTGCTGGACTGACTGTTGGGCTGCTAGGGAGGGATTCTGAATGGCAAAGAGCTTACATCCTATTGGAGTTGAGCTTTACCGTAGATGTTTAAGATGCAGAGTGACTTGGTCAGAGTGATGTCTTAGAAAGAACTCTTTGATACCTGTGCTCAGGAGACTGAGAATGGATAAACTAGAGGCAAAGAAGCAGTTGCAAATGGTGAGGCTGAAACAAGGGCAGTGGTCATGGGGATTGATTGAAATTTTGTGAGTGAAGGGCAAGGAAGTGTTAGGTGACTGGGTATTAGTGTGATGCCATTCACATGTGGAAATGCAGGCTGGAGAGCTGGTGTGGGGAGTTAATGTTGGTTTCGAGATGCCTATGGGTGACATTTGCTACTTGGGAGAGAAGATAGGAGTTTTGGAGCTCCTGAGAGAGGCAGAAACATAGCTATGGGAATGACTTCTAAGTGAGAGTGGAAACCATTGGAAAGAGATGAAATCACCTGAATAAAATCCATAAAGTGGAGAAAGGATGACGTTGAGGATAGAGGCCAGAGGAACTCTGATATGTGTAGTCAGAAAAGCCAGGGATGAGTCTGAGGAGTAGTGATCAGCGAGGTAGGAGAAAGTTCTGTCTGAGAAACCGGGAATGGGAAGATTTCTGAAAGAGTGTGTCTATCAAAGCAGAGAACGAGGAGGGTGAGTCCTGAAATGAAGCTACTGAGTCATTGGTGACCTGGTGACAGCAGTTTCAGTAGAGGGGTGGGGACGGAAGCTAGATGGGGCCGTGGCTTAGGGAGGGAGTAGGAGGTGAGGACACAGAGGCAGCAAGTATTGACTTCTCGTTTGAGAAATATAGTGGTAAGGGAAGGAAGGAAAGAAGATGACGTTTTGAAGAGGAACCAGGGAAGGCAGGTTCAAAGATTTTGTTATTTCGAAGTTGGCAGAGTGGAGTGGGGAACTGAGCTGGTGCAGGTTGAGGGAGGAGAGATAGAGAGATGCAGCCAGTGAAGGTGCCGTGCCTCTCTCAGAGCTTCAGGTTACTGTGGGAACCCTACACCGTGGTGCCGTGTTGAAGCCTGCGGTCACAGGAAAGAGTGTGGGGTACACACGGGAGACCTTGATGTTAAGAAGAACTAATGTAGCACCGTCTATTGAGTGACCTCTGCACGCTAGACATTTTTCTAGAAACATCGAACAGAATTCTAATGCAAACCACAATTCACAGAAGTAAGTACTGTATAGTCACCATTTTCCATGAGAAAATAGATGAGTTAAGAAACATTCAGGCAGTTAGAGGTGGAGCCAATGTTTCAGCTGAGGTCTGTGAACCTACAAGGTGTGCTCTTTCCACTCTGTTGTGCTGTCTTTTCCATTAGAAGTTTAATCCTTTAGACTATAAAGGGGACCTTGGAAGGGGGTGCAGAGGGATGGATGGCCCAGACAGATAAAGGTAGAGTTCTGTGACTGGCCCTGTCCTGGAAGCAGTGTGACTTAATCTCTGGAGTGAAGGAGAAAGGTCGTGGTCCTGCCTCGCTCTGTTTTCTCTCTGCTTAGCCATTGGCTTTCACTTTATGTTTCTCCATCCTTCTGTAATTTCCTACCAAGTCCTGTTGTTGACAGTGTACAGAGAAAAAGGATCAGCTTCTAAGCGCAAGCTATTCTTTTTGACAAACTGCCTGTGAGGGCTTGCTGAGCTGTGGGATGCCACTCTCTTTGGCACAGGGCACGTGATAGGCTTCTTCCTGGTATTTTTATCTGAATGGAATAATTTTGGGTCAGTGGAAAGAGCAAAACACTGAAAATTAGAAGACATGATATTCAGTATAAGTGAGCAGCTAGCTTACCCCAGGCAGGTCACTTCCACTTGCGTATTTACTTGACATAAGGGGGGGACTGTGTTTCACTCATCCCTGTATCCCACACATCTGGCTTGCAGCCTGATTGAACAGGTTTCCTGAGTAAGTTTATTCTGCTCATCTCTTAAAGTAGGGAATTGGACCTTTTGATTTCTAAACATCACCCCTGTCCTAAAAGTGTATTGTTCTATGAGGATTTATATACATTAATTATAAAATAATAAGTGTCGTGATTTGTTTAGGACCTACTACTTGCCAGGCATTGTGTGATGCTCTTTACATATTTACTTTTTAGATGATTTAAAAAATTTAAAATTTTGCCTTGGTTGCTTAGAAATATTATAATCTCTTGGGCTGTCAGCTCCGTGAGGACAGTAGTACCTCTGCCATTTACCACTGTAGCCCTAGTGCTAAACACAGTGCTGGGCATGTTATGGGTGCTCAGTAAATATCTGTTGAACACATGATTGAATGGATGTATTATCATTACCACAGTCCTATAACATAGGTACTATTAGCCTCTTCTTACTAAGAAAATTATAGTTCAAAGGTCATAGAATTAGTACGTGGCTAAGAGAGAGGATTCAAACCTGTCTTCTGTCCAACATTAGGATAGTGCCTTTACCACTTAATACCACATCGCCTCCACTCACCTGATTTTTTTTTTTTAAGTAATGTCTACCCCAAACATGGGGCTTGAACTCAGGATCCCAAGATTAGGAGTTGCATACTCTTCCAGCATGCTCTTCCAGGTGCCCCTACTTAATCTGATGGGTTTTTATTTTTAAGTTTCTTTACTTATTTTTAGAGAGAGAGAGAGAGAGAGAGAGAGAGAGAGCGCACGAGCACATGAATAGGGGAGGGGCAGAGAAAGAGGGAGAGAGAGAATTCCAAGCTCGATCAACTCGTGGGGCTCGATCTCATGATCCTGAGATTAGGAGTCGAGCGTTCTTCCAGGTGCCCCCATTTATCTGATTTTTTTTTAAAGTTTGTTTATTCTGAGAGAGAGTGTATGTATGTGAGCAGGGAGAGGGGCAGAGGGAGAGGGAGAGAGAATCCCAAGCAGGCTCTGAGCTGTCAGTACAGAGCATGATGTGGGGCTCAAACCCATGAACTGCGAGATCATGACTTGAGCTGAAATCCAGAGTCAGTCGCTCAACCGGCTGAGCTACTCAGGTGCCCTTATCTGATGTTTTAATTGAAAATTTGAAAGGAAAGAAGAGAATGAGGAAATACAGAGCAGAAAGTCAGATTTTCATGAGGGATTGGTGATGGGGTTAGATGTTGGGCACCAAAATTTTTTTCATGCTAAGAGTTGGCAAATATTTGTAGCACCTTAAGAAAACAAAGGGTTTATAAAAGCAGTTACTATTCATTGGGTATTTCATCCTTATGTAATAAACAAATGACATTTAGAAGCCATTTCCGTTGTTTTAATTATCATCTGTTCATTGAAAACTCTCCAAGTTGTGTTTCCAGCTCAGACTTCTCTGAACTTTAGACTTGTGTATCTAACCTCTTAATTGACATTTTGGATGTCTAATCAGCATTGTAAACTGAAAAGTTTACACTTGTGTTCAGTCTGTCAGCAGATCCTTTTGGTTCTACCTTTAACACATATCAGAAATGCAGACATTTTTATAACGTCTGCTACCACCACCTTGATCTGAACTCCTGTTTTTGCCTGGATAGTTTATAGCTTTTTAGTTGGTTTCCCTGATGCCCTTGTCTGATGACCGTTTGTTTTATATAGAGCAGTCAGAGCGATCCTTGCAAAATGTAAATCTAATCACATGGCTCTTCTGTTCAGGACCGTATCTTTCAGAGAAAAAGCCAAAGTCCTCCACTTTCCGTTCCCTGGCTTATCTTCATCTCCCCGCCACCTGCTCACCTGCGCCATTGGCCTCCTCGCTGTTCCTTGAACAAGACAGATATGCTCTCACCTCGAGCCCTCTGCATTTGTTCTTCCCTCCCTCTCCTCTTTCGGCATGGCTCCTTAGTTCATTTCTTTCAGATCTTTTGGTCAAATACCATCTTCTCAGTGAGGATTTCTTTAATCATTCTATTTAAAAATAGCAACTCCTTCCCCATAGCACACTGCAACCTCTTTCTCTGTTTTTCTCCACGGCATTTATCACCCTCTGATTTATTTATTTCTCAGGCCTTCCACCTGGCTTCCCCGCCCCACCACTCCCTGTCAGTTCCATAGCAGCCGGCAGTTTTGTTCACTGCTGAGTCCTCAGTGCCTATAGAATACTGATGGGCATATAACATATGCTTTGCAAATATTTGTTGAATGAAATATTTTGGGGCAGGTACATTGCTAGATATATAGATTTGTTTTATTTTTCTTCACATCCCAGCACGTTACCGCTATTATTCCCATTTTACAAGTAAGGAAAATTATTTGCCCAAGATTGCATGGCTGGAAAGTTGTAAAACCTAGGTCTGTTCCACTTAATACTGTCAGGCCCAAATAAAATATTACAGAAGGACGGAGTCTAAGTATTATTGCTTCGTTGCCGAATGAAGTGTGTCAACCGTGGGGCTAGATACGCGAAGAAAGGCCAAGTGTGAATGTCGTGAACTGGGCTTCGTTCATTTCCTCACGTGGGAACACACTGATATTTGTGACGCTGCTACAGCCGGAAACCTAAAACATACCTGGAAAAAGGCCTCTGTGGGAGAGCTGCCTGTGTGCCATTCGACACACCTTTGGCTTGTACACACAGAAAGTTAGAAAGGTTTTGTAACGATCTGGGAATTTTTCTCCCCCACTCCCTGGGAAAGACCTTCTGGAATAACATTAGAGTCACTTCAGGCCAATGCTTCACATCACTCTTCTTTCCTGAGGCTTAATGTCAGCCAAGGTCAGAGCGTCAGCCATCTCCGGGATGGGACTTACGTGGTATGGTGATTAGAAAGGCCTAGAGTAAGATGAGGCTAGAGTCTGAAATATCTTTAGGGTAAACTGAGGCTGAATTCAAATGCGAACCTAATAGAGGTGTGTCATTCTGTCAGAAAAGAAGGTGAGGGAGAATAAGAGCACGATTCAGCCTGCTCTCTCCTGAGTCTCAGATACCCATAACACCCCTCCCCATTTCTTTATTGTGGTAAAATACATATAATTTACCATTTTAACCATTTTTAAGTGTACACTTCAGTGGTATTAAATACATTCATAATGTTGTGAAACCATCACCACCATCCATCTCCAGAACGCTTTTCATCTTCTAAAACTGAAACTTATACTCATTAAACACTCACTCCCTTTTCCTGCCCCCGCCTCCCCAAGTCCCTGGCAGTCACCATTCTACTCTCTGTCTCTGTGATTTTCAATACTCTAAATAAAACCCAGGTGCCAGTAACTTTGAGGTGAGAGACCTGGTGAAGGCCTGGACTTATAAGAGACCCAGACAGAGGGATCAAACGTACTCAGGGTAAGGCTGTTCTCAGTGACATGACAGAAGTAGAAGAGGAGGAAGTGGAAAAAAGTCATTCTGGGGTGAGCTGGTCAATGACGTGTCCAGAGTATAGTTAATAGTGAAGTGAGGATCAGAGTGGTCTCCAGAGTAAAATGGGACTGGGGTCAGAGCTGTACACAGAGGTTAGTGAAAATAGGATGAGGACTTTCCCCAGGGTGAGATGAGCCTAGGGGAAAAGGGGATGGGGGTGGTAACACCATGCCCAGGGTGAGAGAAAGAAAATAGCATGTTTGAACGGTCACAAAGAGTAAAGGAAATGTAGTGAGAAGAAAGAATTTTAGGGCAACATGTTTAGGAGATGAGACTGGGGAGACAATCATGTCAGACTGCAGAGGACCGTATTTGAGATGTTATTCTTTTGGCAATGCAGAGCCCTTGAAAAGTTTTTTTTTTTTTTAATTTTTAATGTTTATTTATTTTTGAGAGAAAGAGAGTGCTAGTGGGAGAGTGGCAGAGAGAGGGAGAAACAGAATCCCAAGCAGGCTCTAGGCTCCAGGCTCCGAGCTGTCAGCACAGAGCCCTATGTGGCACTTGAACCTGCAAACTGCGAGATCATGACCTGAGCCAACGTCAGATGCTTAACCAACTGAGCCACCCAGGTGCCCCTGCCCTTGAAAAGTTTTTTTTTTTTTTAACTCAAAAAACATTTTTTTTTCATTTAAAAAAGTATTTAGAACACATAAAACAAGGCAACATTTATTCTTTCTTCTCGTCTTCCGGTGTGGGGTCTGTTGGCGGTTCCTCCACGGTTGCACTGTTGCTCTCTGAGCCATTGTTACTGTCACTGGTCCCTTCCTCAGCCATACTGTCCACCCCCTCTTGCCCGCTCTCCTTGTCCTCAGGAGTAGATGTGCCTTCTTCACCATTCTGTTGGCTCTCCGTTGCTTCTTCAAGATGTGTCTCCACTGGGTGTCTCCACTGTCTCCACTGGGACGCTCTCGTTGTCCTTGTCCTTGGCCATACTGGCAGCTTGCTCCTCCTCAGGAGCCATGCTGCTCGGACTGCGGTCGGCCTGCTCCTCTGCCTCTTTCTCTCTTCCCTCCTGCCTTTTTCGAGGCTGCTCCTCTGCCTGTGCAATTTCAGCGGCAATTTTTTCCATATCCACTTCCACTTTCAAACCGCACAACCTTTTAAGTTCATTGTTAAATGAATCTGCGCTTTCCAGGAATTTCCTCTTCTTTTCCTGGTGTCTCTCCTCTATTTGAAGAAGTTCAGCTTCTAGTTTTCGCTGATGAACCATTAAGGACTGGACCTGTTGTTTGAGGACCTGCATTCTAGCTGTTGTGACAACTGACCGGACGTCTGGCACCACCCCCTCACTAAGGATTTCACTGATGAGGCGGTGGTTTCTCTGGAAATGGGCGGTGGCTGTATGCTTCATTGAAAAGCCATCATCATAATCATCTGTAAGGTTCTCTTTTCTCCATGCAAGACTGTCTCTGTCAACTTTCTTCCTCTAAAGCAGCTTCTGGACAACTTTTTGCATTTATGTAAGCAAGGTATGCGGGGGAATCATGATAGGTCTTCATAGATTCATTGTACTCTGTCTTTTCTGCTTCGTATTCATTTAAATATTCTTGTTTTTCATCATCCCTGAGATCTCGCCACACGCCACCAATAATCTTGCCAATCCCCCACACCTTTAGGTCGGGGTTGGAAGCATTTACTTGGTCTCAGACCTTTCTGCTGTGCCTCATGTAGGGCATCCGCGGCTTATCTGGTGGCTTTGGGGGTTTGGGAATCATAATACCAGAGGATGCTGTGACCCGGCTGTTGGTGTCCGGGTTCCCTCCCAGCCTGTAGTTGTTGTAGGCGAGATGACTCTATGGATTGTATCCTACACACCCCGGTGTGCTGGGCATTTGTGTTGCAGGAGCTGGGGTGGGAGGTGGGGCATAAGATGGTCTTTTTGACATTTTGGAAGGTTAAGTTCTCAGTTCCTTAAGAATGAATCTGAGGGGCGCCTGGGTGGCTCAGTCGGTTAGGCGGCCGACTTCGGCTCAAGTCATGATCTCACGGTCTGTGGGTTCGAGCCCCACGTCGGGCTCTGTGCTGGTGGGTCGGAGCTTGGAGCCTGCTTCGGATTCTGTGTCTCCCTCTCTCTCTGCCTTTCCCCTGCTCACGCTCTGTCTCTACGTCTCTCAAAAATAAATAAAAATGTTAAAAAAAATAAAAAAAAAATAAAGAATGAGTCTGAGACACCGCGGGCAGAAAAAGCGCCTGTAGCTCTGGCCTTGTTTTCCTTTGTCCCGAAAAGTTTTAAATAAGAGATAGATATGGTCAGATTTGTGTCTGGTCACTGTGCCCTGTAGTCCCAGGAGAGCTGAGGTCAGGAAAGGCTAGAAAAGACTATGGAGCCTGGGACTGCAGGCAGATGTTTGCTGGAAACCACAAAGATCTTGCCTATCCGTCTGAGCTGAGATGCATGAGAAGGGGGTGGGGTCCGGCCTCAGGGAAATCGTAGAGGCTTTCCTGGACTTTGTCAAAGACTAAGAGCCTCAGCAGTTACACAGCATTGTGAATGAACTAAATGCCACTGAATTGTTCACTTTAATAAAAATGGTCAATTTTGTGTTATGTGAATTGGACTTTTTTTTTCAATAAAAGAATCAAGGGGAGTCAAGAATGGGACTAGGCATTGCAGGGTGCCCAGGCCTGTCTTCTTTTGGTCCTTCCTTCCTATCGTCTGCCAGAGTCATCTAACAAGTCTGTCTAACCATGGCCCTTCCCTGTTCAGAAGTCTCTGTTGCTTTCTCATTCTCCACAGTTTATAAAAGCCAAACTTTTGAAGGAATCTGGTGTTCATGACGTTCCATGATCCAGCTCCTGCTTATTGCCTTTTCAGCAAGCATCTGTGTTTTCATTCCCGCTCTCCATTTTGGTTGAATATCTTGCTTCCTTGTCCAGCAGCTCCTCATCCTTCAGTGGTCAGCTCCAGTGTCACCGCTATGTTAGAAGCCACCTCCGATTTCCCTGCCCATAGGTAGGCAGCCACTTCACAGTTATTTTTTTCTTATACTTGATGCGTCTCTCTGTTAGTTACTTCACTGTATTGTGATTGGGAGATTTTTTTAAAGACAGGGGCCATACTTCATTTTTTCCCCCTCTGTATCCTGGGCCCAGTATTGCACAGAGATGGTTCTCATTGATTACATTAAAGAAAATTTTGCGGTGCCCGGGTGGCTCAGTTGATTAAGCATCTGACTTTGGGTTAGGTCATGATCTCATAGCTTGTGGGTTCAAGTTCTGTGTCGGGCTGTGTGCTGACAGCTCAGAGCCTGGAGCATGCTTTGGATTTTGTGTCTCCCTCTCTCTCTCTGACCTTTCCCTGCTTGCGTGCTCTCTCTCTCTCCCTCTCTCCCTCTCTCCCTCCCTCTCTCTCTCTCTCTCTCTCTAAAAAATAAATACTTATTAAAAAAAAAGAAAGAAAATTTTATTTCTACACCATAAATACCCAGTCACAAAAGGCAAATAATAGGCTATGTTGGTATTGGTCAGTGTGGTGAGGCTAATAGGAGGCAGAAATCCATAGTTGTCTTGTATCTCTTTTCTTTCCATGCTAGCCAGCAGGTTCCAAGGAACCCAACTTCTAGCCAGGCTTAGAAATTAGTTCTTTGTTTCATCAGGAAAAAAAAAAAAAAAAAAAAGAAAGAAAGAAAGAATATATTGTCTCTCATTCTTCTTCTTCTTCTTTTTTTTAATATGATAGAGCACCTGAATTTTAGCAGGGCAGATAGAAACTTTTTGTCACTCTTTTGCAACTAAGAGTGACCACATGCCCAGGTTGGGACTAATGGGATCTAAGTGGAAGCGACGTATCTGCCACTTTCAGGTCATGTGCTTAAAAAGAGTGGCTAAGAGTTTCTCTTGTCCTTTTTCCTTCCTACCAGCTGGGGCATAATGAGAGCTACAGCCCTTTCTGGTTCCAGAGATGGAAGTGTCATATTGAGTGAGGATGGCAGAGTTCCACTCTCTGCCCCGGCTAAATCAACTCCCCGTGGTTTAGTCTACTCTAAATGGGGGTCTTTCTATTACAGCAGCGTTCCTTGCACCCTCACTGATGTGGGGAGGCCTCTGGTCACCGCAGTCTCCAGTGGCTTCCTCTTGCTGCTCCTGGATGTCTCTTGGTGTAGTCACTGGGTTCCTTACCATTTCCTGCCTTGCCTCAGCCTAATTCCTGTTGCTCAGGTGATCCCCTGAATTCTATCATGGACTTAAAATAAAAATATTGAGGTGAAGGTTATATCATTATAAAACTAACCACTGTAATTGAACAATTCAGTGGCATTCAGGACATTGACAATTTTATGCAACCACCACCTCTATCTAGTTCCAAAACATTTCTATTACTTCAGAGTAAAGCACTTTGTCTATTAAGCAGTTTCTTCCCATTTTTCCCTCCCCCCCTGGCAGCCATCAATCTGCACTCTCTCTGTGGATTTAATTAATCCAGATATTTCACGTAAGTGAAATCATACAACATGTACCCTTTTGTGTCTAACTTTTTTAACTTATTAGCATAATATTTTGGGGGTTTGTCCACATTGTAGCATATGTCAGTGCATCATTCTTTTTTTTTAAGTTTTTTTTTTGTGACAAAATATATTAAAAAATTTGCCATTTTACCCATTTTAAAGTATATAATTCTGTGGCAATATTTACACTCACAGTGTTATACAACCATCACCACTATCTGATTTCAAAACTTTTTCATCATCCCAAACAGAACTCTGTACCCATTAAGCAATACTCCCCATTTCCCCCTTCCCTTTAGCTGCTGCTAAATTCTAACCTACTTTCTGTCTCTAGTTTGCTTATTCTAGACATTTCACATTTCCTATGTTTTATATAAGATCATACAATACTTTTCCTTTTGTGCGTGGTTTATTTTACTTTGCATAATGTTCATAAGGTTTATCCATGTGTGTATCAGAAAACTTCACTCCTTTTTATGGCTGGTATATTATATTAGAATACATGCATGCACACACGCACCTCGTAATTGTTCATCCATTCATCTGGTGATCGACGCTAGACACTTGGGCTATTTCCACCTTTTGGCTCTTATGAGTAGTGCGGCTATAGACATGTATGTACATGTCCTTGTTTGACTGCTGGTTTTTTGTTTTGTTTTGTTTTGTTTTTAAGTAGGCTCTACGCCGAACATGGGGCTCAAACTCATGACCCTGAGATGAGGAGTCACATGCTACACTGACTGAGCCAACTGGATGCCCCTGAGTACCAGTTTTTAATTCTTTTGGCTACATAAAGGATCTAAGAGTGGAATTATGATTAAATTATAATTCTGTGTTTAACCGTTTTAGGAACCACCAAGCTGTTTTCCGCAACAGCTGCACCATTTTACTTTCCTACCAGCAATGTATGTAAGGGTTCCATTTTGCCACATCTTTGTCAATACTAGTTATTTTTCTTTTTGTTGGTTTTAATTACAGCTATCCTAGTGAGTGTGATGTGGTATCTCATTGTGTTATTTTTTCTAAAGGATGTTATTTTATTTTAGTGTTTATTTTTGAGAGAGAGGGAGAGAGAGACAGAGCACGAGCCAGGGAGGGGCAGAGAGAGAGGAAGACATAGAATTCGAAGTAGGCTCCAGGCTCTGAGCTGCCAGCACAGAGCCTGACATGGGGCTCGAACTCACGAGCCGTGAGATCATGACCTGAGCAGAAGTCGGACACTTAACCAACTTAGCCAGCCAGGTGCCCCTCATTGTGGTTTTGATTTGCATTTCCTTAATGATTAATGATGTTGAGAATCTTTTCATGTACTTATTGACCATACGTATATCTTTTAAAAAAATTTTTAAGTAGGCTTCATGCCCAAGGTGGGGCTTGAACTCACGACTTGGAGGTTAAGAGCCATATGCTCTACTGACTGAGCCAGCCAGGCACCTGCATGTATATATCTTCTTTGGAAAAATATCTGTTCAATTCCTTTGTCCATTTAAAATTAGATTGTTAACGGGTGTCTGAGTGGCTCAGTTGGTGTCTGACTTTGGCTCAGGTCATGATCTCATGGTTCATGAGTTCAAGCCACGAATTGGGCTCTGTGCTGACAACTCAGAGCCTGGAGCCTGCTTCAGATTCTGTGTCTCCCTCTCTCTATGCCCTCCCTTGCTCAATGGTCTGTCTGTCTGTCTGTCTGTCTCAAAAATACACATTAAAAACAAATTTTTAAAAATTAGATTGTCTTTTTATTGTTGAGTTGTTACAATTCTTTATATATTTTGGATACTAGGCCCTTATCAGATATGTGATTTGCAAATATACCTTCCCATACTGTAGGTTGACTTTTCACACTCTTTATAATTATCGTCTTTTGATAACACAGTCATTTTTAATTTTTTATGGAGTCCTGCTTATCTATTTTGTTGTTGTTGCTCATGCTTTTGGTGTCCTATCTAAGAATCCATTGCCAAATCTAAGGTAATAGAGATTGCCTCTATGTTTTCTTGTAAGAGTTTTATGGTTTTAGCTCTTACATTTAAGTTGTTGATTCATTTCAAGTTAATATTTGTATAAGATGTGAATCTAACACACTTTTAAATCCTTGAATGTATGCTATTGGGATTTTCCCAGTCAGTAACGATTTTTAGGTCTTCAGATCCCATGAGATACAGAAGTTGTGTTAGCTACTATAGGCCGAAGTGCTGCTTTTCACCAGAGGTGTATCTTAGAGCACATTTCCTCCTCTTCAGATGCTATCCACTGATGTGCATTTGATAGGTCCAGGGCTGCTTCGAGAGTAAGGCCACAGTACGGGCTCCCAGCCAGTTGAGTGACACACACTTATGTATGTGCAGTGAGATGCCACGCATGGGCTTGGCTGTGTCTCAGGCAATGCAGAAAGGGAGGAGAGCGAGGCTTGCATGAAACAAGGCCGCGCTGTCAGGTAGGAAGTCAGTACTGAGCCCAGTCAGATTCCTAGCCCTGCGTATGGCTTGTTGAGAACTGCATAAAGCAGTCGTGAGTAGCAGAAAGATACAATTTGGAGACAGAAGACTTGATTTCAAATTGGATGATGTCTGGTTAGTCACTTCTTTCTGAATTTCAGTGTCTTCAGATACACTGCTTGAATGTTGACTTCATAGGGCAGTTTTGTTTTTGAAGATCAGATGAGATTATCAGTGGGAAAGTGATTTGGAAACTGTAAAATGCTGTGCACATTTAGGAATGTAACGAAGTCAAGGGGAAAACTAAGTCTTCTGTGAGTCGTCGTTGTTGTTGTTGTTATTGTTTTAAGATTCTCCCCCTGCCTATGATTTACAGTAAAGGTTTGAGGCTTATTGGCCAGATGCATGTTTTTCAGTTTTTTTTTTTTAAATATTTTTACATTTGTTGTGACTCTGTCTTTTTGCAAGTGACAGAAATACAACTCAGACCTACTTAAGCAAGAGAGGTTATTGACTCTAGTAACTAAAAGGCTAAATGTATATTTACCTTCAGAAACAGCAAGATCCAGGGACTTGAATGATGTCATTGGGCCTAATCTCTTTTCCTTTGCCTCTGCTTTTCTTTGTTTTGGTGTCATTCTTAAGCAGGCTCCACCCATGCAGTGGCAAAGATCAGTATCAGCTTTGGGTGTGCATTCTACTAGCTAAGCAACCACCATTGAAAGATAATACCTCTTTCCCGATGGTGCTGGCAGTCCTGGGTATGATTTTGGCTTGGGTCATGTGTCCACCGTAAAGTAATCACAGAAGAATGCTGGACTTTCGTTGGCCAACAGAGTTACATTCTTTCTACTCATGGAACCCAGGGGTCAAGGTCTGCTCCCCTGGAACCCTGTGGGCTGAGAGCAGGGAAGAGTGGTCCTTCAGGAGAGATCAAGATGCTTTTACTTAAAGAAGGGTTTGGGAGGTGGGGAGCTGGTTAAATCAGCAAAGTTCGTAGACCTTCACTACAGAAAAAAAAGAAGTGTGTTTCCAGTATTTAAAAGTCAACCAAATAGAGCTGCTCTGCTTGAAGAAGTAAGATTTTGCCAAGGAAGCTGGGCGAGAGGACAGGTGTGTAGAGCAAAATTTAAAAGCTTCTAAATAGTTTATTCAATAAATATTTGTCTAAGGTATGATAGTCCTTGAATCCTTTCTTCCTATCTATCTGGCCTTTTTGTAGAAGAGATCGTATTTTCCCTCCAATCAGGAGAGTGAGGTAAGTAGCTGAGCAGTTATTGCCTAGAGTTGAAGATGTCAAGGACCTTACTTAGCCTTGACACCAAACTGCTTTTATCGAAGAAGCCACAAGCTGTTTCAAATTTAAAAAAGGACTCCGAGAACAGGAAGTCACTTTACAGTGTATTGGTTAACACGAGGATGAAATATATTTATATCCTCAACATTTCGCAAGGGCTTAGTATGCTAGAGTATATAGAGCTGTGAGCCGGATTCTGTTTTGTAAATTGAGTGAGAGTAAAACTGCTCTTATATATCAGCCAGCTCATCGAACAGCCAATAGCCATTCAGTATTGTTTGTTTGTTTGTTTGCTTTGGAGATAAAATACACTTAACATAAAATTTGCCATTTTAAAGTGTACAGTTCAGTGATTTTTTTTCTTTTCACAGTTTTGTGCAACCATCACCACTACCTAAACGAACATTTTCATCATCCCCAAAAGAAACCCCATTACCCATTAAGCAGTCACTCCCTATTCTCTAACCCTTGGCAACCATAATCTATTTTCTGTCTCTGTGGATTTGCCTATTCTGGACATTTTATATAAATGGAATCATGTCTGGCTTCTTTCACTTAGTATAATGCTAATATATACTTACCGTATTATTTTCTTATGATATTTTTAGAAGTAGAATTATCCCACAGATCTACCAAGTAGTCATTTCTTCTCTCCTCAAACATATAATTGGGATGGACATACCTAACAGTTGGAGTAGCACCCACATCAGATCCTAGACCTGTCACATAAGAGCTATCATAGTGGGGAAGGCCAAGAAGAAGGCTTTGAAACCATTGTGTGCTCCCCTGGTCAAGATAGTGAATCAAAACCAATATCACATTCTGTGAAGGACGGTGGAGGTTAGGGCTAGCCTTAAGTATCTTAAAAATGCAGGGGTGATGGCCCCTATTATATCTACATTTAATTCATTAGCCTTTCTTCTTGCAAACTGGATGGATCCTGGAGAATGTAGACTTCAGAAGTTTAACCAAATAGCCCTAATTATGGATGCTGGGATGCATGTGGTATCTTTGCTAGAGCACGTTGATATGTGGCCATTAATTCGGTGCATGCATTCTTAGTCAGAAAAAAGGATCAAAACCAGTTTGTATTCAAGTGGCACAGATACCAGTATAACTTTATAGTTTTGCCCAGGGCTATGTAAACACTTCCACTCTTGTACTCTTTGTCATAATTTGGTCAGAAGAGACCTGGACCATCTGGCCATTTCATAGAACATCACTTTGATCTATTACACCGACAACATCATGGCTATAATCAGCATGAACAACAGCCCTGAGTAAGATATATGCTGCTCCACAGTGGATTCTGTCCCATCCTTTGCCAAAGTGAATGTATTTGGTTTTAAAATATGTCCACGAATTGTTTGATACTTGTCCCATCAACAGCCTAATTCCCCTCCCCTTGACTAAGCCAGTCCCTGGTAACTTGAATCTAACAAATAGAATAAAGTGGAAGTGATGGTGTATGACTTCAGAGATTAGGTCACAGAGGTAGTGCAGTTTCTTTGTCTCTCTGTCTCTTGGATCACTCACTGGGGAAGCCCACTACTGTATTGTGAAGGCACTCAAACTGCCTATAGAAAAGCCCACATGGAGAAGAACTGAGACTTCTTGATAACACCCAGTACTGATTAGCTAGGAACATCAGTGAGCCATCTTGGAAGCAAATCTTTCAGCCCTAGTCAAGTCTTCAGGGACGATAGCCCTTTATAAACCTTTACGAGAGACCTGACCCAGTTAAGTCACTCTCTGATCCCTGACTCTCAATAAATGTTACTGTTTTAAGCAATTTAATTTTGGGGTAATTTCGTATGCAGCAATAGATACTAATACACAGCCCCATGAGCTATGTATGAGAGTTCCAGTTGTTTGACATCCTTTCAACGCCTAATATTTACCTGTTTTTTCATTTTAGCCCTCCTGGTTAGTGAGTAGTATTACTGCATTGTGGTTTTATTTTTTAATTTAATTTAATTTAATTTTTAAAGTTTATTTATTGAGAGAAGATGAGCAGGGGAGGGGCAGAGAGGGAGGGAAATCCTAAGCTGGCCTTGTGAGGTCAGCCTTATGTGGGGCTCAATCTCATGAACTGTGAGATCATGACCTGAGCTGAAATCAAGAGTGAGACACTTAACTGACTGAGCCACTGAGGTGCCCCCCTGCATTGTGGTTTTAATTTGTGTTTCCTCAGTGGCTAAGGAAGTAGAGCATCTTTTATTAAAAAATATATGACTAATATCTACATATGATAAATATGTATATATGATATATATGATAAGTCCAGACAGTGTGTGCAGATTATGTATCATATATGTTTTTAGGCAGCATATATATATGATATATGTATATACATACCTTTATCATATCTATATCTACACATACACATATACACTGTCTGGATTTATTATTTTGTTACCTGTTCAGGTTTCCTGCCCATTTTTTATTTTGTTGCTTGTTATTTTCTTACTGTTTTGTTGGAGTTCTTTAGTATTCTGGATATAAGTTGTATATATTGTGAATATATTTTCCCAGTTTATCAATTTTTCCTTCATGTTTAGCCCTTTTTGTGTTCTTTTAAAGAAAACTTTTGCCTACTCCAAGATCAAGAAGCTCTTCTCCCATTTTCTTACTTATAAGCTTTATTATTTCATACCTTTTATATAGATTTGCAGTGATCTGAAATTACTTTTTGTGTGTGTATGGTGTGAGGTAGTCAAGGTACCTCCCTCCCACTCTAGCCCTGTATGGCTATCTAGTTGATCTAACACCATTTATTGAAAAGATTACTTTCCCTTCTGTACTATAGTGTACCTTTGTTATAAGTCAAATGATCATTATCTTTGGGTCTGTTTTGGATTCTCTATTCTATTCCATTGCTCATTTTGTATCCTTGCAGTAACACCATACTGTCTTAACTGTTGTTATAATAGGTCTTGATATTTGGTAGTGCAAGTCTATCAGCTTGTTGTTCTTCAGGACTGCTTTGGCTGTTCTTGGTCCTTTGTATTGCTGTATGATTTTTAGAATCAGTTTTTCAATTTCAGCTAAGGAAATAAACCTATTGGAAATTTGACTGGATTTGGACTGAATCTATATATTAATTTGGGAAGACTGACAGCTTAACTAGATGTAGTCTTCCAATCCATGAATGTGATATGTCCTTCCATTTATTTAGAATCTTAAAATTACTTTTCCTATAATAGTCTGTAGGTTTCCTTTTGGTGGTCCTATGTATCTTCCACACCCCTCCATTCCATTCTGGGATTTGATGTATTTTTGACACAGTAGTAAATGGTACTGCTAAAAATTAAAAGTCTTATTTTTTTTTTATAAAATAAACTATTTCAATGTAATCTTAGTGTTCAACACTTCCATCTTCAATTTCTCTGCTACAGTAGCTTGCTTAAGAATGACTCAGGAGAGGGGCATCTGGGGGTTCAGTCCGTTAAGCAGCCCACTAAGGCTTAGGCCATGATCTCATGGTTTGTAGGTTCGAGCCCTGCATCACGCTCTGCACTGCGGAGCCTGCTGGAGATTCTCCCTCCCTCTCTCTCTGCTCCTCCCCCACTTGTGTGCATGTGCATGCTCTCTCTCTTTCTCTCTCTCTCTTGCTCAAAATAAATAAATAAACTTTAAACAGAAAAAAAAAAGACTCAGGAAAGAATTCCACGTATAGCGCTATTTCTTTACCCGCACCCAGACTCCTTTTAAATAAGGATTATTATTAAATCCAGTTAAATCAACTGCTTTATCAGTGAGTATATATAAGTTGTTTTTCAAAAAACCTTATTTTTTGTGGTACATATATACAATGGACTACTACATGGCAATGAGAAAAAATGAAATCTGGCCATGTGTAGCAACATGGATGGAACTGGAGGGTATTATGTTAAGTGAAATGAGTCAGTCAGAAAAAGACAGATACCATATGTTTCCACGAATAGGTGGACTTTGTGAGACTAAGCAAAAACCAGGGGGAGGGGAAGAGGGGAAAGAAAAAAAAAAGACACAGAGAGGGAGGGAGATAAAACATAAGAGACTCTCAAAGACTAAGAACAAACTGAGGGTGAGGGGGGTGAGGGAGGGGGGAGAGGGGGTGATGGGCATTAAAAAGGGCACATGTTGGGATGAACACTGGGTGTTATATGTAAACCAATTTGAAAATAAACTATTATAAAATTAAAAAAACCTTATTTTTCATTTATTATTTAAAATACAACTTTATTTTGATAAAAGAAGTCTTAGACTATAGAGGATATTTTTTCTCTTATACATTTTCCCTTTAGCGGTCCTTAAAAGGCAGTTCCTTTTGTATTTCAGTATTTAACAGAATGTAGCAAATTCTTTAACTGGCACATGAATGAAAACTTATATCCTACTGTATAGCAAATCGCCTACGCTCCACAATTTGTAATATTTTTTTAAATCTTAGGAAATATTTTGTTTATGTTCAAAAAGCATTTGCTAACAAATGAGTGCAATTTAAAAATTGAAAAATATTGCTTTTCAGGTACTATTTAATCTCATTTTTGATTGCAGTAAGAAGGAAATAGCATTTCACCAATGATATGTGCCTTTTGTTTTTCACTATTAAGCAGGAAACCATAAAGAGATTTCTTAGCTGGATTGAATATCTTTGGACTTTAAACATCACAGAAAATATATAGAGGTTTATCTTAGATTTAATTTTTGGTTATGTTTTTAGTCATGATAGCTTTATTTCTTGAAAAAAATTTTTTTTTAGCTTGGAGACTGAGAGACAGTGTACGAGCAGGGGAGAGGGGCAGAGGGAAAGAGAATCTCAAGCAAGCTCCACACTCAGCCCAGAGCCTGATGAGAGGCTCAATCCCATGTCCCTGGGATCATGATGAAATCAAGAGTCAGACTCTCAATCGACTCAGCCACCCAGGCGCCTGTATTTCATTATTTAATACAAGGGTCACTAAGCTATACCTACTTCTATCAATAAAATTTTATTAGAACACAGTCACATCCATTTGTTTACATATTATCTATGGCTATTTTTTTTTTTTAAGTAGTCTCTACACTCAACATGGGGCTAGAACTCAGGACACTGAGATCAAGAGTCACATGCATGACCGACTGAGCCAGCCAGGTGCCCCTATCTATGGCTACTTTGATACCCTACTGACAAAGTTATTTAGTGTCAATAGAAAACATATGGCCTATGAGCCTAAAATAGTTACTATCTAGCCCTTTGCAGAAAATATTTGCTGACTCTAATTTAATATACCAAGGCACAGTATACACCAAGGATACAGCTCATTGTTAATAATAGATGTAAATCCACATTCTAAGTAGTCTCTTGATAAGTTTGATTTTTGGGTGGCCGATTTATAATTTGAAGCAATTAGATTGTTTTTACCCTGTAATGTAGCTTATAGAAAAGTAATACTAGGCATAGAGGAGTCAGCTCTGTCACTTTCCTATTATTTATTTTTGTTTCTAATTTTAATATTATCTTCAATCCCTGGGGATTGCCTTTTAGTTTTCTTTACTTATTTGCAAGAATTCTTTAAAATTATTTATCCTGTGGTGAGGGTTGTTTTGGTTGGGAAAAAAATAGAAACCATAATACGTAAGCTCATTTAATCAGATATGTATTAACTGCAGTACGTCATAGTATCCTAAAAGCAAATTAATGGCTGCAAGCACTGATGTTCTCCCTCAGACACCATGGAGCTCCCGCTCTATCCTCGAGACATCTTGCACATGTGGTAAGTGGTGTGGAAACATCTGGCATACAGACTCAGAGAGGGCATCATCGTTGGTCTGTACAGTTAATATTGGTAAAGCAGAATTCTTCTATTTTAAGATTAAAAATAAGTGTAAAATAAGAGTTTAAATTTTTCATTCTACACTTTCATTGGACAGTCTTGTCATAATACATATTGTTTGTGTAAATTCCTTCTGAATGTAGACATGATTTCTGAATGTAAATAAAAGTTTGTAGTATAGTACAACTCTAAGTCAGACAAAGACTACCTTGTGTGGATAGTACTGCCAGCAGCTGCAGTTACAGACTCTGGAAGCCATGCCAAGCCTCACTTAGACGCTTCATCTGTCCTTATCCTGTGTGGGCAGCTCTGTTCCACTAAGATTTTGTGTCTGCAGCTAATTAAATCAAGAATTTAACCTCAGAATGGCTAGTACAGGATGGTGTGTTCTTGCCAGTCTGTAACCTACCAGAAACATCACAGCGAGCAAGACCACCACCTAGCAGGCCTTATTAGTTGGGGATATACTTTGTGGAGTTGACAGAAGTTTAAGTATGGAGTCACACTACCTGGGTTCAAAATCTGGACTTTTTGTTTTATTAGCTGTGTATTCTTAGACAATTTTACTTTCATCTGTGTATGTCTCAGTTTCCTCTTAATGTTACATGGGGAGAATGATACCCAATTTATGGGGCTGTTATGAAAAATCAGTTACTCCATATAAAATGCTTAGAGTAGTACCTGGCGCATGTGAAATGCTCAGTGAGTATTTATTATTTCACCTTTTACAGGTTCAGATTTTGCCAGTACACTGAGAATATTTATCTCTGTAAGCACATTGTCTTAGCCAAGTTCACAAGGCTGGTATAAAATGAGAATGCCAATTTTTAATTTTGCCTCGAGGAATAGAACTACCACGTATACTGGAATGCCCGTTTTGGTAGGACCAGTGCCCCTTCTCCCTTTGGGTAGCACCATGGAACACCAAATCCTCATCAGAAAAGGCTGCCGTGAACATAGAATCTGAATTAGGGGCGTTAGTTAGATGAAGCCAGTGTTTTGTGTGTAATGCCAAAATGGCTAAAATGGATATTTATTACCCTTTTAAGAATTTCGTCACTTAAAATCCCAGCTGTTTACTTTCAACTTCTTTTGTCGCTTCTTTTGTTCTGGTCCACTCACCATGGACTTGGACTCTGAAGAGCCGGTTGTAAGGAAGCAGGCTGCAGGGGCGGTGGTGTTTGGAGCAGTGTGGAGCTCCTGGGGCAGCAGAGGTGGTGTTCCAGGGCTATGTTACAGAGGCTAGGAAGGCTGGAGGTTGTTGGCAGTAGAATGTGAGGTGTGCAGACAGACTAGTTCTGCCACCTGATTTTAGGCATTGTTCTTGGCATCCACCTCTGGTTTTCCACTTTTCCAGGTGAGCTTCTCTTTAAGAAGTTATTTTTCTGCTTAGACTAGCCAGAATCAGTTGAGGTTGTTGAAGTTGTAAACTAAGTTGTTCTTGCAACTGGGAACCCTGGCTGATACAGCGGCTACAGTTGCCTGATGCAGTGGTCTCACAGTAGGGATGGAAAGATCATGGGAAAGAAACTGCAATGTTTGAACTTTGTTGGCTGCCTCTCTCCTTGAGAGTGTTGGGATCATTGTATTCCCAGGGCCTAG
Organism: Paguma larvata; assembly: GCA_030068075.1. Classification (NCBI taxonomy): domain Eukaryota; kingdom Metazoa; phylum Chordata; class Mammalia; order Carnivora; family Viverridae; genus Paguma; species Paguma larvata. Next base: position 57,559,224 of record CM057831.1, read on the forward strand.
AATTGTGCCTGGCATACAGAAGGTTCTCAGTAAATCTTCGTGGAAGGAATGAATGATGGGCACATTTTGCCAGTGAACCCAGGTGTATGTCTGCCGATGTGTGTTTGTGACTTTGCTCTTTCTCAGCTTCTGTGGCTGATCAACCTCCTGATAAAAGATGCATTTTTTCTTTAGATATGTTAATACACGTGTAATCATATATAACAGTTAAATTTTACTGGCTTGGGAGCTATTCTGTCTTTTAAAATCACTTGGCTTGTCTGCGCTCTGAGGATTTTTTAGTTTAGCCCTGGGACTGGGATTGTGGGGTGTGTGTGTGTGTGTGTGTGTGTGTGTGTGTGTGTACAGAAGGGCACCTCACAGAGCCCCACAGTATTCACAAGAACTTGAATCCCTTTCTGGTATCACAGCTTTCTTGGCTTGCTGAAATCTATGACTTCTTGAGTCTTCCTCATAAGGCTTGATGGTAGAATAAAGAAAGGACCATATACCCATAGACTTTTACACACACACACACACACACACACACACACACACACACACACTGAACTGTATTTGAACCTCAGATCTGCCACCTAATAACTTACGATGCTTGGTAAGTTTTATATAGATGTCCTGCTTTGCTTTTCCTCTGATGCTGTCTCTGAGATTGGGAAAAACAGGAAATACAGGCCCTTTATTTCCACTTTTCCTTTTTGGTTTTAAGGCAGCAGACCTCTGCTTCAAGTCTGCCCTTTAAGGAACCGTATGGGAATTGGCAATTAGCATCCAGATTCTGGTGTAGAGAGGTCATTTGCTTATATTTACTGAGTCCCTTCCTGGGCGTTATGAGATGATGACCTTCTGAGGATTTTGAGAAGTTGTTCCTGGTTCATTCAGTTTCTTGCCTGTCTTCTTGGTGGAGATGCTGAAGCTGGTGGCAGAGGGCGGTACACCTGAGATCCGTCTCTCCTCATCTCTAGAACACATTGTTTTAGACTTTGGGTTCTCATAAATCAGGGCTGGGGCTTTGGGATGAAGTTCTGCGAGCATGCTAATCAAGACTTAGGGATCATCTAGTCTAGCCTTCTTGCATTTCAGGCATAGACACAAGCCTAGAGAGCAGTGTCTTGTCCAAGGTGACACAGTCCGTCAGGGATAGAGTAAATATCTGAAGATATTTCCAAGGGCAAATTGGAATCCCTGCAAAGGCGAAGCCCCCTGAGGCCTACTAGAACTTGTAAAGCTAGGAGGGCTGGGGAGGGCAAGGGATTTGTTCTGTGGTTTCCTTCCCTGCATCTTGTTAAGAGTGAACACCTCATCTCTGGTTGCTTTGGTTTGCTCCCACATTTCATTAATTAGAGTGGACCTCAGTCTGCAGTGTGTGGTCTGAAACACACCCCAGTCCTAAATTGTATGCTTGGGGCCGTAGGTTACTGAGTTTACAGACAACAGTCTTGTGCCTCTGTGGACACGTGACCAGGCTATGAATAGATCTGAAGTTCTGGGAGAGCCTCAGCTCTTCCCCCACCTCTCTACTCCCAGCAGCCTGCCTGCTGGTAATTTCCTCAGTGCTCAGACAGCTAGACAGAGAATGGAAACAGGGCAATCTGCCCATCCCCTTTTAGGAGGCAATGCAGGCCCAAGTCTCTATGAGTAGCCTCTAGCCTCTTGGGTCTCTGCTGTATCACATCGAGTACAAGTGTTTAGCATTTAGGAGGAAGTAATACCCTTATGCCCCGGGTGGGATTTTTTTTTTTAATAAACTCGTGTTGGACCCTCAGTATATGAAAGGCACTGTACTAGGCCCTCTATATGTGTTATGTCTACCTTCCTACAATCTTGTGAGATGGGCATTGTTCTTATTTTTCAGAGATTACTGAAACTCAGAAAGATTTACTAAGTAACCTACTGTCACACAGCTCATGACTTGAATCCAGGCTTTCTGACCTTGTCCTTTCTAAATGACAGCTTCCCTGTTTATAACTTTCTTTAGTAAAAATTGGGCTTAGATAATTTGAATGGGCTATCCTCAGGGCCACTTGCATTGTTGAAGGATTTCATAGAACTCAGAGAAATGGGGGTGAACCTGAAGGAGAAGGAAGAAGGCCTGTCAGTCTGTGAACAGACAGAGAGCTAACCAGATGGCTATAGCAGGAAGGTATCTGCCAAGCACCCATGTGACCTTAGTGAACCAGCTCAGATAGTGGCTGTCCTGCAGGCTACTAACCATATTCCTCAATATGGCATTAAAGGTGCTCGGAGGTAGTGTTTCTGCTTTAAAACCCGTATTTTACCTCTCCTTACTTCCTGAGACACAGACTGTTCTTTGTTCTATTGTTCATCAAATCTGCTGTCACGTTCCATGCATGGGCATTTATAGGCTCTCTTACGATTCTAGTCAGAAAGTAACTGTTGACCACTTAGGGCTGAGCGGACAGTTTTGAATACTCAGTCATCCCATAGTCATTTTTTAAAAAAATGTTTATTTACTTATTTTGAGACAGAGGGAGAGCATGTGAGCAGTGGAGAGAAGCAGAGAAGAGAGAGAGAGAATCCCAAGCTGGTGGTATGGAGCTGATGGCATGGAGCCTGACACAGGGCTTGATTCCACGAACCATGAGATCATGACCTGAGCTGAAATCAAGAGTCAGATGCCTAACCAACTGAGCCACCCAGGCACCCCAACCCAGAGTCATTTTGGGCTGGAGCTCCCTCATTCATTCATTCATTCATTCATTTGTGTATTCAGCCATTCTAACATACTGGGCACTCCTTCTATTCCAGGTACTGAACAAGGCCCTGGGAATCAGTATAATGAAAAGACAGACAGGGTTTGGGCTCTCCTATAGCTTTCAGTGTAGCAGGGAAGGCAAAAATGGAGCAGGTAATTATAATGAAGTCTGGAGAATGTCACGAAGTGGAATAAGGGATGTGACGAGAGGGTATATATCGCAAAGGAACTTAATGTTGTTTAGAATGTCAGGAAAGACCCTCTACCTGAGGAGATGACATTTAAGTGAGACCTGAGGATTGAGAAAAATTAGCTAAGTAAATGGGGTTAAGAAAGGTAATTTTAGATGGCAGGCTGAGTATATGTGAAGACCCGGAAGCCAGGTGGTAGGGATGAGGCCATGCTCATGTTGGTTCATTTGTTAAGCAACCATTTACAGGTGATGGGTTATATCATGTGCACTGTGCTGGGGTCTAGGGACATAAAAAACAATCAGATGGCCCCTTCCTGCCTGGAGAAATCCAGTCAGGAGCAGTGGCATCACTTCTTGGTAACCAGGATGCTAAGGTCATCCTAGATCTTGGACTCAGTCTCCCCGGTCCCATGTGACAGGACTTAACACCTTTAGAGAAATGGCCTGCCCTTGAGCATTTGGCCCACCTGTCAAGCAGAGAGGACATGGATGTCAGTTGGACACTTGCAGCATTTGCTCTCATCCCTGCCTTCACACTCACCAGATCCTTGATTGATGGGGTTCATCTACAGACTCCAGGTGATGGAGGCCTAGAGATTGATTTTTACCTCAGTAGGAAGTTGCCTTGGTTTTCAGAACTCTTTATCCTGGTCTTGTACTTGTTATTCGGATTGAGTGGTATCAGGCCCATCCATTTTCTTGGATACATCTCTGTTGTTCTGACTTCTGGCACTGCTTATGGCCAGAAGTCTTAGGGGCTGGTCGTCTTGGGCTGTGTATTACATGACTACAGGGTGCGCCATTTACACAGACTGTTGTGAATGGGGCCACCCCTCCGGAATTGTGCAACAATGCATCCCTGTGGCTCTGGTTGAAGGGAGGTTATTTAAACACTGACTGTGTGCCTCAGGCTAGGTGGTTTGTATTCTCAACTTCACTTAAGAGTCTCAATAATGCTCTGAGATAAATGCTATTAGTATCCTCATTTACACATGAGACAACTGAAGACCCAAGGAAACTAGCTAGCGGTGGCTGGGGTTAGAGCTCTGGTTGGACCAAAGTCCATGTTTCTCTGCACTCCCAGCCATTTCCCAGCCAAGTTACAGACTTTAGGTCTTGCCCGTCATTTTGTTGCCATGGCTTCCTTGGCCTCGTCTACTTTGACTTATCTGCCTGGCCTCCCTGTGTCAGTAACCCACGGATTCTCAGCATGGATGAGGCTCAGGAATGTGTCTTGCTTGGGAGATACCCTAGAGTATCTAAATTTCTTTTCCCATCTAAATTTTTGTGCTTGTGTTTAGCAGGAGGCAACAATACAACTGTAGTTAGTCACTTTTGAAAGTAAGTCTATCTGGATTTGTTGGGCTGCCTTTATTGCTCCAGCTTCCCCAGCACTCTCGGTAGGAGAGAAGCTGGGGATGGCTCATGAGAGAGGAGTTCGAGTGAAAAAGGCATCAGACCTGGGCGTGGGTGGTGGGATGAGATCCGCTCATTTGTAAACGAGTAGTCCCTTTTCCAGGGGCTTATGGTTCTCATTTCTGACTTTTAATGGAGGACCAGCCTCTTCACCTGGGGCTTCTGGAGCTCCTGACCTTAGCATGGGAGGTTTTGTTTTTTTTCCTTCCATAGCTGTCAGAGGTACAGGTGTACATGTGTGCTGTGGGAGAGGGAGGTGTGTGGGGCAGAGTCTGCGGAAAGGGAAAGGGGGAGGGATGTGGAGGCTTTGTGGTCTCAGTCTCGTTCGAGGAGTAGGGTCCTAAAGAACATGAGGCTACTGCACTCATCTGTCCCATGTTCCAGATGCACCCGACTGCCTGCAGTTCCTGAAACATGGCAGGCTATCTATATCTTGGGTCTTCGTACATTCTGTTCCCTCTGTCAGGAATGTTCTTCCCATCTTCTCTACCCCATGTATATATCCACTGAGCCTTCAAGACCCAGTTTAGATGTCACCTTTTCCGTGACACTGCCTTTGATCTCTCTGTGGAGGTAGGCACACTCGCTTTTGTGCCTCCATAGCGTTTTGTACAGGCCTCTGTTGTGCTGTGATTATTCACTTAACTGTCTACCTGGCTCTCCATGTATTGAGTCTCTTGAGAAGAAGGAACAGAGTTGGTTTCACCTCTTGTTAGCAGGCACAGGGCCTTGAGGGAAATCGGAGTGTCAATAATTGTTGCCTTGAACTACGCTAATGCCTGACCTAGAAGCAGGTGGTTGTGTACAACTCTCTTGTGTGCCTCCATAAACTAAAACAGGATTCTCTTCCATAATTCAGTGTGTTGCCTGTCTTCCACATTCCCTAGCCCTCCAAACATGCACTGCGGTGGTGACTTCCAGAGAGAACAGTGCCGTGCTCCACAGATGTTATCTTTGTGTGCTTTGCCTTACCTTGCCCTTCACCTCACAGTGCTCTTCAAAGACCCTGGGCCTGACCCAGGGAATGAGTAGGGAGGAAATGCCAGAAATGAGCCACCCTTGGCATCCTGAATCCTTGATTCGCAGGTTTGGCCCTGTGGGGCAGTGCAAAGTGAGAAAATGGAAATGAACCCATTCCCTGTCATAGCGGCCCAAAGGGCTTTCCTTCAGGTTGTGAGTACTATCACCAGCTGCAGCAATGAGGCACTCCCCTTATTGCATTCTGGATCTAAGACAATCAGTACTTCTTCTAAGTTAGCTCACTTGGCTTACCCTAAGCTTTCTCACAGGGCTGAGAGCCTGAAACAAGTCCTGTTATACTTGTTTTTCCACCATCATCAGGCCACGGACTGGGAGATTGTTTATTCTTCTCCCTTCATTTTATAGAGGAGGAAACCAGGGTCCACAGGGGTATGGGACTAGCTCAAGGTCATACAACTGGTGGCAGCTGAGGCTAGGTATCAGGCTTCCCACTCCCCGCAGAGTGCTGCTCCTTTTGCTATACCTCGCGCCTCTGATATCGGTTTTATTTTTCTGTTTGTAATTCCTGTAGATTGTGTACCTGGAGAGGGTGAGGCAGCTGGGAGACTCGATATCTTTTCCTTCAGTTACTCCCTCCCTCCTGTACTGGCTGGACACAGGAGACATTCAGGAAAGACCTGGTGAAGGGCTGAATTAAAAACCCAAGTGGGTCCAGGAAGACCTCATGAGCTAAGTTAGAAGAAGGCTACAGAAAACAGATCCCTCCCAGTCTCACTGGAATGTCTTTGGTTTTGATGATGATGCCTGTGGTTTGGCTTTCACAGTGTTAAACACAACCTCGGCTGGAGCATGGAGGAGGTGTGGTTTGTAACACTGGTGTTTTATCCTTTCAAAAGCCAGATCCGTAATGAAACTTCTCGGAAAATACCACATCTGGGCTAGCCAAGGATGCCTTTGGGTTTTCAGACCCCTCCCTTGCTCCCCGGCAGCAATCACAGGACACAGAGATTGTGTGCAGCATTGCAAATTCCATTACAAATAGATAACATTTGTCCAGTGCTTACTATGATTTCTGGAACTACTTTAGGTATTTTATAATTCTTTTAATCCTTACAATCCTCCAGGAGTATTTACTGTAATTTTTTTTAACTTTTCAAATTGACTTTATTGAGATATAATTTTACATGGAGTAAAATGCACTTGTTTTAAGTGATCAGTTTTAGTGTTGACAAATACATACAACCTGTCTGATCTCTCCCCTACAATCAAGGTATAGAACATTTCCACCAATTAATTTCCACTATTAATTATCCTCATTCTATATGGCAGAAAAGTGAGGTATAAGAGAAGTTAAGTGACATTGAAGGGGTGCCCAAGGTCTCATGGCTTGTAAGTGAGAGGACCAAGATTTGAACTCCAGAGCTTATGTTCTTAATTACTGTATCACTTTCCATCTCTTCATTTGTGGTCTAGCCATTGCCCCTCTTGCCCTGATAGATAACACATTAAGCAGTAAGATGACTTAGGCTAAAAGTCTAAGCACTAAAGGGGTCTTGGGCAAGGAGCCGAGACGTAGACAGTGGGGAGGGTTGAAACAGCAATCTTGGTAGTAGAATCCCAGGACCCAAGCAGAGCTACTTGCTTTTAGTCCAGCCTTTTCCTTTTCACGCCTGGTCCAGGGAGCCTCCTAACAAGGTATAAGGTAGTACCTGCGACAGGGACTGGCTCCTCCGCTCATGTGATTGAGATAGTGAAATGGAGGAAAAGTCTCGTTTGCTCTGAGAGTGCCATCTTTGGTACACTGCATCCAGTGCTGGGCTAGGGACTCTAAGGGCCACATGGATGGGCCAGAGCATATGTAAGGGAGGCAAGATGGAGAGAGGTGCTGAAATCTAGTCCTTTGAAGAGGGGTTAGAGGAACCAGGTTTGGAAGCCCTGAAGAGAAAATGGAGTCATTGCCTTCATATCCTTGAAAGGCTGTTCTTTGGATGAGAGCATTAACTTGTTTTTCTCTGTGGCTTCAGAAGGCATAATTAGAGAGTCCTGTGGGTGGGACGGTATAGCATATTTTGGAAAATTTGAGGTACAGTGGATATGACATACTTCATCAGCTTGTCATCAGCTTGGAGTACAAATAAGATCAGGTCTCTTTTCAGTAGAGAGATTGATCTCTTGAATGATGATGAAATTATCTGGAAGTTTAGTATGTCTCTCCTGGGGCCTTTCCTCTTCCCTCTTTCTCTTTATGAACTATTATCTAAGAACTTCAATGGCTTATTTAGTACAAAGGAGTCAGGCTCAGTTCAAAACAGAGAGCTAGAAGATCTTATTGGTCTGTTAGTGGGCCCCATTTTCAGCTTCTATCATTGGCACACAGTGTGGCTTTTACGAACGGATCTCTCACAGTGTGCTCTTTCCTTATTTAGTGTAGCCACAGGACTTGGTTCTATGTAAGGTGCAGTGGTTCTTTGAGGGAAGATGACAGCACCACTTCAGTGTCACACTAAGCCTGGGCCTACGCCTATGCTTGAGCTCTCAAAGTGATCGCTCTTCAGTTCATATATGTATAAGCTCATCCATTGGAGGAGGGAACCCCTACAGTCATCATTTGGCAGGTCTAGAAGTGTTTCTAGATTTAGCCACGTTTCAGTTCCAGAACCAGCCTTCTTCCACAATCGTTTTGGTTACTGTATTAAGCTCGAAACACCCATTCAGATGTTCTGTTTCCTTGGCATGAGTGAGCACTTACTGTAGGCTCTTAACATCCCTTTCTACCTTTAACTTGACTTAGGATCTCAGTTTGTCAGGGAAATTCTAACAGCATTGACCTCACAAGAAAGGGGTGAAGGCTTCAGTCTTTGGTCCTGAAAGGGCTTTGAGCCTGTACGTATTTGTTTTCATTCGTTTGTATTCTTTTCTCTTCCCATACTAAGGGGTGTTGGGAACAGTTTTTGCCAAGTCACAAAAGATCACACTGTTTCCTTTTCCCCAAGGGTATCGTGTGCTCCTTTGTTTTATATTTATATGGTTTAAAGGGGATTCCCTCAAGAACAAGGATCTGCTCCAAGGTGACTCGATGTTTCTAAGGCAGAAGGGGCTGACAGTTTCCATAACTGAAGTAGTTTGAAGTATTGTTTAATCTGGTCCCCTGCTATACAAGGAAGATTTTTCAAACTACTAGAACTCCCTACCATTGGAGTGGACCACCCAGAGATATGAGTGCTTTGACATTACAACTGTTAAACAGACTACCGGATTAGGGCCATGGTGAGGAAATGCTGAATTTCTTAATAAGACCACCATCCAGATTGAGTAAGGTTAGCATCAGAAGATGTGAAAAGGGGCAACTGGACCTGGATTATGAAACTCTTTCCTCCATGGAGGGACCCTTACTAATTATCTCCACTATATCATACTAGCTTCAGCAAGGTCATGCTCTCTTTTTATGTTTGGGTCCAAGTTGGGCACAGGAACTTTTCTTTACTACCATATAACTGAGCCCTGCGTAGAATGTTTAGACAAGACTCAGGGACAGCAATAGGAAAATAAACATAGCCATTGAAACTAGGGAATCTGGCTTATAAAATGTCGCTTGATGTCTGGGACACCCAGAGGATGTACACATAGGCAGTGCCATCATGAATATCGGGTGACGGGCTGGAAACAAGATGAGCGATGAGTATGAGTCAGAATGAGTTGGCCTCTGAAGGGCCTTCTGTCTCTGAGATTATGTGATTCTTCTAGGCCTTCAATCCTGAAAATTCTAGACCTGACTTTGTACTGTGATTCCTAGAAATCTTACAGGCCCAACAGCGGGTCAGGAAAGTGGGCAGAGACTATGATGCCGTTGAGGTTACCACTGATCTCATTTCCACATTTCTCCCAACCACTGCTCTCCCCTTAGGCCAGATAAATATGGAATAAAAGACAGCCTCTTATGTTATATATGCGTGATCACAATGAAAAAGAATATCTTTATTCTTTGTCCGTGATGTTGATCTGTCCTTTCTCATTAGACCCTCTCAAAACCTTGTGGTATGGGCAAGAAAGTGCTTACTAAGCCTTTTTTAGAGGTGAAGATACTGAGGTCCAGAGGAGTTAAGTAATTTACCTGACCATATTACATACTGGATTGACTGGCATCCTAATTGCCCTCAAGAACTATTTGTTGAATAAATGAAGCCCAGATTCTATCTGTCCTTGGCCAGTATTTTGCTACCAGATAATTCTGAACCCCATAGGGGCTTTCTGTGAGCATCTGCAGGATTGGCTGTTTTTTGCTGACCTTCCCTTTGGGATTCCCTCATTCTGTAGCTGAAGCTGTGTGCACTCTTTAGAGAGCATCAGCCCAATTGTGTTCCCTACAGAGTGGGATGGGAAAAAACATTCCACCCACTGTGATTCTTTTTTTGTTGCTTGTTTTCTGGGATCTTCGTATCATTGCCGACAAGAGTGACTCAGACTGCACTATATGATTTTCTTGGTTAAGAGGACTTTTTTCTTAGCTCTAGAAGAAATGAATTAATAGTTTTGTATGGTTATGGTGCTGATATTTGGCAGCTTTACCCAGAACACAACAGATCTCTCTTCTAACCAAGAAGACCTATGACTTTGGCTTGGTAACACCATACAGCTACTGTGTGCCTGGCCGTGTGTTAGGTGTCTAGAGGAAGCTCTGCGGGCGAGGGGCTTAGAGTCTAGTTGGAAAGATAAGACATATACATAAACAGGAAAACAGTTTGACACAATTTTAAATAAAATGCAAAATCAAATAGTATCCATGTAAACATTTATATGTGGGGTGTAGGTCATAAGGGGCTTGTGGAAAGAGTGTGTCATTTAGAACTGGGTCATTGACAAGTTAACTCCTTGCACTACTTTTTCTTTATCTGTGAAATGGGTATAGTAACAGCAGCATCCCAGGGTTGTGAGGATTAAATGCGGTAACATGTCCTAAAGCACCAGCATAGTGACTGATGCTTGGCAGGCGTGAAACCAGTGGTGATTCCCTCCCTCTTTTCCCCTACCCCCTTTCTAGAAGCCTTCCTAGAGGAGCTAAGTCCAACAGTTTGATTAGGATTCCAGGGAGGGAAGGAAGGAGGATAGCAAGCCAAGAATGAGGGGCAGGTCCTGTGAGTATGTCAGTCTGGTGGGAATGGAGGGTACATGGGAGAAGCAGCAAGAAGTAAAGCTAAAGAGACAGAATTTGGACTTAACTGAAAAGAGATGTTATGATGGGAGGTGTATCGAAGCCCCGTACACACATGTATATATGTATATAACAGTCCTTATCACACTCTGCAGCGTAGTGTAGTAGCTAAGAGCTTGGACTCTAGAGCCAGGCTGCCTCTCTTCAACTGCTACCACTTAGTTTACTTATCTGGGCCTTCGTTTCTTGGTTTGAAAAATGGAGTTGATAATACAGCCTTGTAGGGTTTGCGAATGAGATAAATATGAAGTGCTTAGAGTAGTGCCCGACACATGATGCTGCCTAAATGTTAGCGTCTGTAATCACAGATTATTGCAGTGGTACAAAACTTTTATAAAAAGTGTATGCCCTTACCGATGAACTCTAACAATAAAAACAAAAAAGCCGATCGGTTAGCTGAGGGATGTCAGTTGACTGGCGTCTGCAGTGTGAAGGCCCCTGCTGTAGGTCACAGGGCCATCAACACAGGGAGCAAGGTGAGGCCTGTGTGAGGCGGTGGTAAACAAGATCTGATGGGAAGGGGCAGGATGAATTGGGGGGTACATTCGGCAGGGGGCTCTTGACGTGGGGTGTGTCCGTGTTGAATCATCTAGTATAGTACGTTTGTTGCATTTGAAGGTGATTCCTGGTAGGGTTAGGCAATAGAAGTGTAGGTGTTGGGCAACCTTGTCAAAGGACTTGAGTTCCATTGAGGGGTGTGCTGCACTACCACAGCAAACAGTGCTGCCATAGAAAAAGCATCACTACATACTTTTTGAGTAGATACATGTTTTTCAAATAAAATAGAGTGATTATTGAGGAGGAGGCTGAAAGTTCCCTTCAGGGTAGGCAGTACGAAGATTGGACTTGACAGTAGGGCAGGATTTGGTCATTGGGAGGAATGCATGGGGGTGAGAATGGGTTTAGTGGATGATCAAGTTAGTAGCCAGACTTCAACCCAGTTTTTCTATTCCAGTGAGATCTGCAGAACGGTGCTCCTTAAATGACCATATAATGTCTAGACTGTACATGGCAATCTCATCACGTGGGCTGCAAAAGCAGCCCCCTTTTCCTGGGAAGAGTGGTCTTTGTTTCCCTGGGTGGCACACTGCCAGCTTTTTACTGACTTGCAAGTCCCACAAGGGCCAGGCTGAGCAGGTGTTCTATGGGGTTGGGGTGGGGGATGGGAAGCTACTCTCTTCCATTTGGATAGTGCTTCAGGAAAGGCTCCCCTGCCCTTCTTTCCAGTGCTGCTGTGCTTTGTGCCTAGGCTGGGCCTAGCTGGAGCATGAGTTAAGTCACAGGTGGATAGGGTGGCAGGGACTGTTGGATTTTCGACTTCCACTAAATGAACTGTGGTTTCTTATGATCTATTTGCTTTGCTCTCTATTTTTATAGCATTAAAGGATTTTTGTCTTCATCTTGGCCAGCTCAAAGTTAAACCATGAGAGGTTTTCATTTTAACTGAGCCATTTCTCATTTTAGCTGGCTTTAGGTTTTAAGTCTTAAGACCATTAATGGTGGTATCCCCCAGCAGAGCTCTTTGTGAGATAAGGTGGCTCAGGCTGCTGGAGGCCAGTTTGCAAGGCAAGAAGCAGAAGTGTGCAAACACCAGATAGAGAAGTCTCTTGTAGAGTCTCTAGCTTCTGCTCAGTGCTTTGGGTCTGTTCGAGTGCTGAGTGGATCTAGGCGCACTACAGAGTTTGACGGATTTTACCTGGAGCAGATGCCCCAGGGGTATAATAATATGATTTTTGAAGTGACCAGGGCTATAGCATATTTCTTTTATCCTGAGGCAGCTTTCATGCTAGCAACCTGGGACTCTTTAGTCTGCCTTTAGAGACCTCTCCAACTCTGTCTATGTGGGCTCAGCATTCTAGCATCCAGATGTTCCATATTTCCTAAGACTAAGCCAGTGGCATTTTCTCTGGGAAGCCTCTCACTGACCCTTAAGAGAGAAGTAGTCTTCTTGCTTCCAGGGAAGTTGGTATATCCCTTGACTGTAGCTCTTTCCCTGTATCCTGCTTACCTGTCTTCTCCACTAGAAGGTATGCTTTCCTTCCTGCCCACCCCACCCCCAAGTGAAGCCATTGTCCTGTAATAAACAAAGTTTATTTATGCTGAATATAGTTTTTACCAAAAGAGCCACAGGCCAATTCAGGGTTCTAAAAAACCCCAAACTTCCTGAATAGATGGAAAAATATATCTGAGAACAAACACAGTTTTCCTTCTTTCCCCTTTCCATGTATCTCCCACAGTCACATGACTAAGACTTGAAGTAAATGAATTGTCACATATGTGCAAGGTTCAACATAAGTGATAGAAACAAATGAATTAGCAAAAAAAAAAAAAAAAAAAAAAGGCTTCATCTGCAACCAGAAGTGCAAATTAAAACATAAGCTTTTTGAAGGCAGGGTTGTTTTTTGTTTTTAAAGTGTGTGGCTCTAGCACTTAACACAAATTGTATACAGAATAAACATCAGGAGCGGAAGAATGATGAATGAATGAGTTAATGTGGGTATTTAGTACTTTTCCTTCTTATCAGGGGCTTGAGACCCCAGCTGGGTTCATTTGGTGGGCGGACCTCAGGCCAGTTCAAATTAGCTGTCTTGTGGCAGACTTAAGAGCGTGTGAAATGTGCTCCTGCTGGGGTGTTTCCCCTGGCCTTTCCTTTTTGAGCACTCCTCTCTTCTCTGATTGCCATTTAAAGATCTGCGTGCTGAGGACGAGCTGCTGGAGGGAATGTTTCCCTGAGGACATGGGGTCTAATGGCAGCCAAGGCTTTGTGGTTGATTAACTCCCTGATTGAATCACTGACTTGGAGGCACTCAGGGAGGGAGCGTGGGTATGTGTAGACCAAATTAAGAACCCTACAAGTATGATGAGGGCGGACAGGGGAGTGGGGACGGGGTGGTGGTGGGATGAAAACAGGATAGCCAGAGAGTTTTAAACTCTTCCTCAGTCCCATGTTTTAGATTTCCCTTTTTGTGGTCTGGAGTCAAGCAGTCTAGTAGAAAGCACAAAAGCTAAGAGGCTTGACTTTTTTCTGCCACCAACTCACCATGTGTTGGTCTCATTTCCTTCATTTGTCGAGCTGGGTGAGGAAGCTCTGCCCTGCCTGACTGCCTTGACTGTAGTGAGGACTGGTCACGTGTTGGATGAGAAAGCTCTGACCAGAGTAGGAGAAGAGTACGGTGATGCTGGTCACTGTCCCATCTGTTCTCACCAGAATCCTGTCTCTGGAGGAATCAGCCATTGTAGCCCATTCCTTGATGCGTAGGTTCCTCTGAACTTTCTGTTCTTTCCAGCCTCTAGGTCGCCACTCTTCGTTCACTAATGTGGGTGATCCAGAAAGCATTCACAGTTCGCCGATTGGAATTCCTGTAGACCGGAGGCCATGTTTTTCCTCTGTGTATCCTAGCCCTTGGGACAGGGTTGGAAGAGCAGGCACTTGCTAAAAAATTTCTTGAAAGAGAGTTTAAGTTTGATTACTAGATCTGCCATATACAGTACTAACTTTATGACTATGACCAAGAGACTTGACTTCCCTAAGCCCTAGTTTCCTTTATCTGTTAAATGGGAATCCTAATCCTTGTCTTTCAGGGATAGTGTGAGAATTGAAAATATACAAAATTCCAGGCCTTGTGTAAATCTAATTCCCCTCCATACTTGCCAGCTGTGGTATGTGGGGGCCCAGTAATCTGCTAATTACTATACTCTAGTACCCCCATAGTGACCTGCTGAACCCAGAGTCCTCCTGAGGTGATGTTTTCTGGATATTTAGGTCTAGGACGGAAGAAGGAAGCAGAACCTTGGTATTTCCCTTAGCATTTCCGCCCTTTTCTATCTGCCTGCCCCACTTGCTTGTTCTTCCTTGGATTCTGTTCCTAGAATAGCCAGAATATTTTTCTGCCTCTTCATTTTCCGAAGCATCTTAACTAGCCAGAGCACTTTTGTTTTGGCTCTTCTAGACTTGCTCTGTTTGGTCCATGTTATTTATTCTTCATTAGCTGTTACTATTCCTGCTCATTTTCAGTTTCCCGACCTATTGTACTTTCTCCACAGCCAGCACAGCATCTGAGGAAAGTCACTTGGTTGGGCTCCCTCTAACCACACAGGTCTGTGAGGTAGAAGAGCTGAGTTCCTGTGCTGGCTGTGCCATCTCTAGCCATGTGAGCTTGGCTGAGGATCTTTCTCTCTCTCGGTCTCACACTTTTCATCATTAAAATGAAGGATTTGAACCATAAGTGGTTTGTAAGGGTCCTTAAATTCTGAGCGTGAGTTTGGACAAGTCATTTTTCTTTTTTGGGGGGCTCTTAGCTTCCTCATCTGTAAAAACCAAGTAGGTTGGGCGGAATAATTTATAGTTACTTCTAGGCCTAAATATTTTCTCCTCAGTCTTTTTTTCTTTCTTTCTTTCTTTCTTTTTTTTCTGCCTCGTATTGCTTTCTGGAGCATTTCTGTGACAGTTAACAGCTGTGGACAGGAAACCCTTGAACACTTCTAACTTGGCAAAGGTTGCTGCTCCTTCTGAACCTCATTCCAGCCCATTTCCTGTGTTTACAGCGTTTGGGTTTTTTGCTTAGTGACAGGCCTGACAGGTCATACTCCAGTTCTCCTCCGTGGTTTTTGCAGGGTAGACCGAAATGAGCACCGATTTGGGAGTTTGGGAGACAAGGTTTCAGTCCACACAGTCTCAGCCCTGTGACCTTATGTAAGTTACCTGCCTTCTCCGAGTTCATTGTCCTCATCTGTAAAACCAGAGTTTAACTAGCTCCGATACTGTAGTATATTAATATTTGCATCCCTTTTATTCCCCCCTTAGGGACCTCTGTTTAGCCTGTTTCTTCCATATACTCTGGTGTGCTTTTGTGTTTCCTGTGTGGGACAAAATAATAGAAAGCAAGGAAGTCAAATAGCTATCT
Source organism: Paguma larvata (assembly GCA_030068075.1). Classification (NCBI taxonomy): domain Eukaryota; kingdom Metazoa; phylum Chordata; class Mammalia; order Carnivora; family Viverridae; genus Paguma; species Paguma larvata. The sequence goes on from CM057831.1 coordinate 57,574,640, forward strand.
CAGGCCCAGATTGGCAGCAGAGAAAAGTTGAGGTACAGAGCTGGTGTGATCAAACTGCCCAACAAATCAGCTATATAGTTGGTAACCGGGTGGACACCAGTCTGCATTTATTCTTATCCAGACTCTGGAGACATGCTATCCCAGTTCCAGCCTTACTTTCACCATTTATGTGACTTGAGGAAGTCACTGAGCAGATCTGGGCCTCAGTTTCCTCATCTTATATTAGGGATAATACAAGTACTGATTTTAGGGGTGCCTGGGTGGCTCAGTCGACTGAATGTCTGACTCTTTTTATTCTTTTTATTTTTGAGAAGACAGAGAGTGACAGAGTGCAAGCAAAGGAGGGGCAGAGGGAGGGAAACACAGAATCTGAAGCAGGCTCCAAGCTCTGAGTTGTCAGCATAGAGCCCAACACAGGGCTTGAATCCACGAACCATGAGATCATGACCTGAGCTGAAGTTGTATGCTTAACCTACTGAGCCACTCAGGTGCCCCCGAGTGTCTGACTCTTGATTTCAGCTCAGGTCATGATCCCAGGGTTGTGGGATTGAGCCCTGAGTTGGGCTCTCTCCTGAACATGGGGCCTGCTTGAGATTCTCTCTCTTCCTCTGCCCCTTCCCCACTCAGGTGCATGCATACACGGGTGTGTGTGGATGCTTTCTCTCTCTTTCTAAAAAATAAAAGTACTGACTTTACAAAGTTGTGAGAGACAGTGTATATACAAGTCCCAACAAAGTTCCTGACATATTCATCCCCCCTTTCTCCCTGAGACAATAACAATGTACTTAATTCTGTTCTTGTGGAGATAGCAGGAGGACACTCAGGTCCCACCACAGAGTCACTAACAGGCCAGCTGGGGACAGAGTCCGTGGTTGGAAGAAACCTTGTGAGTTGGTGCCTGAACCAGAATGGGCTCAGTGCTGTGACCTCGGAGGGGAGACTCAGTGCCTGGAGTGGTTAAAGAAGGCGGGTGAGCACAGGACTTTCTCTGGGCCTTGAAGAGCCATCAAGTCTTGCCCAGGAGGAGCTGGAGGGAGAGTGACTCCAGGTGCCCTTTTGCCTTTGCTCAAGCTGGTGCTTCGTATTCACGTGTATTGACATTCACGTCCTCCCTCCCCTCCCTCTTCATGGGGGCAGTTACTATCCAAGGGACTTCTCCTGTCTCTTTTTACATTTTGGAGAGAAAGAAAATTTGAAGTCACGAGGATGGCGTAACATTTATGCAGAACAAATTAGTTTTACTTTCATCAATGGGCTAGGTAGTTTGCTTTCATAATCTTAAATACTTAGAAAATAACGGTATTATGCCACATTTTACAACTGAAGTAACAGTGCCTCCAAAAGGTTAAGGAGCTTTTTCACCTCAAAGTTCACAAGTTACAATGACAAATCAAAAGAGCTCTGCATAATAATTCAGTATTACTGACTTCAGCCAGTTTATTCACCAAGTTCTTAGTAATCTGTAATAGTCCATCATTTTGTGCTTATCTTCTCGAGATGGCTGTCTTATTCCTGGCTCCTACTATACTTAGCTCTTGCTCTTAGTAATTCTCAACTCTCTAGATCTCCAGTTCTACCGTTGACTTAGATTCGACCTCATTATGCCAACATTAGCTCCTTTAATTCTTTTCCCAGATATTTACCAAGCACCCAACTATGAGCCAGACCAGAGATGGATACAAATACCAGTTCCTGCTTGAATCTTTCAGTGTGATGGTTAGACAAATGATTACAGTAAAAACAAGTGGCAGTAATCGAATGCTCACTGTGTGCCATGCTTTATTTGAAGTACTTTATATGTATTAACTCATTTCATTCTTAAAATTCTATCAGGTAGATACTGTTTCTTCTTCTTTTATAGATAATGAAATGGAGGCATACAGAGGTTACTTGGTCTAAGTTGTGATAGATAGAGGCACAGGGGCCATGTGGGCACAGAAGAGGGGCTCCTAAGAGTCAGTGTAGAGAATACTTCCTAGAGGAATTAGTACAAGCCTGAGTAGAATCTTGAAACTTGAGTAGGAATTAGTCAGGTGTAAAATGGGGCAAGGACATTGTCAGCAGAGGGAACATTGTGTACAAAGCCACAAAGTGAGTCTTGCATATTTATGGAACTCAAAGTAGTTTAGTGTGGTGGGAGGGTAAGGTGTATGTGAGTGGCTGGTATAGGATAAGGCTAGAGACCCTGATAGGGACCACCTCTTGAAAAGCCTGTATCCTTTGCTACATTATATTTGTTATACCTGCTAGTAGTTCCTAACTTGGGGATTTGAAACTCTGAAAGGGGTCCTTGAAGGGTGTCTCGTGAATCCATATTATTTTCTCAGTTGTTTTTCAATCTGTGGATACTAAAAGTATAACTATTATTATATGGAGCTTTTGGAATTCCTCATTGAGAAAAAGTTAGGAATCGCTGTTGTAAGAGTTGGGGAGCTCTCTCTGCAAAGGATTTTTTTCTTTAAATCAGAGTATTTATTGAGATGATCGTAGAGTTACACGCAGTTTTAAAAAAATGCCGCGGGGCGCTCGGGTCTCAGTCTGTTAAGTGTCTGACTCGATCTCAGCTCAGGTCTTGATCTCAGGGTCGTGAGATCTCAGGCTCCAGTATGGCCTACTTAAAAAAATAATAGTAATACGGTGAGATCATTGGGAAACTTTGCAGTTTTCCCCACAGTAACATTTTGACAAACTGCAGTATAATATTATAACTAGAATAATGACATTAATAAAAACCCACCAATCTTGTTTAGATTTCCCCAGTTTACTTGTACTCATGGAAGTTTTATTCCAACACCATTAGTATCCTTTATTTGCCCTCTTATAACCACACCTTTCTCTCCCACCCCCTTCCCTGTTCCTAGCACCTCTGTTCTCCATTTCTAAAGATTTATGACCTTTCAAAAATGTTGTATAAATGGAATCAGAGTTTGTAACCTTTTGGAATTGGTTTTCTTTGTTCAGCCATAATTCCCTGGCAAATCATCCAAGCGATTGTATGTATCATGACTTTGTTTCTTTTTATTGCTAAATAGTGTTCCATTGTGTATAGCGTCTATAACCATTTCCTGAAAGATGTATGGACTGATCCCAGTTTGGGGCTATTATACATAAAGCTTCTGTGAAAATTTGTATACAGAATTCTTTTTTTTAAGTTTATGTATTTCTTTTGAGAGAGAAAGAGAGCATGCGAGCAGGGCAGGGGCAGAAGAGAGAGAGGGAGAGAGCGAGCCCCAAGCAGGCTCTGTGCTGTCAGTGCAGATCCTGATGTGGGGCCCAAACCCACGAACTGAGATCATGACCTGAGTCGAAACCAAGAGTCGGATGCTTAACCAACTGAGCCATGCTTACAGGTGCCCCTGTAAACAGGTTTTTATGTGAACCTGTGAAGGATTTTATTCAGGAGCATGGAGAGTGATCTAGTCAGATTGGAATTCTAGAAAAGTTGTACCGACTGCTTTAGTAGAGGATGGGTTTGAGAGAAATGAGCAGAGATAGGAAGATCAGTGAGGACACCGTAGTAACGCAGGCAAAGTACATGGAGATCTGAGCTCAGATCTCTGTGAGCTGGAGCCTGCTTGGCCATAGAGGCCTCTCCTCACAAATCATATCAGGCTTTTCCCACGTGGGAGCAGGACCAGGGAGACTGGGCTGTCAGGAGGCTCAGGTACACTCTGTTCTGGATAGTCAGTCCCGCCTCTGGGGAGGCGTTGTCGCGTCCACAGCTGAGAACCGCATCGGGTGAGGAAGGGCTGTAAACTGAGTCCTTGGAATGATCGTCCTGACTGCAGGCTTTTTCAGTAGATGTTCTCGGTTATCTTCTCTCAAGAAAAGAAGAAAGGGGGTCAGTTATCTTCTTTGCATTGTTTGAATGGAGGCTTATGTGGGCCGGAAAGATGGTGAGATGCTCTTTCCTGGTTCTGGTCTCTGGGAGCCCAGTCGTGTGTTCTCTGGCAGGCCAGCCAGCAGTGGGCCTGGTTGGCTTGAGGACGAACTCCTGCTGCAGTGGCCCCTGGAATGCACGTTGTTTTTACCCCATGCAGTGGTGTGCCTGGCTCCCCAGTGTTTATATCTTCCAGGCATTTAACACTGTGCTCTTGGGGCCACTGTGCTCAGGACTGATTCTTGAGAGCCAGCTCCACTCTTGAACCAGAAGTGTATAATCCTAGAGGGTCCACTAATTGGTTGGGCACCTCCCCTGGGCACTGTGCAATGTCCTTATCTGGACAAGTCCTTGGGTGCCCACTCCAACACTTTTAGAAAACTTTTCCCAGCAGAAATCTGTTTTGAGTTGTTTGTAATTATTTTTTTGGCCATCTCAGACCCTGACAAGTGCTGGCCAGGGAGCAGGAATGTTTGGATCGGGTGCCAGGTCAGAGAATTTGGGGCAACTTTTGAACAAGCATGTGTTGATTTAATTTCTCTGGGGTTGTCATGCTTCTTGGCACAATACCTTTAGAATGTAAAGACCTGTGGTATATGGGACCCCAGAGCTGAGAAAGCAAATCTTCAAAATTTGTAAGCAGCTTTCAGTTGTCCCTAGCCCGAGTCCTGTGTTGTTCAGTGCTGTGTCCGACACAGCGGAACACCAGAAAAATCAGACTTGTGTATAGTTGGGAAGATGAGACTCAGATACAACAGAGAATAAGAACTGACAAGCAAATGACTAACACAGGGCTTTGCTGTTTTTCAAGAGACTTTATGGATTTTTCAGATAAGAGAATCAATCCTTAGGAATACTCAGTATAGGAAAGTTGAAACTTAAATACCTGCACCTACCACTTCTGTGATTCAGTATATATTTTAATAATTGAGGAGTAGGAGTGGGGGGACCCTGGGGGCCAGAGAAGTATATCTTACCTTTTTTTGTGTCCCCCATGCCTTTGCCTAGTTCAGCTAGCTAGTTCAAGGTCAGCAAATAGGTGATTGAAAATCAGAAATGAATGTTGAAGTGGTAGCATGTGAACACTGAACAGGGGATCAGAAACTTTTAATTTAGTCAACAAGGTGATAGAAATAAAAGGGCAGGCAGATAGGCTGTTAAGCAGATGCACAAGTGTCCAGAGCCCTGTAGGAGATGTGGGAGGAGGCATGGGCAGTCAGAACAGCTAGAAGTCCCCTGCGCCAGAAGCCTGCGTTATCAAGGTGATGTCCTGCTTGGTGGGGACTAACTTTAGGGATTAGCCACCTTCCTCTGGAGGGAAGCTTTTTGTGGAATTGGTATTTGAAGAAAAGAATACTGAGAGGACGAAGAAGGTAGAAATGGGTGGCTGAGTGGAGACGGGACTGAAGATTTCATTTCTTCTAGCAGGTGACTGTGTTTCATATGCTTAAATAGAAGCATATTCTTTTGCTCTTTTTGTTCCTCCCTGCAGAGTGTGCTAGGGACTCATTACTCTGTCTAGTGTCTTTTTAACTTCGTTTCTAAGTCTTACTACGGAAGGAGTCTCTGGCTAGTGCTGGACACCGAAGAAGTTAAAGCAAAACCAGGAAATTCTATTTCACCCTGCTTGGGGAACGGCATAAGACCAGTTAGGACTTCTGTGTTGGCCCTTAGTAGGCAAGCAGAACCTAATGAACCGTGCCCCTATTCGTGATTCTTGGAGGGTAAGGGTTAGCAGTTTTAGGGAGCCCTCTTGCACAGACTCATCTGGATCTCCCAACCCTATAGCCTTGCCATAGGACAGCATAGGAAGTTAGTGAGGCTTGTAATCTGGTTCTGCCACTAGTTTGCTGGCCGACCTAGTGCAAAACAACCCCCTTTCATAGCCTCAGTTTCCTTCTCCAGTTGTAAGGTGGGTAGTGATCCTCGATGCCCCCCAAAGCCCTTCCAACTCTGCCACTTAGAGTCTGAGTACAATGGAGATCTGTGTCCATTACTCCCATTCTGCACCAGGAATTGTTGCAAGACTGGTAACAAGTACATTTTGAGTTTGGATTCTTTTACAAATCAATCTGTGTGAGATGCTGTGCCCCTTACTCTTAGGCTTGCTTTGCTGGGTTGCCCTCCCTTCCACCCCTACTTTCTTCTACCTGTTTTCGGACTGTGGTATCTCCTGCTGCTCTGGTCTCTTCTGTCTTACCGTATTCTATTTTGTGTCTTTGTGGTTCATATACTGTGCTCATTCTTGTACTTTTTGTGGGCCAGAATTATGTTTGTTCATCTCTGTTTGAATTTGCTCTTTCATGCAGCTGAGTTCTTCCAGGTATTCCTTCGTTCATTCAGTGCACAGTCATCGGAGCCCAACTGTTGTTCTAGGGACTTTGCTAGGTGCTAAGTGTTGACTCAAAGCCAGGGTTCAGCCATGAAGGCAGCCATGGCTCCTGCCTCTGTGGAGCTTACAGTTTAGTGGAGAAGAAAGATGTTAAGCAAATCATCACACAGATAATTATAATTGTGAAAAGTATTATCAGTGTTGAAGAGTGTATAATGTGGGCCTAAACCAGTTTGGCAGGAAAGATGATCAAGGGAGTTTCTTTGAAGAAAAAGCATTTAAGTTCAGACCAAAAAACAGCATGAGTCAGAATCTGCAGGTCAAGAAAGAATGAAGAAGCTTCCATACAAAAGGAATTCTAGGTTATTTGCAATCCGGGTTGCACATTAGCTTCACCAGGCATAAGAGAGTATATGAAGCAGCTGGACTGATGCTTCATACTGGTGCTTACTGGTGAGTATAAAGCAATACAACTGCTTTGGAAAACAGTTTGGAACTTACGAGTTAAACATACCCCTGACATATAACCCAGAAGTTCCACTCCTACTGGAACTCAAGATGAAAGACTCATTTTCATTCAAGAAAAATGAAAACCTATGCCCACACAAATACTTGTATGCAAATGTCCATAGCACTTTATTTGTGCTAGCTAAAAACTGGTGGATGGATAAACATATTGTGGCATATACATTCAGTGGAATACTAGTCAGTGAGAAAATGGAAGAAACTACTGATTCATGTGACAACATGGTTGAATCTTTTGAATGCTGAGCAAAAGAAGCCAGGCACAAAGAGTACGTACTGGTTATCATATTTCTTTGAAGTTCTAAAGCGGACAAAACTAATTTATAATGCTAGAAATCAGATCAATGTTTGTGTGGGGAGGGGGGCGTGGTTTGGCAGCGAAGTACCGAGTGGGAACATTTTGGGGTGATGGTTATATGAGTGCGTATGTTTGTCAGACACACTGAACTATGCACTCAAAATGGGGACATTTTGTTGTGTGCAACTCTGCCTTATAAAATATCCATGCTCTATTTTTATAAATGTCAAGGAAAGACAAAACTCACCTACGGTGATAAAAGTCAGAAGAGCAGTTACCACTGTGGGGTGGGGTTAGGTGTGTTGGTTATGATAGTATTGATTGGAAAGGGGCAAGAGGGAGTAAGCCTTGCTAGAGTATTGGGAATGTTCTATTTCTTGATTTTGGTGGTAGTTACTTAGACATTTACATATATAAAAGTTAATTGATCTGTATGTTTATTTATATACTTTGCTGTTTATATGGTATGTCTCAAAGAAAAACACAAAACCAAAACTCTCCTAAAACCAAACCCATGCCTAGGTCCCATCCATAGAGATACTGATTTAATTGGTCTGGGATGGGGCTTGGGCATCAGCAACGTTCAGTGCTCCCTAAGTGAGTCTAATATGTAGCCGGAGTTGAGAACCAATGTGCTATGTGAAAGGAAGGGAGAAACTTGGACCATGAAAGAAGGATTGCACAAAGCTAAGGGAGTTGTTGGACAAGAGACCAGAAAAGTGGCAGCTGGCAAATTATTCTGGGTCTTGCAGGCCACTTTAAGAAATTTGAACTTCATCTTAAGAGTAATGAAAAGCTTTCGAAGGTTTTAAGTAGGGAGATGACTTGGACAGATAATCAATCAGCTGGTATGCAGTAGCATTGCCTATAGTTTGCGTTCCTGCTGATCGCTCATTAAGTATTCGGAATATCTCCCCTGTGAGGAGAAGAGGATTTGGAATAGTTGAGAAGTCTTGAAGGATTGGTGCTTGATTAGACATGGGGAGTGAGGAAGAGTGAGATGTCCAGGTTTCTGACACCAGCAACAGGAGAAGTGGGAACTATGTGGGCGGGAACTAATGAGTTTAGATTTAGACATTACGGGTTCATTGGTTTTCCTTTAGACATCCATGTGGAGATATGTAGTAGATCGTTGGATTCTGTGGGTTTCTGAGGATCAGAAGGGAAGCTTGAAGCAGAAACATCTTGCTTTTTTTGGGGAGCTGGCAATAGCTAGTCATTTCTTTAAATGATAATTGAAGCTGTGAGGAGAGGTCAGATCCCTCTTGTGGAGAGAGTGTATGAAGAGAAGAGAGCCTGGGAGTGAACCTAGATTCTTTGAAACTCCAATATTTAAAAGTCAAGTCTGGAGGAGAAAACTGCTTTGGACATAGAATCTGAAGCAGGCTCCAGGCTCTGAGCCGTCAGCACAGAATCCGATGTGGGCTCGAACCCACGAACTGCGAGATCATGACCTGAGCTGAAGTCGGACGCTTAACCCACTGAGCCACACAGGCACCCCTGACGTTTATTTCAAGGAAGAGCCTTTGTGCCACTGAGCTGCGAGTTGAGCTGCCTCCTTTTTTTCATGGAACACCATTTTTATGTGAAAGAATAGTGACAGATAAACTATACTTACTCAGCCTCACATATTTCGCAGATATTTTCTTAAAAATGAATGAAGTGAGTCTGCTATTAAAGGAAAACAACTGGTAATATTTATTGCCTGTGATAAAATTCTAGTTTTCATTTAAAACTTAAAATTTTGGAAAACTTGGATCTGCCACTGTGAGCTTGACAGCTGCCCCAGATTTAAAGCTTTTCTGATGTAATTAGTGGCGATATTAATAACTGTGATTATTTTGATATTGTAGAGATGAAATGGGTCAAATTTGGAAGTTTCCATGCAATCAGTGCATCATGTTACAAAATCACCTCTGCATAAAAGATCATTCAAAGTGCAAGATAGACCAATAGATTTTAATGTAATAAAGTAAAAACAGTTCATCTGTATAGTTTCAAATTTCACTTTGCAACTAATCTTTAATAAACTTACTCTTGTCCATTTTGATGTAATATCAGAGAAGAATGTTCACAGATATCTGGAAGATTATTAGATTATTCCTGTCTTTTCCAACTACATATCTGTTTTGATCTGTAATCAAAACAACACATTGAATGTGGAAACAGATATAATAAGACTACAGCTGCCTTCTATTAAGCCAGACATTAAAGAGATTTGCAAAAATGTAAAAACAATCCCACCCTTCTCAGAAAACATTTTTTCCAGGGGCGCCTGGATGGCTCATTTGGTTATGCATCTGACTCGTGATTTCGGGTTGGGTCATGATACAGACCGTGAGATCATGACCTGAGCTGAAGTCGGACGCCCAACCGACTGAGCCACCCAGGCGCCCCGAGGTTGGGTCATGATCTTAACGGTTCGTGAGATTGAGCCCCACATTGGACTCTGCACTGACAGTGCTGAGCCTGCTTGGGATTCTCTCTCCCTCCCTTTCTGCCGCTCCCCACTCACACATGCATATGCACACATGTGCTCTCTCTCTCTCTCTTAAAATAAATAAACATTATTATTATTAAAAATTTTTTAATGTTTATTTTTGAGGGAGAGAGAGAGAGAGACAGAACATGAGCAGGGGGAAGGGCAGGGAGAGAGGAACACAGAAACTGAAGCAGGCTCCAGGCTCTGAGCTGTCAGCACAGAGCCTGACGTGGGGCTCGAACCCATGAACTGTGAGATCATGACCTGAGCTGAAGTTTGGACGCTTAACTGACTGAGCCACCCAAAATAAATAAACTTAAAAATTTTTTTCCAGAAAACAATTATTTTTCATAAAAAATCTTATTAAATTAATGAATAGGAGATTTATTGGTCTAAAATGAATTAATTGTTATTATTAGAATATATGTTTTATTATTTTTTTTAATTTTTTTAACATTTCTATTTATTTTTGAGAGACAGAGAGAGCCAGAGCATGAGCTGGGGAGGGGCAGAGAGAGGGAGACACAGAATCCAAAGTAGGCTCCAGGCTCTGAGCTGTCAGCACAGAGCCTGATGTGGGGCTCGAACTCACGAACCGCAAGATCATGACCTGAGCCGAAGTCGGACGCTCAGCCGACTGAGCCACCCAGGCGCCCCTAGAATTTATGTTTTAATTTCTACTATGGTAGATATTAGTTTTGGGATTTTCAATTTTTATGTGTATAAAGGGGCCCTGAACCAAAAAGTTTAAAAACCTGCTCCTGTGCTATTCTTTTTACTTACAGTTCTCTTTTCTACCTAGAGAAGTCCTACACATAATTGTTAGATGTTATTTAGTTATTCAAAAACATTGAGCATCTATCAAGAACCTGGCTTTGCTTGCTGCTGGTACATGGTCCCAAGTCCTTATGGACGTAATTTGATAGGAAAGACAAACGAAACAGAGAACTGCAACACAGTATGATAAATGTTTTTGGTAATAGACACATAAACGCTGTGGGAATACAGGCTATTGTCAGAATCACTTGCTAACTCATTGGAACATGTGATCGGTTTGGTTGGACTCTATGTACTGTGTTTGATTTTTCATAGTCCGATAGGGAGAGTGGCTGGAGTTAGCAGGGACCATTCACCTGTTGCTCTGGGAGGAAAGAAGGAAACTATGAATGTATTGATTGTCAGCTTTTTGCGTGTCCTATGCTATGTTAGGCGTTGGAACAAATATGGTCTTAATTTTCACAAAAACCCTGTCAGCAGAGATAATTATCTGCATTTTGCAAATGAGATATTGGAGGCTAAGAGAAGTTGAACATCCTGTCTAACATTATGTAGATGTAACTAACGGAGCTGGGATTTTGACATATGTGTTCTGACTCCAAGTCCAGGGGTCTTTTATTAATAATGCTTTGCTAAATAGGTGGATCTTCTAAGGTATTTCCAGACGGCTCTGGAAAACCTCGCCAGATTGGAATGTGTAGGAGGAGATAGAAGAGGTTTCAGGAAGGAGAAGGACAGCCTAGGAACTGCTTGGTATAAGGAGTCATTTGTGAATTTTGGCTAACAGGGTTTTTCTGGATAGGATTCTATGGCCTTAGGAGACATCAAGATTTGTACTCCTTTCTTCTCAATCCCTTAACTCCTTCTCTATGCCAGATGATGCCAGCAACAAAGGTCACCTGTCTGTCTGATCAGTTTACAAACCAGAGCCTAGCATTTGAAGCCCAAACTTCTCGGACCTGCCATAGGCCTTTCGGAGAGGGGCTGGGCGGACCTTAGGCCACGGGTGCCCAGCCTGGAGTTCCCCAGTCCCTCGAGCTCAGCATTTAAACGATTTCCAGCATTTAAAGAAGCTTATTAGGGGCACCTGGGTGGCTCAGTTGGTTAAGTGTCCGACTTGGGCTCAGGTCATAATCTCGCGGTTCATGAGTTTGAGCCCTGCGTTGGCCTCTGTGCTGACCCCTCAGAGCCTGGAGCCTGTTTCAGGTTCTGTGTCTTCCTCTCTCCCTGCCCCTCCCCTGTTCACACGCTTTTTTTCTCTCTCTCAAAAATAAATAAACTTAAAAAAAACCTATTAGAAATTGTGCTTTACTTATGATAAACCTGTTTGTGGATACAGGCTAATGAAAATATTGTATTTCTTGGTTTTAAGTCAGAAATCTGTCAGCCTAATATGGTTCAGGTGTGCTACCTAAGGGCAAACTATGGCCCTGGGGTCAAATCTGGCTCATTGTCTGTTTTTGTGAGTAAAGTTTTATTAGAAAACAGCCAAGCTCATTTACTTATGTTTTGTCTATGGCGACTTTTGTGCTATATCACACAGAGTTAAGTAGTTGTAACAGAGACTATATGGCTCATAAATCCTAAATTATTTATTGTCTGGCCTTTTATAGAAAAAGTTTGCTGACCCCTAGGGTAATCCTGATTCTTTCTGTCATGGTACTTAGCACAGAGTGTTTTAATTGCCTCTCCCCCCTACTTTTAATAATATATATATTTAGGTTTATTAATTCATTTTGAGAGGCAGAGAGGGAGAGCGCATGTGTGTGCGCAGGTGTGCATGCATGCGCAAGAAGGGGAGGTGCAGAGAGAGAGGGGGAGAGAGACAGAGCGAGAGAGAGAGTGAGAGAGAGAATCCCAAGCAGACTCCGTGCTGCTAGGGCTCCATGCAGGGCTCAATCTCAGGAACTATGAGATCACTTTCACCTGAGCTGAAATCAAGAGTCAGATGTTTAACCAACTGAGCCACTCAGGTGCCCCTCTTCCTACTTTTATAACTAAGCTCCTTGAGAGCAGGGGCAGGATCTGACTCATCTCTCTTTATGCCCCATGCTGATTACAGAGCCTGCCATATTAAGAGCACTCAATAAATGTTGTTTAAATGGGCACATCACGTGCTGATTAAAAAGCTCTGATGGGCAATTTTTTTTCTCTCATTCTGATAGGCAATTATATGTGCCTCTGGTGAACACAAAACCAGGACTAAGGGAAGGAAAGCATTATGTTGGTTATGCTAATCCCAGGGATGTATGCTTCAACTATGAACCAGTCATTACTCATTGCAAATTTTTTTTCAATAGGACTCATGGATTAGGAGTCCATAAACGAAGCAGTCATGCCAAGAGCTCATGTCGATGAGGAAGCCGAGAAACAATGCCTTAATCTTTGGCTGCATTCTGCCGCTACCGCTTTACCCCACCCTCCACTCCCTACTCCCAACTTGGCAGGACAAATGTAGAAGAGTATACAGTTATATGGAGATATTTCCTTTGCATGTATAGTATTCATCTTACTTGTCTTGTTTTAAATGTTTATTTTTAAGAGAGAGAGCGCGCGTACGTGCGCATGAGCAGGGGAGGGGCAGAGAGAGAGGGTGACAGAGGGTCTGAAGTGGGCTCCGTGCAGACAGCAGAGAGCCCATTGTGGGGCTCGAACTCCCTGAGCCTCAAGATCATGACCTGAGCCAAAGTCAGACGCTTAACCGATGGAGCCACCTAGGCCCCCCTTACTTTTTGTTTTCTCTAAAGCCATTTCTTCAGTGTGCTTCTTACCTTCCATGACTTCCGGAAGATGAAACCACCCTAAAGCTGTTTGGTCACCTTGGCATAAAGAGAGTCAGGTGAAGTACTGACCTGGGAGTCAGTAGACCTGGGCTCTCACTGTGACCTCAGCTGTCTTTGATTTGGGGTACATCAGTTAACATCTGTGAGCTCCAGTATCCAAAATGTTTTTATTGAGTCACATCCGGGACACTTTACACATTTAATATTTATATCCCTCCCTCGTTTTGAAAAGGATTTGAGCAACTAGTGAGTGACAGAGAGGTGACTTGTCCTGTCCATTCCGTGTCTCTGACCAGCAGTCAGCCGAATGATTAAACGGGTTGGAGTGTTTCACGTCTTTGAGCAGTGCCTTGTAGAAGGCCTCACAGCCACAGCCTCTTTACCCGTCCTTGTTTTCTCTCCTCTGACAGCTTCCTCCTTGGGAGTAATCTGAGGAGTTAGTGCTGGAGAGAATGTATCAAGATCAGGGTCAAAGGGAAAGAGGAATTTTAGAATCTAAGAATTGGAAGACATACTAGAAACTTTACTTAAAATATCTTTTTCAGATAGTGAACTTGAGGCCTGGAGAAGGGGCGTGACCTCACATGGTAGAGCTAAGACTAGATGCCAGGCTCTGCCTGCCGCATGCGCATGGTGTTTTCCAGGGTTCTAAGAGAGGCTCTCGCGCTGGTTTTTGTGTTACATAAATGACTGTGTTGGTGGGTGGAGGAAGCTGCCCTGCAGACCTCCAACACTGTTGCACCCGGGGTGCTCAGGACCTTCGGTGTCTGAGAGCTATTTGCTGACTGTAGCTGTGTATAGGCGGGCATAGCACATGAAGGTTTCTCCAGTTAGTCTGTGGCTGGCATTACGTCATTATTACCAGCAGTGACAAAGTGAACGAAAAGGAAAACTACATATTATTTTGGCGTTGCAACAAATGGGCTGTCTTCCTGTTTCTAGAAAGGTTGTATTCATGTGCATTTATTTATCAACTGATTAAAAATGATAGTTCACTTGAATATGTATTTCTTTGCTTACTGGTAAGGCGAAACTCTTTTTCCTGTGTTCATTGGCTATTTATATTTTCTCTCATTTATATTTTTTCTTGTGAGTTACCTATTCGTGTTCTTTTGTCTAGATCCCAGTGTATTCCCAGCTTTATGCTTGATTTTCCTGCCAGGGAGCCATCGGGCAATAGAACATTGTCCCTAAGTGGGGGAGCTCAGCACATCCTGGGTGAGAGAGTCGAAGACTGGACGAAACACTTTTCTCACTGTACAAATAGCTATTTAAGTGACTACATGAGGATCGAGGTGCTAGAGGCCAAGGACACTGAGACAGGTGGGGAGCAGAGGCCGGCGGCACCCACAGTAACGTTGTCTCTTGCTTTCCCTGTACAGAGTTTTGCCGGATTGACAAGCCCCTGTGCCACAGTGAGGATGAGAAGCTCAGCTTTGATGCAGTCCGCAGCATCCACAAGCTGATGGACGACGATGCCAATGGTGACGTGGACGTGGAAGAAAGCGATGAGGTGAGCTCTCTCCCCCTGCCATGGCTCTCTTCTCTTCCTGTGGGGACAGTCCCTGAAAGCTTCCCCATGGAGAGATGTTCTTGGTATTGGCTTGTTCTCTAGGAGCTCCCTCCTGTCAAGGGAGGTGATTCTCAGCAGAACAGCCCTGTAGGAGCCAGCCTGTCCGAGCGCAGGCCTGCTGTCTGTGTCTATGCCTGGACCGGCTCCCATCTGCCTGCCGGCTGGAAGCACAACACTGACTGAGCCGTGCTATTTGAGAGGGAGAGGGAGCCCTGAGGACGGTCTCTACGGTTTCTCTGAACCTGTTCTGTAATCCTGCTGCAGATGGAGGGCATCAGTCGGCACTTACTAGGTGCTCAGCCCTGTGCTGGCATGTAGGAGAGACATCAAAACAGTCCTTATATTGCCCTTTGGGAGTTTACACTCTGTTTGGGAGGAAGAAACACATGTTCCTAGAAAGATCATTCTGAATTCCAGGCTGCAGTTGCTGGGAACTGGTTGAGTGGTCCAGATAGTAGGAGCGAGAGGAAACTCTAGATGGAAAAAGCTCTGTTATTGTTTCACCTTTTGGCATTACTACAGTTCCAATTCCACAGAGCCCAGAGTGCAAAGTCATCATGTGTGAAAAGATTGAAAGGTTTCAGTTGATTTCAAGCTCAACGCGGGGCAGCGGTTTGGTGAGGCTGTCAAGTTATGCCAAATCTTTAATAGTGCTATGGTGTATGTCATGAGGGAGAGGTAAGCCTAGTTTTGAGTTCAGTCTTGGATCTCACATCGTCAGAAGTGTTTGGAACAGTGCGGGCCTGTACGAAAAAGGGTGACCTGCATGCTGAAGGGCATGGACACTAGAACTTAGTATTTATAGGTACTTATTATGTCTGTGCCAGGCACTGTCGTAGACATGGGGATGTGGCAGTAAATAGGACATACGCATCTGTTCTCCTATCATTTACAGTCTAGTGAAGAAACTTGAGCCTGGAAAAGAACAGATCCGGGTAATATAATTTCTCTCTTTACATACATTAGGAGTGGAGGAGTCAGGTTTAAATAACGATGGCGATAGTGATGAAAAGGCAGGACTGGCTCTCCTTTACTGAATTCTTATTCTGTGCCAGGCACGGTGTTTAGCTCTTTGGGTAGTTCCTCTTTTACCTTTCATAACAGCCGTTTGAAATTGGTATTAATGTCAAGGACTGGAGCCTCAGAAAGGTGAAGCATTTTGTTCAAGGACACACTGGCCGTGAGCGCAGTTCTGATTTCAAAGCTCTGCTGTTAAGTACTGCTGTATTGTTTCTCTTAAACTAAAGGCAGGACCGGGACCAACGTGGGAAAAGTAAAATATGGGCATATTCTTCTAGAATAAATAGTCGTCTAACAGTGCCATCTCGTCACAGGAGAGGCTTCCGTGGTAGGTACGTAGTGAACTCCCTGTGACAGAAGATGGGCAAGTAGAATAGAGCGCTCCACTGATTGGTCCGCAGCGGGGATCCATGCATTAGGTTGAACTGGGTAATGTCCAAGGAATTTATAAGAGGAGAAAAACAGACTTCCTGGAGCAGATATGTGGGTGGAGTGGAAGGGGTGGGCCCACCTGAGTGGTAAGTAGGAAGCCAGTGTGAACACAGACGTGGGGGGGCTCTGACTAGAGCACGGTGGGTGGGTTTGGTTGGATGGAGTGACTATGGTCAAAAACCTGGAAAGGAAAGTGGGACCCAGGCGACTAGGCTGAGAGAGAGATGGACTTGTGGAACCTGGCAGTTGCAAGGACAACAGCCATGATGAAAGTTTTGGTCACATCTTGAAGTGGCACCGGCCCTCAGAGGACCCAGGTTTTATTTGTCCACGCTGGGAGTAGAGCCACGTTCCTGGATGCAAATGAGGACTAGAGCTTTCCTTATCTCTCTCAGGGGACCTGGTCACAGGACTGGGATGGGTGGCACACCAGTTAAGAAGGTGATATGATCCAAGATGTGCAAATTCCTGGATATCCTTGTCACTCGCTCCTCCTTCTTTTTTCACTTTCTGCTGTATTGCTTTGTCAATGAAGGGAGGAAGAAAATGTTCTTTTTAGAGGAATGTTACCACAACAAAAAGCTCATCAGCACAAACTGTTCTAAAATAACACAAAAGCTGTCACCCTGCTCTTCTCTGTGCCAGTGGTGAGCTGTTCTTTTTCAGTGTAGCTTCTGCCTTGCCTTGGCTTCAACTTCTCTCCCGGCAGGCTCAGGCCTCTGGTGGTGAGAGGGGCCTGTCAGTCTGGGTTTTCACCATCAGTCACAAGCTACTGTCTTTGAAAGGGAAAGTAACGGCAGCAAAGTATGTGTGCTTAAGTCAGTCTAACCATATATGAGACAGCCTTGGAGTTCAGGCTCTAACGAGCATGTTGGGTGGACCGCTCAGAGCTTAGAATTGGCTCACAGGTGCTGATCAGACATGAGACCTTAGTCGTGTCGGTCATGATGGACGTGAGCTTTTTATGGCCATTCGAAAGCACCACTGCTTCCCCAAGGATCTTAGCGGAAGTCCGAAGGGGTATCTTCAGGCCTCATTTGTTCAGCCTCATATCAGTAAGTTTTCCAGTAACTGAACTATAACCTCAGTTCTGGATCTTTTAAAATTTTAGCCATTTTTGAAATAAGTCTTTCTTTTTATAGATTATTGAACAGAGTGTTAACTTTCTTTGGATCATTCAGAACCTGTCATCAGCCCTCTTCCACAACTACCCCAGGGACTAGACTCCTATATGCCTTGATGGGATTTCTTCTTATAATTTCTCTGTTTCTTCTTTGATTCAACCCCTTTTCTAATTTCTATTTATTCCTCTGTGAGCTATGAAATTAGATGCATGGTAAACTGAGACTCAGCAGGCATTTTATAGAAAATATGTAATCATTGGCATGCGGACCAGCCTGTTTGGCTGCCCCACTACTATCTTTGCTTGCTTCTGTCCTAGTTAGCAGAGGCCGTGGATTGTGGGCCCTTCACATGAGCAAGATGGCACTATTGGTGATGGTGCACTTCTTGGCAAAGCTGAGAGGGAGTTCTCCCAGCCCAACAGCATGGAAATTCATGACCCGTGTTCTACTGAGACCTGTGGTGGGGACACTGCCCATGGGCAGAGGATTTGCTACAGTGGGATGGTCCTGTCAGGTTGTCCTGACAGTCTGAGGTGGATGGACAGAGGCTGTCTAAAACCGCTGTCCCTTCAACTGGACCTGACACTTTGAGAACAGTATTATTTTATTCTCTGGAACCTACGTGGAAAATCAAGGGCATTTATTCAGCCATTAAACAAATTTTTGTTGAATACCTGTTGTAGGGTTATGGAGTCCATAACAAAAAAAAATAGATAAGATTTCAGCTTTTATAGAGCTTGCATTCTAGTGGCCTGTATGTCACAGGCAGTTAAATGAGAAGTAAAATTCTGAAATTAGGAAGAATTGCGATTATAGTAGTTCAGTGACTTCCCCTTTAATTTTCTCAGGTAAAATGGTGGTTAATGACTCCTACTCTTGCAGGGTATTGTCAGAATTCAGGGAGAAAAGTGCTGTTAAAGTTTCCAACACAAATAACTCCCAAAACTCAACAGAAACCAAGCAACTCAACAAAAAGTGGGGAAAGATTTGAACAGACGCCTCATCAAAGAAGATATATGGATGACAAATAAACACATGGAAAGATGCTCAAATCAATAGCCATTAGGGAAGTACAAATTAAAACCACAGACCAACAGCACTACACATCCATCAGAATGGCTAAAACTAAAATATGGACAATACCAACTGCTAGGTGAGGGGGAAGAGCCCCTAGAACTTTTGCTGATAGAGTTTCGTAGAAAGTTAAACACAGTTCACTACATGTTTCAGCAATTCTGCTTCTAGGTATTTTTCCCTATAGATAAATGAAAATTTATATTTACACTAAAATTTGTAGACACATGTTCATAGAAGCTTTATTCATAAGCACTGAAAACTGAACACAAATCAAATGTCCTTCAATCTGTGAATGGATAAACAAACTATGGAAAACTGCTCAGCAATAAATAGGAATGAACTGTTGATGTACACAACATAGATGGATCTCAAAGGCCTTATACTGAGTGAAAGAAAGCAGACTCAAAAAGTTAATGTGCTGTGTGAGTCCCTCTACGTGACATTCTGAGAAAGTAGGGATGGAAGCTAGGCCAGTGGTTACTAGGGGTTAGGAATGTGGGGAGGGTTTCATTAGTAAGGGACAGAATGACAGAATTTTGGAGGGTAATAGAATTTTACCATATCTGGGTTGTGGGGCAGTTACAAGAATTTAAATATGTATCAAAACTTCTAGAACTATATACTCCTGCCCCCCATCCCCCACAAAAAAAAGTTGATTTCATCATATGTTAGTTAAGAAAAAAGTTGACAGCATAGTACTGGACACAATTCAAACTCTGTGAATGCTGTTTATTTTCCCCTCTCTGTTTCTTCTATATATAACTTTCCTGTAAAGTTACCTGTATCTGACAGTTGTATTTTAGTAATTGTTTAACTGATGTGTTTCTCTCACCAGATTGTGAGACTTTTCAGGGCAGGGACTGACCTTATTTGGTTATTTTGCCTTTGTTTCCCTAGTACCCAGAGAGCCCCGTACAGAATATGGGCTTAATTTAATCAATCACTGTGTGGCATGACTGACTGATATCTCTGTAGCAACATCGTGTCTGGCTGAGAAGAGAGGCTTGAGCAAGGGTGTGATCACACATTTTGAGGGGTGCGGATTCGTAGGTAGCAGTATGAGCCCAGGAAGCTGCAAAATCAACTTACACTTTTGTTAGTGTCTGTGCCCTGTGGTGTAGCAGCATAGCACAGGGTTGAGAAGTGGTGCTCTGGAGTCACACAGACCTAGGTCGAAACCTGGCTCTGCCTTCAGCAGCCATGGAAACTTGAAGAAGTTGCTTAATCTCTTTCAGCCTCGGTTTCTTCATTAGAAGTGGAGTGATAATAGTAGGCATCTCATGAAGTCGTTGCTAAGATTAAATGAAGTAATGCATACAGAGCACTCGATACCATGCCTGGCGTATGGAAGAGGCTCAGTAATGGTTAGTTTTTGCTATTGTTATTATTGCTGTTGTTTTCCTCAGAAAGCGCATACATTTTCATGCAGACAGTATTCAAAACTTGGCTTTGCCACTTACTGTGTGACAAAAAGCCAAGTAACTTTACTTCTCCAAGCCTCAGTTTATTCAGCTGTTCGAGGAGGGTGATTGTGTGCAGGGTTGTTGGAAGAATTTAATGTAAGGAAAGGGCTGGCGCATGATAGGTGCTAAGTGCATGACTTGTCCTCTCTCGGTAATGGTACAGATAGTGAGGGCTGGCCTATATAGCAAGACTCCCAGATCGGCTCCCTCATCCCACGGCACCGCCGCATTCAGCTCTGGGAGCCACCCCCAACAGCTCGGCTGACTTGACTAGGGCCAAGGTTCCATATTACCCCCAGTAGCTGCTATGAAGGCCGCGGGGCATGACCGAGCAGGGCCAACATTTCTAGGGGCTGCGGCTCCTCTAGCCGCTCCCCTAGCCTCCTGCCTATATGCCCGTGTGCTGTAAAAAAGGTCTAGGTGAGAACTTCTCATTCCCCCCACCCACGTGGAAGGCTAGAGGAGTTTTGGACAACGAAGCCGTATTATCATACCGTCACCAGATCTGTTTGACTTTAGCAGGGTGGAAGTTGACTTGCTTGCCACCTTTTTTTACCTTTTTTCATGCCAAGAGGCATGCTGGGTCATAGGAGGCTCTGTGAGTCAGGAAGGATGGAATCTTGCACCAAGTGGAGTCAGGGCTAGGGGGACTCAACTTTGAGAGGAGCGCCCCCACTCACAAACTCCAGAGAGCAGCAGGAATTGGGCTTGATGGGACACGGTATGTAGGGAGGGAGAGAGAAGCCTTCTTGCTTCTTGCATATAAGCAGTGCTGTGGCCAGGCTGGGCTAATTTGGATGAGGGTGAGTAACTGAGTTATACCCAGAAGTTATCAGCATGATTAATAATAATTACTTTCCCTCCTCTGGCTTTGGGCTGCATTTCCTTTTATCCAGATAGCTGTTGACACCTCCAAGTGCTCTCCTGCCTGTAGTTTCCGTTTACCAGCCTGTGTTGTTCCTGCTGCCAGTGGTCTTCCTAAGTTATGTTTTGGCTTCATGTGTCCTGCATGATTTTCTTTTCTTATTCCATCTGACTACCTGTGCCTGGCACTCTGTCCCTTCAGATCTGGCCTTGGTCTTTCTTAAGACTCTCTGGACATACCTCCTGCCACTCTGGTCATGCCCTGGTCCTCATTATCTCATAGCTGCTCCACGCTCATTGCTGGCCCCTTTCTCTGCTCAGCTAGTTCTCCCTAGCTGGAGTTAACTTCTTATATCCCTCCCTCCAACCCTTGGCCCTGTCTGTATCTGTCTGAGGTGTCCTCTGGAATGTTCTAGACTCACTTTTCATGTGCGAACCTTCCCTGACTTTCCTGCCCCCACCGCTCTCTCTCGTCCCAGTACCGATTCCCATAGCACACATTCTGCATCAAGTCAATTTAGCACGTAATTAGAATGTCTTGCTCTGTGCTCTGATGATTTTGATTGTATTACCTTACCTATAAGTTTGCCCGTTTTGCACTATTACTAGAATTACTGGAGCACAACTCTGATTATTACTCCTCCCTTGTAAAGGGAGCGCGATGGAAGAGGACCATCCTTACCCCGTGTCAAGCCATGTTCCAGCTGACGGCTCATCGAGTGTCATTTAATGCTGACCCACTCCATGAGCTAGGCGTTATTAACTGTCTTTTAGAGATGATTAAACTCTAAGAGTGGCCTGCTTTTACTTACTACATTAATCTACACTATCTAACCTCGAACCTGCCTGTTGGTGCTCCGCAGACATGTTCTCTCTATCCTATCACTGTGCCTTTGCTTTAGATAAATTTTCATCTCAGCATCTCTCTGCCTCTCCTGTTGCCTGTAAAAATTCCACTTGTCCACCAAGGCCTAAATCAGCGTGTCTCAACCTCAGCATTAGGGGCATTTTGGGCTAGATGATGCTTTGTTGTAGGCAGCTTTCTTGTACATTGGTGGATGTTCCACAGCATCCCTAACCTTTATACACTAGATACTGTAGCAAACCTCCACCACCACCCCTTACCCCAGGTATCTGTGACAACCAAAATATCTCTATTGCCAATTGCCCTGGGGGACAGAAGTGCCCCTGGTTGAGAACTACTGGCCTAGATTAAATGTTTTCTCCTAGAAATCTTATTGCTTCCTCATGTGGGAAGTAATTGGCATGAATCTCTCATTTGGCGTATGGCTCTGCTCTGTATTGTAATTAGTTGTCTGTCTGACTAGATTGTGAGTGCCTTCAGGGGCAGGAACCAGGTCTTATTCATCACTGTCTCATACTGTGCTTGGTACAGGGCTTACACACAAAGGTGATGAGTTAAGTTTTTGTGAAATTTGAATTTGAAAGCGCTGATACTGTCTTATCACTGAGTGCCCCTTAAATTATTTCCTTAGGGCAGAGCTAGAGTACAGGGTTGGCTGGTCAGCAGTAGGGGGGCAGGGTGCTTTGGATTTGTGAGTTCCTGGCCAAGGTGGTGGCTGAGTCGGTGGTGGGCTGTTTCCAGGAGGGCTAGGGTCTAGGATCCAGATATGAAGTTGTCTAGTTAGTGTATGATATGTGCGTCCGACCTCTGTGACCCCTTCCTTATCCTTCTACCCTATGCTATGAATCACACACAGAATCTGGGTGGAGGTAAAATCACTGTAGTTAAAATAATGGGGAAGACTTAGAGAAAAACACGTACAAAGAGGGCAGAGATGAAGACAAGAAAAAAAAAAGACACAGAATGCTGAAAGGCTGTGTGACTGAGCAAAAGTATGCACGGGCTTTGGAGCAAGAAAGATGAGGGTTTTAGGTGTACTTTCACCAATTGTGAGTTGCGTGACCTTGGAAAGTTTCTTAAATCTCTGTGAGCTTTCATTTTCTCATGGTCACATGGGGGCAGTAGTCTCTGCCTTGGAGGATTATAGCCAAGATGAAGGAAATCTTGTGTAGAAAGCGCCCAGCCTCTGGTTTCGTTCACAGCGGTAGCACCACTGTGCCATCTCCTCCTGCTACTGCTCCCGCCCACACGGCCCCAGCTGGCTGCTTTACATACCCTCTCTGAAGGAGTCTTTACAAGAAACCTGTGGGGCAGATATTCACTTCCCCACATAACTGATAAGGAAACTGAGACTGAAATTAGCACATAGTTATCCGTCTTGGGGGTTATTGCCACTCAGGTCTGCATCAGGCTGATGAAAATGTTCTAAACTTGTGGGGAGGTTGCACACATCTGAATATGCTAAAAACGCTCGAGTCGCACACTAAATTGGTATGTAAATTATTTCAAATAAAGATGTTAAAGAAATAAAAATGTCACTACAACATTGGTTGGTGTTGTGGTCACCTCCCATTTGCCTCGCTATATAACCCAACTCATAGAAACCCCTAGGATTCTATAGAAAACACTTTGAAAACCATGTTGATTTCTGGCTCCGTTTCCCCCACTCCTAACTTTGACAGATATGCAGAGATTCTAAGTCTGAAGTACCGTGATTTCTGGAAGCAGAGATCTGTGGGTAGCTAACTGATAGCTCGTTTGCTTATTTCTGGGTAGGTGTAGATGGCTTTTGAAGATACCAGACTGAAGAGCCCTGGGACATTCTCTTCGGGAGAATCCTTCCTCTTTTTCTCTCCCCCTCCCTCCCTCCTCCCTCCCCTTTCCTCGCCCTCTCCTTCCAGTCCTCTCTTTTTCTTGTTTGTAGCTGTCACTTATGGGAAAGCTAAGATGGCAAGAAAGCTATGGGGAGAGCCCAGGTGGTAATTCCCTCTCACCCACATACCAGGAACCTGAATCAGATTCTTGGCACTTGCTATATTGAGCTCCAGGAGGGGAGATGTCAGATGCACTTGGCTAAGTAGCCCTGGTGTTATTTTTTCTGGATTCGCCTTGTGCTCCAGGCCTCGCTCTGACTCCCACTGCTGCTGTCATGCTGGCGCATGGGAAGCGGACCTCTCCTCTTGGTCCCTGCACCCAATCCTGAACATAGATTTCCTTCCGTCCCCTTTGAACAGCAAAGACAGCCTGGAGCTTTTACCTTTTTTTTTTTTTTTTTTTTAATGTTTACTATAAGTAGCAAGTAGGGAAGAAATAATCGCAAACATTTTTTCAGATAACCTCAGCATAGGTTTCTATGTATACATTTCTGTTGCTGCAGTAATTCTTCTTTGACCTGAAGGATTGTTACAGTTTGGTGGCATCCCTCTGGGTTTTTGCCTTCCAGCTTCTTGCTAGTCTCCTGGTGCAATCACCATCTTATCTCCTTCCCTGCAGAACATTCTGGCCTCCTGCCCTTAATGTAGGCAAAGCACAGTTTGAAGTCTACTCAGGCCTTTTGGACAGAACAGAGATGAGTGATACTGTGAATGACATCATTCTTCAGGTGAAACCTGGTCCTTAGGCTAAGGGAATGACCTGTCCCCCATTTTTCCTTGTAAATACTTAATTATAGGGCAGCTGTAGCATTCATCTACCAGCCGCCACGGAGTTCAAATTCTGTGGCCTTGCTCATGCATTCAGCCCAAACTCTTGTGAGTTTTTTAGAATCCAGTATGTGGACATTGACTTCTTAAAAGTCTAACCATAAGCTTTGGCGTCTGACCTGAATTCAAATCCAAACATTGCAATGTAGAGCTGTAAGGTAAGTAATTTGGAGCCTCACTTTCCTCATCAGTACAGTAGAGATGAAAATAAGATACTCTTTGCTGTTGATCAGCCCTCAGGCTAGTGAGAGAGGCAGACATGTAAACTGGCAACAACACCACGTCTTCAGGACTGTAATGGTGGTGTGCACAGGGGACCGCGGGGGTTGCAAGAGAAATAAGGGTGAGGTCATCTAACGTGCGGGTGCAGCAGAAGGTGCGTTGTCAGCCGGCACTCAGGGAAGGGTACCAGTTGCTAGACAAGCTGAGCTACACACCAGAGGGAGTAGGCCTAGTTTGCAATCTGTCCCAGTGCCTTCGCCAGATACAGGATGAAGTAGCAGCTCCCCCAGATGGTACCGCGCATGTTTCCAGGAAAACCCAGACGGTGGTTTGCTTTGACAGGGGAATTCTTTCTCACTACTCACACTTGTTTTCCTTCCCCACTCTCTGTTGGTGAGTCGACTTTGTCTGTTCTGGATTGCAATCCTGTCAATGACAGGGATTAGGTAGACTTGTAAGTGTATGTGTTCTATATATGTATGTGTGTCTTTATGTGCCTTTGTGTTTGTGTCTTTGTATGTATGTATACATCATTTTATGCCTTTTTGTATTTGTGTGTGTCTGTTTGTGTTTAGATGTGCCTGTGTGTATGACAAGAAGTGGAGGGAGGGAAGGGGCGCCTGGGTGGCTCAGTCGGTTAAGCATCCGACTCTCCATTTCAGCTCAGGTCATGACCTCACACTTCCTGAGCCCCTCGTTTGGCTGTGCTCTTGCAGGTCAGAACCTGCTTGGGATTCTCTCTCTCCATCTCTCTCTGCCCCTCCCCAGCCTCTCGAAATAAATAAACAGTAAAAAAAAAAAAAAAAAAAAAAAAAAAGCTGAGGAGGGGAGAGACAGAACCGAGGTAATAGGACTTGAGAGAAAGCCCGTAAGCCAGGTCAAGAATCAAAGAGAAGGTTAGGAACAAATGGTTAGGCAACAGTACAGTATGCGGGACCTGGAGATAAAAGCAGAGGCAGAGGTATAATCAGGAACCCAAAGACGCTGTTAATCTAGGCTGGATCTGGACTGTACAGGGTGGTAGGCAGAGTGCAGGGCTGGGTCAGCTAACAGCCAGAAATGGTCAAGCCAGCAGAGAGAGGACAGCCCTGCTGCAGGTATCAAGCTTCTGAATCTTCCTGTCCAAGGAGGAGCCGGCGGCTGGTCTGCAAGGCCTTCAGACCTAACTGGTGTTTGTGTTCGTTGGTGTTTATTTGCGTAAGTCTCTCCGTGCATGTCTGTGCCTGTGCGCCACATCCAGTGTCCTTTCTGGCAGTAGGAACAACGGGTTTCCAGCGCGACGTCTGATCCACCTGAGGATTCATGACCCTCCCCCCTCCTTACTTGTTCTCATGTTCTCCCCCACTCCCCCTTCTTTCTCTTTTTCTCTCTTCCTTCTCCAAGCGTATTTTGTGACTGCTCTCTAGTGGATGCTGGAGATGCAAGGGCAAGTTTTCTACCTGCAAAGAGCTCACATAACTAGTGAGGCGGAAGAACGTATGTGTCCTAATAGGTGTTGCGATGAGGGATTGGTACGGCATGCTCTGGAATTTTAAGAAAAGGGAATTTAACTCATCCCAGGGTTCTAGGAAATACAACCCAGAAGAGGTAATGCCCGAGATTAATTTTGGGAGATGAATAGGAGTTAACCTGAGACAAAGGTGAGAAAGGTATAGCAAGTGAAGGAATGAGATCTGTGAAGTCAGAGGTTCCTTTAACTCCAGCATAGAAGGTCACAGTGGGACAGGGAGGGAGGGGCTGGAGATGAGTCGAAGTGGAAATGGTAGGCATTAGCCAGATTCGCTGTACTGAGGAACTTGGATTTTATCCCAAAGATGATAACTGTAAGGATTGTAAACAGAGATGGGGCTCATTTTGATTGACAGGATGTCTGGAGTAGGCTTTGCAGAGCAGGTGAAACTGGAACTTGTTTTTTTTTTCTTTTTTTTTAACTTTTTTAAAAGTTTATTTATTTTGAGAGAGACAGAGACAGCACAAGTGGGAAAAGGCAGAGAGAGAGAGAGAAAGAGAGAAACCCAGGCAGGCCTTGTGCTGCAGCACAGAGCCTAATGTGGGGCTCGAACTCATGAAACCGCAAGATCATGGTCTGAGTCGATACCAAGAATTAAATGCTCAACCTCCTGGGCCACCCAGGTGCCCCTGGAACTTGGTTTTTAAAGATGAACAGGGTTTACTGATGAAAAGAAGGAGGAGCAGAAAAGAGGAACTTTATGAGTAAAGGCAGGAGGCAAAATATATGGCAAGTTTGGGAGATGTCAAGTAGGGAGGTGTTCAGAGAATAGTTTCTTTATAAAATAGGGACATCTTCAATGGCTGGTATGTGGCTCCGATAAGATAATGGGTGTTAAGAATCCTTTGTAAACCATGATGGTACATGAAAATGTCACTAGTGGTGTTGTTATCCAGCTTCTTCTCCTTCCCTTCTGTGCCCGGCAACACCAGGCTCTCCCAGGTGTAGGTCAGGTAGGCGTGCACAAGGCAGAGTGGCGCTGACTGGGTCCTCTTTCATCTTGCCACCTGGCGTCTTGGGGAGGAGGAGGAGCTAAGGTTAGAAGTCTCTGGGACTCAGAGGCCAGGTGCTGGTATGAGCCCTCCTGCCAAGGAATCTGGGGGTTCAAAATAGTCAAACATTCATGAAGCACCTTCTCTGTACAGATGCTGTGGAGGACTGTGCCTTACATGATCTCACTTTCTTCACATTGTCACTTTGAGGTTGTTTGCGTTTTACAGGCTATGGTGACATTGTGAAAAAGTAGTAGGGATGGGATTATAGTCTGTATCTGTGAGATTTTTTCCTGTGTCACTTCACAAGCCTTGCAATGTCTCTGGGTGGTGAGCAAGCTCCCCGATTATATCAGGATGGAAAACTATGGGGTCTAGGCAGTGTGGGTTTGGGAGGACTGCAGAGAGAGAGTTTCTGGGCTCCATGTTTGGGACTGAGCCATAGCCCCTTCCTCCACATACAACAGTGGTTCTTGCCTTCAAGGACTCACTCTCCTTTCTGTATCTGTCTTACCTTGGTGCTTTTCATATGTCTGATTAATTTTCGTGTTCTTGGATCTCAGCCCAAGGCATGTCACATAGTCATGCTCAGTAAATGGCTGGTTAGGCAAATGAATGAATAAATGCCTCTCTTTTTTTTTTTTAAGTTTATTTAGTTTGAGAGCAAGAGTGCAAGCAGGGGAGGGGCAGAGAAAGAAAGAGAGAGAGAGAGAATTCCAAGTAGATTCTGCACTGTCAGCACAGATCCCCATGAGGGGCTTGAACTCATGCATTGTGAGATCATGACCTGAGCCGAAATCAAGAGTCAGATGTTTAACCTACTGAGCCACCCAGGCGCCCCATGAATAAATGCCTTTTAATAAAGGCTTCTAGAACCCCTAGTGTCTTCACTGTTCCTCTGCCCTCCTAACAGATTTTGTTCTTCAGGACAGTGTTTTTGATATTGTTCTTTGACACATAAACCTAAATTCTCCCTCTTAAGTTGATTAGGAGCCAGAAGGTTGTTAAAGAGGAACATGAGTTTGTCTCGCTCTTTTTTTTTTTTTTTTTTTTAAATAAGCTCTACGCCCAATCTGGGGCTTGTACTCTTGACCCCAAGATTGAATTGCATGCTCTACTGACTAAGCCAGCCAGGCACCCCCATCTTACTCTTTTATATTATCTGTTCCCAAGCCTTTTCCCCTATCCCCTCACTGCCTAAAGGTAAGTGGGATTTAAAAGGGACACATAGTGAGCCCTCAACTCTTTGCCAAGTGTTCTATTTTGGAAATGGAGTCCAAGAGGTTTTCTTGCTATTAAGTGTTTGGCTGGATTTGCATGTCCAGGAATCTTAGAAAGCCATGCATAGGGATGGTAGTATGGAGAAGAAACTGAGAGAGGAATCAAAGTTGACTTGTTTATGGGGATTGTAAGGGAGCGAGAGTTCCTTAATACCTGAAGCTGTAATAGAGGGGAGTAGGTGCTAGTCTAGGGACCAGCAAACTACGACCCCTTTCCTGTTTTTTATACAGTCTGTAAACTAAGAATAGCTTTTACATTTTTAAATAGTTGGGGGAAAATCCAAAGAAGGGTTTTGTGGCATGTGAAATTTACATCAATTCAAATTTCGGTGTCCATAAATATAAAGTTTTATTGGCTCAGAGTGACTCTTACTCATTTTCATATTGCCTATGGCTGTTTTCACTCAAGAACCGAGTTGAGTAGTTGTAACAGAGACTGCATGGTCTATGAAGTCAAAAATAGTTACTGCCTGGTCCTTTATAGAAACAAAAATTTGCCTGGCCCCTGGATTAACCCATTGATTTTTTTAAAACAGCTTTATTTTTTTATTTTTAAAAATTTTTTTTTAACATTTATTTATTTTTGAGACATTGAGACAGAGCGTGAGCAGGAGAAGGGCAGAGAGAGAGGGAGACACAGAATCAGAAGCAGGCTCCAGGCTCTGAGCTGTCAGCACAGAGCCCGACGCGGGGCCCGAACTCACAGACCGTGAGATCATGACCTGAGCCGAAGTCGGCCGCTTAACCAACTGAGCCACCCAGGCGCCCCTAAAACAGCTTTATTAAGATATAACGCACATAACAATAACTTATCCATTTAAAGTATACAATTCAGTGGTTATGAGTACATTCACAGGTATGTGCAGCCATTGCCACAGGCAAGTTTAGAAACTTTTCATTACCTCAAAGAAAAACTTTCATATACTTTGGCTGTTGTTCCCCTATCTTCCTATTCCTCACAGCCCTTAGCAACTACTAATCTACTTTCTGTATTTATAGATCTGCCTACCCTGGACATTTCCTACAAATGGAATCATAATTATGTGGTCCTTTGTGACTGGCTTATTCACCTAGTATAAGGTTTTCAAGGTTCATCCATGCTGTAGTACATGTCAGAACTTTATTCCTTTTTATGGCTGAATAATATTTTATTGTATGGGCACCCTACATTTTGCTTTTTCCCTCATCCGCTGATGGACATTTAGTATGTTTTTACCTTTTGGTTGTTATGAAAAAATGCTGCTATAGACACGTACAAGTTTTTGCGGACATAGGTTTTTATTTCTCTTGGGAATATACCCAGGAGTGTAATTACTGGGTCATATGGTGACGTTGTGTTTACCTGTCATTTACCTGTCTGAGGAACTGCCAGACTGTTTTCCAAAGTGGCTGAACCATTTTACATTCATGCCAGCAATGTATGAGTGTTTCAATTTCCCCATATCTTCACCAGCACTTGTTTATTGGCTAATTTTCTTTATTACAGCTATCCTTGTGAATGTGAAATAATATTTCATTATGGTTTTGATTTGCATGATTAATGATGTCAAACATCTTTTCATGTGGCTATTGATCATTTGTATATCTTCTTTGGAGAAATGTTTTATTCCGATCCTTTGCACATTGTTTAATTGGGCTGTTTGTCTTTTTACTATTGAATTGTTGAAGTTCTTTATATATCCTAGATATATACAAGTCCCTTATCAGATACATCATTTGCAATATTTTTTCCTAGTCTGGAGATTGACCTTTCACTTCCTTGATGGTGACCTCCGAGGCGCAGAAGTTTTTAATTTTGTTGATGTCTAGTTTATTTATTTATATTTGTTGATGCTCAGGCTTTTGATGTCCTATGTAAGAATCCATTGTCAGATCCAACATCATAGAGATTTACCCTTGTGTTTGCTTCTAAGAATTTTAAAGGCATCTAAGGCTTAACATGACCCAAACTAGATTCTAAATATCACCTGATCTAAAACCTGCTCTACCCTCAGCCTTCCTCATTTCAGTTGAAGGCAACTCCATTTGTTTCAGTTGCCCGGGCCGAAAATACTCTGAATCATCCATATTTCCTCTCACACCCCCCATCCACTGATAAATCCATTGGGTTCTACCTTTAAAACATGTCGCAGATCTAATCATTTCTCAAAACCTCCCCCCCCTGCCCCCAACGCAGGCAATGAGACTCTATAACCTATTAAGAGACCACCATGTTTGCAGTACATTTTCAGTGTAGTAGCCACAGAGCTTTATGGAAGAAATGTAGACCAGATTATTTCACTCCTGGTGTTCAAAATCCTGTAATAGCTTCATTTTTCATTTAGTGTGAAAGCCAAAGTTACCACAAGAGTCAGTAAGGCCCTGTGTGATCTGGCCACAACTTTCATTATGATCTCCCTTCATCTGTCTGCCTTGGTCTTTCACTCCATTCACACTCTGTGCTATTCTGTACACACTCCTTATTGTTTCTGTCTTTGGGCCTTGGTTCTAGCTCTTACCTCTGCCTGGGATACTCTTCTTCCAGATATCCACTTTTTTTTCTTATAAAGTTTGTTTATTTACTTGAGAGAGACAGAGACAACATGAGTAGGAGAGGGAAAGAGAGAGAGGGAGAGAGAGAGAGAGAATCCCAAGCAAACTCTGTGCTTCCAGCACAGAGCCCAACATGGGGCTTGAACCCATGAAACCCTGAGACCATGACCTGAGCCAAAACCAAGAGATGGATACTTAACCGACTGAGCCACACAGGTACCCAGATACCCACTTTGATAATTCCCTCATGTTCCCAAATATTTTTCTCTTCTCAAACTTCTTATTAATGAGACCTTTCCAACACTACCCTATTTAATAATGAATTCTGTTGACTCTACCCCAGTTCTGGCACAGGTCCTCATTGCATATCACTTCTTTCTGGTTTTACTTATTTATTTTTAAGTTTAAAAAATTTTTTTAAAAGTTTTATTTATTTTTGAAAGAGAGAGAACACATGTGTACACATGTGAGTGAGGGGCAGAGAGAGAGCATCCCAAGCAGGCTCAATGCTGGTAGCATGGAGCTTGAACTCACAAACTGTGAGATCATGATACTATCTGGGGTTATTTACTAACCTTGAGCACTTCCTTTAGTAGTTTTTGTAAGGTATGTCAGCTAATAATGAATTTTCTGTGTTTGTTTATCTGGAAGTGACTTTATTTTGCCTTCATCTTTTTTTTAAATTTTTTTTAAAATTTATTTATTTTTGAGAGACATAGAGACAGAGCGTGAGCAGGGGAAGGGCAGAGAGAGAGGGAGACACAGAATCCGAAGCAGGCTCCTGGCTCTGATCAGCCATCAGCACAGAGCCCGATGTGGGGCTTGAACCCACAGACTGGGAGATCATGACCTGAGCCGAAGTCGGCCGCCCAACCGACTGAGCCACCCAGGCGCCCCTGCCTTCATCTTTGAAAGATAGTTTTGCTAGGTATAAGATTCTTGGTTGACAGTTCTTTATTTCAGCACTTTGAATATGTCATACCACTGCCTTTTGGCATCTAGTGTTTTTGATGAGAAGTTAGCTGTTCATTTTATTGAGCTTACTTTGTATGTGACAAATCACTTTTGTCTTATTGCTTTCAAGATTTTCTTGCCTTTGGCTATCAGTATTTTCTCTGAGATGGATGTGGATCTCTTTGCATTTATCCTATCCTCTTTGGAGTTTGTTGAGCTTTCTGGATGGATAGAATAATGTTTTTCAATAAAGCTGGGAATTGTCCAGCCATCATTTCTTTGAATATTTTTTTCCTGCTCCTTTCTCCTTATTGTCTCCTTTTGATTCCTCCATTATGCATGTGAGTTTAATGAGGTGCCACATTTCTCTGAGGTGATTCACTTTTCTTCATTCTTTTTTCTGTTTTTTGAATTACATAATCTCTTTCAATCTCTCTTCAAGTTTGCTAATTCTATCTTTTGCTGGTTCAGGTCTCCTGTTAAGCCCCTTTCCTGAAGTTTCATTTTAGTTATTGTACTTTTCAATCTCACAACATCCATTTGGTTCTCTTTTGTAACTTATATTTATTGATATTCCTTACATTGTCATTACATTGTCATTACACATTCCTTTAGTATTTGAACCTGTTTATAATGGCTACTTTGAAGTCTTTTTCTGTTAAATCTGAAATTTAGTTGCTCTCACAGTTTCCCTTTTTTTTTTTCCTGGTGTCATAATTGCCTACTACTTTGTACGTCTCATATATTTTTGTTGGAAACTGGGTGTTTCTGTGATATATTGTAGCATATATACTGGGTACTCAGCCCCCTCTGGGCCTTGTTATTATTTGCTTGTTTATTTCTTTGATGGCTGACAATATCATTTTAGTGGTCTATTCCCACCCCCGCTGCCAACTCTTCCATACTGTGTGAAGCCTCTCATGTTGCTCCTCAGAGGGTAAAACTTTAGATGTGGCCATGGTCACTTTTAGATGACAGTGGTTTGGGCAGGACTTTCATTGGCTCTCTCTTTCCTTGGCCACATTCAGCTGTTAAGTTCCATTAGTTGCCATCTGATTACTCTATCATTTTCAACAATGCCCTGGGACATAAATTTGCTCCACAGACTGATCCAATCATATTGGGTCTCCTCTGAAAGGACAGTTCCTGAGATAAGTGTTTGAGATTTGTTCTTATCTCAGGAGGACTCTTCCCAGCTCTTTCTCCCGTTCTCACCAGCAAATTCTCCAGCCTACAGTTAGCTTCTATCTCTAATAATCCACCAGTCTCCTCCCAAATGCCTTTTTACCACAACTTTCACTGTGTTTGAGAATGCCCTTGGTCTTGAACTCCTTCACATTCTTTTGCAAATAAAATAATTTCTTTTAGGATACGTTTGAAACTCTGTAAAGCCTGCTCCCCACCCAGGCGAAATCTCCGAGCCATGATTCTAGAGCTGGAGGTAGGGATAATGATGTGCTTCTCTGTGAGTGATACCCCCACTTTAGGAGCTAAGCACTCAGTGGAGGTGTGGCAGTAGCTTCAGGCTGGCTTGGCTTGCCTCTCCCAGAAGATAATTGCTATCTTATAAGCCAGGGCAATGGCAGTCAGGGCCCCAGCATCCTCAGTGACTCTGCATCCTAGTTGAAGTCCCTTCTTCCATTAGTGGGCCTGGGTGGAGGAAAGGAGGTCCACTTCTTAGTTGGACTCACCTAGAAACATAGCCTTAGCAACAGGCAACTGGAGTCAGGATGAAATATGCTGATATCCGGCCTTCTCTCAGGCAGATAGCCTTCCAGTTGAGAGCCTAGGGAACTGAGAACCCTGTTCTTGTCTGCACATCTGGAGTGGAGTTCCTGTTTTACTCATTTGGAAGTGAGGAGGGAGAGAGGGAGCAGGTGCTAATCCAGGTACTATGAACTCTCACAGTTCTTACTGAGTTTTAGTAGATATTCTTGAGCAATTGTTTCTTCATTTGCCATATGCTCTAGGACTATTTCCAGAGACTTTAAACGGTGCTTTTAAAAAAATATTTTTCACTGTTTCACTGGATAGTGGGTCCATGGAGCTTCTCATACTGTCAAGCCAGAAGTCCCCTCTAATTCATCAATTTTCAAAAACATCCTTACCCACAGTATATTCTTTCCAGTGCTATGTATTCATCCTCTGAAAATATGGCAGTATTGGCCCCAATTAAGAAGATGATCCCTTTTCTGGGGAAATATTTTTAAATTAGTGACTTATTTCTGTCTTCCTTTCATAAGACAAAGATTCCCCAGCCAATAGTCCTTGGCTAGCTTGTATACTTTGGTCCCAAAAGTTTGCAAGACAAGAGATGTCAGAGTCTCCCAGTCTCTGCCATTGTGGCCAGATACCTAGAAGGCTACAATTTGAGATGCCACCCTTAGGATTTGATCTCTGTTGTGTGTACAGTGTCATGGTCTGAGGACATCAAGGATGATGATTCCATGACAAGGACTCAGACTCTGTACCTGCATATGTGTTGGGTGCTGGGTGCTGGGTATATAGGAGTAAAAGGAAAGGCATCATTTCTGCCTTGGAAGAAGTTCCTCTCATGGTGGATATAGGTAAGGATATGTCAACAGATTCGAGAATACTACAATGGGATGAGTGAATGCCGTGATGGAGTCACAGAAGAGGAAGACCTGTTAGTTATACCCATGCACAGAGTTGCTGACACGTAATTTGGGTCTGGAGATGACTGGAACAACTGGGAGAAGAAGGAGAACATTTAGGTAAGGAAAAAGCATATGCAAAGATATTAGGCTGGTGAAGAGCTTGTACCTTCAGAGAATTTTGAGTAATTTGTTATCACCAGGGATGGCAGGAAGTGGCAGTTGATGTGGCAAAGAAGGCACATGGTTGTGAAATTTTAATTTTGATTGGAGTTAATGCTTTCAAAATAAGAATCATAGAGTAGGACAGAAAAGACCTTCAAAGTCAGTAGATTACAAGGGCTATGTCTCAGTTATCGCTATTGCTCAGTTATCTCTATTGCTGGTCTCTTGGCACGTGGCCTTTATATAGCAAGCCCTCAGGAAATATCTATCTTTTACCTCCTCCCTGGATCTTCATCACGTATGAGAGATCAACATCACTATAATAGTGGGCTCCAGGATTGCTCATTCTTAGTACCTTTATAGTCCTCTTATGATATATTAAATGTCTTCATATTTAAGAGAGGCTCACTCACACATAGGAGAGCGTATTTTGCGCCAGGCACTGTTCTGAGTTCTTTATGTGAATTAATTCATTTCTAAGACCCTCAACATGAGGGTATCATGAGGTTTCGTACTACTGTCATCCCTATTGTACAAATGATGTGCATGATACACTGGAAGTAAGTGGTGGAACTGGAATTCAAAACTCAGGCAGCCTGGCTCTAGAATCAAGTTCCGAACCATTGTCCTGCATTGAATCCAAGCCAATGTAAGTAACCCTTTGGCCCCTAGCTGAATATCTTTATTTTAGATTGGCTGACAATTTGGGGACCTTTTTCTTTCTTTCGTGTAGAGGACCTAAGACACATTGACTAGTTATGGTAAGCTAAGCACCCTACTGGGTGTTGTAGGGTGAGAGACATTCATTCACTTATTTTTTTTTAAGTTCTTATTTTATTTTTTAAAGTTTATTTATTTATTTTGAGAGAGATGGAGATAGTGCAAGTGGGGGAGGGCAGAAAGAGGGAGAGAGAGAGAAATGCGAGCAGGCTCGACGCTGCCAGCTGCAGAGCCTGTTGCAGGGCTTGAACCCACACACCACAAGATCACAATCTGAGCCAAAACCAAGATTCAGATGCTTAACCAACTGAGCCACCCAGGTGCCCCTAAAGATTTTATTTATTTATTTATTTAGAAATGTTTATTTATTTTTGAGAGAGAAAGAGAGCATGACTTGGGGAGGGACAGAGAGAGAAGGAGACACAGGACCTGAAACAGGCTCCAGGCTCCAGGCTCTGAGCTGTCAGCATAGAGCCCGATGTGGGGCTCAAACCCATGAACTGTGAGATCATGACCTGAGCCAAAGTCTGATGCTTAACTGACTAAGCCACTCAGGCGCCCCAAGATCTTATTTTTAAGTAATCTCTGCATCCAATGTGGGACTCAAACTCATAACCCAAGACCGAGAGTCTCATGCTTTTCTGACTGAGCCAGCCAGATCCTCTTCAATCAGTTACTTAATAGCCACATACCCTGCTGTGTGCCAGGCCCCCTGCTTAGAGGCGGGCTTATGAAGCTAAATTAATTATTCACTTAGGTGTTCCAGAGAATGTGTAAGACATTGGTTAGAGATAAATGACAGATAAAATATAGTTTCTATATCTGAGTTGCTTAGGGATAGCAAGGGGGAGGGTAATTAAATAGTGATTATAGTGTAATGGGGTAAGTACTGCCATAGATGTATACCCTGAGAACTAAGAGAACAAAGAGAGTAGGGCAATTAACTTCCTCAGGAGAGGTCTGGAAAACTTCACAGAAGCAGTGACTTTTTCTTTAGCAGATAAAGACAGGGAGGAAACATTTTAAATGGAGCACCTTATATAAAGGCTTAGAGTTATAATGAGCAAGGTTTGTTTAAGGAGTCTGAAGTGACTTGATGTATCTAGAGCAAATGTTGGCAAACATTTTCTATAAAGAGCCATAGAATCAATATTTTAGGCTTTGTTGGCCATACAGTCTCTGTCACAACGACTCAATGCTGCCTTTGTAGCATGAAAACAGCTACAGGCAGTACAAAAATAAATGACGGTAGCTATGTTTCAATAAAGATTTATGAAGAGAAGCAGCAAGCTGGATTTGGTCCATGGCCATAGTTTTTTGACTCCTTGTCTGGAGTGTAGGTGCCTGGTAAGGAGGGAGAATGGCCAGGATGTTAGTCTATGACCAGATTGTAAAAAGCCTTGAATGGAAGTCCAAGAAGCTAAGGCTTTATTCTGTAGGTAATGGGGAGCCATGAAATTTTAAGTAGTTTTTACGTTAAAATTTTAAGTAGTTTTAAAGTTGGTATACTTTATGGATTTGTACTTTACACATGTCATTCTGGTGACTAATATGGTGGATGGACTGGCAGAAGTGAGACTAGATGTACAAAGGTGAATGAGAAGTGACTGTCCCCTCTCTGCCCTCGGCAGTAGCTTCTGATCTCACTGGGGACAGATACTTCACCTATGAGATGTCCAAGTCCCAGCACTTTGTACAAATGGCATTTAGAGCTCTTGTAGCTATAACGTGGGTCCTTGGTAGACGTTGAAGACGTGAGTGAGAGTTGGGAAGCGTCTTAGATCTGGGGCATGTGTCTTGTGCATTCTAAATATTGTGGGGGGCGGGGCGGTGAACGGGAGTGGAGGTGGTGTGGTTTGATCTGGGAGATGGGGAAGGTGAGCAGTCAGAAATGAAGTTGGAAATGGGAGGAAGGAATAATTGGTTCTAAGAAAATACCCAGGAGACCTGCCCGGACCCCTGTGCCCAGAGATGCACTGCTCGCTTCTAGCTTTAGATCCCTGACTTCTACTCACTGGGCCTGGGCCTGTTTTGTTGGGAATTCTACAGAGATGTTTCCCCTCCTGTCCACTCTCACCTGCATCTCTTCACTCCTGCTTCAGTTGGGGTGGGGATGGGGTTGCATTCTTTGTGCCACTGCCAAAGAGATCACTTTCCTGAGCTCATAGAGCTAAATATACCGAGTGACAGCTGCTCCCTGCTCTTCAGATTGCTACTGAGCTACAGCTCTGGCCAACGCCGCATTCACCATGCTAAGGCCAGACTTGTAGGGAGCCTTCTTAGACCTGCCTGAGAGAAGAGCTGCTTGTTCTGAGTCAGAAATAGTAAATCTTTGTTGTGGGAACCAAAAGTTGCCTCTTTGGTTTGGTTTTGTTTTTGCTTTTTGTTGCTCTTAAACTTCGTTTTAAGCCCAACTTCTGCTATTAGCTGGATGTGGGGCAGTGTTCAGAGTAATCTGTGGCAGTGCCTACCTCAAGTGCGGTGGACTTCGGAGTATTAGTTCAGTACAGCATTCTTGCTTGCTGTGTTTATGGCTGGATAACTGGGACCTTCATCAAAGCATGGATGGTATTGGGGGATAAACACACAATAACACTGGTAAGGGTATACACAGCCCAGAAGAGTCCCTTTGATGAAGAAGCTTTTTCTCTTACTTTCCGTATCCTTATCTCACCCTCCCGCCAATAATAATAACTAACATTTGAGTTGTGCTCTACAACTTACAGAGTGCTTTTGTGTGCATCAGGAATCACAGACTCTCTGCTCTCAGACTAGAGAGCACGTGCCTTTTCAGAAGGGGCAGCTGATGCTCAGCTCTGGCACATTGTTGCCAGGTCAACATGCAAACCCAGGAGTGGTGCCCGGAGGCCGGGGGTTGAGGCCCTCATGACCTCCCTTAGCACCAACTTCCCCCATCTCCAAGCTGCCCCAAATCACAACACGTACATAATGTCCTTTGATGTGGACAGTTGATTTTTTTCTTAGCTTTAAGTAAAATGTGAATAAAAACCTCTTCATAAAATGTTGCATTTTGAAGTTAATTTCTAATGGACAACCTATATAAAAATGATGTGCTTGCCATCGGACACCAGTTTATGATAGGTTCCTAAGCCACCATTTCCTTTCCAGTCAAATTACAGTCCCTAAGCCCATAAGATCTAGGAACTCAGTGTTTCTAGGTCTTCAGACTTTTTTTTTTTTTTTTTAAAGATAGCCTGAAAAGCTGAACTTTCTTGGTGTGAAATTTGATTATTAAATATGGGTTCAATTTAGAAAATACTCTGTGGGCCACTAAAAGACAGGTGCAAAGGCAGGCTGTGACTTCTAGTGCAAGCGTGTCTCATTTATTCCTTGTCACACTCAGATGAGAGAGAGGCCTAGTCCTCACTCGTTCTGAGCAGGAAACAGGCTGACAGGCGAAATAGCTTGCCCAAAAGTCACACAGGAAGTAAGGGGTCTGTTTCTATAGGTTGTGAACTCTTTCTGTTTATAGTATACTGCCTTACCTACTCTTTTCTGCTTGTTTTAGAGAGCACGCATGGGAGTGGGAGAGAATCTTAAGCAGGCTCCATGCTCAGTGTGGAGCCTAACGCCGGGCTCAATCCCATGACCTGAGCCAAAATCAAGAGTCAGACGCTCAACCAACTGAGCCACCCAGGCGCCCCTGTGTTTCCTACTCTTGGGGCCTGATTGTTCCACTCAACATCAAGCCCTTCCTTCAGGCAGAACTTCTGTCAGTGCATAGTCCTCATTTGGCACCATCTTCTTTTTTTTTTTTTTAATAGTTTATTTTCAAATTGGTTTACATATAACACCCAGTGTTATCCCAACACGTGCCCTCTTTAATGCCCCTCACCCCCTCTCCCCCCCCCCTCACCCCCCTCACCCTCAGTTTGTTCTTAGTCTTTGAGAGTCTCTTATGTTTTATCTCCCTTCCTCTCTGTGTCTTTTTTTCCTTTCCCCTCTTCCCCTCCCCCATAGTTTTTGCTAAGTCTCCCAAAATCCACCTATGCATGGAAACATATGGTATCTGTCTTTTTCTGACTGACTTGTTTCACTTAACATAATACCCTCCAGTTCCATCCATGTTGCTACACATGGCCAGATTTCATTTTTTCTCATTGCCACGTAGTAGTCCATTGTATATATGTACCACATCTTCTTTATCCATTCGTCAGTTGATGGGCACTTGGTCTCTTTCCATGATTTGGCTGTTGTCGAAAGTGGCACCAATTTCTTGCTGGTCTTGTTTTCCGACCCCTTCCTTCTTTGGATGGTTTGTGGCACCAATAGAGCCTGTATGTGAGCCCTGTACGTACAGATCCTCCTTATACTTCCTTCCCATGAGCTTCTCTGTTCTCCATATACCTCGGTGATCAGACTTGGCTATAAAAAGCAGTCTATTTCTTATTGGTTCCCAATAAGCAGCTGGTACATGTCATTGGGTGGTGACCTAGAGTTAGCTGGTAATGGCAGAAAATCCACTTCCTTGGAGATTTTGGCATTTCTGCTTCTAAGGCATGCACATGATGTGTGTTTCTGTAGTCTTAGATTAAGAGGGTCTGAGTTAGAGCCTCAGAGGACCAACACAGTTACACCGGTGTCTGTAATCTGAGGATTACAGATTTGATTTCTTTAAAATATTTGCGAAACCTGACAACTTTTCATTACGCCCACATTACTACCTCGTTTCAAGCTAGATTTTTGCAGTAGCCTCCTGACTGATTTCCCTGCCCTTGCCCTCCTATAGTCTGCTCTCCAGCACAGCATTTGATTTTTTTTAACGTTTATTTATTTTTGAACGAGAGAGAGACAGAGTGTGA
Source organism: Paguma larvata (assembly GCA_030068075.1). Lineage (NCBI taxonomy): Eukaryota > Metazoa > Chordata > Mammalia > Carnivora > Viverridae > Paguma > Paguma larvata. The sequence goes on from CM057831.1 coordinate 57,614,650, forward strand.
GGTGGGGAGGGGCAGAAAGAGAGGGAGACACAGAATCTGAAGCAGGCTCCAGGCTCTGAGCTGTCAGCACAAAGCCCGACATGGGGCTTGAACTCATGAGCTGCAAGATCATGACCTGAGCCGAAGTCAGACACCTAACCGACTGAGCCACCCAGGCGCCCCTCCAGCACAGCATTTGAGCAATCCTCTAAGAAATACACATGTGATCATGTTGCATCTCTGTTCAAAGCCCCTAACAGCTTCCCTCTCAGAGTCGAAGTCCAGGCCCTTATATATAATGGCCTGCAAGAGTGTTTACGATCCGGACCCCTGTTTCTTCTCTGAGTTCATCTCCCACTGGTCACCAGCGCTCTCATTTCTCTTCAGCCACACTGGCTTCCTCACTGTTCCTTGAACATATCGAGAATGTTCTTGCCTCAGGGCCTTTGGATTTGCCATTCTCTATTCTTGGGATACCCTTGTCCCAGTTATTCTGCTTGCCTTTCTCCAACAGTTCCTTCAGGTACATGCTTCAAAGTTATCTCCTTAATGAGACCTTCCTTGACTCCTCTAAAGTGACAAACCACCAATACCGCTGCTCTTGGCATTCCCTAGTCCCCTTTCCTTCTTTATAGGAATCACTGTTTCTCTCACCCAAAGAGAATATTAGCTCAGTGAGGATAATACTCACTGTTTCATTTACTACTCACTGCATTTCTAGTGCCTGGAACTATGCCTGCTATTTAGAAATCTTATGTTTGTTGACTAAGTGAATTAATGAATTTCTGTCCCCAGACTGGCTGTCTGACTACTTGTGGCTGCGTCCCCCCTGAGATGTGCCAGCATCTGTTGTTTGAGGCCTAGTGATCTCATCACTTAGACCTCCAGTGAGAGCAATCAGACTCTTAATAAGTTAACAGAATTGTTCTAAAATTAATTTTGAAAAATAAACAGCTGAGATTGACAAGAAATATTCTGAAACAAAAGAGCCATGGGAAAGAGGGGGTCCAGGCATTAGAAATTACTATTGAAGTATAAAATAAAATGAAAAGTTTAATTAAATAGTCAAGGGCTAGCCCAAAAATAGAAATATCACTGGGGTGCCTGAGTCACTCAGTCGGTTAAGTGTCTGACTTCAGCTCAGGTCATGATCTCACAGTTGATGGGTTTGAGCCCCAAGTTGGGGTCTGCACTGACAGCTCAGAGCCTGGAGCCTGCTTTGGATTCTGTGTCTCCCTATCCTTCTCTCTCTGCCCCTCCCCTACCTCCCTAACTATGTGCTCTCTCCCTCTCTCTCTCTCAAAAAGAAAATAGACTAAAAAAAAAAACTAGTTAAAAATGAAGAAATATCATTTAGTGCAGAAGAATGCAGAGCCTAGAAATATACTCAACTATATGTAAGGACTTAATTATTACTAAATAGCATTTTTCAAAAAGAATCAAAGACAGATAATTTAATGAATGGGGTTAGGATAACAGTGTGGCAACTTGGGAAAAATCGTTAAAATTCACAACTTACAGCCTATAATAAATCAAAGGTCAGATGGCTTAAAAGGCTGACTATTAAAAAAATCATAAAAAATACTTTAATCAGTTTAGTTTTTCTAAGAATCAACAAAGTTTCTCTGCTCTGGGCTCTTCACCATGTCCCCTGCATAATCCTTATTAAAAAAATAACTTTTCTCCTCAATTACAAATGAGAGTTTGGGGAGCTGGAGAACCTAACCCTTGTTGTCAGTTGAATTTAGTTGTGGCTGGAGGGCATGAAGGGCTGTCCAGCCTGTGCATGTGAGCACTGCTTTTACCTCCTCATCTCACCAGAGGTCTTGACTTCCTAACACCACTCCAGCCTCTGTGGGAGTGTAGCCAGGCCACACCCAAACCACAGGTAGAAGAATGGGTTAGAGCTGCACCCCAATAGGTGGCCATTAGCCACATGTGGTCATTTAGCTCTGCATTATTATTATCTTTTTTAATCTCAAGAGTTTTTTTGTTTTTTGGGGCGGGGGTTTTGCCACACTAGCCACATTATGAGTGCCCAGTGGCCACATGTGTCTTCTGGGGACTGTTTGGACAGGGCAGATATCAAACATTCCCATCATTGCAGGAAGTTGTACTGGACAGTGCTATGTTATAGTTGTGGACACTCCAAGTTTCTCGTGCCCAGCAGGCTATACTCTGACTTAGTTGAGAGCGCTTCAGTGTGGACTCCCTTCAAACTTCTCTCCTGAGTCATAAAGACTCGGATGTTTTAATATCCACAAAACCCAGGGGGAGGAGATCACCTCTTGATTATGGGTCCATACTGTCACTCGTCTATTTGTTTAGTCAGTAACACTTACTGATGTTGCGCCGGGTCAGACCCTTTCCTGGACCTCAAGGGTGAGAAAAGATGGATAAGAGACATTTCCTGAAAATCCTGCTAAACTGTGTTTTGAAAGCATAGTGATCAGAATTGCATATTTCTTTGATGTTCGAGGCTCTAGGGAAAGCTGTGATCAGTGTTCAATCTTATACATACTGAAGAGGTTAAGAATTTGGCTGAATGATTATCTGTGAAGTTAATTACCAGTTAAATTTCTAAAAGCTTTGATTTGTTTTGCTTTTCTTCTTTCTTATAAGGGTGTATATTATGAAAAGAAATACCAATAATTTAAAGGACAGTGTATACAGTGCTGAGGAAAATTTTGGACTATAGAGTCAGGTATCTTGGGTTGGAATACAAATTCATCACTTGAGCAAATGTTTGAGTTACCCAATGCTGTATAACAAACAAACTTCCCCAAAACTCAGTGGCTTCAAACAGCAACATTTATTTTGTTATTTATCTGCAATCTGGATATCACTCAGCAGGCACAGCTCATCTGTGTCCACTTGGCATCAGATGCAGTGACTCAAAAGCTGGGGGCTGGAATCACCTGAAGTCTCAGTCCCTCACCTGTCTGATTCCTGGGCTGGGGAGACAAACAGCTGGGGCTGCTCAGATATCTGTCTATATTTCTATATAGTCTTTCCATATGATCTCCCCAGAATGGTGGCTTTTGGGGAGCCAGACTTCATATATGTTGGCTCAGGGGTCAAAAGGCATGTGTCCCCAAACTGAAAGGGCCAGGTGAAATCTATATTGCCTTTTCTAACCTACTCTTGGAAGCCACTCGACATCACTGCTGCCATATTCTGTTTGTCGAAAGATGAATCACAGATGTTAGCCTATATTCAGGGGGAGGGGAGTTCATCTTACGTGGGAGGATTATCATAGAATTGTGGACATATTTTAAAACCATCAGGGGTACCTGGGTGGCTCAGTTGGTTGAGCGGCCGACTTTGGCTCAGGTCATGATATCGCGGTCTGTGAGTTCGAGCCCCACGTCAGGCTCTGTGCTGACGGCTCAGAGCCTGGAGCCTACTTCAGATTCTGTGTCTCCCTCTCTCTCTGCCCTTCCCCTGCTCACTCTATGTCTCTCAAAAATAAATAAATGTTAAAAAATTAAAAAAATAAATAAAACCATCATAGCAAGTAATTAAATCTCTCTAAATTTAATGTGATTTGGGGCAAGCTGCATTATCTTAGAGTAGTGCTGTCCCTGTTTGTAAAATAGGTGTGATAATTCATTGGTTGTGAGGATTAGATGAGAAAATATTGTAGAAGTTCTTGGAATATTGCATAGTATATAAACAAGTGATCAAAAAATTAATTCTTTTTCCCTTTCCTTCTTCCTTCTTCTAGCTTATTGAATTCCATTTAACTATCATTTATTATCTTTCCATAATTAAAAAACTATGAGGAAGGAATTTCTTATTCTTTTTTTTTTTTTTTTCTTCGACTGGAACATACAACAAAGAAGAAAAGGCAACCTAGTTGGCAGCTAGGACACATGCACATGGGAAGACAGAAGAATGATGTGACACATTTGTACATCGGGTGGATGGAATGTGCCGTGGAAAGTTAGACGGCCTGCGTGGAGATCTCGGTGGGCTGGCTCCTAGGTATCCCTTGTGACTTGTGTGCTTTTCCCTTGCAGTTCCTGAGGGAAGACCTCAATTACCATGACCCGACAGTGAAACACAGCACCTTCCATGGTGAGGATAAGCTCATCAGTGTGGAGGACCTGTGGAAGGCATGGAAGTCTTCAGAAGGTAATAGGCAGCTTGGTTATCAATCTTAGTTGCTAGAAGGTTTAGAGAAGACAGAAGAAGATAAGCAGCAACTTGGCCTTTTAGTACATCACTATAAAATGCTTTGTAAAGAGCCAATTATTAAAATGGTTCTACATAAGGTCACCGAATAAGACTGAATCTAGTCACCATGTTGGGAAACGGGGAAGATGCTCCAAATAGAGTTGGAGCTGCTCTTCGCTAGAATTCTAAATGGATTCTATCCTATCCTGACCCATCTCCTCACTACCTACCCCAGTTTCTGCTGCTTCTCCAGAGATAGGGAGCTTACTGGCTTTTTGAGACAGCCCCTTCCTTCCATCGCTCTCCAGTTGGTCTCAACTCTGCCGAGTCCTGAATGATTCAGAGATTGGGTGGAGGTAAGATGGATTCTCCCCTCAGTCTTCTCTTTTCCAGGTTAAATAGCCAGTTTCTTTGAAGAAAACGTGTTTTCTCAGTCTCTCCCTCCTCTTGGCCTCCTGCCTGTGAACATTTCTGTTAATGTCTTTCTTAGATCATAGCTCTTAGAGTCGGACGCAGATCGCAGGTGTGGTTAGACCAGCACAGAGTTGAATAGGATCACCAGCTTCTTAGTTTTGACCCCGCACATCAGCTAATGCAGGCTGATTCGATACTGGAGCCTTCAGCAGTCACATCGCTCGGCTGACTCATGTTGAACTTATTAAATAAAAACTTTAGTTATTTTTCAGGTATAAAATTGTTAAACCAGGACTACCATTTATTTTTTTTCTGAAGCATTTGCTTCAGAGCTTGAGTGAAAGAGCATATCTAGTAGTGTGAAGCTCGACAGGGAAGGGGAAAACAGGGTTTTTGCCTCCTCTCCATCTCTGTCTGTGGCTAGAGTGTTCTTTGATACTAATAGATTGAAGGCAATCTCTTTGCAGGGTCTCATGGGGTAGCAGGTCTTGATGCTAAGAAGGGTTAAACGTAAGTGACCACCAGGGCCCTTGCTTTTGCAGATGAGGAGCCTCAGACCTAGATTTATAAAGTTACTTGTTCATTGTCAATGCATTTGGTAAATAAAAGAGCTAGGACTTAGACTTGGATCACTGGATCAATGCTTTTCCACGCCATCTGAGTTGAAAGCACTGGTCTGGTGGTAGAGAAAAACCAGTTTTGGTAGGAATGGGGCAGTTTTTATTTTTGTTTTAATCTTACCTAGGATTATAGGATTTTAGATCTGGAAGGGATTATATATAATGTAGATGGAGAACATTAGATTTAAAACAAGAAGACCTAGAGGCAGTTGTTTAAGCTCAGTCGGTTAAGCATCCAACTCTCGGTTTCAGCTCAGGTCATAATCTCACAGCTTGGTGGGTTAGAGGCCCACATAGGGCTATATTCTGACAGCGCGGGGTCTGCTTGGGATTTTCTCTCTCCCTCTCTCTCTGCCCCTCCCCCACTTGCACTGTCTTGTCTCTCTCGAGATAAAAAAAAAGGCAAGAAGACCTGGATTCTAATCCTAGTTCTGGCACGGACAGGCTGGTACTTCTTATTAACTCTGTGTTTTTATCAATTTAGAAGAAGCTTAAGTTAGCTTTATGGACGGCTTTCTGGAAATCTTTAAAAGCTGAGTTCCTTGTGGGGGCTTTGTTTAATAGCTCCTGAGCAACTCAGGCTGTTTACTGATGAGAAATCAAGCAGTGAAATGATCTTTGGAATTATACCGGCACTGCCAGGAAAAATCTTCTACTAGTACTGTTTAATTTTAGTTTTCTTCTTTTTCTGTAACAACGTGAGGACATGGCGCCTAGGTTTTAAGAGTGGGTTTCATAAGTGGGAACTTGGAATGAAAGATGGCAGGGAGAGCATTCCTGGCCTTCTTCGAGAGCTCATACACAAGTAGCTGGGAAGGGAAAGTGACCAAGAGAGGGCAGAAACAGAAGGAGTAAATCATAATACTAAAAAGCAGCCAAGACAGTTTTCTGGTAAGAACTTTATTCCTGGACTCAGCAACTATTTGGAACACTTCCAAGTGTGTTCTAAATGACAGGAAGATGGAAGACAATGGAATGAGTTTTGAGGAGTTGGTGCCCATTACTGATGAGCAGGGAAACATTCCAGTGCACTGTGATGTCGCTCACAGCTAAGCTGACAAGCGACATGTGTGTATCATTTTAGGATTTGCTCACCAAGTATCGTGCCTGGTGGTTTGACAAGCCAAGAGTAAGAATCTTCATGTATACTGTTCCTCCCAGCAATTTGCTTCGTTATTTAGAGCAAGGCCTCTAATCTCTGGAGTGACGATTTCCAGAGCTACGAAAAGCACATCATATTCTGGCAGTGGCTCAAAGTGGCTGGTCTGAGATTTGCTAGATGATATAGATATCAGCAATGTTCATTCGTGTTCAGAGCATTAGCTGGCTAACGTCAGTACCATCTATGTGATTAGTTGTTAACATTTTCTGACTGGTATTCAGAGCCAGTCTTTCCTTCGTGTTATTTAGATTTTAACAGAAAAAGTTGATAATTGCTACATTAGCTAGTTCTGGAATTCAATTATAAAAACAGCAACAACTAAGAAACGACTTTGATATTTACATGATATTTGATATGTGCTAGGCACTGTTCTGAGTGATTTATATATGTTAACTCATTTCTCACAAAAACCCTTTGAAGTATAAATACTATGACGGTCTGCATTTACAGATGAGGGAAATAAGGCAAAGAGTGTTTGATGAAATAATGTAACACAGCTCTTTCTGACCAGAGTCAGTGCAGACTTCACAAGTTAAGAGCCCAGTCCTCAGTAAGACTGGTCTCACTTCGGATACCAACCAGCCTTAAACCCTGGGTGTTCCCAGCCACCTCTGCTCTGACCGACTAGCTACAAATCACAGGTTCCCACTATCCCCTCAGGTTTGATCATTTACTGCATGGCTCACAGAACTCAGGAGAGTGCTGTACTTCTGATTACAGTTTTATTAGAATGGATAAAAGTTAGGACCAGCCAAAAGAAGAGATCAATAGGGTGAGGTCTGGGAGGGTCCTGAATTTGGGGCTTCTGTGTCTTCTCCCTCTGGAATCAGGACATATCACCCTCCTAGCACATTAATCATGGATGTGTTTGCTAACCAGAAATCTCCTCTGAGTCTCAGAGTCCAGAGTTTTTATTGAGGTCCTGTTACATAGGCATGATTGATTGAATCACTGGCTGCATGACAGCTCTTAATCTCCAGTCCCCTGTTCCTTTCTGAAGGTTGGGCTGATACCTCCTGTCCCAAAGCCCCAATCCTCGGGGCTTGGTCACCTGGTTGGTCTTTCTGGTAACTAGTCCCTATCCAGAGTCATCTCACTAGCTCAAGCTCAAGTATGATTCAAGGAGCCCCACCATGAATAACAAAGATATTCCTATCACCAGGGAAATTGACCCCAAATTGACACCAAAGTTGAAGTGTCTTTGAAGACAAAGACCACCAAATTCTTTGTTGTACAAAATTAAGTAAGAAGGAGGTGAACAAACAGGGCTAAGGAAGGATAAGAACAAGGGGGAACTCCAGGGATCCCAGCAGCAGGGTCTAGGGGATTGGCCTGTTCTAATTGGCTACTCTTGGATGTCTCCGCTTCATTCATTTTTCATCTAAGTATCTTTCCTCAACAGTGAGATACGGTGGGGGGAAAATCAGATGGGCATGGACATAGTTTGTATCACAGACTTTTAAAAAAAATTTATTTATTATTGAGAGATAGAGCATAAGCATAGGAAGGACGGAGAGAGAGAGAGAGAGAGAGAGAGAGAGGGAGAGAGAATCTGAATCAGGCTCCAGGCTCTGAGCTGTCAGCACAGAGCCCAACTTGGTGCTGGAACTCACATACTGTGAGATCATGACCTGAACCGAAGTTGGACACTTAACTGACTGAGTCACCCAGGCGCCCCTGTATCATAGACTTATTATATAAGATAGTGGTAGTGAGAGCCTATGTAGGGGGCTGTGGGAGGACGGGGCAGCAATTTCTAGTCCCTCTAAGGCCCCGTGAAGTAGATGGAGTGGTAGTTCTTTAAAGGAAGGGATGCCAGGTAGATTTTGTAGAATCCTTGAGAAATAGAATTGTTCGTGTATTTGAGCCAGTGGAAACAATACCATGAGAAGGGGTGGCGGGAGGACCTAAGAGGATTCTCCTCTAAAGCATGGCTTCCATTCTTCTAAGCAAAGTGTATCATGACTATTTTTTCCTTCCCTTTCCTGGACATGAGATTTTAATTTTTTTAAATGTTTTCTTTATTTTTGAGAGTAGGAGAGACAAAGCCTGAGCGGGGGAGGGGCAGAGAGAGAGAGGAGACACAGAATCCGAAGCAGGCTCCAGGCTCTGAGCTGTCAGCACAGAGCCTTATGCGGGGCTCAAACTCACAGACCATGAGATCATGACCTGAGCTGAAGTTGGACACTTAACCGACTAAGCCACCCAGGCGCCCTTGGACATGAGATTTTAAAAGATGCTGTCTGCCAAACTTAAGTAATAATTTCATTCCCCATTTTTATGGATCAAAGACATCTTAAACTATCAATTTTGATTCTAACTAAAATGATTCCAGCTAAAAGCAAAAGTACTTGGTATTCCAGTGTGGCTCTGAACTTTGTCTTGAGAAAATGTTTATTTTCTACTGGAAATGATTTGGCAATAATTCCAAAGAATAATTTGGAAATAATGAAATAAACTCACAGAACACCAGTTCTGTCTGTGCTATTCTTTGTAGGATGGGATTTTTCACAGGAGGCAGTGGAGCAGTACTGGCAAACCAGGAGGCTTTTAGAGGGAAATCCAGCAGAACTGGCCTTTCTCTCTGCTGATACAACACAATGGGGGCAGGTGGCATTGGACTTCTGTCTAAACCATTTCAGAAGTCAGATCAGTGTAAAAGAGTTGGCATCCCATTTTTGCTTTTATATAAACCCGGTGAGAGATATGTTTCTTCTGTTCCTTTAGCTATATAAAAATTACTTTGCTAATTGAATGACTTGTTAACTACCTCAGCCATTGTTGCTACATTTTTGGGGAGAAAGATACAATTGACTTTTTCTTTCTCGTGGATTCTTTTAGATACTTTTTCTCCAATAACAAAAAAACAACTAGCATCAATGAAGTGATTTAAACACTTAATCACAGGCATTTTCTGTTTATATTAAATAGCTGCTTGAGGGTAAACATTCTAACTTGTGTCCCCATTTAATAAAGGAGCATCTCTCACCTATTTCTGTTACCAAGTCCTGAGGATTCTATCTCTCCCATGTATTTTATGTGCATCTCCTACGATACTGCCTTAGCTCAACTTCATCTTTTTGAAAGACTTATTAAGTTGTAATTGATAATACAATATATTTAAAGCATATAATTTTTTAAAGTTTTGACACATGTATACAAATGGATATCCTTTATGAGATACATGCTTTGCAAAGATTTTCTCCCACTCTGTGGCTTATCATTCTTTTAATAGTATCTTTTGAAGAACAGTAAGTTTTAATTTTTCTGAGGTCCAGTGTTTCAGTTTATGCTTTTAAGAGTCATGTTTTTGGTTTCATATGTAAGAAATATTTGCCTAACCCGAGGTCACACACGTTTTCCCCTAGAAGTTTTACCGTTGTAGGTTTTACACTTAGGCCTCCAATCTGTTCCGTGTTAGTTTGTGGATGTTAGTGTTAAGTATGAATCCAAGTTCTTTTTTGTGCTTACGGATGTCTCACTCAGTTGTTCTAGAACCATTTGTTGAAAATTCTGTCCTTTCTCCCACCGCATTGCCTGGCCTTGTGTTAAAAACCGGTTGTCCGTGTAAGGATGGGTTTATTTCTGGACATTATATTCTGTTCCACTGATCTATTTGCCTGTCCTTATGTCAATACCATGCTATTTTGATTACAGTAATCTTATAATAACTCTTTTAGTCAGATAGTATTAGCTTTCCAACTTCGTTTTTCTTTTTCCATGTTGTCCTGGCTGTTTGTTCTCGAATCAACTTGTCAATTTCTACAAAAAGCCTGCTAGGATTTTGATTGGCATTGCCTTGAATCTATAGCTCAGTTTGAGAGAACTGACATCTTGACAAAATTGATCGATGTAGAAGGTACATCTCTCTGTTTAGTTAGGATATATATTTTGTCTCAATGATATTTTGTAGTTTTCAGCGTACAGGTCTTTCATATCATTTGTCAGATTTATCTCCAAGTATTTCATAGATTTTGATGCTATTATAAACAGTATTTTTAAATCGTGGTAAAATATGTAAAAAATTGACCATGTAAATGGCATTTAAAAAATTTAATATCTGATTGTTGTTTACATATGGAAATATAATTGATTTTTTGGGGCGGCTGGGTGGCTCAGTTGGTTAAGTGGCTGACTTCGGCTCAGGTCATGATCTCACGGTCTGTGAGTTCGAACCCCACGTTGGGCTTTGTGCTGACGGCTCGGAGCCTGGAGCCTGCTTCAGATTCTGTGCCTCCCTCTCTCTCTGCCCTTCCCCTGCTCATACTCTGCCTCTATGTCTCTCAAAAATAAATAAACGTTAAAAAATTAAAAAAAAGAAATATAATTGATTTTTATATATTGATCTTGTATTCTGCAACCTTGCTAAACTCCCTTAATAGTGAGATGCCATTGGAGTTTCAACTGAGATAATCAAGTCTTCTAGTAAAGAAAGTTTTGTTATTTTCTTTTCCAATATGAATGCCTTTAAAAAATTCTTCTTCTTGTCTGATTGCCCTGGTTAGTATCTCCAGTACGGTGTTGAGGAGAAGTGGTAAGAGTAGGCATCATCTTGTTTCTGACCTTAGGAGGAAAGCATCCAGTCTCCCATCATTAAATATAAAGTTAGCTGTAAGTTTTTTTTTTCCTTTTATCAGACTGAGGAAGCTATTACTGATTTGCTGAGAGATTTTTATCAGGAATGGATGTTGGATTTTATCAAATGAGTTTTCTGTGTCTATTGAGATGATTGCCTGTTTTTTCTATTTTTGTTTGCTAAGATGGTGAATTACATCGATTAATTTTTAAGTGTTAAGTCAACCCCACATCTTTGGGATAAAACCCATCCTTTTGCTAGATGGTTGGATTCTATATGCTAAAATTTTATTTCATATTTTTATACCTTTGTTAATGAGGGATATTGGTTTATAGTTTTCTGTAATATCTTTGTTTTTGGTATCAGGATGATGCTGATCTCATTGAATTAATTGGGAAGTAGTCTTCAATTTTTCAGAAGACTCCATATATAATTGCTATTATTTTCCCTTAAATACGTGGTAGAATTCACCAGTGAAGCCATATGAGCCTGGAGTTTTCTTCATGGGAAGGTTTTTAATGACAGCGTCAATTTCTTTCATAGATATAGGACCATTAAGTTATTTACTTCTTAAGTGAGCTTTTGTAGTTTGTGTCTTCAATTTGTCTCTTTCATTAAGTTGTCAAATTTATAGGCATACATTTATTCATAATCTTTTCTTATTATTCTTTTAATATATTGATATGCTCAATGAACCAGTGTTTGGCTTCAAGGATTTTCTCTATTGTTGGCTATTTCACTGATTTTTACTTTGATCTTAATTATTTTCTTTCTTCTGCTTACTTTGAGTTTAATTTGTTCTTTTTTTCTAGTTTGTTAAGGTGGAAACAGAGGTCATTGATTTGAGACTTTTCTTGTTTTCTAATATTGGCATTTAGTACTATAAATTTTCTGTAGGTACTGCTTTAGCAGCATTTCACAAATTCTGGTGTGTTGTGGTTTTTTGCTTTTTTCTAGCTGATTTATAGGTAGCATAGACAGAGTAAAAATACCTAAAATAAAAACGCAGCTCTATTCTCACCTTTTTTTTTTGTCTGATATACTCTTCAATAACTTGATATCCCTTAATAATGTATTCCAATTTGAGGAATTATTTTGACCCTGGAAATGGATGCCTCTGAAATCTATCTTATATCTTATATCCATCTAGTATTGGTTCTTCACTGTGTTAGAGGATACATTTTCTTTTTATTTTTGTTCAGCTCAAATATTCTATTTGCTTTCTATTTCCTTTTTGATATCTTCTTTGATTTATGAGGTTTTTAGAAGGATGGTATGTAGTTTTCAAATGTTGGGGGATTTCCAAAGATTTTTCTGTTATTGATTTCCAGTTTAATTCCATTGTGGTTGGAGAACATACTTTGTATGGCTTGAATCCTTTACAATTTTTTAAAACATTTTATTATGTTCCTGAACATCGTATATCTTGGTAAATGTTCCATGTGCTCTTGACTGTTGTTGGGTGGAGTGTTCTATAAATGTCAGTCAGGCCATGTTGGTTGATGGCATTGTTCATATCTACTATATCTTTGCTGATTTTCTGCCTACTTGCTCTATCAGTTATTGAGGGAGAGTATTTAAATTTCAACTATAATATTGGACTTGCCTCTTTCTCCTTGTAATTAATTCTGTGAGTTTTGCTTCATGTATTTTGAAGGTACATAATATGATTTTTTAAAAGTTTATTTATTTAAGGAGTGCCTGGGTGGCTCAGTCGGTTAAGCATCTGACTCTTGATTTTGGCTCAGGTCACGATCTCATGTCTCTGTGCTGACAGTGTGGAGCCTGTTTGGGTTTCTCTCTTTCTTTCTCCCTCTCTCTCTGCCCCTCCTGTGTGTGATCTCTAAATCAATAAACTTTTAAAAAATGTTTATTTAAGTAATCTCTACATCCAGCATGGGACTTGAACTTACAACCCTGAGAGTTCTGGCACAAACCTGAGCCAGCCAGATGCCCCAAGATTTAGATTATTGTGTCTTCTTGATTAGTTAATCTCATTATTTCAAAATGACTTTATCCCTGGTGATGCTCTTTGCTCTGAAATCTACTTTGATATAAATATAGATTTCTTTATTATTAGTTTTTTGTATCTTTTTCCATGTATTTACTTTTAATCTACCTGTGTTTTTATATTTAAATGCATTTATTTTTTTTTAAGTTTATTTATTTATTTTGAGAGAGACAGAGACAGAGCAGTGGGGAAGGGGAAGAGACAGAGGGAGACAGAGAGAATCCCAAGCAGGCTCTGTGCTTTAGCACAGAGGCCAATGCAGGGCTTGAACCCATGAGACCATGAGATCATGACCTGAGCTGATACCAAGAGTCAGTTAACCAACTGGGCCACCCAGGCACTCCTAAATGCATTTCTTATAGACAGTTTATGATTGGGTCTTATATTTTTTGGCAATCTGATAATCTCTGCCTTTTAATTGGGGTATTTAGACCATTTACATTTAATGTGGATATTAATATGAGTAGATTTGAGGCTACTATCTTACTCTTTGTTTTCTGATTTTTTTCCCTACTGTATTTTATTGTTTTCTTCTTTTTCTGTCTTCTTTTAGGGTTAATGAGTAGTTTTTATGATTCCATTTGATCTTTTTTGTTGCTTTAACTCTATTTTGTTATTTTAGTGGTTGCTTTAGGAGATAAAAAATACATCTTTAATCTTTCACAGTCTGCTTTCTAGGGATATTATTATTATTATTTTAAATATAGTTGACAATATTTCTTTAGTTTCAGGTGTATAACATAGTGATTCAACAACTCTATACATTATGCTTTATTCACCACAACTGTAGCTATTATCTGTCACCACACAATGCTGTTGCAATACCATTGATTATATTCCCTATCCTGTACCTTTCTTCACTGTGACTTATTCATTTCATAACTGGAAGCCTGTATATCCCACTCCCCTACACCCATTTTGCTCTTTCCTTAGCCCCATCTCCTCTCCTCTGGCAACCACTAGTTTGTTCTCTGGGTTTATGGGTCTGTTTCACCTTTGTTTGTTCATTTGTATTGTTTTTTAGATTCCACATATAAGTTAAATCATATGGTCTTTATTTTTCTCTATCTGACTTACTTCACTTAGCATGATATCCTCCAAGTCCATCTGTATTGTTGCATATGTTAAGATCTCATTCTTCTTTGTGGCTGAGTAGTATTTCATTATATATATACCACATCTTCTTTATCCATTCATCTATCAATGGACACTTAGGTTGCTTTCATATCTTGGCTATTGTTAATAATGTTGTAATAAATAGGGGTGCATATATTTTTTCAAATTAGTGTTTTCATTTTTTAATATTTATTTATTTTGAAATTGAGAGAGAGAGAGAGCAGGCGAGCATGAGAGAGGAAGGAGAGAATCCCAAGCAGGTTCTGTGCTTTTAGCACAGAGCCGGACACAGGGCTCAATCTTGTGAACTGGGAGATCATGATCTGAGCCGAAGTCAATAGTTGGACACTTAATCAGCTAAGCCACCCAGGTACACCAGTGCTTTCATGTTCTTTGGGTAAATACCTAGTAGTAGAAATACTAGATCATATGGTAATTTTATTTTTATTTTTTTGAGGATCTTCCATACTGCATTCCATAACGACAATATACATTCCCACCAGCAGTACATGAGGGTTCTCAAGAGCTATTATTTATTATACCTTGCCACATATAGTGTAAGAACCTCACACTAGTGTACTTCCATTTCTTCTCTCTCAATCTCAGTTCCACTCTCTGCACTGTGGCCTGGTTTCAAAGCCATAAGTCGAACAATTGTATCACCTGCCTCATTTGTTTACCATGTCTCAAAGATCAATGTCCATTGTAGTCCAATGTCCAGTGTCTTGAAAACCATTGTTTCATATATTTTGTCTTTTTTCTCTATTTTTTTGGTTGTTTCAAGAGAGAAAGTGAATTCCATTCTAGTTACTTCATCTTAGCCTGAAGCAGAAACCTCAGCTTAATCATCTTTTGCTTGGATGCTTTCATACCGTTCTTCTTGGCTTGTCTAGCTCTACTGCAGTTTGTCCTTCAGTTGTTTCCAGAGGGATCTTTCTAAAGTAAATATCTGACCAGGTCTCTGCTTACATTTTTCAGTGGCTTCTCATTTTTTATTTTTATTTTTTAAATAATGAAACAAACATGCTAGAACACCAAATTTCGTTGTGGAAGAAATATTCTTAACTGGAACCTGGACAAATAAAGGTATTGCTAAAGATGTTACAGGTGAACTCCTGTGTAATCATATATGATAATCATATGTTACTTGGAGGAGATAAATGCTGACTTTTCTATTCATTAGGTAACACTTGAGTTTGTGTAGAATTAGCAGTAAGCTTAGGTTATACCTGCCGTCTCATTTGGGACATAACAAAATAAAGTACTTGAAAGCTTAGTAGTTGTTGATGAAACAAATTATTATAGAAAATGCCTTTTTTTAAATGTTTATCTACGAAATGTTAGATGCATTGAAATTAAATGGCCATTTGTAATCTCAACTGAATTATCTCAAAACAGTTGGGGATAAAAAGTTCAATATGTATATGTAAATAAAAACCTGGTGACCTTTTATATCCTGAGAGTTTCTTTATATTTTAATGCCATCCATATTTTCTCCATCATGCCTTATTCACCTGTGTAGTATTGGCCCCAAAAGGTACTGTTTCTCTCCTAAAATTTGTGCAAACATGCCTTCATTACCAAAAAAAAAAAAAAAAAAAAAAAAAAGAAAGAAAGAAAGAAAGAAAAAAAAATCAGGGTGCCTGGGTGGCTCAGTAATTGATTAAGTCAAACTCTTGGTTTCAGCTCAGGTCGTGATCTCAGTCAAGGTTTGTAGGTTTGAGCCATGCATCAGGCTCTACATGGATAGTGTGGAGCCTGCTTAAGATTCTCTCTCCTTCTCTCTCTGCTCCCACTTGCAAAATAAATAAATAAACTTAAAAAAACTACTTGAGGGGCACCTGGGTGGCTCAGTTGGTTGAGTGTTTAACTTAGGTTCAGGTCATGATCTCGCGGTTCATGGGTTCGAGCCCTGCGTCGGGCTCTGTGCTGACAGCTCAAAGCCCGGAACCTGCTTTGGATTCTGTGTCTCCCTTGCTCTCTGCCCCTCACTTGCTCATGCTCAGCTTCTCTCTCTCTCAAAAATAAATAAAACATCAAATTAAAAAAAACTTACTTGACTACCTTCTATATACCAGTCATTGTGCTCCATTAGTTTAGCATATCAGGCCCATGCTGATTTCTGTGACCCACTTGTTTTCTTATTTTCTACCACTCTTCATCACATCTCCTCTATAACTGCACTCATTTATCTGCCGTTGCGAGGATATGTCATTTCCTTTAATCCCTTGATGCTTTCATAGATACTGTTCCCTCTGTCCTTCCCCCTTGATGATCTGATTAAATCCTGTTTGACACTTAAGACTCAATTTAAGTATACCTTCTTTTTTTCCCCCTGTTTTTATTCTTTTTATTTTTCATGTTATTTTCATTTTTTTTCTTTCAAGATTTTATTTAAATTCAAATTAGTTAATGGATAGCATATAGTATAGTATTGGTTTCAGGACTAGAATTTAGTGATTCGTCACTTACATATAGCACCCAAAGCATACCCTTCTTTAGGAAATCTTCCCTGGAGACCATAGTCTAGGTTAGGCACTCACTGTGTTCCCACATCTCCTTAATTTTATCTCATCACAGCATTTAGCACACTAATTGCCACCATCTATTCCCTCGCCTGTTTTCCTGCCAGATTGCTTGAGGGCATTACCTTATATGATTTCATATCTTAACACTTAGCACAGGGCCTGGCCCAGCATAGGGATGCAGAAGACCAAAGTTTGTCCTCGGCTCTACCATTGTGTGATCTTACACAAGTTGTTTGGCTTATTCAATATTCCAAAGCCTAGGTTCTCTTACTGCTCTGCAGCCATGTAGAACTGGCTTGTGCTGGGTAGCCTAGTGGACCTATCACATGAGGCCCTGGTCCAAGGGCCAGATTCTCTTTGCAATGATGATTCAGGGGTTGAGGTTGACACCACATCAGAAAACTAAGACCCCTGCCGCCCTCTAGGTGCAAGTGGCAAGCTGCTAGTGAGAGCCAGAAGGAAACCACTCAGGGAGACAAACCATAGTCTTAGCCCACAAACTACTTTGAAGGGAGGGCCACTTTGGTAAGATTCCGTAGGTGTCTTGAAGTGTTCCCTATCCAGAGTAGCCAGCTAAGAAGGTAGACTTTTTGATGCCTTTTCTGTTACACTTCCAGCAGTTAATCTTCCTTTCTCATCCCCTGATGTCACCCATATATCCTTGTGATATATCACATATCACCCTGTGTTATACTCATTTGTTCTCTTGTATGCCTCCTCCTCTAGAAGAGATTCCTTGTGATGGAGATTACGCATATTGACCTCTGTAGGTAGTAACTTACCCAGGACATACTAGAGTAGGAAGCCAAAGAAAGCTTGGTGAATGAATGAATGAATGAATGAATGAATGGTGAGGTTAACAGTAGCTAATATTTCCTTAGCATTTATGTATGCTAGAAGCTTCCCATATCTTCACTATGCTCTTGCGATGTGAAAACTCTGATTCTTACCATTTTAGAAGTGACAAAAATGAGGCCCAGAAAGGTTAAGTTACTTGTCCATTGTCCTATATGTAGTGAGTGGCAGATCCCAAATTAAAAAGCTCATGTTCTGGGGTGCCTGGGGGGCTCAGTCGGATAGGCGTCTGACTTCAGCTCAGGTCATGATCTCACAATTCATGAGTTTGAGCCCCGCATCAGGCTCTGTGCTGACAGCTCAGAGCCTGGAGCCTGCCTGGATTCTGTGTCTCCCTCTCTCTCTCTACCCCTCCCCTGCTCATGTCTGTCTCTGTCTTTGAAAAATAAATAAATGTTAAAAAAAATTAAAAAAAAAAAAAAGCTCATGTTCTTAACTTCTGTGCTATATGTGACTGGCTGACCAAAGGGCTGAGCAAAGGCTTACTGAGTAATCAACTGACTAACAGCCGAGTGAAGGAGAGGCAAAGAAAGGACTGGCAACATTCCTACCAGACATAGTTATTTTGGGATTTAGGGTTTGAAACCACAAAACTAAATGAGGGCTTCATCTGGAAGCACCATCAGTTTATTTGGGGAAAGAGATCCTGACTCAGGAGCCCATTTCTTACTGCTTGTTTCTTCTGTGGCAAGAAAAAGGATTGGCTAAGGCCAAGGATCTGTTCTGGCATATTCCTGGAGGTATCACTACAGCTCGAGTGCTAGGGAGTAATACCTACTATTCTGTCTTTCTGGAAAGACTTTCCCCCAAGAATTCACAAGGCTCACACCATCATTTCACTTTCTGCTCAGATGTCACTTCAGCAGAGAGGCCTTCCCCAATCTGACCTGATGTAGGGCTTTCCCAACCTGATCTTTATCCTCTTACTGTGCTTTACTTTTCTTCATTGTACTTACCACCACCCAACATAAATAGAGTTATTTGTGTATGGTGTTTTAGTTTGTCTCTCTCCACCGGAATATAAGCACCAGAGATCTGTGACTCTGTTTTGTATGCTGTTGTATCCTTAGCTACTAAAGCAGCAGGTGCCCAATGTTTTTGTTTTTCAATGAATTAGTGATTTTGGAGTTTAAGACCACCGACTTTCAAGGACTTTTGTCATTTGGCCTCAGCAATGCCTCACTCTCCTTGTCTCTCTATATGTAACCCTTAGACTCCAGACTAACTAAAGTTAGTGTTCTCTGGACAGGCCCCACATTTTATAGTTCTATGTCTTTGCTCACATTTCTTTCCTCTGGTGAGCCTACAGCTGTATCCACCCAGATTCTAACCAGTTTTCAATATCTATCCCTTGTTGAATGAATATATATTTGTTCATTCACATATATGAATGAAGAAGAAATTACTACTGAGTTTGTATTAAATCCTAGGTGTTTTCAAACATATGAACTCATTTAATTCAACAATTTAAAGAGATCAGCACTGCTAGATTGCAAGCTACATGGGTATCTGTCTCGATCACTGCTCTGTTTCCAGTGCCTGGCACAAAGTAGTACAAAATAAATGATGTGAATGACTGGAAAGATATTTTATAGAAGGGGAAATTGCGGCCCTGAATGGTTAAGTGATTTACTCAAGGTGATCCCTGGCCATAAGATGGAAATCAAAGTCTTCCAGCTTCAAATCTAGTGCTTTTTCTAATAAATTTGATAATTAAAATCTAGTGTTCTAAAATGGCCAGATATTTGACAATCCTGAATGACTTCATATTTCGTGAACAAAATTAGGTAACAGAATGATGTGTAAAGAGGTGCTAGGAGAGTTTACTCATTTTACGTAATAATCTTTCTCAAGTGGAAAAGGCCCTTTCCTGTCAATGAAACATAGTGTGGAGGCCAGGGTAGATCTTTACTATCTGAGAAGCTAACTGATCATCAGTTTCTAGAGTTCTCTGCTGATATGCATAAGATAAGTGCTTTAAAAAAAAAAACAGGGGTGCCTGGGTGGCTCAGTTGGTTAAGCATCCAACTTTGGCTCAGATCATGATCTCTTCGTGAGTTTGAGCCCCCTGTCAGGCTCTGTGCTGACAGCTCAGAGCCTGGAGCCTGCTTCTGATTCTGTGTCTCCCTCTCTCTCTGCCCCTCCCCCATTCATGCTCCCTCTCTCTCTCTCTCTCTCTCTCTCTCTCTCTCAAATATGAATAAATATTTAAAAATAAAACATTCCCCCCTTTACCTCTATGAGAAGTCTGTGGGGGCAGTGATGCTGTTGGTGGGAAAACATAATGGAAATCCTGATGGGATGTGTTACAAGTGATCCAGGACCTACAGATTGCCTTCATTTGTTCGTTCATTCATTTATCCATTCATTCGTGCGTTCATATTGATTCTCCTGTCCACTCAGTAAACTTTAGAGATCTAGAATGATCTAGCCCTGTGTTAGTAGACATTGGGGAATACAGAAATAGAAAAGACATGTTCCCTACCACCTTAGTGCTTATAGCACAATGAGAAGAGAGACATGTTACCAAATAATGACAATATAACATACACGTTAGAAAAGAAGTCCGAATAAAGAAAGTGCTAAGTAAGCAGAGAAGGGAGAGCTAGTACTTATTTATAATGTATAATTTATTTGTACCTAATGTCCATCAGAAGGTTTTAGAAGAGAGGATTTAGAAATGGGCTCCAAAGCATTTCCGCCAGTGAAGAGTTGGAGCTAGGTTTTAAGGATTAGTTGGTGTTTGGCAGTCCACGAAGAGGGAGAAGAGCTTTTCTGGAAATAGCAAAGACCTAGAAGTCTGAGAGCAATGTCCAAAGAGGAGTAGGAAAATAGTGCAAGACAATGATTGTAGTTAAGGTCTGCCAAGTTCAGAGGCAGGCATCCAGGGGAGAGCTGTGAAGTTCAGGTCATCTGTTTGGGATAAGTTTGACTGTTTGCCCAGTGGTTTCCAGCTTCATAAGACAAACAGCCGGGTGCTAGAGAAAATACTATAGCTTATACTCATATTGTATTTATCTCATTCTTTAATTTTTGTGTATGTTTTACAGTATTCCTGATGTCAGTACATCAGTCCAGTTTATAAACAGATAGTCCTTTGTTGGCAATGTATGCTCAAAATACAGGTAGATTATGTCATTAAAAGGGCTGGAGACTACGAAGCTACACTTCTCTTATGAAGGACTATTTGGTGCAGAAAACTCCAGGGACTGGCCTTCTCTAACACTGTATAGTATTTTCTGTCATTTCGCCCAGAGAGGTAGTTTTGGATCTTTCTAGGGGCCTCATGGACAGGCTTAGGGTGATGAGAGGCTCATGACTTTAGAAGACTCTCTTGCTCACATATCCTCCTGGGATTTGAGTGAGTCATTTGGAGACTATCTGTACTAAGCTCTCCTTGCCAAATTCTGTGGCCTTCTACTAACAGCCACAGCTCTCTGTACTTCCTATTACCTTCTTCCTTACTTCGGCCTGGAGATTCTTCCCATTTTCTCTTTTGGAATGAGAAAGCAGAACAAGACTTTTAACTTTTAGGAACTTGAACCTTAGGGATTAGGGACCCTGATATCTCACCTTGGCTATTGAGTGGGACACAGGGTCACTCTCTGATAAGGATAGAGCCCATCCTGGCTTACTTTGCCCAGACTGTAGTGACTCTGAGTGGGCAACACCATGGTGCCCAGCTTGCCTAGATAGCATGTGTGCCTAGGTAACAGAATGATGTGTAAAGCGCGTACACACACACCAAAATAACTCCCTTGAGGTTTGTCCTGATATGCTAAAGCCATTATCCTCTCCCCAATAGCTTAGCCATGTAGGGGCTGACTATGTTAAGAGTCCATTCTCATTGGAGTGCAGTGGCCCCCTTACAGACCCTCTGTCTCACTTAATGTAGTATTTACAGCAGTGGTTCTTGGCTGGCGGCAGGGAGGGGGGGGTGCAGTTTTATCACCCAGGAGACATTTGGCAATACCCGGAGACATTTTTGATTGTCAAGACTGACAGCATGCTCCATCTTGTGGGTGGATGCCAGAGATATTGGCTGAGAACAGCTCCCCACAACAAAGAATTATCCTGTCCAAAATGTCAGTGGTGAAGAGACAGAGAAACCCCGGTCTAGAGCGACTCCTGCCCATCTCCACTGCAGTGTCAGGTGCAGATAGGGGAGTTCCTGCATGCCAGGTGTCTATGCTCAGGCTTGTATCAAGGCATCCTCCCAGGAGACAAAAGGCCCTTGTAGCACAGCTAGCCTCAGGCCTTTCTAGCAACAAAAAAGTGGCCTTCTTTCCACTCCACATGCCAAGCAGAAAGGCCCCATTGTGCTGGACATGGCTGAGCTCCCTTGGCAGCAGTGGCTGGAGTGTGTTGTTCTCTGTACTTCACAGGCTGGTACTTGTCCATCTGCCTCATATCTGTGTGTCCCTCTACTACACCTTCATTAGCCGACGTTCTAGACCATAGTGAGTGAGCACATTTGTTATGTCTACTAATGGGTGCAAAGGCGCATGTTCGTTCTCAGGAGGAAAAGGCCAATACATCCCACTTTTCTAACCCTGCTCTGTCATCCCTCCTTTCCCAAACCCTAGGATTTCAACATAGCTCTTAGAAAGTGGTTTCTCTTCTCTTTCCAGTATATTCTAGCCCGGGAATTAGAAATTTAACCAAGCGATGACTAAGTGCCCTTTCCCTAAGCCTCTGGGATCTAGTCTCCTAGGATGCAGTCTAAGTGCGCTAGACCTGCCCCTCATTTCCTCCCCAAGGCACCTGCCCTTTCTCGCCTCCTGTGCCTCAGCAGACAGTTTAATCGATCTCCGTTAAATGGATCTCTGTAGTCTCAGCTACAGAACTTCCCTCCTGAGATCTGGTAGCTTCTCGAGGACATCAAGGGTCCGGAGTGTTTTTGTCTCCAATTTTGTTTCATGCAGGATGTCTCAGTGTTTGCTTTGTACCATGTGCCGGGATCCACTGTAGGAGAAGGAGGAGAGCGAAGGGACAGGTCCAGCCTTCCAACTTCTCCAGCTTATGTGAGGGTGACAGAAACAATCCAACATCTGAGGCGTGTTTACCAGAGCACCGCCCATTTTTTGACAGGCATTTCAGAAGTTAACCATCCGCAGAGCTGTGCATTTGTTTAAGGAGATGGTTGTTTCTCTTTGGAGGCCCACGATCAGACCATTTCTGGACTTCCTTGTTTGGGGTGATCATTCTTTGAGTAAATTCTTATTGATGCCAATGGATAAGAAGCTCTACCTCAGAGACAGTGGGGTGAGCAAAAATGAACAGGACATAGTCTGTGTCTTCGATCTTTCCTGACTTTTAAAGGAAAATTGGACAGCCCTCTGATGAAAGGCAATTTTGGGGAAAGACATGGACCTTAAGAGAAGATGGTGATAAATCTCACCATTTCATTCTGTTTCGGAACTTTTTTTGGCTGCTTGCTGCTCGCAGCAGTAGTTTTCAAAGTTAAGGAATGTACAAATTCCTTTTAAGGGAAATAATTTATCTTGGACTTACAATGCTGACTTAAACTGTTTTTATTATAATAATGATCACTCAAGTTATTATTTAAATGTGTACAAACATAAATTGAGGTTTAAGTTGCTATATAAAATTTGTATATAAATATAAACAAAAATAGATTTATACATTAAATATAAGCAAACTTCAAATCCAATAAAATGGTATTTTTTTTGCTGCAACTCAGTTGCTCCCAGGATTTTAAGTTCAGTATGCTGGTATTACTGGGTGCCATCTGATACACATACCCTGTATGTCATTCATCTACCTGTCTGTCTGTCTATCTATCTGAGAGACAGAGCAAGAGCATAAGAGTGCATAATGACTTAGAGCAAGGGTTACGGAACCACTCTGCTTGAGTCCAGATATTTGCTTTGTCAATTCCTAACTGGGCAACTTTGGGAAATTTATATAACCTTTTTGTGCCTCATTTTCTCCATTCATAAAATAGGGATGAAATAGACCCATCTTTCACACAGTGGTTGTGAAGATCTGTAAGTTAATATATACGAGGCCCATAGAAGAGTACCCGTCATATAGTAAGTACCATGTAAAGAATGGCATTTGTTAGTATTATTATCGTTATTATAGTTCAGGATATTTCACCCAAATACCAGCATAGTACAAGAGCAAGTCCATCCCCTGTGGGTCAAACAAAAGGTACAGTATATACCCCTTTATACTGAGGATTGTGTGCGAGGGAGATGTTGAACACACAAACATGTGGTCAATGAGAAGGTCAACAGGACTGATGTTAAGTTCAAGTAGTGCTTGCATTCTGGAGTCAAAGCTTTGCTTGTCTCTTCCCACAGTGTACAACTGGACCGTGGATGAGGTGGTGCAGTGGCTGATCACTTACGTGGAGCTGCCTCAGTATGAGGAGACCTTCCGGAAGCTGCAGCTCAGTGGCCATGCCATGCCGAGGTCAGGAGGAGACTGGATTCTCTCACTTGAGGGTGTAGGGAATAGACTGGGGTTGGCCCACCCTCAGGTTTCTCCGGCCAGTTGAGTGAGGCTCCACTCTTTTCGGCAGAATCTCTAGACCTCTCCTCTTCTCACATCTGTTGTGCACTTGCTCTGAAGCGTGATGGACACTTGACATCCGTTCTCTTGTTTAACGTTTCTGTCAATCCTGGGAGTAGTACCAATAGCTGTCATTTATTGAATGCTTAGTACATGGCAGGCACTCCTATTCAACACTTTGTATATGTCATTTAATCCTGTAAGGTAGGTATTATTGTATATACACGATGAAACTAAGTAACTTTTCCTAGGTCACGTGGCTAGAGGCAAAACTGATTTGAACCTAGATCTGGGTGGACTTCAAAGCCTGTGGTGTTTCTTTTTTCTTTTGCTGTGCTCCCAGCAGCTGCCTCTTTTATTGCCCAGGAGCCTCAGGGCTCTGTTAGCCTCCCTTGAATTATCCACATACAGTGTATCTACACTAAAGAAGCCGGTGCGAGGTGGGGCCGACTCCCACTGGCCCCAGCCTCCTCTCCGGAATGACTCTTCCAACAGCTGTGGTGCCCTAACTCTGCCTGCTTCACAGGTGCAGTAGGCCAGGGCCCGTGGGGGGACGGGACGGAATGGAGTACTTGGACTTCTTGTTATGTCAGACTGGTACCATGTGTCAGGCAGCCATTAATCCATTTACTTATTCATTCGACAAATATTTACTGGGTACCTGCTCCTTGCCAAGCACTCGTGCTGGGCCCTGGGGATAAAGATGACAACAGCCTGCCCTTGCCCTCCAGGGGCTTACTGTCTGGTAAGTCCTGGTTGTGTATAATCTGTCATCCTATTACATAGGTGCATCTGGTTATGAGCTTCAGCAGAGGGGACGTGGGGAGGTGAAGCTGCAGAGCTGCTGGGCGCTGCTTTCCAGCCCCAGTTGAGCCGGCTGCCCCCGCCTCTGTTGCCTACAGCCTCCTCTTCACAGCTTCTCCCTACCCTGGAGAGAGTAATAATCTTACTGTTTGTACAGCCCTTTTTAGAATACGTTCCTGCCTATTATTTCAGTTGGTTCTCACAATTCTGGGAGGAAGGGATTACTACCCCGGCTTTTGGGTGAACAAACTGAATTTCAAATATTTTATGATTTATCCAAGCTGGTAAGTGGCAGAGCTGGGATTTGAACCCAGGTCGTTTCATGAAACTTTGCAAATTATCTACCCTGTGCCGGGTTCTCTCCTGGGCCCTGAGGACAAAGAAATGCATCAGACCCCATCTGCCTTGAGGAATTCCATGTTTAATGAAAGAGACAATTAAATAGATGATTGACCGTGAAGCTCCAGGATCTAGGTTTCTTTCCCATTACCCATGGAAGTAGCAGTATCACCTTGTGGATCCAGTATTGCCCTGGCCCATTCCTTCGTGAGGAATAGCTATGGTTCGATTAGAGTGAAAACATAGGGTGAGAAGTCAGTTCTCAGGTCATGGGCTCCCGGCGCCTTCCTGAAGCTAGGATTAGATCCAGGACCAGATCCAGCCAGGCCAGGTGGGGGTGGAGGAGGCCAAGCTGTGGCACCTCAGTGCAGCAGGAGTCCTGAGCCTTCGGCACATGGAGCGCGGGGTGGAGTGGCAGTGGTTGTAGGCCCACCACTAGGCAGCGTGGTGTAATAGAAAGAATCTGGAAGATTTGAGTTCATTTCCTGCCTTTGCCACTTACTTGCCATGTACGTGACTTTGGGCGAGTTGCCCGACTCTGAGTCGAGTCAGTGGTGCAGTGAATTGAAGCTAATGATGGAACCGTGTCCTTAAAGTCAGAGGACTGAATGGGACATTGTATGTGAAGTGTCAGAACAGGATGAGATACACAGTAGCAGCGTAGTAAATGTTAGCTCCTTTCTCGGTTCTCTTATTGCTCAGTTCATAGGTTTCGTTGACAAATAGACTACAGAAAAGAAGACACTTATTTTGATCAGTTAGTTGAAGGCCGGTGCACCAGGCAGAAGTGCTCTAAGGAGGAACCCCCAGAACTCCCAGGCCTGTAGGAAGCATCTGATTTCACAGAGGTTTCCACAGAAGAAAAATGAGGCCCCAGAAGAGAGAGACCAAGCAGATCAGACGAGTGAGTTGCTGACTCAGCTGGGATCAGAAGCTGGATCATCTGACCATTTCACCCCGCATCACAGCGTCTCACTGCTTCTCTTATAGGGGGGCTTGATTGCTTCCTAGGGCTGGAGAAGGAAGTGCCTGCCCCTGTGTGCCCAGGCAGGAGCATAAATCACACACTGATGTCAGCAGCGTCTTTTCTACCCGGGGAAACAAAGCTATGCATCGGAAAAGAGCACTAACTTTGCTCACGTGTGGAGCCCAGACCGCTAGATTTACAGCCTTTCATATCTTATACCTGTCTCCTCTTACACCCACTGTATTCCAGCAGAAGAAAAACAGAGTCCAGTTTGTTTCTGGGTCATTTTCTCATTTACAGGCCCACTCTTATTAGAGTTATCATTAACAGTATGTTGAAGGTCATAAAAAATTACAATAATCTGACTGGGAGTAAGTGACAGTGACTCAAATACAAGATAATAAGCACTGTTTCTCATCAGCGGATTTAAACTTAATGGCAGTGAGTTAGGATTAGAGGTTTTCAGAATCACTGGGTCATGGGGCATGATGTTTTGACCTGGGTTGGACAGGAGAATGCATCTGCAGATGGCGGGAGTGTGGGGATAGGTACACAGTTGATACTCCCTGGAAGGAGAGACACAACAGAAAACTCACAGTTGGGTGCGGGCGTGATCACAGATGGATAGCCCTCGAGAGCAAGATTCTCAGGAGATGGCGGACATGGGGAGAAGGGTGAACATATTCTTGGTAAATGTTATGCGTTCGACCTTACTCCCTGCTGAGATCCACTGGTATGGACTCTCACCAAGAGCTAGAAGTCATGGAAGTGTTCCTGGAGGAGGTGGGTAATCCTACCAGTATCCTTCCTGTTTTACTGGCAAGAAAACTGAGCCCTTCCTCCTTGCCTCGACAGGCTTGCTGTGACCAACACCACCATGACGGGGACTGTGCTGAAGATGACAGACCGGAGCCATCGGCAGAAGCTGCAGCTGAAGGCCCTGGACACAGTGCTATTTGGGCCTCCTCTCTGTGAGTCCTGTAGAGAGAAGGGCTGTTGATGTGCCATGGAATCCAAGGCTGTTGGGGGAGCTAGGCTGAGGTCCTCGGTCTCTTAGGTACACCTGAAAGGCAGCGCCTCCACTCTTCCCACAGAGAAATGAAAATATGAGATATGAAGTAATCTTATATTTCAGTACAGCAGGATGTAAAGGTCCATTCATTAGATACGTTAAGAAAATACCTACTTTGTGCCAGCGCTGTGCTGGACCCTGTAGGAAGACCTGGATGAATCATATCCTTCCATAAAGGAATAAAATGAAAGTTCCAGAGAGGTACACCATGCTTCTGAGGTCCAGAGGATGGGTAGAGAAGGCATCCAATAGAAGTAGCATGTGACCTCTGCCTGTAAGGATGGGTAGGGCTTTATTCCATCCAGGTGGCAGGAGAGGGCATTCTAGGTGGAAGAAACAACCAGAGCAAGAATACAAAGGCTAAGATACAAAAGGTATGCTCAGGGGTAACAAGTAACCATGTGGTCTGAATGCCATTTTGCTGTTCCCTGCTTTCACCGTGGACGTGCAGAGCATATGAGCTGATTGCTGAACATCTTATGTACTTGGACAACCAAAGAGAGATAAGTGGGCTCCCATGGAATCATAGAGACACACTCAGGCCTAAGGAAGGGTAGTCTCGTCAGCCAGGGGTTACTTGAGAGAATTAGGCAGTCCAGCTCCTGACGATCTGGAATGAAGTCAGCTCCTGAAGGGTGGGAATGGCCAACCCTGCCATCCTTTCTCTTACTCCATGTGAAATCACGGGGAACAAAAGTGGTAAGAATTCTTAGAAAATTAGCTTTGACCAAGCATGCTCTTAGAACCCACTGTCTCCCCATCGGGAGCTGTTGGCATTGGTTTAGGATGCCAGTGGCAGAATGCTCTAGGGCCAAGAACAGTCCAGAGAAGCAGCTGGCAGGCAGGCTCAGAGGCTGTATAACATTTTCCCATCTGTGCGTTCCGGCTTGACAAGTGCCTGAGCTGATCTGTCATCAGTAGTTGTTTTTTAAATTTTTAATAAATTTTTTAGAGTAGTTCTATATTTGCATCAAAATTGAGTGAAGCTTGGGGTGCCTGGGTGGCTCAGTCGGTTAAGTGTGCGACTTTTGCTCAGGTCATGATCTCGCAGTTTGTGAGTTCAAGCCCCGCGTCCAGCTCTATGCTGACAACTCAGAGCCTAGAGCCTCCTTTGGATTCTGTGTCTCCCCCTCTTTCTGCTCCTCCCCGGCTTGTGCTCTCTCTGTCTCTTAAAAATAAATAAACGTTAAAGAAATTAAGTAAATTAATTAATTAAAAGTGTACATGAAAGTACACAGATTTCCCATAACACCCTGCTCCCACACATGCATAGCTTCCCCCATGGTCGGCGTCCCCCACCAGAGTGGTGCGTTGGTAAAGACTGATGACCCTGCACCGGGACGTCATTATCACCCAGAGTCCATGGTTTACATTGGAGGCGACCGTTGGTATTGCACAGCCTCGGGTTTGGACAAATGAATAACGGCATGCATACGTGCATCGTATAGAATAGTTTCACTGCCCTGAAGATCCTCTGTGTTCCGCCTATTTATCTCTCCCTCCCCCTCAACCCCTAACACAGAGTTACCATTTAGCCCAGCAATTCCAGGCCTAGGAATGTATCCAAAGAATTGAAAACAAGTACTGCAGCAAGTACGTGTACACATATTCATAGCAGCGCTGTTCACAGCAGTCAAAATGTGCAAGCAACCCAAATGTCCATTAGTGGACAAGTGGGTAAGTGGAAGTAAATAAATACAATGGAATATTATCCAGCCACAAAAAGGAATGAAGTTGTAATATATGCTATAGCATGGATGAACCTGGAAATCATGCTAAGTGAAAGATGCTAGACATAAAAGGTTACATATTATATGATTCTATTTATATGAAATACCCAGAATATATACATCATAGAGACAGAATGCAGATTGGTGGCTGGCAGAGGCTGGGGGAAGTGGGAAATGCCTAGTGACTACTAATGGGTACAGGATTTCTTTCTGGGATAATGATAATGTTCTAAACTTGATTGTGCTGATGGTTGCACAACCTTGTAAATATGATAAAACCACTGAATTGTACATTTTAAAAGAGTGAATTTTAGGGTATGCGAATTATAGCTCAACAACAACAACAACAATAATAATAATACATATACAGCTTGATTTTTGGTAACTCCTGGACTTCCATTTAGAGAACTTCTTATAAAATTTAGGAAAGTAAAGTATCTTGGTCTCGTTTCCAAATTCCCACTCACTGTGTGACCTCGTATACAAAGTCACTTTTCTCAGGGTGTGTTTTCTGATTTGTATTATGAGAAAACTGAGCAAAAGGATCTTTGATTCCTTTCAGGTGAACATTCCATGGTTTCTGAAAGGAAACCCTTTGATTGGTAAGGGTCCTGGTGAAAGGATAAAGACAGGGAGTCTGCTCCTCCCCGCTACTTTCTGTTTCCTGTACTTTTAGGAATCTGTGCTTGGCCCTTGCCTTATCAAGTGACTTTTGACAATTCAGTTCTTCTGCCTAGATTTTGGTTTCCTTATTTGTCAAACGGGCTTGGTCAAGGCTCCTACTGGCTTCCTCATTCAAGGACTCTAATAGAGCTGGGTGTACTCCTAGGAGCTAAGGTTTTGGAATCCAGCAGCTGTCCTCATGACAAATACTGTTTTTATACTTTCCTACTGATGGCTTGTTAAAGAAAATTTTTGAAAATTGCCAGATGGAATCTGAGGAAAATACTAGGAAGCTCTCTTTGCTAGGAGACGTCTGCAAGGGTGGGGGTGTGTCTGGGGGGTACCTGCAAAGAATCCCTTGGTGTGTGTCCCTCTAGTTCTGTGTTCCCATCTGAGCATGGCCTAAAATCCCTACTTGAGCGCCATTCCCTGTCCAGCACCCACACAGGACTCAGAGTGCTGACCTGTGCTGCTGACCTGGTTCTGTACCGAGGCTGAGTTCTTAAGGCTGTGGTTCTGAGGTGATAAACACCTTGGAGAGCTTGGGCCAGGGCCAGGTACAGCTGCAAGCCATGGCTGCCTTGCTCAGCCGTGGTGAAAATCCTGCCATCAGTCTGAAGCTTGAGAAATCTCAAATACAATAGCCAGGAAGTCTGCTAACTGCTTAGGGTCCATCCGTCCAAGCGGCCTCAGAGCTTGGGAACGGGGAAGAAGGACCAAACCGGCTCAGCACAGAGCTACTCAGGACCTATTTTCTGACAGTAGGAGACATCTCAGCATTCCCACCGTGGCTGCAGAGGAGACATGGCCTTTTCCAGTCTTTTCAACCTACAGAGTTGGCTCTAGGCTTGCAGATCTGTCCGGGGCTCTCCTAACAGTGCCATGGTCAGGTGCTAGTTGTGCTCTGACCCATGAAGTCCCAAGGCAGCTCACAGTGGAGACCTATGCTGATGTCTCACTCTAGCAGCAGGTCACTCCCTGAGGGGGCTTTTCCCGCCCTGCAGGTAATTTCTCAGAGAAATGGAGCCTCGGGAGATGAGGGGAGTTTTTAGAGGTCATTCAACTATTAAATGACAGAGCCATGACTTAGACCAAGTAACTTATATTTCAGTGCTCTTTTTTACTATATTGTCCCATCCTCTGCTTCCCGTAGGAGGAAGCAAGATACAATATAAAGAATTCCAATCTGAAAAGAAGCAAACTGGCTCTACTGTTCAGTAGCTTTGGGACCTTGGGCACATTCCTAAGGTTCCCTATATCCTAATTTCCCCTAAATAAATGGTAGCTACTGCCTTAATGTGTGCCTACCGTGGTTAATATTGGGCTAGGGACTAGCTAGGGGGTATTGAGAAGGGTGCAGAGAGAGGCCTACAGAGTAGTCGTTGGGGTCGGGGAGTGGGTTGTGGAGAGGAAAAGCAAGCCTACATCTTGTCTTCCTTTGTCAGTGGCTCAGATAATGGGGAGAGGTCCCTTGGAAGCAGAAGTGACTGCCTCTCTGGCAAATCTTATTCTCTTCTCTGTCAGCTCTATCCTTACCCTCTTTTTCTTTTTTTCAACTCATTTTTTAATGTTTTTTAATTTATTTTTGAGAGAGAGAGAAAGAGAGAGAGAAGGGGAGGGGCAAGAGAGAAGGAGACAATCCCAAGCAGGCTCCGTGCTGCGATCACAGATCCCAATGCAGGGCTCGACCTCATGAACCGTGGCATCAACACCGGAGCCGAAATCAAGAGTCGGACTCTTTTTTATTAAAAAAAATTTTTTTAATGTTTATTTTTGAGAGAGAGACAGAGTGCAAGTGGGGGAGGGGCAGAGAGAGAGAGAGAGGGAGACACGGAATCTGAAACAGGCTCCAGGCTCTGAGCTGTCAGCACAGAATCTGACACGGGGCTCAAACCCATGAACCATGAGATCATGACTAGAGCCAAAGTTGGATGCTTAACCAACTGAGCCGCCCAGGTGCTCCAAGAGTTTGACTCTTAACAGACTGGCTCCCTCAACTCGCTTTTGAAGCTTTCTCCAGGATGCCTTTCGGGCCTCTTCCTGGGCGTGTTCACCCCTTTCCTCTTACTCTCCTCTGGGGTCCAATAGCCCTTTGTACCTGCTTTTTTTTTCTTTTTTCAAATAATCTGTTTTCCTGTCTGTTAACTCTTTAAACTGGGAACTCCTTGATGGTAGAAACAGCTTTGTTCATCTGTCGTTGTAACTCAGCATATGGCCCAGCAATGAGCAGGTGTCAGGAAATGTGTGGTAGAAGTTTTACAGAAGGAGGCTGGGCATCTTCAGAGCTCTAGGACGGGGGAGATGGGAGGAGAGGCTGGCCCAGGTTGACTCTGGGGAGAACACTATGGGATGTCCTCTGTGGATATGCGAGTCAGCTAAAGCACTTCTTGGGCTAAAACCAGAAGGCAAGATGGTCCAGGAATAGTTATCACAGGTTAACCACTCACCTTAGCACGGAAGGCTATGTAAATGACAAAAGAAATTCCGAGCACATATTCTCGAAGTCAGCAATGAATGGGTGTATCTGCCAGGGACAGGGTATTGTGGGACAGTAGAGACGGTGGCGAGAATACATTAGGAGAGGGGGTTCCAGAAAGTAGTAATGATTGGAGGCTCACTTTCTCAATGCTAACTGTACCGTAAAAATTCTCACCACTACTCCTAACTCTGTTAACATGTCAGCATCTCATTTGTTTATACCCTCCTCCCTTGCCTCAGGCCTGATTGTATTAACAGTTGACCTCATTTTGCTAAAATCTATTTGCAGCACTCAGGCTGGGAACTTTGCCACCCTCTGGCTGCCCGGGTCCTAGCCAGTTTCCCTGGGTTAGTTCTGTTCACCTAGCCAGCTCCACCTGCTCTCTTGAAAGATCCATGGTCTGTCTGCCCTAGCAGTGCTTGCTGGGCATGGGGTGGGTTCTGAGGGCTGAGCTTGTGCAGGGGCTGTGCGGGACGGCCAGTCATGCTCTCTGTGTCCTTTCACATGCACTTTCTATCATAACCCCTCCCCTGTGAAAACCGCCTTTCTTCCTCCCTTTGTCTTTCCTTTCTACCTGTGTTGAGTACCTGTTCTGGTCAGGCTCTGTGCTAAGTGTGGGGCTATAGAGAGAGAGACAGAGTGCAAGTGGGGGTGGGGGGCTTATGCCTTGGCCCTGAGGAACTCACAGACTATCAGAAGGTGACCAACATGAAAGCCGAAAAACACATAAGGCAGTCCCTGAGATGGCAGGAGGTAATCCATGTTTACCTGTCCAAAGAGTGGGTTGGTTGGGGAACCCTAGTCAGAGGAGAAGGATTGGAAATATCTGTGTAGACTGTGGCGGGCTGGGAAGGTGGTAGGAAGTGAAGAATGGGAATGGAATTATGATGGGGAAAAGTACATCATTGGTAAAGGCACAGACGAGACTCTTCATTTCCCCTCTTTTTCTGGCATAGTGCTTTATAGATTCTGCATTAGGACTCTCCAGAGAAACATAATCTGGATGGATAGATAGAAAGATAGATAGATAGATAGATAGATAGATAGATAGATAGATAGGGATAGAGATAGATATAACGGGGAGATTTATTATAGGAATTGACTTATATGATTATGGAGGGCAAAAAGTCCTGTGATATGCCATCTGCAGCCAGAGAACCAGGAAAGCCAGTGGCATGATTTAGTCTGAGTTTGAAAGTCCGAGAACCTGACGGTGTAAGTGGGAGTCTAAAGGCCAGAGAATCTGGGGACTGATGCTGTACATCCCAGCCTGAGTCTGAAGACCCGACAACCAGGTGTGCTGATGTAAGAGGGCAGAAGAAGATAAATGTCTCAGCTCAGGCTGAGAGAGCACACGCATCCTTCCTCCACCTTTTGGTTCTATTCAGTCTCTCAGGGGCCTGAGGATGATTGAATGACACGCACTCACATTAGTGAAGATGGTCTCCTTTACTCAGTCTACCGATTGAAATACTAATCTCTTACAGAGGCAAGAAAGCCCTCTTGGCGTCCCTTAGCTCGGTCAAGTTGACACATAAAATTAACATCACTGATTCGCTTTGGACTATGGGATTCCGTCCAGGACTCCACTGAACGGGCCTGATAATCCTCACATCTTCTTCTCCAGCTACCACCTCTTATTTAAACTCCACAGGCACATTCTTAATTACCTAATGGATACGTCCAGCTGAAGATTTCCAGAACACCTCAAAGCACTTTCATTCATAACTATGCACTTGATCTCTTTAGCAATTCTGTGACAATGCATTTTAGAGTTGAGGAAGCTGAGATCCAGATGGAGCAGAGGCAAGCATAGAACCCAGACTTCCTAATACTCCATGCAGTGTGCTGCTTTTGACGGCACCAGGATTTCTCTACACGAGGACTTATGTTAAATCTTAAAGGCCTGGCCATATGGCCTTTGAGTATTCACTGTCCGGTTGGCCTGGGAGCCTCAGTCAACTCCCAGGATGTTGTTTGGGAGAAAAACACAGGTTTTGGAACTCTTACAGCCACACTCCGGCTAGATCAGGGGATCATCTCCGTGGCGAGCAATGTCTGGATGTCACAGAGCAGAAATAATACCTGCTGCACAAGTAGGAAAGTTGTAATGAGAAAGTGAGGTGTAGCAGAAAGACCATGTGGTCAGGCAAGTCGGGATCTGAATCCCAGCCGTGTCACTTTCAATGAACTCCAGTAAGTCGGCGCTCCCGGGGAGACGCAGTTCTCTGGTTTACAGAGTGGAAACACACATACCCTGCCTTCTAGGGTGGCTGTGAGAATTCAAGATGGTGGATATAAATGCCCGATATGTTATAGGTCTTTTCTTTCCCATCCTGTCCTATGTGGAGTAAGGAGAGAGAGATATCACACTTGAGACTAATCAGTAAAGGTTCAGTTCCACAAATATTTACTGAATCCCTGTGTGAGCTGGTCATCGCTGTGCTGGACACTGATATACAGACAAGCAATGATCACTAGAGGCCACAAGGTGAGTCAGCCAGATTAGACTCATTCTCTTCTTGACAAGGTGCCCATGGGATGGTGCAGGCAGTGTCTCTGAGCTCTAGCTATGCACTTGAGTAGACAGAGGGGTGTACGGATGCTTATATATTTAGGTGGAGTTAAAGCTGGTTGAAGAGATCCAAAGGGTACTGGTAGGTGGAACAGTATTGCTTTAGAGGAGGCAATGACTATGAGATCCTGCCCTTGGCCCTGGCCATTCAGTATTTGTATTCATGACTTGGACGAGAGTGTGAAGCTGGAAAAAATAATAGACTCTTGTTCTTCATGAATCTGGACAAGGCGGGATAGGGACCGAATAGAATAGATAGGTGCCCAATCTGCACGCCCACCTTGAGAACTTCGAAGTGTGGGAGGTAATA
This sequence comes from Paguma larvata, assembly GCA_030068075.1. Classification (NCBI taxonomy): domain Eukaryota; kingdom Metazoa; phylum Chordata; class Mammalia; order Carnivora; family Viverridae; genus Paguma; species Paguma larvata. The sequence goes on from CM057831.1 coordinate 57,649,569, forward strand.
GGGGGCAGGTGTTTCACAGAGTCTTGTTTGAACAGGAGTGCCTCTGACTTTTGGTAAAAATGTAAAAGGGGTGTTGGAGTTGGGAAACCTTGGGAAGCCAAGATTAAAAGTCTGTGATAACCAGGGGAGACAGAGTACCCCGGCCTCTGGAAAAGGCTCTGTAGGAGGCAGATGTGTTCCAGAAAGAAAGGCAGCTCACTGTGCTGCAGAGATAGCTCTTCTTGGGACCCAAAGGACAGGAGAGTAAGGACTTGCATATGGTTGAGAGGGTAGGCCTGTCTGGAGGCTGGAGGATGGCTGCCAAGAGACCCTCAATTTTCTCCATGAGAGTCTGGCCTAAACATGTAAGAGACATGGCTGCCACCCCGGGCCTCATAACTCCCCTCCCTTGGATGGAAATAGAATGTGATAATCTGTCTTTGATCCCCCACTGTCTCCATGTCCTGCTGCTCAGCTTTCAATCAGGAACTATGAATATAACCCTTTTGTCAGTTCGGGTCTCCGCTTTACACAGTTTCCAGCTACATGTATCTTTTCCTGTTGTCTAGACCCTGCCTCAACTTGGCAGCTCCACCGGGGCCCCTCGTCCTTACCAGGCACTGGGGTCCTGTCGACCCCACTACCCCCTCCTCAAGCTGAGGGTAACCTGCTGTGCACAGGAGGGGATTCCCTCTCTTCTTCCTTCCCCGACCCCCACGTCTGGGGTTCCTCCGAGCCCACTGCTACTCTCTCCTGAGTTGAGTCCAGCTCAGGCAGGGGCCCCAGTAGCAGCCCTGTTCTCCTTACGGTGTCTGTTCAGGTTTCCTGTGCTGTGGCTCAGAGCCCAGACCTGGTGGACCGGGAACAACGGCAGGCTCCAGGAGTGGCCCTCTTCTGGTTGGCTCACTGCTGAGGACATGGCTTTCGTACTTACTTTCTGGTGTTGTTCCTTGCTCAAGCTTTTCAGTTTTGCCGTTTTGCTCTGGAGACTGAGCATTGCTTTGAACCCCAGCCACCGCACCGGCACTTTGCCAAATTGCCGCCGGGCATTCTCTGGAGGTAGATCTGTCCCTGGATTCCTGGCACGGGCAATGTCCTGTATATGCCAATCTCTTGATGTTAACTCCCGTTGTACTTGGTCTCTAGATTGAGCCACAGCCTAAAAAGGCCCTTCATAGATAGGTGAGACTTGCAGGCCTTTACCTGATCTGGGCTCTGTATCTTGTACCTGGAATAGCCTCGTTGTCCTGGAGACCCGGCTCCTGCAGGAACATCAGACGCACAGCCAGGCCTCACGCTCTAGTGACGTCGCTTTATCCTCTTACCAGCCGCCCCCTTCTCCCTACTCTAGTGTTGCCGATCCCGTAGCACGGAAGCCACTGCGTGCGGGCACGTGTGCTCATCGCAGTGCGGGGGGTGCTGGGATGTCCTAAGGCGCTAGTTGTCTCCTGTCACTGCATAGTAGGGAAGATGATTTAACAAGCTTCCTGTACGGCTCTCAGGCCTCTCATCTTTTCCAAAGTTGGCAGAGAGCTCACTATCCTAGTGTGTGGCAAGTGTGTGTCTAAGAAGAGAAACTAATTCTTCTGCAGTGGGAGGGTTTCATGCAGGAGGGGGTGCGTGGAGTTGCAAGGCTAGGTGTGCAGTGGGCAACCTGTCTCACCATGGCCTCCTCTCTGGCAGTGACCCGCCACAATCACCTCAAGGACTTCATGCTGGTGGTGTCTATCGTTATTGGTGTGGGTGGCTGCTGGTTTGCCTACATCCAAAACCGTTACTCAAAGGAGCACATGAAGAAGATGATGAAGGATCTGGAGGGGTTACACAGAGCTGAGCAGAGTCTGCATGACCTCCAGGAAAGGTAAGGCCCTGCCCCTTCCCCACAGCCCTGGTGCTGCCAGCTCTTGGGAACCACCTGTTTCCACCGGGCTTGTGGGCCATCTCGCCCCCGAGATTGTGCTGGCATCACCTCCTCGGCTGTGCCGTACTTCCCAAAACCGCTTTGGGAGCGTAGGTTCCTGACATTGCAGTTGCGCAGGCAAACACTCCTCCCCAGGGCAGAAGCTTATTTCTGTCTTTCCTCCCTGTGAGTCTCAGAGGAAGAAATGTGTAGCTGTCCGAGATCTAGAGCCTCCCCGGGCTGATGGCTTATCCATTCTATCCTTCTTCCTGCCTCTGGACTGTTATCCTTCCCAAAGAAGTAGACATAATTACCTGTTCTTCATTGTTCGCTGGAGAAACCTCCCAAATCTGTCTTCCTGATACCTTCAGTTCTTGAAAGATGGTTGGGAGGTCCTGGTAGTTCAGGTTGAATGTATACAGAATGAGGCCAGATCCATTAAGACTAGCATGGAGCAGTTTTAGAAAGATGCAAAAGGCAGGAGAGAGTCAATGCAGGTAATTGGTTTTTTGCTTTGTTTTGTTTTCAAGAAGAGGAAGGACCTTCTTCAGGACCCTTTTTTAGAAAATTATTTTGGCAGCCTAGGGATTCCCATTGAGAAGTCTTTGCAGGAATCCATGTAAAAGGAAATGACATCTGGCTCTTTTCTGTTACTTTTTCATGATAGATACTATTTTCTTTGGAGGGCAGGCAAAGGATTTCTTATGAGCTAGGTATTGTTAACTGATTAAATGCATTATTTTTTTTAAGTCACCACAACCATGTTAGGGAGGTACTATTACTATTTTAGAATTGAAGAAATGAGAGCTCAGAGAGGGTGAGTGCTTTGCTTAGGGTCACACATCAGTAAGTATGAGCCAGGAATTTTGACACCCACGGGGTGCTGCCTCAGTAAAGGCGGCCCTATCAGGTTCATTTCCACTGGCTGGGTTTCTCAGGGGCAGGTGCAGTTCTATCTCTGAGCTGATTTCTGGCTACTTTTCTGGGCCCCTTGTTCCTGGGCCCTTTGCCAACTGGGGGCTAAATGCCGCTATCTGGGCAGCCCCCACTCTTCATTTGTCTGAAAAGCATGTACTGTTTTCATTCCATAGTCAAAGAATCTAGGCAGGAGACATTCCAAGTTTGGGGATAAAAATAAGCTCCCAGCCCTCCCTGCTCCCCAAGGCCTCCAGAGCTTAATGACCACTGTGGCCCTTAGAGAAGCAAGTGCATGCACACGCCCAGAAACGGGCCGACGCACGTGCACACACGTGTTCTCCTCGGATAGTGTCCAGAGCCCACACGCCACCTCCTCCCTCCTTCCTTTCACAGGCCTGCACTGCCAGCCACCACAGAGCTTTTCTTTTTTTTTCCAGAGTTCCTGATACTTTGGGTGAATAAATGTAATGCTACATGTGCATTCCAGGTAGGATTTCACTGGGTTTCAAGAAAATTCTTTGAGGCAAGGATTTCGATTCCCATTTAGAACTGAAGAAACAGGCCCGGTACAGGGAACAGACCCGTCCATAGTCACACAGCTGCTTAGAGCCAGGGCTTGCAATCAGGCCGCCGAATTTTCTTACTTGTAATGCCAACTGACTGCTGCCTTCAAGATGCTCAGTCATCTGTGGAGGAGAGGGAGTGGGGTGAGGCTTGACTCTGCATGTATTTGCTCATGTCTGCACCCACTAGTATTTATTGATCTTCATCTCGGCTAGATCCTGTTAGGACTATAAAAGTGGGTCAGTTGTGATTCTACTTTAAAGGAGTTCCTTATTATCTAGACAAGGCAGACAGGTCACAGGCTTTTATGAAGAGGCTGCTTTCAGAGAGGATTATATTCAGTGAAGAACTGAATCTACGTTGGTGTGATTTCGGACAGTTGGATCATGGAAGAGTACAATAAAGGAGGGTACTTAGCACAGGAAGCTGATGGGGGCAGGAAATGGCGCCTCTGATTTGTTTTTAGCCTTGCCTGTAGTGCCACCTGGTGTTTATCTTGAGGAGGCTCAACTGCCTTTCACTCCAGGGACAAAATGGACTGCAGTTTGTCAGCAGGAAGCTTGCAGCCTAGTACTTTTTTTTCCTGTCCCCTTCCTGCTTGTCCCACCACATCTCTTGGGGCTTTGGCCACTGACATATCTGGACTTGATTTGGCAGTTTTTATTTTTATTAAAAATTTTTTTTTAATTTTAATTTTATTTTTGAGAGCAAGACAGCACAAGCAGGGGAGGACAGAGAGAAAGGGAGACACAGAATCTGAAGCAGGCTCCAGGCTCTGAGCTGTCAGCACAGAACCCGACATGGGGCTTGAACTCACAAACTGCGAGATCATGACCTGACCTGAGGTCAGATGTTCAACCGACTGAGCAACCAAGGTGCCCCATGGACGTGACCTGGCAGTTTTTAGAGGCAGAGTTCTGTCTCTGCCTCTTCTGTTTTACCTACTTAATTAACGCAGTGGTCAGTACTCTTTTCTGAGGGCCCCTTTTGTTCTGTAGCTTTATCCTTCTGTACCTCAGGTCTAAGTCTTCATCATCATCCTTTACCCTCCTACCCTGGTCTCCTGTGACTTGGTGTTTCTTACTCAGATAGGAAGACCCAACAGTGGCTAAGTCCTTGCCTTCTTCCAGAGGGATTAGCGACCTCTTACTCTTTCTCCTGGGTCTCATCACCTTCCCTGACTCCGTTCAGGCAGAGTTGGTCACTCCATCCGTTGGGCTCATCCAACACCTTGTATGTCTCTCTGTTGTAGAACTTATCACACTGTGTATAGGTGTCTGTTTATTTGTCTATATTGGACTAGAGCATGAGCTCCTCAGTGTCAGGGACCAGTTTCTCATTCATCTCCATGTATCTAGGACTTAGTGCCGGGTTTGTCATTCAGCAGACACTTGAAAATACATGTCGAATGAATGGGTGAATAAATGAATGTATTAACATAGATGTGTGGAGGGAGGGAGGGAGGCAGGAAGGAGGCTGGGTTGGATGGCTGGAAGGTCTTGTCAGTGAACAGAGGGAACCTGTGGGTGGGTACCAAGGTTTATTTTGATTATAACTGAGCCCTTGAGATCTTACCCACTATGGAAGATGCTTAGAAAGGAAACTCAGGCCTGGGGGCGGCAGGGGCCCTCCCCAGACCCTTTGGTATGAATTTCATTTTTCTGCGCTTCTGGGAACAGGTACTCAGAACCCCAAGAGGTGCTTCTCAATGGTTCCTTTCTCATCTTCCCTAAATACCTCCAGGACCCCAGCCCCAGTCATATCTCAGCCATTGTGCCTTTTCTGGATCTTTGGGCTAGCTTGCAGGGCATTCTACATTTATCGAACCTTCCAGATACCTGAGAATAAGGGGAATACCTATGGGGTATGGAGTCCTACAGATTGGATTTCTAGTCTCTGTTCTACCTGCAATTACTTCTCCTTTCTAAGTCTTAAATCCATACCTGTCTTAGGCTGATAATGATACAATATGTCATTATCTGCAGGGAGGACATGTGGGAATACCCTGTAAGCTAGTACTTGGTAGGATCTTAGTATGTGAAATCCCTCAGAGGAAGGGTTCAGATACCCAGGAACCTAGCATGATTACTGGGAGCAAAATGATAAGAAATATAGTAACCACTGTGGTCTCTTTTGGCCCTGAGCTAACTCAGAGTCAGCAGAGTAGGGAGAATATATTCTGAGTGCCAGAGCCCTCATTTTCCTCTTTGATGCCGTGACTCGTGGCGTGTTGGCTGGCACCCCTTGCCTGGCCTTCTCCAGCTCCCTGCATCGCTCCCCAGGCTGCACAAGGCCCAAGAGGAGCATCGCACAGTGGAGGTGGAGAAGGTACATCTGGAGAAGAAGCTGCGTGACGAGATCAACCTGGCCAAGCAGGAAGCCCAGCGGCTGAAGGAGCTGCGGGAGGGTACTGAGAACGAGCGGAGCCGCCAGAAATACGCAGAGGAGGAGTTGGAGCAGGTAGGAGAGTGTACTGTTTCCTGGACACCCTGGGGTGGAGGGTGGGAAGAATGCAGGGCCAACAGTCCGGCTGGAATGTTTCATGTGCGAGAACTTTGAAATATGGCTCAAAGAATATCTTCGGGAGTCACTAGACTCTTACTGATAATAGTGGAAGAGTAAAAAAAAAAATGGTCACTTCGGTTTTCAAAGACTAGGGGATAACGGGGGATAACAGTTATTTTGTTCCTTAAAAAAATTTTTTTTAATGTTTATTTTAGAGAAAGAGCGCAAGCAGAGGAGGGACAGAGAGAGAGGGAGACACAGAATCCAAAGCAGGCTACAGGCTCTGAGCTGTCAGCATGGAGCCCAACATGGGGCTCGAACCCACCAATTGGGAGATCATGACCTGAGCCGGTCGGCCGCTTAACTGACTGAGTCACCCAGTCGTCCCTATTTTGTTCCTTTTTTATTGAGCTATTACATAAAGTGTACCAGTCATTAATATACGGCTGGAAAGCTTTCACATAAGCATGTACCTATATAACTAGCATCCAGAGGAAGATAAAGAATATCTTTTAAGCAACCTAGAGGGCTCGCTTTTGCTTCTCCCTGCCCCTGTCAATATTCCACCAAAAGGTAACTACGGTCATGATCTCTAAACTAGATTTGTTTTACATGAATTTGAACTTCATATAAAAGGCACTATATGGTATTTTTCTTCATGTTTGGTTTCTTTCACTCAGCATTACGTCTGTGAGAGTCATCCATGTTACCGAGTGTGGTGATAGTTGGTTTATTTCCATTGCTAAGTAATCATTCATTGTATGAGTATACTTTAAATTATTTATCCACTCTCCTGTTGGTAGACATTTGAGTCGTTTGCATTTCTTTTTCTTTCCCTTTTATGAATAACACTGCTATGGACTCTGTCGCATATTCTCTTAGCATAAACACTTATTTCTGTTAGCTATATAATAAGGAATTTATATATTTAGCTTTGTTAGAAACTTCTAGTTTTCCAAAATGGCTGGACCAGTCTATACTAGCACCAGCAATGTGTAAGAGCTATAACCTTAGTATTTTTAGGCTTTAAAAATTTTTTTTTTACATTTTATTTATTTTTTGAAAAAGAGAGACAGAGCCCTAGTAGGGGAGGGGCAGAGAGAGAGAGGGAGACAGAATCCGAAGCAGGCTCTAAGCTCTGAGCTGTCAGCACAGAGCCCGACGCGGAGCTTAAACCCATGAACTGTGAGATCGTGACCTGAGCCAAAGCCAGATGCTTCACCAACTGAGCCACCGAGGCACCCATTTTTAGGCTTTTTAATTGTATACATTCTGGGATCTAGAGGTATTTCATTGTGATTTTAATATTCATTTTCCTAATGACTAATAATAATAAACACCTTAAATTGATAAATTTATTGACCATTTTATTTGGGAATCTCTTCTCATTTTAAAAAATTGTGTTACCTGTCTTCTTCTTAATTTGTAAGAGTTCTTTATATATTCTAGATGTAAGTCTTCCTGTATAGATATATATATAATGCAAATATTTTCCCAGCCTGTAGCTTGCTTTTTTGCTCTCTTAATATTCCTTTTAATGAACAGAAGGTCTTGATTTTAATGAAGTCCATTTAATCAATCTTTTTTTAAGTGGTTGGTACTTTCTGTGGCCTACTTAAGACATCTTTCCCAATCCCCAAAGATATTTTTGTAAATTTTCTTCTCGAAGCGTTCTTGTTTTACTTTTCACATTTAGGTTTGTGGTTTATTTCAAATTAGTTTTTGTGTATATGAGGTAGGAAGTCAAGGTTCTTTTTTTTTTTTTCAGGTATTTAATTCTGTTCTGTAGTTTATCTGTCCTTAAAGCACATTGTCTTCTACTAAGTCTCAATATCGGTAGTAAGTTCTCCAGCTTTGTTCTTCAAGATGGCCTTGGCCATTCTAGTTTCTTTGCGCTTCCATAATAAGCTTGTCATTCCACCACTCCTCCCTACTCCCCCTCTTGCCAAAAGAAAGCCTCGCTGGGATTTTTATTGGTTTTATATTAGGTCTATAGATTAATGGGGGGGGGGGAAATTGACATTTTAACCAGATGATTCTTGCAGTTGATGAGCATTGTTTATCTTGTCACCTATTTAGGTCTTTTAAAATTTCTCTCAGCAATGTTTTGTAGTTTTCGGTGTAGAAGGCTTACACTTAAAAAAATTTTTTTAGGGGTGCCTGGGTGGCTCAGTTGGTTAAGTGTTGACCGTTGATCTCAGCTCAGGTTTTGATCTCAGGGTGTGAGTTCAAGCCCTGTGTTGTGTTGGTTCCACACTGGGCATGAAACCTACTTAAAAAAATTTTTTTTTATTTGCTCTTATTTTCCTAGCTTTTTTTCTTTTTTTTAGGATTTTATTTTTAAGCAATCTCTCTACCCAACACGGGGCTCAAACTCACAACTCCCAGGTCAAGAGCCGCGTGCTCCACTGACTGAACGAGTCAGGCGCCCTTTATTTTTCTAGCATCTTGAGGTAGAAAATTAGGTTATTGGTTTTAAATCTTTAATATTTTCCAACAGAGGCATTTAGAGCTATAAATTTCAAGCTCAGCACTGCTTTAGCTGCTGCATTTACTAAGTTTTGGTATTTCATACTTTCATTATCATTCATTTAAAAAGATTTTCTAGGGGCACCTGGGTGGCTCAGTTGGTTGAGTGGCCGACTTCAGCTCAGGTCATGATCTCACGTCTGTGAGTTCGAGCCCCGCATCGGGCTCTGTGCTGATGGCTCATCAGAGCCTGGAGCCTGCTTCGGATTCTGTGTCTCCCTCTCTCTCTGCCCTTCCCCTGCTTGTGCTCTGTCTCTATGTCTCTCAAAAATAAATAAATGTTAAAAAAAAAAAAAAAGATTTTCTAATTCCTATTGCAATATTTTGAGGGGGGACTCATGGTTATTTAGGAAAAGTATGTCGATTGATTTTCAAACACTTGGGGACTTTTCCAGTGATCTTTCTCATTGATTTCTAATTTAATTTCACTGTGGTCAGAGAACATATGCTGTATATTTTCAGTTCTTTCAAATGTGTTGAAGCTTGGTTTATGTAAACAGACCAAACAATACAATGGAAAGGTGAAGAGTGTCAGATTAGATAAAAAAGAAAAAAAAAACAACCCAGCTATCTGCTATTTATAGGAGACAGGCTGTAAAAATAAAAAATGGATGAAAGTAAAAGGATGAGAAAAGATACACCATACAAACACAGAGCAAAATAAAGCAGGAGTAGCTATGTTACTATCAGACAAAGTAGGCTTTAGAGCAAGAAGTGTTACTACGACAAAAATGGACATTTCGTCATGATAAATGTGTGAATCCGACAGTAACATAACAACACTTAATTTGGATATATCTATTCTCTGCTATCAGAGGCATTGGGGAGGGTCACAGTAGCAGTAATGGATCACATCCTGTTGACTGCACAGGTTCGGGAGGCCCTGAGGAAAGCAGAGAAGGAGCTGGAATCACACAGCTCATGGTATGCCCCAGAAGCCCTTCAGAAGTGGCTGCAGCTGACACACGAGGTGGAGGTGCAGTACTATAACATCAAGAAGCAAAATGCCGAGAAGCAGCTGCTGGTGGCCAAGGAAGGGGTGAGGCCTGCCTTCCCACCACCCTCTTCTCTTCTCCATGCCCCCTCCCCTCCCCTGCCCTTCCTCCTCTCCGCCTCTCTCTATCCCTCCTGTCGGACAAAGAGATATCCTGGTGCTGGGCTTCCATTTCTTTTCCTGATCTGTAGTTCCTGATGATGTCCTCAAGTTTCTGGAGGAGGGGATGAGGGTGTGGGTGTACTCCTACCTGCCTTCTGGAAAGATGAAGCAAGTGGAGGCAGGTAGAGGGAAAATGCTACCAGCCCCAGCCCGCCATGGGCCAGAACCCTTCCGGGGCTGGGGAACCGTCAGGGGATCCCACTGCTCTTTGCCTCCATTTTCTTTCCTCTCCTGCTCTTTTCCCTCCCCTTGCCTTCCTTTCCCTTCTTCTCTTCCTTTCTCTCGTGCAGCCTAAGCTGTGTTAGGAGGAGGGGGACCCAGCCACTGAAAGGCATTTCTCATTTTCCAACCTCTAATCCCTACTCTGTTTAAGCTGAGGACCTCATCTTTGCAGGCCGAGAAGATAAAAAAGAAGAGAAACACACTCTTTGGCACCTTCCACGTGGCCCACAGCTCTTCCCTGGATGACGTAGATCACAAAATCCTAACTGCGAAGTAAGTAGCACCTGATGCCCAGCTCTGGTAGTGTCCACCCCAACCTCGGAGTTGGAGGGTGTGCAGAGTCTCCAACCCCAGTTCTGCTTCTTCACTGGAGGAGCGGCAGCTCGGGTGTCCTGCCCCGGCCTTTATCCAGCTCCCACCTTGCTCTTAAGTTTTTGATTTAATTGTGTTTCTTATGTGCACCAATTCCCCCAACCTGTTCCTCCAAGAAGCCTCGTTCCCATTGGGGCTCCCAGCCGCCTGTGGCTTCAATTCTCTTCCGTGTGCTCCAGGCAAGCTCTGAGTGAGGTGACGGCAGCACTGCGGGAGCGCCTGCACCGCTGGCAGCAGATTGAGATCCTCTGTGGCTTCCAGATCGTCAACAACCCTGGCATCCACTCCCTGGTGTCCGCTCTCAACATCGACCCCAGCTGGATGGGCAGCACGCGCCCCAACCCTGCCCACTTCATCATGACCGACGACGTGGACGACATGGATGAGGAGATTGTGTCACCCTTGTCCATGCAATGTAGGTGACCTCTCGGGTGGGGATGAGGGAAGGAGCACCGGTTGAGAAGTGATTGGCCACTGCTGTGCTTAGAACAGCATTTGGGGCGGAGACCAAGGAAGGTAGTTCAGCCCACGGCCTTGGTTCCTCAAGCACAGCTCACGTCAGGATATTCCCCCACAGATGTGCTCTTGGTGTTTTTTCCTTGCTCTCTGCTGTCCGCCCCTCTGGGTCTATTGTGTGAAGTGTGTCTCCCTTCACTCTTTGTGGTTTTTAAATCCCTTTGTTCTCCTTTTTCTCCCCCGTGTGCTTTTATAAAAACAATCTCCTTCAGTGGTTCATTATATCAAAATGGTATTCATGTTGGCTCTTTACCGCTTTTATCTGTTTTCATTTTTACATTTATTCTTAACTGCTCAGGTGGATGAATGGAATGATACCTCTTTCTCTCTTTTTGTGTGAGGCCCCATAAAGCAGTAGTCCCTCAAAGGGATATAGCCCTAAATCCTCCAAGCCAGAAAGACATTCTTGTCCCGGAGGGACCTCCTGCACAAGCATGTCTGGCTTTCCACCTGAATTCTTGGACCTCCGCAGCACCCTTTCCTGGGCCTTCCCTCCCCCTTTCCTCCCCTCAAGTGGCGAGAGCTGAGTAGAGCAAAGTCAAAGAGGCAGCTCTCTGTGGGAACTCTTCGGTGAATGAGGGGCTGACCCCTTAGTGGCCCAGTTGAAATTTTCTCTGGATCAGAGGCTATTTTAGATAAATAGAATAGACCTTTATGGAAAAACTGTTGTCTGGGGCCCATATCCCATGGGGCTGGCTTAAGGGCCCACTTTCAGAAAGCCAGATTCTGTCACCAGGCTGGACTCCAGTTCCAGACAGGATTTATCTGTAAATTTGTTCAGCAATACTTTGCCTCTGGCCATGCTGCTCTGTCACCCTGGTCTGATATTCTATCAGGGCTAATCAAAGGCCCAACCAGGTGAGGATCACTGGCAGGCAAGGCTCCTGTGTTCCCTGGGATGGGAGGGATCTTCATTAGCTCTGAGCTAGCCAGTCCTTGTCCCGGCTCTCCCCTTATCCCACGGAAGGGTGGGCTGAAGCCCTCTGTAAATCAGATTCTCTTCTCCTTTTGGCCTGGCTGTTGGAACCTAGATGCTGCCTGGCTGATGGGGCGTAGGTTCAGTGACCGCTCTCTCTGCTCGACATCCGCCGGCTCGGATGATCAGTCCCTCTGGAAATACCCGGGTTTGAGGAGCCCCTTCGGGGCTTTTGTTTTTCCGACTTTTGGGACTAAACCAACACTCCTACCCCTGAGCTCCTTCTCCTGCCTGCCTCAGTCCCCTGCCTGCACCCTCTATTCCCTCGGCACTGTCCCTACTAACTGCAGGGAGAGGTTCGGGGGTGAGAAGAATCAGCCTGCTTACCTGAGGGCTGGCAAGAAAATACTCATAGTGATGGAAGGCTTGGGCTCTGCTTCAGCCCAGCTAGGCAGAAGTCCTGGTGGCCCTTCTTCCAGCTGGGCTGGGATGGAAAGAGAGAAGGAAAGATCCTTCCCTTCTTTTCTCTTTTTCATGTTTCTCCCTTTTCCTCTCCCCCCACCCTTTACTTCTCCCTTTGCCTCTTCCTGTTCCACGCTGCTTCTTCTTCTTCCGCCTCCCTTTCGATGCCTTGAAAGCCACCAGCCATAGAAGCCCTGCCTCCCTAGCTCTCCATCACTGCGGACCTGTGTTCTCTCCCTTGTGGCCCCTCCGTGGCTTCTGGCACCCGTGTCACCTGGCTCTTTCTCCCATCTTTAGGGAAAAGGTGGGGAGGCCCATCTCTCAGGGTAGAGGAGAAAAAACAAAGATAGAAATTCTGTTTTCAGCTGGAGCTGGAAGTGAGCCCAAGAGGGACGCTCTAGCACATCCCAAGTTACCTGGTGCCTGTATACCCCTTCCCTGGGCGTGGCGGCCATCATCTTCCAAGAGACTAATTGGCAACATTATTCCAGGAGCTCGCTCTGTGTTGTCTGCATGCTTGTTAGAAGAAATTTGGAAGTGAAAAGTGCCAATACAAGCATAAGAAAAAGGCACACCTAGTCCCACTGTATTTGAACATCTTTTTTCCTACAGTCTTCTGTGAAATTTTTAATCATTTTTTACGTGGTCAAGATAATGACTAGTACTGTTTGTTGAGTGCCATGAACTATGTCAGGTACTTTAAATACACTCTCTTGAAGCGTCACAACAACCCTGCAGGATTTCACAAACTAGGACTCGAAATAGGGAAGTTAGTTGTGCAAGGTCACAGCTACAAGTGGGAAGGCCTCCTCTCAAACTCTAGTCTTTTGTGTTCCATAGCTCAAGGTATTTCTTTTATATATCATTTTGTCTCCTTTTGTTTCCCCTGAGCATTTTCATAGGTATTTTTGTATGTTTTTCAAATCTTAAGCAGCATTTTTAATAGCTATATAGTCTTCTAGCAATCAGATATATTATCATTTTCCCCGTTTCGATTTTATGTGTGTTTTCATACAATTATTAATACTCATGTGATGAGCATGTTTGGGTATAAATCCTTGTCTGAACTGTGAATTACTTCCTGAGGTTGGCTTTCTAAAAAGGCTGGTTCTTAGTGCTCTCCCGGACCTCGCCCCACACCCCCCTCCCACCCTGCCCGGCCTGTTTCCTCCCACTAACTGCCCTGCCTCTCCTTTCTAATAATATTGGCCCTCGGTATCCTTCCATTGCAGTTGCCACTAAAACTGACCTGGGCACCTCATCTTCAAGTTCCCTTTCCTTTTAGGACCCCTGGTGGGAGGTTTTCGGGAGGAGGTGCCCCATTCTCCAGATTGGGCACCAAGGGCCGAGTGGTCTGCAGCAAGCATTTCTCCAGGGGCAAACCTGCTTGGCTGCCAGCCCCGAGGAGGCTGGCCCCTCCTCACACTTTCTTTACTCTCCTTGCAGCTCCTACCCTGCAGTGCAGTGTCCGGCAGCGCCTGACGGAGCCACAGCACGGCCTGGGATCTCAGAGGTTGGTAGAGGGCGAGGCTGGCCACTTCTTGACAAGCCGGGTCTCTCTGCGGCGAATGCGCAGCCTTTCATCGGGACAGTCTTTCAGTTCTGAAGGCCACGGGACCAGCTCTCCGTCTGCCTCTGCTTCTTCTTCCTGCTCCTCTGCCACCACCGCCACCTCCTGTACCACCACCACCACCACCACCTCCACCTCCACCACCTCCATCACCACCGTCCATGTCCACCCTGTCTATTACCACCACAGCACTTCCTATTTCCTCCAGATGGAGCCCTACCCTGACCCACCCCCTGCTGACAGCACCGCTGTGATGCCTGGGCATTCAGAGAGCTTGGGGTATCGGCTGTCTCTCTTCTCTTTCTCCCCTTCCTTGCCTTTCTGCTGCCTTTACCTTGGTCTCTGCCTGCTGGCTGCTGCTTGGTCAGCTGTGGGGGGGTGGTGTGTGTATAGTGGGGCATCTTCTCCTGGTCCTGTCCTTTCCCAGCCCTGGGCTCCTTCTTAAGGTCAGCCTAACTCCCCACAACTTTGTTCCCTTCTCTGTTTGGGGTTTTGCTGACTCAAAAAATGAGTACAACGCCCCTCCCTCACGGTCCTATTGCACTTTTGCCTAAACTATGCACTTTCACATCCGTTGTTTCGATGGAGTCTTTACTTCCTTTACTTCTTCAATAGAGCATTTACTGATACCTGCTCTGGGCCAGGCTCTGCTGGGCATGGGGATTCATAGATGATAAGATACAATCCCAGCCATCAAGACTCACAGTCTGGTCCGGGAGAGGTACATAAACAGTTACGGAACAGTCTGAGAAGTGCTATGGGGGTGCTGAGGAGGGAGTGACTAACAGTGTGCACCTGGGTGGAACGCTTCACAAAAGAGGTGACATTTGTGCTAACACCCTGTGTGCAGGAAAAGGAGGAAGTGTAGTCGAGGCAGAGGAAGGCTTAATGTGCAGAGGTGTAGAGGTTCAAGAGAATATGATGTATTTGTGGTTAGAACCTTGGGCGTGTGTTGGTGGGAAGGGGTGGCAGATGAGGCTAGGAGGAGGAAGGGCTCTGAGAGGCTTGGGGCTTGGGCATCACCTTTTAGGAGATGGAGAATTGCCAAAGGGTTTTAAAAAGGAAGAGAATCATGGGGTGCCTGGGTGGCTCAGTTGGTTGAGCATCTGACTCTTGACTTCAGCTCAGGTCACGATCCCCAGGTCATGGGATCCAGTCCCACATCGGGCTCCATAGTGAGCGTGGAGCCTGCTTGAGATTCTCTCTCTCTCTCTCTCTCTCTCTCTCTTCCTCCCTCCCTCCCTTCCTTCCCTTGCTCCTCTCTCCAGCTTGTGTGCTCTTTCTCTCTTAAATAAAAATAAGAGAATCAGATTTGCACCTTAGAAATAACATTTTCATGGCCTATATCAAGAAGGGAAGGGGGGACTACAGAAATCTGGAAGTCACCAAGGTAGACCAGTAGGGGAGGTAGTGAGGTCTAGGCATTGGAAAGGAGAGGTTTAATTTGTTAACTGGCTGAGAGGGGAGGAGGAGAAGCAGGTGTCTAGGTTGACACCCAGGTTTCTAGCTGAGGTGGCTGAATGGATGTAGTAACCTTCACGGAATTAGGGAACTGAAGACGGGAAATGGGTTCAGGGGTTTTGGACAAGAAAAGTTTTTTGTGGTAATTTTTTTTTAATGTTTATTTATTTCTGAGAGAGAGAGAGAGAGAGGGTGTGTGAGGAGGGGAGGGGCAGAGAGAAAGGGAGACACAGAATCCGAGCAGGCTCCAGGCTCTGAGCTGTCAGCACAGAGCCCGACGCGGGGCTCGAACCCACAAACCGCAAGATCATGACCTGGGCTGAAGTCAGATGCTTAACCAACTCAGCCACCCAGGCGCCCCTAGGACAAGAAAAGTGTATAGGTGGGGCTGGCATAAAGTACTCACTTTCAGAATAGGAATTTAAGGTTCTGAGAAGTTAAGTAATTTTCCCCAGGTCCCACAGCTAATTAGGAACGGAACACAGAGTAGAACTTGACTTTCCATTCCATGCACTCTTTGGGTATTTTTGTCCTTCCACAAGGTCTCAATAAGTGAACTGTGTAATTGTTAGTGAAAGGCTTTCTCTCATAGCCTGCTCTAGTGGTTACCTCAGGAGATAGGCTAAGGTCAGAGATAAGAGAATTCACCTTGCCCGGAACGAGCTTAGGGGAGACTCAGAAAGTCCCTCTCCTCTGGAGGGATGGCTCATCTTTGAAAAGTTGAGACTCGACCAACGCTGGCCTCAGGGCTGCAGCCTGCTGATGCTGTTGCCGACTTCTGGTTGTGCCAGCCTCTATAGATAGCTCTGTTAGCCTTGAAGGCTGTTCCTTTGTCTCTCACGAAGGGACCACCTTTGCTAGCACTTTCACCCTGCAGAGTGGCTCATCTTCATTCTCATCCTCATTTTCATCCAGAAGCCTAGGCTGGGAGACTGCCCCTCCCAATAACAGGTGGAGAGGGCTGGATTGGGGTCTGGGGCACTAGGGGATGCTGTGAATCTCATGCTCCAGGGCCCAAGCTGAGGGCAGTGGGGAGGGAGGGGGGGAGGTACATGCACCCACCTGGCCTGTTCACTACCTAATTTTCTTTTGCACCATGCACCAGAGGATCGTCTCTAAAGACAAACAGGCTCTCTAGTAAGGTTAGTAGCTTGGTATGGGAGCCCAAGGCAGCCCAGCCTTTGGGGAGGGACACCCCCTGGCGCCTGAGTATCTCAAAGACCCAGGGAGGGAAAGTGAGCTTGCCTCAGCAGGACTTTTACCTCCAGGGTGTGACACCCAGGCTTCCTCCAGGCTCTTTTCTTGCATTGGAGGGTCTTAGCTTGTAATTGATGAGAAGGCATGGAGGGATGGGCATCAAGGCCAAATGTGGCTATGGGCCATGTAAGGCGGGGAGGGCCCCCAACCCCCTGACCACTCTTCTTGGCATGAGAAACATAGGCTCCTGGGGTCCTCACCTCATCAACGTAGATGGGCCCCTTCCCAGTGCTGCTGCTCCCCAGAACTGTCTCAGCACCTTGCTCAGTGGCTCATACGTGTGTGGAAGAGGCAGGATATGGAGAGGATCAACTTGGAACTTAAGGAAACGAGGGCACATTTAGATGGAAGAAAGGACGGTGTCAGATGCACAAAACCAAACATTAGACTGAATATTAGTAAACAGGAGACTATGTGGCTGAAACAGGATTTGTAGAATGGAATTGGAGCTGGGATTGTTCTCTGCTGTTCCTTGTCTCCAGGAAGACACTGGCCCATGGATAGCTGCTTAGTTAGTTGTTTCCTGTTGAGAATTAACCCTCCAAGAGCTATGAGCCAACCTTCTGCTTTTGCCTATTTTAAGGGCCCGGTGCCCTCCCTAATTTTTGACCCCCAGCCTCCTCCTTTCCAGATCCCGTGGTGCTCTCCCCTCCCACTCCTGACTCTTTCCCTTTGGCTTCCTGACTTGGATGTTTAAGCGTTTCCCTTAGCCCTCTCCTCTGCCTCTACCGTGGGTTGTCAGGCCCTGGAAAAGCAGAGGGAGGGTTAAGGGACTGACAGGGGACCCCCATATTTACCCTTTTGTCTGTAGAGGCAGGAGAGGAGGCATCGAGAATTGGTTCATAGGCCTTCTTAGGAGTAGCCAGCCCCTTCGGGGTCTCAGCTTTCTGGACTAACCTCGGTGTGTGCATGTCCAGGGTGCAGTGCCACATCCCCAAACTCAGCCTTGCAAAGAAGCCTCTTGTGACTGGCCACATATATAGGTCTTCCAGCTTGACTGGCCTCATCATCTTCATTCCCACAATACTTCCTACATTTCCAAGTGATTTGCCAACATACCTGATCCTCCAAACAGCCTTGCAAGATCACCAAATTGGTATTATCTTCATTTGGCCAAAACTGAGGACCAGCAAGGTTAGATGACTTAAGTTTAAGGTCACACAAGCAGCCTCAGGCAGAGGTGGAAATCGAACCAGACCTTCTGACTTCTAGTGGCAGCTCTTCAGAACCACTGCTACTTAAAAGACCAATGTCCTGTTTCTGCACCTGCCTACACTGTCCCTCTCACAGAGCTCTGAAAAAGACCCCACCTTTCCAGCTGCCAGCCGACTTTGGCTTGAACTCCAAAACACTTCTCTTGTGACCCACTTTGAGTCCTGTGAGAGGGTTGAAAGAGGCAGCATCCTGGCCTTTTGGGGTGGATAAGGGATTGTTTGCAAGGCTGTTCTAACCTTCTCCTCCCCAGCCTGGGTCAGGCCCACTTACTGCATGTGCCCTGTTCCCTGGGGCTTGGCCCAGACTGGATGTATCCCAGGGTGTGACAGGAGTCTGTGGGGGAGGAAGTCATGGAAAATGGTGACTCAGAGCAATATGTGGGCTCTGTGTCGGCTTAGGGTTGAGTCCTAAGAAATCTACCCAACTGTGGGAAGGAAGAGATTTTATTAAGGATGCCTGGGGAATTTCAGACTATGGTTGCACCAGTTTAGGGCCTGGCCACTCAGCAGGGTGGGGGCCCATCACTAGAAAGCCCTTTGCTAGACAGATGATGGTATAATGATGTTTGGTTTTGCTTCTTGTTTGTCTCTTTTCTCTCCACCACTCTTCCCTTCCTTTTTTTTTTTTTCTCCCCTTGTCCTTCTTATTTCTGTCTGCTTTTCCTTTTGCCTTTTTCTCCCTGCTCTGACTCTCCTCTCCCTGTCTCTTCCCCCACCTGTCCCCATTCCCTTTTCCTGCCTCCTCTCTTATCCTGTACTTAACGGCCTACTCAACTTCCTTGTTTCTCATCCTTCTCTCTCACCCGCCTGCCTGTTCGTCCTCTTTTCTCTCTCCTGCCCCTCTTTGCATCCCCATTCCCTTCCCCCTCCTTGTCTTCTCATGCTGTTCCTCTCCCCTCTTCACCTTCGCCCCATCCCCCTATCCTGTCTGTGTCCCTTTCTTCCTCTCTGCCCTGTCTTGCAGGGATTTGACCCTTTCCGATTCGGAGTCCTCCCTCCACATGAGTGACCGCCAGCGTATGGCCCCCAAGCCTCCTCAGATGGTCCGTGCTGCAGATGAGGCCCTCAACGCCATGACTTCCAATGGCAGCCACCGGCCGATTGAGGGGGTCCACCCCGGGTCTTTGGTGGAGAAACTGCCTGACAGCCCTGCCCTGGCCAAGAAGGCACTACTGGCGCTGAACCATGGGCTGGACAAGGCCCACAGCCTGATGGAGCTGAGCCCCTCAGCCCCACCTGGTGGCTCTCCACTTTTGGATTCTTCCCGTTCTCACAGCTCCAGTTCCCCAGACCCAGACACACCATCTCCGGTTGGGGACAGCCGAGCCCTGCAGGCTAGCCGAAATACACGCATTCCCCATCTGGCTGGCAAGAAGGCTGTGGCTGAGGAGGATAATGGCTCCATTGGTGAGGAGACAGACTCCAGCCCAGGCCGGAAGAAGTTTCCCCTCAAAATCTTTAAGAAGCCTCTTAAGAAGTAGGCAGGATGAGAGCGGCAGTGGCGGGACAGCTTGCCCTTCCCTGGTCTTCTGCCTCCCTTTCCTCCCCTTCCAAGATCCCTGGCCCCTAGAGTGGGGCACGGGAGGGGCTGGCCCAGGGGTCTCGGCACTGTACATACCTGCCCCCCTCATCCTTGGGTCCTTCGACATTATTTATTAACTGACCACCATGGCCTGCCTGCCCTGCCCTCCCACCCACGGGCTGCTGCCGCCACTCCCTCTCTACTTCAGTGCATGTCTTAGTTGCCGTCCCCTCAGCTCCCAGCTCCACTTCTGGGGTCCAGCTTCTGTCTCTGCTGTCCCACTTTTGAAGTTTGGTTTCTTGTTTCTCTCTGTTTCCTGCTTTCAGGCTCCTCCCTCCCACCACTCCCCAACTTCCCCTAGCAGCTTGGGGGGAAAGATAGGAGGAGTAACTTCTGACATCTGTGCCTCAGACCTGTTCCACCCCATCTACGATGGTTCTGTTTGCCTCAGACTGGGGCGCACCTAGGGCCTAAGACTTAAGGTTTGTTCTTTGGGAGTGTGGTGGGCCAGAAGGAAACTTGGCCTGGAGCTCTCTTGAGCCTCCAGGGGTCCATGAGGGAGTGGAACACATTCCCAGAGAATAAGCTACTAGAGGATTTTGAAGAGAGGCCAGGCTAAGGGGTAAGTTGGGAGAGACTCCTCTCAGTTGGGGGATGAGTAGATGCCAGAGTTGTGGGCTACAAGGCAGTCACCTTTTCTCTCTTCTCTCACCCACACCTGCCTCTTTCCTATCTCTGCTCCCCCACACTGCAGGAGGGTTTGACTGTGAGAGGTGCTGCCCAAATGCTCCCCAAGCATCAGTACTCCTGGAGCTCAGGACAAATGGCTCCCCTGGCCATGGGAGGAGCCTCAGCCATGATACAGGGCTCGAACAGGGCTCTGAAGTGGTTGGGCAGGATATTGTTGCATTTGAACCAAAAAATATTTTTAAATTGAAAAAAGAAATCTCCTGAATTTCCCAAGTGCCTGCACCACATACTCCCCTTGTCAGACCCCATTTTCATGTTATTGCATAGCTTGGGCCAGAGGCTCAGAAAGGACACAGCTGGTTTAGGGAAGGGGGTGGCTACGGAAGATGGTGTAGGTGAAGGCAGCTGTGTGACCTCTTCCCCCACACCCTTCACACTCTCTAGACAACTCTGTCCCTTACCTGTTTTTGCTATGGCTGTAAAGGTATTTTCCTGTTGCCCCACTCCCTCCCACGCCTTTACTCTGGGATCCTATTTTGGGCCTGGGGTGCAGGCACCTGGGGCTGGTCTTAGGAGGGTGCTAGGCTGCACACTGCCTTGTACCCCCTGGGCACCCTCACATGGGTTTTTCTGTGTTATTTCATAAGACTCTTTGAAGTCCAATAAAGCATGTAGGAGATTTTAACCTCTGCTGGCTTTGACTCTCATTGTGTTCTCTGGCATTGCAGACAGGGTGAAGGAGAGACTATTTCTCCTTGGCCAAGGAAAAAAATGAAACTAATACATGTACCCAAACGCTCTCTGGATAGGGTTACTAGATGAAATACAGGACGCCTGCCTGGTTAAACTGGAATTCCTGATAAATAAGAACTTTTTTAGTATAATTATGTCCCCTGCAACATTTGGGATACATTATTTTTTGTTTGCTCAATCTTGCAACTCCATCCATCTTTTATCCTATGGCCTTGCCTGTCACCTTTGACTTTTGGAATTACTTCATAGGGAGCTGGGAGTGTATCCGGAGGGCAGCGAGGAACCAATAAAAGGTTTTAGAGAGCGATGCCACATGAGCTTTCATAAAAATTAGTTTGCGTAGCTCAAATCAGAAGCTTCTACATCAATGTTATATACTTCGTCTCTTACCCATTCTTACGCCCCACATTCAGTCACCAAGCACCATCCATTCTGCCTCCACAAGGCCTTATTGCTGACCCTGTATCTGCCACCACCCTCTGGAGAATTATAAAAGCCCCGCCCTGCTCAAAAGAGTTCCCATTCCATCAGGATAAAATCCAATGCCCTTGGCCTAGCAAGGCTCTCTTTCAAGGATTGAGTGCCAGATTTCCTCCGACCTAGAAGCGTGGGCCTCCCCGCTGTCTCCAGCTCTGGATCGAAGGCTACAGCCCACATCGGACAGCAGTCGGGTTATTATATTCTAACAGTCGTCAAGACAAGAAAGGGTTTTGGATGGCTGGGTTTTTATTTCAAAAATACCTGAACCATCTTGATTTCGGCGGGGGCGCGCCAACGAAGAGGGCGGGGCCGGGCCTGGCGGGTTCTACGCGCTGCGCGGGTTTCTCTTTCAAGAATCGGCTCTGCCCATACTCAACATGGCGGCGGGAGAACCGCGTTCCCGCCAGGCCTGCCCACATCCAATGTGACCGAGGGAAAGGCGCAGTTTCCAGGGCTCTGCCCATACCCAAGATGGCGGCTACCGGGGGCGAGGCTGACTTCGGGCTTTGCTAGCCCTGCCCACCGGCTAGGGCGCTGGCAGCGTCGAGTAACGTCATTCGAGCTCCGTCGCGCCGCTTTTGCGTCTCGGGTGGCGGGAGCGGGAAGGGGATTCGGATTGTCGCGCCTCCGCTCAGTGGAGGAAAGTGCTCTCTGGCCCCAAATCCAGTTCCCGCACCTGAGTACCCCCAGGAACCCGACCCTTCGTATCCTATTACCGTCTCGATCCCGCCGGCGCCTCGGAGCTGCAGTCCGTCTCGAATCCCTCAGCACCTCAGCCACTAGCCGCAATGCATGTGATCAAGCGAGGTGAGAGGCTGGGGAGGGGGCGGCGTGTTAGTGGGGAGCAGGTAAAGGGGTCGCGGGCTGCCGCCGCCCTTGCGCCCGGCGGCGCCCGCCCGCCTCCACCGCTTCCCGCCCTGCCCGCAGCGGCTTCCCGCCCTGTCAAGCCTGCTCGGTCTCTGGCCTGCGTCAGTCTGTCCCTCCCACCCCCCCACACGGCCTTCAGTATGAGCCCCCTCGGCTTTGTCATCCTGCCGCCTTTCTAAAGAATAATACCTTCTCTTTATCGGGTGGTTCCTGTGTGAGCCGAGCACTTTCCAGGCCGTGTTTATTAGCTCCTCTTCTCAGGTGAGGAATCTGAAGTGCAGAGAGAGATCCGGTGACTAACGCAAGGCCACCCAGTTAGTTGATGGTGAGGCCAGGGTTCGAACCCGTGACTAACAACGGAGTTGTATTGGAAAACCCTGGGGCTGGTGACCTGTCCTAGGGCCTGGGAGGAGCCGGAAAGAAGGGACTCTGCCTTGAACGGGCACCTTTCAGTTTCCCCGATCTCTTTTGTAGGGTGAGAAAGAACAGATCTTAAACACAGACATCCCTGGAATTTGCCCTTTGTAGGAGGTCTGTTACCATTTGCCCCTGGAGTAGTCCCAGAGGAGTTTGGGACTGGGACTAGTGATGTGGCCAAGACAACTTCTGACAGGATGGGGACTGGGAAGGGCGCGGCACTTGTGTTCTTTCTTCACAGTTATGTCCCGTTAGACTTGCTGAGTTCCCCCTTTTTGCCAGCCCCTTGCTTGGCAGTGTGAAATTATAAGAGGAGACCGTCCCTGCCTTTCCAAAAAGTTTAATCGGTTTGGGTAAACAAGAGCAAACATACGTTTAGCAGAGAACCGTAGGGGGCAAGTCCGAGCAAGTTTCAACTTGAATCAACTTGCCCCTGTTAAGGCAAAGTTACTTCAAAATTGTAGGCACTTAGTAAGTACTAGTTGGCTGGACATTTTGTCCACTAGGCTAATGAGTGTTTCAAAGATGGGAACTTTATGCCCACACTTAGCACATGACTTGCCATGAATAGGAATTCAAAGAATGAATGAGAATTATTGTAAAATATAGGATACAGAGGCGTCTGGGTAGCTCAGTGGGTTAAGCGTCTGACTTCGGCTCAGGTCATGATCTCACTGCTCATGGGGTCGGGCCCTGTGTTGGGCTGTGTGCTGACGGCTCAGAGCCTGGAGCCTGCTTCTGTGTCTCCCTCTCTCTGCCCCTCCCCCCACTGGCCATCTGTCTCGCTCTCTCTTTGAAAAATAAATAAACATTAAAAAATATATATGATATAATAAATGCTGTGGGTAGGCAGGTGGTCGATTTGGTTTTGTCCGGGTAGTTTAATAAAAGCCAAGAGATGGAGAAGTGGACAGTGGTGGCCCACCTTCCAATCTTTAGTATCTTGAGAACATCTTTCTCTGAAATTTCCTAGTCTTCCATTTTAGCTGATGAAACCAAAGACCAGAATACACACTGCCCTCTTATTGGTCCTTTCCTGTGAATAAGATGAGCATTTAGTTTTTTAGACCTTTAGAAAAAGGTACGGAAGGATGAGGATCCCCTTATGGTAAGTCTGTAACAAATATGAATTGAAAACTTGTGAACCTAAATGACTGGAGTAGGTAATACCTCTGTGTTGTATTTTTCACGTTCGGGCCCACTTTAAAATGCTGTAGTTTAAATGGTACTACCTACAACAAGCTCTGAAAGTCAGGGCTTATTTTGTTTCTCATTCCTTCGGAGAACATAATTTGATCCAGATGATTCTCTGCTAGATTCTGCCAGTGTAGCAGTCAGCAGGGCTTGTTAATAATATACAAAGTTGTACTTCAGTTTCTTTTATTTTTGACTTTTATGGGCTTAGGGTTTTTCTTTTTCCGCTCTCATTTTTGTTATGCCAATGAGTAGCAGACTAACTTCTGTAGTTTTTTAAATTTTAATTGTCCAGGTGGGCAACTGGCAGTCACCCTACTAGTATGGTACTCCCTGACTTATCCAGAGTTTTGCTTTCCACTGTTTCAGTTACCCGGACATCTAGGATCTGGAAACAGACGGTCCTCCTGAGTATTGTCAAAAGGTCAATAGTAGCCTAACTCTGCATCACAGGGCCTACGACTTTCACCTCATTTCATCCCATCATATAGGCATTTTATCTTCTCACATCATCACGGTACCTACCACAGATGTTTTGAGAGAGAGAGAGATCACATTCACCTAATTTTTATTATAGTGTATTGTTATAATAGTTTTATTTAATTATTAGTTATTGTTTATCTTTACTGTACCTAATTTATAAATTAAACTTTATCATAGGTCTGTGTATATAGGACAAAACAGTGTATATGAGGCTCAGGACACTTTCTGTGATTTCAGGCATCCTTTGGGTGTCTTGCGATGTATCCCTTGCTGCTAAGGGGATACTACTCTACTTACTCAATGTGCTTATATCTTGCTAAGCACTGTGAGAAAAATAATAGAGGAAGAAGGCAGCTCCATCTCCAGAGATCTTAAGGTTGTTAGGGCCATAGGAATAATCATACGAAAATTGTTAGGTAACAGAAAGAAATAGTAGATGAGTTTTTCTCTTGCTGTCTTAAGCTTTTTTTTTTTTTCTAATGGGAGAGGAGAGTATTGTATTCCTCAAGGAGATTAAGATTAAAGAATAAGATGGTTAAGAACCATTGCAATAAATGCAGTGTAGCTGACTGAGTTGTAAAGTGTGCTTTGGAATACAGTATAGGGTTTTCAAAACTTTGGGTTGTAACCCATAGTAAAAATTACATTTTACATAGTGACTGAGAACACACCAGTGTGCATGCGTGTGTGTGTGTGTGTGTGTGTTATTCATGAAATGAAAAAAAAATTTTCAAAGTAATTCCTTTTAAATCATCCACTTGTACTCTGATAACCACTCTTCTTTTCCAGATCTGTTCTCTAGCTCTCTCTCTCTTTTCCCTTCTTACCTCCCTCCCTGTTTTCTCCGTTCCTTCCTAATTCCCTTTACAGCCCACTGTATTATTTTATAAGTCTGTGTGGATACTCTGTAGGCACTGTGATTATGGTAGAGTAGGCAGAAGTGGTTCCTGTTTTCATAGATCTTAAAGTCAATTGATAAAGATAGACACATTTATTTTCATTATTATTTTTTTAAGTTTATTTATTTATTTAGAGAGCTAGTGATTGTGAGTGAGGGATAAGCAGAGAGAGAGGGAGGGAGAATCCCAAGCAGGCTCTGCTGTCAGCACAGAGCCCAAGGCACAGCCCAACACATGGCTCAATCTCAGGAACTGAGAGATCATGACCTGAGCTGAAGTCGGACGCTTAACCTACTAAGCTACCCAGGTGTCCCTTGTCTTAAGTTTTTTTTTTTTTTTTTTTTTAATGTTCATTAATTTATTTTGAGAGAGAGAGAGAGAGAATCCAGGCTCCATGCTTCCAGGGCAGAAGAGCCCGATGTGGGACTCAATCCCACAAATGGTGAGATCATGACTTGAGCTGAAACCAAGAGTTGACACTCAACCAGGCACCCCGTCTTAAGTTTTAAGGAATAATTCTGACTGCCCTCTGGGATAAAGGGAGGAACATCACTTGGGCAGTTATTGGCAAGAATCCAACTGATATTAATGTATGGGAAGAAGGGAAGACTTTCAGTGTAAAATCCCTACTTTTTGAAGATAAAAACAATAATTTTTTGATGAATCCGTTGAGGTCTGAACCTTTTATCTGTGAAATAGCATTTCATGTTCATCAGTTTTCAAAGTTCATGTGTTGATTACCTTTGATTCTTTGACATTGCTGTCTTATTAAGTGCTAACATGAATTGCACGATTTGATTCTTCAGATGGCCGCCAAGAGCGGGTTATGTTCGACAAAATTACGTCCCGAATTCAGAAGCTGTGTTATGGACTTAATATGGATTTTGTTGATCCTGTAAGTAAATGATTTATATTTACTTTTTACTAGTCTCTTATCTCTTTTATCATTCACTTGATATATATTTTGGTTTGCTATTTGGTTATCACCTTGGATATAAAATGTGAATTCATTGCTTAAAGCTTATTTTCTAAAAACCAAAAAACACAAAACTTGTTTTGTTTTCTAAGTTTTGGTCCTGTGAGTTCTTTTCAGAGAACTATCAAAGTGAGCAACGAGGGAAGCTTAACATTAACATTTCATAGTAAAGATTTCCTTGAGTAAATTATTTTATTCCTAAGTGGGAAAGCCTGTCGAAAAGCTTGTTTTGAGGTTATGGCCATTTGGATAAGAACTGGTTTGAAATTTGCTTTTTTGTTATCTATGTAGAAAGAATACATTTAAGTAATATAAAGTGGATTTCGTGGACAACATTTAAATAAAGGAGAACTATTCATAAGCTAGTTTTTCCTTTTTCTCATTTTTTGTAACTTTCCCTACTTGAGACCCTCATCGCTTCTTCCAGAGACTGTGGTCTCTAAAGTGTCCTCCTGGTCTTCCTCTAATCTTGCCCTCTTCAGATGCATCTTACACATAGCTTCCAACGTGATCTTTGAAACGGAGTCTGTAAGAACCCCTTTTCCAAACCCTTTCATCTTGCCCCAGCTTTGTTTAGGTATTTTATCTGTACTCTTGGGGCGCTGGTGCTGGCCTCATAGCATTATTCACATGATATGGAGATTCATTATATGTCTCTGTCCTCCCCTAGCATCAAGAGTGGGCTGTGTCTTGTGATATCCACAGTGCTTGGCATATATGTAATTGGACACTTGATAAATATTGAATTGACCAAATGTTCAAAAGAAAATTTTTAATAACAGAATATACGTATTATAAATTCTTTTATATTTAAGAAAATAAATAATATTACAAATAAATCATAAAATTTTAGGAATATAAATAAAATATATTTATATTTTACATTTACTTTTATATTTGGAATTCTAAACAGTACTTAGAATAATAGAATATTAAAGTTGGAATAAATCTGAGAGATCAAACTATTTCATCTTCCTGGATTAGAGATAAGAAAGTTCTAAAGACAAGAGGAGTGAGATGCACAAATGACTTGTTATTTTATCCTGAGTTCTGATTACCTGCCATGTAACACCAGAAACTATTCAGAAGACTTGACTTCTTTTACTGAACATAACTTATCACTTGGATCTGAGAAGAAATCAGGAGCGACTTGGGCTTAGGTATAATATAAGTAGAATTGATTATAAACTAATGATACACACACGCACACACCTTTTTTTTTGAAGGGGGCATGCTTTGGTTAACTGGGAAGTGCACTGATTTTCTGTTGGATTAAGGTGTCTTTTAAAGATTCAGTAAACACTCACATATGTACAACTTAGAGTTTGTTTTTCTTAAAAATATATGGTGCATTGTGTGTTTTAAAAAGGAGACCCTCTTCCAAGATGGTCTTGAAAACAGTGAAATACGGTGAAGTTGAATGGGATGTGGAGCAGAAGACTTAGTAACCATGGGCAAGTCCCAGTATCCTGAGCCTTAGTTTCTCATGTAAAGTGGCGATGGTAATAAGGCCCATCTCAGGTGGTGGCTGAAATGTTAGAGAAGATTATGAAAATTGAGCTACTTTGTAACTTGTGAAGTGCTAAAGAAGGAGTAATCATTAAATTATTTGATGAGTCGGCCTCAACCCTAACTTATACCTTTATTCCTTTAATTGGAATGATTGAAGTTTGATTCATTTGTTTTCTCATACTTGTCCTTAGGTAGAATTGGGGGAAAATGGGTAAGTACGTAGTTCACACCCTGGGCACAGAGGGAGAATTTGAATGAAAGATGAGGAAATACTTATAAAATCACTGGTTTGTTTTTAGCTATTTTCCTGTGAGACTATTAATCTTTATAAAAGCTATACTTGGATTTTCTATTTGTTTTTGGCGACACCTCTTCATTGCAAATGTAGTATGCATTGTCTGGTGGATCTATTGGTTTCTGAGTTCTTATTACTAAGTTTCCCGTAGTTTATTCTGAAAGAATAATTTTTCAGGAAAGGAAGTTGTCTATTTTGTTTTGATAATAAATTTGATTGCTTTATTCATTGCTCTTTTAAGGAGGCTAGTGGTTCTCGGAGAAGCTCGAGTAATTTTTGGTTTTGTTTTTATAGGCTCAGATCACCATGAAAGTAATCCAAGGCTTATACAGTGGGGTCACCACTGTGGAACTAGATACTTTGGCTGCTGAAACAGCTGCGACCTTGACTACTAAGCACCCTGACTATGCCATCCTGGCAGCAAGGATTGCGGTCTCTAACTTGCACAAAGAAACAAAGAAAGTGTTCAGTGGTGAGTCTGGAGGAAAAAGTTAGAATTCTCAGACAATTTATAAGGCTACTAAAATGAAACCTTAAATATCCAAAGAAAAGTTACATCTTACTTTAAAAATGTGCAAGTTAGTGGCAGAGAAGAGACTGGACCTTCTGTGTCTCCGTGCTGCTGCCAGCATGAGAAAGTCAGTGGATCCTTTTCTTCACTCTGTCTCTCTCTTTTTTTTTTTCTTTTTAAAGCCCATCAGTGGTTGGTGGTGGTGTGGTTGGAAAAATGAGTCATATTTATTGGCAAGTTCTGGGTTGAACAAAATGTCTTTTGTCACCATTAGCAAACATTTCATTCCATCACTCTCATTTTATAGCTCAGGGAATGTGGGCACAGGACAGTGAAATCATTTGTTCAGTGTATAAAAAGTGATACATGAAAAGTCAGCAGGTAGACTGAGAGTATAAGTCTTTTGGCTGTCAACTGCAGAGTATTACTTGGGGCTCAAATATCAGCCTCTTCATTGGATTTATTATATATATATTATATATACTGTATATTATATTGCAAGCATTATGTGTGCTTATATAAGTTTTATATGTAAATGCCACACTCTGTTATCTGCTATGAGGTCTTGAAGAACAAAGTGAGAGGGCTTATTGACTGTGTTTATAGAAATAAAATTCTTATGATGATAAATTATGAATTCAAAGTTGAGTTTCTATTCTGTTTGTATAAAAAACAGTTGCGATAATAATTTCTGCTTTTCTTTATTTTCACCCAATAATTCTCGGTGGGGTTAGTCATCAGAATCACTGGGGAATCTTTTTCACATTATAAGAGCCTATGTTTACTCTAACTCTGGAAGATGTTTCCTTAACTGAGGCGTTATTACATATTTATTCAACATGTATATGTTTATTGAGCACTTTCTAATCTAGGCTGTGAGGTAGGGTGGCATGAAACAAAGGGTGAGAACCTTTAGACTGTTATTCGAGGATTTAATTTGCTGTTAAGTGATTTCGACATTTATTTATTTATTAAAAATGTTTTTTAGATGTGATGGAAGATCTCTACAACTACATAAATCCACATAACGGCAAACACTCTCCCATGGTGGCCAAGTCAACACTGGATATTGTTTTGGCCAATAAAGATGTATGTATAATGCTTTTCTGGTGAAAAAATTTTTATAGATTCTTTTTTTTTTTAATGTTTGTTTATGAGAGAGAGAGAGAGAGAGAGACAGAGCACGAGCAGAGGAGGGGCAGAGAGAGAGGGAGACACAGAATTCGAAGCAGGATCTAGGCTCTGAGCTGTCAGCACAGAGCCCAACGTGGGGCTCAAACTCACAAACTATGAGATCATGACCTGAGCTGAAGTCGGAGCTTAACCAACTGAGCCACTCAGGTGCCCCTCTTTTTTTTTTTTTTTAAAGCTACAAGCACACTTAAAAAAATTTAAACACTATAAATAGTATAGGTAAAAAGTAATTCTCCTCTGAATCCTGTTTTCTAGAGAAAGAATGTTTTATCATTTTTAACTGTATTTTTCTAGAGCTATTCTATAATATATGTGTGTGTGTGTGTACCTGTTCATATATATTTTTCCTTTTAGTGGTAGTATACTATGCATACTGTTCTTGCTGATACTTTTTTCACTTAAAGTTTATCTTAGAGATAGTTTTATATCAACATTTATGAATTTACCCTGTTCTTTTAACAGCTGCATGGCTTTCCATTTTATAGATTTATTATCATTGTACATATATGTAAGAATTGCTCTAGCAGTGGATATTTGTTTTCCATTTTTTGCTGCAGCTAATATACTTGTATGGTAGATGCTTTGCTCATAGATGAGTATATCAGTAAGATAAATCCCTTCAGTGGAGTTTTTAGCCAAAGAGTATGCACATTCAAAAATTTAGTAGACGTTGTCAAAGTGACTCCCAATGTAAAATCTTGAGAGATCTTGGTCAGCAACTTAAAAATTGTCCACTTGTGTTTTAACCCCTTTCTTAACTAGATCCCACAAGACAAAAGAGGGAAAAATGTGTAGGACTAGACAGCCCTTTTGTACATGGATTTATTTGCTTTGGATATCTGGACAGGTTAGAAACCAGTTTTTACCTTTGGTAATAGAATGAGTAGTCAACTGTCTCTCTAAATGTGTAGCCGATGTTAAAGAGACTGAGAGGAAACTGAGTTGTTTGTGTGTTGTTCGTATGTGTAATCTTGAGGACAGGTTAAAAACAAAAATAGGGGCACGTGGTGGCTTAGTTGCTTGTGTCCATCTCTTGATTTCAGCTCGGGTCATGATTTCAGTGTTGTTGGATCGAGCCCTGCCTTGGGCTCCACACTGAGTGTGGAACCCTGCTTAAGATTCTCTCTTCTCCCTCTGCCCCTCCCCGCTCTGGTGCATGCTCTCTCAAAAAGAAAACAAAACAAACCCCCAAAAATAAAGAACAGCAAAAATCCATATTTATAAAATATATACTGCTAATCAAGTATTTCAGTTCCCCATAACTTGGGCTAGGCACCTACCTGCCTTTGACAACACAGACGCCCTTAAACATTTAAGAGTAAAGGAAGAGTTTGATATAGATTTTTTTAGTCCCCGGGCATGGATCATTATGCAGAAATGCTTTTAGTATTTTGAAGAACAATGATAACTCCATTTTTTTTCTACCCAGAATGACTATTTGTACCTAATTGCTTTTGCTTTCCTCCAAACAGCTTTGTAGCCAGGAAAAACTCTGTAACAATGACCAGTTCTGCTATAAGTCTCATTGTCGTGACACTAGTTTGTGTAAAACCTGTTAAAGGAGCATGGGTTTTGAAGAGCCTTAGAATTAGTGTAATCCTACCCTCTGTCATTGTTTATTAAACTATTACGTGCAGTTTAAAATGAGCTAATTTTGAAATAAAAATATGTATTAGTAAATACGTGGTACTAATACCTTTAGAATGACAGGTAGTCTAAGAACATGTTCAAGGATGATCATGTCTCTTTTATGCTCATGTTCTTTCCTTCTATCATTACAGATGAACTGTAAATATAATAGGGGAAGTTTGAAAATATCACATTTATATTTTTATATATATATAGCTTACATATACGTGTTTTCTGGTCTTTTAATATACATGTTTTTTAAACCTAATTAAGATACTCAATTTATAGTACCATTTTATTTTCCTAACGTTAGATATAAATTTCTAGTCTACAACAATACATAGCGTTCTTCCTTTTCTATCCTGTGTCAATTTTAGTTTCAGGGCTGAAAGAGATCAGATTTTGTTAAAATAAATCTAATTATCTTAATTATGGTTTTTTTTGTTTGTTTGTTTGTTTTACCTCTTTTTAGCGCCTGAATTCTGCCATCATTTATGACCGAGATTTCTCTTATAATTACTTTGGATTTAAGGTAAATAATGGATTTTAAATAAGTGGGGATTCCTCCTTAAATCGGCAAAGACAGGTTTTGTTGTTTAGTGATACAGTTATAAAGGCAACAAGTTTGGGAGTTGGGGATGGACCTGGGGGAGTAGGTTAGGGTGGCAGTGGTTGTTTGAATGAAGGAAGGATAGCTTATCCATTGGCAGTTTTTGAATTTTACAGATATTACTTGTGGTTTACTTAAAGAGTTATGTAGATACTTGGCTATAATTGTTCTATATTATTCTATTTATGTAACAACTATTAGTGAATCCCTACTATGTGCAAAGTGCTTTTTAAGGTACTTTTGTGTTGATAAACAGTATTGTGCAGTGACTAAGTACATGAATGTTGTCAGACCGTCTGGGTTCAAATCTCTGCTCTCTTTCTTATTTAGCTGGTTACTTAATCTCTCTCTGCTTATTTCCTCACCTTTAGAATGGGGATAATGATAATAAAATTTCAACAACAAATTCTCTTGAGAATTAAACGAGAGAGGGAGAGAGAGAGAGAGTGTGTGTGTGTGTGTGTGTGTGTGTGTATTGCGTGTGTGTGTGTGTGTATTGCTTATATCAGTGCCTAGCCTTAGAACAGCACTTTTTAAGTGTTAACCATAATAGTGATGATGACAGTGAATACCACAGCTTCTGCAGTTAACATTATACACATTAATACAGAGCTGGCTTTTTCTAGAAATTTTCGTGTAGTCTTTTCCGAAATAGAGAGCCAACTGATTAATGTTCCAGACCGAAGCTAGTAAAAGTAAATAAGCTCTT
The DNA here is from genome assembly GCA_030068075.1 of Paguma larvata. Lineage (NCBI taxonomy): Eukaryota > Metazoa > Chordata > Mammalia > Carnivora > Viverridae > Paguma > Paguma larvata. The sequence continues at coordinate 57,681,851 of CM057831.1, forward strand.
TTTTTCTTTTAAAATTATATAAAAACAGAATATTTAAATAGATCGCCTTATTGGGAAAGATATCCATTGTGTCTTTAAAAACTGTGCTCTGGAAGTTTTTTGGTTGCTTTGCTTTTTCTAGACTCTGGAGCGGTCCTATTTGTTGAAGATCAATGGAAAAGGTGAGAAATGAACATATTTGTTGTATAGAGAAATGAACATGTTTATTGTATTTTCTGTTCATTGTATTGAATATAGAGCTTTGAGCTATTAGCCTTAACGTTTCTATTTGAGCACTAACATTTTTAACTTTAGGTTTGGTTTGTGAATAATTGGTGATGCTTATTGGTAAAGATTTTTAAATGGTCTTTTGGTGTTCTTTTTTTGACTCTGGTACATGCCTCAGCCTAGTTTTTCTGACATGTCCCATCATGTGAAACTCCTTTTGTTTTTAGTGGCTGAAAGACCACAACATATGTTGATGAGGGTATCCGTGGGGATTCATGAAGAAGATATTGATGCTGCTATTGAAACATACAACCTTCTTTCCGAGAGGTGGTTTACCCATGCCTCTCCAACTCTCTTCAATGCTGGTACCAACCGCCCACAGCTTTCTAGGTACGTGTCCTCTAGAGTTGCTTTTAATGTTCTGGAATGGTTTTGACTAGGGAAATAAACACTGACCTGAAGAAACGAGGCAGTTAATCACATATAAATTAATTTAATGAGCATTGAATCACTCCTGCTCTGATCAAATGAGATTTGTATCCTGAAAAGATCTGTGCAGTGTGGTCAATGAATTGTAGAAACAGATGCTGAAAATGGAATTTTCTAAAGCTGACTGATGATGACCTATGATGATGTTTGCACAACTCTCTGAATATACTGAAAGCCATTGATTATATACTTTAAGTGGGGAATTGTATAGTATGTGAATTATATTTCAGTAGCATTGTTTTAGAAATAAATGCCAAAAACGAATTAGGGATCTCTTAATAGTCTGAAAATGAGATTGTGGTAGTTTGGATTAGGGAAGTGAAGTAGAGATTGAAAAAGTCAGCAGATTCAAGGATATTTAGGAGGTAAAATTGACAGAATTTGGTGATGTTTTGGATATGGGTCAAAGATGGTTCCTGAGTTTATGGGAAGAGTAACAGGATTAATGGTGATGCTATTTTCTGAGAAAGGGAACACTGGAACAGAATTCAGTAATATGTAAAAAACAAAACAACACCAAAAACAGTGGTGTGCCTGGTGGCTCATTTGGTTAAGCATCTGACTCTTGGTTTCAGCTCAGGTCATGATCTCGTAGTTTTGTGAGTTCAAGCCCTGTGTCAGGCTCTGTGCTGGCAGTGCGGAGCCCGCTTGGGACTCTTTCTCCCTCTCTCTCTGCCCTTCCCCCACTCGCACTGTCTCTGTCTCTCTCAAACATAAATAAACCTAAAAACAAAAACAAAAAAACCCAACAACCCTTTAGCAACATTACTGTATCGGGAATTCAAGGATATGCCAACATCAAAAACTATATTACTGCAATCCATTGCACTAACATCTTATGCCTTCAAATACTCTTTCATAATAAAAAACTTTAGCAAATAGATACAGAAAATAACTTTCTTTTTTTGTTATTTTGAGAGAGAGAGAGGGTGCAAGTGAGCGAGGGGCAGAGAGATTGAGAGAGAGACAGAATCCCATGAGGGGCAGAGAGAGAAGCGGGGCTCACCCAGGGCTCATATTTAACCCAAAGCAGGGCTCATGTTCGCCTGAAGTGGGGCTCAAGCTCACCTGATGTGGGACTTGAACTCAGGAACTGCGAGATCATGAACCGAGCCAAAGTAAGATGCTTAATGACTGAACTACCCAGGTGCCCAGAAAATAACTTTCTTAATTTGGTAAAAAGATGTCCACTGAAAACTTAGTTTTATCACCTCCATTTTCAGCATTGTAGTGGAGGCCTGAGCTAGCATTGTAAGATAAGGAGAAAAAGGATTGCATATGAGGGAACGAACTGTAGTGATTCACAGATGGTATGATTTTTACATAGGAAATTCAAGAGCATCTACAGATAAGTGATCAGAATTAAAAAGAGACTCCGACAAAGTATCTGCATATAAGTTCAATATGAATTAATGAAGTTTCCTCTTTTAGCCCTTAGGAGATTAACTTTTAACATGTATCATTTATAATACTGGAAGGTACCCAGGAATAAATCTAATAAAAGAGTCTAAGGCTTTTAAGGAGAAAATTGTAAAAGATAATTGAGGGACATTAGAAAAACATGGAGAGTGATTTTATGTCATAAATGGATTTAATATTATAAAGATGTCAGTTTTTCTCAAGTTAACTTAGGGATCCAGTCAAAATGTCGACATGCTGATTGCAAAATTTATTCAGGAGAGCAAAAGACTAATAATTTTAGTAGGCCTTTCAAAGATACCAGGTCCTAATCCTTGAAACCTGTAAATGTTAACTTATAAGGAAAAATGATCTTTGGAGTATGATTAAGAAGGACCTTGACATAGGGAGGTCATCCTGAATTATCAAGTGAGCCCAGATCCAATCAGAAGTATCTTTGTAAGAGAAAGACTGAGGGAAATAAGACACATACAAAAGAGAAGAGGCAGTGTGAAGATGGAGGCAGAAATTGGAGTGATGCGGCTGTAAGCAAAGGAGCCACCAGAATCTGGAAGAGGCAGGGAATATATTTTTCCCTAGAGCCTCTGGAGGGAGTGTTCTTGATTCTGGCCCGGTGAAACTTAAAAGTTGTTAAACTTCTGGCCTCCAGAACTGTGAGAGAATGAGTTTCTGTTTCAAGCCATCAAGTTGGTGGTAATTTGTTAGGGCAGCCACAGGAAACTAACATAAATAGCCATAACAGGTTTTGAAGAAAAATTCCCACCAGATTTCAAGACTGCTATAATGCTATGGTAATTAAGACTGCGTGGTATTTACTCTGAGATAAATAAACCAAAGGAATATATCAGAGAGCCCAGAAAAAGATTCAGGCTTATAAGGGAACTTGATGAATAATTGAGGTGTTATTACATTTCATTGGGGGAAACAGTACTATGGAAATTGGTTATCCTACGGGGGAAAATTAATTAGATTTCCTATTTTTATTCTATATACAGAAATATGTTCAAGAAAAAAAATCTAAATGTGAAATTAAAATCTTTTAGAAGAACATTAGAGAAAATAGATAAATATCTATTTTTCTCCCTACTTTTTAATATGAATTTCAGATATTCAGAAAAGTTTGAAGAAAGGGCAGTAAATATCCGTACACTTACCTCTGCCTAGATAAAAAAAATTACTACCATTTATCATATATATATTTATATATACTTTTTTATCTTTAAAATTAAAAATTATTTTTGACTTGAGTTTTTTGAAAGTGAGTTGTAGACATCATGACTTCATCCTGCATCTTAATGAGAGATTATATATGATCTCAGAGTGGTGAAGGATTTCTTAAAATAGATCTACTAGAGAAAACACCATAAAGGAAAAATTGACCATATTAAAATTAAAAACTAATGTGAACCAAAAACAAAGTGGAAAAACAAGTTTCAGCCTGACAGAAGATATTGGCAGTATATGTTAACTATCAAGGGATTATAAGAAAAAGACAGGGGCGCCACAGTTAGGTGTCTGACTCTTGATTTCAGCTCAGGTCATGATCATGGTTGGTGAGTTTGAGTCCTGCATCGGGCTCTGTGCTGACAGTGTGGAGTCTGCTTGGGATTCTCTTGTCTCCTCCTTTCCCTGCCCCTCCCCTGCTCATGCGTTCACTTGCTCTCTCTCTCTCTCTCGCTCTCAAAAATAAATAAATATTAAAAAAATGTTTTAAAAGTGGGGGAAGCACTCGGGCGACCCAGTCAGTTAAGCATTCGACTTCGGCTTAGGTTGATCTCATGGTTTGTGGGTTTGAGCCCTATTTCAGGCTCTGTGCTGACAGCTCAGAGCCTTGAGCCTGCTTCAGATTCTGTCTCTCTCTCTCTCTGCCCCACCCTGCCTCACACTCTGTCTCTCCTCTGACCTTCAAAAATAAATAAACATTAAAAAAAAAGAAGACCTAAAACCAAATAGAAACATGGGTACAGGATAAAATAATTCACAGAAGAAACTTGACTGGCCAGTAATAAATAAACTTTGCTAGTAATTAGGGAAGTTAAAGTTAACATAATGAGAGATTTCATACCTATCAAACTGATAAAAATTAAAAGGCTGATAATACCAAGTGTTGATAAGAATGTAGAACGTAGGGAACTCTCCTCCATTGCTAAGTGAGGATACTTACCCATCCACTCCAGAGAGTCTTTAGTGAAGTGGAACATAAGCATATCTTTTGACCTGGCATTTCCCCCTTGTGGGTTTATTTTCTACAGAAATCCTTAGACCTAAGCACCAGAAGATATGTTCAAGAATTTCCACAGAACATTGTTTAGAAAAGCAAGCAAATTAGAAATAATCCAAACACCCACCTGCAGGCAAATGGACAAATATATTGGCATAGCCATACAGTGGAACAGCTTATAGCAAAGAAAGTAAACTAACTAGAGTGACATGTGCCAGTAGGCTTGAACAATATTGAGTTAAAAGCAAGTTGTAGAAGGATAAACAAATATACAACTTGAAAATTTAAAATGTAGAACACATAAATGTTTTTAGAAGGCAGAAATGCATGGAAATGGTATGGGATTGCAATTAGACTATATACATAGTGTCTGTTTTCTTGCTGTAGGTGGTGAGTACAAAGTCATATTATTCTCTGTATCTTTCTGAGTGCCGGCATATTTAATGGAAAAAGTCAACGGATAGAATCCATATGAGGGGATGTATATTCAAGATAGTGAAAGGGTCATTGGTAGAGTAAGTAAGGTTCCTGAGGTAGGGACACAGGTGAGAGCCAAAGCCCAAGTTGGAGGGGCTGTCTTCCAAAAGACTGTAAAGCAGCTAACTTTCGGAGGACCTATCAAAGAATTGGTTGACCACTGGATACATGTTTTTGTATTTCATAAATGTGTAATTTTTCTTGCTTTACTAGCAGGTTGGAAAGACCTATTAGTGATCTGTGCTTAGGAATCTGCAGGAGAAAATGTGTTAAGGCACATATGCAGTCAGATGAACATGTGAGTTAATATTTTAGACTTTATTATTAAAGACTTCCTTCTAGGCTTAGCATCTGGGATAGGCAGCAAGATGTTTTTAAAATAATAGGATATGTTGATATGTCTTGTGTCCTATCCATTAAAAGTTTTTAAAAAATTTTTTCTAAAATCACTAGGAATTTGGTAAACTTTAAGTCTTTTATTTGCCCGCCTTACTGTTTTTGGGGTATACAGTCAGTGTTGTTTCTCTGCTTTGTTTCATTTCCTTGTGAGTTGTGCCTTTTTTTTCCCCCTGTAGCTGCTTCCTTCTGAGTATGAAAGATGATAGTATTGAAGGCATTTATGACACTCTAAAGCAGTGTGCATTGATTTCGAAGTCTGCTGGGGGAATTGGTGTTGCTGTGAGTTGTATTCGAGCTACTGGCAGCTACATCGCTGGGGTAAGCTTCTATTTTATGACTAAAAGATTGTAGGATAAAAAGATAAGCAGCCAGGCATATGGTTGAGAGGGCATATGCTGGAGCTTGGGAGACCTGGGTCTCTGTTAAGTGCTAGCTGGCTGTGTGACTTGGAGGGAGTCATTTCACTATTTCCGGCTTCTGGTTTAGATTAGATGATCTGTCTGATTTTTTTTTTAGCTCAGATTTTAGAATTTGGATTTGATGCAATAATAATAGCAGCTACGATTTATTGATTGCTTATTATATGCTAAATCTGTTATAAAAGTTTAACTAAGTTACTCGTTTAATCCTTGCTACAACCCTAGGAGATGGGTACCATTAGAGACATACCCTCTACAATATATACGAGACATACCCTGTGCTCCTTACGATAACTTTGTGATTAAAGGCAATATTGTCTTCATTTTACAAGTGAGGAAACTGAGGCTTTGAAAATTAAATTACTTCCAGAGATCAGTCGCTTAATATGTGCTAGAGCCAGGATTTGTATTTTAAAAGTTGGCTCTTTATAATGTAAATTTGGCCCTTTGCTAGTTAATTATTCATTGGGAGTCAAGATGAGGATATTGGGTAAGAAAGGCCTGGATTTAAATCCTATCTCCTCTACTTAGTAGTAATGCTGCCTAGCATAAGTTATTTTACATCTCTGGGATTCTTTCCTCACCTGTAATGTGAAGAAAATATCTAATCCTACAGAAGAAAGTTAGAGAGTCCAGAAGGAAACTATTCTATTGCGTGTGTTTTGGAGCACTTCCACACAATAGTAGGGTGGGCTATTGCTCACTTATCTTTCTAGACTGTTTAAAGGCTTGCCTTGGAGTTAGAAGGATTATTTTTAAAATTTGATGAGGTATCTTTTAGGAGTCTCTATGTTTTCTTACCTTCATTCTAGAATCTATTTATTGTTGAGAATCTACATTTATCTTTATTGTCTTCATTTTTCCACTGTATTGTAACTCTTACTGTACGTTGCCTTTTGGGAGAAAGACATTGTAGTTGTGTTTTTACTTTACAGAAAGTATATCTTTATATAATGACCATTATAAGGTATGGAGGTTAAATTGAGCGACCCTGGTTTTGGATTTTTTTGACTTATAATTGTTGTATTTCATTGTAGATTAGAGATGCAACAAGAACATTACAACAACAATTAGAGGAAAACAACATTTTGCTTATTTTATACTGGGTATTCTGTTTATAAAGCAAAGGGAGAGATGGAGAGCAGATAAAACTTTATATAGACTGGGAGAGGGTAATTTGTTCACTGTTGAGCCATTTTGTTCTTTCCCACTTTTCTCCTCCAGATGCCTTTATTCTTGGTCTCTCTTTCAGACTAATGGCAATTCCAATGGCCTTGTACCAATGCTGAGAGTATATAACAACACAGCTCGATACGTGGATCAAGGTGGAAACAAGGTATGCTCTGAAGTCTGGGAAATCAGGACTAAAAATCTTTAACCATGTTTACTTAAAATAAGATGATTTACCATGTATATTTGTAATTACTTTGCTTTTTTAAAAAAAATTTTTTTTAATGTTTATTTATTTTTGAGAGACATAGAGACATAGCATGAGCAGGGGAAGGGCAGAGAGAGAGGGAGACACAGAATCCGAAACAGGCTTCAGGCTCTGAGCTGTCAGCACAGAGCCCGACGCGGGGCTCGAACTCATAGACCGCGAGATCACAACCTGAGCTGAAGTCGGCTGCTTAACCAACTGAGCCACTCAGGCGCCCCTACTTTACTTTTTTTTTTTCCGCTTTTAAAATCAATTTAATGAGGTGTCATTTACTTCAAAAGTGCACACACTTTAAGTGTACAGTTCGATGCGTTTTGACAAGTGTGTATACTTATGTAATCACTATACCAATCAAGATACAGAACATTTCTGTTACTCCAAAATGTTTCCTCAAGCACCTTTGATTAGTCACCCCATCACTCCACCCATACATATTTTACCCTTGACTCCAGGCAGCAAATGATCTAGTCAGCTTTTTATTATTTTTTATTTTTTATATTTTATATTTTATTTTTAAAGTAGGCTCCGTACCCAGTGTGAGGCTTGAACTCATGACCCTGAGATCGAGTCACATGCTCTACTGACTGAGCCAGGCAGGTACCTCCAGTCAACGTTTTTTATACGATAGTTTGTTGGCAAAGAATTTCTAAAATTGTGACTTATGTATTTTTTTTTTTAATAAAAACAAAACTGCCTATTTCACAGAGGGAGAAGTAAAGTTGAGAGAATTGTTTACTCCGTGTTATCAGCAGGATAGTTTGCAACTTGAGCCTGCCTCTTCAATATGTAGACACACTAATCACCTGGTAATTGATGAATTTCTTCTGATGAACTTAAAAAACAATCTGTGGAGACCTCGATATAAGACATCACTTTTTTTGATCTTTAATAAGAGCACAACTTATAGTTGTTAAAGTGATTTTCTTTGGGCTTTGCATACCTGCCATATAATGTAAAGTAGCTGGATGACAGCGGAAGGGAGCTCCGTCTGTAGTTCACTGTGTCACTCTGGAAGGGTTATTTCATCTCTCTTGTTCTTTCTTGGCAATTGCTCTTTTTCGCTCCTAGAATTGTAAGAAAAATACTACTATTTATGGTACTCGTATTTGTATTATGTCATTTAATTCCTTAATTGTAATGAAGTTCAAAGGAGATATTATAAAAGTGCCTTCGAAAATAGGAAGTTTCTTTGTTTCATTTTGATATTGAGACGAATAATGATGTATTTGCCTTTAGCGACCTGGGGCATTTGCTATTTACCTGGAGCCTTGGCATTTAGACATTTTCGAGTTTCTTGATTTAAAGAAGAACACAGGAAAGGAAGAACAGCGTGCCAGGGACCTTTTCTTTGCCCTTTGGATTCCAGATCTCTTCATGAAACGAGTGGAGACTAATCAGGTGAGAAATAGGGGCCTGTTGGTAAGAACAACTTGATTCATTTCAGGTTTCTCTTTTGTCATCTTAAATCATGCTTAGGAAGAGCCCACCTACGTGTCATGCTACGGAAGACAATATAAGCAAGTTAAGAGATGCCATTTCTACCTTCTTGGATTTTTATTTTTAAATTTTTTTTAGTGTTTGTTTATTTATTTTTGAAATAATAAGAAATAAATAAAGTTTATTTATTTTTGAATAATAAGAAAGAGAGAACGTGAGCAGGGGAAGGGCAGAGAGAGAGGGAGACACAGAATCTGAAGCAGGCTCCAGGCTTCAAGCAGTCAGTACAGAGCCTGTTGCGGGGCTTAAACTCATGAGCTGTGAGATCATGACCTGAGCCGAAGTTGACTCCTTATCTGACTGAGCCACCTAGGTGCCCCTTGGATTTTTATTTTTAAAATAGATGCTCTCTGACCTAAGTGCTTAAAAGGTTATATATAAACCTGTAGAACTAGATGTTTGAGCCTAGAAATGATTATTTCTATGGCAGATTTTCAAGAGAGCCTAGGAAGTCACCCTATCTCTTGAGTGTTCCTAATGGACTATGTGTGGTTGGTTATGTGAAGTTTCTTATGGGTTCTTCCCTTTGTAGGATTGGTCTTTGATGTGTCCAAATGAATGTCCTGGTCTGGATGAGGTTTGGGGAGAGGAATTTGAGAAGCTATATGAAAGGTATGGGAAAAATATGAAAGTAATAATTTCTAACCATGTGTTTCTTTTATTTGGGGGATCCAAATGTCAAAACATCATCAGTCATTAGCCAGTTTCTAGGAATCTTCAGAAGCATCCAGGAGAGAATGTGATTAATAATTTTATTTTGGTCGGATCTGGTACCTGAGTCTTCACCAAAATTGAGTTTCTGTCTTTTTTCTTCTAACTTTGGGACTTATAAAGAAGTGCTTTGGTTTTTAATTGATCCTTGTAAAAATTAAGGCAAAGAGTATCTTTTTTGTCAGACAGTATATTTGACCAAAAAAAAAAAAAAGCTTTATATTGCATCCAGGAATCAAGAACAGCTAGGACACGTGTCAGGAGTTTATTAAATTATGGCACAATAGTAGGAGATTTGACTGTTATAGGGGCTATTCCTTTTCTTTATGAAGGGTTTCGTTGATTTAGTGGGATTTGGGTATATTCAAATGGTTCCACAGCTGCCTAATGTTCCTCTGTGGCTTTAGCCACAGAAAAATAAATATCATGTTCCTCCCCCCCCCCCCCCTTTTAGCAAAACACTGTAAACAATTTAAGAGTTTTCATAATTTTATATTTTAGTGTCTTGAAGTTGTCTGCAATAAAGATTTTCTTAGAGAATATTAAAATAATATCAGCTTTGCCTTCCAGTTATGAGAAACAGGGTCGTGTCCGCAAAGTGGTAAAAGCTCAGCAGCTTTGGTATGCCATCATCGAGTCTCAGACAGAGACAGGCACCCCGTACATGCTGTACAAAGATTCCTGTAATCGGAAGAGCAACCAGCAGAACCTGGGAACGATCAAATGCAGCAACCTGTGCACAGAAATAGTAGAGTACACCAGCAAAGATGAGGTAGGTAGAAAAACTTCCACCCAGGGAACTGAGAGAAGAATCTTAGGCAGTTACTGTTTGTGAATCCTTCTCTTGATTTCACTTGAGGAGGGGGAAGGGAGTTTTGTAATTGGTTGTAAATAGAAGGGCACTAAAGTAGAGATTACAAGGGAACAGGTGTGATCTGTGCCCTCAAATATTTTACAGTCTAAGCCATGTAGTGAAGACTTAATCACCTTTTTCTTACACACACGTTGTTGTAATAACCTTTACTCAGCGTTCAGTCGTGGTGGATTAGGACAAACACAAAAACGTGTCAGGATGTTCATTCAGTTTAAAGTATGTAACGAGCAGGTAGAGAGTCCTTTCAGTGAATGGTGAGACAAAATTCAAATCTCAGATCTTTAAGGCGATTCACAGAAGAGGTAAGGATAGACATGGGACTTAGATTTGGTTTCTTAAAAAAAAAAAGTTTATAGAACTTCCATTTGGGAAGAACGGCCTGTCAGATCAGAGACAGGAATAGGTTTTACACAGAGAGCGTCAAATAACTTTGTTTTGATGGAGCAAATACATTACGGTTTGGTATATGGAGAGACAGCTGTAGCTGGAGGGTGGGGGAGATAGTTGGTGAAAGCTGGCATGTCATAGAGGTAGGAAGCGCTTATAGGTTCCTGGAAGGAAAATCACATCAAAATGCTAGGTTGAGAAGGATGGTTCCTGTTTCTGGTGATAGAGTGTCTTGGTGTGAGAAGAGGTTGGAGGTTAGCCTAGGGAGATCGTTGTGGTGGTTGGATGGCAGGCTGCTTGGATGTTGGATGTAAACTATGGAAAGGAGGAGGAAGGAGCAGAGTTCATATGCTAGGACCTAAAAACTGTGACAAACGAGAAGTTGCAAAGAAAATGATAAGTGAATTAAACATACTGCTAAGGTTGCGGTTTAATTCAACGAAAGTTACTGAGCGCCCCTATGTGTAAGACGCTGTACCAAAGTGTATGCTCTGGGATATAAATGATTATGGCTCAGCCCCTGCCCTCCTGAAACTTACAATTCATTGTTGGAGAAAATTGGTATATATTGTTCTCAAGTAACTGTTATGCAAGATAGATTATGCTCTAGAGACTAGAGTGACCATCTCTAAAACAAGGATCAGATCATGTCATTCCTCCATATAACACTTCTCTTTGACTTTCCAATCCATCCAGAGTTTGTTCTTTCTTTTTTTAATTGAAATATGATTCTTAAACCATGAAATTCACCCTTCTAAGTGTACATTTCAGTGTTTTTTAGTACATCCACAAGGTTGCGCAGCCATCACCAATATCTAATTCCAGAACACTTTTTATCAACCCCGAAAGAAACCTTGTACCCATTAGCAGTCACTCTCCGTTCCCCTCTTTCCCTAGCCCCTGGCAACTACTAATCTGTTTCCTGCCTCTGGATTTGCCTCCTGTGGGTGTTCCAGTATAAACAGAATCATATTATATGGTGACCTGTTGTGTCAGGCCTGTGTCACTTAGCATGTTTTCAAGACTTATCCGTGTTGTAGCATGTGTCAATACTTGATTCATTTCCATTCAGAATTCTTATAATGACCTCTGAGGTCACGCACAACTGGGGATGCCCATCTCATCTACTGTTACTTTCCCTCCTCGCTCACTGTGCTCCAGCCTTACTAATTTCCTTGCTGTTCCCAAACATATCAAGCACACTCCTTCCTCAGGATTTTCGCTGTTTACTTTACTTTGAATATTAAAATGCTCTTCCCCCCAGATAGCCACATGGCTTGTTATCTAACCTTTTCAGTTCTTTTGTTCATATGTCATATTCTCAGTAATGTCTTCCTTGACAACTCTATTTAAAAGTGGCATCCTTCTGTCCTTATTCCTAGAACTCTTTTGTCTTTTCCTCTTATTTTGCTCCCTAGCATTTATCAGACTCGGATAATTGGATTATGTGATCTGAGTTATGTTTTATAAATGGATACTTAGGCAACGTGTAGAATCGAGGAGTAGATATGAAGGCCATGAGGGAGTCTGGTTGAGAGGAGTCGAGAGTTTGGGTTAGGGTACTCATAATCAAAGTGAAAAAGAAAATATTCATTTAACATTATTTAGCATTTATTATATACAAGATGTGGTACTCGTACTAAAAATATAAGGGTAAAGAAGATATGATTCTTTTCTGAAGAAGCTTATCACCTAGTGTAGTGTAGTGGAAAATCACCTGAGGAGGTTTTTCAGAATTCACAAACTTGGATCTCCTTTTGTGAAGAGCCTATCAGAATCTCAATGAGAGTAAGGAAAGAATGTGTATGTTGGAAGAACTTTCTACAGTGATGGAAGTGTTCTGTATCTGACGGCTGTTGGGCACATGAAATATGACCAGTGCAACTGAGAAACTAAGTTTTTTATTTTATTGGAATAGCTACATGTGGCTAGTGGCTAGTATATTAGACAGCATACATCTCCTGACTGAGACGAATATATATAAAAAATTCTAGCACAGTGGGATGTATGCCTGGTAACAGAGCCATGGAGTACGGAACACAGATTCTCTCTCCGTCTTACCTATGTCATTGGTGCATGTTGCAACTCACATGTGAATAGGTATTGGGATTTAGAAATGAACAATGAAGAGGGAGAAGATAAAGATAAAAATTTTATAATTTAATATCCTAGAGCATTAGAGGCTTACACAGCGCTGTCATTGACACAGGAGGAAGAAATGAAAATTGTGTGATTCTTGACCCCTTTTCTTTGCATTCCAGGTTGCAGTCTGTAATTTGGCTTCACTAGCCCTGAATATGTATGTCACGTCAGAACACACATATGACTTTAAGAAGTTGGCTGAAGTTACCAAAGTCATTGTCCGAAACTTGAATAAAATTATTGATATTAACTACTACCCTGTCCCAGAGGTATGAATAGATCTTTCTGCTTATTGGTAATTACTGCCATCCAAGTTGGAGGAGTATATCCTGGTCTGCCAGTCATCATTTAAATGACTGTAAAGGAACGGTGTGAGAAAATGGAGATAAAAGAGAACACGTATCATTTGGTGCAGAACGTTGCCTTTTCTGTTCAGTAATGTCTCTTTCTTCTCTAAATCTGTTGGCACAAAGGCATGCTTATCAAATAAACGCCATCGCCCCATTGGAATCGGGGTACAAGGTCTGGCAGATGCTTTTATTCTGATGAGGTATCCTTTTGAGAGTCCAGAAGCCCAGTTACTAAACAAGCAAATCTTTGAAACCATTTATTATGGAGCCTTGGAAGCCAGCTGTGACTTGGCCAAGGAGCACGGCCCATATGAAACCTATGAGGGCTCTCCAGTCAGCAGAGGAGTAAGTATTTGGATGAAATTTCTTTTTGCCTGTAAGTTCCTGTAGTAGACTGAATGGTAGCCCTCAAAAAGATATGTTTACATCTTATCCCCGGAACCTGTGAATGTTACCTTTGATTTAAAAAGGGTCTTTGCAGATGTAATTAAGGACTTTGAAATGAGATGATCCTAGAGTATCCAGGTGGGTCCTAAATCTAATGACAGTGTCCCTATAGGAGACAGGAGGAGGAGGAGGCAACATGACGATGAAGGCAGAGATCAGAGATCACAACCCAAGAAAGCCGCAGGCCACTAGAAGCTGGAAGAGGCAAAGAACAGAATCTCCTCTAGAGCCTCTGGAGGGAGTGTGGCCCTCCCAACATGTTCGTTTTGGGCTTCTGGCTTCCAGAACTATGATAGAATAAATTTTTGTTATTTTAAGCCACCAAATTTATGGTAATTTGTTATACTAGCCAAAGGAAACTAATATGGTACTTATGTTCTGTAGAGTTAAAAAGATACTCTTTTTTTTTTTTTTTAAGATTTAATTTTTAAGTAATCTCTACACTCAACGTGGGGCTCAAATTTATAACTCTGAGATCAAGAGTTGCATGCTCCACTGACAGAGCCAGCCAGACTCCCTTTATCTTAGGCAAAGTTTTTTGTTAATTTATTTTTTTTAAAGATTTTTATTTTAAGAAATCTCTGTACCCAATGTGGGGCTCAAACTTACAACCCCGAGATCAACAACAGTCCATGCTCTATCAACTGAGCCAGCCAGGCACCACTCCCATTTATTTATTTATTTATTTATTTATTTATTTGTTTGTTTGTTTGATTTTTAATGTTTATTTATTTTCAGAGAGAAAGAGAGACATACAGACAGAGCATCAGCAGGGGAGGAACAAACAGAGGGAGACACAGAATCCGAGGCAAGCTCCAGGCTCTGAGCTATTAGCACAGAGCCTGATGCGGGGCTTGAACTCATGAGCCATGAGATCATGACCTGAGTCAGATGCTCAACCAACCGAGCTACTCAGGCACCCCTCCTCTTTATTTTCATGTTTTATTTAGAACTAGTCATTGGTAAAAGTGACCTAAGAAGAATGCTAACTGTATTAGTTTTCTTTTGCTAAATTTAGTAGATTAAAACAACATAAGTTATCTCTGTTTCCTTGAGTCAAGGGTCCAAGCTTGCCTTAGCCGGCTTGTTTTCTTTGGGTCTCACAAGGCTATAGTCAAGGTATTGGTAGAGGCTGCAGTCTCATCTGAGGCTCAGAGTCCTTTTCTAAGCTTACCTGGTTGCTGGCAGAATTCATTTTTTTGTAGCTGTAGAACTCATGACATCTTGCTTCTTCAAAGCTAGTAAGGAAGTATCTCTCATTTCAAGAATGCCCAAGTCCAGTTGCTCTTTTGAGGGCTTTTATCTGATAAGTCAGCTCTACCCAGGATCATTTCTCTTTTGTTTATCTTAAAATTAACTGATTGGTGGCCTTAACATCTGCAGAAACTTTTCACCTTTGCCATTGTTATGTAAGTGACATCCATCATATTCCCAGGTCTTGCCCACATTCGGGAGGAGGACATTGTACATGGACTGTGCACCAGGGGGTGAGAACCTGGGAACTGTCCTAGAATTCTGCTGTCCACACTGCCTTTATTATTGGTAGAATGAGTCTCTTCAGTGTAAAATAAAACATCATGTTATTTTTAGTCTTGATGTTCCTGCTGATTTTTGAAAAATCTGATAAGCAGTGGTTTGAAAATAGGTGTTTAGTAGCTAAGTAAATAAAGAGCAGATCGAAGCAATTAAGAAAGATGTAAATGGAGTAACATGTTACTGTACAAAAAGGGAATGTATCTCAGCACTGTAGTTTCATGAATGTTAGGATTTCTTGGTTTGTAGATATGATATGGGTCCTCTGAGGCTCACAGCAGGGACTTGGGGAAGAGGTAAGCCTTAACCAGTGTTTTTAGCCTGCCTTTAATCAGTATAACTGCATGAAGTTTGGCCAGGGGAATCTCTGGACCTTGTATTTCTCACACAGTTCTACTCGAAGACATTTGTTGGGATGTGGGGCATGGCAGTTTAGTCATTCGGTTTCTGTCATGGTTTTAAATTGTTATAGGGGAGATTTGTCATAAATTTGCATTGTTTATTCCCTAGATCCTTCAGTATGATATGTGGAATGTTACTCCCACAGACCTATGGGACTGGAAACTTCTCAAGGAAAAGATTGCAAAGTAAGTAAAGAGATATAAGGTAGCTTTTTTTTTTTTTAAAAGAAATTTCTCTTTTATTTTTTTTTTTTTAACGTTTATTTATTTTTGAGAGACATAGAGATAGAGCATGAGCAGGGGAAGGGCAGAGAGAGAGGGAGACACAGAATCCGAAGCAGGCTCCAGGCTCTGATGAGCCATCAGCACAGAGCCCGATGTGGGGCTCGAACTCACACACTGTGAGATCGTGACCTGAGCCGAAGTCGGCCGCTTAACCGACTGAGCCACCCAGGCGCCCCAAGGTAGCTTTTAAGTAGGAGGGTTTAGGCTCTCATTTTGGCTTTCAGAAATGAGGTGTTATTTTGATTTTAACTTCTGAAACTTCTTTTTCTCTTTTAAATGAGACATAAATGACCTATCTACAGCATTATTTTTGTAAAAATACTTTGTAAGATGATATGTGAATAGTAAATTGCAAATTGCTTGGTACAATGAAAGCATTTTAATAAATGGTAGGTATTATTATTAGCTGATCTTGTTTTAAGGGCTTAACTATCAGGATTAAGCAATTCTTTTTCTCATTAAACCTTCATATTTCCAAGTGTGCTTGCTTTTTAAATGTTTTTCACTTTTACTTATTGCTTAACCACCTTGGGCACATAAATGCCTTTTTCTGAATTGTCATAGGAATAAGTTAGGGATTTTGGAAGAGCTTTTGGAGGGTAATATGTTAAACTATGTGAAAGAAAAAATGTGAAACTTGAGATTTTTTTTAAGGGCTTTCAGACTAATGAACATTAAAGATTTAAGGGCAGGTAGAATGTTTTGCTTAGTGAATAATAATTTGTTTTCATTTTCTTCGTGAGTCTGTCATCTGTGGGTTAATGCATCTGCAAAGTGTTTAATGTTTACAGAAGGAAGCAATAGTTTTAAAATAACTCTTTAAAAAATATCTGTTTGCCTTAAAATTGTTTCATTACTCAAATAATACCTGTTAGAAAATTTAGGAAAATGTACGTGTGAAAGGGAGTAAAATGAAAATTATCCTAGTACCGCCTCCCCCAAAAAACCTGTTTGTATCTTCTTGTCTCTCATCTTTCACATTTTCTTCCGAACATGTGTACATGTGTACATTTACATGTAAATTCAACTTTTACAAAAATGGAACTGTAGTTTATTTTTTGTTTTTTCCTGAAAATACTATAGATATTTTTCTATAACTTTTTAAAATTTCAAAATTAATACATCAATAATAAAATTCAAATACAGAAATAAAATGGAAAGTAAAAGCCCTTCCTTTTTTAATTTTTAAATGTTAGTTTATTTTTGAGAGAGAGCGTGCAAGCAGGGGAGGGGCAGAGAAAGGGGGACAGAGGATCCAAAACAGGCTTTGTGCTGAGAGCAACAAGCCAGTGTGGGGCTCAGATTCATGAACTGTGAGATCATGACCTGAGCTGAAATCAGAGGCTCGGTTGACTGAGCCACCCAAGTGCCCCAACAGCCTTTCTTTATACCTCTTCGGCCAACCACTCGTTCCACAGAACAAATAAAACCACTTCACTCCTTTTCCCAGAGATAACCATTGTTAATCGGGTATTTTTGTAGCCCTTTTTCAGTACACTTGCAGTTGGATATAGTTTTGTTCCAAAGATGTGATCAGACTTGATACATTCTAAGACTTTTAGTGATTTATTTTGGACATCCTTCTTTTAGTCCATGCAGATCTGCCTAATGTTTTTAATGATTACAGATAATTCCATAGTTTAGTATGTGCCATATATATATGTATATATATATGACTCTTCAGTACATTTTCTTATCTTTGGACAGGAAATCACTGTCCACTTTACTGAGGAAGTAAGACATGAAGTCTTTTGGTGGTTTTCTTGATGCCTCAAAATTACAAACTGACAAAGTGAGGTTAAGATCCTGGTTGTACACAGATTCCATTATGAAGCTTTAAGCTAAGTACTATATAAATCCAGAGGTATAGAACGTAGTAAAGACAAACTCTTTGAGAAACTTAAGACTAAGTAAGGTAAGACGTGTAACACAAGTAGTTAAAATATATATAAAGATACATGTCATAGAAAATGTTTGCCGAAGAAATATTTATATTTGGCATTTGTGTTCAGTATTGTCTCCCTGGTTGGGAAAGATGTTCTAGAGTGATCAGCTCTTAAGCTGAGCTTTGGAGTACAAGCTAAGGGCAGTTAGAAGATTTTTCAGTGTTCAGGTAGTGTACTCTTCTTAAGCATTCTCTTTGGCAGTGAGTAGAGTCAAAAGATGTTAACCTTCCTCTAGGAACGTATGATTGAAGAGGTATAGAGGAAGTCAGGGATATACATACGCTGATCATAATTTTTTTCCTGTGGAGAATTTTGGTGATAGATGTCTGTGACCACTTTCACATCAGTTATTTTTCCTTGAAGGGCTTAGCATCATCATATAGGCACTTAGAAAAGAGTGAGGGTTGAATGAATGTACCCTGATATGGGTGGGGACTCCCCAACAGCTATCCGAGGAATTCCCTGGGCAAGCTAGTGGATCACATGCTAAGTCATGGCATGATAAGAAATGCCAGCACTAAAAATTGTGCTAATTTAGTTTAGGAGTCGAGCATTTAGGAGAGGGGCAAGCTATACCACTCATACTGTGAAGTTGCATCTCTGTCGGGGTTACGTTCAAGAGTCCTTATGTGAGTCTGATGCATGTATGGTGTTACTCACAGCATCCGCATTTACTACAGTGACATAAAGTAGCTGCCTTCCTGGCAGATTATAGCCTTAGGACCAGCCTCTGATAATCTCCTTTTCTTTAGGTATGGTATAAGAAACAGTTTACTTATTGCCCCGATGCCTACTGCTTCAACTGCTCAGATTCTGGGAAATAATGAGTCCATTGAACCTTATACCAGCAACATCTACACTCGCAGAGTCTTGTCGGGAGAATTTCAGGTGAGAAGATCATAACTAGAACTACAGGAGATCGTGCAAAAGCCCAATGTTGGGAGTAAATGACAACTCCTATTTAGTATGCCCCCTTTAGCATAGTGTGGGGGCAAAGCTTCGATAAAGTGAGTCATTTTCATCTCCAGTATTATTCTATTTCAGCACATAGTAGACATGTAATGAATATCTATCAAAAGGATGAATCTATTGGGAGTTACATAGGAAAGTAATTTGTTGATGTTAGAGTCCACAGGATATTTAGCCATCCTGCAATGATAATGATTGTACTTGATTGTACTATAACTTGAGATCCTTAAGTTGATGATACTCAAGCTGTATACACTGAAGCGTCAAGACGTATGTAGAAATAAGAAGTATATAGAACGATGACTGGTTCTCAGCCTTGTTTACAAATTAGAATCTTCAGTGCATAGAACTAGTTTTTTTTTTTTTTTTTTTTTATGGTTCCCAGGTAATTCTAATATGCAGCTAGGGTTGAGAACCACTAATTTAGGAGATTTTTATTTATGAATTTCCAGATCTGAAATCAATTTCTGGATGCGTTTCTAATGTTTCTTAAGTATTTATTGTATCCTTTCTTAGAAAAAAAAAAAAAAAGAATCCCATAGATTTACCCATCTTAGGCAGTGCTAGCTCTTTTCACCTTTGCAAATATGTTTCTTGAATAACAGGTCAAGATTTTAAAGGAATACAGCTTTTTTTTGGTAGGATGGGCCTCTCAGTTTTATAAAATATAGAATTTATCAAGTAATCTAATGTTAAATACTTCTTTAAATCATCTTATTTACTTTAAGTTCCAGGCCTGTGATCCTGTTTAGGCCCTGTCATTCTTGATTATTCCTTGGCATCTTTTTTGCTTTTTCATTCAGATTGTAAATCCTCACTTACTGAAGGACCTTACTGAGCGGGGCTTGTGGAATGAAGAGATGAAAAATCAGATTATTGCATGCAATGGTTCTATCCAGGTACAGAATGAAAACTAAGTGTGCTCTTTAGGAGCTAAGTTGGACGTGGGTACCTTCTCACTTATCCCAGGCAGTGGAGAGAAAGAACGGTTATTCACTGTGGTCATAAAGGCTTATGTTCACCTCTGCATTGTTGTGCTAGGATTATATACATCTTCACATAGCTAGGCCTTTCTCTCTTGTTTGTGCAAAAATATAAAGCAGTAGTTTCCAACTTCTCTGTACATAAGAATCAGTTGGGGAGCTTTTAAAATTATGAAGCTTAAAAAAAAGAATTTGGAAGTTTAAGTTGCATAACAATTAAATTAGAATGTCTGGAAATGGGGGCCAGGCAATTGTATTTTTTAAAGATCATCTAGGTCATTCCAGAATGCATCAAAGTTTGGGGACCACTGATATAAGTGTGAAATTAAGAGTCAGATTTAATTAAAAAGTATGGTGGAGATGGAGGACTCAAAGTCCAAAAGACAGAGCCGCAAATAGTATTTAACAATAAAATATTTGCATAGTTGCAGTCAAGAATCAAGAGGCATTTATTTGTTTTTAAAAAAATGTTTTTTAATATTTCTTTATTTTTGAGAGAGAGATACCGCAAGCAGGGGAGGGGCAGAGAGAGAGAGAGGAAGATACAGGATCTGAAACAGGCTCCAGGCTCTGAGCTGTCAGCACAGAGGTCTATGTGGGTCTTGAACTCTGAACGGCGAGATCATGACTTGAGCCAAAGTCAGACACTCAAGCGACTGAGCCACCCAGGCGCCCAAGAAGCATTTATCTGTAGATGGAGGTCTTTGTCTAAATATTAGTCTCTTTGGTAACACAGATCAAGATTTCTGTAACACTTCTGTTTTTGCTGGAAGAAATTCTAACATTATTAGCTAATCGTATGTTTTGATGCAGATTAACCCTAGACCTAAGAAAACATTCTTTCTGTTGACTCCAGAAGGGGTTTGTTTCATTGCTTCCCTTGATCATATACCTGCGAGTTATAGCCCTGATTATTTGTGTTTTTTGTAAAACTCAGGGGTCATTTATTGCTGCTTAGCTCCTTCCTTTCTTAAGTGCCTCTAGAACAATGAATGTTCTGGCTATAATCCAAATAGAAATGGTTCTTTAATCATTACCACCAGCCAGATATTTTGTTGATGAAATGGAGTTTTGTTGGACATTCTAATCCAGAGGTAAGCAGTCTTGGGGAAACTTGATAAGGGTCATATTATATGATACTGAATGGTATGGTCAGATCTGTCAGGAAATAGAACTAAGGCCAGACCCTTGTATCATTAATCATGTTATTATAGGGACGCCTCAGTGACTCATTCGGTTGAGTTTCTGACTTTGGCTTAGATTATGATCTCACGGTTCATGAGTTCCAGCCTTGCATCGGGCTCGCTGCTGTCAGTTGGAGCCTGCTTTGGATCCTCTTCCCCCTCTCTCTCTGTTCCTACCTACCCTGCTCACTCTCTCTCTCTCAAAAATAAATAAACATTAAAAAAATTACGTTAATTACGCTGATTTCTTCAACGAGAGTGCCATAAACATTTGGTTTTCCTTCTTCAGAGCATACCCGAAATTCCTGATGACCTGAAGCAACTTTATAAGACTGTGTGGGAAATTTCACAGAAAACCGTTCTTAAGATGGCAGCTGAAAGAGGCGCCTTCATTGATCAAAGCCAGTCTTTGAACATTCACATTGCTGAGCCTAACTATGGCAAACTCACCAGTATGCACTTCTACGGCTGGAAGCAGGTTGGTGGAGGAAATCAAGGACTTGTTGCCAGCTTGGGATATTTTGGAATTGAAACAATTTTATATTCTAGCTGCCTATTTAAATATTGCCACCTAGTTCTTTCATTTCAGATCCAATATGTTAAAACCAAACCATGGTTTTTGTACCAGATTAAGCTCTCACTTTGGATTCTCTCGCTTCTTTTGTTTCTTCAGTAACCAAGTTGTAGTTGTTCCTTTGTATTGTTTCTTGAATATCTTTCTTCCTGTTCCACTACCATTATTCTTAACTTCTTAACTGATCTCTTTGCTTCTAGTATCTGCATTATCTTGTGCACTGCTACCAGATCTAAATTAAAACTTTACACATGTCAACCTGCTGTTCAAAAACATCCATTGTTTCTCCACTTTATCTACAGTGTAAAAGCCAAATTACTTAGCTTCTCACTGGCAACTGTAAAGTCCTGTGATTCTGGATTCTATCCTTATTACCTGGCAATCTGCTGGGTATATATGTAGAGTAATTTTTTTTCTTTTTAATTTAAGAGACATTTATTGAAGACATACTATGTCCTAAGATTGGGGATACCAAATAGAAGATGATGACACTTATCCTTGAAGTAGTCATCATCTGTTCTTTACAGATATAGTCTGGCTCTAAATGGTTATAAGGCAGACGTTGTCTTAGGCAAACATGGAAGTCATACACATAAAAACAAAAAAAGACTAAAGAACAAAAATATTTGACATTTCCAAAGAGATAAGCTTTTTTTAGGGGTAAAGGAATACAATATACTGACTCTTTATCTTTAAGCATTTTTGAGAATGCTTCCTAGAGCAGATGGAATTTCAGGTTTAGAAAACAATCGACATGGTGTATGGAAATGTGTTTTAAACATTGGTTTTGAATGTTTAGTGTTCTTACAATTTCTAATAGTTGTATTTGCCTCCTTTGTGTAGGGTTTGAAGACTGGGATGTACTACTTAAGGACACGACCAGCAGCGAACCCAATTCAGTTCACTCTCAATAAGGAGAAGCTGAAAGATAAGGAGAAGGCAACAAAAGAAGAAGAAGAGAAGGAGAGGAACACAGCAGCCATGGTGTGCTCTTTGGAGAATAGAGAAGAGTGTCTGATGTGTGGGTCCTGAGGAAAGGCTTAGAAGAGGCCAGCACTTCCTCACAGCCAAACTACTTCTTGAGCATAGATAGGCTTAGTAGATTTGCTCGAAGTGCTAAGGTTTTGCTGGACCTTATTGCAGCAAAAGGATCAATTGATTTAAAGTACTGTTTCTATATAATAGTGTGAAAGTACTGATATTTTAAATTGATATACTGGGAATCAAAGTAGAAGTTTTAGGAATGCAAAAGAAGTCATCTTGCAAATAGGAAGTGATTTCATTGCCCACTTGGCGCCCCTTTTCTGGTGTCCTCAGTTTTCATAATAGGACTTAGTTTTGCTGCTTTGACTGGTGGGTCCATAGAAGCAAAACTGAGTCATAACCTGTGAGAAGTGTTGGCAGGACCCTTATCTGGATAAGGTCCTATTAGTCATTCTGAAATAAACATTTCAAAGTGATTATGCGAGACCAAATTTGTCATTTATTTTCATACAAAGGTCAAATTTGAAAAAACATTTTCTGTTCTTTGAGAGTTCAGGAAGGAAATGTTAAGAAAAATTACTTAGATGCCTTCTAGAATTCTGATCTTAACATATGCCTATTTTGTCTTTCTATTGTAAAACATACTAGCATAAATATTACCATTTTACCCACTTAAAAATTTTTTTTTTTAACGTTTATTTATTTTTGAGAGACATAGAGACAGAGTATGAGCAGGGGAAGGGCAGAGAGAGAGGGAGATACAGAATCAGAAGCAGGCTCCAGGCTCTGAGCCATCAGCACAGAGCCCGACGCGGGGCTCAAACCCACAGACTGTGAGATCATGACCTGAGCCGAAGTCGGCCGCCCAACCAACTGAGCCACCCAGGCGCCCCCATTTTACCCACTGTAAAGCATACAATTTAGTCGCATGAAGTACATATACAGTGTACAACCATCACCACTATTTGCAGAAATTTTTCATCATCCCAAACAGAAACTCTAAAAATAACTCCTTATTCCCTTCACCTCTCAATCCCTGGTAACCTCTATTCTTTCTGTCTTTGAATTTGCTTATTCTAGGTACCTCATATAAATGGAATACTATAATATGTGACCCTTTGTTTCTGGCTTATTTCACTTAGCGTGTTTTCAGGGTTCATCCATGTAGCATATAGCAGACTTTAATTCCTCTTAAAGACTGAGTAATATTCCATTGTATGTATGTATATATTACATTTTATCCATTCTTATGTTAATAGACATCCGTGTTATTCTCACCATTTGGGTATTGTGAATACTGCTCTGAACATTGATGCACAAGTATCTGAATTCTTGTTTTCAGTTTTTTGGGGTATATACCTAGAAGTGGAATTGTGCGAATATATCATAATTCAGTGTTTAACTTTTTGAGAAACTGCCAAACTTTTCTGTAGGCTCGAGCTGCACCATTTTATATTCCTACTAGTAGTGCATGAGAGTTCCAGTTATTCCACATCTTTGCCAACGCCTGCTAATTTTTTGTATTTTTTTTTATACTTGCCATCCTAATGGCTTTTCACAGCTTGATTCCATTGTACCTTGGTGTGGATCTCTGGGTTTATCCTTCTTGATGTTTGTTGAGCTGCTTGGATCAGTAGATTTGCATCTTTATTAAATTTGGGAAATTTTCAGCCAGTTTTCTTCAGATAGTCATTTTGCCCCTTTCTTTCTTTCTTTTCCTTCTGGGACTGTTGTAATGCATCGCTCGGTCCACTGTTTATGTCCCACAGGTCCCTCAGGAGTCATTCACTTTTCTTAATTCTTTTTCTGTTCTTTAGGCTGGATAATTTAACTGTCCTATCATCAAGGTCATTGATTCTGCTTCACACTCATATCTGTTCGAGCCCCCCTTAGCAAATTTTTCATCTCAGTTATTCTTATAAGCTCTAAAATTTGTTTCCTTTGAATGATCTCTCTCTCGTTGTTGATACTCTGATTTTAATACCTTGTTTTTCTGATTTCCTTTACTTATTTGTCCATGTTTTCCTAGCTCTTTAAGCATTTTTAAGATAGTTGTTTTATTTTATTTTTTTAAAATTTTTTAATGTTTATTTATTTTTGAGAGAGAGAGAGAGAGAGAGTAGGGGAGGGGCAGAGGTAGAGGGAGACACAGAATCTCAAGCAGGCTCCAGGCTCTGAGCTCTCAGCCCAGAGCCTGATGTGGGGCTTGAACTCACAGACCACAAAAACATGACCTGAGCTAAAGTCGGTTGCTCAATAGACTGAACCACACAGGTGCCCCAAGATAGTTGTTTTAATATCTTTGTGTCTAGTAAAACTGGTGGCTGAGCTTCCTCAGGGATACTTTCTGTCAGTTTTTCTTGTCCTTTGAATGAGCTGTGTTTTCCTATTTCATTGTAATGCCTGTGATTTTTTTGATTGTTGTTGAAATATTGTTTGACCTTTTCCAAACTACTTTTGCAGCAACTATTCCCTAGTGTGTGTAATCACTGAAATCTCTGTTCAGTTGATGTTCTGACAGATATCCTTGAATTTCAGGAGCTCTCTGCAAATTGGCTCTGTGCTAGGGTACTTTTTCCACATAATGGTAGGCTTTTTCTGAGCCTAGGCATCTGTGATGGTTGATTTTATGTGTCAACTGGCGTGGCCATGGTACACAGATACTTGGTCAAACACTAGCCTAGATACTGCTGTGAAGATATTTTTTAGATGAAATTAACATTTAAATCAGTAGACTTTGAGTCAGTCAGATTACCCTCCATAGTGTGGTTTCCTCATCCAATCAGTTGAAGGCCTTAAGAAAAGAAAGATTGAGGTCCCCTAAGAAAGAAGGACTTTTGCCTTCAGACTGCCTTTGGACTTGAGCTACAATATCAGTTCTTCTCTGGGTCTCCAGTGCCAGCCTGCTCTGCCAACTTTGGATTTGCTAGTTGGACAATTGTGCGAGACAGTTACTTAAAATCTCTCTCTCTTTTCCCCCGCTCCCTCTCCCCCTTGCTGCCCCCTCCCATTTTCTCATTGGTTTTGTTTCTCTCTCTAGAGAATGAGAACCCTAACTGATACAGGTTTTGGTACCAAAAGTGGTTCTAGAGGAGTAGAATCTTAAGGATGAATCTTCTGAATTGGTTCTGGAGTTTCTGGAATTGATTCTCTAATCTGATTAAATTTAAAGGCCCTAATGACTGTTGCCAGCGGTAAAGGAAGTATTGATAGTTTATGGTGTAATGTGGTAATAGAGACCCTCAAAATACCATCACTGGATACTCCTAATCGAATACTTAAAAGAGGGGCGCCTGGGTGGCTCAGTCGGTTGAGTGTCCGACTTCGGCTCAGGTCATGATCTCACGGTTCATGGGTTCGAGCCCCACATCCGGCTCTGGGTTGAACACTTGCTCAGAGCCTGGATCCTGCTTTGGATTCTGTGTCTCCTTCTCTCCCTGCTCCTCCTCCACTCACACTGTGTCTCACTCTGTCTCTCAAAAATAAATAAAGTCGTATCCCAAAACATATTAAAAACAAAACAAAACAAAACAAAAAAAACGAATACTTAAAAGAGGCAAGGTTCTGGGTGACTGTGTGTATGTTCCACCTCAGGGGTGGATCAGTTCTCCAGCCCTTTGTCATAATTTAGTTCATCTTGATCACCTTTCCCACAGTATATCACACTGCTCCAATACATTGATGACATGCTAATTAGACCTACTGAGCAAGATGTAACAACTACTCTAGACTTATTTGGTGTGTCAGAGGGTGGGAAATAAATCTGACAAAAATTCGGGGGCCTTCTACCTCCGTGAAATTTCTAGGGGTCCAATGGTATGAGGCATATTGAGATATTCCTTCTATGGTGAAAGATAAATTGTTGCATCTGGCTCCTCCCACAAGCAAAAGACTGGCACAGTGCCTAGTGGGCCTCTTTGGATGTTGGAGTCAGCATGGCAGTGCTACTCTGGCCTGTTTATCAAATGACCTGAAAAGCTACTGGTTTTGAGTGGGGCTTGGAATAAGAGAAGGCTCAGCAACAGGCCTGGGCTGCCCTGCAGCTGCTCTGCCACTTGGGCCGTATGATCCAGTGTGTTTATGGTGCTGAGGTGGCGGTGGCAGATTGGCTTGCTGTTTGGAGTCTCTAGCAGGCTCTTATTTGGAGCAAAGCCCTACCATCCTCTGTTGATAAGTACTCACCTTTTGAGAAACGTCTTTTGGCTTGCTACTCAGCGTTAGTAGAGACTGAATGCTTAACCGTGAGCCACTTAACAACTGTGTGACCTGAGTTTCCCATCATGAACTGGATGCTTTCGGACCCACCAAGCCATAAAGCTGGGCCTGTGCAGCAGCATTCCATCATCAAATGGTGTGCACATTGAAGTGGTATATACAGGATTTGGCTCGAGATACCCTGAAAGTACAGTAAGTTATTGGAGAAGTGGCCCAAATGCCCATGGTCCTCACTCCTGCCTGCACCTCAGGAGAGGTCCTTGTGATCAGTTAACAGAGAGAAACTCAGGCCTAGTTTATGCATTTTACCCTTTGAAATACTCATGGTTCTGTATAATATGCAGGCACCACAGCTCCTTTCTGGGACATCCCTGAAGGACGCTCCATCCTGCTGACAGAGTTGTGGAAGTGATTTAAGCAGGGAATAACTTTTAGATAGCTCACACTGGCTACCATGGGAAGAGTGATCTAACCTATGGGTTCGGGTCAGACTCAAGTACCATATCAGGGTCTAGTTTGGTCTTTGGATCAGACTGGTTCCTGGGAGAAGTCTTGGTCTGGGTGTCTGTCAGACTTGGTGCCCCTGGATGGACCTGACCTGTTTGTGTGGGGTGGACTGGATACGTGGGGTCAGCCTGACCTTTGTGCCTGTGTCAGATTGGGGGTGTCCGGCCTGGGGGCTAACCTCTGTTTGGGACTGATTGAACTGACCTGTATATTTGGTCAGACTGGGCTTCATGTCAAGTTTTAAGCTGTATTTGGAGTCGACTGGGCCCCAGAGAAGGGCCCGGCCTATTTATTTTTTTCAGACAGGATGTTCAGAGCGGGTTGTGGTCTGTATGACTTGTTCTATACAAATTCCAGGGTGGCTGTATACATCCAAATATATTTTTTTCATTTACATCCAAGTTAGTTAGCATATTGTGCAACAATGATTTCAGGAGTAGATTCCTTAATGCTCCTTACCCTTTTAGCCCATCACCCCTCCCACAGCCCCTCCAGTAACCCTCTGTTCTCCATATTTAAGAGTCTCTTATGTTTTGTCTCCTTCTCTGTTTTTATATTGTTTTTGCTTCCCTTCCCTGTTCTGTGTCTTAAAGTCCTAATATGTGTGAAGTCATATGATATTTGTCTTTCTCTGACTAAGTTTTGCTTAGAATAATACCCTCTGGTTCCATCCATGTAGTTGCAAATGTCAAGATTTCATTCTTTCTGATTGCTGAGTAATGCTCCATTGGATATATATACCACATCTTCATTCATCTATCAATGGACATTTGGGCTCTTTCCAAACTTTGGCTATTGTTGATAGTGCTGCTATAAACATTGGGTGCGTGTGCCCCTTTGAAACAGCACACCTGTATCCCTGGGATAAATACCTAGTAGTGCAATTGCTGGGTTGTAGGGTAGATCTAGTTTTATTTTTTTTGAGAAACCTCCATACTGTTTTCCAGAGTGTCTGCACCAGTTTGCATTCCCACCAGCAATGCAAAAGAGATCCTCTCTCTCCCGATCCTTGCCAACATCTGTTGTTGTTGTTAATGTTAGTCATTCTAACAGGTGTGAGGTGATATCTCATTGTGGTTTTGATTTGTGTTTCCCTGATGATGAGTGATGTTGAGCATTTTTTCTGTGTCGGCTGGCCATCTGGATGTCTTCTTTGGAGACGTGTCTCTTCATGTCTTTTGCCCATTTCTTCAGTGGATTATTTGCTTTTTGGGTGTTGAGTTCGTTAAGTTCTTTACAGATTTTGGATACTAACTCTTTATCTGATATGTGGTTTGCAAATATCTTCTCCCATTCCATTGGTTGCCTGTTAGTTTTGCTGATTGTTTCCTTCACTGTGCAGAAATTTTTATCTTGATGAGGCCCCAATAGCCACGGTCAAAGAGGTTTTTGCCTGCTTTCTTTTTGAGGATTTTGATGGCTTCCTGTCTTACATTTAGGTCTTTCATCCATTTTGAGTTTATTTTTGTGTATGGTGTAAGGAAGTGGTCCAGCTTTATTTTTCTGCGTGTCGCTGTCCAGTTTCCCCAGCACCACATGCTGAAGAGACTCTTTATTCCATTGGACATTCTTTCCTGCTTTGTTAAAGATTCTTGGCCATATGTTTGTGGGTCCATTTCTGGGTTCTCTATTTTGTTCCATTAATCTGAGTGTCTGTTTTTGTGCCAGTACCCTAATGTCTTGATGATTACAGCTTTGTAATACAGCTTGAAGTCTGTGATTGTGATTCCTCCAACTTTGGTTTTCTTTTTCAAGATTACTTTGGCTATTCGGGGTCTTTTCTGGTTCCATACAAATTTTAGGATTGTTTTAGCTCCATGAAAAATGCTGGTGTTATTTCGATAGGGATTGCATTGAATATATAGATTGCTTCACACAGTATTGACATTTTAGCAATATTTGTTCTTCCTATCCAGAGCATGGAATATTTTTCCATTTTTTTGTGTCGTCTTCAGTTTCTTTCATAAGCTTTCTATAGTTTTCAGTGTATAGACTTTTCACCTCTTTGGTTAGATTTATTCGTAGGTATTTTATGGTTTAGATACAATAGTAAATGGGATTGATTCCTTGCTTTCTCCTTCTGTTGCTTCATTGTTGGTGTATAGGAATGCAACCGATTTCTGTGCATTGATTTTTATCCTGCCACTTTGCTGAATTCAAGGAACAGTTCTAGCAGTTTTTTTGGTGGAATCTTTTGGGTTTTCCATAGAGTATATTATGTCAACTGTAAAGAATGAAAGTTTGACCTCCCCCCAATCATTTTGGATGCCTTCTATTTCTTTGTGTTTGATATCCCATCCCTCTCTTGTTCCTGACATTAGGGGGAAAGCTCTCAGTTTTTCCCCATTGAGGATGATATTAGCGTTGGGTCTTTCATTTATGGCACTTATGATCTGAGGTATGATCCTTCTATCCCTACTTTCTTTAGGGTTTTTATCAAGAAAGGATGCTGCGTTTTGTCAAAAGCTTTCTCTGCATCTATTGAGAGGATCATGTGGTTCTTGTCCTTTCTTTTATTGATGTGATAAATTGATCGTTTTGTGGATATTGAACCAGCCCTGCATCCCAGGTGTAAATCCCACTTGGTCGTGGTGAATAATCTTTTTAATGCATTTTTAGATCTGGTTAGCTAATATCTTGTAGAGGCTTTTTGCATCCATGTTCATCAGGGAAATTGGTGTATAGTTCTCCCTTTTAGTGGGGTCTTTGGTTTTGGAATCAAGGTAATGCGGGCTTCATTGAAAGAGTTTGGAAGTTTTCCTTCCATTTCTATTTTTTGGAAGAGCTTCAAGAGAATAGGTATTAACTCTACCTTAAATGTTTGGTAGAATTCCCGTGGAAAGCCATCTGGCCCTGGACTCTTGTTTTTTGGGAGAGTTTTGATTACTATTCAATTTCTTTACTGGTTATGAGTCTGTTCAAATTTTTTATTTTTTCCTGTTTCAGTTTTGGTAGTTTATATGTTTCTAGGAATTTGTCCATTTCTTCCAGATCGCCCATTTTATTGGCATATGATTGCTCATAATAGTCTCTTATTCTTGTTATTATTCTTGATTTTATTTATTTGAGTCCTTTTCTTTTTTCTTTTTGATCAAACTGGCTAGAGGTTTATCAATTTTGTTAATTCTTTCAAAGAACCAACTTCTGGTTTCATTGATCTGTTCTACTGGGTTTTTTTTGGTTTTGATAGCATTGATTTTATTTGCTGTTCTTTTTCCATCTCTTGAAGATGTAGGGTTAGGTTGTTATCTAAGACCTTTCTTCCTTCTTTAGGAAGGCCTGGATTTCTATATACTTCCCTCTAATGACTGCCTTTGCTGCATCCCAGAGGTTTTGGACTGTGATATTATTTTCATTGGCTTCCATGTACTTTTTAATTTCCTCTTTAACTTCTTGGTTAGCCCATTCATTCCTTAGTAGGGTGTTCTTTAGTCTCCAGGTGTTTGTTATCTTTCCAATTTTTTTCTTGTGGTTGATTTCAAGTTTCATAGCGTTGTGGTCTGAAAATATGCACAGTATGTTCTCAATCCTTTTGTATTTGTTAAGGGCCAATTTGTATCTCAGTACGTGATCTATTCCAGAAAAGGTTCCATGTGCTCTGGAGAAGAATGTGTATTCAGCTACTTTAGGATGAAATGTTCTGAATGCACTTGTTAAGTCCATCTGGTCCAGCGTGTCAATCAAAGCCATTGTTTCCTTGTCGAATTTCTGATTAGATCATCTGTCCGTTGCTGTAACTGGGGTGTTGAAGTCCCCTACTATTATGGCATTATCAAGGAGTTTATGTTTATGATTAATTGATTTATATATTTGGGTGCTTTCACATTTGGAGCATAAATGTTTACCATTGTTAGGTCTTCATGGTGGATAGACCCCTTAATTATGATATAATGACCTTCTTCATCTCTTGTTACAGTCTTTATTTTAAAGTCTAGATTGTCTGATATAAGCATGGCTACTGCGGCTTTCTCTTTTGACTGTTAGCCTGATAGATGGTTCTCCATCCCCTTACTCTCAATCTGAAGGTGTCTTGAGGTCTAAAGTGGGTCTCTTGTAAACAGCATGTAGATGCATCTTGTTTTCTTATCCATTCTGTTACCCTGTGTCTTTTGATTGGAGCATTTAGTCCATTGACATTTAGAGTGAGTATTGAATAATATGAATTTATTGCCATTATGTCGCTTGTAGAGTTGGAGTGTGTGGTGGTATTCTTTCTAGTCTTTGTTGCTTTTGGTATTTATTTATTTGTTTGTTCGTTTGCTTATTTATTAATTTATTTATTGTTTTTCTTCCCTCAGAGAGTCCCCCTTAAAATTTCTTGCAGGGCTGGTTTAGTGGTCACAAACTCCTTTAATTTTTGTTTGGGAAGCTTTTATTCTTTCCTTCTATTTTGAATGACAGCCTTGCTGGATAAAGAATCTTGGCTGCATATTTTTCTGATTCAGCACACTGAATATATCCTGCCACTCCTTTCTGGCCTGCCAGGTTTCTGTGGATAGGTCTGCTGCAAACCTGATCTGTCCTCCCTTGTAGGTTAAGGACTTTTTCCCCTTGCTGCTTTCATGATTCTTTCCTTGCCTGTTTGTGAATTTGACTATGATATGCTTTGTTGATGGTCGTCCTTTGTTGCATCTAATGGGAGTCCTCTGTGCTTCCTGGATTTTGATGTCTGTGTCTTTCCCCAGGTTAGGTAAGTCTTCCACTATGATTTGTTCACATAAACCCTCTACCCCTTTTCCTCTCTTTTCATCTTCTGGGACTCCTATGTTTCTAATGTTGTTCCTTTTTAATGAGTCATTGATTTCTCTAATTCTTAAATCGTGCTCTTTTGCCTTAGTCTCCCTCTTTTTTTTCTGCTTCATTATTCTCTATAAGTTTGTCCTCTATATCACCGATTCCCTGTTCTACCTTATCCATCCTTGCTGCCGTGGCATCCATTCAAGATTGCAGCTCAGTTATAGCATTTTTTATTTCATCCTGACTAGCTTTTACTTCTCTTATCTCTGCAGAAAGGGATTCTAATCTATTTTTAACACCTGCTAGTATTCTTATTATTGTAATTCTAAATTCTGTTTTAGACATCTTGCTTGTACCTGTGTTGATTAAGTTCCTGGCTATCGTTTCCTCCTGCTTTTTCTTTTGGGGGTGAATTCCTTCGTTTTGTCATTTTGAAGGAAGAAAAGGAATTAATGAGGTAAAAAAATATTAAAATTAAAAAATTAAAAACAACACTCACACACACAAATCCAGTAAATGATGCTAGATCATAGGCGTGTTTTGGTCTGGGTGTTGAAAGGAGCTTGATAAAAAAGGGGAAAAGAAAGAAAGAAAACGTTTGAAATTTGAAAAAATGAACACAATAAACAATAAAATGAAATGATGGAAATAAAATAGAATTTGAAAATTTTACAAAAAGGAAAAAGTATAGTAGAAAAAAATAAAAATTTTTTTAAAAAATTGAAAATGAAAATTTTCTCTTTCTCTATTCAAGAAAAAGAAACAAAAAATATTGAACAGATGGATCAGTGAACAGACTGAAATACGATGATATTACATTGTTTTCTTCTAGAAGTCAAACTATGATGCACTTTATTGTCCATTAACTAAGCAGGTGGAGAGACTTGTGGTGGTCCTGAAGAGCGAGGTTGGCCCTGTTGGGCGGGGCTTAGTGTAATGGCTCTGTTCTCCACTAGATGGCGCTGCTTAGTTTACTGGGGTTGATTGTTGTGGAGCTTGTAGGTGTGTATGCGCATGCGCGGGAAGGGTGAAAATGGCATCCCCAGGTAGCCAGCCTCTAGTATCGGAACTGTGTTCTCCCTGATCAGCAATCGCGCACCGTCCTTTGTCTCTCTCTTCTATGCACTTCCTGCTATTACACTGTCCGTGACCAAGCCATCAGGTTGCCAGGCAGCACCTCCCTCCTGAGTTTTATATCAGATGCGGCAGCGTTTCCCGACCCCTCACTTCTGAGGAACTGCGGCTTTGACCCGTTCTGACTCTTTGCGGGAGGGTCTCACCGAGCAATGGCTGGGTTCAGGCCATACCCATCACGTTCGCGGGACTGTGCCACTGCCGATGCCCAGAGACTGTGGCTGGGTTCCAGCCCACGCTTGAATAAGTTCACGCGACTGTGTAGCAGCAGCGTTTCAGGGATTATGGAAAATCACGACACACATCTGGTACCAGGCTTCCCCCTTAATGTCCTTGTTCCAGCACTAGCGAATGTGGTTGTTCTCCAAGGTCGGCTGTGATGCTTGCCGGTGGGAGGAGCCGCACAGCCTCTACCCATGTCCTCCTAGCAGGCGGGCCGCCTTTCCCTGTGTGACCCCAGGACGTCCGGACTTCACTCTGCTCATGGGGAGTCGCCCTTCTCACCAGAGCACTGCCAGGTATTGAACTGCAGAGTTTCAGACTCTGTGCTCCCCCTGTTTATAGAGGCTTAATGGAATTTAAACCCTCTCCTTTCTCCTTTCTCCCTTTTTAATTCAGTCCCTGCTGCTGTTTCCACTTTTCCACTTTCTCTCTGGCTGCTTTTGTGAGGGGTGCTTTTCCCGTACTTCCCCCTGTCTCTGTCCCCTCTCTCTGCAACCAAAAACAGTTCCCTGCCCTCTCTGGCTTCTCTCTCCCCCAGTTCACCTCTCTGTGCCATGTACCTGTTGAGTTCTGTGGTTCAGGTTGTGCAGATTGTTGTGTTACCCCTCAAATCAGTTTTCTAGGTGTGCAAGATGGTTTAGTGTTAACTGGTCGTATTTCATGGACGTGAGACACAAAAAAGACTTCCATGCTCTTCCGCCATCTTGGCTCCTCCCCCTCTATACATCCAAATATTAACTGGGGCTTTCTCACGAGTCAGGGGGAAGAGAACAAAAAAACTAAACAAAGATAATTAGGGAAAAGCAATTTTATTATTGGAATGGAAATAGAAAAAGCCTTCTAAGAATTTAAAAAGCAGTAGTTGGCCAACAGTGGATCTTCTCTTAAGCCCATAATCTCATCATTTCAGCCAGTCCCTCAGTGATACCTGCTTATTTCTCATTCCCAGAAGTCACAGCCCCAACTTCCCAAGTTGGTGAAGTCCTCTCACTCTGGCAGTTGCCCCTCCCCTCTCACACTCTGCAGTCTCTTTGGCTTCTCCCTAGCCTCCTGGGCTGATTTCTTGCCATAGAGCATCTTTTCCACATGTTGCCGGATCTCCCTGGTCCGCACCCCATAAATGACAGGATTCAAGGCTCCTGGGAGCAGCAAGTAGATGGCACTGAGCAGGTTCTGGACATCCTGAGACACAGTCTTGGCCACTCGGAAGACAATGGAGGTGGAGAGACCAGAGAGGTAGATAGTGAGGATGACCAGTAAGTGGGAGCCACATGTGTGCAAGGTCTTGGCTCGGGCTCCCCTGGAAGAGATACGGAAGGCAGCATAGATGATTCGGGTGTAGGAGGTCCCTAGCAGGGCCAGATCAAAGGTCACAGTGACCAACCGCATGGCCAGTCCCAACCTATTGTTGAAAGTCAAGTCTCCACAAGCTATGCTCAGCAGTGCAATGTACTCACAGGCAAAGTGTCGAATCACCATTGTCTGGCAGAATCGAGCCTGTGACATTAGCACCACCAAAGGCACTGCCACTCCCAGGCTCCGTGTCAGGGCAAGAATGGCCAGCACGCCCAGCAGGCGGGAGGTCATCAGGTCAGTATAGCGGAGCGGGTGACAGATGGCCACGTAGCGGTCTAGGGCCATGGCCAGCAGGAGATTGTAGTCCAGAAGGAGAGTGAAGTAGATAAAGAACATCTGGGTCAGGCAGCCATGCAGTGACATGGGGTTGGTATACTGCACGAAGCCCGCCAGCATTTTGGGCATCACGGCTGTGGCAGCACAAATGTTGACAGCCAGGAGCAGGGCGATGAGCAGGTACATGGGCTGATGCAGGCTCCGCTGGGCCACCACCGTGTGGATGACCAGGGCATTGGCAGAGATGATCGTCACATAAAGGAAGGTAAGAGGCAGGAGCAGGAGGGGCCGCCACTCTCGCAATCCAGGGAAGCCCACCAGGAAGAAGTTGGTGTAGGAGATGTTGAAGGCACTGGTATCTCCATCCTCACCCATTAGCTTTGGCCTTGGGTTGGCCCCAGGAGTGGAGATCAAGAGACTGTTAGAACAAAATGATCAATGGAAGAAAGCCTATTTCTATTTTCGGTCCCGAGGGGTTTGTGACGAAGGTCCACCTCTTCATGTACATATGTCTACCCCTTTGGGGCACAGATGGGTACTATGCCAGGTGTTACGGAGGCTACAGAGGTGAACAAGACACTCCTTGTCCTCAGGGAGCTCTTGGTCTGTGTGTGTGAAATGTAAACTTACAAGATCCTTGTTTATCTGTGATGTTCCAGGTATTTGATTGTGGAGTAAAAGATTAGGAGGGAAAAGTAGGTGTGGTACATGAGGGAAAAGAAAAAGTGATGGGGGGGTGCTGCCTGGGTGGCTCAGTCAATTAAATGTCTGACTTTGGCCCAGGTCCGTGGGTTTGAGCCCCATGTCAGCTCTCAGTGCAGAGCCTGGAGCCTGCTTCTGATTCTGTGTCTCGCTCTCTCTGCTCCTCCCCTGCTCATGCTCTGTCTCTGTCAAAAATAAATAAATGTTAAAAAAAAATAAAAAAGTGATGGGCCAGAGGTAAAACTAGAAAGCAGGAAGAAAACCTTTGAAAGGAGGAAAAGAAAGTATATGAGTAATTTGTGGTCCGAGAAGCCTGGAAGAAGCAGGTGGGGTTTATCAGGAATGATGGCCTCACTTTTGTGCGCAGGGCGTGCTGCAGCAAGGCCAGGGGAAAGTTGTTGGACCTCAAACAACAGGTCACAGGGACTCTTGCTTTCCTAAGCCTCTGTAGACCGACTCTGGGGTCTCCTGCTGGCCTGTCCTCAGCGTCATGGATGATGATTTTGCTTTCCTCTCAGAATGTCAGCTCTCAGACAGCAGGGTAACAGCATTCTTCCCGCGTGCTGCAGCTGCAAGGGCCGATTTCCGGCCCCGCCCCCAGCCCAGCCATCCAGGAGGCGCTTGAGCACTGCTTGTTGACCAGGCCGAGGAGGAAGAGGAAGAAGCTGGGAGGAGGGTCAACACTTGGTTGGGCTCTGAGAGCAGTAATTTCAAAGCTTCGACCAGATTTTTGTGTAATTAAGGGAGCAGATAGGAAAAGATCCCGAGTCCTAGGGTTTGAACTAACACAGATTACATGAAAATAGCTAACATGTATTGGACATTTACCATAAGGCAGGGATTGAGAAGCTGAGAGCGAGGTGAGAGGCGGTTCGTGATAGCACAGAGGGGCAAGGAAGGCATGCGGGCTGGAGGAGCGCTGGCCAGGAAGGTGTTTAAGCATCCAAGCTTCTTCCCGAATACCAGAGTGTTCATCGTGAAGGGGCTTAACAAGCTGTCCCATGAACTGTAATGTGCCCTCCTGTTTTGTATTTTAAGATCACTCAGGTAAGTTCCTCAAGGAGCTCCTAGACCCTAAGGCAGTCAAGAAAGGAAATGTAGAGTGACAACCTCCTCAAGGAAGGGCAGGAGGGATGAAAAATACGGTGAGGGACGAGCAGATCAGTTAACTCGCTGATGAAGAGATGTTGCTAGAGTCACATCAGTCAGACTTAGGAACCAGCTGGCAGTGGGGAGAGACAGAGGAAGGGGCAGTAATTTCAGGGTTTTTGTTGTTAGCCGTGATGACCGCACTGGTGCTCCTAAAAGCTGAGAAAGGGGGAGCAGGGTTGGGGTGGTCAGAGGTCCAGTTCATTGATTGCACTTGGATGTGGTAATGGCTCTCAGATAAGAGCTGCCCAGTCAACACCCAGATGTCGGATGGAGAGCTCAGATGAAGATTTAGGGCTGGAGATGACTGTGTGAGGATCAGAAACTTATAGAGGGCATGGGACAGAATCCTAAGGAGCAGATGGCTTGAAGGAGACTGAAGAAAAGAGGGGAGAGAGGTAAGGTGAGAGCCGGGGCAAATGGGGTTCTGGAAACCAGAGGAGAGGCTTTTTGCTCTGGAGGCTTCGAGGTAAAGGGATTTACAGACTGAGCAGAGGCCAAAGACCAACCGAGCCAACTCACCCGACAAGTAGCAGAGAAGGGCAGAGAGGAGACAGGATGAAGAGGCCAGAGCCGTGCGCTCTCTGCAGAAGGAGGCTCACCTCCTCCCCTGGAAAAGTCAAAACCACGCAAAGAGCTCCTTTAACTCTGCCCTGTCCTCACAGACTGGCAACAGTGTTCGTCTCTCTTCCTTCAGTTCCCAGAGAGAGATGTCTCTTCTCTCTTGTCCTTAGGACGTCTTGTACTTCTCCCTCTCTCCCCTCAGCTTATGAAAAAGTTCGTCTCTGTCAGGAGAAAATAAGCTCTACCTTAACTTCCTATGACCCTTTAGCTTTTCATCTTTCTCCTCACCTTTATTTGTTTACTTTTTAAAAGTTTATTCATTTATTTTGAGAGAGAGTGTGAACAGGGGAGGGGCAGAGAGAGAGAATCCCAAGCAGGCTCTGCACCGTCAGCGTGATCCTGACTTGGGATTTGAACTCACAAACCGTGAGATTATGACCTAAGCTGAAGTCAAGAGTCAGGGGCTTAACAGACTAAGCCGCCCAGGCGCTCCTCTCCTCATCTTTAAAGCAAAGCCCCTGGACGTGTCTTGATCATGCAATAATCGCTGGCTCGCTGATCGAGCTCCCTGCTAGATGGACGGGCTTGTCAGCAGGGAGACCATGTCTTTCTCATCTCTGTCCCGGTGCCCAGCCCTGAGCCCACAGCTGAATATGTGCTCGGTAAGTGTTGTGTTGAAGGAATAAATGCATGCACAAAGGGATTTTAAGAAACATTCTCATTTGCAACCTAGAGCAGCCCTTGGAAGTGGAATGAAGGAAGGAAGGGAAGAAAAATGAAACCATTAAGGCTCAGAGATCCCAAGTGATTTGCTTCGTCTCACCTGACAAGAAGAGCCAGACCTGAAATTCAGATCTTCTAGGACTCTTCCATCCACACCACAGTTTTCCCCCTCACCACCACCCCCACCCCAACACAAGAGGAAGCAATGGACAGGCTTCAGGCATTCTTAGTCTGAGCAGTAATATTAAGAATTAGCATTTATTGAGCACTTACTACATGCCAGACATGATTCCAAGGTTTTTCTCCACATAGTAATGTAGTATTTCTTTAGTGTTCACAGCAACACTAAGAGATGAATACTGTTTACTAACCCTGTTATAGATGAGAACACTGAGGTTTAGAGAAGGTAACTCATTTTCTTCAAGTCTCATAGGTATGAAATGACAGGGCAGGGATATGAATGAACCTAGGCTGTTGATGGTAACTGGTGGAGTTCAGGTCCAATCTCAGGTTCTCCTGCCTCCAAATCCCCATCAAGCTCCTGTCTTCTCACCCCCAACCTCACCGTGGAAGCCTGTAGTGGTGTCCCGTCAGGGTGCAGGCTGCTGTGGCTTTGGGTTCACGTCTGAAAGGGTAAGGCTCCAAGGCACTGATCTATGAGGCTGAGGGGGAGGGATGGATAAGTAGGCCCATGGCGCCAGGGGAGGGGCCTGAGGAGATTCCCAGTGGGCAGCCATGTCCAAGGACACCAAGGAGGAAACAGTGAGAAACCCAGAACTCAGGGAGGACCCCAGGGAGAGGCGGGGTGGAGGTGACAGTGTACTAACATTTTCATTTCTATGGCTCTTGTGTTTCTCAGAGAGCAGTCACACCTGCTGAGGGATTCGTTTTACAGATGAGCCATTAGAGGCTGAGAAAGAACAAGTCAGGGTTCAGGCCAGATTCCATCGCAGGGGCACCAGTCGGCAGAAGCTGGGCGTTGCTGACTGGGATGACCTGAGGCTCAGCTGAGGGGAAGGGACTCTTGCAATGCGGGGGTTTTGTGGGGGTTATATAGGCACTCAGGGATCCCCCAAAGGTGGGAAAGGGCACTTGGGTGACAATGGGAGAGCCAGGGACCTGATTTAGGAGCAGTGCGTGTGTACACACACACACATACACCCACACGCACAGAGATTGCTGAGGTACTTACTTGCCCACTGTGGGTGGCTCAGGATCTGGGACAGGAGGCGACTTCAGTGTGGACTCTGCTGTGAATAGCTGAGACCCACAGAAGTGAGGGCTGGCTCCTCCAGGGAGGTATCTCCGCTTTGTCTTCTGGAATTTGGAAATAGCAGAACTGCATAGGTCCTCTTTTCCTCTTTTTGTGCTTTCTTTGGGTTTAATATTTTTTATGATTCGATTCTACTTTTTAAAAATGTTTATTTATATTTGTTTTTGACAGAGAGAGAGAGAGAGAGACAGTGTGGTGTGTGTGTGCGTGTGTGTGCGTGCATGGGGGAGGGGCAGAGAGAGATGGAGAGACAGAATCTCAAATAGGCTCCCTGCTCAACGAGGAGCCCGACACAGGGCTTGGTCTCACAACCCTGAGTTCATGACCTTAGCCAGAATCAAAAGTCAGATGCTTGACTGACTGAGCCACCAGATGCCCTGATTCAGTTTTACTTCTTAGCTTGTTAGCTGTGCCTTATTCGTTGTGTCATTTTAGAGGTTGCTTTAGCGTTTATGGTACATATCTTTAAGTCACCACAGTCTGTTTTAAATTGTATGATGCCACTTCAACAAACAGTATGAGATCCTGACAGCAGGATTCTTCTATTTCCCCTCTCTCGGCATTCATGTTACCGTAGTCTTATGTTTTATTTCTACAAAAATTATGAACTCCATAATACATTGTATATATTTTTGGCTTTCTATAATCCATCATATCCTAAAGAGATTTAGAAAAATAAGAAAAGGATATTATGATTGAAAAATTCATTCATGTTGCATGCTACTGTATTTTATTGTTTAAAAATTTTTTTTAAGTTTCTTTATTTTTGGGAGAGAGACAGAGTGTGAGCAGGGGAGGGGCAAAGAGAGAGGGAGACACAGAATCTGAAGCAGGTTCCAGGCTCTGAGCTGTCAGCACAGAGCCTGACGCGGAGCTCGAACTCACAAACCATGAGATCATGACCTGAGCTGAAGTCGGACACTTAACCAACTGAATCACCCGAGCATCCCCTTTTTTCTTTTTAATTTTTTTAATATTTATTTATTTTTGAGAGATCGAGAGACAGAGTGTGAGCAGGGGAAGGGCAGAGAGAGAGGGAGACACAGAATTTATTGTTTTTAAAATTATTTTTATTTTTAAAATATTTAATTATTAAATTTTTTCAACAGATAAAGGTATTCTTTAATCCTCATCACATATTTCACCCACTCCCCTGCCCATCTCCCTGGGCATCTCCCTGGTAACATCTGTTTGTTCTCTATAGTTAAGAGTCTGTTTCTTGGTTTATCTATCTTTTTGTTTTTCCTTTGCTCATTTGTTTTGTTTCTTAAATTCCATATATGAGTGAGATCATATGGTTTTTGTCTTTCTCTTACTAACTTATTTCACTTAGCAAAATACACTCTAGCTCCACCCATGTCGTTGCAAATGGTAAGGTTTCATTCTTTTTCATGACTAATATTCCATTGTATATTTATACCACAATTTCTTTATCCATTCATCAGTTGATGGACACTTGGGCTGCTTCCATAGTTTGACTATTGTAAGTAACACTGCAATAAATATAGGGGTGCATGTATCCCTTTGAATTAGTGTTTTGTATTTTTTGGGTCAATATCAAGTAATGTGATTACTGGATCATAGGGTATTTTTTAACTGTTTGAGGAATCTCCTTGCTATTTTCCGCAGTGTCTGCACCAGTTTGCATTCCCACCAACAGTGCACAAGCGTTCCTCTTTCTCCACATTCTCACCAACACTTGCTGTTTCTTATGTTTTTGATTTTAGCCATTCTGACAGGTGTGAATGATATCTCATTGTGGTTTTGATTTGCATTTCCCTGATGATAAGTGATGTTGAGCACCTGTTCATGTGTCTCTGTTGGCCATCTGTATATCTTTTGAGAAATGTCTGTTCATGTCTTCTGTTCATTTAGAAATTGGATTATTTGTTTTTTGAGTGTTGAGTTGTATCAGTTTTTTAAAATATATTTTGGATACTAACCCTTTATTGGATATGTCATTTGCAAATATCTTCTCCCATTCTGAAGGTTGCCTTTTAGTTTTGTTGATTGTTTCCTTTGCTGTGCAGAAACTAATTTTGATGTGATCTCAATAGTTTATTTTTGCTTTTATTTCCCTTGCTGATGTTAGAGAAATTACTACCTGTGCTCTCTTCTAGGATTTTTATGGTTTCAGGCCTCACATTTAAGTTTTTAATCCATTTTGAGTTTATTTTTGTGTGTGTATAGAAAGTGGCCCAGTTTTTCTTTTGCATGTAGCTGTCCAGTTTTCCTGACACCATTAGTTGAAGAGACTGTCTTATCCCATTGGATATTCATTCCTCCTTTGTCAAAGATTAATTGACCATATAATTGCGGGTTTATTTCTGGGTATTCTATTCTATTCTATTCTATTGATATATGCATCTATTTTTATGCCAGTGCTATACTGTTTTAATTACTGCTGCTTTGTAATAGAGCTTGAAGTCTCACCAACAATCTTTTCAAGATTGCTTTGGCTATTCAAGGTCTTTGGTGGTTAAATACAAATTTTAGGATTGTTTGTTTTAGCTCTGTGAAAAATGCTATTGGTATTTTGAGAAGAATTGCATTAAATGTGTAGATTGCTTTGGGTAGTATAGACATTTGAACAATATTTGTTCTTCTAACCCACGAGCATGGAATGTCTTTCCATTTCTTTGTGTTGTCTTGAATTTCTTTCATCACTGTTTTATAGTTTTCAGAGTATTGGTCTTTCACCTCTTTGGTTAAGTTTATTCTTAGATCTTTTATTGTTCTTGGTGCAACTGGAAATGGGGTTTTGTCCTTAAATTTAATTTATGCTGCTTCATTATTGGTGCATAGGAATGCAACAGATTTCTCTACGTTAATTTTACTGAATTTATCAGTTTTAGTAGTTTTCGGTGGACTCTTTAGGGTTTTCTGTATTTAATATGTCATCTACAAATTGGGAGACTTTTACTTCTTCCTTACCAATTTGGATGTCTTTTATTTCTTTTTTTTTAAGTTTATTTATTTTTGAGAGAGAGAGAGAGAGAGAGAGAACTGCGAGATCATGATCTGAGTGGAAAGTTGGACACTTAACCAACCAAGCCACCCGGGCACCCTGTCTTTTATTTCTTTATGTTGTCTCATTGCTGTGGCTAGGACTTCTAGTACTATGTTGAATAAAAGTGGTGAGAGTGGACATCCTTGTCTTGTTCCCGATCTTAGGGGAAAGCGTCTCAGTTTTTTTGTTTTTTGTTTTTTTTTTGTTTTTTTTACCTTTGAGTATGATGT
This sequence comes from Paguma larvata, assembly GCA_030068075.1. Taxonomy (NCBI): domain Eukaryota; kingdom Metazoa; phylum Chordata; class Mammalia; order Carnivora; family Viverridae; genus Paguma; species Paguma larvata. Next base: position 57,724,285 of record CM057831.1, read on the forward strand.
CAGTTGTGGGGTTTTCATATCCGGCTTTTATTATGTTGAGGTATGTTCCCTCTAGACCTACTTTGCAGAGGGTTTTTATCATGAATGGATGTTGTACTTGTGACTGTATTTTATTGTCAGTGACATTCTAATGTATGAATGTACCATAATCTATTTACACATTTTATTGCCAAAGGACATTATTTTGTTTCTAGTTTTTCACAACTAGGAACAGTGTCACTATGAATATTCTTGTACATGTATTTTGATGCCATGTGTCTGAGGATATTTATGGGGTCAAAAGGTATGTGTATCTTCAGTTTCACCTGATAATGGCAAATTGTCTTCAAAGTGGTCCACCAATCTACAATCTCACTAGTAGTGCATGAGAATTTTCACTTTCAAAAAAGTGTAGTCCTTTAGGATGTATGTGAAAACAACATAGATATACACTCACTAAAACACTCAGTGACACACACTAGGATTCATAGACATACCTTCTTCAGGAGAAGTGTTTCTACAGAATGAATCCCGTGACAAAAATGTGGCTCCTCCTGTCCTCACTGCTTGAACTTCACTCACTGCTAGGCAGTTGTCTCACTGACATAATAAAAAAAAACCTAGAGGGGCGCCTGGGTGGCTCATTTGGTTAAGTGTCTGACTTCGGCTCAGGTCATGGACTCACGTTCATGAGTTCGAGTCCCACATCGGGCTCTGCGCTGACAGTGTGGAACCTGCTTGGGATTCTCTCTTTCCCTCTCTATCTACCCTTCTCCCACTCTTTCTCATTCTCTCTCTCTCAAAATAAATAAATAAACTTAAAAAAAGCAACAGAAACATAGGACATCAGAGAGGGCGGATTTTCTGCTCACATCCAAGAAACTTAAAAGGAAGACAGAACTGCCCCCTCCCTGGGGATGGGCACAGCAGTGATTCCTTTCGGGGCCTCTCTGACCCTGTGAAACATCAACAATCACGAATGCACAGAGGACACAGAGGCCGTCTTGTTGCTCTCCTTCCCTGGAATGATGCCCTTGGCATGCGAAGCTCTACAACAAGCCGCTGCAAACCGAATGTCAGGCCATCAGCCCCACGAGTGGTGGCTTGACCTGAACATCTTTCCTCATCTACATCAGAGGTCCCTCGCTATTAGTGTCATTCCTTTGGTCCCAGCTCTGCCCTCTGTTAACTTGGAGGAATAGTTGTCTTCTTGAGGTTGCTTTCATTAAAAGGAGGAAAAGGAAAACTACTGGGCGCCTGGGTGGCTCAGTCAGTTAAGTGTCCCACTTCGGCTCAGGTCATCATGATCTCAGGGTTCGTGGGATGGAGCCCCGCATCCGGGACTGTGCTGACAGTGTGGAGCCTGCTTGGGATTCTGGCTCCTTCTCTCTCTGCCGCTTCCCCACTCACTGTCTTTCTCTCTCTCTCAGAATAAATAAATAAACTTAAAAAAAATGAAGGAAAACTACCCTTATTTCACAGGAGGGGGCCTCCTGTGGTGTGGGCTTTGTTAAGTACTTTCACATAACGCCTCCCTCTCATTTCGTGGCCGTGCTGTCTCTGGTGGGCAGGTGTCATAACAGAGTCATGTGTAAGGAGTTACCCTTTATTCATGGATTTGTTCTTTCAACATAGTTTTTTTGAACATTTATTATGTCCCAGGCACTCTGCTAGGCACCGGGGCTTCTGTGGGTGTATTACCTGTGGTTTCAGCACCTTCAAGGCTTGGGGTCCAGTGGCAGAAGAACCAGAATGCTATGAGGGCACAGGGAAGACCTTGAACTCAGCCTCGGGGGACGGGAATGGCTCTTCAGAGCACAGGATGTCTAATCCGAGAGTCCAAGCTCGAGTCAGCCAGAGGAAGGGGAGGTAGGGTGCAAATAACCTAATGACATAAAGCTGAGAGTTAGCGGTGGCGGGATCAGAACTCCAAAGCCAAGGTCCCGCTTACTGTCACCACACCTGAAGGGAGACACCAGGGTTGGCCAAAGTCCCATGGAAGAAAATCACAAGAAGAACAAGACGGGAGAGTGAGAATGAGAGGGTAAACTAAGCTCCTATAGATTTCCCACCACTGGCGGGACTCGGTTCAAAAAGGAGGGTTGTAGGTTAGGCTTAGGGAAGGGTTTCCTTCTGAGGAGACCAGGAGCTGGGGACATCGGTGAGGACAGGGGTAGTGGTGTGATTTGCAGTGAGAGGGGATGATGGCCAGGGGTGTGAGTCCACATTACCCTCCTTCCTGTTCCTTTCCTTGTCCCCCACACCTGCCGTCCCTTTCCTGGCCCCCACTGCCCTCCCGGGCTGACCCCCTGACCTGATACTCACTCAAGCACAGTCAGGCGGCAGCAGAGAGAAGCAGTGGGGCTCCCGAAGTGCAGTGAAATGCATGCCCGCTCCTTCCCCAGGGAGTCTGGCCCTCTGACGACTCCTCGGTCCCCCAGGACCTCCCCAGGACCAGGCTGGAGCCCTGTCTCCTGACACCCAGGCCAGGCCCTTCCTACTGGTCTGGGCTGCCCAAGGTCCCTGCTCTGGAGCCAAAGGGGTATACCTCAACACAAACAGGGGAATTCAGACCCTGTGGCCCAAACTCAGGCTGCAGCCCACCCTCGGGTGGGAGGGCTCTATCGGCGCAGGGTCAGGGCATGGAGTGCAGGGTGGTGGTCAGTCCAGTAGGCAGGCTGTAAATGTCAGTAATGAGGAGTGAAGAGTTCCAAGGAAGAGCAACTCTTATTGAGCACCTACTCGGTGGGGACTTTTGAAGGATCCAGGACATTTATATGATGTTTATGGGAGAACGAGAAGAACTGGCAGCAGGAGAATGAGGTTGTGGGAGGCCCTGTCGAAGTGAGGATATTATCGCCCCGCTCTAAGGCTGGAGACTTCTGGAGGCTGATCCAAGATCAGTAGATCTGTGGCAATGTGGGGATGGGTCATCTGACCCAAAGTGACTCTGCTTTGTCCTGCATCATCACTGCTCTGGACCTGGTGGAGGAGCAGATGGGGGACAGGGAAGGCTTCATGGAGGAGGGGACATGTGCACCAGCCTGGAAGGTCCAGAAACAGCAAGAGGCAGAGAGAAGGAGGGCCTCAGATGGCAAAGCTGAGGTGTGACAGGAGGGCAAGAGTGGCAGTGGTGGGTGTGGTTGAGCCCAAAGCCTCAGGTGTGGGAGGGTGAAGGTGGGAACCAGTCACGATCATTGTGGTTTGGAGCCCAGGAGTGTCCCCTCTCCACCCAAGGGCATCTGGCTTGGACTTGCTCCATCTCTGTTGCATTGAGGTGGCAGCAGGGTGGTCAGAGGTGTCCGGCGGGCTGTCAGGGCTGGAAGGTCTCAGAGGCATCTTGAGCTGATCTCTGGGCCTTGCATGGGGGCTAGTCCCTCGCTCTCTCTGCTGCCAGAAGGATCCTTCGGGAAAGCAGACCTGACCTCATCACCTTTAGTAAAAACTCTGCAGAGGCTCCCTAGTGCCAACCAGGGAAAGTCTGGCATTCAAAGCTCTCATCTCCTGTTCCTCCGGGAGAGGCTCCTGCCCTCCAGCAAGGCCAAACTGGGCTCGCACTCTGCCACCCATCCCTCTGCCCAGCAGTCCTTCCGCCCTCTGCGTCTGGCTCTGTCTGTGCTTGCTCTCGGGCTCCAGGTGCCACCTGCTGCAGGAAGCCCCCCCGACTGCTCTTGCCCCAGCTGCTCTGAGTTGCTACATGGTGAGGAATCTTTGGGTTCAGGACTCAGGTAGCATTCCACTGTGGAGGGGACCGTGGGCAGCCCAGCTGCCCTGGGACCTCCCTGACAGCTTCCCACTCCTCCGGGGGACTCCAGGGTGGCCCATTTGTCCACGGTCTCCCCTCCCTTCACCCCTTTATGGCCCCCATGATCCCCGTCTGAGCTAAACTCTCCTCTCCAGAATTTTCTTCCAGTCAACGTGGTCAGGATTCCCTATTTCAAAATCTGCTGTCCGATGAGATCCAAACACACACTGGTGAGTAAAAGCCTGATGGTGGCTGGGGTCTCTGAGGGTCGGTGGTGATATCTACCACACGGAGTAGATGAGGAGGCGTTTTGGGCACAGGAATCTCACTGAAGTCCCTGAAATCCGTCTCGGACCATCATCTGCTCTGAACTTCTAACCTGCGCCTCTCTCCACCCCTCGCCCCCACCCCGGCCCCTGGCACCAGTTGGGAGGCAGTGTGGAGAAGCAAGTCCAGGATTCAGGCTCTGGCGGGGTACCCTTGGGCCTCTGTTTCCCCTTCCGTAAAAGGAGGAGTGAGTGGTCTCTTATGGCCTTCCCTTCCTAGATCCAGCTTCTGATGATTCTAACAAACTTCCTGTGATTATAGTTTAGAAAGCTCTTTTTTTTTATTTAAATAATTTATTTTCAAATTGGTTCCCATATAACACCCAGTGTTCATCCCAACAAGTGCCCTCTTTAATGCCAGTCACCCCCTCTCCCCCCTCCCTCATCCCCCTCACCCTCAGTTTGTTCTTAGTCTTTGAGAGTCTCTTATGTTTTGTCTCCCTCCCTCTCTGTGTCTTTTTTTCCTTTCCCCTCTTTCCCTCCCTCATGGTTTTTGCTTAGTCTCTCAAAATCCACCTATGCGTGGAAACATATGGTATCTGTCTTTGTCTGACTGACTTATTTCACTTAACATAATACACTCCAGTTCCATCCATGTTGCCACACATGACATGATTTCATTCTTTCTCATTGCCACATAGTATTCCATTGTATACATGTACCACATCTTCTTTATCCACTCGTCAGTTGATGGGCACTTGGTCTCTTTCCATGATTTGGCTATTGTCGAAAGTGCTGCTATGAACATTGGGGTACACGTGCCCCTATGCATCAGCACTCCTGTGTCTCTTGGGCAGATTCCTAGCAGTGCTATTGCTGGGTCATAGGGTAGCTCTATTTTCATTTTTTTGAGGAACCTCCACACCATTTTCCAGAAGAAGCTCTTTTTTTTTTTTAACGACCACTTTATTGGGGAATGATGATGTACAAAAAACTGTACATATTTATTGTATACAACTTGATGAGTCTGGAGATAATAGATACCCGTGAAACCACTTCCACAGTCTACGCTGTAAGTGTACCATCACTTCCAGAACCTTCTTCCTGCCTATTTATTATTAGTGACAAAACCCTGAACATAAGATCTACCTTCTTCCCTGTTTCTCAGTTGATTTGATTTCCACATCACACCTGGGAGGTGAGGCACCAGCCCGCTTTGCAGGTGAGGGAGCTGAGGCTGGCAGCCAGCATCTCGCAGCTGCTGGGCACCAGAACGGGCCCTGGAGCTGCCCCTGGCACCTAGTGTCTCCTGTGCCCATTCTGGCTGCTGGGGTGTCAGAGGGCCTCTCAGTACTGGGAACGTTGGGGAGATTCTTCTCTCCATGGGAGGCAGGCATGGGACAAGGACTAGGCAGGCCTCCTGCTTTGTACCCTCTGCTCCCTCAGCCTGGCACCCCACCAATCTTGCAGTGTCCAGGCCTTAAAATGGGTCTCTGTCCCCTGAGCAGACCCCGTGGCCCCTCCAGCCTTATTTCCTGCTCTCGGGAGGGGGCTGGGGAAGCCTTTCATAAAGAGCAGGCCAGTAAGCCCTGGTCCTGATGAGGCGGCCTCTGTTCCCAGTGGGGCAGCTCCCAGATTTCCCGTGCAGGGAGGAAAGAGGTCCATCCTAAAAAGCTTCAGCAACCCTACCTGCTTAGGCTAGAGGGAGGATCCTGAGGAGAGGTCTTTGTGCAGAGGGTGGGGGCAGAACTGGGCTGGCCCCTGGCCCCCTGTCTCCAGCCAGCATGTGTCCCTGCACCAGCTAACCCCCTTCTTCCTCGCAGATGCACCTGTGGGCTTATCTTTGACTTCCAAGGAAGAAATGTCAGGGCCTGAGGACAGGGTACCAACTGCCTAATTTGGAAGGGTCTTTCCTGATTTGCCCAAACCTGAGGTCTGAGTTTGGAAAAGCCACAGGCATCCACCCCCTGTTATCAGTTGCAACTGGAGGGCTTCAGCCCCAGTAGGCACCCTTAGTTGGCTTCTCCCCTGGCTGGCCAGGCACTAGTGGGAAGGGGCGGCACATTTAACCAGCTCCTGCCCTTGGCCAGGTCCCACAACTGGGCTGTTTGTTATAGGACGTATCTCATTTAAAACTCACAACTCCTTGCAAGGTGGTGATCATTAAACTCATTTTACAGATGAAGAAACAGGCTCAGAGAGCTTGCCTTTGGCCAAGGCTCAGCATTAGTAAGTGGCAGAGCTGGGACTTGAAGTCAAGTCTTGCTCTGATTCCCAGACCCATAAGATGCTTGGCCTGGGCCCAGACTGGTAGTAGCCCCCAGCCTCCTGCAGCAGTGGGAAATGGGAGGGGGTCCTCCATAGACTGTCCATGAGGGCAGGTCTCAGGGTGAATGAATGCATGACTGAATCACTGTATTTGCTCCTCTGTTTCATTTGTAAGAGAAAGGGTCCTTACTGGGAATCCACCGGCCTGATGGTAGGGGCCCATGTGGTCAGAGTCCATCCCTCTTTAGGTATCATGTACATCAGGAAGGAAGGAGAACTCTCTACTATGAGGGTCCTTTGGGCTGAACACCCTAGTCCTAAAAAAGCAGACTGCAGACCCAAAGACCTCAGGCTGTGGGCAGTGGGAAGTCTGACAAGCGGCCTGATATGGCTCTTGTGTGTGTGTTGCGTGAGAGGGGCCATCTGGGGTTGGCATTTCAGAAAGCCAGGAGGCTGAAGTGCCCTGTTGGACACATGAACACCCGCTGCCCTCATCTCTGCCTGCACTGCCCATAAACAAGATATTTGGCTCTGAGAGCCCTTCGGTCTCTGAGCAAAGTTTTTGGAGCAGCCTGGCCCTCCCTATCCATGTCCGGGCTGGGAGCCTGGCCCAGGAGCCGTGGACTGGCAGCTCTCTGGTGCAGGGCTGACTTTCCTCACACAGATGACTTGGGGCCAGGCCTGCACTTCCCAGAGAAGCCACTGAGTGGCACCCAAGCACCATGTCCCACAGAGGCTGTCAGGGATTTTGTGTGTGTGTGGGGGGGGTGGGGAGTGGGGGCAGGTGCGTCTATGCCTGGTGGAGATAAAGATGTTTCCTCCTTGGGCATTCCTGGTGTGGCCTACCACTCTCCCAGTCTCCCACTCTGCCCCCCAGACTGTGAGTTTGAGTCCATCAGAATATGCTGGTGTCAGGCCTGAGAGCAGGAAACCTGGTTCTGTGTGGTCCTGGCAAGTTGCTTTCTGTATTTGAGCCTCAGTGTGCTTTACTGAAAAATGGGCTTAACAGTAACACCAGCCTTATTTCCATTTGTTCATTCATTCAACACATAGTTATGGAGCACCGAGTAGGCTATGCGTAGTATAGCTGTGAACAAGCGAAACTTTACAGAGCTGTTCTAAGCACCAAATGAGGTTACGTCTGTGCCTTATTTAGCATAGTTACTAACGCACAATACGGACTCTATACAAATTAGCCAAGACAGTCTCTCTGATCCTCATGACAACTCTATGTGGTTGGCCCTAGTATTATCCCCATTTTATAGAGGAGAAAACAGGTAAAGGCCACACACTTGTCCAAGGTCATGCAGCCAGTAAGCAGCAGAGCTGGGACTTGAACTTCGGCTGTCTGACTCTAAACCCCACTGCTGCTGGTTCCCACATTTAATGTGTGCATGTGTGCGTATCCTCTGAACTCTCTCAGATCTTCCCCAGGGGACCTTGGGCCAACCTGGGTCATTTCTTCAGAACTTTCCCACCCAGATCCTCAGCCTCTTCCCTCCCCCAGAGTCTCTGCCTCCTCCTGCAGGTTTGGTTCTTTCTGGCAGGGAAAGTCAGTGGCCACCAATGATTCAGGGGTTCAAAGAAGAACCCAGGCCCAGCCCCCTGCTGCCACCAGGGGTCCAAGCCTGCCAGGGAATGGTGGTCAGAGCTATCTGGCCCTGGTGCCGGCTCTGGCTCCATCGTGATCACCCGTCACACTGAGCTGGGACCGCTGAGCTCGGACCTTTCCTGCGGGGCAGAGAGCACCTAAGAATTCTGTCTCAGGGCCGTAGGACACGTCCGCAGCAAGCTCTCCATTTCTGCACAGGCCATGGGTTTCTCTGGAGGCAAAGGAAGTCAAAGATAGAGGGTCTCGGGGCTCACAGTTTACGCCTGATCAAGGAGAGGCAGGAAAGGTGTCTGTCAGCCCTGCCCTCTCAGGATGCCTCCCCTTCTCATGTATTTTGAGTACCTTTTGCTTGTCTTACTGACCCGCGGTTGTAAGCTCCCCGGGAAGAGGCAGGGTCTGCCCCACACATCCTGCCCGATCGCCAGCGTATCTACCCTGGTGTGCGCAGGGTGTGATGGGGGCCACGGGCTGAGGAAGGCTGCCATTCCTGCCAGGGTGCTGAGCGTTCTCGGGACGGAAAAGCCCTGAGATTCTTTCTAGGCTTGGCCTCCGCCAGCTGGGTGACCCTGGGCAATGGCTCGAGGTCCCGGACCTCAGACAGCAGGGTTATTTCCATACCGTTCTAGAATTTGTAGGCCATGCTTACCTACATTGAGGCCCTCAGGCCTCACAACAACCTGAGTTATTGTGGGGCAGGCACTGCCCACCACTTGCGAAATGATAAAGCTAAGCTTGGAGAGGTTAAGTGACATCTCCGACTGACCGCTGACCTGTCCTGCCACTGCACTTATTTCTGTCTCATCCTGCATGGGGAGGGCAAGGAGAGCATCGAACTGACCCCAGAAGCTCCAGGGCCGATACAGAGCCTGGTGTGGAGTAAGGAAGCAATCATATTTTTTGAATTGCTGGCTCCAAGTCCTGTGTTTTTTTCCTTCCACCATGCTACGAAATAGGATTCACCAGTCATTGCACGAACATTTACTCTGCCGGGACTATGATTGGCATTTGATTTTATTATTTTTAAGTTTATTTATTTATTCTGAGAGAGAGCGAGAGAGAGCGGACACGTGCAAGTAGAGTAGGGACAGGGAGAGAGAGGGAGAGAGAGAATCCCAAGCAGGCTCCACACTGCCAGTGCAGAGCCTGATATGGGACTCGACCTCACAAACCACAAGATCGTGACCTGAGCCAAAATCAAGAGTTGGACGCTTAACCGACTGAGCCACCCAGGCGCCCCTGATATGCATTTTATGAACACGATCTTTATCCTCCCACTCTCATGAAATAGACTTGGTAACATTCCCAATTTACGGATGAAGAAGCAAAGACTCAGAGAAGTTAAATAAATTGGGACACAGTTTACACAGCTGGTTAAGTGGCAGTGATTTGAACCCAGATTAATTTCACTTCAAAGCGAGTGTTTTGTTTTTTCCTTCTATCATAATGCAGGGAAAGGCTGCAGGAAGTGGGCGAACTCAAAAATCTCTGTGCCTCAGTTTCCTTATCTGTGAAATAGGGATAGGACTCGCACCTCATGGGATTTCTCTGAAGAGTAAACAGGCTAACACATAGAAGACATTTAGCTCTGAAATAGCAACCTTTTGTTTATGGCCATCGTCATCTTTACATCACCCTCCCTGCTCCCTCCCTCCTGTGGTGGGAGGGGAAATGGGCTAAGGCAGGGAGCAGCCTCTGTGAACTGGCCCAGGCCCAAGGTCCTGTTGACAACCAGACATCTTCTCCCCTTCAGAGAGGTAGTGGTTGGTCTGGAAGTGCCCAGGCCCTGTCCCCGGGTGTGGAGGGGGCTGCTGCCCTTCCTCTCAGGTGTCCCAGGATGGGGTAGAGGAGTGGAGGATAGACCTAGAGCCCCCCTTGCCAGGTTGAGGACACACTCGAGGCTCTTGGGGACTCAGAGGAACCTCGGACGGCCAGTCCCAGTGGTGACAGCAGTGTATCAATGGTGCAGCTGGGGTTGGGCAACCTGGAGAAACCTGGGCAGGGACCTTGGCATCCCCCAGGACTAGGAAAGTTTGGCCACTGTGGAGAAAGTTGTGGCCGCGTGGGAGAAAGTTGTGGCTGCTCAAACTTTTCTCACCGTGAGCTCATCACGCTCTGTCCCTGGGGCTGACAGAATGATTTGCCACCAATTAGGCCATAATGAGCTGGGCCTTAGTGGCCTGAGAGGCTCTCCGGGGGGATACAGGCTCAGCAGGACACCTGGGGCCCAATTACAGCAGCCTGGGCCTGATGTTGGTCCAGCTCTGGCCAGAGCCCTAAGGAGATCTGCCCGTCCCCAAGTGCCCACTTCGCTTGCCTGGCTAAACTTTTAATGAATGGAAATGGCTACTCTCTTACTTGATTGTGGCCTAGGCATGCCACCTGGGTTCTGCTCACTCCCTCCTTAAAGGGCCAGAGCAATTTCTAGAGCATGGCGTGCTGCGGTTTTGAATTGATTGATCAATCAACAGCTCTGTCGTGTGGGGTCTAGATGTTGACCTGCTGTGTGACCCTGGGCAAGCCCCAGACCTCTCTAGGCCTTAGTTCTTGGGGGTAATCGTCACAGGGTGGTGTGAGAGCCAGGTGGGATAACACAAACTGTAAAGTGCTGGCTACTTGTGAATGGTCATTATTGCCCTTAATTATTGTATCACATGATCCTGGCCGGGATCTTGACCCTGACCCCCACTCCTAGGTGAATTACAGCCAACTCTGGCCTGGGTGCCCACAGAGGCAGCGATGGGGCCTCTCCCTGCTTTGCTGGCCCCTGGCCTGCCCTCTGCTCCAGGCTGGGCCCATCTAGCTACTGTGCTGTCCTTAGGTTTCTCTTGGCCCAAACTCCCTTTTCCTTTCTCCTCGGTTCCACCATGAGTGTAAGACTCCTGATCTTATCAAGTCCAACCCTTACTTCACAGATAGGGAAACTGAGGCTTGGGTGAAACAGGCCTGAACCTGGACTTCCTTCCTCTTCTGGAGCTTAGAAACAAACCTTTGTGCATAGGTAGGGCTTTTAGTATCTTCCGGCCTTCTCAGCAACCCTGTGAGGGTAGGTAGGCACCCATCTGTTCACTTGGTTATTGTGGCTAAGCTTGCAGGATCAAAAGGCAGACTGCCTGGGTTCAAATCCTGTCTCCACTATGTAGCACATTTCTGCACCTCAATTTCCTCAAATGGGAGAACGGTAGTACTTAGCTAACATGGTTATTGTATATTAGGTTGAGTTAGAATCCATGTTAAATATTTGGAACTCTGCCTAGTGCACAATGGGTTCTCAATAATTACTAATAGCTTTATTTCTTATCATAATGCAGCTTCTGCTCAGCAAGCAGTGACTGGGTTTCTAGTGTGTGCTGAGCTTGATGTGCTAGGCTCTGGGGGTGCAGCAGTGAACAAGACCAACCATTGGGGCTCAATCTTGTGGGGAAGACAGACACATAAAACCAAAATTTCAAGACCAGGGGGTGTGACGGGCAGAAGTGGGGACCAGCCAGGGACCCAGCAGAGGAGATGAGGGCGGGGGTGCAGGTGCTGAGCCATCATGAGTGCTTTGGATGGGCCAGGCCCTGTGTTAAGTGCTTTATATCTGTCATCTCAGTCCTTCCTCACACACATCTGAGCAGTAGATGCTGCTGTCCTTTTACTGATGAGGAAACAGATGGTTAAGTTACTTGTGCAAGATCACCCAGCCAATGAATGGCGGAGCCGAGGTCCACCCCAGGATTGGGTAACCCCAGATCCTGACCCCTTTCTTCTCCCACGAAGGTGCTTGTGGTGGTGGTTATGACCGGCAGGTGGGATGGGCAGGATAGGGGGTGGTGGCCCTGCATAGAAAAGAGACGCTCTCACGGAATCCTGGCTTAGCTGACAAGCCGGGATCTGGGGTTTCCCCTCCACCTCTGGCAGAGGCAGAATGTACAGTAGTTCCTAGCATTGGCCCTGCCCCCGGGGCTGCCTGGGTTCCGACTCACTGACCAGCAGCGCGGCCTAGAGCAAATTACCTAATCTTTCTGGGCCTCAGTTTTCTCTGTAAAATGGGAATAACGATAATAGCAAATGCTTGTAGTAATTCTGAGTGCTTTCTTCTAAGAATTTTGCATCTATTATTCATTTAATTATCATGATCCTATTTTCTTTTTCCAGGTGGGGCTGAGACCTGTGTAGTTGTAAGGTATAAGTTAGTTAATACACGCAAAGCAGTTAGAATGGTGCTTGGCACATAGCAAGTGCTCAGCAAGGCCACAGACAGGATTCCCTGAAAGCTAATGAAGGTGACGATGACCACAACAGCGATAAGAATAAAACATTTCCCCGTGGCTCCATCGCACTTTTCAGGTATAGGGGCTTACACAGCTATTCTTTCACCTGAGACTATGGAGGCCAGCGTGTCCCAAAGTGTATTTCACAGAACACACTTCCACAGGAGTGTTTTATATTATTATTATTTTTTTTAATGTTTATTTATTTAGAGTGTGAGTGCAAGTGGGGGGCAGAGAGAGAGAAAGAGAGAGGGAGAGAGAATCCTAAGTAGGCTCCGGGCTGTCATCTCAGAACCCGATGCTGGGCTGGATCTCACAAACCCTGAGATCATGACCCGACCTGAATCAAGAGTCGGACCCAAGTGCCCCAAGAGTGTTTTTAAAAAAGAGATTCTTCATTCAAATAAGTTTGGAAAACACTGAAACCAAGGTAAACAGTTATCTCCTGAGAGACTCCAACTCCCTAAAAATGCATGGTCAGCCTCCACAAATGCAGAGCTTCTCCTAATTATTATCCCGTTTCTCCTAATTATAGGGCCATGGGATCCCATGTTCTGAATAGCATCTGTGCGGGTTGTGAGGCCTAGAAGACACTTAGGAAAACACTGGAATAAAGAGCAGTCATTGGCTTTGCGCCACTCGCTGGCAGTGCGCCTTCTGGTGAAGTTATGTGGCCTCAGTTTTCCTATCTATAAAATGGGAATAACATACACATATGACAGATCCCATCAGTGTTGTTTTGAGGACTAAATGAGGTAAACGGTGTAATAGTGGACCCAGCCTAATTCCTGGGAAATAGTAAACAGCGGACAAACGTATATTATTATCCAGACGAACACTGATGGAGTGGATCCCATTATATCCCCAAGCAGATAAGCCAGACTCAGAGAGGTTGACAGGTACCTTTCAACTCCGCCCCCCGCCCCCCCCCCCCCCGAGTTTAGGAGTATCGGTAGAGCCCCCATAGTGCAGTCTAGGTGGTGAGCCCTCCTGTCACGGAGGATTCCAGCGGGGTAGCTGGGGGGGGGGGGGTGCGCCGCAGGTGGGCCCCAGTGCGCCAGTGGTGGGCTGGAGCCTTGGGGCAGCCAGGCCGTGGGCGGCGCGGGGGTGGCGGCTGCAAGCGCGCTGGGCCTCCGGGGACACGCGAGGCTGGAAGCGGTGACCGCGGCTCCTGCGCTGGCAGCGGGCGGCGGGGCCGGCCGCACGGCCGAGCCAGCCCGGTTGCCACGAGCGGGCCTCTCCGCCGCCGCACTCCCGCGGGGCTCGTTAGCGCCACACGGCAGCGCAAACACCGGATCCGCCGCGTGCTGATGAGGCCTGGGGGAGGCTGGGGCTGCGCGGGCCGCCGCGCCGGCCTCGCGGGAGCGGCCGCGGGGACACAGCGCGCCAGAGGCAGCGCCGCCGGCCGCGGCCGCGCGGGGGCGCCCGAGTCCACGGAATGAGCTGGGCACCGGGCCGAGGAGTCGCAGGTTTACCTGCTTGCTTAGTGGGTAGGGGCCGGGAGGACCTGGGGCACAGGGTGGTCTTGCGAGATGAAGCATTGATCCGAACTCTTGCTCTCACAGCTAGTTTAAGAGCAACGTCCAAGGGTCGAAGCCATGGTCCAAGGCTGGTAGAGCTGTGGGAGACAGTTTTCCCTCTCAAGTTTTTGGATAGCTCGTTTTAGTTTTTCCACTTTATTGCCTGGCAGCAGGTTTTTTTTTAATTTGTTTGTTTTTTTAACTCCATAACGATTTTCTGTTCTAGTCTTAAACTCGTTTTGTCTTTCCCTTACCAGAGGAAAAAGAACAAAATCAACCTGGGATGTCTCAGTCACATCTTGAAGTGTGTACGTTTTCTTGCTGACCATATCAGTGAAAGTAGTTGGGGTGTCAGGATGCACACCAACGCTCCAAGTAGCCCGTTTTGAGAAACGAAGCCTCTCTGCCTGAGGGCCAGGCAAGCCTCGCAGGGGCATGCATTCACGACATAATAGACCAGGGCTACATGCCTGTGATGCTCTGTTGGGCCTCAAGTGTCCAGAATGTGGACCTGGTGCTGGCTGTCTTCCCTCTCTGTTGTATCATTATTCCCTTGGTCCACAAAGCTGTAATGCTACCTCTTCTGCAAATAGCTGGTCTTTGCTTTTACCTAAATCCCCATCTCTTTCTACTGTGCAGCCTCTGGACTGTGGTGCCTGCTGCCTGCACTTTAGAGGGCATTGGCCAGAGAGGCTGGCTGTGTGAGGATGGATCCTGACAGTAGCAATACCGCCACATTGCTCCCCCACTGTTTCCAGGGTCAGGGCTGAGTGCAATGGGATGGGAAAAATTTGGCTGCTACGTAGAAAAGGCCAAGAAGTTTCAGTTAAGAGTGAAATTTGGCTAAGGGGTGACCTCTTCTGGCTCCTCAAAATCCCGTACTTGATAGTATTTTCTATTTCCCTTTCGAATGTGCAGGCCAACCTTAACTTATTCCTTGGATGACAAAGAGACTTAATTCCTTTCTAACACGTTATCATGTCCAATCAAAGCTGGCTGGTGAGGACCCCTCCTGACTTTGTGAGGAGAGTGGCAACTGTGAGGGGAGACTTCTTACGAAGTCCTTCCCTGGGACCAGACTAGCCATTGTGCATGGAGGGGGATGGCCACACTTTTGTGGCTCCCCGCAGAGATCTGTATAGAGGGATGGGAGGGCAGTTCTGTGTGTCCTGTCCTCCTGTCTGCACCCAGCCTGCCTTCTAAGGTTACAACCATCATTGTAGCTTTGACTCAATTTCGATCAAGTTGACTTGGCCATATTGGGTGGCAATCATGGCTACTCTGTTCCTGAAGATAGAGAAATGACATGGAAACCAGGCTTCTGTCTGGAGGCTAGGGGGACACTCACCTTGGTTGCACTGTCCTTCTGACCACCCGTTCCCATCCCCTTGCATGAAATAAAAGTGAGCAAACAAACTCAGTAGGCTGTTGTGCCTTTGGGTCTGCCCAACGTGATCCTCTCTGTAGCCTATATCATGTCCTAAGGCCTTACCTGGCCTAATGCTCAGTAAAGACCCTCTGGCTTACAGAAGCTGAGCAGAAAGGGGGGTCCCACCTGGGTCTGGAGGGCTACAGGGAAGAAATTGCCAGACAGGAGTTGGATACTGGTTCCATCTCTCTGCTCAGTCTCTAACTCACCGGAGCTTTAGACAAGTCATTTCTTTGTCCTTATAAGAATCTGAGGCAGAATAATCCTCAGGGGGTCTTTCAGCCCTTGAGTCTCCTCCTTCCACATCCAGGCGGAGGTGGGGAAAGGGAAGAGGTCTTGGTGCAGATTACATAGGCTCCCTCACAGCAGGGCCTGTGGGAGGGAGGCCTTGGGTAAGAAAGGCTGAGCAGGACCTGGGGTTGGGACAGTGAGATCATGATTTGGGGGCTGGAAGATGACTTAGGTTCTCTTAAGGCTTTACAGAGGTGAGAGCAGACCGTGGGTGGGTTGTCTACAGCATGCCCACCTGCGCCAAGGTTAGTTTTCCCATCTCCTAATACTTGCCTGGCGCCAAACTTGGCTCTTTTTGTGAGGCTCATATGGAATTGTGACCATGAGTATGAAGCAGGAAGTACAAGGAGGAGGGCCATTTTGTCTCAGGCCAGGCTGGGAAGTGGGTCACAGGGGTGGGTGGATGGTCTGTCCATCTTCCAGTCCCCTGCCTTGGGACTCCCATGTGGTGGGTGGGCAGTGGGGTGTCAGGAAGAGGTTGAGACCAGGAAGGGCAGGCCTGATATTCAGCTTGTGTGCCCTGTATGGCAGTGCCAGTTGCTAAAGTATTGAAACACTAGATACCATTTAGAAACATCCGAGGCCCCAAGCCCCCTGATTACCCCAGTCTCCTTGGCCTCCAGACACCATGGATGGACACCATCAGGGGTCGGAGACCTGGTGCCTGCACCCGTGCTGTAGACACGTCCTGTCTCTGTGTGTCCTCCTGACCAGGGCCTGGACCCTGGTGGGTAGACAAATTCCCCGGGGACAGTGCTGGAATTCCCAGACACCCTTGTGAGGCCCTCTGGCTGTGGCTTCTGGATGGTGCCAGTCGCCTCCATGTGGCAGCTTCTGGGAACTCCCACCTCCAGCGCGAACTGTTATCAGTTGTTAAATATTTTGACAGTCGCTCCTGGATAGGGGAAAGGGACAGCAGGGTGAGGAATTCTGTTCTGGGCGTCTGGTCTCTCTGCCGTGGGGATAGAGTGGAGGAACCTGGCTAGCTTGTGGTTCTCCTCAGCTGTGGTGGAGAGGGTTGTGAGTTCCAGAGCCAGCCCACAGGGGCTCCCAGAGACTTTGGTCCCTCCTCCCTTGACAGGGTCATCAGTTTGGCACAGCAGACCCTGTCACCTACTCTTCTTCCTGGCTTGAGCCCCTTGCTGCATTCGTGGGAGTGGAATCCTGCTGGGAGCCAGTGCCTGCCAAAGGCTGGGAGCCGTTCTGCCTCTGCCCTCTGTGGGCAACTGGCAGGCTGGGTCCCTGCTCCCCTTGGCCAGTTCCTGCCACAGCTAATCTCCTCCCTGTGGCCTGTGCCTGGCAAGGAGCCCTCCCTGGCAGAGCAGGCTGCGTGTGGAGTGTCTGCCAGGCGAGCCTACTTCCATCGCTTCCCCATTTCCCTGGCATCCTTCCTGGGGGGCACCATCCCTCATGGGGTTCTCCTGGGAGCCTGCAGGGTGCTTCTCTTGCTAGACCAGCAGCCAATCGCTTTTCTGGAGTTTTCCTTGAAACTCTTCTGGTGTTTGCAGGGTGCTTTACTGTTTCTAAAGCACTTAGAGATTTTATCCCATCAGATGCTCAGGACCCCCTCGAAGAGCACGTGGTACCCCTGAGATGGAGGGCCCAGGAGTGGGCAGAATTCCTGAAGGATTGATTCAGACTCTGCCTTTGGGCCCTGGGACAGGGCTTTGTGTGAAAACTCATCCTTAGGGTCTAAATGAGGCAGGTGTCCTGCAATTTCACAGGGGGCGGCCGTGAACCTACTTCCGGGGCAGGCAACAGAGGGGCCAGGAGAATCTGGAGCCTGCTGTGGCTCCCAGCTTGCCTGGTCTGAAACCAGTAGGGAAATTCTCTCAAAAGAGCAGCAGCTTTGGGGTTAGTCTGTAAGGGCAGTGAGAAAGGGCTGGGAGGTTGGGGCTCCTGCATTACCAGGCCACGTGGAGACACACTTGGGTTAGAGTGGGCACAGGAAGCTACCTGGTTGGGGGGAGCTCACTAGGGACAGATGTGGGTGCTCATTCATAAGTTATGTCTGCGTGGTGCCTTGAGTGTCTGAGTTTGGGCAGATTGAAGTTTGTAAGAGCTGGTGAACTAGCCTCTCCTTCTTGATGGTTTACAGCTTTCTGCCACCCAGGGCATCCAGCTGGCCTCCTTGACAACCCGGGGACTGCCCCCGCTGGCTCACCTTGGCCTACCTGTTCCTTCAGTGGGTCTGCCTGGCCTCGGGGTGGAGGAGGGCTTTGTGCTGTAGGAGTCCTTCCCCTGTAGCCGGGTGTGTGTGGCTTTGGCCCTTCTCTTCCACCAGGCCTCCCCCCATGGCCTTGGATTCCAGTGGAGAAATCTGTCAATGCTGGAGGTGGCCTGCCTCCCTCCTGTCACTCCTGCTCCTACCTCAGTGCCTGGGAAGAATTTCTCTTAGAACAGCTAATGCTCTTCTTTACCCAGGAGAGGGGAACAGCGTCCTTGTGGCCCGGGTTAGCTGCCGAGAGGCTGGGGGCTGTGGCCCAGACAGGTGCTGATGTCCAGGCTGAGAGGAAGACTCCAAACTCAAGAGGACTTTGTGAAGGGGATTGGGAGCAGTGTGGTTGGGGGCGAGAGCTCAGGGAAGAGGATGGGATAGTCAGGGCACAGTTCTTCGCTGGAGAGGCTTTCTTTCCATGGGGGTGCTTGGCCCGAGTGAGATCCTTGGTGCTCATTTGAAATATAGTTAGGTCATTTGCTCCCATGTGTGTTCTGCATTAAGGTTTCTGCCATTTATCCTTGATTTTATTCGTTAAAAAAATTGAGTACATGAAATGTTAACATGGCTCTACGAGTCAGACCTGAACAAACCCGTAACTCTCCTGAGTCACTCCCCTCCTCCTTCTACTCTGTGTCCACCACCGTATTCTTTCCACCCCATTTCCACCCCCGCTCCGGGGATATAACCAATCTCACCAGCTTCCAGTTACATTTCCTGTTTCTTTTTGCACAGTTGTGCAGACAACATACATACCTTCTTTATTCCCTCCTCTTTCACAAAGGGTGGCATCCAATAAAGACTTTCTAACATTCTGCTTTTTTGTTTAACAATGCATTTTGGAAGCCTTTCCATATCAGTTTATAGATACTGTCCTCATTTTTAAAATTTTATTTATTTATTTTGGGAGAGAGAGTACACCCGGGAGGGGAAGAGAGAGAGTGACAGAAAGAATCCCAAGCAGGCTCCACTCTGTCAGCACGAGCCTGTTGCGGGGCTCGAACTCACGGACTGTGAGATCATGACCTGAGCTGAAACTGAGAGTCTGATGCTCAACCGAAGGAGCCACGCAGGCACCTCTGTTCTCATTAAAAAAAAAAAAGTCTTTTTTAAAACTTATTTTATTTTTGAAAGAGAGAGACAGAGTGTGAGTGGAAGAAGGGCAGAAAGAGGGGGAGACACAGAATCAGAAGCAGGCTCCAGGCTCTGAGTTATCAGCACAGAGCCCGACGTGGGCTTGAACCTATGAACCATGAGATTATGACCTGAGCTGAAACCAAGAGTCTGACGCTCAACCAACTGAGCCACCCAGGCACCCCTGTTCTCGTCTTTATAGCTGCATAGTATTCCACTGGGCAGAATGACCACGGTTTGTTCAGTCATTCTTCTGTGTAAGTTCCTTAGGGTTTCTAATATTTTGTGATTACAAATAATCCTACAATGAATTCCCTTGGGTGTACATATTCTTGTACAGTAGAGATGTCTAACCAGGGTAAATTACAATTAGTGGGGAAAGCATACATCATTTTGTTAGAAAATGCGAAATTCTCCCCAATTAGGATTGTACAATTGCATTCTGACCAGTGATGTATGCAAGTGTCTAGTTCCCCCCCGGGTTTGCCAACAGAATGTGCAGGTGTGCTTGTCAATGTTTGCCAATCTGATTCGGTGAGAAATAGTGCCCCAGTGTTATTTTAACTTGCGTTTCTCATATTATAAGTGAGGTTGAATATTTTCCCATATGTTTAGGGGACATTTTAAATTCTTTTTTGGTGAATTATCTATTCATGTGTTTGTCCTCTTTCCTATCAGGTTTTTGAAACTCCTGCCCCTCCTCCCCTGTTTTTTAAAAATTCTTTGTATATTAGAGATGTCAGACATTTATCTGTGTTACATGTTGCAAATCTTTTCTCTCAGTTTGCCATTTATTTTTTGACTTTTCTTGTTTTTTTTTTTGGTAATAAAATAATTTTATTTTCATATAGGGAAGTTTTTTATTCTTTTATTTGTTCTAGATGAGTTTGCTGTCATTAAACCCGGGAATATTAAATTATAGTAAACTCTTTGGTATAAAGAAAATACCAAATAAAAAAATATTTGAACCTTATGTGAGTTTTAATGACCTACGATTCAATTTCTCAATATTTTTTACTTTTTTAAAGTGTTATAGAAAAACTGAACCACTTAACAAAATACATAAGACATGTACCTAAGGGCCTACGCTCCAGTATGGCTCAGCATGGCACTGATGGGGGGCCTTTTGCTTAGTCTTCTATGAGATCCAGTAGCCAGCCATAGATAGCCACCTGTTCAAGAACTATGGCAGCAGCAGCAAAGCTCATTAAAGCCTCAAATGACTTATTCTAAGGCTTCCACTAAACTTCATGATTTCCCATGTTGAACAGACTTACTGACAGAAAATCCTCACTGCTTTTCCGTAGTTGCCTAGTAAAACATGGCTTTCCCTATTGCTGCCTTCCCCTGCACATATTACTGTAAATGGGACTGCAATACCCTAAACCCAGCCCCTCTTTCCCTTATCCACGGAAGGGTAGCCCAGGATTGCTCTACCTCTGTTAAGGAAATATCCATGCTCCCTACAGATCCTTTAGACACTCTTTTAGACATATCCCTTTTTTAACTGTTTGTAGATGATTCATACCTAAAAAGAAAAAGTTGAGGGGCACCTGGGTGGCTCAGTTGGTTAAGCATCCAACTTTGGCTCAGGTCATGATCTCACAGTTCGTGAGTTTGAGCTCCACATCGGGGCTCTGTGCTGACAGCTCAGAGCCTGGAGCTGCTTCAAATTCTGTGTCTCCCTCTCTCTCTGCCCTAACCCCCCCTCTCAAAAATAAACAAACATTAAAAAAATTAAAATAAAAAGTAAACAATTCCCAAACAGACTTTAATTTACCTTTAAGCTTCTCACAGAAACTAAATCAGTTCAGATGGCTAAATTAATTGCCTTTGCTCACATCTGCTAATCAATGAAAGATGAAAGAGAAAATACTTGTACTGATAGTAGGTAAAATTTGGGGTTAGTTAATGATTTTGAAATGATTGAAAAACAAAGAGATTTCCTGACTGTTATAAGAACTCCTATAAAATGGACAGCAAATATGGTATCTGTCTTCTGTATAGGTGAATTTTGAGAGACCTAGCAGAAAACCATGGGGGAGCGGAAGAGGGGGGAAAAAAAGCCATGGGGGTGGGGGAGGCAAAACATAAGAGACTCCTAAATACTAAGAACAAACTGAGAGTTGAGGGGGATACGGGAGCGGGGAGAGAGGGTGACGGGTACTGAGGAGGTCACTTGTTGGGATGAGCACTGGGTGTTGTATGGAAATCAATTTGACAATAAATTGATTAAAAAAATAAAAAAAATGGACAGCAAATAAAAGAATCTTGAGAGTAGCCAAGACAATCTTAAAAAAGAAAAACAAAATCGGAAGTATCAGAATTCCAGATTTCAGGTTATAGTACACAGCTATAGTAATCAAAAGAGTATGGTACTGGCACAAAAGTAGACACATCAGTCAATGGAACAGGACAGGAAGCCCAGAAACAAACTCAGATTATATGGTTCATTAATAGTTAACAAAAGAGGGAAGAATATGTGATGGAAAACAGACAATCTCTTCAACAAAGTAATCCATGAGTGATTCCTCATCTAGGCAGCTGCTGTGCTCATCTTTCGTCCTGATCTCTCTTCCAAGAGTTGGAATAGACTTGGCTAGTCCCTTCCTACTATGAAGCTCGCACCTCATATCCACAGGCTAACTATCCTGACCTGCAACCTGTCACCCCAATCCTCTTGCCCTCTACAGTTTTCTATTTCCACAGCTCTTATTCTAACATGATACCATTTGCTTATTCATTGCATTTACGGTTAATTATCTCTCTCCCTTTGCCACACAAGCATTGCAAAGGCAGAATCTTTGTTCAAAATGTCCCATTTTCACTGACACATCTCAAATGACTGGGACACTGTTTGGATCATGGTATGGACTGAATGAATTTTTGCTGAATGAATATTTATAAAGTGATTCGAATAGCTATTGGTGGAATACAAATTGTTTCTTAAACAAATGCCATGTGTAATATAAGAAAATCGTCCATGTGGCCTCAGAGCTGAGGCTTTTGGGGATTCTGCAGGTGTGCCGAACTCCTCTAGGTCAGATGCACTATGGAAGTGACAAGGTAGCTTTCCCCTCCCCCAACCCTACATATAGACCAACATGACAAATATCTCCTAGAATGAATTATCTGGCAAAGTTCTTTCTAGTGAGGAACAAAACTACTAGACTTCTATTTCTACTGTGTCATGGATGCTTGGTAACTCAGAGATCCCCATTATGGATAATCGCAGCAGACCATTTTTCTAAGTTCTAGAACAGTTATTTCCTCTATTCCTGCCCTCCTATATTTGGTGCTAGATCTATATGTTACTTTTTTGTTTTATACACTTTCTGTCTGTCTGTCTGTCTGTCTCTCTCTTTTTTGGAGGGAAAAGGATGTTCCCTCAAATATTTTTCAGAAGTAGCAGGGGTATGAATTATAATAAAAAATGGACATTTCTCTCCCCAAGAGATAACCTACCCCTGGTACATGGAGCCCTTTCCTTCCAGAGGGAATGGAGTACTCTAGAGGTAGCAACATGACCCAGAGATATGAGCATGAGATCTCCGTGCAGATGCTTTAGGGATGGAAACCTGGCTGGGTCCTATATTAGCCCTGTGATTTGGAGCATTTGAAGTTGCCTTGCTAAGCCTCAGTCTCCTGTTCTATAAAATTACAGAACAAATGCACCGTTGCAATATTGACAGAATTAACTGAGAACTATGTAAGCCACTGTTTCTTACAGTGAGGTAGGAAGGTATACTTAAGAGATCAAATGTTGGGTCCATTTCATGAGATGAAGGGGTTTGCAGGCTGTGAAGATACCAAGAAGGACAGTGGGATACTAACACCAGCCCTCTCCAGATCTTGGGAGCAGAAACCAGGTGGCTCATGTTCACCTTCCCTTTGTGCCTCTCCTTGGTCACTTCTGCAGCCCTGAGATTCCCCATGGAATGACTTATCTCCAAGTAGATATCTAGTTCAGAGGGTGGTGGCGGTGGGTTATGATATTCAAGGGGATATTTATGAGGACATCCTGAAGGAGGGAAGGATTGGACAGAACAGGCTGTCCATAGAGAACTCCATTACTGGCCTCTCTGGTCCTAGGGCCACAGTGGTGACAATGGCTTACCAGAGCACAGGCCTTGCTGCACTGGACCCCTTCCCAGTATCCGGAAGGCTTACATTCACTTTGGGGGCCACTGGGGGGAAGATCACATACCATCTCCCACTTTCATTTCTTTCAAGCTTTCCCCTTTCAAGGTACCAACCAGATTCCGAAAACTTATACACCCCAAACACTCTACTACATCCTTGTTTAAAAATTAATCAAAAACAAAGGATACAAAACAAAATACTATTGGGGTGCCTGGGTGGCTCAGTCAGTTAAGCATTCAACTCTTGATTTCGGCTCAGGTCATGATCTCACAGCTCATGAAATCAAGTTTTGTAATTTGAACTTAAAAATATAAGAAACAACAAAGTTTCTCAGTATGTAGACTTACACACTGGAAATTGCACTATGTTGATGGAAGAAATTAAAGCAGACACAAATAAATGGAAAGACAGGAATGGGAAGAATTAATGTTGTTAAAATGTCCGTAGTACACAAGGAGGTCTTCAGATTCAGTGCAATCCCTATCAAAATCCCAAAGCCATTTTTTATAGAAATTGAAAAAACAATAGTAAAATTCATATGCAACCACAAAAGACCCCAGATAGCCAGAGCAATTTGAGCAAGAACAAAGCTGGAGGCATAATACTTCCTGGTTTCAAGCTCTATTACAAAGCTAGTATGGTACTGGCATGTACCGTCAACTCATCTTTGACAAGCATGCCAAGAACACATCATAGGGAAAGGATAGTCTCTCTTCAATAAATGTTGTTAGGAAAACTGGATATCAGCATTCAAAAGAAGGAAATTGGACCCTTACCTTGTTTAAAGAGGGCAAACATGCACTGCAGTTTTCTGTAAGAATTTCAAAGAATTCACACAAACAAATGTAGCTTTAAAAAAGTTCAGTTCACTGATATCCTGAGGTACACTAGGTATAAGTTGTTGCCTGGGTTTTTGAAGTAATTTGGATGAAATAAACAAACTCATGTGTTCAGCTGCAGAAATCCAAGTCTACTCATTTCAGATGAAAAAGTGTCTGGAGAATACGGACCTTCTCATAAAGGTAATTATAGAAAGAAAGGGGCGCCTAGGTGGCTCAGTCGGTTAAGCACTGACTTCGGCTCAAGTCATGATCTCACAGTTTGTGAGTTTGAGCCCCACATCGGGCTCTGTGCTGACAACTTAAGGCCTGGAGCCTGCTTCAGATTCTGTGTCTCCCGCTTTCTCTGCCCTTCCCCTGCTCACACTCTGTCTTCCTGTCAAAAGTAAATAAACATTGAAAAAAAAAGATGTAAGACAGTTTTAAGAGCAACAGATATTTTCCCCCTTAAGATAGACATTAAAAAAAGTAATAGTGATAAAAAAAGACATTCATCACATTAAAAAATACTGGCTATAAAGAAAAAACATTTTAATAAAAACTAAAATTAAGTACATTCAAAGTTAGCTAAAAATGAAAAATCACAGATGGCGAGGAGTTGAACAGTGGTCAGAGCTGGCAGAGAACTTGTCACACCTTCCCTGTAAGGTCTCCCCTACAGGCACTGCAGACATCAGGAAGGCCTACACAGTGACATGTTCCCACTTCCTCTAGCTCTTAATGCCCAATCTGTCAACTGTCGCAGTGCTGGCACACTTTAACAAGACTTCCCTAAGGCTCAGAGATAAATGACAAGAGACACAGATAGGATCATGGCAATAGAAATACTGGCTTTTATTTTATTTATTTATTTATTTATTTATTTATTTAATGTTTATTTATTTTTGAGAGAGAGAGAGAAATAGCGCCAGTGAGATCATGACCTGAGCCGAAGTTGAACGCTTAACCGCTTTACCAACTGAGCCACCCAGGTGCCCCGAAATACTGGCTTTTAAAGTACAGTATCATCTACTATCGTCTACTATCCGATGACAGGAAGTCCTGTCATATCTAGGTGAGATATGGCTCAGAGAGAATGCTTGGCCTACATAATCCCTGTCTTTGGAGGAGAGTAGCATATTTGAAGCAAACACTTAATGATGAGCCACTTCCTCATATATCCTACCACATTCATTGTCAATAGCCCAGAATTTCCTAAATGGTAAGGACAGTTTGCCTGGGACTTTGCTGGTGTCAGCATTGAAAGTCTGCATCCCAGGAATCCTCTCAGTCCTGGGCAAACTTGGAGAACTGGTCATGCCAGCTGTTCAGTAGGACACATGGAAGCCCAGAGAAGGGACATGACTGGATGAACTGAGGGGAAAAAAGAAGGTTCAGGCAATAAAAGAGGTCTTCTGGCTCCTAAGGGATGGTAATTTCCACCAAGCTAAGCTGTGACACCATCAAAACCCAAGAAAAGTGGGAAAAGTCCAGCTAGGGGGAACCTAGCTTCAGGCAGGGGAAACCTAAGCTTCCTTAGGCCCATGGAAATGATTTTTTCAGGAAATAGGTCATTCATCAGACAAGTGTGAGGGAGCATGAAAATTAATATACTGAGGCTACTGTTACTTATTCCTCTACTCTAGGACTGTCTTCCAGTGAGGCCTGCACTTATTTCTGAGGCTAAAATTTGAATTATGGATTAAAACCCACTTGAGGAGTGCCTTATGGATCTTGGGGATAAAAGCAGTTGGAACTCAGGAAGCTGGGGAGGAAGAACAGAGGAAAAAATTATTCTGAATACTCACTATTAAGTTTAGATTTGTTCCCTGTACAAAATGGCAGTGCTTAATGTGGAAGGCAAAGATTTGTAAATTTAGTTTGGAAAAAAATTAATATATTGGTACACTGGTACATCCACTACTTGATTCACAAACTCTTCATTTTGGGTCTCAGACAAGCTGGGGAATGTTTTTATTGCATGAAAATGTTGATTTTCTTGTACTTCTCTTCACTGCAGCAATTGCAGCTAGATACTCTGTGATGTCTTAACGTGAAAATTTCTTCAATTCTCTGGCTGTCCTTTACTTAGGAGGTCAAATAAGAAATCATGGTCAAGGTTAAAACATTAGATATGCCTTTCAAAGTTTTCAAGTAGAATTTCAGATCCCCAATGGTCTGTATTCCTGTATACAGGAATTCCTGTATATTCTCTGAAGGAGTAAAAAAGACACAAGAAAACACCATTTTCAAGTGGATGAAACTATAGCAATTTTCATAGTCACTGTCTTTCTGAACACATTCATACTTACATCTAGGAAATGGGAGACAATATATACATCCAGTCCATATATCTGAAAGTTAACTTTATCAAGCAGGATTTTCTGTTCTCAGATTCCCTCAATAGCCAGACAACATGGGGCCTTCAGCTACTCAGTTCCCCAGGCACCTGAGCTGAGTAAATTGCAGAGATAATGCCTGAAAGGGGTGATGGTGCCCTGGACAGGGGCTGGGGGGATCCTCTCTCCATTTGCTGTTTCAGGTAGGTCTCTTTGCCTTTGATCTATTGAAAGGCCCTCAGGCCTTAGCCCTTGTCTTTTTCTTTCTTTCGGGCACTTTTTATTTTATTTAAAAAAAATTTCCCAATGAATTTAGCTATTTATTTATTTATTTATTTTTACCTTAAGTTTTAATTTAAATTCTAATTAGTTAACATATAGTGTAGTATTGGTTTCAGGAATAAAATTTAGTAATTCATCACTTACATATTACACCCAATACTCATCCAAGTACTTTCCTCAATACTTATCATTCATTTAGCACATGCCCCGGCCTACCTCTCTCCAGCAACCCTCAGTTTGTTCTCTATAGTTCAGAGTCTGTTTCCTGGTTTGCCTCTCTTTTCCCCCCCATGTACATCACTTTTGTTTCTTGAATTCCACATATGAATGATATTTTACATCAGCAAGAGAGAGAATTAAAACACAAAACAGGAGACAATCAGCAGCCCCTCTTTATTATGGTGTGAAAAACAAGGGTCTCTTCATACAGAGAATCAGGACACTTACCCTGGGCTACAACCCAGGGACACTGCAAACATGGATGTTAATTCAATGACATGAAACCCAGTTAAATATCCGGTTAAATATCCATAGAGATCTGTTTTAATTCAAATTTGCCTGTGAAATGACCTGACAAAGTCTCTAATAACACTTGTCTTTAATTTCATAAAATAACGCTGAAGTGATTATATGCAAAAGGGGATTTTTTTTATATGTGTGTGTGTGAGAGAGAGAGAAAGAGAGAGGGAAAGAGAGAGAGAAAGACAGAGAGTGAGACAAGGCAAGCACGAGTGGAGGAAAGGGACAGAGGGAGAGACAGAATCTTTAGCAGGTTCCACTCTCAGTATGGAGCCTGACACAGGGCTTGATCCCACAACGCTGGCATCATGACCTGAACTGAAATCAAGAGTTGGATGCTCAACCGACTAAGCCACCCAGGAGCCCCAACTGGGGTTTTTCTTAATGGTGATGCCTGATGTTGAGAAAGTCTGGCACTATAGCTCTCCCACATATTTGACAATTGAGGTTTGTTTTTGTTATGTATCCTCTGATGTCTGGTAAGAGATGGGTTTACTGAAAGGTTTTCTCACACTCATTCCAGTCGTAAGGCCTCTCTCCACTATGGTTTGATATTTAGTAAGATCTGAACATTGACTAAAGGTTTCCCATATCACCTACCCTCAGAGTTTTTCTCCATATGGAATCTTTGATACACTTTAAGGATTGAGCTAACACTGAAAGCATCCCCAGAATGGTCACACATATAGGGTTTTGTTTCAGTGTGGATT
Organism: Paguma larvata; assembly: GCA_030068075.1. Taxonomy (NCBI): domain Eukaryota; kingdom Metazoa; phylum Chordata; class Mammalia; order Carnivora; family Viverridae; genus Paguma; species Paguma larvata. The sequence goes on from CM057831.1 coordinate 57,751,811, forward strand.
GACTGATGTATAAGATTAGTTTTTATCTTCCTCCATGTTTATATTTATGGGTTTTCTGGCTTCCACATGAAGCCCTTCCCCCTACTTGCTCCTGTCCAAATGAATTTGCTCATGTTTAATGACACTTGGGCTCTTACAGAAGGCTTCTGACATTGAAGATATCCCTAAGGCTTCTCCGATGTCCAAGATCATTACAGGATCTGAAGGTTTTCCCACATTATTTACTTTCATGGGACCCAGCTCCAGGAAGGTTTCTCTGTTGTGTAGTGTAGTGGGACTTGGGTTTATACTGAAGGATTTTTCCAGTTGAGGATACTCAGAGGGTTTCCTCAAGTTTGGACATGCTGGTGCTTAGTCAGGGATGCTGGTGTGCCAGGGTTTGTTTGGTTAGAGAGAGACACTTTTGGATCAATGACTTTTCTACCTTTTACATTAAGCAGCTGCTTTATATGTTACAGTTGAAGTTGAAAAGTGTGCATGAGCTGAATGGAGAATTTGTCACTCCCAGAGTACTGACAGGACTGAACTTCAGAGCAAATTCTAACCACATGTCTTAGGTCCCTTTATCAGAGTGATAATCTCTTTGGCTTGAGGCAATTTAAGCTCTGCTTCCTACCATACTTGGCTAAATGTTTCAGAAACTTCTAGACTTGTGCAGTGTGGAGGCCCTCAGGAATGTTCCCATTTAGTTTTCTGGACATTGCCCCCTGTATTGGACTTCTGCAAAACTCTGCTTTGAAATGCACTCCTTGTTTAAGATCAGGAGTCAACATCCCTCTCTGCTTAGGATTCAGTTTGGGGTGGGATATGGCCATCACTTCAGTGCTGAAGAAAAGAATGTTCTTCACCCAGAAGATTCTGTTTGCAAATCTCCATCCTTTTGAGTTGTAGAACAGTATTATCAGCAGTAGGTGTGATTTTAGAGATTTAACCAGTCATCATTCTGATGGTGTCAGTTTTTACCAATCTCTTACTTCTTCAATATTTTAAGAGACCACGGATCAAAACATTAACTTTAACATACCCTTATTTTCGTAATAACTTCCAATACAAAAAAAAGGTCTTTGGAAAATCTTCACCACGTAAATCACTAATGACGCTTTCTTCGGCATGTATTTTCTGGTGTTTAGTAAGGTTAGAGATCCCATGGAAAGCTGTCCTGCACTTGTATGCTTTCTGTACAGTTTGGATTCTCTGGTGATAAACAGAGTTGAGCCTTGACTGTATGCTTTCTCCACATTCAGAGGGCTTTTCTCCAGAGCGAATCCTCTGGTGATTAATAAGGGCTAAGTGCACATAGAAGGCATTCCCACACTCCTAACATTCACAAGGTTTATCACCAGAGTGGATTCTTTGATGTTTGAGGTCTGAGCTCACACTAAATGCTTTCCCACATTCATGACATTCATAGGGCTTCTCTCCATTGTGGATTCTCTGATGTATAATCAGACATGCCTTCACACTGAAGCCTTGCCTATAGCAGTTACAAGTACAGCGCTTCTTGCCAGGGCGGATTCTTCCATGCACGGTGAAGGTGGAGTGCACACTGAAGGCTTTTCCACAGTTATCATGCTCATAGGGTTTCTCTCCAGTGTGGATTCTCCAATGTCCAACAAGGCCTGAGCTCTGGGTAAATGTCCTTCCACATTCACTGCATGCATACCGTCTTTCTCCTGTGGGCCTGCCTTCATGCCTTTCTACCTGGTTCATATGCTGGCAGGATTTTTCATACTCGTATGTGATATACAGATATAATATATCCCCATTACATATGCTGACAATCTAAGTGTCCATCCTTGCAAAAATCTTACCTTCTGAAACGACACCTTCTTCATATTTTGAGCCTTGATTCTGGATATCCGGGGCTAGAAGGGCTGAGACCAGGAGGGGCCAGGGAGAGGCCGACTTCCACAGAAGCCATCCTCGGGCACCTGGTGGGCCACTCTAGGGCCCTGTAGGCTTCCCTTTCTGAGGTTTCTGAGCCAGCCACAACTCTTCTGTAGAGTAAAGGGTCCCTATGTAATTACTATTTCAACGGTGTATTCCTGGGCAGGGGCGAGGAGACAGTGATTCTCCCTTTGCTCCAGAGGGAGGGCATTTCTTGCTAGATTACTTCTTAACTGTGTATGTGAGCTGGGACTGGCACTCCTCAGGCCCAGTGGTCAGGATCTGGCCTCAGCCATTGTCAACTGAGCTGCTGGAGCCGGCTCGGGGCGGAGAGTTTTCTGGTAACAGAATTCCTGAAACCAGCAAAACCAGCTCCTCTAAAATGCTGCTGTGCAGTTTTCCAATCAGAGTCCGAGATTCAGTAAGATTGCTCTTGCGGGCCTCTTCTCCCATTACACTTCAGGGGTGCACATTGTTTTTTTTTTTTAATAATTTATTTTCAAATTGGTTTCCATATGACACCCAGTGTTCATCCCATCAAGGGCCCTCTTTAATGCCTGTCACCCACTCTCCCCCCACCTCACCCCTCCCACCCTCAGTTTGTTCTTAGTCTTTGAGAGTCTCATGTTTTGTCTCCCTCCCTCTCTGTGTCTTTTTTTCTTTTCCCCTCTTCCCCTCCCCCTGGTTTTTGCTAAGTCTCTCAAAATCCACCTAAGTGTGGAAACATATGGTATCTGTCTTTTTCTGACTGACTTATTTCACTTAACATAATAAGGGGTGCACATTGTTGTTGTGACTCAGTAAAACTCTGGAGGCTGTGGCAAACAGCAGGTTTACAACCCCAAGATGGAACATTCTGGAAACATGAGAAAAACCCTCAGCCAAGACACACTTGGGTGCCGTCCCCCTTCGGCCAAGCAGCGCCCACCATGCCCACCCCAGAGAATTTGTTAATAAGAGTTCATAACGTGACAGGTATGAGGATATGTGTCCCAGAATTTTTTGTGACATCTGGGAACTGGGTGTGTCCAGAATTGGAAGAATAGGTAATTGGGGGAATGCAGGATGTAAAAATAATAAACTAGGTATAAGTAATAGCAAAAGAGAGATCTTAAAAATGGTGATGTTTCCACGAATAGGTGGACTTTGTGAGACTAAGCAAAAACCAGGGGGAGGGGAAGAGGGGAAAGGAAAAAAAGACACAGAGAGGGAGGGAGATAAAACATAAGAGACTCTCAAAGACTAAGAAAAAAACTGAGGGTAAGGGGGATGAGGGAGGGGGGAGAGGGGGTGATGGGCATTAAAAAGGGCACATGTTGGGATGAACACTGGGTGTTATATGTAAACCAATTTGAAAATAAACTATTATAAAATTAAAAAAAAAAGATAAAAAAAAGTGATGAGTGAAACAGTAAGAAACAGAATGACATTTTTAGAGCAACACATTTTATAGTTAAAACAATTCAAACAACAGTTATACATGTTTTATAAGAGTAAAATACAAACATAAGTTAATATAGTAAATGCATTAGAATGAGCATGTATGGGGGTAATGGGTACTGGGAATAAAATATAGATAGATGGGCCTCATACACACTGATGGTGTTTATGTGTCCAAAATGAGGATTATGACTAATCCAATACTCTGTACACTAGGTATAATCAAAGAAAAAAATAAATAAAAATTGTTAATAATTGATTCATATATTTTTGAGTTGATAAGATAGAAGAAAAATTCTGAGTTAGGTGAAAGTGTAGTGGCTTCCCATAAAAATATTATTGATATGAAGTTCAAAGGGTTAGAATAACTCCATAAAATTTGAGCTACAGTAATGCCAATGTTTACAAAAATTATCCTTCTCCTCTCTGTACTACAGTGATCCTTTTATTTGGGTCTGGTTCTTCTCTTTATGGTACATCAAAAATGTAGGCTAAAGATTCGTAGTAGTATGGGGTGCCAAAACTCTGGAAGAGTTAGGAATATACAGAAAAATATGATTGAATTGGTAGACTTGGACACTAAAGAGTGTCAAAAGAAATGGGGGCCTCAGGGTATTAAGCTAAGTGAAATCAGTCAGTCAGAGAAAAACAGATATCATATGTTTTACTCATATGTGGAACTTGAGAAACTTAACAGAAGACCATGGAGGAAAGGAAGGGTAAAAAATAGTTTCAAACAGAGAGGTATGCAAACCCATAAGAAACTCTTAAATACAGAGAACAAACTAAAGGTTTGAGGGGAGAGAGGAAAATGGATGAAGGGCATTGAGGAGGGCACTTGTTGGGATGAGCACTGGGTGTTGTATGTGAGCATGAATCACAGGAACCTACCCCTGAAACCAAGAGCACACTGTATACACTGTATGTCAGCTAACATAATATAAATTATATTAAAAAAAAAGAAATGGGGGCCTCAGGGAAGCAACATCAGAAACATCCCCCCACCTCGTGCCTTTGTGTTCTGATGGGGTATTCATTTTTAGGGTGCTGGGCAGTGTGAAGGAGAATTCAGGTCCTTGTGGGAGGCAATGAGGCTGAGAAAGAGTGTGAAGGGGATCACATAATGGTGGCAATGATGGATGGCACGGCTCATAGGGATAAAAATCCCCTTCTGTTTTGCCTCTCTAACCCCACCTGGTGCTCCTGAGTTGTTACTCAGGTAGGAAAGGAATCCCTGAATGGACAGTGTGAACCTGACTCCCCCCTGCCCTTGTGCTCTCTTCTCTTTTTCTCCTGGACTCGGTCTTCCCTGGTTCAGGGGCTTCATTGCATCTAGAACACGAGGTAGTAAGGTTGATTCTACCAGGAGCCTAGGAATCTTCTGAAAAGCATTGAAGAGTCTTGGAATCATCCCAGCATGAAAGCTTCCATAAGGAACAGCGTTCTTTTTTTTTTTTTTTTTTTTTTTACATTTTGAAATAGCTTTATTGAATAAACTGCTGTGTAATAAACTGCACATAATAAGGTATATGATTTGGGTAAATTTTTTTTTAACAATTTATTGTCAAATTGGTTTCCATACAACACCCAGTGCTCATCCCAACAAGTGCCCTCCTCTGTGCCTGTCACCCACTCTTCCCTCTCCCATACTCCCCATAAGCCCTCAGTTTGTTCTTAGTATTTAAGAGTCTCGTATGTTTAGTCTCCCTCCCTCTCTGTGGCTTTTTTTGTTTCTTTCCCCTCTTCCCCTCCCCCATGGCTTTCTGCTAAGTCTCTCAAAATCCACCTATGTGTGGAAAATTATGGTATCTGTCTTTCTCTGACTGACTTATTTCACTTAGCATAATACCTTACAGTTCCATCCATGTTGCTACACATGGCCAGATTTCATTCTTTCTCATTGCCATGCAGTATTCCATTGTATATATATACCACATCTTCTTTATCCATTCGTCAGTTGATGGACACTTAGTCTTTTTCCATGATTTGGCTATTGACGAAAGTGCTGCTATAAACATCAGGGTACACGTGCCCCTATGCATCAGCACTCCTGTGTCTCTTGGGTAGATTCTATTTCCATTTTTTTGAGGAACCTCCACACAGTTCTCCAGAGTGGCTGCTCCAGTTTTCATTCCCATCAACAGTGTAAGAGGGTGCCTGTTTCTCCACATCCTCGCCAGCATCTATAGTTTCCTGATTTGTTCACGAACAGGGTTCTTAAATTTGCTCAAGAGACACTATGTCTCCTCTTGGGATAAACAGAGGAGATGGCAGTAGGGACACATTAGGGATTGTTAGGTTTTGTGGTCTGACCTAGAAAAAAGCCTGCCAACTTGCTTTTAGGATCTTGGGAACCATGTGCCCCATGTTGCAGAGGGGGTGACTCTCTGCGTCTCTTGACCCTCTAGATTGCTCAGAGTGGTGTCCTTGATGCCGCTATCCTTTCCTGCTGCTTCCCCACCTTATTGTGGGGCTCCTATAGTCAATGACTGTAAAGAAAGTCACTTCGGTTCCATCTGGATTCATATCACCTGGGGAGGGGTTGGCCTCTTTCAGCCATTCAGAGGAACATTTTCCCCTTATTAATTAAGCTGCACAACGGATTGAAACCCAATCCAGAAAACAGTGGGCAAGAAGACTGAGGTGGGTGTGAAATGTGCCCCTCAATCCCCAGGAAAGTGGTGCTGGAGACCTTTACCTCTGAGCTCTGTTATGCGTTGCCTCTGGCGGAGGAGGCGAAAGTCGTTAATACCTCCCTAAAACTCTACCACAGAGTCTCTAAAAATAGCATGCCCATCTTCTGGGTCCCTTTCAGCTTCACTCTGGTGATACGAGTGGGTCACTGACTCAGAACATGGCCCCTGAACTCTGGTCTTGGGTGGTGGGTGTTTAGGGTTCACTGACTTTTACTTCCTTCCCAGGTAAAATCACCAAAATGTGAAAATATGTCAGATTTCTGTCCTGTTGGGAACTATGTTATCTCCCAGAGTAGGGATAGGGCAGATAAGTAAATGGAAAGGTTAGGGTTGGGGGCACGGTCATGGAGGAGACCCAGGCTGATGGGAAATAGAAGGAACATTGATGGTGGGCAAACTGTGGAGGGGAAGCAAACGTGGGGTGGTGAGGGCAGAAGGAAAGAAAGGATGAAGGGTGGGAATACTAAAAGAAGGCAGGAAGAAAGGGAGATACAGAAGAGGGTGGTTTTCTCATCTTTAAGTAACTTCTCACACTTACCAAGCTCTGTATTCAAACCTTAGTATCTTTGTCGTACCATCAAAATAGGAAGGCATCAGGAGTGCTCTCATTTAACCTCTAACCACCCCAGTTTCCAACTTAGAATCATCAACACCTATGATCTCTCTGCGGGTCGTGGGACCTACTGGCCAAAGGCTCAGGATATTTTAGCAATAATCGCGCCCCGGATAAACCTCATTGGCTAGGATACTGCCACTGTGCAAAGCTGCTCAGGATATTTTAATCATATAGATTGGGTACAAGTGGTGTTTCTCACTCCCTCGGATAATTCTATGCCCTTAGGGTTAAAGGGGATAAAATACCTAAAATCTTGTTACGCTTACCACCTAAGAGTGCCAACATGTTAACCACAGTAATTGCTATTACTTTCCTCTTGGCTCAGGGACAGAGTGTTCCTATTATTCAAGATCATTGCATCCCACACTGCCCTTCCGATAACCTCCTTTCATCTCATCTAGGACCTTGCTGTAGCAAATATCTTCGATCTCCTGTATGGTTGTCTAAATCTCCTCAGGATGATACAGTTTAAAACCTCCTATTTTCAAAACAAACCTTCCATGCATGTGTTGGCCCTTCTTCAAGGCCAAATCTCATGTAACCCCTCCACCACACCCCCCAACACACACACACTTCACAAGCCAGCTCTCTGAAGGCATGTTGTCCTTACTCCTCCACAGCCCACCACCACCTGGCTTATACCTGAGGGTTCTTGCAGAGTTCCCTGAGGGCTTTTCTTTGTCAAATTAAAGCCTAATTCCTCCCAAGGTGGCACTCTCTACCGAATTCAACACTTTCTCAGTCTCAATCTCTTAAAACTTTCTGTATCTTTTGCTTTGGTGAAACAAAAACCTGAATTCCTCTTATTGTATCTGAGACGGTTCCTCTTTCACCCTAAATTTAAAGTCTGTTAGGCAACTATCCTCAGATGATTTTTATTCTTGTGCAACATTCTCTCCCGCGAACTCAAATCAGTTTTTGAAATGAGATAAGATATAAACAAATACTTAGTAGATATATTTTATTTTATTTTATATTTTATTATTTGGTCTTATATTTTATTATTTGATCTTATATTTTATTTTATCTTATGTTTTATTTTTCCATTTGGTTCATCTACTCTCACCTGCATACACTGATACCACTGGAATCTAAAGTTCCATCTAAAGCTTCTTCTGTAATCTTCAGAGTTCAATATCTAAACGGCACCAGCATACCTTTTCCTGTTTATGCCTTACGTTGAACTTAGCAAAAGTGACGCTTCCTACTTTTCCTTAATTATTCATGTTAGTTCGTTGTAGGACTTCATGTGCAGTTACTCTGTTTAAAAACTTGAAAGTCATCCTGGACCTTCCCAGATCTGATCAGTCACGAAGTCTTAACAAGATCACTCCTAAATGTTTCCGAAACCCGTTTTCTCCTCTCCATCACTAACATATGGTGCACTCTAAACTCTTATTCAAAGACCCTTCCCCATCCCCCACCACTCCATTTGCAGGGAAGAAATTCAAATACAGGCTGCCCAGGGATGCTGAGCAATTGGTTTCTAGTGTTAGGGGTAGTTTTTTGTTTTGAAAGAGGCTAAGAAAATATATGCTGAAAATAAATGTTTTTTCTTTTTTTCTTCTTCCTTAGTCCACTTTCTTCAGGGGTAATTTCTTCTTTCCCTTTAGAATGGTAAGATCTAGAGGGCAATATTTGGATGAAGGCTTTAGTGAATGGGAACACAGAGGTCTGTTTCATACAGGCATCAGGTCCGAGATGAATCCTCCTGGCTCACATTTGGTAGCTCAATTCATAGCATTACTTAAGGCTTGGACCGACACTCACTGGGACTATTTCTGTGTATCTTCCTGTGGTGGCTAGCTACTTGAGGTTCTGGAGATCCCGGATGTGGGCTTCTTTTTCACGTCTTTTTCCTTGAAGACCCAAGGTGGTTGTTGTTGTTGTTTTTATATTGAAAATAGAAGCATTGAATATCTCTTAAAAGGCAGCCACATATGCTTTCTCCCTGGTGGGGAGGAGGCATCACGCAGGAGCTCAAGAGGGAGGGACTCCAGATACCCAGACACCTGAGGGCACCGGTCAGGGTCTCGGTGTTGCTGGAATTGTGGCGCCGGGGGTGGTGGCTGCCTCTGCTGGCAGGCAGTGGACGGACAGAGGCACTTCCTCGCCCTGGCCCAGAGCGTGAGGTGGCAGCAGGGGCACTGCAGGTGGGCGGCGGCCGCCCTAGGCCGGGACCTCGCGGAAGGTGCTCAAGGCGTGGAAGCAGTGAGCGAAGGCGTGCTGCTTGTTGCCCTTGCGGACCAGGTGCAGGCGGCACGTCTTCTCGTGCTCCTTGGATAGTATGTGCCGGGCGGACACCTGGTAGGCCTTCCGACTCGGCTTGATCTCCAACTGGCTTGTCTGGGTCCTCACCCACATGGTCCTAACAGGACCTGGGTAATCATTTTATTTAAAAATCCCTGTCTGTTTGGTCCAATATTTAGATCTTCCGTGGCTCTGTTTCTGTTGTTTTTTTGCCCCTCATTGTTTTTAGTTATTTGGTACTGTTTCTTGGCATGCTTGGTAATATTTGATTTGGGTTGCACGGATAAAAGACATTGTACATGAAAAACTTCAGAAGCTTTGGCTAATCTTCTCTTTCTCCAAAAAGGCAGTAGAGTACTGGCAGGTTTTGATCCTGCTTCGTTAGTGCTAATCTGTTGCTGGTTGCCCTTACTCCTAGAGCAAGCCATTCTGCTGTCTCAAAGGTAAGCCTGGAGTGTTTACAAGTGCCACCCCACCTTCTCAGACCCTGACCTGTAACCTCTGACTCCCCAACAACATAGAACTGCTAAAATTTTTGCATAGTTGTTTAGCCTCACAGCTCTTGCTTTCAACTTGGGTGCTGGGAATCTTGCCATGGAGATGCACAGCTTAGGAACTGAAGAACACCTCAAAGGGAAAGTCCACGCTAAATTTGGGACTCATTTCTCTAAGGTTCCCTCTTCCATCTCAAGTTTCAGACTCCATGGCATCTCTGAACTCCAGCTTCCTCTTTTCCAGTCCCTTGGAAATGCCACAAGCCCAGCCCCCTCTTTCAGCATAGTCTATTCCCCTTACCTGGACTCAGCAAATGCTCGGAGGGAAAAAAGCACAGGTAAATGTGGCCTTGCCTATGTTCACCTACATTCTCTCCAGCAATTTTTCTCCTTCGAGTCCTGCCTGGCTTGATTTCTCCCGAATACCTTCAGTTACCTTATGTATTTTATCCAGCTTTTACATTTACTATTGATAGGGGGGCTAGTGTGGCATAAGCTATTCCACTGTGCTTGGCTATGGAGGCTGGATATACTTACTGCTCATCCACAGATGTCCTAAAGCTCCAAGGTACTGACTGGTGTAGATTTCATACTTGGTCACCTGGTCTCTGCCTCCAGGCTTACCCCTTCCCATCCATGCTGGCATGGAGACAGAGGCCTCAAGATGGGACAATTTGAATATCAGAAAGAATGATATCTACAATGGATGGAGACCCATCTACTATGGATATAATAAGCCGAGAGTTTATTCTGAGTTGGAAAAAAATTATTTACCTTTGGAAGTTCTAGAGGGAGTAATTCATTATTTTGAAAGCAGGTAAGGGGAGAACTTTAAACATACTTCTCTTCTACTTCTTTTTTTAATGTTTATTTATTTTTGAGAGAAAGAGAGAGACAGAGTGCGAGCAGTGAAGGGCAGAGAGAGGGAGACAAAGAATCCAAAGCAGGTTCCAGGCTCTGAGCTCTCAGCACAGAGCCGGATGCAGGGCTGGAACCCACAAACCCCGAGATCATGACCTGAGGCAAAGTCAGATGTTTAACTGACTGAGCCACCCAGGTGCCCCTAATTTAGTTATATTTATTGCCAGTGTAAGGATTAAAAGAGGCCTGTGGCAAGGTTGGTTTAGCTGGGAAAACTTTTTTTAGTGAAACAGCATAAATGCGAACACTCACTATGGGATGGAGATCAGGGCAGGTAGGAGGAGTGAGAGAGAAAATAGTCAGGAGAAGGCTAGGGAGGGGGAATGGCACATAGGGATCTGGGGTCCAGGCCATTTGGAAGAGGGCAAGGCTGATGGAGATAGCTGTGTCCCCTGGGGTCCTGACGTAACTGCCTCCCTCAAGAGCTCTCATGAGAGAAGATAAATAGCCCAGTGCCCGGTACCAACAAGCTGAATGTCGTCTCCAATCTCAGTAAGAGCTGGTGAGTGCATTAGACATGTGTGTGGAGGGAGAGGTTCCAAGATCAAGGTAAGGATTGGGCTGGTGTAGTGTTCTGGGCAGGCCAGATGGGACAGGACTCTCATGCACTGAGAATGGTAAAAGACCAGAAATCCCAATCTGGTTGGTTAGAGCAAAAGTGGAGGGGAGGTCTGGGAAGGGAGGTTGAGAGTATATGGGCAGCTGAGGTTGATGAAGGGTTGCTAAATAAAGAGAAGTAATCAATACATGGCAAGTGCTGTAGTGAATCGGCTAAACGTGAGAAAACAGAAACGACATAGACATACTTTAGACCCTTCTTGGCAAACAGGACAAGAACCCAGAGAATGACTGGGATCTCTGCTGAGCTTCCCTAAGTAGACCAGGACACCTCAGGAGGTGTGAGGAGGGAACTATAGGGGAGTGGTATTGAGTGAGACATTTAGGATGAACTTTTGTCAGACCAGTCATTCTAATTTGGTCAGGAGACCAATCGAACAGGCAAGTCCTCAACCTCTGAGGCCCCTGGCTTCTCTCTTTGGCTCCAATTAATAAACAGTCATCTGCTGCTCCCTTTCCCCAAATCTGTGACCATCATTGGACGGTCCATAATATGTCCCCATCTCCGGCTCTGCCTTTGTTGATTTCTGTCTTCCATGGTCTCTTCCTTCTTGCCATTTTTCTCCTTTCCTTTCCCAATCAGGTCTGTGGGGGCACATACCTGCCCTCACATCCCTCTGATGCCATCCCACTGGTTTTCCTGCAAGAGATCAGCTGCCCTTCTTGGAGAGAATCTTCTCACAGGGTAGCCATATGCTCTATGGGAGACAGTACCCTGACCTAGGCCTGCTGAGTGGACTCCTTTAATTGGCGATTCTGTTGGTGAACAGTCTCCCAACGCCTGGAGGATGAGAATTGGAGCTGATTTTCTCCCCTAGAATGAAAAATCTGGGGCACCAAGAGGGTAACTGGAGTGGAAGAAATAATGTTAGTGTGATAAGATATACTTTAGTTACTAAGGTAGATATTTTAAAATACCCCTTCACTAAGGGATTAACACGTATCTCCAATTCTTCAACCTATCTGCTTACAAGGTTAATTTTCTCTCAAACAATGAGCACAGAACTCAGGTGAATTCCCATATTTTCTACTTCCCCAGTTTGTAATATGGTGCCTGAAAAATACTTACTGCTTTCTGAATGACTGACTGTGAATGCATGAATGTACACTAAGAACTAATTGATAAAATTTCCAGTTGCAGAAAAGCCTTCCAAATATCATGGACATCCCTTCCTAGCAATAATGCCTTATTTTCCAAATTCAGTCATTTCTAAACTGAGTTTCTTAAGGTGGGAACATGATCAGTGCCTCATTCAGGTACACACAGGATCCGTCAATGTTACTTCTTAAAAGTCTGTTGACTCTCTTCACATGTGAGCCAATTGAGCGTGGTGAAATCAGAGAGATATCAAATCTCATTTCCATCAATTAGGCCAAATCTGCCTGCATAAACACCTACCCTACTTTCTTCAGTATTCCCTATGCAAAGTTACCTGGAGCTGACGAAACACTGTTCAGTGAACAGGCTATGCTTTGATTTGAACCCACATTTTCTTGTCTTATTTTCTTCCATTTTCATTCTTTTTCTTATGTTAAACTACTTACCACAAGGTCAAGTTCAGTATCAGGAAACACGTTATTACAGCCTTTCCAGCTAATATAATGATTTCCTTTGTAAATTCATAATCCTCTCTTTGACGGGGAAATACAATAATATGTTCTATTTGATCAGATGGGGATATATACATGTCAATTAGACTATATGAGAGAGAGAACATGTCCTATTGACCTTTTATGTTCCTTATTGTTTGCATGTTCAGAGAAGATGTTGAGTATGAGATATGCCAAAAGCTCCTTGTTACTGCACAAGGAATATTACAAGAAAATCTGATTTTCATTTCTGTCAATGAATCAAAGGTGATGTCTCTGGTAGTCTCCACAGGTATGATTTCCTTAAACCACACTGCTGTTAGCCACACAATCTTCCGTTTGCTGGGCATCCCCGGGCTAGAGGACCAGCACATGTGGATTTCCATCCCCTTCTTCATTTCCTATGTCATCGCCCTGCTTGGGAACAGCCTGCTCATCTGCATAATCCTCACAAAACGCAGCCTCCGTGAACCCATGTACCTCTTCCTGTGCATGCTGGCTGGAGCAGACATTGTCCTCTCCACGTGCACAGTACCTCAGGCCTTGGCCATCTTCTGGTTCCGTGCGGGGAGATCTCCCTGGATCGCTGCATCACTCAGTTCTTCATCATCCACTGCACTTTCATCTCTGAGTCAGGGATCTTGCTGGTGATGGCGTTTGACCGCTACATTGCCATATGCTACCCGCTGAGATACACCACTATCCTTACACGTGCCCTCATTGGGAAAATTGGTGTGACCGTCTTCCTGAGAAGTTTTTGTACGATCTTCCCCATAATATTTCTTTTGAAAAGATTGACCTTCTGCCAAAATAAGATTATTCCACACACCTACTGTGAACACATTGGCTTGGCCAAGTATGCTTGTAATGACATTCGCGTGAACATCTGGTATGGGCTTTTTGTCATCATGTCGACAGTGGTCTTAGATGTCCTATTAATTTTTGTTTCGTATCTGCTGATTCTCCATGCTGTCTTCCACATGCCTTCCCGAGATGCTCGCCACAAAGCTCTCAACACCTGTGGCTCCCATGTCTGCATCATTATCCTCTTTTACGGCCCCGCGATCTTCACCACCCTTACTCAGCGGTTTGGACGCCACATTCCACCTCATATCCACATCTTATTGGCTAATGTCTGCATTCTGGTTCCACCTATGCTGAATCCCATCATTTATGGCATTAAGACCAAGCAAATCCGAGAGCAGGTGGCTCACATATTTTTTTCAAAGCAGAAATGACTTTGGAAGAGCAACAGTATTTTCATACCTCTAGTTATCCACGATGTGGTCTGAGGAAGCAGTGGGTGGAAACACTAATCGTAAGCAGAAACACTAGGAAGTAGCTCAGTGAATTCTGTTTCTGGAGCAGGTTCACCAGAGAAGTGACAGGACTTTACATCTTCTCTTTTCAAAGCAACAGAGAGAGCCATTCCATGTTTGACTGACCAGGGTGCCTCCTGAACAGAGCCTGTGGCTGGGCATATGAATTTCCAGAGTCATGTGTCCTCATGTCACTAGCCTGATTTTTGGTTATAGATGAATTTGTTGGGAAGGAAAAATTCTTTCTCTAATCTTGAAGGTGTTTCAGCTGGACTAAGAATTCAAATGACATGAGTTAATTAACAAGAAAAAAATTAGTTTTATTATGTGTGCATAGAAGCCCAATAATGAAATAGAGACCTGAAGAAATGACCAATGCAGGTAGTTTTTAAATTTTTAGACAAAGGGGCAATAAATCTGCGAAGAATCGACAAGATAAAGAAAACAGGTATTTGAGAGCTTAAATCAATAGGGAAATCTAAGCAGAACTGAGGCTGAGGTAGTAGATTAGAAAAGGAGAACAAAGGTTTGTTTCTACAGTGTTCTCAACTTTAAAATCCCTTTCTCCAGTGATAAGGATGTCTTCATACTTCTTGGCACTGGGAGGGTATTTTTCATATGGGAGGTTTGTTTTCTACTTTCAGGGGGACAGACAAGGGTCTGAGTGTCCTAGCATTGGCTGTTTCTTATGTAGTTTTTGTTGAAAATAATTAATGTCTTTGGAGACGTGTCGAGTAAGAAATTTGTGCATATTAAAAGCAAAGATGAACTATTGGGACCTCATCAAGATAAAAAGCTTCTGCACGGCAAAAGGAACAACCAACAAAACGAATAGGCAACCAACGGAATGGGAAAAGATCATCGCAAATGACATATCGGATAAAGGACTAATATCTAAAATTTATAAAGAACTTACCAAACTCCAAACCCGAAAAACAAACAACCCAGTGAAGAAATGGGCGGAAGATATGAATAGACACTTCTCCAAAGGGGACATTCAGATGGCCAACAGACACATGAAACGATGCTCAATGTCACTCATCATCAGGGAAATACAAATCAAAACTACACTGAGATACCACCTCACACCAGTCAGAGTGGCTAAAATGAACAAATCAGGAAACTATAGATGCTGGCGAGGATGTGGAGAAGTAGGCACCCTCCTACACTGTTGGTGGGAATGCAAACTGGTGCAGCCACTCTGGAAAACGGTGTGGAGGTTCCTCAAAAAAATGAAAATAGAGCTACCCTATGACCCAGCAATAGCCCTGCTAGGAATCTACCCAAGAGACACAGGAATGCTGATGCATAGGAGCACGTGTACCCCAATGTTCATAGCAGCACTTTCGACAATAGCCAAATCATGGAAAGAGACCAAGTGCCCATCAACAGACGAATGGATAAAGAAGTTATGGTACTTATATACAATGGACTACTACGTGGCAATGAGAAAAAATGAAATCTGGCCATGTGTAGCAACATGGATGGAACTGGAGGGTATTATGTTAAGTGAAATAAGTCAGTCAGAAAAAGACAGATACCATATGTTTCCACGAATAGGTGGACTTTGTGAAACTAAGCAAAAACCAGGGGGAGGGGAAGAGGGGAAAGAAAAAAAAGACACAGAGAGGGAGGGAGATAAAACATAAGAGACTCTCAAAGACTAAGAAAAAACTGAGGGTGAGGGGGATGAGGGAGGGGGGAGAGGGGGTGATGGGCATTAAAAAGGGCACATGTTGGGATGAACACTGGGTGTTATATGTAAACCAATTTGAAAATAAACTATTATAATAAAAAAAAAAAAAAAAAGAAAATAATTAATGTGCCAAAGAGGCACAAATTGGGGGACCCTCCCTTGGCTCCTATGAAAAGAAAGCAGGACTCTGGTCTTGGTAGTTGTTGAATTATTCCTTACTGAAAATTTGTCCTCTGAGATATCTTGTGATATCTCTGGACAATCACATAGAAATGGCCCAAGTATCAGTTATGCAGGATGAATAACTTCTGGAGTCTTATGGATAGAGTGGTGATGATAGTTAATAATACTTCATTCAATATGGATGTCTGGTTAGGTGTCTGACTCTTGATTCCGATGCAGGTCATGATCTCATGGGTTTGTGAGTTTGAGTCCAGCATTGGGCTGTGTGCTGACAGCATGGAGCCTGCTTGAGATTGTCTCTTCTCCCACTCTCTCTCTCTCAAAATAAATAAATAAATAAATAAATAAATAAATAAATAAATAAATAAATAAATAAATAAATAAATAAATAAACATACATAAATAAATTTAAAATAACTATTGCACATTTGGTATTCGCTAAGAGATTTGACTTTAAATATTCTCACCCCCCTCTCTCAAATTGCAGCTATGAAAGGTGAATGATATGTTAATTATCTTGATAATAGCAATCATATCACACACAGTGTATACATATATCAAAATATCACATTGTAAACCTTAAATGTATAAATTTTTATTTCTCAATTATACTTTAATAAAGCAAGAAAAAAGAACTCATCTAAAATACAACAATTAGATTTGTTAAATACTTGGTATGTATATGTCCATATTTTTCAGTATGTATCTTTATGTGTCTGTATAAAAATAATAAAAAATATAAATATACTCATAAATATAGACAGACACATATGTAGTTGTGACTTTGGAAAAAATGGAATATTGGGACTCCTGGGTGGCTCAGTCGGTGGAGTGTCCAACTTTGACTCAGATCATGATCTCATTGCCTGTGGGTTTGAGCCCTCTTCGGGCTCTGGACTGACAGCTCAGAGCCTGGAACCTGCTTTGGATTCTGTGTCTCTCCCCTGCCCCTCTATCTCTGCCTCTCCCCTACTTGTGCTCTCCCTATCACTCAAAAATATAAAAAGAAAAATAAACATTAAAAAAAGGGAAAAGGTGGAATATTTATTAGCGGAGTTTATAAAATGCCATCACATAACTTGTCCATGGCTTACATCAATAAGTTGTGAAAGGGCCATTTGGTAAGTATTAATCCCTAAAAAGGGAAAAAGGGATTGTTTGTAGAACATTGGTCATGGACATTGGAAATGGTGTTCCTACTCTTGACCAGGGATAATCCTCCGGATATGACATTGACTCTTGGCCAGAGGGAATGGGGGGACTCTGTGATGCTCTAGAGAGCTGGCTTATTCCAGCCAACTCTTGAATAGTGGAACCACAGCATGTGTTTTTCCCAGTTCTTTTTATATTATAGCAGCATGTTATTTTGGAAGGTAGAATAGAGTCTGTGCTAGACACAAGAGCCATGGCATGAGCCCGAGATGAGACCATTATTTTTGAAATGATGGACATAATGGTGTCCTGGAAAGACATTTCAGAAAGATGGAGTCAAAACAACTCCTCAAAACCTCTTTGTATGAAACACAAATGCCTGACAAGCACAGAAATGTAAACTCAAGCTGAGATGGCGTCCCGAGTAGCAACAAGTAAATGTATGCTTTAAGAAGTTGTTTCCCAGGATGCTTGGTCGGCTCAGTGGGTTGAGCATCTAACTCTTGAATTTGGTTTAGGTCATGATCTCAGGGTAGTGGGGTCAAGCCCTGAATCAGGCTTTGTGCTGAGCGTGGATCCTGTTTGAGATTCTCTCTATCTCCCCCTCTCTCCTTATCTCCTACTCACACTTTCTCTCTTTCTCTCTAAAGAAAAAGAAAAAGAAGTTGTTTCACATACGTATTTTCCCTTCCCTTA
The DNA here is from genome assembly GCA_030068075.1 of Paguma larvata. Lineage (NCBI taxonomy): Eukaryota > Metazoa > Chordata > Mammalia > Carnivora > Viverridae > Paguma > Paguma larvata. Next base: position 57,769,369 of record CM057831.1, read on the forward strand.
CTCTGGGTCTTTGGTTCCCCAGTGCAGTCTGAATGGTGCTCCCAAAAGCCAAATGAATGTCATGCCATCTCCTAATCGCTCCAACTTGCTGTAAAAAAAAGAATACTAGGCACTACCACCTCTGTAAGCTATCGAATAAATTACATGTATAAATGGATTCAAGTCATTCGCATAAGAACACTCTCAGGATTAAAATGTATTTAGGTATATATTTTTCAATAAACCTTAAACACACAAATTAAAAGTTTGTAAATAAAGGAGTGACTCAACAAACTGCAATAAATTACTGGGACTAAGCTAAGACCTGGAGATAATAAATATCATAGTCCCCTTTCTTAGGGAGTCTGTAAACTAGAGTAGACAAAAATTAAGGAATTAAAACACAATGTGATAAATAATGTAGAAAGCATTGTGGAATAGGGTAGGACAGTCCCTTCACTCAACTGTGAGTGAGAGAACTCTTCCTGCAGATTCCTGTGCTGAATGTTGACAAGTACCAAGAGTTAGCCGGGTCAAGGTCTTGGCAATAGGAAGTGGCCAATGTGAACAACAGCGAGGTGAGGAAAGCAGTGTATGGAAGAGGAGAGGCAAGAGATGTTCTGAAGAGACAGGAAGGGGGAGAGCCAGGAAAGGCCTTGGATATTGAGGGGAAGAATGATTTCCTCTGCTGCTCAAGGTCTTTCAGCCAGACTAAGAATTAAATTGACAAGAGACAGATGAACAGGAGAAAAATCTAAAGTTCTATTATGTGTGCACAGAGGCCAGAAATGAAATTGAGACCTCAATAAAGAACTAAGGCAGGTAGTTTTCATACTTTTATGCAAGGAGACAATACATCTGTGAAGAGTTAACAGGACAAAGAAAACTTTGGGAGCTTCGGTTAGAAAGGATTTGAAACAGAATTTAGGGAGGTTAATTGGTAAAATGTAACAAGGGTTGTTTATACAGACTTCTCAGCTCAAATTCCTACCTCTGGTGATAAGGATGTCTCTTTACCCTCTGGTATAGGAAGGGTACCCTTCACATGGAAGATTTATTTATTATTATTATTATTATTATTATTATTATTATTATTTCCTGCAAGCAATGGGTAGTGGTGGTGAGGTCAGAGTATATTTTTGCATTGGCTGTTTCAAGTAACTTACTTACAGTCATCAGTGTTTCAAGTGGTACATTTTGGGGCGGCCCACCCTTGGCCAAACCATAAGAAGCAGTTCAGAACATGCCATCGCATATATACCACTGTGGATTATATTTTCAGCTGAAATTGCTTGAGAAACAGCAGATACAAGAGTTCTCTGAATTACCCCTTCCTACCTAAAAAGTAGCCGAGTCATTTCCCTTGAGAAAAGTGCCCCTTTTGTACCAGAAAGAGAAGAACATCCTCACTCCCCGAGTCTGGGAATCATGCTGAAATGGATCTGTACAAACTTATGAAAATAACCCTCATCTTCTGCCGGTTCCTGCATCCCTTCCCTGGATAGCTCCTAGTTAGGGCACCACACTTCCTGCCTCCAGCCCAAAGCCTTCGTCTTCTCATTTCTTCACAAAGTTATCATTTCTTTGTCGAAAAGATAGAAGATCTTCTAGCTTTGGTCACTTAATAAGGTCTTCATTCTCTTGTAAAGGTCCCATGGACATGTGAAAATTTAATAAATCCTGTATGCATTTCTGTCTACTGAATTTGTTTTATGTCACTTTGATTCTTAGGCCCAGCCAGAGACCCTAAGGGAGGAGAATTTTTCCTTCCACACAGATTCCATGCTAGAAACTTGGACTTTAACCCGAAGTTCATGGGTGGCTGTTATGTAGAAAGTGATGATCTGAGTTTGAATTTGATAAGTAAATTATGCTGATGTTGACCATTAGGATTTTTTGCGTGGACTGAGACTCAAATTAATTAGACTCAAATTCTGGAAACTAGTAGTATTATCAAAGTGTCAAACATTCATGGAAGTCAGTTGATCAATTCCCAAAGCCATTTTCCATTATAAATGGCGATGCTCAAGTACATGAGTTTAATTTCATAATTTATTCCAAATATTTGTTAAAAACGGTGATCATATGTGCTGTTTCAACTAGTTAGGATTTTTATATTAATCCTTAAAATCCTCATCTTTAATTAATTCAATAAATATTTTATTGGATGACTGCTATGGGCTGGATTCCATGCTAGGTAGTAGGAAATGCTGTAAGGAATAATACCGACTGGGGTGCCTGGGGGGCTCAGTTGGTTAAGTATCTGACTTCGGCTCAAGTCACGATCTCATGGTTTGTGAGTTTGAGCTCCATGCCAGACTCTGTGCTGATGCTTGGAGCCTGGAGCCTGCTTCGGATTCTGTGTCTCCCTCTCTCTCTGCCCCTCCCCTGCTTGCACTCTGTCTCTCTCCCTCAAAAATAAATAAACATAAAAAAATGCTTACAATCCCTACCTTTAAGATATTTCAAGGTAGCGAGGAAGAACGATAATAATCAATTTATCACAGAAATTAACACACTTTCATGAGTGCTTCCGGAATTTCAAAGGAAAAGTTGTTTGAGAGTGGGGGGTGAGCACAGGCTGTTGAGAGAAGTAAGCTTATCTGCGATCCGATAGCTGAATAGATCATTTCCTTCATGTGGACGGGGTTGTGGCAGAGAACCATGAGGAGTGAAAAAACAGGCTGTGCAAAGACGAAGAGGCTGGATGGAGAATGGTATCTTAAAAGAACTAAAAGGTTCCCAGAGAGTTTTTCTTTTTTTTTCCTCCAAATTTTTATTCTGATTCCAGTTAGTTAACATACAGTGTAATGTTAGTTTCAGGTGTAGAATTTAGTGATTCAGTACTTCCATACAGCACTGGGTGCTCATCACAAGTACTCTTCTTAATCCCCATCACCTATTTAACCCATCCCCCTCCCTACCTCCCCTCCCCTGTCTTTCTGACAGACAAGAATCAGACATTTTCCATTTTTCTTTAAACAAGGGAAGCCTTCGAACTGTTTAAGCAGGGGGCATTCCTGATCAGATTTGTGTTTGTCAAGTATGCCCTCATCTGACTGCTCTGAGACCTTGAGCATAGTTGATAGTGCATAGGGCATTGTTTTCCTGCATAGTGGGACAAGTACAGCACAGAGACTCAAGGGAATACCAGGGATGCAAAGTTAGGCAGTGGAAGAGATTTCCTTTAAGATATCTAATTGCGAAGCACATTTACCCTCACACCTGAATTGTCCTGCTGTTGGCCCTCTTTTGTATAATATTCAGAGCTTTGCCCTTCCTAGTTCTCAGTCTAGCTGTTTGGCGTCATCCGGGAGCCTGTTGGAAACGTAATCTCAGATCCCGCTCTGAGTTAATGAGTCAGAATTTGCATGTTAAAACCATCCTTGGGTTATTTAATCCAGATAATCTGAGTAACACTGCTTTAGAGCAAAGATTGTCAAATTTGCTTGCCCAGTAGAAACACCGAGCTAGTTTGAGGAATTACTGTGATCTAGTTCCCACCACCAGAGGTCTGGATTCAAGTGTCAAAACTGTTTTCCCTGAATCTAATGATTTTTAACAGCTTCCCAGGAACTTCTAATGGGCAGTCAAATGTACATAGAAATAAAGACGTGAGTTTAGATTTTCAGAAATCGCTGTTTATGGCAGTTCTGGGTGTGCATCAGAATCACCTGGAGGGCTTTGTAAAATACAGATGTCTGGGCTCCATACCCAGAGTATTAAAAAATATGAAATATATTTCGTTTCAGTACGGAAATGCTCAAAGCTATACTTGAAAGAATAAAAAGTAGGCAGAAGCCTTTATCAATTCCTGATTTTCCTTGAGAATCATAATTTTGATAGTATTAAATACAGAAAATGCTGTGTGGTGACTCCTACTATACTATCAGCAGGGATGTTGTCCAGCATGTGATTTGCTTGCACTGGTGAACGACATGTGAATTTTGGGGCAAAACTGTATCATCCTCCTCTGGTTTACACAATCGCGTTTTTAGGAAACCCAAATGCACGTTAACGTGCAAGGATACTTCTATGTGGAAGAGCGTTCGATGCACATTCAAAATCTGAGAACAGATTCCGCTCCCCCCCCGCCCCCCCCGCCCATATTCCTGACCAGTTCATGGCAGAGCAGCGACATGCTTCCAGTTAGCCTGCTTGACTTGGTCCCTGTCCACCTCGGCCCTCATTCATTTGTAAACCAGCAGGGCGAACTGCAGGTTTCACATGGCTGTGCTGGGTGGCCACACCCTCACTGAGCTCCAGGGGGTCAGTGGACGCCCTGAGCTCACGGTTGCTGCGATTGGATTATGGGTCTCGGGATCAGATGACACTCCACCCAAGGAAACCGAGTCAAACAGGAAGTCCCGGGAGTCTCCGCCCACCCCGTGGAAGTGAGGGAATCCAAGCTCCGCGCCAGTTCTCGGACTCTGTGCAGGCTGGAAGAGCCGACCCAGGTGGACAGCGTCCTGGCCGCAGTGTCTCTGCAGCCCTTGCAGCCCCCAGCGGCGGCCACCATGCCCTCGTCGGCTCTCCGGGTGGCCGTGGTGTGCATGAACAACATGAACAGGAGCATGGAGGCCCACCGTATCCTCCAGGAGAGAGGGCTCAGCGTGCGGTCTTTTGGAGCCGGATCTCGGGTGAAGCTCCCAGGACCCCCACGCCGTCGTCGGCGTTGCGTGCGGTACGATTTCTCCACGACGTACAAGCAGATGTATGACGACCTCTCCAGGAAAGACCCGGAATGTTACCGCGGCGACGAAATCCTGCACATCTTGGAGAGGAACAGGAGAATCAAGCCTCGCCCGGAAAGGTTTCAGGAGTGCAGGGACCCCTTCGACGTCATCTTCACCTGCGAGGAGAGGGTCTACGACCGAGTGGTGCAAGAGCTGTGCGCCAGGGAGCAGGTGACCTTCCGGCCTGTGCACGTGGTGAACGTGGACGTGGAGGACACCTTGGAGGAGGCCGCCGTCGGGGCGCTCCTCATCTGCGAGCTGTACCAGAGCTTCCAGCAGGCGGAGGACCTGGAGGACAGTCTGGACCAGCTGCTGCTGGCAGCGGAGGAGAAAACAGGAAAGAGCTTTCTTCACACGGTCTGCTTTTACTGACGGTCGTGGCTGGAGTTGGTTCCTCGGTCAGTAAGAACCTGTGCGTGGGGTTTCGAATTAGTGTGTATTTTCTGTGAGAAGGGGTTTCGACTCTTTTCCCACGAACTTCTGTTTGTATGCCTTTTAGGTATATACCAGTGGGGCAGAGACGTGAGCAAGAAAAAGCGTTTCTTGGAGACGAGGACAAGGGCTAAGAGTCATGGAAACAGTCCAAACTTGGGCATATGTTCTAGGTACTTTGTGCATGAGAAGTAATTCAGCGCTGGTGTGGGTATTTGAGGAAGTTACTGCCATGGACTGTGTTTTGCAGATGAGCAAATCAACGTTTATGATGGAGTGCTGGACGAGTGATTTGATGAAGGATATTCAGCGAGCAAACAGCACTGTCTGGGCCATCACTTTCCCTCCCCAGGCTTTTTTCTGGAGGCTCTGGGGGAGGCATTACTTTCCTTACCCTTTCTAGCCTCTACAAACCACCCACCTATGTTCCTTGGCTCAAGATCCCCTTCCTTCTTCAGAGTCAGCCACGGAAAGTTGAATGATTTCACATGACATCACTTCTGCCTCCCTCTTTGACATTTAAGGACCCTTGTAATTACATTGGGCTCACCCAGATAACTCAGGTTGATCTCCCAATTTTAAGGCCAGTGGTGTTACGAAGAATTCCACATGCCGATGTGGTGTTGCTTGCACCCTGGACTGCATATCAAGCTTAATTGAAGTTTCAGTTTCTCCAGGAGTGGACTTGTAAATCAATCAGTCTCGAATTTTGTAGTCAGCACCAATGGGATAGTCCGTTACATGGATCCTCTCCATCTCCCAAAGGAAGATGAGGTCATCCACCTAATAAGACCCCCTCCCACAGAGGGAAGGGGACTTTGCCTGAAACAGTTGTGTCTTTTCTTTTGCTAACAACTTCTGCCTTACTGCCTTTCCTATAAAAACCTTGCATTTTGTATAAGTCCTTGGAGCTCCCTTCTACTTATTGATGGGATGCTACCTGATTCATGGTCGATTAATAAAACCGATTAGATCTTTACAGTGTGTGGTTTGAATTTTTGTTATTTAACGCTGGACTAGGAAACTTAATCCCATCTTTGCGTTTTACTTTTAAAGTGTACTGCCTACAATATCTGAGGCTGTTGCCTCTGGAAATAGAATGGAATGAAACAATTAGAGGACCCTAGGAAAGTAAACTTGGATGCCTCTTCCAAGAGGCATAAATTGTGAGGAGCTCTTTGGATTTCATTAAACACACAAACAAAAAGTAGTATGTTAGGATTAGAAGTATAGGCTATCGTTTGTTAAAAAACAATTGCCTTTTGCTAATTTTGAGTGCTATATTATAAGGGTTTTTTTCTTTAGATTTTTAAAAATGTTTATTCATTTTTTGAGACGGGGGAGGGCTAGATAGAGAGGGAGACACAGAACCTGAAGCAGCTCTAGGCTCTGAGCTGTGAGCACGGAGCCCGACACGGGGCTTGACCACTGGGCTTGAGGATCCTGCATCAATGCATTTAATTCCCAGTCCAACTGGTACACCTCTAAGGGTAGAAAAGAATTTTTCCTTCCTTTCACTAATAATTTTTTAGAAGAGCATGAAATACGGGGAACTAGCTAAGATAATATACTTGTATGTATGTATTTATATCAAAAGACACATTTTTGTGAAGGTGGGATTATTTTCTTCTTCCTGTCTCTGTTAGCTGATTAAAAACAATAATGTACAAGATTGGTCTTATAATCAGTTAGGATATAAGGTTTTTTCCAAGTTGAAAAAAGTTCTCACCCTACATTCAGGATGAACAAAACCAAATAAAATTACTTATAAAGGAATAAAAAGAAAGCAGGAAAATTTTTTCTTCCAGCAATCATAAATGTGGATTTTTGGTGACCAAGCATTAAACAGATGATACACTAGGAGAGAAATGAAAGAAAAATGTGTCACAAATGTTAAGAATCATACGTGATCTACAAATTTTGCACAGACATTTATGAACCCATAGGAAAAATGAAAACTCATTATGACTCCAGAATTTGAATCCTGGGGTGCCTGGGGTGCCTGGCTCAGTTGGTTAAGCTTCCAACTCTTGGTTTTGGGTCAGGTCATGATCTTATGGTTCATGAATATGAGCCATGAGTCAGGCTCTGAGCTGACAGAGAGTAGCCTGCCTGGGATTCTCTCCCTCTCCCTCTCTCTCTCTTTCGTTCACTCACACTCTCTCTTTCTCTCGAAATAAATAAATAAATTTAAAATAAAACAAAAACAAAATATGAATCTAATGACCAATCCGTGGATGAATAATACTGCAACATCATCCTTTACATGAAGAAAAATTTGAAAATCATCTTTGCATATTGCATGTATTCATATTGCTGGCTGAGAATAACTTTACTATCCGTTAATTAAATTATATTAAATTTTTAAAATATTTAATTTTGAGAAAGAGAGAGAGGAGAGCGAGGAGGGGCAGAGAGAGAAGGAGACATGGAATTCGAAGCGGGCTCCTGGCTCTGACAGGCTCTAAGCTGTCAGCACAGAGCCCAACACGAAGCTTGTACCCATGATCCGTGAGATAATGACATGAACCGAAGTCGACGCTTAACCTACTGAGCCACCCATGTGCCCCTAATTTAAATATATTTAATGCCAGTATAAGGGTTAAAAGAGGCCTGTGGCAAGGTTGGTTTAGCTGGGAAAACTTTTTTCAGTGAAACAGCATAAATGTGAACACTCACTATGGGATGGAGATCAGAACAGGTGGGAGGAGTGGGAGAGAAAATGGTCAGGAGAAGACTAGGGAGGGGGAATGGCATGTAGGGATCTGGGGTCCAGGCCATTTGGAAGAGGGCAAGGCTGATGGAGATAGCTGTGTCCCCGGGGTCCTGACGTAACTGCCTCCCTCAAGAGCTCTCATGAGAGAAGATAAATAGCCCGGTGCCCGGCTCCCAACAAGCTGAATGTCATCTCCAGTCTCAGTAAGAGCTGGTGAGTGCATTAGACATGTGTGTGGAGGGAGAGGTTCCAAGATCAAGGTAAGGATTGGGCTGGTGTAATGTTCTGGGAAGGCCAGATGGGACAGGACTCTCATGCACTGAGAATGGTAAAAGACCAGAAACCCCAATCTGGTTGGTTAGAGCAAAAGTGGAGGGGAGGTCTGGGAAGGGAGGTTGAGAGTATATGGGCAGCTGAGGTTGATGAAGTGTTGCTAAATAAAGAGAAGTAATCAATACATGGCAAGTGCTGTAGTGAATCGGCCAAACGTGAGAAAACAGAAATGACATAGACATACTTCAGACCCTTCTTGGCAAACAGGACAAGAACCCAGAGAATGACTGGGTTCTCTGCTGGGCTTCTCTAAGCAGACCAGGACACCTCAGGCAGGTGTGAGGAGGGAACTATGGAGGAGTGGCATTGAGTGAGACATTTAGGATGAACTTTTGTCAGACCAGTCATTCTAATTTGGTCAGGAGACCAATCGAACAGGCAAGTCCTCAACCTCTGAGGCCCCTGGCTTCTCTCTTTGGCTCCAATTAATAAACAGTCATCTGCTGCTCCCTTTCCTCAAATCTGCGAGCATCATCCGATGGTCCATAATATGTCCCCATCTCCGGCTCTGCCTTTGTTGATTTCTGTCTTCCATGGTCTCTTCCTTCTTGCCATTTTTCTCCTTTCCTTTCCCAATCAGGTCTGTGGGGGCACATACCTGCCCTCACATCCCTCTGATGCCATCCCACTGGTTTTCCTGCAAGAGATCAGCTGCCCTCCCTGGAGAGAACCTTCTCACAAGGTAGCCATATGCTCTATGGGAGACAGTGCCCTGACCTAGGCCTGCTGAGTGGACTCCTTTGATTGGCAACTCTGATGGTGTACACTTTCACCCAACATCTGGAGGATGGGAATTGGAGCTGATTTTCTCCTCCAGAATGAAAAATCTGGGGCACCAAGAGGGTAACTGGAGTGGAAGAAATAACGTTAATAAGATATTCCTTATCTACTAAGCTAGATATTATAAAATACCCCTTCACTAAGGGGATTAACATGTATTTCTAATTCTTTAACCTATCTGCTTACAAGGTTGATTTTGTCTCAAACCATGAGCACAGAACTCAGGCAAATTCCCATATTTTCTATTTCCCCAGTTTGTAATATGGTGCCTGAAAAATACTTACTGCTTTCTAAACGACTGAATGAATGAATGCATGAATGTATACTAAGAACTAGTTGATAAAATTTCCAGTTGCAGAAAAGCCTTCCAAATATCATGGACATCCCTTCCTAGCAATAATGCCTTATTTTCCAAATTCAGTGTTTTCTAAACTGAGTTTCTTAAGGTGGGAGCATGATCAGTGCCTCATTCAGGTACACACAGGATCCGTCAATGTTACTTCTTGAAGGTCTGTTGTCTCTCTTTGCATGTGGGCCAATTGAATGTGGTAAAGTCAGAGAGATATTGAATCTCATTTCCATCAATTAGACCAAATCTGCCTGCATAAACACCTACCCTACTTTCTTCAGTATTCCCTATGCAAAGCTACCTGGAGCTGAAGAAACACTGTTAGGTGAACAGGCTATGCTTTGACTTCAAAACCCACATTTCATGTCTTGTTTTCCTCCCTTTTCATTCTTTTCCTTATGTTAAACTACCTACCACAAGGTCAAGTTCAAGTTCAAGTTCAAGAAACACGTTATTACAGCCTTTCCAGCTAATATAATGATTTCCATTGTAGATTCATAATCTCCTGTTTGAGGGGGAAATATAATAATATGTTATATTTGATCAGCTGGGGTTATATACATATCAATTAGACTAAAACTAATTGAGGTAGAGAACATGTCCAATTGATTTTTACTTACAGTTTTTTTTTTTACTTACAGATTTTTTACTTTACAGATTTTTTACTTTACAGTTCCTTACTGTTTGCATGTTCAGAGCAGATGGAGAGTATGAGGTATGCTAAAAGCTTCTGTTACTGCACAAGGAATATGACAAGAAAAATCTGTATTTTCATTTCTGTCAATGAATGAAAAGTGATGTCTCTGGTAGTCTCCACAGGTATGATATCCTTAAACCACACTGCTGTTAGCCACACAATCTTCCGTTTGCTGGGCATCCCCGGGCTAGAGGACCAGCACATGTGGATTTCCATCCCCTTCTTCATTTCCTATGTCATCGCCCTGCTTGGGAACAGCCTGCTCATCTGCATAATCCTCACAAAGCGCAGCCTCCATGAATCCATGTACCTCTTACTCTGCATGCTGGCTGGAGCAGACATTGTCCTCTCCACGTGCACAGTACCTCAGGCCTTGGCCATCTTCTGGTTCCGTGCCGGGGAGATCTCCCTGGATCGCTGCATCACTCAGTTCTTCATCACCCACTGCACTTTCATGTCTGAGTCAGGGATCTTGCTGGTGATGGCGTTTGACCGCTACATTGCCATATGCTACCCGCTGAGATACCCGCTGGGACTCTGTGATGCTCTAGAGAGCTGGCTTATTCCAGCCAACTCTTGAATAGTGGAACCACAACATGTGTTTTTCCCAGTTCCTTTTATAGCAGCATGTTATTTTGGAAGGTAGAATAGAGTCTGTTCTAGACACAGGAGCCATGGCATGAGCCCGAGATGAGGCCATTATTTTTGAAACGATGGACATAATGGTGTCCTGGAAAGACATTTCAGAAAGATGGAGTCAAAACAACTCCTCAAAACCTCTTTGTATGAAACACCAATGGCTGACAAGCACGGAAATGGATGTGAACCCAGGCTGAGATGACCGTCCTGAGTAGCAACAAGTAAATGTATGCTTTAAGAAGTTGTTTCCCAGGATGCCTGGGTGGCTCAGTCGGTTGAACATCAAACTCTTGATTTTTGGTTCAGGTCATGATCCCAGGGTTGTGGGATCAAGCCCTGCAACAGGCTCTGCACTGAGCGTGGATCCTGTTTGATATTCTCTCTCTCTCTCCCCCTCTGTCCCTATCTCCTGCTCACACTTTCTCTCTTTCTCTCTAAAGAAAAAAAAAAGAAGTTGTTTCCACGTTCATTTTCTCTTCACTTACTCTGGGTCTTTCATTCCCCAGTGCAGTCTGAATGGTACTCCAAAAAGCCAAATGTCATCCCATCTCCTAACCGCTCCAACTTGCTGTAAAAAAAAAATACTAGGCACTACCACCACTGTAGGCTATCGAAAAAGTTACTTGTATAAATGGATTCAAGTCATTCATATAAGAACACTCTCAGGATTAAAATGTATTTAGGTATATATTTTTCAATAAACCTTAAACAAACAAATTAAAAGTTTGTAAATAAAGGATTTACTCAAGAAAAAAATTATGCCTGCTATAAATTACCACGACTAAGCTAAGACTTGGAGATAATAAATATCATAGTCCCCTTTCTCTAGGAATCCATAAACTAGAGTAGACAAAAATTAAGGAATTAAAACACAATGTGATAAATAATGTAGGAAGCATTGTGGAATAGGGTAGGACAGTCCCTGCACCCAACTGTGAGTGAGAGAACTCTTCCTACAGATTCCTGTGCTGAATGTTGACAAGTACCAAGAGTTAGCCAGGTCAAGGACTTGGCAATAGGAAGTGGCCAATCTGAACAGTGGCAAGGTGAGGAAAGCAGTGTATGGAAGAGGAGAGGCAAGAGACGTTCTGAAGAGATAGGAAGGGGGAGAGCCAGGAAAGGACTTGGATATTGAAGGGGAGGAACGATTTCCTTTGCCGCTCAAGGTCTTTCAGCCAGACTAAGAATTAAGTTGACAAGAGACAGATGAACAGGAGAAAAATCTAAAGTTCTATTATGTGTGCACAGAATGAAATGAGTGCCCAGTAATGAAATTGAGACCTCAATAAAGAACAGAGGCAGGTAGTTTTTATACTTTTATGCAAAGAGACAATACATTTCTGAAGATTTAACCGGACAAAGAAAGCTTTGGGAGCTTCAGTTAGAAAAGATTTGAAACAGAATTTAGGGAGGTTAATTGGTAAAATGTAACAAGGGTTGTTTATACAGACTTCTCAGTTCAAATTCCCACCTCTGGTGATAAGGATGTCTCTTTACCCTCTGGTATAGGAAGGGTACCCTTCGCATGGAAGATTTATTATTATTATTGTTGTTATTATTATTATTATTCCTGCAAGTAATGGGTGGTGGTGGTGAGGTCAGAGTATTTTTTTGCATTGGCTGTTTCAAGTAACTTTTACTTACAGTCATCAGTGTACCAGAGTGGTGCTTTTTGAAGTGGCCTGCCCTTGGCCACTATCATAAGAAGGAGTTCAGAACATGCCATCCCAACATCCACCACTGTGGATTATATTTTCAGCTGAAGTTGCTTGAGAAACAGCAGATACAAGAGTTCTCTGAATTACCCCTTCCTACCTAAAAAGTAGCCGTGTAATTTCCCTTGAGAAATTGCCCCTTCTGTATCAGAAAGAGAAGAACATCTCCCCTCCCCGAGACTGGGAATCCATGCTGAAATGGATCTGTACAAACTTATGAAAATAACCCTCATCTTCTGCCGGTTCCTGCATCCCTTCCCTGGATAGCTCCTAGTTAGGGCACCACACTTCCTGCCTCCAGCCCAAAGCCTTTGTCTTCTCATTTCTTCACAAAGTTATCATTTCTTTGTCGAAAGATAGAAGATCTTCTAGCTTTGGTCACTTAATAAGGTCTTCATTCTCTTGTAAAGGTCCTATGGACATGTGAAAATTTAATAAATCCTGTATGCATTTCTGTCTACTGAATTTGTTTTATGTCACTTTGATTCTTAGGCCCAGCCAGAGACCCTAAGGGAGGAGAATTTTTCCTTCCCCACAGATTCCATGCTAGAAACTTGGACTTTAACCCGAAGTTCATAGGTGGCTGTTATGTAGAAAGTGATGATCTGAGTTTGAATTTGATAAGTAAATTATGCTGATGTTGACCATTAGGATTTTTCGTGTGGACTCAGACTCAAATTCATTAGACTCAAATTCTGGAAACTAGTAGTATTATCAAAGTGTCAAACATTCATGGAAGTCAGTTGATCAATTCCCAAAGCCATTTTCCATTTATAATGCTCAAGTACCTGAGTTTAATTACAGAATTTATTCCAAATATTAGTTAAAAAGGGTGATCATATGTGCTGTTTCAACTAGTTAGGATTTTTATTTTAACCCTTAAAATCCTCATCTTTAATTAATTCAATAAATATTTTATTGGATGACTGCTATGGGCTGGATTCCATGCTAGGTAGTAGGAAATGCTGTAAGGAATAATACCGACTGGGGTGCCTGGGGGGCTCAGTTGGTTAAGTATCTGACTTCGGCTCAGGTCATGATCTCACGGTTTGTGAGTTTGAACTCCACGCCAGACTCTGTGCTGATGCTCAGAGCCTGGAGCCTGCTTCGGATTCTGTGTCTCCCTCTCTCTCTGCCCCTCCCCTGCTTGCACTCTGTCTCTCTCCCTCAAAAATAAATAAACATAAAAAAAATGCCTACAATCCCTACCTTTAAGATATTTCAAGGTAGCGAGGAAGAACGATAATAATCAATTTATCACAGAAATTAACACACTTTCATGAGTGCTTCCGGAATTTCAAAGGAAAAGTTGTTTGAGAGTGGGGGGTGAGCACAGGTTGTTGAGAGAAGTAAGCTTATCTGCGATCAGATAGCTGAATAGATCATTTCCTTCATGTGGACGGGGTTGTGGCAGAGAACCATGAGGAGTGAAAACACAGGCTGTGCAAAGACATAGAGGCTGGATGGAGAATGGTATCTTAAAAGAACTAAAAGGACGAAAAGATTCCCAGAGAGTCTTTCTTTTTTTTTTTCTCCAACGTTTTGATTCCAGTTAGTTAACATACAGTGTAATGTTAGTTTCAGGTGTAGAATTTAGTGATTCAGTACTTCCATACAGCACTGGGTGCTCATCACAAGTACTCTTCTTAATCCCCATCACCTATTTAACCCATCCCACTCCCTACCTCCCCTCCCCTGTCTTTCTGACAGACAAGGATCAGGCATTTTCCACTTTTCTTTAAAGAAGGGAAGCCACTGAAATGTTTAAGCAGGGGGCATTCCTGATCAGATTTGTTTGTCAAGTATTCCCTTGTCTGCTGTGAGACCTTGAGCATAGTTGATAGTGCATAGGGCATTGTTTCCCTGCATAGTGGGACAAAGTACAGCACAGAGACTCAAGAGAATACCAGGGATGCAAAGTTAGGGAGTGGAAGAGATTTCCTTTAAGATATCTAATTGCGAAGCACATTTACCCTCACACCTGAATTGTCCTGCTGTTGGCCCTCTTTTGTATAATATTCAGAGCTTTGCCCTTCCTAGTTCTCAGTCTAGCTGTTTGGCGTCATCGGGAGCCTGTTGGAAACGTATTCTCAGATCCAGCTCCGGGTTAATGAGTCAGAATTTGCATGTTAAAACCATCCTTGGGTTATTTAATCCAGATAACCTGAGTAACACTGCTTTAGAGCAAAGATTGTCAAATTTGCTTGCCCAGTAGAAACACCAAGCTAGTTTGAGGAATTACTGTGGTCTAGTTCCCACCACCAGAGGTCTGGATTCAAGTGTCAAAACTGTTTTCCCTGAACCTAATGATCAAAAAAAAATTTTTTTTTAATGTTTGTTTATTTTTAAGAGAGAGAGAGAGAGAGAGAGAGAGCATGAGCAGGGGAAGGGCAGAGAAAGAGAGGGAGACACAAAATCGGAAGCAGGCTCCAATTCTGAGCTGTCAACACAGAGCTCGAAGAGGGGCTCGAAACCATGAGCTGGGAGATCATGACCTGAGCTGAAGTCAGATGCTTAACTGACTGAGCCACCCAGGCTCAACAAGTCCATGTCACCTCTAACGGGTGGTCAAATGTACATAGAAATAAAGATGTGAGTTTAGATTTTCAGAAATCTCTGCTTTTATGGCAGTTCTTGGAGTGCATCAGAATACCTAGAGGGCTTTGTAAAATACAGATGTCTGGGCTCCATACCCAAGGTATTAAAAAATATGAAATATATTGCATTTCAGTACGGAAATGCTCAAAGCTATACTTGAAGGAATAAAAAGTAGGCAGAAGCCTTTATCAATTCCTGATTTTCCTTGAGAATCATAATTTTGATAGTATTAAATACAGAAAATGCTGTGTGGTGACTCCTACTATACTATCAGCAGGGATATTGTCCAGCATGTGATTTGCTTGCACTGGTGAACGACATGTGAATTTTGGGGCAAAACTGTATCATCCTCCTCTGATTTACACAATCGCGTTTTTAGGAAACCCAAATGCACGTTAACGTGCAAGGATACTTCTACGTGGAAGAGCGTTCGATGCACATTCAAAATCTGAGAACAGATTCCGCTCCCCGCCCCCCCCCCCCCCCCCGCCCATATTCCTGACCAGTTCATGGCAGAGCAGAGACATGCTTCCAGTTAGCCTGCTTGACTTGGTCCCTGTCCACCTCGGCCCTCATTCATTTGTAAACCAGCAGGGCGAACTGCAGGTTTCACATGGCTGTGCTGGGTGGCCACACCCTCACTGAGCTCCAGGGGGTCAGTGGACGCCCTGAGCTCACGGTTGCTGCGATTGGATTATGGGTCTCGGGATCAGACGACACTCCACCCAAGGAAACCGAGTCAAACAGGAAGTCCCGGGAGTCTCCGCCCACCCCGTGGAAGTGAGGGAATCCAAGCCCCGCGCCGGTTCTCGGACTCTGTGCAGGCTGGAAGAGCCGACCCAGGTGGACAGCGTCCTGGCCGCAGTGTCTCTGCAGCCCTTGCAGCCCCCAGCGGCGGCCACCATGCCCTCGTCGGCTCTCCGGGTGGCCGTGGTGTGCATGAACAACATGAACAGGAGCATGGAGGCCCACCGTATCCTCCAGGAGAGAGGGCTCAGCGTGCGGTCTTTTGGAGCCGGATCTCGGGTGAAGCTCCCAGGACCCCCACGCCATCGTCGGCGTTGCGTGCGGTACGATTTCTCCACGACGTACAAGCAGATGTATGACGACCTCTCCAGGAAAGACCCGGAATGTTACCGCGGCGACGAAATCCTGCACATCTTGGAGAGGAACAGGAGAATCAAGCCTCGCCCGGAAAGGTTTCAGGAGTGCAGGGACCCCTTCGACGTCATCTTCACCTGCGAGGAGAGGGTCTACGACCGAGTGGTGCAAGAGCTGTGCGCCAGGGAGCAGGTGACCTTCCGGCCTGTGCACGTGGTGAACGTGGACGTGGAGGACACCTTGGAGGAGGCCGCCGTCGGGGCGCTCCTCATCTGCGAGCTGTACCAGAGCTTCCAGCAGGCGGAGGACCTGGAGGACAGTCTGGACCAGCTGCTGCTGGCAGCGGAGGAGAAAACAGGAAAGAGCTTTCTTCACACGGTCTGCTTTTACTGACGGTCGTGGCTGGAGTTGGTTCCTCGGTCAGTAAGAACCTGTGCGTGGGGTTTCGAATTAGTGTGTATTTTCTGTGAGAAGGGGTTTCGACTCTTTTCCCACGAACTTCTGTTTGTATGCCTTTTAGGTATATACCAGTGGGGCAGAGACGTGAGCAAGAAAAAGCGTTTCTTGGAGACGAGGACAAGGCCTAAGAGTCATGGAAACAGTCCAAACTTGGGCAATGTTCTAGGTACTTTGTGCATAAGAAGTAATTCAGCGCTGGTGTGGGTATTTGAGGAAGTTACTGCCATGGACTGTGTTTTGCAGATGAGCAAATCAACGTTTATGATGGAGTGCTGGACGAGTGATTTGATGAAGGATATTCAGCTAGCAAACAGCACTGTCTAGGCCATCAATTTAGATAAAAAAGATTTTTTTTATTGTTTTTTTTTTTTTGAGACACAGAGAGAGTGCCAACTGGTAGGTGCAGAGAGAGTAGGAGAGAGAAATCCCTAGCAGGCTTCTTGCTGTGAGCACAGAGCCCCACTCAGGGCGCGAACTCAGGAAAATTGGGAGATCATGACCTGAACCAAAAGGAAGAGTTGGAGCCTTAACTGACTGAGCCACCCGGGTACCCCATAGGGTATCAGTTTAAAACAATTTCATTATGTACATTTTGCATGGTATATCAATTACTACTTTTTTTTTTAATGAGAAGGATTATATTGCACTTGGAACTTATAAATGTTTCTTTTATCGACAACAACTTCAGTGGAAAACCAAGGTAGAAAATGGGCTCTGTATTGGAGTGCCTGGGTGGTTTAGCTGGGTAGTCTCCGACTCTTGGTTTCGGCTCAGTTCATGATCTCACAGTTTGTGAGTTAGAGCCCCAAACCGGCTCTGTGCTGGCAAATGGAATCGCCTTGGGATTCTCTTTCTGTCCCCCTATCCCTGCCCTTCCCCTGCTCTCTCTTTCTCTCTGTCTCTCTCAAAAATAAATAAATAAAGACTTAAAAAAATTAAAATGGATTCCATTTTATTACTAAAATCAAGGAATTAATGAGATATATTTTAAATAATTTATTGTCAAATTGGTTTTCATACAACACCCAGTGCTCATCCCAACAAGTGCCCTCCTCTGTGCCCATCACCCACTCTCCTCCCTCCCACACCCCCTTTCCCCTAAGTTAGTTATTCTCTGAGAGTCTCCTATGTTATGTCTTCCTCTCTCTCTGTAGCTTTTTTTTTCCTTCCCCTCTTCACCTCCCCCCTGGTTTTCTATTAAGTCTCACAAAGCCCACCTATGCGTGGAAACATATGGCATCTGTCTTTCTCTGCCTGACTTATTTCACTCTGCATAATACCCTCCAGTTCCATCCATGCTGCCACACATGGCCAGATTTCATTCTTTCTCATTGCTGCGTAGTATTCCATTGTTTACATATACCACTTCTTCTTTATCCATTCATCAGTTGATGAACACTTAGTCTCTTTCCATGATTTGGCTATTGTTGAAAGTGCTGCTATGAGCATTGGCGTACATGTGCCCCTATGCATCAGCACTCCTCTATCTCTTGAGTAGATTCCTAACAGTACTATTGCTGGGTTATAGGATAGTTCTATTTTCATTTTTTTGATGAATTTCCACACAGTTCTCCAGAGAGGCTGCACCATTTTGCATTCCTACCAACAGTGCAAGAGGGTGCTGGTTTTCCACACCTCGCCAGCATCTATAGTTTCCTGATTTGTTCATTTTAGCCACTCTGACTGGTGTGAGGTGGTATCTCAGTGTGGTTTTGATTTGTATTTCCCTGATGATGAGTGACATTGAGCATCATTTCATGTGTTTGTTTGCCATTCGGATGTCTTCTTTGGAGAAGTGTCTATTCATATCTTCTGCCCATTTCTTCACTGGATTTTCATTTTTCAGCTGTGGAGTTTGCTGAGTTCTTTATAGATTTTAGATACTAGTCCTTTATCCGATGTGTCGTTTGTGATTATCTTTTCCCATTCCATTGGTTGCCTATCAGTTTTGTTGGTCGTTTCCTTTGTCGTGCAGAAGCTTTTTATCTTGATGAGGTCCCAGTAGTTCATCTTTGCTTTTAATTCCCTTGCCTTTGGAGACGTGTCGAGTAAGAAATTGGTGTGTCTTAGGTCAAAGAGGCTTTTTCCTGTTTTCTCCTCTAGGATTTTGATGTTTTCCTGTCTCACATTCAGATCCTTCATCCATTTAGAATTTATTTTTGTGAGTGGTATAAGGAAGTGGTCTAGTTTCATTCTTTTGCATGTTGCTGTCCAGTTCTCCCAGCAGCATTTATTAGAGGCTGTCTTTTTCCATTGGATACATTTTCCCGCTTTGTCAAAGATTAGTTGGCCATATACTTGCGGGTCCATTTCTGAGTTTTCTATTCTATTCCATTGGTCAATGTGTCTGTTTTTGTGCCAATACCATACTGTCTTGATGACTACTGCTTTGTAGTAGATGTTAAAGTCTGGGATTGTGATGCCTCCTGCCTTGGTTTTATTCTTCAGTATTACTTTGGCTATTCGGGGTCTTTTGTGGTTCCATACAAATTTTAGGATTGTTTGCTCTAGCTTTGAGAAGAATGCTGGTTCAATTTTGATTGGGATTGCATTAAATGTGTAGATTGCTTTGGGTAGTATTGCCATTTTAACAATATTTATTCTTCCAATCCATGAGCATGGGATGTTTTTCTATTTCCTTGTGTCTTCCTCAATTTCCTTCATAAGTTTTTTATAGTTTTCTGCGTAGAGGTCTTTTACATCTTTGGTTAGGTTTATTCCTAGGCATTTTATGGTTTTTAGTGCAATTGTGAATGGGATTAGCCTCTTTATTTCTCTTTCTGCTACTTCATTATTGGTGTATAGAAATGTCACCGATTTCTGTATATTGATTTTGTACCCTGCCACTTTGCTGAATTCATGGATCAGTTCTAGTAGGCTTTTGGTGGAGTCTGTCGGGTTTTCTATGTAAAGTATCATGTCATCTGCAAAAAGTGAAAGTTTGACATCCTCCTTGCCAATCTTGATGCCTTTTATTTTGTTTTATTGTCTGATTGCTGATGCTAGGGCTTCCAACACAATGTTAAATAGCAGTGGCGAGAGTGGACACCCCTGTTGTGTTCCTGATCTTAGGGGGAAGGCTCTCAGTTTTTCCCACTGAGGATGATATTGGCTGTGGGCTTTTCATAAATGGCTTTTATGATGTTTAAGTATGTCCCTTCTATCCTGACTATCTCGAGGGTTTTATTAGGAAAGGGTGCTGTATTTTGTCAAATGCTTTTTCTGCATCTATTGACAGGATCATATGGTTCTTATCTTTTTTTCTGTTAATGTGATTTATCACATTGATTGATTTGTGAATTTTGAACCAGCCCTGCAACCCAGGGATGAATCCTACTTGATCATTGTGAATAATTCTTTTTATATGCTGTTGGATTTGATTTGCTAGTATCTTGTTGAGAATTTTTGCATCCATGTTTATCAGGGATATTGGCCTGTAATTCTCTTTTTTTGCTGGGTCTTTATCTGGTTTGGGAATCAAAGTGATGCTGGCTTCATAGAATGAGTCCGGGAGTTTTCCTTCCATTTCAACTTTTTGGAACAACTTGAGGAGGATAGGAATTAACTCTGTTTTAAATGTCTGATAAAATTCCGCAGGGAAGCCAACTGGTCCAGGGTTTTATTTGTTGGGAGTTTTTTGATAAGTGATTCGATTTCTTCACTAGTTATGGGTCTGTTCAAATTTTCTATTTCTTCTCCTTTGAGTTTTGGTAGCGTGTGGCTATGTAGGAATTTGTCCACTTCTTCCAGGTTGCCGAGTTTGGTGGCATATAATTTTTCATAGTATTCTTTGACAATTGCTTGTATTTCTGAGGGGTTGGTTGTAATTACTCCCTTTTCATTCGTGATTTTATCTACTTGGGTTCTCTCTCTTTTCTTTTTGAGAAGACTGGCTAGAGGTTTGTCTATTTTGTTTGTTTTTTCAATGAACCGGCTCTTGGTTTCATTGATCTGTTCCACTACTTTTTCTGTTTCCATATGATTAATTTGTGCCCTAATCTTTGTTATTTCTCTTTTTCTGCTGGGTTTGGGTTGTCTTAGTTGTTCTGCTTCTAGTTCCTTTAGGTGTGCTGTTAGAATTTGTGTTATTGATTTTTCTTGTTTCTTGAGGTGGGCCTAGATTGCAATATATTTCCCTCTCAGGACTGCCTTTGCTGCGTCCCAGAGGTTTTGGACTGTGATGTTATTTTCATTGGCTTCCATGTACTTTTTAATTTCCTCTTTAACTTCTTGGTTAGCCCATTCATTCTTTAGTAGGATGTTCTTTAGTCTCCAGGTATTTGTTATCTTTCCACATTTTTTCTTGTGGTTGATTTCGCGTTTCATAGCATTGTGCTCTGAAAATATGCACGGTATGATCTCAATTCTTTTATATTTGTTGAGGACTGATTTGTATTACAGTATGTGATCTATTCCAGAGAATGTTCCATGTGCTCTGGGGAAGAATGTGTTTATTCAGCTACTTTAGGATGAAGTGTTCTGAATATATCTGTTAAGTCCATCTGTTCCAATGTGTCATTCAAAGCCATTGTTTCCTTGTTGATTTTCCGTTTAGATGATGTGTGCATTGCTGTAAGTGGAGTGTTGAAGTCCCCTACTATTATGGTATTATTATCAAGGAGTTTCTTTATATTTGTGATAAATTGATTTATATATTTGGGTGCACTCACATTTGGAGCATAAATGTTTACAGTTGTTAGGTCTTCTTAGTGGACAAACCCCTTATTTATGAGATGATGCCCTTCTTCCTCTCTTGTTACAGTCTTTATTTTATTTTATTTTCCACTTCTAGGTATTTATTCAAGGAGAACAAAAACACTGACTTATTTATTTATTTATTCAGTGATTCCTGTGACTTTACTTAAAAAAAAATAATTTATTGTCAAATTGGTTTCCATATAACACCCAGTGCTCATCCCACCTATGCCCTCCTCTGTGCCCATCACCCACTCTCCCCCCTCCCACGCCCCCCTCACCCCTCAGTTTGTTCTTAGTCTTTGAGAGTCTCTTATGTTTTGTCTCCCTCCCTCTCTGTGTCTTTTTTCTTTTCCCCTCTACCCCTCCCCCATGGTTTTCTGCTAAGTCTCTCAAAATCCACCTATGCGTGGAAACATATGGTATCTGTCTTTTTCTGTAGAGTCTTTATTTTAAAGTCTAGATTGTCTGATATAAGTATGGCTACTCTGGCTTTCTCTTTTGACTGTTAGCACGATAGATGTTTCTCCATCCCCTTACTTTCAATCTGAAGGTGTCTTGAGGTCTAAAGTGGGTCTCTTGTAAACAGCTTATAGGTGTATCTTGTTTTCTTATCCATTCTGTTACCCTATGTCTTTTGAATTGAACATTTAATCCATTGACGTTTAGAGTGAGTACTGAAAGGTATGACTTTATTGCCATCATGTCGCCTGTAGAGTTGGAGTTTCTGGCGGTGTTCTCTGGTCCTTTGTAGTCTTTGTTGCTTTTTTGTGTCCCCTCAGAGAGTCCCCCTTAAAATTTCTTGCAGGGCTGGTTTAGTGGTCACAAACTCCTTTAATTTCTGTTTATCTGGGAAAGTTTTAATTTCTCCTTCTATTCTGAATGACAGCCTTTCTGGATAAGGAATTATTGGCTGCATATTTTTCTGATTCAGCACATCAAATATATCAGCACTCCTTTCTGGTCTGCCAAGTTTCTGTGGATAGGTCTGCTGCAAACCTGATCTGTCTCCCCTTGTAGGTTAAGGACTTTTTTCCCCTTCCTGCTTTCATGATTCTTTCCTTGCCTGAGTATTTTGTGAATTTGACTCTGATATACCTTGTTGATGGTCGGTTTTTGTTGAATCTAATTGGAGTCCTATGTGCTTCCTGGATGTCTGTGTCTTTCCTCAGGTTAGGAAAGTCTTCTGATATGATTTGCTGACATCACCTTCTACCCCTTTTTCGCTCTCTTCATCTTTTTGAACCCCTATGATTCTGATGTTCCTTTTTATTGAGTCACTGATTTCTCTTATTCTTAAATCATGCTCTTTTGCCTTAGTCTCACTCTTTTTTTCCGCCTCATTATTCTCCATAAGTTTGCCTTCTATATTGCTGATTAGCTGCTCTTCCTCACCCATCCTTGCCACCATGGCATCCATTCGAGATTGCATCAGTTAATAGCAGTTATTATTTCATCCGACTACTTTGACTTCTTTTATCTCCACAGAAAGGGATTATAATCTATTTTCAACCACAGCTTGTATAATAATTATTGTGATTCCACGTTCTTGTTCAGACGTCTTGCCTGTATCTGTGTTGATTAAGTTCCTTGCTTTTGTTTCTTTCTGCTCTTTCTTTTGGGGTGAATTCCTTCATTTCATCATTTTGAAGGAAGTAAAGGAATAACAAGGTAAAAAATTTTTTTAAGTTAAAAACAACACATGGAAATCAAATGAATGATGCTAGATCCTAGGTGTATTTTGGTCTGGTTGTTGAAAGGAGCATGACAGATTAGAGAAAAAAGGGGGAAAAAAAAGAAAGAAAGAAAGGAAAACGCTTGAAAATTTGAAAAAATGAATACAATGAAATAGAGCAAAATGAAATAATGGAAGTAAAATAGAATTTGAAAAATTTACAAAAAGTAAAAACATGGTAGAAAAAATTGAAGAAAAATATTTTTAATAAAAATTGAAAATAAAAATAAATTTTTTGTCTTTTTGTATTCAAGAAAAAGAAACGACAAAGAAAGAATAGATGGGCCAGTGAATAGACTGAAATAGGATTGAAATTACATCATTTTCCCCTAGACGTCAACCTATGAAGCACTTTATAGTCCGTTGACTAAGCAGGTACAAAGGCTTGTGGTGGTCCTGAAGAGCGAGGTTGGCCGAGTTGGGCGGGGACTTTGTGTAATGGCTCCATTCTCCACTAGATGGCGCTCCTTAGCTTACTGGGGTTGTTGGGGCGCTTGTAGGCGTGTATGCTCATGCGCGGGAGGAGTGAAAATGGCGTCACCCAGGTATGCAGCCTTAGCAATCGCGCACCCTTCTTCGTCACTGGTTTACATCCACTCCCTGCTTTTACACTGTCTGTGACCAAGCCGTCAGGTTGTCAGTCGGCACCTGCCTCCTGAGTTTTATCTCAGATGCGGCTGTGTTTCCCGACCCCTCACTTTGCAAGAACTGCGGCTTTGACTCGTTCTGACCCTCTGCGGGAGGGTCTCACCCAGCAATGGTCAGGTTTGGGCTGCACCCAGGAACGTTGGTGGGACCATGGTGCTGCCGAAGCCCAGAGACTGTGGCTGATTGCCCGCGGATCCCAGAGAAAGTTCACGCGATCCTGTAGCAGCAGCATTTCAGGGACTATGGTAAGTCACAACCCGCGTGGTGCCAGGCTTCCCCCTTAACCTCCTGGATCCAGCATCCGCGGATGTGGTTGCTCTCCAGGGTCTCCTGGGACCTTGGTGGCCACACCCAATGTCCTCTACCCAATGTCCTCCAGCAAGGGAACCGCCTCTCCCTGTGTGGCCCCAGGAACCCCAGTCTTCATTCTGCTCCTGGTGATTCAGCCTTCTCATCAGAGCACCGCCAGTTATCGAGCTGGGGAGCTTCAGACTCTGCGCTCCACCTGTTTATTTTTTTTAAAGTTTATTTATTTTTGATAGACAAAGAGATAGCACGTGAGCAGGGGACCGGCAGTGAACAGGGGAAGGGCAGAGAGAGAGGGAGACACAGAATCCAAAGCAGGCTCCAGGCTCCCGGCTCCCAGCCGTCAGCACAGAGCCCGATGCAGGGCTCGAACTCACAGACCTTGAGATCATGACCTGAGCCTAAGTCGGCCGCTTAACCAACTGAGGCCACCCAGGTGTCCCGCGCTCCACCTGTTTATAGCTTCTTAATGGAATTTAAACTCTCTCCTTTCCCCTTGTTCCATTTTTATTTCAGTCCCTGCGTCTGTTTCCACTTTTCCACTTTATCTCCATCTGCTTTTAGGGTGGGGTGTGTGTGCTTTTCCCATACTCTCCCCCCATCTCAGTCTTCTCTCTGCAAGCAATTTCAGCTCCCTGCCCTCTGCGGCTTCCCTCTCCTCCAGTTTACCTCTCTGCCCCGAGTACCTGCTGAGTTCTGTGGTTCAGGTTGTGTAGATTGTTGCGTTAATCCTCAAATCAGTTTCAGGTGTGCAGGATGGTTTAGTGTTGATCTGGCTGTATTTCATGGGCGTGAGATACAAAAAGAACTTCCATGCTGTTCCACCATCTTGGCCCCTCCCCCTCAAGTTATAGGTTTTGATTGATAATGGGATTAATACTTAATACTTCCATTATAGTGGAAATAGGAATATTTCACATAACAATGCTAACATTGCATTTCATGAAAATAATGCATGTACACATGTAATCTTGGTTCGAGGGGCAGCTGGTGTGGCCATGACTGAGGAACCATCAGGACCTGACCCATGTGCTTTCCGCTGTGGTCCCTTGGGTATCAGCCTCTGCAAATGCGTAAAATGTCGGCTGCATAATGCTTATTTCTCAGCTTTTCTTCAATTCATCCCATTCTAGCTCATGAGGACTCCCTTTGAAACGGGTGAAAGTTTAATTGCTATGAAATGAAATTTCAGGAGGAAGACCAGCAAGTGTGTGCCTAAGGCAGATGATCAGAAGTATTAGCACGTTTGGGAGGATTTAAGTGTGTCGAACAGGGACAGCAGCAGGGACTGACGCTAATTCTGTCCCCTCTGATTGCGTGAGGATTTAGATCCTCAGAGCCCCTATCTCAAGGACAGTGGCCTCTAGTCACTGTTTCTGAGGTCTGAGAATTGTCTAAGATATGTATGTGCTATATTTCTTTCTAATTATGCATATGGCGATATCATGTTCAGAGTTTGAAACTGACTACACAGGAATATTTCCACCTACAGAACTGGCAAGCATAGTAAAACCAGGGTTTTTTTAAAAAAATTAAGGAGCTGTTTTAACAGCACACCCCTAGACCAGAGGCACAAGTATGGACTGTCCCAGTAGAATGGAAAGGGCTGTGTAGGAGGGGAAATTTTGGGCTTGCACCCACTCTTTAACTCTCAGTGTACCTGGAGCCTCGAGTCCTTCCAGAGAAGATACCACATTGGCAGCATTCCTTGATTACTCTGAACATTTTAGGCATCAGAAGAGACTCACTCATGGCTCCTGTCATCACCCTTTATACCCTCCATCCAATATTTATCATTATGGAGGAATCACACGGTGCCTCCGTGTGCTGGACTGTGGGAGCATGTGTATCCTAAACCTCAGAAATATTACAGTCGATTGGGAACCACTGACAATAGGCCACTATCTCTGAGGTGGGTGCTCTGATGATTAGACTCCTTGTGAAATCAGAGGGGGGAAAGAATGAGCTGTGGCAAGATGCATCATGTGGGCACACTCCTGATGTAGGGGAAAACAGTGAGAGGTTCCTGAGTTGGGGCTGTAGCTCCACAGCACAAATCAGAGATAGAGGAAACTTGTCCAGGGGATTGAAGATGTGTGGGTGAAAGCTGCAGAAGCTTTCATGAGAAGCTTGCGGGTTTTTTTTTTTTTTTTTTTACAGTTTATTTTTTTGAGGCGGGGGAGGGTCACAGAGAGAGAGGTAGAGAGAGAGAATCTCAAGCATACTCCACACTGTCAGCATAGAGCCTGATACAGGATTCAAACTCACATCGTGAACTGAGGTGAAGTCAACTAACAGACAGATGCTTAACTGACCAAGCCACCCAGCTCACAGAGCTGTAAGCTAGTTTAGACATAGTTTGCATTTTTGGATCAAACATTTCTTCTTGAATCCCCAGGTGCCTTCACTCCATTCATTACTTGGTATTTCCTCAACCCGATGACATCCTACTTTACTTTCAAGGCTAAGTTCAGATATGAAGTCATTCTTAAACCAGTACAAATATAAACAATGAGAATTACTTCCATTGTGTTTCCATATTAAAATTTACTTCTATAACTTAATCATTTAGTTTCAGTTATGTAAATGTCTCTTATTTATGAGCTTAGGACCTCATTCAGAAAACACCCATATCTTTTATTAAATTTATTTATTTATTTTTTTTTTATTTAAAAAAAATTTTTTTTTAACATTTTTATTCATTTTTGAGAGACATAGAGACAGAGTGTGAGCAGGGGAAGGGCAGAGAGAGAGAGGGAGACACAGAATCGGAAGCAGGCTCCAGACTCTGAGCCATCAGCACAGAGCCCAACGCGGGGCTCGAACTCACAGACTGTGAGATCATGACCTGAGCCGAAGTCAGCCGCTTAACCGACTGAGCCACCCAGGCGCCCCTAAATTTATTTTTTTTAAGTTTTTATTTAAATTCCAGTTGACATACAATGCAATATTAGTTTCAGGTGTACAATGTAGTGATTCAGCCCTTCCGTACACACCCGGTGCTCATCTCGGAACGTGCACTCCTTAATCCCCATCACCTATTTCACCCATTCCCCGCCCCCCTCATCTCCCCTCTGGGAAACGTCAGTTTGTTTTCTGTAGTTCAGTGTCTCTTTCTTGGTTTGTCTCTCTCTCTCTCTCTGTTTTTTCCCCATTTGCATGAATGAATCATCTTATTTACTTTTAGTATCATAGTTCCTGGCACCTTCAGAATGGAATAGAATTAGATAAACGTGAAAAGCTGTTGGTAACAGCAAAAACATTCTTTGTGTATGAACTGAATTTTCCTCTCTGTTAATAGGAAGGTTGTCTGCTCCAGGCATGATTTCCTTAAACCACACTGCTGTTAGCCCCACATGGTCATATTTTATATTTTTATGATATATATGTCGATTTATACATATATAAAATCTTTATCCATTCATCATCTATAGATGGACACTTGGGTTACTTCCATATCTTGGCTATTACAAATAATGCTGCGATAAACACATGAATCTATCTTCTTCGGTTAGTGGCTTCAAGGTCTTTTTTTTTTTTTTAACTACCACTTGGTTCTTGTTGAATATTTTCAAGTGGCTGCAAGTATGAATAAAGTTGTCATAAACATAAAAACTTATAAGCCTTTGCCTGTGGTCTATGTTATAGGTCATATAGGAGAAATTCTTGAAATTTAAAAATTTTGTCTTTGACTTGTTCTGACCAGGTTGAATATGTACAAAGGGTTAAGAAAAAAAACATTATAAATACTATGATTGTTTATGTTTTTAACTGTATTGAGAATAATTAAATGGAAATTTGTTAAATTAAGATGTCGGTATGAATTAAAGTGGAATTTTACACACATTTTTATCCAGCAGACATTTCTTCATAAAGTTTGTTTCAGCAAAAAAGGTGATGTTTTTCTCCTATGGCTGGAAGTACACAATCACAGTGACTCCCGACTGAGGTAGGAGATTGCAGTGACACTGTCTCGGCCCAGTTAGTTCCACATCCGCTGGTTTGGACCTGTACTCCAACAAGTTCAAGTTTCCATTAACCCACTCCAGTGTAGGAAACGCGCACTATGATCAATGGTGTGTCTGACCAAAAAAAAGAAAAGATAAAGTTATAGGATTTAGGGGATGGATTGGGTTTAGTCAAAATAGAAATAAATCAGTGTCTGGACAGGTCCAGAGCAGAGCTGGGCTGTGCATAAAGCGGTCGACATCAGGTGGGCAATCTTGACTTAAGACCCACATGCCTGAGTTGAGGTTGGGTGGCTGAGCTGCCCCAGTTGGTCTTCGATGAGGTAGGTTCCTTTGTGTATTTGATTGAAGAAATCTTTATTTGCGCATTTGAGCATATGTAATTCATATTAGTTGTCAGAGAGGTTCTCACTGAGGGGAGGATGTTTGCCTGAGATTTTCGTGTTAAATAGAAAGTCATGGAAATATGGGCAGAGGGCATTTGAGGCACTAGAAAAGAAAGTGCAAGAGTCCGAGGCTGACATAAGATTGAGGAGTGAGGGGAGCAGTAAGTAAGATGGGGCAGATATTTGGGGGAGAGGTTTGTTTTTTTGTTATTCAAAAAAATGATACCAAGGTGTGTATCTCTGGAAACCGAATATAAAGAGAAGTGTCTCTAAATCAAAGAAAAATGACACATTATATATTAGAGTAACACTTTGAATTGACAAGGCCTTAAAAATCTTATTTATTTTGAGAGAGAGAGCAAGTGAGCACAGGGGGAGGGCACAGAGAGAGAGGGAGAGAGAGAGAATCCCAAGCAGGCACCTTGCTGTCAGCACAGAGCCCTACTTGGGGCTCCATCTCATGAACCCGTGAGATCATGACCTTTGCCGAAATCAAGAATCAGAGGCTTAAAAGGCTGAACCACCAGGCGCCCATACCACTGACTTTTTAAGAGACTGTTGGATGACAGAAGAGAGTAAAAAAAAAATCTCGAAAGTGCAGAAATAAATAAGAGAACTGCTGACCGAGAAATCTGTTGCAAAACACCCTTCAAAAAGAAGCTAAGATAAAGATGTATTTAAACAAAGAACACTGAGAAATTTGTTCTCAGGAAACTGCAATGTGAGGAATGCTAAAAAAAAAAGTGTCTTCAGGGTGAAAGAAAATGATACCAATGACACTAGGTGGAAATTTGTTTCCTGAGGAAGAAGTCAAGTGTACCAGAAATTGTAAATATTGGGTTAAATATAAAAATTAATTCTCATCTTCATTTCTCTACATATGACTGTTTAGCGTAAAACATTTAATGTTGTCCTGTGAGAGTTTATAATGTATAAATAGATATAAAACATGACAGCCATGCCAGAGACAGAGGGCAATGAAGGAAATGGGGCTGCAGAGGTTATCATATTTTTTTATAAAGTTGCACAGTGCGAAGAAAGCATTCGGCAAAATTCACCATCCACTCAGAATAAACACTCAGCAAGTAGGACTAGAAGGCAATTTCCTTAACCTGATGAGTAGCATCTCTGTAAAATCAAGCAGTCACATTATGTCTCAATGTGAAGTTAACCCCTTTCCTCTGGAATCAGGGTTGGAGAGCCATAGTGGTTTGATCCGATTGTAAGGGTCAGAGAGGGAGTTGCTGAGAGGATAGCTCTCTGTGCTCCCTGGGGTAACTGTTGTCCCTGAGGCCCTCAGGCAAATGCATAAACTCTCAGCTCCTTGGTTGCCATCACTCAGAAAGTCCTGTTGTGACTAATCTCCTTTTAGCACTTGAGAACTCCACTTGAAGCTTGTGAGTGAAATTTTATTGCTGAGGGGTGAAATTTCAGGGAAGACCTGCCCCTGACTAGTTGTGATGGGGCCTAAAATCAGTTGAAAATATCAAGACCTTTTTTTGGTGTGACATAGACCCAGTTGGAGAGAATAGAGCAGTTGTGTGCTAGAGCCACTTATACACATTCACAAAATATAAAATTTGTGATTGTGTGTACTTTTTTCAGACTCCGTTTTCAGTGACATTATGTTAGTAGATTGAAATGGGCCATACTTAGGAGTATGTACATCATGGAAAATGGCAAACACTGTAGCTAGGCTTTGTTTTTAAATATTTGTATGTATATGTGTATGTATGTGTGTACGTATGTATTTACTGATGAGCCAGTTCCCAGCACACCATAGGACCAGAGTGACAACCATGGAAAGTCCCAGTAGAATGGAAAATGCCATCATGGAGGGGAGAATGAGGCAACTCTGGGTTTGAAGGACTGTTAGCCCTTATTGTGCCAACGAGCTCTGACTTCTTACAGATGACGTTCTGCGTAGGTCTCAGATGTTGACTACTATAAACATTTAAGGTATTTATTAGGGCTTATTCATGACTTCACACCATCCAATCTTTGTCACTGCGTTGTTTTGTTAAACGTTTTGAGGATTTATGCTGTGTTTGGTGTGCTAGGTTTAGAATGCACACAGGGAAAAGACACTACTCAGACCACAGAAAGTTCACAATCGATTGGGGAATCGTTGACAGGAAGCAGATTTGCTCATATCCCGAAGATATGTTCCCTGATATCAGATCGTCATTGGAAGCAGGGAAAGGAGTGACTTGAGAGATATGTCATGCAAGTGGTGAGAAGTGCCTTGAATAGGAGTAACTCTCTCTGTATAAAACAGGAAGAGTGAAACGACTTCTCCAAGATGCTGAAGGCATCTGGATGAAGGCTCTGAAAACATTCTTGAAGCATTCGAACAGCTCTAGTGCATGCATGTTCACCTATGGGCCAGACCTGAATCTCTGATTCCTTAGCTCTATTCTGTGCCTCCATAGGAAAAATCGGCTTTGCTCTTCCTTTCACCTATCAATGTACTACACTATCTTCAAGGGTAACTTCAGGTCAGTCCTCGTTCTTAAAAACTTCGCAGATACAGAAAGCGTCACTACTCTTACGTTGTTAGTTTTATTTTGTACAACCAAGATAATAACTTGATTTTCTTCACTTATATAAATATCTTGTCTCGTGATTAGGCTCTCATTTACAGAAAAACTACGTCTTTCCATTCTTCTATATGACACAGCTCCTGGTATCCTCTGAATTGAATGAGATAAGGAATGTGCCCGAACTGCTGATGATTCTTTAAATGTAATCTGTATTTTCTTTTGTCTCTGCGTATCGATGGTGGAGTCTAGTGGTCTCGCCAGTCATGGCTACCTTAAACCACACTGCTGTTAGCCACATGTCTTCCGTTTGCTGGGCATCCCCGGGCTAGAGGACCAGCACATGTGGATTTCCATCCCCTTCTTCATTTCCTATGTCATCGCCCTGCTTGGGAACATCCTGCTCATCTGCATTATCCTCACAAAGCGCAGCCTCCGTGAACCCATGTACCTCTTCCTGTGCATGCTGGCCGGAACTGACGTTGTCCTCTCCACGTGCACAGTACCTCAGGCCTTGGCCATCTTCTGGTTCCGTGCTGGGGAGATCTCCCTGGATCGCTGTATCACTCAGGTATTCTTTCTCTCTTCTACTTTTGTCTATGAGTCAGGGATCTTGCTGGTGATGGCGTTTGACCGCTACGTTGCCATATGCTACCCGCTGAGATACACCACTATTCTCACACGTGCACTGATAGGGAAAATCGGAGTGACTATCTTTCTGAGAAGTTATGTTACAATATTCCCCATAATATTTCTTTTGAAAAGATTAACTTTCTGCGGAAGTAACATCCTCCCAAACACAGCCTGTAAGCATATTGTCTTGGCCCGTGCTTCCTGTAATGACATACGAGTAAACATCTGGTACGGGTTTTTTGTCCTAATGTCAACCTTGGTCATAGATGTTATGCTAATTTTTATTTCGTATGTACTGATTCTCCAAGCTGTCTTCCGCATCCCATCTCGAGATGCTCGCCACAAAGCTCTCAATACTTGCGGCTCCCACATCTGCGTCATCTTCCTCTTTTATGCACCCGGTATCTTCTCTGTCCTCACTCAGCGATTTGGACACCACGTCTCACCTCACATCCACGTCCTGTTGGCCAGTGTCTATAATCTGGCTCCACCTATGATGAATCCCATCATTTACGGGATCAAGACTAAACAGATCTGGGACCAGGTGGCTCATGTGTTTACAAGACAGAAATGAATGGGATGATGGACACTAATGTTGCCCTTATCTCACTAATAAGGGCATGCATGCAGTGAATTTTGGCATCAGAATGATGTACAGCTGAGAAGCTACTTAGATATCCTCAGGTATTGGTGTCTCCAGAGCAATTCCATCAGAACAATTTTGGTCCATGTTTCTTCTAAAACCTCTAATCGATCATTAGATATCAGGGCCTTTTGATGCTTAGATTTTTAATCATAGGTTGGAGAACTAGGTAAGTTCACCTCTTTGTCATTTATGCCTCTACAATCAAATACTGGCTGATGGAATAATATAAACTGGAGAGAATGGCTTTTCCTGGATAGTTGCTGAAATATTCTTTTCTTATTATTTCTTATGTTTATGATATTTTTATTCATACTGTTAATTGTTTGGAAATAAATATTTAACAATGGTTCACTGCTTGGCTAAAAAACATTATATACGTAATAGTCTATTAGGTAGTTATTAACCAGAAATTATGGTGGAGCATAAGAAATGTTTTCTATAGAGTAACACTACCTAAATTAATGTAGCACATGTATTATGTGCAATACGATAGCACAGAGAAAAATAAACACAGCTAGTGGGTCTATGTCTTTGGTGATATATCATGCTCTAAATATGTTTGTAGAGAGAGAAGTACATTGAAGATCAAAAGTTAAGTATTTTCCATTAAAATATTTTTTCCTACACATGTATTCATCAATCTATGCTGAACTCATATGAATGGTGAAATTGTAAGATTCATAAGATTCAGGTGATTTTCGTAATAATTTTAGTTTGAATTATCTAACACTTATTCAGTGAACATGATTTACCCAAAAAAGACTAAGTGAAGAATCTTTAGAAAAGAGATATGGAGGCCATTCAACTTTTCTATCTTACAGACAATCCTCCACTAAGCTGTATTTGATATTTTTGTTGTGTTACTTACCACTTGAGATCTAATATTTTTTAAGATATTTTACTGCTTTTGAAATATGCCACACCATTATATTAACAAAATATAAAGATTCTACCCATAGAAACAGATAACCATGAAAAGAGATATTATCAATCACCATTGATTAATATTTCCTTTTGTGTAGGATTGCAAGAGATGAATTTTCTTAGATGTCGCTTATCCGAAAATGTTTTAGTTTTTTCTTCATTTTAAAATTTTATTTATTTACATTTTAAGTAATCTCTACACCCAATGTGAGGCTCAAACTCATGACCCTGAGATCAAGAGTCACATGCTCTTCTGACAGAGCCAGGCAGGTGTCCCTTGTCTTCATTTTTAAAAGGATTATTTTTTATGGGGAATAGGCTTAGGATTCATCTTTGTTTTGTACAGACCCAAACCCCTAACACCTCATATCTTCAAAACTCCCTCTCACACACGTGAGCTAATGTTCACAGTTTCATTGTGACTTTGTGCACATCCATCATGCTTGTAAGCCTTATGATCCTATTTAAAATGGAGCAAGTACCCTTACTCGGGGCTCTTGTCTCCTCCTGGACATTAATTCTTGGATTTTAATTCTGTGTCTGCTGTCTTGCTGGACAAGAGCCAACTCCTGACCCAGAGTCTAGGACAATTTATCTGTATAGAATTTTAGTGTGCAAGGATTTTTTCCCGCCAGAACTTAAAAAACTTGCTTCTATTGCTATCTGTATCCTTTTATATTGAGA
This sequence comes from Paguma larvata, assembly GCA_030068075.1. Classification (NCBI taxonomy): domain Eukaryota; kingdom Metazoa; phylum Chordata; class Mammalia; order Carnivora; family Viverridae; genus Paguma; species Paguma larvata. The sequence goes on from CM057831.1 coordinate 57,803,068, forward strand.
ATTCATCTGAACGTTTTATTGATGTTCCTGAGAATGTAGTGTGCCTTTATCTCTAGCTACTTTTATGATTTTTTTTTTGTCTTTTTGTTTTTTTCAGAACATTTTTTGTTTTTTTGAGAACATTTTTTGTTTTTTCAGAACATTTAGTACCATGTGTCCACGTGTGGCTTGCTTTGGTGTATGCTTCTTGAATGTGTGAGTTTACCTTTCATTGGTTCTGTAAGGTTTGCAACCATTATCTTCTTGAATGTTGTTTCTGCCCTATTTTCTCTTTTCTCTCAGTATATTTATATTAGATACTTTGAATGCATCTACGTTGTGTCTTATGCTCATTTATTTTTATTTTTGCCATTATCTTTCCTCTCTCTTGCTTCAGTTTCTGATATTCGTCTCTGTCTTCTAGTTCTGCTCTGCCAAATCTGTTTAATTTGTCAGTTAAATGCTTATTATCAGATGATTGTGTTTTTCAGTTCTATAATATCCGTTTAAGTTTTTTTTTTTTCCAGATTCTAGTTCTCTGGATGAATCCTTGAAACTTTCAAGTAACTTCATCATGTTTCGCTCTTTTAAAGACAATATTCATTAAAGATCTATAATCTTTGACTGATAACCTTATCTAATTACTAGGTTGTCTGTCAGTCTGTTTTTCTTTTCCGTGTTTTTTTTTCCTTGATCACTAATCATAACATTTTTCTTCTTCTTATGTCTAGTCCTTTTTAGTATTATGCTTGATGCTCTGATAAAAACCCTATAGAGGCCTCAGATCAAAGGCATCTTCCTTCAGAAGTGTTTTCTCCCTCTCTGGTGTAGGGATAAGGCAAGTAGCCGATTACCCCACTTAGGGAGTTCTGAGCCTGCATCAAGGTCAGGTTAAGACACTCCTCTCTTGGGCTCTTATTCCTAGGGCAGAACTATTCAGAGATTTGAGTTCAGATCCTGAAAGGCCTCCTTCTCACTTAAAAATTGTGAGTCAGTTCTTCCTTTCAGAGATTTTTTACCTTACGTCTTTCGCTAAAAGACTCCATGCAGCTTCAAAATTTGCAAAATTACAGAAATGAGAGGTTAGGGTATGATTTAGTCAAGCCCCCTCATCCTGTTAGGTCTTTCTTTCTTAGGAATCCCTGTTATGAATATAAGAGATTTAATACTTACTTTTAGAATTTCTTGGCTTAGTTCCCCAGCATCTAGTGCAGACACAGTCCCATAGGAAAACACAGCTGTGTGTTTGAGGCCTCCAAAGTTGCAAATTTTGACTGCAGTTCTGTATGGCCACTGAAAAGCTCTGTGGGTTTAACTTTCCCCAGGAGAAGCCCTGTTTTGGGACCAAGACTGACCCTTAGCCCAGGCCCAGAATTTGCAAATAGTTCCAGGAAGAAAAGGTGGCTGACAATTGTCAGGTTGCTTTTGAAACGCTCTCCTGTCTCTTGAATTTTTCCTCATCTGGTCTTTGTTGCTTTCATGGCTCTCTGATGTCTTAATGTATGGTTTTTGCAGTTTAGTCGTCTTTTTCTAGTTGTAACAATGGAGACATTATCATGCTGTGTTATTATGTAATACCCAAAGGTAAAGTTTTAAGAGACTGTGAATGCTTGCCTTGATAACACAAAAATAATAAACCAAGGACACTGAGCTTGAAGAGATTAAATATTTATGCCTTTGGGCCAGCAAGACATACTATTTCTACATTTCCATCTGAATTCAAAACCGGGCCATGGTATTTATTCATTATAGTTTGAGATTCACTTAAGTTTTGCCTTTTAAGGATTCCCCCAACTTGTATTAACTATATATAAAGTGCAACATGATATACTACTTTCTTTTGAGTCTTACCTGAATCAAGACTATACACAAGTTAAAGGGACCAACTTAACCTTTGTATTTTAAAAATAAAGATTACAGCCCGGAACCTAATAAATTTTAAATTAGCATTCAAATTTTTTCTCCTGTGATAAAACCATTAATTAGTGTCTTAATTATCTTGTATAGTGAGCTCCTTATGGCTACTTGTTTTTCTCCAAAATCCCTAATAACCATGATTTTTAAGAATATCAGAAATTTCCGGGGGCGCCTGGGTGGCTTAGTTGGTTAAGGGCCTGACTTCAGCTCAGGTCATGATCTCATGCTTTGTAAGTTCAAGCCCCTCATGGAGCTCTGCGCTGCCAGTGCAGAGCCTGCATGGGATTCTTTCTTTCTCCCTCCCTCTTTCTCTCTCTCTCTCTCTCTCTCTCCCTCTCTCTCTCTGCCCCTCCACCACTCTCTCTCTCAAAATTAATAAATAAACTTAAATAAAAAAAGAACATCAGAAATTTTCAGACTGTTTTTCACTCTATCTCTATCAATCCTGTTAGAGTGAATCTAGTCACCTCTGATTATTTGTCAAAAGCCTACAATTTCAACTAACCATTTCAGTTGTTCTGCCTGAAGGGAGTGTTGGGGCACGTTGCCCTATACTGTATGTAACAGACCCTTTCTTACATGGGCAAAATGGTGCATTTGTGTGTTTAAGTTGTCAGTGGTCATTTGGATCACTTCATCTTGCTCAGCCTCTAGACAGCCCTGGAAAACGGCAGACTGCTCTCTCCTTGAACTTTTGACTCTGCTCCCATGACATCAGTTTCCTCCTGTTCCTCCCCAACAGTTTTCCAATAATCAGCTGGGAGGGGGGGACCTAGAAGGCAGATCTTCAGATCTTAAATTTGCATATTATGCCCTACACTTGGATCCCTCTTTACCTCACCTACCTTACCTCCCTGCTACAGCCCTGACTTTCCTTTTTTTCTGTCTTCAGTCTCATTTCAGGTAGATGCTCTTTGAACTTTTTTTTTTTTTCCAGCGCCCTAAATGTTCTTTCTGCCTATTTTTCTCTGACTTACTACTAATGATGTAAGTTGCTGCCCAAATGTCTTTTCCTCAGTGAAAATGTCTCTGATTTTCACCCAACTTAAATTACATGCTCCCAAGTAGGAAAGTATAAATATTGACCCTAAATTTGTAATGTAAGTTCATTAAAGGCCAACCAAGACAGATTAGCCACCTATTCTCACTCAGGCAGTTGAGTTCTAAAACAAGATTCAAGAACTCATGTTGATCCTTTTATAGTCACCATTGCTTTGCTTTGAACCCTCCAAAACACTGATTTACTAATATTCCCCCAAAACCAATCTGTACCCTAAATTCTGTAATAACTCCATCTTTTCATTTATTTGGTGAAAGTCCTCACTGTTCTCTTGTTTCCCTCCTTAGAGTGGGTCACACAACCCCATGTCCTTCAGCTCTATTCTATTGGGTTATAAGCTTGTCCCTGAGGGTCACAGATTGATCAGGCTAGGATTGTGTCACTAATCTCTAACTTCCCACCTTGCTCAGGATTCCACCTTTGTTGGAATATGACAGCTAAACATTGCCATGAATATTTTGAATATGTACTTCCAGCTCTTGAAAGAAGGTTATCATTTTTGCAGACATAAAAATATATAAAGAAAATTCTGCTAGCTATAAACTTGTGATTCAAGTTGTAATTTAATTCCTAGTATCTTAATTTAACAAATTTCCATTTAATTATTTTCAGCATGGTTGAAAACCATAAACAATCCCAGTATTTATAACATGTATTTTCTTAACACTTTATACATATTCAACCTGGCCAGAAGTATATCAAATGTAAACAAAAAATTTCAGGAAACTATAACATAGAAAAGAAAATAACATAGAGGACAAAGGTTTATGCATAATTATATTTATGTCAATGTCATTGCTGCTGGCAATCATTTGAAAATAAGCATTCAAGAATTTACCAGTTAGTGGGGGTGCCTGGGTGGTTAAGTTAGTTAATCGTTCCAATTAAGCTCAGGTCATGATCACATCATTCATGAGTTCGAGCCCAGCATTGGGGCCTGGAACATACTTCGGATTCTGTGTCTCCCTCTCTCTCTGCCCCTCCCCTACTCATATTCTGTCTCTCTCTCAAAAATAAATAAAACTTAAAAAAAAGAATCTATTAGTTAGCTAAAAAATAGATTTTGAAATATATTTTTACATAAAAATATATTAGCAATAACAAATTAATTTCATGTACAAGTCATGATGTACAAATCATTATATAATATATTAATATATGAAAATATGGTTAAATGGCAAAATATTTTATATATAAGAACAATTATGTCTTATGAGTGTAATTATTGGTAATTATAATATTTATGGTATTTTATTTTTAAAGAAAGAATTGTTAAATGATTGAACAAAAAGGTTCAAATCTAAAACAAATGGGATAAAAGAGAGTAAGTAACCGACTTACCCTAAATTAGAACAATTTCTGAAGTTAAAAACAAAGGGGAAACACCAAAGGAAAAGCCTGATGATTTGACTACATAAAATTTAGGTCTTCCTATATAACTAAAATTAAAGAAAGGTAAAATGAGGAAATATTTTTTTTTTTTAGGAAATATTTTCAAAGAATGTTCCTTCTTTGGAAAACTGCAAAATATAAAATATACTATTTTTAAATATAGAATGATTATTTACATTATGATAAACTCCTGAATTTTTACAATTTGCAGCTAGTAAAATTTTGTTATAATGTGTTTCAAATATAATAAAATTCTTGTTAGAAATCCACATGAAAATAATACAGTATAAGATTTTGCACATAGTTTGGTTTCAAATATGTAAAAAATTGAAGTAAGAGTTAAAATGGAATTATATAATAAACATAAGAGTCATGAAAGGAACTTATTTATACATTTAAATATTTTCCAAATATTCTATAATGAAAATTTCATGCGCTGGCTCTTTAATATGAAACAGTATTTTCTTGATATAGTATCTAGTTTGGTAGTAGTAGTAGTAGATATAATAGATACCACATCTGGGTATGTACTCCAAGGAAATAGAAACAGTATATCAAAGAATTATATGTAATTCCATGATTATTCACAATAGCATTATTCATATATAGTCAAGATATGGAAACAGTTTAAGTGTCTCACAATGGAAAAATGGATAAATAAATTGTGATATATATAATACATAGAATCTTATTTTAAAAAAAGGAGATCCTGCCATTTGCCATGGATCTAGAGGACATTATGCTAAATTAAATAAGCCAGACACAGAAAGAAAAAAACCATATAATCTCACTTATGTGTGGAATCTAAAAAAGTTGCTTACTTAGAAGCAGAGAATAGAACAGGTGGCTACCAGCAATGGGGAAGTAGGGGAAATGAGATGTTGGTCATAGTGTACAAAGTTGCAGTTTTGGAGGTGAATAAGTTTGGAGATCTAATGTATAACACGATGTCTAGAATTAGTAAGGTTGTATCGAATACTGGAAATTTTCAAAAAGCATAGATTTCAGATGTTCTTACTACACATACACATGAAAGCATATGTTAATCAGCTTAACTATAGTATTTATTTCACTATGTATTTATATATTACGTTGTATACCTTAAATATGTATAATTTTCATTTAAAAAACTCAAAAGATGAAGAAAATCATTAAAAGTCTCAGGTGCAGCCAGGAAGTTTACAGGAACAAAAAGAGGTTGGAATGAATACAGATTTTTCAGGGAGAGAAGATGGTTGTTTCAAATGTTTCAAAATGCTGCCATTACTTTGAATAAGGGGAGGATGGATTTTGACTATTGATTTAGCAGTGTAGAAACTATTAGGAACTTCATAAGGGAGACGATGTGGGTAAAAGCCAAAAGGAATGGGTTTAAGAGGAAAAGAGAGAGATTCAAGCCTGTACAGGGACAAATAACTCAAGGTTCTTTCCTTTGAGATGGAGAAGAGAATTGGTGAATGTGGGTTCAGGTGTTATCTTAAAATTGTTTTAGCTTTGTTGTGTTTTTACACTGGAGAACTAATGATGTGAATAGGGGAAATTATCAGGAAAAGAGAAATGTACAGAGGACATAGGCAGAATGGCTGGAGAAATGTTCTAATTTGATGAGAGGAAAGTAAAGAACTCCAAAGCATAAAATAAGCTTACCATAATGATTCTGCATTCCCAGAAAAGGCAAGCGTCCAAGGTTTGTCTATTCAATTCTCTAGCCTAGGATTATCAGAGGCAAGAGACAAACAGAGGTTAACTAGTTAAATTATCAATTCTGTGTTTGAGAAAGGTAACTATGCCCTCAAACACACTGATTAGAGGTTTTGGAAGAAACATTCACCAGAACCTCCCTGATGCAATTGCTCTAGAAACACAAATAGATGGGCTTATTTGACTGGTTGTTCATTTGCTCCTTCTCACACACTGATGCTTAAGTTCATGTCAAGCACGGATAGATTTTCTTAGAAATGTAGTGTATTTGATTCCATCATAACAGTTGTTTTGTTTTATAAAGAATATGCTAACCACCCGGGTCACAGGAGTTTGATCTTGGTGCCATAAATAATGGAATTTAGTATAGATGGAGCCAAACTATGGACACTTGCAAACCGGATGTGGGTGTGAGGTGAGACCCCAAGCTTCTGAGTAATGGTTGTGGAGATCCCAAGTCCACAAAATAGGATGGTGACACAGATATGGGGACTACAGTATTAAGAGCTTTGTGGTGAGCATCTTGGGAAGGGATGCAGAAGACAGTATGCAATTACCAGACAGGAAATAAAAATTATCACAATGTCTAAGATGGGTGTTGGCATTAGGATGACACCAAACCAGATATTTTCTTGGATGTCATCCAGGAAACTTGGGTCAAGGCAGTGTGTTTACAGCATATGTGGCAGGATATTACATCTGTAAAAGTCTGACTTTTCAGAAGAAATAGTAGGAAGTGGAAAGCCTTTTGGTTATATTAATTCTATAGCTAAGCAGAAGACAGACAGGAAGGGAAGATGTGGTGAACCCTGGAATCTGTTGAAACAGTTGTTATTGCCCTAGTAAGAAAAATTGATGTATTGATGCTTTACTATCGTAGGGAAATAGGATCAAGAAAGCAACTTGTAACAATTACCTTCTCAATGTCAGGCATTAATGCAAAGGTGCTCTTTATGAAACAAGACAGGGCAGTAAGAATTATTTCAGAATATGATATTCCAGAATAGGAATTGAGGGTCAAAAATCTTTTCACAGCTCTAAAGGACAGAGCTGGAATTGGAATCTTTTATTAATTAACTACAGAATTTGAAATCTCTAAAATGGGTTAAAAGAAAGAAACCTTTCTGAAGTTATGAAATTGACAAGTCTTCTGGTTGGACTTAGGGGGAATAGAAGGGTTGAGGGAGGAGCCAAAGAAAGGTAAGCGCTGAACAAGTTGCCATACCCTATCTCCTTTACCGTGAACAGATAGCATGAATGATACTATAAAAGTTTGTAATTCCTCATAGTTGAAAGTCTATCACCTATGATATTTGCTTCATTGTTTTTTTTTAAGGCAACAATGGTAAAATTCTGTAAAGACCTGTAAAGATTCTACCTAGTTGTGTAAAAACATTGCACACACTGCATCCAGGCCAGCTGAAGGCTGAGAAGTTGAGAAATGGCTCTTGTGTTGAAGGCCTGAGGAGCTAGGTGCTGACATGGAAAGAGGGCAACTGGGCCCAAACTCTAAGAGCTGGTGGAGAAGATAGAAAAAAAAGTTTAGAAACTGTTTCAGATTTGAAAAGCATGTAGTTTAGTGCTAGAGTGCTCATTATTACCCCCCCCCAGCAAAAATAGTCCATAAAAGGAATCATAATTTACTCTTAAGGTCTAACCTGTAAGTCCGACCCTCCCTGGCAGGTCATTGAACATGACATCTATTTGCAGGAGATGAGCTTGGTGCAGATTGCAGGAAGTGAAAAGTTCAGAGATCCTTGGAATGAAGCAACATGAGTCATAAAAGGAATGATTGATAAATTGGGCTTCTTACCAACTGAAAAACTTTGAAAAGTTATAAAAATTAAAAGCTTTTGCTCTGAAGAAGTCCCGTTAAGAGAATGAAAAGACTAGATACAGACGGGAAAATTTGCAAACCACATAACTGACAAAGGCCTTGTGTTTAGAATACTTAAAGAATTCTCAATACTTAACAGTAAAAAAACAAAAACAAAACAAAACCACAAATGCCAAGACATCCAGATGGCCAAAGACACATGAAAAAAAAATGCTCAACATCACTCATCATCGGGCAAATACAAATCAAAACCATGATGAGATATCACCTCACGCCTTTCAGCATGGCTTAAAATAACAACACAAGAAACAACAGGTGTTGGCAAGGATGCAGAGAAAGGGCAATTCTCTTACCCTGTAGGTAGGAATGCAAACCGGTGCAGCCATTCTGGAGAACAGTATGGAGGTTCCTTAAGAAATTAAAAATAGGGGCACCTGGGTGGCTCAGTTTGTTGAGTGTCTGGCTTCAGCTCAGGTCATGATCTCGTGGTCTGTGAGTTTGAGCCCCACGTCCGGCTCTGTGCTGACAGCTCAGAGCCTGGAGCCTGGTTCAGATTCTGTGTCTCCCTCTCACTCTGTGCCCCTCCCCCACTCATGCTCTGTCTCTCTCTGTCTCAAAAGTAAATAAACATTAAAAAAAAAAAGAAACTAAAAATAGAAATACCCCATGATCCAGCAATTGTACTATTAGCTATTTACCCACAGGACGCAAAAATAGAGATTTGAAGGGGTACATGTACTCCAATGTTTATAGCAGCATTATTAATAAGAGCCACTCTATGGAGAGAGCCCAAATGTCCATCAACCGATGAATAGATAAAGATCATTTGCCATGCTGTGGATGGAGCTAGAATGTATTATGCTAAGCAAAATAAGTCAGTCAGAGAAAGACAAACACCATATGATTTCATTCGCATGTGGAATTTAGGAAACAACAGATGAACATATGGGAAGGGGAGAGGAAAGGAGACGAGAGGAAAACAAACCACAAGAGACTCTTAATGATAGAGAACAAACTGAAGGTTGATGGAGGGTGGTGGGTACTAAGGAGGGCACTTGTGATAAGCGCTGGATGTTTTATGTAAGTGAGGAATCACTGGTTTCTACTCCTGAAACTAATATTGCACTGAACAAACAAAAAAACACCAAACCAAACAAAAAACAAATGCACACAAAGAATCCAATCAGTAAACAGGCAAAATACATGAACTATCATTTCACTGAAGACGAATATTCAGATGACAAAGAAGCATGTGGAAAATGCACATCATTCACATGTAGAGAAATGCTAATTAAAACTACAGCAACCTACAGCTATCAGAATGTTTGAAACAAAAAATGATGACACCAAAGTTTGGTGAGGATATAGAGAAATTGGATCACTCATGCATTGCTGGGGTGAATGGAAAATGGTAGAGCTACTCAGGAAGTCAGTCTGGTGGTTTCTTTTAAAATTAAATATGCACTTATCATACAACCCAGGATCGCACACATAAGCATTCATCCCAGAGAAATGAAAACTTACATTACACAAACACTTGTGCATGAGTGTTCATAGGAGCTTTATTCATAACAGCCCATGGAGCATTTGCATCTTAAAAGATAATACTTACAAATAATTTATGTAAAATATACCTGCCTGTGTACTTAAGCAGCAAGTAGAACTGAACCTTAATTTGTAAATATATAGTCATTATGCCGTGCAACAGGGCTTAAAAGAAGAACGCTTGGTTAAATTCTATATAGGCATAGTACCTTATACATAAATTCATGTGTTTTAGAAACAAACAACGTCAACAATGTACTGCCAGAAAATGTGTATCATATGATAATATTTTCTAGGTAGATAAAGGAGTAGATCAAGCTGTAGGTACAGATGGAGATAAAAATACAGATACAGACTCAGATACAGATGTAGATGCAGATATAGAAGTATATAGATATAGCTAGGTAGCCATAGAAGACAAAATTTCAACAATAAAATTGGGGATTGTAAGTTCATGGGTTTATGAGTTCTATTTCATGTTTGTCTTTTTTTCATAATTTCTGATATTTTCTACAAGGAATATAGATTTTTAATAACATGTATTTAAAAAAGAAACTTGGACAACATGCTGTCTTTCTCGGCGAGCAAATATCAACTATAGAGCACCCTGGGCAGGAGCTGTGGTTGGAGGAAGCGTCACAGAGGAGATGAGATGAGAAGTGGGCATAGAAGGAGGAGTAGGAGTTTTCCGCAAGCTGATGGAGGTTATCCCACGGCAGAGCAGGGACAAGGGGAGTGTGGCATGATCTGGGGAAGGTGAGGCATTAATGGCCCAGTATGTTTGATGATTGGGTTGCTTGGAGGTGACACGACAGTGCTGCTGGTAAAGGAGGTCAGGAGTCAGGTCATTAAAGGCCTTGAATGCCCTGCTGAGGAGGGGATCGTTGAAGAACATGGCCTGACATTGAGGTTGGAGGATTCCCGTTCCCAGCACACACCACCCCTCAGAAACCACGGGAGGGACCAGTCTCATGCCTTCAGTCTCCTCAGGGGTTTTTCTGCCAAATACAAAACACAACTAATTCACATTCTCTTATTACAGGCATGCATGTTGATCGGCTATAAATTATAATGTAATAGGAACAACTGCAAAACATAGGGATCACTGATTCTAAGGCTGTCATTAGCCAGAACGAAGGGCATTAAGGGGTAAAGGCATGTATGTGATCGTCTAGGAACATCACGAGATGTCTCAGAGCTTGAGAAACCCAGTGAGGAACAGCTGGACAAAATCCGAGGACAGAGCACTGCTCTCACTTCATCCATTTCTAACGATCATGCTAGAGTCATTAAGGACATATGACTTCTGAAAATCAATGCATCCTGTCCCAGGGTCTTTGCAGGAGTGAGCTTGCTCAGTCCAATATGGTGCTGTGCTCAATTGTTTTGACAGTGAAGGAGTGAATCCTCCAACCTCCCTGGTGATCTTGCTCCAGAGACAGAACTCACTGAGCTTTTTCCTGGTGTTTCAGCTGATCTCTCCCGCCCACCACTTCCATAGATAACTTTGCATATGGCTAGAGATTCCGAAAACTCACTTCTTAAACCAAAGTGATTTCTGCTTTGTAAACAACATGTGAACCACCTGCTCTCTGATTTGCTTGGTCTTAATCCCATAAATAATGGGGTTCAGCATAGGTGGGGCAAGCATGCAGACATTAGCCAACAAGATGTGGGTATGAGGCGGAATGTGGCGTCCAAACCGCTGAGTAAGGATTGTGAAGATCCCAGGCCCATAGAAGAGGACAATGACAGAGACATGGGAGCCACAGGTGTTGAGAGCTTTGTGGCGAGCATCTCGGGAAGGTATGCGGAAGACGGCATGGAGAATCAGCACATAAGAAACAAAAATTAGCACAACATCTAAAACCACTGTTAACATTAGGATGGAAAATCCATACCAGATGTTCACGCGAATGTCATTACAAGCATATTTGGCCAAACCAATGTGTTCACAGTAGGTGTGTGGAATAATATTATTTTGGCAGAAAGTCAATCTTTTCAGAAGGAATATTATGGGGAAAATTGTACCATAACTTCTCAAAAAGATGGTCACACCGATTTTCCTAATGAGGGCACGTGTAAGGATAGTGGTGTATCTCAGCGGGTAGCATATGGCAATGTAGCGGTCAAACGCCATCACCAGCAAGATCCCTGACTCAGACATGAAGGTGGAATGGATGAAGAAGAGCTGAGTGATGCAGCGATCCAGGGAGATCTCCCCGGCATGGAACCAGAAGATGGCCAAGGCCTGAGGTACTGTGCACATGGAGAGGACAACGTCGGTTCCGGCCAGCATGCACAGGAAGAGGTACATGGGTTCACGGAGGCTGCGCTTTGTGAGGATAACGCAGATGAGCATGCTGTTCCCAAGCAGGGCGATGACATAGGAAATGAAGAAGGGGATGGAAATCCACATGTGCTGGTCCTCTAGCCCGGGGATGCCCAGCAAACGGAAGACCATGTGGCTAACAGCAGTGTGGTTTAAGGAAGTCATGGCTGGGAAGATCTTTCAGGACCTTCTCTTTCTATTCACATGGACAGGAGAAAACATATATTCATTTTAATATATTCTTAAGAGGAATTATGTTAATATGTTAATATTCTTTGTAACATCACCTCCATCTTCTCTGGACATACAAATAACAGGAGATTTGTAAAGATGAAGAATATAGTCTGAGCCCCAATGAGGGACAGCCAAATATACTTATCTACAACTAATCAAAGTAAGAGATGTAAGTATGTGTTTCACTTTCAAACAGAGGAATATTAATACTTAGAGAAAATTATTATGCATGTCTGGGGAGGCTCTAAAAAGATGGTATTTGAACTTGATCCTGAAATTGACTAGTTTATCGTAAAGTTAAGAATGAAAAGAGAAGGGAGCATGAGAAAAGGTGAATATACAGATCAATGCACAGTCTGTTCATGGAACATTTTCAGCTTAGGGTGACAGATGCACAGGTGACAGGTGCTTGAAAGGCAGGGAGGGTTTGCATAGGCAGTGAAGACCCTGATAGAACTTCATACTTAGACCTCACAGGGCGCAGCCCTCCGATGTCTTGAAGCTATTAGTGTAGAATGATTACCTGTGAAGGTTTATTGAAATAGAAATTGGCTGCAAAAAAACGGGATGCTAAAAGGTAAGTTGTATTCCAGGAATAGAGTGAATGTGAACATAATACAGCCACAGAGGAATTAAACTAATATTTATTAGGCATTGTTTTATGCCAGGGATTGCAGTATGCACATTGCATGAGGTATTTTGTATACTCTTCATGCAGGGAGCAGACATCCGCTCTAGGGAGTGGATATTGTCTCCATTTCACACCTAAAGAGGGACTCAGAGAATATGAATCACTTGCCCAATTTCCCAATCAATAATAGATGGAAATGAGTTTGAAGTTTCTCTGACTTCATTTCATACAGTTTGCTCCCTTGCAAAGAGGATCAAGAGAACTTTGAGAGGTAACAGGGCTTGCGTATCTTGTGTTCATACCTTGGGGAGCTAAGCCAAGAAATGACTGAAGGTGGAAAAAGAAAGGCATTATTTCTGGGGAAGGAGAGTGCAGTACTTGATATTTCTAAGATTCTTCCGATAGAGGCTAAGCTGTATTTTTACCATTTGCTTCCTAGTATACTTTCCTTCATTCATTAGCTTAATCATTCAGCAAGCTTATTTGGAGCATGGGCTGTTTTTCAGGCATCATGCCCTGTGCTTGAATCCTAACTGGGGTTATAGATGGAGAGAATGGCAAGTAGGTAAGCAGATGAGATCAGTAAAATGTTCCAGGTGTAATGGGCTCAGTGGGCACCTCCTAAGAAGACAGCCATGTCTAATCCCGTTTTCACCAGAATGAAGAAGAAATGGAGCCAGTAATAAAATGCCCTCTTCCTAGGGTTTCTGAGGAAGTTAAATGAAGAGGTAATTTAAAATATCTAGCTCATGGGCTAAGACAAATCTTATGCTCATTAACATTATTTCTTCTGCTCCAGCTCCCTCTTTTGGTGAGGAAAATTGGCACCTAGTTTTCACACCTGCCGAGATGCCCTGGCCCCTTTCCCAAAATACCCTCCAACATTTGGCTCGGGGCAGGTGACCAGTTTGCTGCCATTCTCAAGGCTCCTTTCATGGTTTTGCAGGAGCGGTCTGTAGTCTAAGCAAATGTGTTTTCTGTTTTCTCATCTCTAGTGGAACTCTGAGGGCACCCGCCGTTGACTGGATTACATCTCCTGATTTGCCACACTTCAGGAAATTCCATCTGGTCTATACATTCTCAGCTCCCCTCCCAGACCTCACTTTCCACATCTGCTAGAACCAATCAGATTTGTGGCTCTGGTCTTTACCACTCTTTGTCCTCATGTATCTGTAGCCTCCAAGGGTCCCGTCATCTCCGGTCTGTTGGGGACAGAACAGCAGCCCAGTCCTTACCTTGATCTGGGAACCTCCCCACCCCCAGATGTCTAATTCACTCACCAGCCTTAGTCTGAATCTCCAGGAGCACAGGACATGAGATTTATAATAAAACCTGGCCTGTGGGTGAGGAGTTGGGCTGTTTATCCTCTCTTGTGGAGCCCTGGAGGGAAGCACTTATACCAGGGCTCCAGGGACAGAGCGGGTCTCCGCCAGCCTCATCTTCTTCCCAAATGGGCTGGGTCTCTAAAACCATTTCCCATCTCCCTCCCTTCCTTCTGATCCCATTCTCGATTCTTTTTCTGATAGGAAAGACTTTTTCTGCCTAACCTAGCCTTATTATAGACCTATTTTAATAAATGTTAGCTCATTTTCAACAGGAATATACATATTCACAATTAATATGTACCAATAGTTTGCAGGTTGTGTTCCTCATGAAAAGGATCATGTTGAAGTTTTCCTAAGTTTCAAGTTTCAGAGTCATGAACAATGGTATTTAATTCTGCTAAGGGTACCCAAGTGAGTATAGTTCGCAATTAGAAGAAGACATGTGCGTCTCGATTCCCTCAGACACATTTGCATTTCATTTCCTTGCCTCCTTCGGCTGTTTTTCTCTTCACTTTCAGTTTGGTTGTGATGCATCCAGGCAGAGCTTTCTTTGTTTTTAATCCTCTTTGAGGTCCACTGATCTTTCTGAATCTGCAAACTTATGATTTTTACTTAATTTGTCAAATTTCAGTAATTATTTCTTCCAAAAATTGTTCTGCCCTGTTTTCTCTCTCATTTCATTTTAGGATGCCAACTACACAGATGTTAGAATTTTTGGCATTGAGCCAGCAGTACCTGAGGCTCTTTTCTGTTCTTTTTTTCCTTTTCTTTTCCTCTCTCTTCTTCATTTGGATATTTCTATTGATAAATCTAATGCTTGATTACCAGAAGTGTGACTACCCTGGTCAAAGGATAAATGCCTTTATAGATTTGTTAGATGTAGATTTCTGCCATAGTGATTGCACCGTATTTCATTGTCACCAACAATGTATGTGTATTTATTGTGTGCCTACAGTATGCCAAGCTGTAAAGAAGTGATTAAAACTTGTGACCCTTGCCTTTATGGTCTTCAGCTGTTGTGCACTTTTGCCCTTGCTGCGATCTGTCTCCATATGGTCTCATATCCATTTATCTATCCTAAGCTTTTTTTTTTTTAATTTAAAATAGTTTATTTTCAAATTGGTTTACATAAAACACCCAGTGTTCATTTATTATTTTTAAAAATTTATTTATTTATTTATTTATTTATTTATTTATTTATTTATTGAAATATTGTTGATACACGATGTTACGTGAGTCTCAGGTGAACAACATAGCGATTCAATAAGTTTATGTGTTATGCTGTGCTCGCCCTAAGTGTAGCTACCATGTGCCATCATACAGTTCTATTGCAGCACAATTGACTTTATTCCCTATGCTGTGCCTTTTATCCTCGTGACTTATTCATTCCATATCTGGAAGCCTGTACCTCCCTCTCACTTTCACTCATTTTGCACCTTATTCCCCTCTCACAACCATGAGTTTGTTCTCTGTATTTATGGGTCTGTTTCTTTTTGTCTGCTTCTTTTATAGATTCCACATATAAGTGAAATCATATGGCATTTGTCTTTGACTTATTATACTTAGCATAATGTTCTTTAGGTTCTTCCTTTTGTTACAGATGGCAAGATCTCATTCCTTTTTATGGCTAAATAATATGCCATTGTAATTGATACAAACATAATACAGGCAGAGAGGAATTAAACTACCTATATAATGACATGTTCTTTATCGATTCATCTATTGATGAGTCCTTGGGGGTGCTTCCATATCTTGTTTATTGTAAATAATGCTGCAATAAACATAGGGATGCATATATCTCTTTAAATTAGTGATTTTGTGTTCTTTGGGTAAATATCTAGTAGCAGAATTACTGGTCCTGTGGTATTCCATTTTTAATATTTTAAAAATATTTTTAATGTGTTTATTTATATTTGAGAGAGAGAGAGAGAGAGACAGAGTGCGAGCAGGGGAGGGGCAGAGAGGGAGAGGGAGACACAGAATCTGAAGCAGGCTCCAGGCTCTGAGCTGTCAGTACAGAGCCCAATGCGGGGTTCAAACTCTTCTGTAGCGAGATCATGATCTGAGCCAAAGTTGGGCACTCAACGGACTTAGCCACCCAGGCACGCCTATATTTAATTTTTTGCAAAACCTCCATATCATTTTCAATAGTGTCTATACCAATTTATCCAAAGTTTTTGAATTGCTGCTAGTTTCCAGGAAAGCAAAATGGAATTTGCAAGGTCCATATTTCCTGGAGTTCATACAACAACACTTTAACTGTAAACTGTAGGTCAAAGCAAGTCAGAAGGCCATCCGAAATTCAAGGGATGGGTAATAGATTACACATCATGATGGGAGTAACTGGCTTGCGTGTGCAGCTAAGGAAAGAAGTATTAGCTGCCATTTTTTAAAAACTAGTTTACCCTTTTTATTTATGTTTATTTACTTCTTAAATTTACATCCAAGTTAGTGTATAGTGCGCGATGATTTCAGGAGTAGATTCCATAATGCCCCTTACCCATTTAGCCCATCCCCCCTCCCACGACCCCTCCAGCAACCCTCTATTCTCTATATTTAAGAGTCTCCTATGTTTTGTCTTTCTCCCTTTTTTATATTATTTTTGCTTCCCTTCCCTTATGTTCATCTGTTTTGTATCTTAAAGTCCTCATATGAGTGAATTCATATGATATTGGTCTTTCTCAGACTAATTTTACTTAGCATTATACCCTCTAGTTCCATCCACGTAGTTGCAAATGGCAATATTTAATTCTTTTTGATTGCGGAGTAATACTCCATTGTATACATATACCACATCTTCTTTATACATTCATCAGTTGATGGATATTTAGACTCTTTCCATAATTTGGCTATTGTTGACAATGCTGCTGCTATAAACATTGGGGTACATGTGTCCCTATGAATCAGCAGTCCTATATACCTCTGGGTAAATTCCTAGCAGTGCTATTGCTGGGTCATAGGTTAGTTCTAGTTTTAATTTTTTGAAGAAACTCCATACTGTTTTCTGGAGCGGCTGCACCAGTTTTCATTCCCACCAACAGTGCAAAGGAGATCCTCTTTCTCTGCATCCTCGCCAACATCTGTTGTTGCCTGAGTTGTTAATGTTAGCCATTCTGACATATGACAAATTCTGATTTCATTTCTTTGATGGTGATGTTGAGCATTATTTCTGTGTCTGTTGGCCATCTAGATGTCTTGAAGAAGTGTCTTTTCATGTCTTCTGTCCATTTCTTCACTGGATTATTTGTTTTTTGGGTGTTGAGTTTGATAAGTTCTCTATAGATTTTGGATACTAACCCTTTATCTGATATGTCATTGCCCCATTCCATCGATTGCCCTTCAGTTTTGCTGATTGTTTCCTTTGCTGTAAAGAAGATTTTTATTTTGATGAGGTTCCAATACTTCATTTTTGCCTTTGTTTCCCTTGCCTCTGGAGATGTGTTGAGTAAGAAGTTACTGTGGCCAAGGTCAAAGAAGTTTTTGCCTTCTTCCTTTTCATGGATTTTGATGTTTCCTGTCTTACATTTAGGTCTTTCATCCAGTTTGAGTTTATTTTTGTGTATGGTGTAATAAAGTGGTTTAGGTTCATTTTTCTGCATTTTGCTGTCCAGTTTTCCCAGCACCACATGCTGAAGAGACTGTCTTTATTCCATTGGATATTCTTTCCTGCTTTGTCAAAGATTACTTGGCCATATGTTTGTGAGTCTATTTCTGGGTTCTTTATTCTGTTCCATGGATCTGAGTGTCTGTTTTTGTGCCCTTACCCTACTGTCTTGACGATTACAGCTTTGTAATACAGCTTGAAGTCTGAGATTGTGATGCCTCCAGCTTTGGTTTTCTTTTTCAAATTTCTTTGGCTATTCGGGGTCTTTTCTGGTTCCAAACAAATTTTAGGATTGTTTGTTCTAGCTCTGTGAAGAATGCTGGTGTTATTTTGATAGGGATTGCATTGAATATGTAGATTGCTTTGGGCAATATTGACATTGTAACAATATTTCTTGTTCCTATACAGGAGCATGGAATATTTTTCCATTTTTTTGTGTCTTCTTCAATTTCTTTCAGAAGCTTTGTATAGTTTTCAGTGTATAGAGTTTTCACCTCTTTGGTTAGATTTATTCCTAGGTATTTTATGGTTTTTGGTGCAATTGTAAATGGGACTGATTCTTTGATTTCTCCTTCCGTTGCTTCATTATTGATGTATAAAAATGCAACTGACTGACTTATTTCACTTAACATAATACCCTCCAGTTCCATCCATCTGGCTACACATGGCCAGATTTCATTTTTTCTCATTGCCACGTAGTAGTCCATTGTATATAAGTACCATAACTTCTTTATCCATTCGTCAGTTGATGGGCACTTGGTCTCTTTCCATGATTTGGCTATTGTCGAAAGTGCTGCTATGAACATTGGGGTACACGTGCTCCTATGCATCAGCATTCCTGTGTCTCTTGGGTAGATTCCTAGCAGATACCATATGTTTCCACGAATAGGTGGACTTTGTGAGACTAAGCAAAAACCAGGGGGAGGGGAAGAGGGGAAAGGAAAAAAAGACACAGAGAGGGAAGGAGATAAAACATAAGAGACTCTCAAAGACTAAGAAAAAAACTGAGGGTAAGGGGGATGAGGGAGGGGGGAGAGGGGGTGATGGGCATTAAAAAGGGCACATGTTGGGATGAACACTGGGTGTTATATGTAAACCAATTTGAAAATAAACTATTATAAAATTAAAAAAAAAAGAATACTTAAGATGTAATCACTACTCTTTAACCACATCTTCTACTTTGAAGAATGAGTTTTCTGAAAGGAAAGTATAATCAGTATTTCTTAGTTTTAACTATTTTCTGTCCTTAAAGTATAAATCAGTGTTGAGGTTTCAAAATAAAGAAGCTTTTGTTTTTTCCATCCTTAAAAAAAAATGCAACTGATTTCTGTGCATTGATTTTATATCCTGCCACTTGGCTGAATTCATGAAAAAGTTCTAGCAGTTTTGGGTGGAATCTTTTGGGTTTTCCATAGAGAGTATCTCGTCATCTGTGAAGAGTGAAAATTCGATCTCCTCATGGCCGACTTGGATGCCTTTTATTTCTTTGTGTTTTCTGATTGCTGAGGCTATGTCTTCCAATACTATGTTGATTAACAGTGGAGAGAGTGGACATCCTTATCTTCTTTCTGACCATAGGGGGAAGGCTCTCAGTTTTTCCCTGCTGAGGATGATATTAGCATTGGGTCATCCATATATGGCTTTTATGGTCTTGAGGTATGATCCTTCTATCCCTACTTTCTTGAGGGTTTTTATCAAGAAAGGATGCTGAATTTTGTCAACTGCTGTCTCTGCATCTATTGAGAGAATCATGCGGTTCTTGTCCTTTCTTTTATGGATGTGATGAATCACATGGATTGTTTTGCAGATAGTGGACCAGCCCTGCATCCCCGGTACAAATCCCTCTTGGTCGTGGTGAATAATTTTTTTTTATGTATTGTTGGATCTGGTTGGCTAATATCTTGTGGAGGTTTTTTGCATCCATGTTCATCAGGGAAATTGGTCTATGGTTCTTCTCTTTAGTGCGATCTTTTTCTGGTTTTGGAGTCAGGTAATGCTGGCTTCATAGAAAGAGTTTGGAAGTTTTCCTTCTATTTCTATTTTTTTTGGAACAGCTTCAAGAGAATAGGTGTTAACTGTACCTTAAATGCTTGGTAGAATTCCCCTGGAAAGGCATATGGACCTGGACTCTTGTTTCTTGGGAAATTTTTGTCAACTAATTCGGCTTTTTTTTTTACTGGTTATGGGTCTGTTCAAATTTTCTATAACTTCTTGTTTCCATTTTGGTAGTTTATATGTTTCTAGGAATTTGTCCATTTCTTCCAGAGTGCCATTTTATTGGCATATATTTGCTCATAATATTCTCTTATTATTGTTTGTATTTCTGCTGTGTCGGTGCTGATCTCTCCTCTTCCATTTCCTTTTCCATTTCCTCTCCTTCCCTTTTCCTTTTTAATCAAAGTGGCTAGGAGCTTATCGATTTTGTTCATTCTTTCAAAGAACCAGCTTCTGGTTTCATTGATCTGTTCTACTCTTTTTTTTCTTTTTTTGGTTTTGATAGCATTGATTTCTGCTCTAACCCTTATTACTTCCTGTCTTCAGCTGTTTTGGGTTTTATTTGCTGTTGTTTTCCAGGTCTTTAAGGCGTAAGTTTGGGTGGTGTATCTGTGACCTTTCTTCCTTCTTTAGGAAGGCCTGGATTGCTATATACTTCTCTCTTATGACCGCCTTTGCTGCATTCCAGAGGTTTTGGGCTGTGGTGTTATCATTTTCATTAGCTTCCATGTGCTTTTTAATTTCCTCTTTTACTTCTTGGTTAGCTCATTCATTCTTTAGACTATATGTCCATTGCTATAAGTGGGTGTTGAAGTTCCTTACTATTATGGTATTATTATTGATGAGGTTCTTTATGTTTGTGATGAATTGATTTATATGTTTGGGTGCACTCACATTGGAGCATAAATATTTACAATTTTTAGGTCTTTGCTACTCCAGAATATCCAGTGAGTACCTCTGTTTGTAAGCTCATCCTCTTCAGACTCTTATTTTGCTTCAGATTCATCTCCTTTACTGCTATTTTTTTCATGAGCGTTGTGTAAACAGCTGGCCATCAAACCTCAGTAGTATTATCACGTATATTTTTATACATGACTATATTTTTAGTCCTTCCATCTCCTCCAAGAGGATAGCGTTTTTCAGGTATGTGTGTTTTCAAAGTAGTTGACCTGGTGGTAGCTTTCCTCAGCAGGCAGGTCCTCACAAACTTCTACTGGCAATTCTTTCACATGACTTATTTTCAGTGGTTTCACCACACTGAGAGAGTTTTACAGGAAAAAAACAGGAGGGGATTTTCCTACTGCAGAAATAAAATGTAGAGATGAGGAGAATAGATCCCAGAGAGGGAGGTGACTATGTTTACACGTGCTCAGTGTGTGCTAATATTTGAGTCAGACACTGAGTGAACACAGAGATGATGACAGTTGTTTATCTGTGAACTTCACCATAGCTCAGATAGTTTGGGTCCCTGAACTTCTCACTACCTGAATTTAGCACCAAGCTCCTCTCCTGAGAGTGGAGATGGGATGTCAGATTCAACACAGTCAGAGAGGGCATGGAACTGGATAAGCCAGTCCATGAGAAAAACTTAATTGTCTTACAATTAATTTATGAATAAATAAAAATGTGTTGATGATCTTCTAATGTCCTTCACAACGACATGTATTAGGATCAATTTCATTAGTAAATTACATACAAAATGGTTATTTACTATTGTATGCCATTCTGAATTACTTGATGCCTTTTCTTTTATGTTTGTATATTACTTCTATAGTCAAACATTTGTAATCAGATAAAAACAAAGGAATAAAAGAATATGAAGAAAAGTGACTGTATATTACCGATCTCTGTGATGGTGTATTTTACATTAAACATTAAATGGCTTGTTGTGGTTCTAGTCAGTCAAAGGAAGTTATGCTTTCGTAACAATTATAATACATGTGTGGCTGCAAATAGCCATGCATGTTATATGTATTGCTTTAGATAAAGACTCCAGGATATGAATTTTATCACAGCACTGGATAAATTGAACTTCATTTTTATGTTAAATTAATTTAATTTAATTTTAATTATGAAGAAATATTTTCTAGGAAGAGATGCACAGAGAGGAAGGAAGACATGACATGAGAGACTCTCAAAGAATAAGAAAGAACTGAGGGGAGAGATGGGTGTGGGAGGGGGGAGAGTGGGTGGTGGGCACAGAGGAGGGCACTCGTTGGATTGAGCACTGGGTGTTGTATAGAAACCAATTTGACAATAAACTATTAAAAAAAAAGAAAAAGAAAAAAAATAAAATAAATAGGATAAATATAAATGGATGCCTTTTTGAGTAATGGAGACTGTTGATTACAGAGAGTGTAATGCTTCTTGAAAGAGGCACAGGGATTTCTTATAAGGAAACATTAGGTTAGGAGTGAGAATGTCTGAGTATGGAAAGCCACAGAGATGCATACATAAATTTTGAAGATAGAGATCAAATAACAGGGCAGATGCCAGAGGACCAGGTGTCAAGAGCAAAAGGTGGTAGAAAGTGAGGATAATGAGGTGGCCCATATGGGACTGTGAGTGAGTTGGTGGAGTAAGAACCCAAGGGCACTGGGTTGGAATAAAAGTGACGTCCTGAGCCTCACAAACATAACCCTCTGTGTCTAATCTGCAGCTTGCTAAATCTCCTCCAGTCACTGAATTCATTTCTGATTTGAAAGACTATCTGAAGCTGATGACTGATTCTAAGTGAGGTGAGATTCTAGGAGTAGGGGAGAGATAGATACTAGATACTAGAACTCCTTAAAGGCCCAAGGGAATGGAACACATTTGGAATGTTGGAATGTCAGGATCTTTGGGGTCTTGGAAACAGATTGTAGAGGAGACAGCCAACATTTGGGCTGATAGGGCAGAATTAGAAGGCAGGTTCTCAAAGGAATTTTTATTTATTTTTATTTTTTATTTTATTAGTTTTTTGAGAAGGGGGAGGACTGAAGGTAGAGGGAGAGAGAGAATCTTAGGCTGGCTCCATGCCCAGGTGGAGCCCAATGCGGGGCTTGATGGGGGCTCAATCTCACAACCGTGAGATCATGACCTGAGCTGAAATCAAGAGTTGGACGCTTAACCGACTGAGCCACCCAGGTGCCCATCAAAGCACTTTTTAAAGCTCATTCGGATTCAAGAACCTAAGTTCTCAAAGGAGAGTCTTGCACTGGCCACTTACATCTTCTCTCTTACCTGGTTTTCCCTTCCTTCCTACTGTGTTGTTTCCTACTTCCCTTTTACACTATGCTTTAGGTACACATTGATGAAGGGACATGTCCAATCCATTAAGGAATTCAAAGGTTGTTAGAGCTGCTTGATAGATAAGAAAGTAATTTCTGATTAGTTAGATATGCTTTCCAATATTTAGAAAATTGTGACTTGGGGGAGATAGATCACATAGGCAAAGCATTGCTACCATTGGCAGGTTCTAAGAAGTCCCAGGTGACAGCGACAGGGAAGGAAAGCACTCAGGAGCCCAAAGCAAGGTGATGTCTGGGGCAGGCTCAGGAAAACTTCTTTTGGAAGGGGGTATAGTGAAAAGTCTTTTAAAATAAATTGGAATTGGACTAGTAGTTGTTCTAGGCAGCTGTTCAAAGGCCATTCTCCAACCCCTCTACTTTTCTCTATGGTTCCAACCAAAACAAATCCTCTTGGCTGTTCCTTTTCTCAAAGATTCAGACAGCTTATGAGGGAGCTTATCCATCCCAATTTCTGGTTGTGTTCAATCTCTGGCTCTGTTCTTTTTTTGTTAGGTCTCTGGTGCTCTCATTTGTTCAAGTGCCACTTTTGTATTTCCTCTAGAAATGGGACATTTCTTGGAAAAAGTATATTTTCTTACAGCATCTGTGTGACTGACCATGCAGCGTAGAAGGCATTGCAGGAAACAACTCCATCAGACCATCGACGCCTCCTCAAATGCCAGCTTCCCTAGACTTCCCCTCGGGAGAGAGGAGTCAGCTCAGTTGAGCCAATCTATCTTCTGAGAAGGTAATCTGGTGTCCAAAGAGAAGAGGAATATTTTGGTTTCAGAAATTAAAATGAGGAGAGAGAGAGAGAGAAAGGGAGAGACAGGGAGACATAAACAGAGAGAAAGGGAGGGGAAAGGGTGAGAGAAGAGAACATGTTATACATTTATTTTAGGTGAAGTGCTAGGTACTTTATTAAGATAACTTATTTTTAATGTTATTTTATGAATATTATACATATACATTGTTTAAAACCCCCCAAAGTCCTTCAAGTCTTTACAATAAACAATACTTTCCCTGTCCCATTTCACCTGTGATTCTGGCTACTCAGAAAACCACTTTACCACTGCAGCACTCTCTTTAGCATTTACTTCCATATATAGAGACAGCATGTTTGTATTGTTATTTCTTGATTTATATTTTTAAATCATTTTTCTATGTCATCCACTGACTTTTGTATATGGAAGATGGACATTTAGCTTCCTTACACGTAACCCCCAACACCAAATATATACATGCACATTCAGACACACGTACACCTCCCTTTTCTTGATTTATTAAAGAGCTATATCATGAGTTTTAAGATGTATACTTATGATTTCATCATTATGATTTTAATAACTGAATTATACAGTGACATATTGTCAATTTCTTGTGCAACATTCTTTTCTTTCCTGGAGTTAATAATTGTTTATTTTTTGTTTTCTTGTTTGCTTTTATTGTGAGTTTTTATGTGGCTTACTTTCTACTAGGAATATAAACTACATTTCAAAACAAGCGTTTCCTTGTTCCTTTTGGGGCTCTCCTTTCGGTGACTCTACCCGCTTGATCCAGTCCAGATTCCTGCTACTCCAGGCCTCTTCACAGTGGCTGGCCTTCACCATGATTCGAGAAGGCCCTTCACTTCCTCACAGCCATGCCCTCTCCAGCATTGTAGCACTTTGGTTTAGCTCCTTTGTTGGAACCCACGTTTCTCTATTTTTGGTTCATTCCCTCACTTTGTTGTTGCTTATCTTTCAGTAGATTCCTGTAGAAGACTTAATGGGAGGTCAGCCTTTGAGTTCTCCAAAGGTGTTAAATAACCTTTTTATGCTTACAAATTTTTGACTTACTTTGGTGTAAAGTTTTGGATTGGAGTAATTTGGCAGGAAGTCTCTCCCTAAATAAATATCATGCCTGCACATAGCACCTTGATTCACTTTTTGTGCCTCATTCTTTTTTTTTTTTAAGTTTATTTATTCATTTATTTATTTTTAGTAATCTCTACACCCAATGTGGGACTCGAACTCACAGCCCCAAGATCAAGAGTCACATGCTCTTCCATCTGAGCCAGCAAACTGCCCTTTTGTGCCTCATTCTTAAACCAAAATGAATTGTAAGATCTCAGTATAGGGTAATGTAAGCTAGCACTACCAGACATAATAAAGCAAGAGTTCATGGGTTTCATTTTGTTCAGCTTGTGGCCTTTAATTTTATCCTCTTCTTTTGGCATACTATCCCTGCCCCAGCAATGCCTAGAGTCTCTATCCTTAACTCCATCAGAGAATAAATTTCTAGCATTCTGCTGGATATGGAAAGTAGTACCTGAACGGACAGGTTGGAAAAGAGGATCCAAGAGCTGAGCTGCTTTTAATACAAATTTTCAACCAATAATCTTCTTTAAAAAATCCCATGGTTATCTCTATTTAGAAAAGTTCCTTGTGCCTCTAATTCTTGAGACTATCTGGGTTCTGCAATGAAAATTATCTTGGCTTTTGTTTTCTACTCAAACCTATTAGTTTCATCCCCTCTGCTTAGTCAATATTCATCTATCTTCTTTCAAAATGTTGTCCCTTCTCTGTTATTATCTTTTCTTCTGTTTTTTGCATTTATGATATTTTTATTATTTTACTGACATTTTAACAAGGCATTAGGGATAGTGGTAAACACTGGCATTTATTTAGATTATTTCATCAGAAAACTCAAAGAAAACATTTATATATAATCTGCGTTTCTCTTTGTCTTATTAGGTGAAGTTAAAGTCCACATTGCCTGCCTCTGACATGGCTGGCTTCAATCACACTGGTGTTAACTATATAGTCTTCTATCTGCTGGGCATTCCAGGCCGAGAAGACCTACACATGTGGATTTCCATCCCCTTCCTCATCTCCTATGTCTTTGCCCTTCTTGGAAATGGTCTGCTCATCTTCATTATAATCATCAAGAGCACCCTCCACGAACCTATGTATCTTTTCCTCTGCATGCTGGCTGGAGTTGACATTGTCTTTGCCACAACCACAGAACCCAAGGCATTGGCCATTTTTTGGTTCAATAGTAGGGAGATCTCTCTTAACAGCTGCATTGCCCAGCTCTACTTCCAGCATTCCTCCTTCATTTCTGAGTCTGGCATCTTGCTGATTATGGCATTTGACCGCTACATTGCAATATGTTACCCACTGAGGTACACCATGATACTCACTCATTCTCTGATAGGGAAAATTGGCGTGACTGTTTTCTTGAGAGCACATTGTACTATATTCCCCATGATATTTCTTCTGAAGAGGCTGACTTTTTGCAGAAGTAACATCCTACCACATACATTCTGTGAACACATTGGTTTGGCCAAGTACGCCTGTGATGATATTCGTGTAAACATCTGGTATGGATTTTTTGTCCTAATGTCCACAGTGATCCTAGACGTTGTCCTCATTTTCGTTTCCTATGCTCTGATACTCTGTGCTGTCTTCCATATCCCTTCCCGAGATGCTCGCCACAAAGCTCTCAATACATGTGGCTCCCATGTCTGTGTCATTGTCCTTTTTTACGGGCCTGGGATCTTCTCGGTTCTCACTCAGCGCTTTGGACGTCACATCCCGCTACATGTCCACATCCTGTTGGCCAATGTCAGCATGCTTGCTCCACCTATGCTGAATCCCATCATTTATGGGGTCAAAACAAAACAGATACGAGACCAAGTAGTTTATGTGTTGTTTCCAAAGCAGAAATGACTATAGGGCAGCAGAGTCTGGTTTCTCAGAAACTTTGGTCCTTCCTGAGATATGCTTTTGCAACAGCAAACCAGAGAACTAGAAGTGAGTCAGAGCATAAATGGTTCATTGAGTTATGGGCCTCTCGAGTACTTACCTGAGACTGTGAGACTTGCCCCTCTGATCAATCTGAAAGCAGTCCCTGTGGGTTGACTGAGATACTTACAGGTCATTATTTGGGGAAAGGACGGGTTTCTCTGTAGTAGTCATGTCTAACTGTGTAATATTCAACTCAACTTTGGGAACAGACAATGTAATAGTAAGTCTTGTTTAGATAAATAGTAAGTTTTCTGTCTTGGACTATGTCAAGCCCTGAGATATTTCACCACATGCCTGCTGGACACCTAAATAAAACCTTCATTCCTTCATATGCTTTCACAAATTATCATGGGCATTAAGAGAAAATAGTAAGAGAACTGTACTCCTAACTTTTGACATTTTGAAAGTTGTTTCTCAAATATCATACCCCTCAAAGTGGTACAGAATAAATTCAGCCTTCGTTCCCAACAATAATTTCCACATCACTTTCACACGATCTGTGCTTCAGTCTCAAGGAACTGTCTGTCTCCAATCTCTCCATGTCCAGTCATCTTGTCTTGGTACATTTCCCCTAAATGATTCACTTGCCTGGAATGACCACTCCTTTTCTTGAGTTTTTAATAAATTCCCTTTATTCATCTTTCAAGGCCCAGCTTGGTGTCATCTATTCAGTGAGGTCATTTATAACCACCTCCTCTCAAGAAGAGATATGAGATACAGTATCACCTTATTAGGTGATACTATATTATTGATACTTCTGTTGAAAACATTTGCTTCTTTTTATATAAGTATTCCATAGAGAAATGATAAGAAGAAAATGAAAATTGCACGTTGCACCCAAAGAAATTTACCGTTATCATTTTGATGTAGAATCTTCCAGGTTTTATATGTAACTCTAACTCTTTTTTTTTTAATATAATTTGTCCAATTGGCTTACATAAAACACCCAGTGCTCTTCCCAACAAGTGCCCTCCTCAGTGCCCATCACCCATGCTATTTCTCCCCCACCCCTCGGTCCACCCTTAATTTGTTCTCTGTATTTAAGAGTTTCTTGTGGTTTGCCTCCCTCCCTCCCTCTCTGTTTGTACCTATTTTTTTCCCCTTCCCTTCTCCCATAGTCTTCTGTTAAGTTTCTCAAGATCCACATATGTGTAACCGTAATTCTAATAACTATAACCATACACACATATTCAGAACTTATACATCATTCTGTAATTCAATATTATTGCATAGGCCCACAGTATGGCTATTTTTAAATGACACTATATTTGGAAATCCATAATAACTTTAATGACTATATTTTATATCTTTTAATTATTTAAAAGTTTTGCTTAAAAATATTTTTACATTAGCCAAGGTAGTGTTCATCCTTTTATTTTTTAACACTTATGTTTTTCTAATCATTAGCAATATAAATGCTGTTCTAGGAACATTGTTGTGCATAAGGATTATCTATTTTTTTGTAAGTAAGCTTTGCTTGTTTTTAGCCTTAAAAAAGAATTACTAGGTTACGGGTAGGTAGATTTTAGGCTCCTCTGGCACATCGAAAAAAGTTGTTATTAATTTGCACTCATCAGAAATATATGAAAATGCCAAAATTTATTATACCCTTACTAGCATTTAGTAAGTAGTTCAATTTTTTAAAATCTGCCATGTGACAGAGTAAAACCATTTTCATTGTTCTTTCATTTGGACTGATTTAGCTAACAGACACATTGAACAATTGTTATGGGATATTGTATTTCTTTCCGGATTAATAACAACCAGTTTTTGAACCTGTGCAAAACTTATTTCATGCCTTACCTTATTGAATCTTGACATTAAACTCATTTTGCCTCTATTTTATTCATTTTATAGATGTAATTCGAAGTTCAGAGATGATATATAACTTCTCCAAGGTATTAGTATTTATTGAAAGTATTTTCTCAGATTGTTTAAATTATAAATTCTGCAATTTTCTTTGGTTGGTTTGGTTGGCTTTTGTTTCCCTAAAGAGATATAGTATAAAATATTTTCAGGCCCATCATTCTTTCCCTTTATGGATTTTATTGTTTTCGTCTTAGGCTATTTTCTTCAACCTATAATTTGATTATTATTCTTATTTTTCTAGTTTTTTATGGTATACTTTTTAATTTAATTTTTAAAGATTACATATTAATAAATAAAACTAAGAGAAGAAAGAAAACAAATTTCAATGACCAATAATCGGAAAAATGGGGGATAATTGTTAAATTCTAGTATGTTTTCCAGTTTTTATATGATTATGTCTTTCTGCATATATGATACAGTTCACTTTTTTCTGTGACACATTTGTCACTCAATAAAAAATGTTACAAATTTTCTGATATGTTTTTTGAGTTAAAGAATATGTAGAACAAGCTTATTGTACTGTTCAAACCTCCAAACATACATACCAATTAAAAAATGATTTGGCAATTTTTAGGGAAAATAGTTAAATTCCTCACAATAATTATTTGGTAGTTTCTTGTAATTTTTTTCTCTGAGACAACTAATCTTTGAAACACAATATTGAGATTGGGTACTGTTTAGTTGAGTATGATCATAGTTGCCTAAGTTTTCTGTTGTTCTCTTAGAAAATCATTTGCATTCTTTACTCCTAAGCATTTTGTGCTCATATGGTTTAGGTTGATGTCCTTTAAACCACATGAAACTGGATTTTTTGTTTCCATGATATCTGATAATCTTTGAACTTTATCTGATAAGTAGAGTCCAGTTATATTTCTTATGAGTTTAAGATATTATTTTTAAAAGTTAATTCTTCTGCCTCCATCCTGCAAATCATTTAACTTGTCTTTTTGCATCTCTTTGTTTCTGTCTCCCAAATTACTAATTACTTTTTTAGCTCTATTTAATAAGCTTTTTAACCAATCCACTGAATTTTTTTTCATTTCAAGGATTGCATTAACAATTAATGGATATTATTAAAATATATTTTTAATATAATTTATTGTCAAATTGGTTTCCATACAACACTCAGTGCTCATTCCAACAAGTGCCCTTCTCAATGCCCATCACCCACTTTCCCCTCTCTGTTGCCCCCCTATCAACCCTCAGTTTGTTCTCTGTATTTAAGAGTTGCTTATGTTTTGCCTCCCCCCCCCACTCTGTTTGTAATTTTTTCCCTTCCCCTCCCCCATGGTCTTATGTTAAGTTTCTCAAGATCCACATATGAGTGAAAACATATGGTATTTGTCTTTTCTCTGACTGACTTATTTCACTTAGCACAATACCCTCCAGTTCCATCCACGTTTCTGCAAATGGCCAGATTTCATTCTTCTTCATTGCCACGTAGTATTCCATCGTGTATATAAACCACATCTTCTTTATCCATTCATCAGTTGATGGACATTTAGACTCTTTCCATAATTTGGCTAATATTGAAAGTGCTGCTGCTATAAACATTGGGGCACATGTGTCCGTATGCATCAGCACTCCTGTATCCCTTGGGTAAATTCCTAGCACTGCTATTGCTGGGTCATAGGTTAGTTCTATTTTTAATTTTTTGAGGAACCTCTATACTGTTTTCCAGGGCGGCTGCACCAGTTTGCATCCCCACCAACAGTGCAAGAGGGTTCCCGTTTCTCCAGATCCTTGCCAGCATCTATATCTCCTGATTTGTTCATTTTAGCCTTCTGACTGGCGTGAGGTGGTAACACATTGTGGCTTTGATTTGTATTTCCCTGATGATGAGTGACATTGAGCATCGTTTCATGTGTCTGTTGGCTATCTGGATGTCTTCTTTGGGAAAGTGTCTATTCATGTGTTCTGTCCATTTCTTCACTGGATTATTTGTTTTTCAGGTGTGAAGTTTGGCGAGTTCCTTATAGATTTGGGATACTAGCCCTTTATCCAGTACATCATTTGCAACAATCTTTTCCCATTCTGTCAGTTGCCTTTCAGTTTTCTTGATTGTTTACTTTGCAGTGCAGAAGTTTTTTTATCTTGACAAGATCTCAATAGTTCATTTTTGCTTTGGTTTCCCTTGCCTTTGGAAATGTGTCGAGTAAGAAATTGCTGTGGCTGAGGTCAAAGAGGTTGTTTCCTGCTTTCTCCTCTAGGTTTTTGATGGTTTCCTCCCTCACATTCAGGTCCTTCATCCATTTTGAGTTTATTTTTGTGAATGGTGTAAGTGGTCTAGTTTTATTCTTCTGCATGTTGCTGTCCAGTTCGCCCAGCACCATTTGTTAAAGAGGCTGTCTTTTTTTCCATTGAATACTCTTTTCTGCTTTGTGGAAGATTAGTTGGCCACACATTTGTGGGTCCAATTCTGGGTTCTCTATTCTATTCCATTGGTCTATGTGTCTGTTTTTGTGCCAATACCATACCGTCTTGTTGTCTTGATGATTACCGCTTTGTAGTAGAGGCTAAAGTCTGGGATCGTGACGCCTCCCGCTTTGGTTTTCTTCTTCAATATTACTTTGGCTCTTCGGGGTCTTTGATGGTTCCATACAAATTTAAGGATTGTTTGTTCTAGCTTTTAAAAGAATGCTGGTGTAATCTTGATTGGGTTTGCATTCAATGTGTAGATTGCTTTGGGGTATTGACATTTTAACAATATTTATTCTTCCAATCCATGAGCATGGAATGTTTTTCCATTTCTTTGTGTCTTCTTCAATTTCCTTCATAAGTTTTCTATAGTTTTCAGTATACAGATCTTTTATATCTTTAGTTAGGTTTATTCCCAGGTTTTATGGTTCTTGGTACAATTGTGAATGGGATCAGTTTCTTTATTTCTCTTTCTGTTGCTTCATTATTGGTGTATAAAAATACAACTGATTTCTGTACATTGACTTTTTACCCTGCGACTTTGCTGAATTCAAGTATTAGTTCTAGCAGACTTTTGGTGGAGTCTGTTGGGTTTTCCATGTACAGTATCATGTGGTCTGCAAAAAGTCAACGTTTGACTTCATCTTTGCCAATTCTGAGGCATTTTATTTCATTTTATTGTCTGATTGTTGAGGCTAGGACCTCCAACACTATGTTAAACAACAGTGGTGAGAGTGGACATCCCTTTTGTGTTCCTGATCTCAGGGGGAAAGCTCTCAGTTTTCCCCCATGAAGGATGATATTAGCTGTGGGCTTTTCACATATGGGTTTTATTATGTTTAAGTATGTTCCTTCTATCCCGAATTTCTCAAGGGTTTTTATTAAGAAATGATACTGTATTTTGTCAAATGCTTTTTCTGCATCTATTGACAGGATCATATGGTTCTTCTCTTTTCTTTTGTTAATGTGATGTATCACATTGATTGACTTGTGAATATTGAACCAGCCCTGCACTCAGGAATGAATTCCACTTGATCATGGTGAATAATTCTTTTTATATACTGTTGAATTTGACCTGCTAGTATCTTTTTGAGAATTTTTGCATCCATATTCATCAGGGATGTTGGCTTCTAGTTCCCTTTTTTTTTGCTGGGTCTGTGTCTGGTTTGGGAATCAAAGTGATGCTGGCTTCATAGAATGACTCCGGAAGTTTCCTTCCATTTCTATGTTTTGGAATAGCTTGAGAAGGATAGGTATTAACTCTGTTTTAAATGTCTGGTAGA
The DNA here is from genome assembly GCA_030068075.1 of Paguma larvata. Classification (NCBI taxonomy): domain Eukaryota; kingdom Metazoa; phylum Chordata; class Mammalia; order Carnivora; family Viverridae; genus Paguma; species Paguma larvata. The sequence goes on from CM057831.1 coordinate 57,835,250, forward strand.
ATTCCCCAGGGAAGCCATCCAGTCCAGGACTCTTATTTGTTGGGAGATTTTTGATAACCGATTCAATTTCTTCACTAGTTATGAGTCTTTTCAAATTTTCTATTTCTTCCCATTTGAGTTTTGGTAGTGTATGGGTGTTTAAGAATTTATCCATTTCTCTCAGGTTGTACAGTTTGTCGACATATAATTTTTCATAGTATTCTCTGATAATTGCTTGTATTTCTGAGGGATTGGTTGTAATCAATCCCTTTTTATTCATGATTTTATCTATTCGGGTCCTCTATCTTTTCTTTTTGAGAAGCCTGGATAAAGGTTTATCAATTTTGTTTATTTTTTCAAATAACCAACTCTTAGTTTCATTGATTTGTTCTACTGTTTTTTTTGGATTCTATATTGTTTATTTCTGCCCTGATCTATATCATTTCTCTTCCTCTGCTCGGTTTGGGGTGTCTTTGCTGTTCTGCGTCTAGTTCCCTTAGGTGTGCTCTTAGATTTTGCATTCGGGATTTTTCTTGTTTCTTGAGATAGTCCTGGATTGCAATGTATTTTCCTCTTAGGACTGCCTTTGCTGCATCCCAAAGGGTTTGGATTGTTGTGTTTTTATTTTCATTTGTTTCCATATATTTTTTAAATTTCTCCTCTAATTGCATGGTTGACCCATTCATTCTTTAATAGGATGTTCTTTCCAGACTTTTTCCTGTGGTTGATTTCAAGTTTCATAGCATTGTGATCTGAAAGTGTGCAAGGTATAATCTCAATTATATTATATTTATTGAGGGCTGCTTTTTGACCCAGTATGTCATCTGTCTTGGAGAATGTACCGTGTACACTTGAGAAGAAAGTGTATTCCACTGCTTTGGGATGTAGAGTTCTAAAAATATCTGTCAAGTCCATCTGGTACAATGTGTCATTCAGGGCCATTGTTTCTGTACTGATTCTCTGTCTAGTTTATCTATTCATTGCTGTAAGTGGACTATCAAAGTTCCCTGTAATTAGCACACTTTTATCAATAAGATTGCTTATGTTTGTGATTAATTGTTTTATATATTTTGGTGCTTGTGAATTTGATGCATAGACACTTGTAATTGCTAGCTCTTCCTGATGGATAAACCCTGTGATTATTATATAATGCCCTTCTTCATCTCTTGTTACAGCCTTTACTTTTTTTTTTATGTTTATTTATTTTTTAGAGAGAGACACACACAGAGAGTGAGCAGGGAAGGGGCAAAGAGAGAGGGAGACACAGAATCGGAAGTAGACTCCAGGCTCTAAGCTGTCCGCATAGAGCCTGATGTGGGGCTCGAACTCATGGACCATGAGATCATGACCTGAGCCGAATTTGGATGCTTAACTGACTGAGCCACCCAGGCACCCCCAGCCTTTACTTTAAAGTCTAGTTTGTCTGATCTAAGTATGGCTACTCCAGCTTTCTTTTGACTTCCAGTAGCATGATAGATAGTTCTCTATTCCCTCACTTTCAATCTGAAGGTGTCCTCAGGTCTAATATGAGTCTTTTGTAGATAGCAAATAGATAGATCTTGTTTTTTTTATCCATTCTGATACCCTGTGCCTTTTGATTGGAGCATTTAGAGCATTTACATTCAGTGTTATTATTGAAAAATATGGGTTTGGAGTCATTGCGTTATCCTTAGGTTTCATGCTTGTAGTGCTGTCTCTGGTACTTTGTGTTCCTTGTGACATTACCCTTATGAAGTCCCCCTTTAGGATTTCTTGTAGGGCTGGTTTAGTGGTGATGAATTCCTCCAGTTTTTGTTTGTTTGGGAAAACCTTTATCTCTCCTATTCTGAATGATAGGCTTGCTGGAAAAAGGATTCTTGGCTGCATATTTTTCCTGTTTATCACATTGAAGATTTCCTGCCATTCGTTTCTGGCCTGCCAAGTTTATGTGGATAGGTCTGCTACTACGTTTTTGTGTCTACTTTTTATGTTAAGGCCCGTTTATCCCTACCTCCTTTCATAATTCTCTCTTTATTCTTGTATTTTGCCAGTTTCACTATGATATGTCATAAAGAAGATCGATTCAGGTTACATCTGAGGGGAGTTCTCTGTGCCTTTTGGATTTCAATGTCCATTTCCTTCCCCAGATTGGGGAAGTTCTCAGCTATGATTTGTTCAAGTACCCCTTAAACCCCTTTCTCTCTCCCTTCTACTTTTGGAATTCCTGTGATACAGATATTGTTCCATCTGATTGAATCACTTAGTCTCTAATTTTCCATTCGTGCTCCTGGATAATTTTATTTTTCTTTTTCTCAGCTTCTTCTTTTTCCATAATTTTATCTTCTAATTCACCCATTCTCCCCTCTGCCCCTTCAATCTGTACTATGGCCACCTCCATTTTATTTGCACTTCATTTATAGTATTTTTTAATTCATCATGAATATTTTTTTAGTTCCTTGATCTCTGCAGCAATAGATTCTCTGCTGTCTTCTATGCTTTTTTCAAGCCCAGCGATTAATATTATGACTATTATCCTAAATTCTTGTTCAATTATGTTTATTATATCTGTTTTCATCAATTCTTTAGCTGTCATTTCTTCCTGGAATTTCTTTTGAGGATAATTCTTCCGTTTCATCATTTTGGCTAGTTTTCTGTCCCTTATGAGTTTTAAAAGCTTGTTATGTGCTCTGTACCTGAGAGCACTGCTATTTTAAAGGGAGGTCATACACAGTCTAGGGCCTGTCCCTTCAGTTGTTTTTTGGAGGGTGTTACTTGCTCTCTGTTGTGACTTTGGTTATTTTATTTCTCTACTCGTAGTGATGTTTTGGACCCTCCACTTGATGTGATTTGATTTTTCCTTGAAGTAGCCCTATCGTCTGTCAGGTTCTCCCAGTGACTCCCTTGTAGATTCTGTCTCTTTTCCTCCCAGACTGTTGAGGTTCAAAGTCCTTTGGCTTCAGCCCTTCTTTGTTTGAGAGATGTGGGAAGTACGAACCCCTACTTCTCTGCCATGTTGGTCCCTCCTCTAAAATATTTTTAATGTTTATTTTTTGAGGGGTGGGGGAAAGGGAAGAGAAAGAGACACAGAATCTGAAGCAGGCTCCAGGCTCTGAGCTGTCAGCACAGAGCCGATCGCGGGGCTTGAACTCAAAACCGCAAGATCATGACCTGAGCCAAAGTTAGACACTTAACCAACTGAGCCAGCCAGGCACCCTAATAGATAAAATTTTTTTAGAATAGTTTTAGGTTTACAGAAAAACCGAGTGGAAAGTACAGAGTTCCTAAATGCATCTTTCTCTCTCTCTCCTGCCTTGGTCAGAGAGTTTCTCTTATTTTTAGCATATTGCATTTGTATGGTACATTTGTTACAATTAATGAATCAATACTGAAACATTATTATTAATAAGAGTCCAAAGTTTACATTAGGGTGTACTCTTTGCGTTGTAAAATTCTATGGGTCTTGAAAAATGTATAATGACATGTATCCACCATTGTAGTATCATACAGAGTATTTTCAATGCTCACACACCTTCAATTTGTCCTTCTCTTGGTATCCTCGGACTCCTGGAAACCACCGATTTTTTTTTTTTACTGTCTCCATAGTTTTACCTTTGCCAGAAGTTGGAATTATACCGTGTGTAAACTTTACATGCTGCCTCTTTCACTTAGTGTTATGCACTTAAAGTTCCTTCATGTCTTCTGAGTGCATGATATCTCGTTTCTTTATATTGCTTAGTAATACTCCATTGTATGCATGTACCAGAGTTTGTTTATCCATTCACCTGTTCAGAGATATTTTGGCTGCTTCCAAGTTTTGACAATTACAAATAAAGCTTCTATGACATCTGTATGCAGGTGTTTGTGTGGGCAAAGGTTTTCAACTCCTTTGGGTTAATACTAAAGAGCGTGATTGTATGGTAAGTGTATGCTTAGCGTTGTAAGGAACTGCCAAACTGTTTTCCAAAGTGGCTGCACCATTTCACATTCCCACCAGCACTGAATGAGAGTCTTGTTGATTCACATCCTCACCAACATTTGGTGTTGTCAGTATATTGAATTTTAGCCATTCTAATACGTATATAGTGGTACCTCATTGTTGTTTTGATCTGCAGTTTTTAAATGAAATATGATGATGTTGATTATCTTCTCATATACTTATTTGCCTGTCAACGGATTCTCCACACCAGATTTTGCATATTGTGTTTTCCTAGATAGTACATATACTGCAAATTTTAGCCCTAAATAATAATTTAGAGGTCCATGGTTGTGAATGTTCAGGCTAATCTTTCTTAGGTGTCCAGAGAACAAATGGAGGGATTATTCCTTGACAGGAGAGACAGTGGGTAGGAACAGACGCAGATATGTTTTTATATTCAGTGTTTTGAATTTGTGTGAGTTTCCAACTGATCGATTCTGATTTAGCAGACAAGGTTCTCTACCAAGAGTAAAGAGCTAGGTTCTGGAATCAAGATTGGAGGTTCGAATAGGGTGTACATATGAAGCATTAATTAGGTGGAGTGGGAGAGTGAGCTAACTTGAGGAAATGTGTAAGCTTGCTGGGCTCTATTAATAGTCTATGTCGGTAATCATTTTAGTGGCACTATTTTGTTCTCCAGGTGACTACCCAACTATGGTTCTTGTTTCGGTTTATATTAATCTTGATATGGACTAGATAGAATGGAGAAAATGATTTTAAGGATTTGAGCATACTTAAAAGAAAGCTATTAAAAAAGGGCATAGAATCTAAAAGTTAATTAAGAACAGAAATCATACAGAGTGGGCTGAAGGTTTAGAAAGGAAATTGGGGTATTAATAGATTAGCTGTTTTGGTGAGGTTAGTAAGTAGATACAGTCAGCATATGCCGACAAGCAATTCTGTGGCTAAGCAGTGGGATGTTTGAGTTAATATACTTGTAAGTGGAGAAGGATGTGATTATGGGAGTGCATAACTAAAGCAGAGTGAAGGGAAATTTGACTGAGATCAGAGGAGGATATGAAATCAAGAGGACAAGGTGAAGGAGTTTTCCAGATGGACATGGAAGTCTTTAGGATACAAATGTAAGACTTCCATGCATTTGTTTGTGAGGGAATCCAGAGGACCTTCAGACAGCCTTGAGGAACAAGACAAGATAGATAACACGAGTCTCAAAGCAGCATTAGCTCTTGCACTAAAGTGAATGAGCACTAGTCAGGAACAAAAATTATTAAATAAAAATTTCTATCCATGATTTAAAAAAAGTACTACGTGGAAATAGAAACGTTGCCATATCAATTTCCTTCTTGGAAATATCAAATATTTAAGTGAAATAATCCAGGACACCTATCCACATTTATACATAAATACATTCATTACAGGTGATTTTTTAACAGAGAAAAACAGAAGCTTTATAAATATTCAATAATAGTGAAATGGTTAAATGTATTGTAGTGTGTCACCAAGGTGTAATATTTAGTCACTCAAATTTTTAAGGAAATATTTATAGGTTACTAACTATGTGGCATTGCATCAGACTGGAGACACATGCGGCTGAATTAAAGGAGCTACATGGTTTACAGAACATTTGTTATAACTGGGAACATTTATTACTAATTGTTAGTTGAAAATTCTTATATTAGGAAATTAAATAAAGTATACCACATGTACAGTTTGATATCAACAATATATAAATCCATGAATAGGGAAGAAAAAATCTTAGAGGGTCATCAATGAAAATGTTCCATTAAGCCTTGCATGATGGAATGAAAACATTATTCCAAACAATGTTAATGAATTTTCAGTGGATTTGATTTTATTAACATTTTATCATGGTGCAGAGAACATAGTTGGTTGAATGGGTGGTGAAGGAGTAAATGAATCCTTTAGAGAATCTTTAGGATTCCAGCTCCTAATATGCTTCTGTGCCTTCTGGAAGTCAGGGTTGAAGAGGGTGAGCTGGAGTGAGGTGTGGGACCTTGACAAAAGTCCCTAACCACACTCCTGTCCTCTGCCCTGACCTCTCCCCTCTAAAACCTTTCTTCCACCTCCTCTCCTCTCTCAGGCTCATAGAGCCTATTCAGATAAGGAAGGTTTCAGGGCTTATTGTTATGTCACTAGCAGTAGAGAAGATCCTAGGGGAGAAGAAAATCACATGAACAAGTCCATGGTCCCCAAAGATGCTCAGAGAAAGAATAATTTACCCTGCAATTCTCCTCCAACTTAATCCTTTGACCTTTGCACACAGTCTTCTTGTTGTGGGAACACTCTGCAATCCAGGCAGGGGCATGACTCCAGTCTTTGGTTCCTGATGGCTGTGATGACAGTTTGGGGTGAGAAGAGATGTAGGTTGGTACTGACCAGGATAGCCGGTGACTTTCTGGCCCTTCTGTCCATGGACATCAATGGTGGGTTCTGACTGAGTGTGGGGATAAAGAAGGTGGAAAACACTGAGTTTATTGATGAGAGACACGGGGAACAATGATAGATTGCCTTCATCATTTGGTAACCCTTTAGGCACTATATTTGGAATTCTCCATTCCCTGAGAGCAGAGTCAGAGAGGACAGACAAAAATGTTCCCCTGGATGCTTTGTGGCATAGTGGAAATACGAGTGGAAGGAGAGGCATGAGACCTTCTTGACTCACTTCTTTTGTGTACTTGGGAAAACTGCCTTTACTTCTGTGGCCTTGGTAAATAATAAGTTATATGACAAGGGTTATTCTAAAGCAGGCTCTGGCAAATTTTTTTGTGTGTGAAGGGCAAGAGTAAAAGTGTTAAGCTTCAAACATGGTCTCTGTTGCAACTACTCTAGTCTGTCCCACAAAAGCAGTTCTAGACAATATGTAGATATGGGGAATGGCTGTGTTCCAATAAAATTTTATTTATAAAAAGAGCAGGTTGTGGGCAAGATTTGGCCCACAGGCTGCAGTTTGATAAGCCCTGGTATAAAGTGCCAACAAGAATTGATATTTTATATCTCTGACTCGTGTTTGGGTCAAACAGGAGTGGAACTGGTGAAACACAGGTGTTGTCCTATGAGTTGCATTTCTATGAGAGTCCCTTCTGGCAGGGATAAGGGGGCTATAAGGCTGGAGACAGGGGTAAGAGTGAATAGCCTCTGGAGGCTTTATCTCCTGGAGGAAACTGATTCAATAAGAGGAAAATCAGTGTGCTGATGAAGATAGGCAAATTTATGACTTAACTAAGTCGTAACTTGTCTCTGTGAGAGTGAGTTTGCCTGGTTAATGACTGTGTATGGATTTGGGTGCCTATTATGTGAAGGAAAGTTTAAAAGTGTATGTGAGTGTGCATGTGTGTATGAATGTGTTCACAATGAAAGGCCGTTTGTATGAATAGTGAAAATGTGTGTTAGTGTGTAGATCTTCATCAAGATTTGTATGAGTGAATACGTGTGTGGTGACTGTATAACTGAATATATGTGATAATATGCATCTGAATGGAACATTGTGTGTTTGTATGTGGATCTGTAGCAGGCAGAACTGGAATTGAACCCAGGCAGTTCTGACTCTAAACCTCTGTCGTTTGTCCTATGGTATATTGTCTTACATGTCTTAGACATTGTGGAATAAATAGGAGAATTAGAAGAGAGTAGGGAGGAGCCAAGGAAAGGTGGTGTAAGTAGTTAACACAACAAAATGGAAGTTTTTAAAGCGCACTTGTAAGCTTTGATTCTAATACTCTTGGATGCAAATATCAGCTTATCTACTAACAAGTTGTTTAACTTTGGGCAGTTACTTATCTGAGGTCAATTTCTTCATGCATGAACTAGTGATATGTTCAATTTCATAGGTTTGGTGTGATGATAAGAAATAACATATCTAGCAGTAGGTATTTAATGGTTACTATTATCACGCCAAAGTATTAATAATGGAAGTTGGAGATTCCTAATAATGAGAAATTAATTTGGCATTTAATTTAAATCTAAAATTAATTTAGGTTTGGCAAGCATGCTATGATAGATTATTTTAGAGAAGGAAGCTTTAGCAGCATATTTGTGTGATAAGTAAAGTGGTTTGGGTAAAGATTAAGGGGTGCTGAAAGGATAGAAGAAGAGAGAGCACATCCCTTCTTCTGTGAAACCGAGATAAAGGGGGAAGAGACCATTGAACATGTTTACAGGTGAAGGAGAAGGAGCCAACAGAGAGAGGGAGAGAGAAAGAGAGAGAGAGAGAGAGAGAGGGAGGGAGTTCAAAGTTAGTAGAGTGACAGATTAGTAGGAAGAGGTACTTAAAGAGAAGGTTGGGGTCCAGTGCACAGATGGAGGGTTGAGCCTTGAATTGGAGAAAAAGAGAAAAGGTGATTCAAATATAAATAAATTTGTAGATGGCAGCATGAGGGTGGAGAAGTTAGGGAATGAAAAATGGATATATTTATTGTTTTTCTCCTTGAGCCAGGAGTCAGGAAATCAGAGTCATCTAATGAAGGGGACCAAAGTGGAATAAGGCAGATATGAAGTGATTCGGAGGATGGTGTGGGGAGGCAAATTCTAGCTCCACTATTTACTAGTCAGGTGACCTTGAGTAGGGTGACCCTCCTAGCTCTCTTTGCTCCCTTATCAGTAAAACGAGGGAAATGACTACAGTTATCTCACACCTGTGGTGATTCGAAACAGTGCACATGCAGCCCTTAGTACAGAACCCCTCCTAACTGGTCTGTCTCCATTTTCCAACCTGCCTCCTCCATTCCCCATCCATCTTACACAATATTGCAAGAGAGAGAGCTACGTAAAATGCTAACTTCCTCATGCCATTCTCTTACTGCAAATCCTGCAGTGGCTCTTACCGCTTCAGCATAAATTCTAAACTCCTTACATCTATCCTCAAAATCCTCAGTGATTTGGCCCTTACCGCACTGCCTGACATTATTTTCTACCATTTTGTATGAAGCCCTCTTTGCTGCATACAGTAATCCTGAATCATTATAATTTTCCTCCATAATCTATGTCCTTTCAGATTTCTGTGACTTTTTTCATGTTATTCCCTCTGCACATGACTTTACTTGGCAAAACCTTACTTCTTCAAGGTTCAACTTAGGGTGGCACCTTTAGAAAACCTTTTCTGAACTTCTGGGAAGCTCTCCATGTTTCCACAACTCCTTGTGTTTAACTTTTCCTTTACACTATCCCCATCATTTAGATATTTTGCTTAATTGTCTCCTCCAGGTAGGTCCTCTAGGAGCCATGGTAGATACTCAGTAAGGCTTATTAAATTATAGTCTACTCGGTGACAAGATTCCTTTTGAGATACATATCACATTCGGATGGTCAAAGTGGAAACTGCAGTGTTTGTTGTTCACAGCTTTTAATTGTTTGTAACAACCTGAGACCAAGATCTATCGCATTCTGGAGCTGGAACAACTCTCTTACAGATGATCTAATCCAAATTCTCCCCAACATTAGATTTAAGGTGGTAAAAGAGAAATCCAGAGCAGGGAAGTGTTTTACTGAGATCAAATAGTAAATAGAATGTCAAAGAGTTTTAACCCATGTTTGCTGACTTTCTGACCAGGATCCTTTCCACCGCTCATCCAGTGACAAATGATCTATTCCTACCTCCGCTACTTCAACCCTTTTCACCTCTTTTGGCAAGATAGAAGTGACTGCAAATCTTATATACCAGCATCCAGTGACTTGTCCTGGGAATGGCAACCCCCAACCACACTGGTTCCAGCCACTCACTCTTCATTCTGCTGGGCATTCCTGGCCTGGAAGACCAGCACACGTGGATTTCTATCCCCTTCTTTATTTCCTACCTGGTTGCTGTCCTTGGAAATAGCCTCCTTGTTTTCATTATCATCACTGAACGCAGCCTCCATGAACCCATGTACCTCTTTCTCTGCATGCTAGCTATGGCTGACCTCATCCTGTCTACTACCACTGTGCCCAAAGCCCTGGCCATATTCTGGTTCCATGCTGGGGAGATCTCCCTTGATGGCTGCGTCACTCAAATCTTCTTCATCAATGCCACCTTCATTGCTGAATCGGGGATTCTGTTGGCCATGGCATTTGACCGCTACGTGGCCATCTGTGACCCACTGCGATATACTGCAGTGCTCAGTCATGCAGTAATCATAAGGATTGGCCTGGCCGTGGTCCTGAGAAGCTTCTCTCTGATACTCCCAGATGTGTTCCTGGTGAAGAGACTGCCTTTCTGCCATAGCAATGTGCTACCACATACCTCCTGTGAGCACATGGCTGTTGCCAAGTTTGCTTGTGCTGATGTTCGTGTCAATGTCTGGTATGGCTTATCTGTTCTTCTCTGTACTGTAGTGCTAGATGCCTTGCTCATCTTGGTTTCGTATACCCTCATCCTCAATGCAGTCTTCCACCTCCCTTCCCGAAGAGCTCGGCAAAAAGCTCTGGGCACATGTGGCTCCCACCTTGGGGTCATTTCCATGTTCTATTTGCCTGGCATTTTTACTGTAATTACTCAGCGGTTTGGGCATCATGTTCCCCTCCATACTCACATTCTGCTGGCCAATATCTGCACGTTAGCCCCACCCATGCTGAATCCTATCATTTATGGGGTCAAGACCAGGCAGATTCGAGAGCATGTGGTCAGTACTTTGTCTTCACAGTGGAAACATGTTGAGTCCATGTGACTGATCAGGTGATACTTACCACTATGGGGTCTCACATTTTCTTTCCCTGTTTTGTAAGAACCTGTGAACTAAGGGTTCTACTGACTGCGAACAAATGGATTTATCATGATTTTGAAAGATAGATTGCCATGTTGTATTTATAGGGTAGTGTTTAGACAAGAGCATGAGCTTTTTTGGATATGATATCAAAAGTACAGTCAAGAAAAACAAAATAAACAAGTGGGATTACATCAAACCAAAAAGCTTCTGCACAGCAAAGAAAGCACTCAACAGAACGAATTGGCAACATATGGAATGGGAGAAAATATTTGCAAATCATGTATCAGATAAGGGTTAACATCCAAAATATATAAGAAACCCATACAACTCAATAACAAAACTCAATAGTAAAGGAACAAATAACCTGACTTAAATATGGGCAAAGGACTTGAATAAACTTTTGTTTTTTTCAGAGAAGACATACAAATGGCCAACAGATACATGAAAAAGTTCTCAACATCACTAATTATGGGAAATGCAAATCAAAGCCACAAGGAGACTTCACCTCCCACCTTTTAGCATAGCTATTGTCAAAAAAAGATAATATATGTTGATGAGGATGTGGAGAAAAGGGAACCCTTCTGCGCTGTTGGTAGGAATGTAAATTGGTACAGCTGTTAAGGAAAAGAGTGTGGAGGCTCTTCAAAAACTGAAAACTAGAACTGCCATATTATCCAGAAATTCCACTTCTGGGTATATATATGAAGGAAATGAAATCACTATCTTGAAGAGATGTCTGCACCCCCTCATGTTCATCGTAGCATTATTTACAATAGTCAAAACATGGAAACAACCTATGTGTCCACTGACAGATGAATAGATAAAAAAAAATGTGACACACACGCACACACACACTGGAATACTATTCAGTCATAAAAAGGAAAATCCTGCCATCTGCAATAACATGGATGAATCTCGAGGACATTAAGTAAAATAAGTCAGACAGAGAAAGACAAATACCATATGATCTCAACTTATACATGTAATCTAAAAATAAGCCAAACTCATAGAAACAGAACAGGTTGGTGATTGCTAGAGATGAATAGTGGGGAATGGGAGAAAAGGGTGAAGGTTGTCAAAGTGTACAACTTCCAGTTATACAATGAATCAGTTCCAAGAATGTAATGTACAACATGATGACTACAGTTACAGTATTGTATATTTGAAATTCTCTAAGAGAGTATATCTTAACAGTTCTTACCACCCACATAGAAAAATTTAACTATGTGAGGTGGTGGATGAGTTAACTAATTTTATTGTGTGGTAATCATTTTCCAACATGTGTCAAATCATTATGTTGGATACCTTAAATTTACAAAATGTTACATATAACATTCAAGATTGCTTTGGCTATTTGAGGTCTTTAGTTGTTCCATACAAATTTTAGGATTGTTTGTCATAGATCTGTGAAAAATGCTATTTTGATTGGGATTGCATCAATTATAATTGATTTAAGTGTCAATTATATCTTAATGCTGGAAGAAAAAATGTGGTACATATATACAATGGAATATTATTCAACCATAAAAAGAAGAAAAGCCTGCTATTTGTGACAAAATGGATGAACTTGGAGGACATTATACCGAGTGAAATAAGCCAGACACAGAAAAACAAAGACTGTGTGATCTATGTGGAATCTAAAAAAAGCAGAGAGTAGAATGGTGGTTTCCAGGGGTACAGGGGTCCGGGAAATAGGTGTTGGTTGAAGGTTACAAACTTTAAGTTATAAGTTCTGAGGATCTAATGTACTGTATGATGACTATAGTTAATATGTTAACATATAGTGAGAGTTGATATTAAGTGTTCTCACTATACATGTATGAAAGGTAACTATGTGAGCCAACAAATCTGTCAATTAGCTTCATTGTGGTAATCGTTTTTACAAAGTATGCATGTATATTTAAGTGTACATCTTAAGTGTATACAGTTTTTATGTCACTTATACCACAATAAAGCTGGAAAAAATTTAAATATAAATACATAGTTTCATAAAGGGATGGGCACCATAATCTCTAAATTCCTTGATTATGCCTTTATCATACGGATGTGATAGAACTGAAAATATAAAGTATAAACAGGATCTTGAGTATGCATGACATAGAGTAAGCAGTGGATAAGTTTTTGACTTCTACCTTAGCTTGTTTATCTTTAAAAATTTAGTGTAATAATTTCTGCCTCTTCTAATTCAAAAAGAAGTTATAGAATCAAAGGAGATCACAAAAGTCAACAGGCCTTATTTTCATTTTAAAGGAAAAATATTAATCATACTGGAATTGGTGCTGGTAGAATCTTCATTTCTCAAGTGAATTTTGTGTGACCTGTGAGGTATACTGATCACTTGTTAGTAATTATTGATGGAGATAGAAATTGAAATTTTATTAGCTCTACTACTTAATTCCTTTCAGTGGGGACCAAAGGGATGGTAGTATGTCATCTGTGTAAATGGACATCTCCAAGTATTGGGGTAACCTGATATGCCAAAGAATTCAGATTTTGAGAAATGAGAATATTTAGGTTTATATCATTATGATAGTTTTATCCCACCAGTATATCAATTAAAGGGACAAAATCATAATTTACATTTGTCAACTCCAAAGCAGAGACACAGAAGCACAAACATAGATTTTATAATTTACCCTTAAAAATTTTTCTCTGTAACTTTGACATGCAGAATCCAACCATTCCCCAGTAGATCCCCATTCATATAAAACTGAGCTCTCCTTTTCTCCCTTCAGTTTATCAACCAAAGCATGATTGGCTTTGTCAACTTATATTGACTTAGCTCTCTAATGTTGTAATCTTGCCTAGGATTCTGTTCTTTTATCCTTTTTTCAAAGTAACTTCCGTCCAGTGTTAAGATAGACCATTACTTATACTTACAAATAACTCTTATCAATAAACTTTAAGGCCACTGACATCTTTGTACAGTATTTAAATTTCATGAAATGAATAGCATATTTACTGAATAGCATAAGCAGAATTCCTGAGGGTAATTTAAGATTCTATTTTATTTTAAAATTTTTAATTCCAGTGTAGCTAACATACAGTGTTATATTAGTTTCAGGTGTACAATATAGTGATTCAACAGTTCCTTACATTACCTTTTAATCCCCTTCACCTATCTCATCCATTCCTCCACCCACCTCCCCTCTGGTAACCATCTTTTTGTTCTCTATAGTTAAGAGTCTGTTTTTCATTTCTCTCCCTTTTTTTTGTTTCTTAAATTCCACATTTGGATGAAATCATATGGTATTTGTTTTTCTCTGCCTGGTTTATTCCACTTAGCATTATACTCTCTAGTACTATGTTGTTGCAAATGGCAAATTTTCATTCTTTATTATGGCTGAGTAATATTCCATTATATATGTATAATAAAATACACATGTTCATATTCATATATATATACATCTTCTTATTCATTGATTTATCAATTACACTTGGGCTGCTTCCATAATTGGGCTATTGTAAATAAGCTGCAATAAATATATGGGGTTGCATATGTCCTATCAAATTAGTATTTTCATGTTCTTTGAGTGACTACCCAGTAATGCGATTACTGGATAGTAGGTTAGCTCTATTTTTAATGTTTTGAGGAATCTCCATATTGTTTTCCAAAGTGAATGCCCAGTTTGCCTTCCCACCAACAGTGCATGAGGATTCCTTTTTCTCCACATACTCACCAATACTTGTTTCTTGAGTTTTTGCTTTTAGTTATTCTCACAGGTGTGAGGTGATATCTCATTGTGGTTTTGATTTGTATTTTCCTGATGATTGGTGATGTTGAGAACCTTCTCATGTGTCTGTTGGTCATCTGTGTCCTCTTTGGAGAAATGACTGTTAATATCTTCTGCCCGTTTTTAATTAGATTTGGGTTTTTTCTTGTGTTAAGTTGTGTAAGCTTTTAATATATTTTGGATACTAATTCTTTATTGGATATGTCATTTGAAAATATCTTTTCCCGTTCAGTAGGTTGTCTTTTAGTTTTATTGGTCATTTACTTTGCTAAGTAGAGCTCTGGTTTATTTTTGCTTTTGTTTTCTTTGCCTCCAGAGGCACACCTAGAAAAAAGTTGCTACTGGTGATGTCAGTAGGTTACTGCCTGTGTTCTCGTGTAGGAATCTTATGGTTTCAGGCCACACATTTAGGTCTATTAAACCATTTTGAGCTTATTTGTGTATAGTGAAAGAAAGGAGTCTAGTTTCATTATTTTGCATGTTACTGTTCAGTTTTCCAATCATTTGTTGAAGATTCTTTTTCCCATTATATATTCATTCCTCCTTTGTCAAAGATTAATTCATCATATAATTGTGGGGTTTTTTTTTTTAGGGTTTCTATTCTAGTCCATTGATCAATGCATCTGTTTTTATGCCAGTACCATACTGTTTTAATTATTACCACTTTGTAATAGAACTTAAAGTCTGGAATTGTAATGCTTCTGATTTTGTTTTTCAAGATTGCTTTGGCTATTTGAGATCTTTAGTTGTTCCATACAAATTTTAGGATTGTTTGTCCTAGTTCTGTGAAAAATGTTATTTTGATTGGGATTGCATTAAATATGTAGATTGTTTTGGGTAGTATAGATATTTGAATAATATTTGTTCTTCTAACCCATGAGCATGGAGTGTCTATTTCTTTGCATTGTCTTGAATTTCTTTCATCAATTTTTTATACTTTTCAGAGTACAGATCTTTCACCTCTTTGGTTATGTTTATTCCTACGTATCTTATTGTTTTTGGTGCAATTGTAAATGGAATTATTTTCTTAATTTCTCTTTCTGCTGTTTCATTGTTGGTGTACAGAGATGCAACTGATTTCCATATGTTGATTTTGTATGTTGAAACCTTATTGAATTCATTTATCAGTTCTAGTAGGTTTGTTTGTTTTTTGGTGGAGTCTTTAGGGTTTTCTATATATATTATCATGTCATCTGCAATAGTGAAAGTTTTACTTCTTCCTTATCAATTTGGATGCCTTTTTGTTGTATGATTGCCGTGGCTACGACTTCTAGTACTATGTTGAATAAAAGTGGTCAGAGTGAACATCCTTGTTTTGTTCCTGACCTTAGGGTAAAATCTCTCACTTTTTCCCCATGAAAGATGATGTTAGCTGTGGCTTTTTATATAAGAGATATGTTCCCTGTAAACTTATTTCATTGCTTCTCGGCCTTTTGGCTAAGATCAAGTGTAAACTTATTTCATTGAATGTTTTTTATCATGAATGGATGTTGTACCTTGTCAGCTGCTTTTTCAGCATCTATCGAAATGTTCATATGGTTTTAATCCTTTTGTTGATGTGATGTATCCTGTCAATGTACAAATACTGCAGCACCCTTGCATCCATCCAGAGAATAAATCTAACTTGATTGTGCTGAATGCTTTTTAATTATGTATTGTTGGATTCAGTTTGGTAATATTTTGTTGAGGATTTTTGAACTTATGCTGATCAGGGATACTGGCCTGTAGTTCTCTTTTTTCGTGATACTTTTATCTGGTTTTGACATCAGGGTAATGCTGGCCTCATAGAATGAATTTGGAAGTTTTCCTTCCTCTTCTATTATTATTATTACTATTATTAATTAATTAATTTATTTTTTGGAAACATTTGAGAAGAATAGATATTGACTCTTTAAGTATTTGGTAGAATTTACCTGTGAAGCCATCTGGACCTGTACTTTTGTTTGTTGAGGTTTTTTTTTGATTACTGATTCATTTTCCTTGCTGGTAATCAGTACGTTCAGATTTTGTGTTTCTTCCTGCTTTATTTTGGTAGATTATATGTTTCTAGTTATTTATTCCTTTCTTCCAGGTTGACCTGTTTGTTGGCATATACTTTTTCATAATATTCGTTTTTAATCCTTTGTGTTTTTCTGGTGTTGGTTGTTTTTTCTTGTTGTTTTACTTGTGATTTTGTTTATTTGAGTCCTCTTTTTTTTGTTGTTGTTGATATTTTAAAGAACAAAGCTTCTGGTTTCATTGATCTGTTCTATTTTGTTTGTTTATATATTCTTTTTTATTTCCTTCCTTCTACTGGTTTTGTTGTTGTTTTTCTAGCTCCTTTAGGTGTAAGGTTAGGTTGATTATTTGAGATTTTTCTTGCTTCTTGAGATGGGCCTTTATTGCTATTAGCTTCCCTCTTGGAACTTTTGCTGAATCTCAAATGATTTGGACTGTTGTGTTTTTATTTTCATTTCTCTTCATGTAGTTTTTGATTTCTTCTTTGATTTCTTGGTTGACCCATTCATTGTTTAGTAGCATGTTATTTAACCTCCATGTATTTGTGTACTTTCCAATTTTTTTTTATTATGGTTGATTTCTAGTTTCATAGTGTTGTGGTAAAAATAGTTTGTAGGACTTTGATATTCTGCATTTGTTGAGATTTGTTTTGTGACCGAATATGTGATCTATTCTGGAGAATGTTCCAGATGCACTTGAAAAGAATGTGTATTCTGCTGTTTTAGAATAGAATGTTCTGAATATATCTGTTCAATCCATCTGGTCTACTATGTTATTCAAAGCCATTGTTTCTTGTTGATTTTGTTTGGTGATATGTCCCTTGAAAATAGATAGGATGTTAAATTCCCCAACTATTACTGTATTATTATTGATTAGTTCCTTTGTTAATAACCATTTCAAGTGTTTGGGTGCTTCCATGGTGGGTGCATAAATATTTACAATTGTTATATGTTCTTGTTGTATTGTCCCATTTATGATTATATGATATTCTTTGTCTCTTGTATTAAAGTATATTTTGTCCAAATCTATATTAAAATCTTTGTTTTAAAGTCTAGTTTTGTCCAAATATTGCTACCTTAGCTTTCTTTTCATATCTGTTTGTATGATAAATGTTTCTCCATCCCCTCAATTTCAATTTGCATGTGTCTTTAGGTCTGAAATGAGTCTCTTGTAGGTATTATATAGGTGGGTCTTATTTTTTATCCACTCTGTTACCCTATGTCTTTTGATTAGAACGTTTAGTTCATTTACAATCAAACTAATTAATAGGTATGTATTTATTGCCATTTTTTTAAACTTGATTTGTGGTTGTTTTTGTAGCTCTTCTCTTGCTCTCTTCTCTCATGGTTTGCTGGCTTTCTTTAGTGACATACAAAAAAATATATAAAGGAATCCAAGTATATTTATTACTAGTTTTTGATTTGTATATATAACATTTGCATATAGCAGTGTTTATCAAGTTGATGGTTGCTTAATATTGGACTCATTCTTTACTCCTCTCCCTCATGTTTTAGGTATATGGTGTCAAACATCTTGTTATTTTGTGAGTCTCTTGACTGTTTTTTATAGATATACTCATTTTTACTGCTTTTGTGCTTCTTACTTTTCTGGCTTTTGCTTATGGTCTTTCCTTTTCACTTAAAGAGTCCCCTTTAACATTTCTTAGACGGCTAGTTTAGTGGTCATGAACACCTCTATCATTTGTTTGGGCAACTCTTTCTCCTTCTATTCTGAATGATGGCCTTCCTGGATAGAATATTCTTGGCTGCAGATATTTTCCTTTCAGCACTTCGAATTTGTCATTCCACTCATTTCT
This sequence comes from Paguma larvata, assembly GCA_030068075.1. Lineage (NCBI taxonomy): Eukaryota > Metazoa > Chordata > Mammalia > Carnivora > Viverridae > Paguma > Paguma larvata. The sequence goes on from CM057831.1 coordinate 57,853,391, forward strand.
GGCCCACAAAGTTTCTGCTGAAAAATCTACAGAAAGCCTTATGGGTTTTTCTCTTGTATGTAACTGTCTCCTTTTATCTTGACTGCTTTTAAAATTCTCTCCTTATCATTACTTTTTGCCATTTTAATTACTATGTGTCCTCATGTGAAGCTCCTTGGGTTGATTAATTTTTTTAACATTTATTTATTTTTGAGAGACAGAGCGTGAGTGGGGAAGGGGCAGAGAGAGAGGGAGACACAGAATCTGAAGTAGGCTCCAGGCTCTGAGCTGTCAGCACAGAGCCCAACGTGGGGCTCAAACTCACGAACCCTGAGATCATGACCTGAGCTGAAGTCAGCCACCCAACTGACTGAGCCACCCAGGCGCCTCTTGGGTTGATTTTTTTTTGGGAATCTCTGTTCCTTCTAAATATGGATTGGTTTCTTTCTCCAGATTAGGGACATTTTCAGCTATTAGTTCTTCAAATAAATTTTCTGCCCTCATCTCTTTGCTGCTGCTTCTTCTGGGATTCCTATAATGCAAATGTTATTACACTTGATGGAGTCACTGAGTTCCCTAAGTCTATTCTCATTTTGCATTTTAATTTTTTCCCTCTCATCTGCTCAGCTTGATTACTTTTCATTACTCTGTCCTCTAGGTCACTAATTCATTCTTCTGCTTTCTGTAGCCTGCTATTTATTCTATCTAGTGTATTTTTAATTTTTTTCTTTTCTGATTGGTTCTTCATCTCACTATTAAGGGTATCCTTAGTGTTCCCATTCTTTTTTCAAGTCCAGGATCTCTAAATTCTCTATTGGGCATATTGTATCTATTTTGTTCAGGTCTCTTTCTGTGGTTTTGTCCTGTTCTTCTATTTGGGACATATTCCTCTGTGTCTTCATTTTGTCTTACTGTGTGTTAGGATAGTCAGCTACATCTCCTGCTTTTGAAAGTAATGGCTCTATGAAGGAGAGGTCCTGTAGTGCCCTGTGGTGCTGTGTCCCCTGTTGACCAGAATCTGGCAATTCATAAGTATCACCTATGTGTGTGCATATGCCCTGCTGTTGTGTCTTAGCTGCTTTTTCCTTTAGTCCAGTTGTCTGCAGTAGTTTTCTTTGCCTGTTGTGGGGAGTGTTTGGTCTCTGTGGTGTTACTAGACCAGCTTGGAGCCTCCTTCATCTTGAGTTTAGTCAGACCATACATTTGGCGGAGATGCCATAGCACCAAAGTGCAGGGCACTTTTTCTGTGTTGTCCCTGAGAAATTTTTGTTGGTGGACACGGTCTGCGGTCAGATCAGATGTCTTTCCTCAGTCCACTGCTAGGGAACCCTTCTGACTGAAGTATGTGGTTGTCTTCCCCTCAACCCAGGGAGGGAATCACTTTGGAGTCATATTGTCAGGCTTGTGGCCCCAGTTTGAGTGGACTCTGGCAAAGAGCATATTGGAGGAGGTGGAGTGCGGTGTGCCTGCCAGCAAGAGGGGACCTGCTGCCACCTCTGAGATCAGGCTGGCCAAGGCGGGGCATGGTTTAACAGGATGCACCGTGGTCTGCTTGTGAAATGAGACCTGATGCCACTACAGCTGCTGGTACGAGGTCAGTAGGAGCAGATCTGCAAAGCAGGTGGGTGGAAGAAGCAATTTTAACAAGGTGTGTGCTTGTTTTCCTCAGGAGGGAGCCTGTTGCAGCTGCCTCCAGGACCAAGGCTCCACAAAGTGCAGGGCTGGGGGATGCAGTGTTGGCAAGGTTTGCATTGGTCTTCTGGGGGAGGGGACAGCAGCAGTGAGACTGAGGCAAGCATGACTGGAAAGGGCACTGATCTGTGGGTGGGCCTTGGTATAAGCAAGTTTGTGAGTGCTGGCATCATGTTTCTTGTAGATGGCCACATTTATTCTGGGCATATGTGGGAGGGAGATGGTCTCTGGTAGATGGTGCCTCCTGGGTAAGTCCCGCAGCAAAATCTACCCCTCTGGTACAGGCTCTGAGATGAGTAACTCTTGCTTCCATAGGCCCCAGGCATTTTTCAAACTGCTGCTTCTATGCTGTATTTTCTATGCTGTGTTTGTCCCGCTGTCTCTTTAAAGTGAGCACTCAACTTCCTATTGTCCTCTCCCAACGCTAAGCCAGATGATTTTTAAAATTCCACTGGTTGTAAGAACTTATGAAATTCAACTCCTCTAGTTTTCAAAGCTAAAGGTTATGGGGATTGGTTTTCCCTGTGCAGGCTCCCTCCCTCCTGTGGAGGGCCGGCTTTCAATCTGTTTAGCTCCCGCCTGCATCGCCACCCTTCCTACCCTCTTCCATGTGTCCTCTTCTCTGCCTTGAGTTGTGGAGTTTTTTCCGCCAGGCTTCGGGTCATTTTTCTGGGTTATTTATGCTGATGTGGGTGTTATCTAGCTGTATCCATGGGATGAGGGGAGCTTGGGGTCTTCCTACTCCATCATCTTTCCAGCCTCTCCCTGAGATTCTGTTTTAGACAATCAGGTTGCTGGAAGAATAGTGATTCTCTCACAGCCTACTACTGCTTGGGTGTAGCACTTCATCGTTCCAACGTTAAGAGCTTAAATTCAAGAAAGCGTTTTCTGTCACCAGGTGATGCCATTACCTCAGTCTTGGCCTTCACATCAATCAGGTTCAACCAAAGAAGCAGAACTAGTAGGAAACATGCAGAGCCTTATTGCAAGGAATTCACTTATACAATTGTGGGGGACTGGCAAGGCAGGACCTAAACCTGGAAGGCAGGCTAGAACACTGGCATGAGCTGAAGCTGCTGTTCATAGATGGATTATCTTCTTCAGGCAAGCTTCAGCTCTGATTTTAAGGTCTTTCACTCGTTCGGATTTAGGCCCACCCAATTTATCCAGGACAATCCCCCCTTAAAGTCAAATGATTATGAACTTTAATATCTACAAAACACTTTCACAGCAACATCTAGATTTGTGATTGAAAAACTGATGGCGTACAGCCTAGCCAAGTTGACATATCAAAAAACCATTACCCCTTCCATTTAGATTGATGTGCCCTTTAACCAACTCCATTATCAACAAGTTGTGGTTGGGAGAGCATGGCAGGGAGCGGGGAGGACAGTAGGCTGGATATGTAACAGGGAAGGCTAAGGCCTGTATCATTCAGCTTTTATTTTTAAAGTATGGCTGTTTCCCTCTAGGTGGTGTGGAGCCACCATAGATTAGACTGAGGCCCCATGACCATAGGAAGCCCCTTTGCAAACTCTGCAAAGGTAAATAGAGATCTGACCAAAGGCCTAGTGATGGAAGGGAGAAAATGAGACTTGAGTCACAAAGAAGGCAGAAACATGTTTTGGTTGATGCAGGTGATTCAGGCCAAGTAGTTTCGTAGAGGGAATCATAGAGCAGTCTCAGCAGGAGTGCTGATGGGGAAGGTCATTCGACATAAATTTCCAGTGCACTCCCTGCCGAAGTCTGCTTGCTGGTGTCCTGACCCCTCTGCCGAGACAAAGTGGTTCCGCGTTCATGGGGAGATGAGGCAGGGTGAGTGGCTGAGAAGGGCACTGACAGAGGGGGTGGTGTCCAGAGAGGGCCACCAGTGGTCAGTGGATCCCTACCAACCCATCCTCAATGGACGGAGAACAAGAGGGGCTGAATTTGTTCCTTCATCATTAAAACCCGTACTGAAGAAGGGCCGCAGAGGTCCAGCAAAGGCACATTCGGAGAAGGTGTAGATGAGGGAGCCGTGGTCAGTGATGTTGTAGAAGGAGACAGTGCTGGCCTCATAGTCAACGAAGATTCCAACTTGACATGGAGGCACCTCAAGGTGAAGGGGAGTCTGGGGGCTGGTGCCAGCCTCATATTTTTGTTTGTTCCACAGCCAAATTGTCCAGAAGCCATTCTTGGGGCTGAGCAAAAAATGCCCTTTCCTCCGCACAGAGTCTCTACAAACACCCAGGTCCCAGGCCTCCTTTCCTGTCACATCTACCTCCCAGTAAACCTTTCCAGAGTCAAAGATTTGGGCACCCAGGACCATGGGATAAGTGTCAAACCTGCCCTCATTTTCAGGCACTTCCTGCCGGCTGTCTCCGAGTCTCACTTGTCTCCGATCCTCGGACAGGATGAGCCATGGATTGGCTGTGTATGGATCCAGAGTGATGTGTACTGCAGAAAGGGGACCATAGTTAGGCTGGGAGAGTGTGGGGCATCAGGAACCTGGTGTCTGTGGCAGGGGATGAGGCTGAGGGGGTGGGAATCAGGAGCTATCTGTGAGTCTCAATGTGGGAGGAAATGACCCCCAGCCAGGCCTGCCCTTTGAAGGAACCACCTTCCCTACCTGTCCCAGCCTCACCTACCCTGACCCTGGGACTCTGCACCCTTGTCACTCCCTTCTGTTCCCCAGTCCCACTCTCCTGATAGTCTTCTCACCTCCACATGTCCTCAGCATCCTCTTTAGCCCTGGCACGAGGCACACACTCTTCAGGTCTGGAGGGGTGATGATGTCCAGCTCCTTCAGGTTCCAACACTCACTCCTGGGGCAAACAGAGTTACAGACCCTGTTTCCACCTCCCACTTCACCCTCCTAAACCCTGACACTCTAACCTCCCTTGTGGGTAATTTAATTCAATGTAAATTCACAAAACCTCCTGTGTTGGGATCCCTGAGGGTGGGTGTGGGAGGCAAAAGGAGGTAGGATTTAGTTACTTTCTAGGCCTTACTGGTTACATAGGCCCCTGCAGCTATGGATAGTCTGTATCTTCTAAGCCTGAGGTCAGCAGGCACTCACTATTTTACACTGTGTCAGTTTACCATAAGGCAACTCACAACGGAGATATCCATTAATTAGCTTCACAACAGATAATATTTTACAGAGGTTTAGGTCTTGGGGAAGGGGGAAAACAGTGCATGTTTTTCTAACTCAAAAACCTTTTCCACAGGTATATATGCTTCCTGTCACCCCTCTTTTTTCTAATGTTTATTTTCGAAAAAGTGAGAGACAGTGGGGGGAGGGGCAGAGAGAGGGAGACACAGAATCTGAAGCAGCCTCCAGGCTCTGAGCTGTGAGCACAGAGTCCGATGTGGGGCTCGAACCCACGAACCATGGGATGCTTAACCAACTGAGCCACCCAGACCCCCCCACCCCCCCACCGTCCCCTCCTCTTACAAAGAAAACCTCTCCTTACCTCCCCAGGACACTTTTCACCTCCTGAGGAGAAAAGAGAGTGTGTAAATTCAGGAATCACTGGTTTACCACTGAGACCTCAGTTCTGTGGGTTAGGGGATGCCCCCAAGGCCCACAGGACACTGCTTTACCTCATTTTTCTGGGGCCAATGCCTGAAAGACATTTCTGACCAGCTTGAAGCACAAGGGATGTGGATGCTTGTGGGGTAACCAGGGTAACCACCATGGGTGTGACCTACAGCTATGGGAAGGATGATCAGTTTCAGGACTCTGATTCAAAGGACAAATTAGAAAGCCTCGGTTCTTGGAAGGAGAGTGGAAAGGAACAAGTAGCCCAGCCTAGCTGAGTCCCAGAGACAGTCACAGGGCAAGAATGGCCAAGTCAGGATGCACAGGAATTGCTCTGTCTCATTGGCAGGCTTGTGTTTTGGGGAAGGAAGGGCTCTGTCCTCTGTGGAGTTAATACCGCTTTCTCATATGCATGTGAAATTGAATCACTTGAGAATATGCTGTTGCAGGGTTTGGGAACCCTTACCCAGGAATTGGCACACTCCTAGGCCCAGTCAAAAGTGCATTAGAAGGCATGGCTCAGTATTGGGCAGAAGTAAGATTTAGACAATGAGAAAAGGGCCTGCCAAGTCAAGCCAATCCAGGCAGTCTTTTTACACAACCAAACCCAACCAAACCAAAATGGCTTCATGACCATATCTGACAGAATTGACAAGTTTGGTAAGGGAAAAACTGTAGAAGGTCGCTGTGGAGCGAATTGGTGGCAGGGCTGAGGCTGGGCCACTGTCTCTTAATTTCCAGGGCACTGTTTTTAGTTACATTTATGAAAACTTTCTTACGGTCAAATGCTCACGTAAAAGCTTTTGTGGTTTCTCTCCTTTAATCTTCACAAAAATCCTTTGAGATATGTAACTTTAGGATATCCATTTAACATAGGAGAAACCTGGTACTCCGAGAGGTTAAGGAACTTTCTCAAGGTCGTGAACCTGGAAGCTGTCAGAGCACCTTCTGGGGATGGCTAGTTCTTTGAATTGCCGCATGGAATATTTCCTCCTAACTCTGCACCTTTCCATGCCTTGAATGCAAATCACTCATGGGTCTGAATTCCAGTTTGTTTAGGAATATTCCAGGGACCAGGTTTAGCCTTTCTTCAGTTATTCTTTGAACTTCAGGGAGGAGGAAGGCTCACCTGTAGCAGCTCCAGCGCTGAGCCTCTGTTCCTCTTCTCTAGCTCCATGATCAGCTCCTGCAGGGCCTGGCTCTTCTGCACCAGCGTGGCCTCCCTCTCACCCAGGATTCTAAGGTGTTCCCTCTCCTCTATCTCTAGCTTCTGTAGCTGTCGCTGTTCCTCTGCAGCCAGAAAGTTCTGCTGCTGCACAAACTCTGTGTGAATCCTCAGTTTGTGTGTCTCAACCTGATTCTTTGGTGTAAATGGAAAAAGAGAGAAAGTTTTTATCAAAATCTCCTAAGATTCCAGAATGAAGGTACTCATACCCGTTTCTATTCCCTGTAGACTCACTACTCTGGGTCTGAGAACACATACACACACACACACACACACACACACACACACACAATTTTGCTGGGGAGGTAAGTGGGTGAGGCTTCTGGGCTAAGAGGGAAATGGGATTATTGAGGGGGGCACACTGTAGCTGTCCTACAGTCACATACATAAGGTAGCAGACTTTCAAAAGCATTCAGTACCCAAATGTGCCCCCTCTGTCTTCCTATCTCAGGGAGTTCCTGAGAGAGTAACATCCATCCCTACCCTCAACAACCTCACAAAGACGGGCTCACAACACTGTTCTGAAATCCTGAGGAAAGGGAGTCTTTGGGATAATCTCTGCTTGTTCTTTCCTGCTAGTGACTGGAAGGTCACCCAATGACACAGGATGACTTCTTTTGCCACCACAGCTTCACTCATCCTTCTCGGATCCCAAATCTTCCTTTTCTGGGCTCTACTGGGCACGAGTTCCCTCCACCCCTCCAATCCCTGACCTACACCTGTAACTTGGAGGTGGGGTGAACAAGATTTAGGTCTCCATTCTACTTTGGACCAGCGATCTGGATGTGGTTAAGCAACCACCTGGTCAGACTGGGTTTTCTACATCTGGTCTTGGTCATTCCCTTAAACCTGTTCCTCACATCCTTCGTCATTTCCTGACAGGCCTAGCCATCGGGTATCTCTTCTGGGAGACCTCTGTCCCAGACACTGAGGCAGTGATGCTGTCATCTCCTAAGACTGGGTTCAGGGATGAGAAGCTTTAGTGTATGGCTTGTTTCCCTCAGCACCTTTTCCTATGACTCTTGATTTTTCTATCTGAGTGGGAGCTCTCTCCTTTTTATTGCCCTCTGTCAGGAGGCCTAGAGGGCATCTGGTTCTTGGAGAGTGAGATATACTGACTGTCCCTCTTTAGATGGGCATAGCTATGGCTGGGCTTGAGTCTGGGACCTTGGACTCTACTCCGGCTTCTGATCTGCAATTCCTTTTAGGACATGATTCTTGCCTTCCAGGCTGCTCTCTTCATTGCAATATCCACTTCCAACTCCTCAGCCAACTGTTTTCCTTTTCTCAGTTTCCCTAATGCCACCTGGAGCTTCTCCTGTAGAGAAAGATAGGTTAGTGCCTAACCAGACCAAGAAGTGGGGTGGGGTGGCAGAAGGAAGGAGAAGACCATGCTGGTCTTTGAAAATCCTGAGCGCAAAGAAGGAAGAAGACTACAGTCTGACTGGGGTGGAAATTCCATTAGACTTTGGAAAAAGCCTAATGTTTCTTAGAGAACAGAGCTACAGTGTTGGTGGGGGGCATGCTCATTCCTAATTAACCAGGAGACAAGGAAATGTGATTCTTGTAGCATTTCCTCAAGTATATTCCTCACTCCTGGGGAATGAGAAAATTGTACTGAGCTTGCAGCTCTTGGCTTAAGTTAGACACGGAAGGTGGGAGGCACCCTTCCTTTCCCCAACCCTCGACGTCACAGGAGACTCTGCCTCTGGGGCTCTGGGGAAAAAACACCCACCAGGGATGCCTCTCCCTCTCATGCTCTCGCCTCTGTGCTGATTTGTCTCACCTTGTACTCCTGAGCAGCCTCATCAATAGGCACCATGCGGTGGTTCTGGTGGTGCCGGGACTTGGAACACACCCAGCAAAGGATCTTCCCGTCTTCCTCACAGAACAGGTGCAGTTTCTCCCCATGCTTCTCGCACCGCTCCCCCTGCGTGCCCTCCTCGGCATTCTGGTCAATTTGTTTAAGGTTTTCCACGATATTGGCCAGCGACCAAATGGGCCGTAAATTCTGGAGCAAGAAGACGTGCTGACACTCAGGACAGAGACCGCCCCCATCTTTCGCGACCTGAGAGATGCAGATGTGGCAGAAGGTGTGGCCACATTCAATGCTCACAGGCTTCACCACGGGGTCCAGGCAGATGGCGCACAGGAGGATCTCCCGCACCTGGGTCAGGGCCGCTGCTGAGGCCATTGGGGTAAAGTTCCTCTTCAGCAAGCCCTGCGGGAGCCTAGTGGGGAGAGGAGAAAGGAAAAGAGAAGATGAGAAGGGTGGTGTGAGAAGGAAACCCTGAGGAAGACTGAAGTGGACAGTGGGAAAGCAAGATCAGAACTTTAACTTGAGCAACAAGAGCTTCTCCTCCCTAGAAGAAGCTGGGGGGGGGGGCGGACGGAGTCTCCCAAAGAGACCAAGGATGTTTTTTTTTTTGTGTGTGTGAACTTCAGAAATAAAGTTGTGTGCAACTATCTTCGTCAGGTCCATCGCTGCTTAAACCCGCTGTCCCCAGGCTTTTCCTGTCCATCTCCTCCCGCGTTGGGCACCTGTGCACTGCTGAGAAGCTCATGGTGACAGGAGCGGCCTTTGACCACGCCCTCTCCACGCACTAGAGGAGGTGCGGCGAGCTTTGCCTACGTCGTCAAGAGTCTGCCTAGTGACGGCAGGAGTTATACAGATGTTATAGGACTGCATACGTAAGGATATGTTCGCAACTGTAAATATGTAGTATGTATACACGTATGTGCATATATGTGTATGCGTGTGTCCACACACACGTGGTAGACACTTCCTGGGCTCTCCTCTGTGCTTCCGGAAGCCGTGGGACCTGTGCTCATCGCGCCTGGGGCACAGACCCAGACCTATCCACCATCCGCCCCTCTCACTCCCAGAGGGGAACCGTTGACAGGAGTGTCTCAGGGATCGCGGACCCACCCACACTGGGCCGCCCTAGACCACGCTCCGGGCTAGGTTGCTGCCATGTTCTCCCTGCTCAGGCAGCAGCAGCAGCAGGGTGGCCCTCGCCCCTCCCCCTTGCCGGTGGCTTGGAAGTCACGTACACAGCCAGGCCCCCTCCCAGGCAGGCTTTCAGCCCAGGAGGAACTGCTGGGCCTGGGCTGAGCGAGCCCCACTGCGGAGACGGAAAAGGGAGAACTGGGACTCCAGGCTCTAGGGGGGAGATCGGGATGGAAGGGGCCCTTCAGATCTGGGGCAATGGAGAGATGTCCCCCCGCCAGGGCCGGGGCGCTTGGGTTTGGGCAAGCCACTCACCTTTTCAAGGAACTCAGCAGCTGGCTGCAAGTACTCTGTTTCACTTTCGATTTTCCTTCCGACGCACGTCGGAAAGGAAGGCTGGCGGAGGGCAGGGAGTGGGAGGAGCTCGGGCGGAGAGGCTGCTGCGCGGGGCGGAGCCAAGGGGCCGCGGAGAAGGAAGTTCAGACGCCCCGGGCGGACACTAAGCGAAAGCTCCGCAGCGTTTCGGCCTTGCTGCGCGCTCCCTCCCAGGTCCTCAGTATCTAATGAGATCTCAGCACCTACTAGATGGAGGAGTCATGCTGCCTTTGACACTCGTCACCGTCACTCCACAGCCACAAGCTCTGCCCACGTGTGGGAGCTGCTCATAAGGAGGTTTGGGGGGGCGACAAGAGTGCCTGGAGCTCTCCGTTCAGGGCCACCCTTGGCTTCCTTCATTCAGAAACAGGTCCTTTTCAGGGGAGTGTTGATCTTTTAACCTCAGGGGGTGAGGGATTTATACCGCATGACCTGAAGGCAGGTATCACACCAGTGAGTGGTAAGAGAGGAACTGACATTTATTGAGCACCAACTGTGTACTTGTCACTGAGCTAGGGATTTTCACAGGTTATATTTTAAATTGTAGTAAAATATACGTAACAAAATTTACCATCATAACCGTTTTTAAGTATGTAGTTCAGTGGCATTAAATACAGTCTCTTCATTGTGTGACCATCAGCACCATCCATAGAACTTTTTTCACCTTGCCAAATGGAAATTCTTACCTTGCCAAATGGCTGTTAAACAATAATTCCCCATTATCCCCTCCTCTCAGCACCTGGAAGCCACCATTCAATTTTCATCTTTATAAGTTTGACTTCTTTAGGTGCCCCAATAGAAGCAGAATCCTATAGTATTTGTCCTTTTGTGACTGGTTTATTTTGCTTAACATAATATCCTCAAGGTTCATTCATGTTGTAGCATGTGACAGGCTTTCTTTCCTTTTACAGGCTGAATAATATTCTCAAGTCTGTATGTGCGTTTTGTTTCCCAGTCATCTGTCAATGGACATTTGGGTGGCTTCTACCTTTGGACTATTGTGAGTACTGTTGCTGTGTCAGGTTATATTATATAAGCCACATAACAATATAGTGATTTAGTAGTTATTAAACTCTTATTACAGGAGAGGACACTGAGGCTGAATGGAGTGAAGCAACTTGCTTGAAGTGACAAAGTAGGTAGATGAGAATTAAAATGTCCAGGGAAGAACTTCTATTTTACTGATGGCCCAGAGATGACAGGCTGCCCTGTCACCTCAAGCAGAGGCTCTAGGGGCAGCTGGTAGTGATGTGGTCGTAAGCTGTAGAAGAGGAAGGAAGAAAAGAGGAAGAAGGGTGAGGAGACTAAGATTCTCAATTCCTTCTAACTCAGACTTTTTTTTTTTGGTCCCTGTATAACTTAAGGTTAAAAACATCAGTTGAACTTTGTTTTGTATAGATTTAGGAAACCTAATACTTCATGTCTGTTTGAAATTTCTAGTTCCGTTTTTATGAGAATTTGCTTAGTGGAAGGTTATCAAATGACATCTAATATCCAAATTGTATCATTGTAATGATTTGATTCCAGAAACAAAGTAGCAAAATAGAAACAAAAAGAAAGGAGAAAAGGAAGAAAATAAAGAAAAAAAGAAAGAAAAAGAAAAGAAAGCAAAGAAAGAAGAAGAGACCCATATGTGAATTAGCAGACAGTCAGCAAACGGCTGCTTCCCATCACTGCCCTCACCCGCTCCTCTAGGCCCCGAGCACGCTGCTGTGGGGCGGGGTGCAAAAGAGCATAGATGTCATGAGAGCGCCAGCACGGATTCAGTGCTAACCCTGCTGTTTACCAGCCCTGTGCCATCCCTCTGAGCTACAATTTATGTATCTAATAACGATATTAATATACATACCACAGGGTTGCTTGGTACATGTTCAGTAATATACACACAGATTAACATATAGATGCTGCAACAGTCCCCAACTTGGTATCGGCTAGATGACCAAAATTGCCACTCATTCCAAATTCCCCTCACTCACTGTCAGAATGTTAGTACTTCAGTGTTCTTTTCCTGAGGAGGAATCCAAAGGACTCCTGAAGGGTCAGTATCCTTAATGTTCCTGTCTTTAATGCACTGGCCATTGTTATCAGGCAATCATAACTAGGAATCTTTCCATTGTATATTTTGGGTTTTAGGCAAAGTCCTCCTTGCCCCATTATGTACCAGCAATTTAAATTCTCTTTGGTAATAAGTCACTCCTGTCAGTATAGAAACCCCATCTTCTGCCTATTTCACCAGTGGCTGAAGAAGCCCCATAGAGCCAGGGGATAGTTGCAAATTCCAGTTTATTAGAACCAAGTTTGCTTACCCTGATAGGTCTTCTCTTTGCTTCCCCCCCACCCCGCCCCCCTTTTTTTTTTTTTTTTGCTACATCTTCTAAAACAGGGCTGAGTCCTATGTTGGAGGAGGGAAAGAAAATGTTCTATAATGAGTTACTTGTTTGAAGGTAACAAGGGCCACTTACACCTCCCTACCTTGATTCTCTGAAGTGTGTGTATATAGTGGATATGAAAAAAAATGCCACTATATTGATTTTAATCATGTACGAGAACTTATAGGACAACCTTCCTATCTCATTGGGTGGGGTTTCCAAACTGGTGTCCCACCTGAGCCTTCAGCAGAGCATCTCACAGCTTTATCGGGCCAGCTTTTTTTGGCCGATGGTGTGTATTATAAGACCAATGCATTCCATTGGGCAAGTCCAGTAACAGAATTCTCTGATCACAAAATCAGCTCCTTCGTTGCCAGTGATGCTTTTGGGATATCCAGATGGTGTAAATCTAAAAACGGTGGTGTTGGCAGAAGCACTGTAGGAGAGAAAATGAATCTGTCTTTGGAATATTACCACCTATTTTGTGAGGACAATACAAATTGGTTTAATACAACTAATGTGCCACTGGAACACTGTCTAGACTCTCCTTGAAATAGTGAAAAATCAGGCTCAGAGTTTTCCTTTATGTATCCATAGCAGCAGGGATAGAGGCTCTGCCTGAGCATGGGTTTCTCCTCACTAAGGTTTCTCTGTTTACGGCTACTAATACAGACATTTGTACAGGAGCCCATTGAACGGCAACAGGTGCCTGGGGCAGAGATCGATCAATATCCATAGAACGGGTCTTCTTGTTTACCTATTACTAATTGAAATTGATGCATTTAGAGTCTAGGTACCTGGGACAGGGTACTTAGTTTACTAATAAGGGGTTTAAGCCCTGTTTGATTCCATTTACAATGATCTTAACTAATGTAATGAAGCTTTTTATTTCCCAATCTTAAGGCCCACACAAACACCGTCTTTATATAAAGACTTCTTTATTTTTCTCTTGTCTACTGAGTCCATTTTAGGTTTTGCACATGCTTTACTCTCTTTCAGAGGCATAGTCTACTAAAGAATAGGACTGGTGCCTGATTAATCTCTAGGTAAAGCACAGTGAATAAAGGAACTTAAATCTTGTGAACCATTTCGAAGACGGTTAATGGATAATGTAGATTTTAGAATGAATACAACAGGGAGCAATCTCATGAGCAGATGGAATTGGTCTCAGGCTTCATCCATCCAGCTCCATTTATTATTTTCCCTCCAATCTCAGATTTGAGAGACAACCTGGCATTGGCCATATTTGTTAGTTTTAAGGCAAATAATGCATCTCAGAATGCAATACCAGAAAAGCTAAAGAAATGATTTCATCACAGATGTCAGCATTTTAACACAGTTCAGAATCCATTAAAAATGAGCTCTACCTTTTAGAGCCCGGAGCATGAGAAGAACCTGAAAAATGTCTAAAATTTCAATGAATGAAACAAGGGGTGTGATAGAAATGGGAAAGCCTTATGGGGTGCAGCCCATTGAGGACAGAGTTTGGTGTCCTAACTGGGAGACCCACCAGGAAACCTCAGGAACTGCTAATGACCTTGAGGAGACAGAACCCTGAAATGTCCCATTCTCGAATCTGCAGGACATATTGAGACCTGGGTGGAATAAAGAGGACTCAGCACATCCTGTGGGGTAGCCTGGCACCCCTACAGTGTCCTGCTCTCCAGGGTGGATAGAAAGGAGCGGGGTGGCCGAAGTTAGGGGAGTTAAAAGCTCTGACCTTCTAACAAGATTACTGTCTGATATTTTTCAAGGCTCTCAAGGTAATGAAAACCAAGGAAAAACTGAGAAACTGTCACAGACCAGGCAGGATTAAGGAGACATGATGACTAGTTGCAGTGTGGCTCCCTACACTGGCTCCAGGACCAAAAAAGTAGATCCGAATGGAAAAATGGTCAAGATCTAACCAAAATCTAGACTTTAGTTAGTAGTAATGTATCATTACTAATTCCTTATTTTTGATAAATATATCATGTTCATGTAATTGTTAACACTAAGGAAACTAGGGGAGGGAAATATAGCAACTATACTATCTTTGTAACTTTTCTGTAAATCTAAATGTATCCCCAAATAAAAAGTTTACTTAACCTCCCACTCCTCCAAAGAAACCTCTGACTCTGAGTGGTGGGGGAAATGTGACCTTGGGATGGGCAATGTAGGGGCATCGAGACATCACTGAAGCCTGTTCATAATTTCCTATTGGAAAGGAAAGGGAGTAGGTATGGGACTTGTATGACGTGTCAAGTCCTTTTCTGAGCGCCTTCATACTCTAGCATAATTCTAACAATCTTATGAAATGACCATTTTCCCAGTTTACAAGTGAAGCATCAAAGGCTCAAGGAGTTAATTTGCTCATTATCACACAGTTGATAAGAGATAGATCCAGACATAGATCCCAGCTTTTCTACTACATCATGCTTGATGTGTGACCTCTAAGGTTATTACCTGGAGAGAGAGATTGCTTCATCATTATAGCTTCATTATTGACCACCTTTGATTCCTAGGTATGGGCAAAGAGAACTCCTTCCCTCTCTGACACATATGTATAAAGCACTCATTCACATTTCTGGCTACATTGCCTGGTTTCTCTTTGGCACAATTTAGAAAGAGCTTGTGCTTATTCTCTCTAGAAATGGAAATTCTTCATGGCCCCTGGTGCTCCAGCAGGACAGTGTGTGTGTCCTTGCTCTAACCACTCTCTTGGTCCCCACCTGCCTCCCGCTGTCACCAGGCTTATTCAAGGGGGCTGGCTCTTTGGGAAGGGCAGGTGCTCAGTATGGGGCAACTGAGTATTCCTCTAGTGCGTCCCTATGAAAAATCATCAGGATGTACTACTGCTTGGTGCTTCCTTCCAAGTCCCAGAGCAGCCTGGCCCAGCACTCAGGGGGTTCAGGAAGTTCAGCTAGGAAAATCTCTTGGATTTGCGCCCAGATCCCGGAAGACCTGTTATTCCCCTACTTCTACCAGGACGATTATAAAATATTGGTCTTTATTGACGCAGCAGAAAATGTTTTTCACAAACAGAGAAACAGATAAGAGACACACGTTCTGGAGCTATGGTGAGTGCTGGGACTGGCGGGTCCAAGCTGGGGCCGGGGGAGGAGGTGGAGCATGGAGCCTTGGATTTCCAGCCTGCAACAGCGTATCTGCCTCTAGACCGCACTGAACAGCCCCTGCTTAGGGCAGGCAACCACCCTTCTGGTTCTTACAAATCTGAGAGGTGAGTGTTCCTTCAAGGCCTTTGCCAATCCTTTTTCTTATAACATGATGGGTGGGTGGGCATCTGTAAGGAGTTCTGATTACAACAATCAACATCTTATTTTGAGCTTGACTGTTCCTTGCTGATCTGACCTGAGAAACACGGTTGCCTCATGGTAACAGGAAACACTATTCCTTCTCAATCTTCAACTAACTGGCCATAGCTGGGCAAAATAAATTAGAGATGAATCCCCAGGGTCACCTGCAGTGACTTTTCCGAGGACAGGCTGAATCTGACAGGTGTCCTGCATCCTGTTGTGGGGCTTATGATTAGGGGGCAAAGACAGGCATAGGGGTTGTACTCTGCCTCAATCTGGAGTCCAACTGTGTCAGCAAACCTCCCATGAGATAGCATAGTCATACTAGTTTGAGCCAGTACAGAGAGGCCACTATCTCATTCTAAGTTAAGATGGCAATCAGCTATGTAACAGAGGATCATAGTTAATCTTTTCAATGTTATGATTTCCTGATGAACTCAGTTAGCCTTCCCAAAAACTCAAGGAGGAAGTACTGATATTAGGTTTTATGGGTCAGAACATTCGGACAGAGAAGTTAAGAAATTTGCCCATAATCCTGTAGCTAATTGGTGGTAAAGCCAGGATTCAAACCCAGGCAGTCTGCATTTACTGCCTACACTTCCACTCTGTCCTGCCTACCCAGCATCAAATACAGGTAAGATGCCAACCTGTCCCAAACGCTGAAATACTAACGTGAGGAGACACATGATTTTAATAAAATATACATTCATGCTATTAAAGATGTTTCAGGAAGTTGGAGAGATCACTTTTGCAGATCTTAGAGCCCCTCCGCAGACTTGTGTGTTGATTCTGGAAGGAACATCACAGAAAGCTGGATTATAACACATTCATAGGTGCCAGTGATTTACAAACAGTCCTGTGCACTGGGGTGATTTTATCATTTTAAAGTTAGTATCATTCAATACTAGAAACATTTCCACTCCATTCCAGACATTGCCACCTCTTTGTAAGTAACCTGGCTTCGTCAGTTAAACCTAATCAAGGATTTTGGTTGCCAACTTTTGAAATGATACAACATATATGATCAAATTTGAAGGGGATCTATGGTTTAAAAATAAAGAGATTAAGAATAAAAGACAGGATCAGATTTATTTAATAATGTTTTGTTTTGTTTTTACTATATGGATGCCAAATCTGTAAGGAAGTGAAAACCTTTTTAGAACTCCAATTTTATTCCTTTACTCAGATTTCACTGCAATTTCATTGATAGATTTTAGGATCTAAGTCCTATATTAAAGCTGTAGCCTCTGAGACTCTGTTTACGTGTGGTCTGAGGAGGAAGGATATATGGTGGGTAGGCAATCTCCCCATACATCACCCATTCATTCATTCATAGATCGTAATGGCAGCTTCAAACTGCTAGAAAGCAGCTGGAGGTGGAAGAAGCCTGAGTTATTTCTGGGGAGCTGGAGACCCTGCAGATGGTTCGTGACTGTCCAGTTCTAAGTGTGTAGCCCAAGCAGGCTTACGCTCAACTTTTTTCCGAGCAGAGCAGTGAGAGAATTCATCTCAGCAAAAGCATAGCAGCATCATGGGCTTGGGGAAACCTTGGATCCCAGCTCCTGATGGTCCCTGCTGGGCTAGGCCAGGAGTGGCACAGCCTATTTTCCTGTAAACTTCCTCTTGGTCCCAGGCTTGGGGCTTCTTCAGTCCCAGGACTCATCTGGCAAATCCAAGGGCTTAAAGCCTTCCATCCCCCTGAGTGCTGGAGACTAATGCCTAATTGCTATAGAAATCTTGTTTCTGGGGAAAAAGGTCTCCAACCTTCTCTAAGGTTGACCATTTCCTTTCAGTGGCTCATACAGGCCATTTGGCTACAGACTTCCCCAATCAGAGAAAGAAAAAGTCTTTGCACTATTCACGGTCATCAGGAGCCTCAGTGAAGACCGTAGAGGGGCAGAAAGTATAATTTAATTCTGCCCCCACCCCCATCCTCAATAAGGGTCTGCTTGGCATGAATTCCCTCTTTTCGTCTTCCTGTTTTTTTCTTTCCAGATATAGTTTTATCATGTATCCCCTTTGTTCTCTCAGGACATTCCTACTTTGAGGAGAAAGTTCTTCTTCCTAAACTGTGAGCCTATAATTAAACTCACACACAAGGAAGTTAATAAGCACATGGGCCCCTTATAAACTTAGAATTTTTCTATGAGGAAGTTCATGCATTGATGAGTACAAGTGATCAGAGAGGAGGCAGGGGTGGTAAAAGAGGGGATCCCATACATCCGTAATCCTACTTCATGTTCTTTGGGGATGAACATTTGAAGTGCTAATAACAATAACATTATAGCTAGTACAAAGCAGCCGAAGAACACCATGGAGTCAAACTGCTTTAGATTTGAACCTAGGCTCATCCATACTCTTACGTCATGATCTTAAGCAAGTTTTCCAATGACCTGGTAGCTCAGTTTTCACCTATGCAAAGTGGGAATGATAATTTTAACTACCTCATAAAGCAGTGTATACTCAATTATTAGCCATTATTAAGTTTGCTTATTTTATGCCTGGCACTGTCCTAAGTCCTTTGCATATATTCTCATTTAATCCTTACAATGATCTCCAGGGATAAATATTTTCAAAGGTTTTAGCGGTGAGAATGCTGAGGAACAGACAGAAGCAGGAGCTTTGGAATCAAATGGACAGAGCTTGAAGCTGGTCTTTTGCTGACTCTTCGTGTGGTACTGGACAGGCTTCCTCACCTCTCAGGCTTTATTTCTCCATCTACAGAAGGGGGATGATGCCACTCACAGGCTTCGGAAGGAGGAAGACTTCATGCAATAATGAATGTAAAATCCTAGGGTATCTCCGCTTGTTATTACCTTTTAATAAATGCATACCATGTGCTAAACACTTAATAGTCTTTCCCATATTCACCCTCTGGTGAGGTCGGTATTATTGTCCTTTTTCAATGACAAGAACACAACTTTTTGGTGAACTCCTGGTCACCCCTGCAGCACTGGAATCATGGAGGAGGGAGCAACCTCCCTTGTATCAGACACTGTAGCACTTTGGGGTCTTGGGCACAGGTGGGTTGCGGAAAGTGACTTAGCCACTGCATCCGGAGGATGCAATCTGTGTGCAAAGGCTGGAAAAACTGGACGTGACTGGAGCAGAGAGGCCTGGCTGGATTGACCTGAGGACCCCCTCTAGTGGGTGACCTCACTCCAGTCCCAAACCCCTGCGTCTGCTTTGGAGGGGGATAGGGCTGGAGGGAGGAGATAGAAAAACTGGCCTTTAAATGGTCTCGAGGGTGAAGGGTCTAGTAACCATGAAATGCCAAAACAGCTCTTTCTTATATAAAAGAATTAGCAAATAGCCTTTGTCTTTAGGCCAGCTTGGATCTAAATCCTGGATCTACCACCTAGCTTCATGACTTTGGCAAAACTACTTAGCCTCTTGGAGCTCCATTTTTTCACCAGAAAATGGAAAAATACCCCACAGGGTTAGAGGATTAAGCAAGAATATGTGTACAGAGCATTAAATGTATTGTTTCTGAGTTTTACTATTATTTAAAAAAAAAAAAACTCAGGAGCATGGCAAACAGGGAAAAATGGGGTAAAGTGAAGTGGACTTAACTCCAGTACACCAATTTAGGGATCTCTAGAATCAGAGAAAGGTCATGTCCAAGCTTCCAAGCACCTGAGACAGCAGTTCTCTGAACTCTCTTCAGGTGTGATTGTGGGCTTGTAGTTGCCATTGCACTCTGCTGTGGACAGAAGCTTTGTACAAAATGGTAGGATCCTATGTGGAATGAGAGTCAATGAAAACATGGCTTTGGGTGGACCTAAGCTGCTGTTTTGCTGAATAGACCAAGTTGTTTCCAGAGAAAGAGCCTTTCCATTTGGGCTCTCATCTATTAGGTAACACATGTCTTGCCTGACAGTTTGGGGAAAGTTTCATAAGCTGTCTACCAGCGCATGGCATTGAGAATCAGTGCTGAGTGGAGATCATGATCCCTCACTCACCAGATGTTTGGCTTGCAGCAAGTTAGTCAACTCGAGACTCAGTGTGATGAGTAACCCACATTAATAACATCCTTAGTTAGTGTCTGGCAGATGGTCAATAAATGATAGCAACTCTTATCAGAAACTGATGGGTGGATCCGTGCACACTTATAAGAGCACATCCCTTTAGGATATCCCTGCCTAATATGAGTTTTCATTGCTATATGCCTTTTCTAGCACAGTGATTGTCAGAACAGAAAGTCAGTGCTTATAAGAGAAATCATCAGTTCATTCCTTCAATAGGCAAAATTGAATGAAGGGAGGAGGAAAAGAATGATTCTAAGAGGCAAATTTGTGGTAGAAGTCAGAAAGGTGGTTATCACTGACAGGATGGGGTGACTGGAAGGGGTCTCTGAGCGTTCTTGGGGGCTGACAACGTTCTGTTTCTTGATCTGGGTGCTTGTTACACAGGTGTGTTCATTTTGAGGAAATTCATCAGTCTTTACACTTTCAATATTTAGGTTTTTCTACGCATATTTTATATATTTCAACAAAAAGATATTCTAAGAATTATCAAATATGATAAACTTGCTGAAAGGAAAGGTGTCTTACTAGTAATGTTTATGATGCTTAAGGGAGAGGTGATGGGGTAGGTTACAGAGGTAGGATGGACAAGGTCTCTTCCCTTCTGCACCTAGTATAAAGATTACTTAGAGCTGGTCCTGCCGAATCAGGGGTGGGGAGATCATTAAAGTTACTACAGGAGACACCCTCCTGTAACAAATCTGATCTGGGCTTCCTCCCTATGCATGTACTCATTTACATGTCCATACTTGGATTTTTAAGTATTCTGCTAGTTCTAATGGAAATTTGGACAATGAATCAATACAGAGAGACCAAATGAAGAAAGTAGGACAGTTAGGAGACTGTCATATCTAGGGAAATAATGGCAATTTTTAGTTTTACTGGGAGTTTACAGGAGGGGTTGTTAAATCCAATTGATTTGGGGACTAGTTAAGGAATGAAAAGAGATTAGGTTTTTTGTTGTTGTTTGATTTTTCCTGTAGATTTCACAGATAACAGCAATGGGAGGAAGGCCTGACAGGTATTAGAGGGTAAACTTTGGGGACAAAGTATGGGAATTACATTTCGGGCTTCTATGAGACATTCAATTTATAAGGCAAACCAACGTGAAGATACTTAACAGATACATGGAGAAGCAGTCCTGAGGAGAGAACTTGGGGAGACTGGAAAGCCTGAAGGTGCTAATGAAGTTATGGGATCAGAGGAGCTCACGCACTGCACTCTAGCTCCTTGTGTAGCATTAATCCTCTTTAGGTGGTGACTCTCAGACTGGTCAGCCTCACCCTTCTGCCCACACCAAGGAGAACTTCAAAGTACTTGGTACTGTCATAATAGCGTTTATGGTAAGAGGGCTGAAAAATATAAGAGGATGGTGCCTTCTCATCGAGTTCATGTCCACATGACTGTCTCAAACGCAGAGTCAGAAGAAAATGCACAAGTTTAAGCAACCATTCTGAGGTGGAGATGGGACTGGGGAAGGTGGTGTTTTAACAAAAGTGAATCATATGAGTTCCTGTCTTGTTTACTAGACTTAGCTTGAAGACCTCTAGCATACTTCCTCTAAGCCAACCCAGCTTCACACAAGAGAAATTTGTCACTATTGAACAGATTCAAATGAACCTCTTCAGGGCTCCAAAGGCATTTCCAGGAAAGAAATACAGAAAATGTTGATTTCTTTTTTTTTTTTAAAACGTTTATTTTTGAGACACAGAGACAGAGCATGAGCGGGAAAAGGGAAGAGAGAGAGGGAGACACAGAATCCAATATAGGCTCCAGGCTCTGAGCTGTCAGCACAGAGCCCAACGCAGGGCTCAAACTCACAGACCGCCAGATCATGAGCTGAGCTGAAGTCAGCCGCTTAACCAACTGAGCCACCCAGGCACCCCAGAAAATGTTGATTTCTTAACAGCACCAGAGGAAAAACCAACTAGCCTCCTCAGAGGAAGGTTGTTGTTGTTGTTGTTTTTTAAATATTTATTTATTTTTGAGACAGAGAGAGACAGAGCATGAGTGGGGGAGGGGCAGAGAGAGCGGGAGACACAGAATCCGAAGCAGGCTTCAGGCTCTGAGCTGTCAACGCGGGGCTCGAACCCACAGACGGGGGGATCATGACCTGAGCCAAAGTCGGACACTCAACCGACTGAGCCACCCAGGCGCCCCCAGAGGAAGGTTTTGAAAACACACCCTTTATTTGAACTCGTCCTTTCTGGTGTATTTGTTAACAGATATGTTGGGCTGTGGAAAGCCTGCCTCTAAGAATAAAAATGGAGTCTATTCTCCTTATTCCTAATTCCACCCTAAATATTGACAGAAAATTATTCTCCTTCATTATTTAAGCTGAGAAAACACTCTGGAGATAGACCTTTAGGTCTAGCTTAAGTGAAAAAAAAGAGGTTGTTTAGGCCCAAGAGAAAATACTGAGTGACTCAAGCAGGAAGGAGAGGTCAACTTTTAAAATGTATTTGTTGTCACTACATCCAAAGAGAAGACTAAATTAGCAGGAGATGGAGGCGAATGGGGCTTCTAAGAGGAATGAAGCTCTTTTGTGGCCTAAGAAAGGGTTATGGGGCAGCTCTTCCTTTCCATCCCACACTTAGTAGGGATTTTATAAGCGACGGTCAAATGAATGAATGCCTTCTTACTTGTAGGGTGGACAACTCCTTCCTGGAATCACTATGTTCTCCTGCAACACCAGCACTTCTGGTCATTCTACCTTCCTCCTCACTGGCTTTCCAGGCCTGGAAGCCTCTCATTATTGGGTTTCCATCCCCATCAACCTCATCTGTGTGGTTTCCATCCTGGGTAACAGTATCGTCCTTCTCCTGATCTGCACAGACCCAGCCTTACATGAACCCATGTACATCTTCCTGTCCATGTTGGCGGCCTCTGACCTGGGCCTCTGTGCCTCTACCTTTCCCACCATGGTGCAGCTTTTCTGGCTGGGTGCTCGCGAGCTGCCCTTCGACCTCTGTGCAGCACAGATGTTCTTCATCCATGCCTTCACTTATGTGGAATCTGGGGTGTTGCTGGCCATGGCCTTTGACCGTTTTGTTGCCATCCGGGAACCTCTGCACTACGCCACGATTCTTACCCACTCAGCCATGGCCAAAGTGGGGGCTGCCATCCTGGTGAGGGCTGTCCTGCTCAACCTTCCAGGGCCCATCCTCCTTCGGCGTCTGCTTTTCCCCCAGATCAGTGTACTCTCTCACTCCTACTGCCTGCACTGTGACCTTGTGGGATTGGCCTGCTCAGACACCCAGATCAACAGCTTGGTTGGCCTGGTCTCCATCCTCTTCTCACTGGGCCTTGACTCCTCCCTCATTGTGCTCTCATATGTCCTGATCCTACAAACGGTGCTGGGCATTGCATCACCTAGGGAACGGCTCAAGGCACTCAACACGTGTGTCTCACACCTCTGCATTGTTCTCATCTTTTATTTGCCCAAACTGGGGCTGTCTGTGCTACACCGAGTAGAGAAGCACAGCTACCCTGCTCTGGCAGTGCTCATGGCCAACCTGCATTTCTTGGTCCCACCTATCATGAACCCCATTGTTTACTGTATCAAGTCTAAGCAAATACGTCAGAGCCTCCTAAAGCACTTCCAGCATAAAAGGGTTGATGTCTCCTAGAACAGCAGAAGGATCCAATGGCACATGACCCCTGGGTGGGGGTGGGGGGAACTCTGGGTCTTAGGGCAGGAAAGAATTAGTTGTGAACAGTTAATGTTTGAGGGTTCAATGATTCAGCTTTTACTATTGAGCACTTTGTGGGGCACTATTAGCTTCTATAATTATAATTGTGGGTGACTGAGACCATTGAAAAGTATATTTCAGTATCACCTTAATCTCATTGCTCTGATTAGAGCCAAACTATTTCAGACTCATACTTTGTCATCTCCTCACCTAGGGAGTCTAACCACAGCAACTGAGAGCAGGTGTGTGCATACCCATTTGTGCAGGTGCCTCTTCTTTTCCTCACTGGATTCCCATCCCCCACTCTGCCCCCATTTCATTTATAAGTCTAAGGAAGAAATGTATTTCTATTATATATAAGGTTAGATATAAGTAAACTATTCACCTTAACACTGGCCTTCTCCCAAACTCAGTATTGACCAGTTCACATAACAAGAAGTAGAAAGCAGGGGGTGGATGGTGGGAAACACATAGGATGACACTGCACGTGAATTTATCTAGCCCTAATTTTCAGTGTAGAGAGCCATAGTTTTCTTGATCCTTTTCATGGGTGTCTCTGCTTTGAACTTGAAAGAAAGTTTGGTACTGTCGAACGTAGGAAAGCTGCTCAGTATAACTTCTGGCTAGTGCTGGTTTCTCAAGCATCAATGGTAAAGGTGAACAGCCACTTACTTCCAAGGCAGGTGCTCTGCTAGGATACCAGCTCCATGAGACCAGGGGTTTGGCGATTGTTTTGTTCACTGATCTATCCCCAGCTCCAAGAACAGTGCCTGCCGTATAATAGGTGCTTGATATCTATCTACCTTTCTATCTACCTTTCTATCTATCTACCTATATTGAATAAATTAGTAGGGAAGACAAAGGAACAACAAAACAAATCTTGACAGCTGATCCCCAGGAAGGGAGAAGACTGAAAGATCCAAATATCTGAGGCCTGTGGAGAGAATGAGCAGTTGGTAAACTGCAATGGAATGAAGTCAGGATGGATATCAGAGGCCTTGGGGATGAGGTATTGCCCTCTCTAGATCACATGGTCCAGAAGGCTGTTTCCAAGGGTGAAGTTCAGAGAGGAACAACGAAAAATTTCATGGAGAATTGAAATAGGGATATTCCTGGTGGAAAAAGTCACTCAAATCTAATAGAAAAAGCCACAATAGAGTTATTTGAAACTTCTTGCTTATATCTATAGCCACCCACATAATTAGAAATGACATCACTAAATTACTATGTATCATTTTCATGAACTAAGAGAGAATGAGGAACTCAGAGGCAGGAGGCAAGGTGGGGAACTGAACCCTATACATGAAGTTCTAGCAGGAAAACTTGTTTCTGCTATTAGATGTATTTGCACTGGCCACTGTAGCATGGATTCTAAGATCTCAGAACCCTGTGCTTCTCAGTAACTAGGAGGAGGCCACTCCCAACTCTGTATTTGAAGGTCACAGATCTTGCCTATTGAGGTCAAGAAGCAAAGATAACAAATCATGAGTTTAGAGTTACCATTTTAGAATATTATGTCTGGTGGTAGCCAACCAAAGGTTTCAGAGAGTCTAGTTTGACAGGCCACTTTGGAAGAGGAGGTCATTTGAAAGGATAGCTTGTGCTATATGTAAAGGTTACTCAATAGGGCCATGAGTCTTGGACTAAACAAGTAACTTATCTAGGTCCCTTTGCCCACTTCACCCTCCACCTCAGTAACAGGAGGGTTCTTATCAGAGAGCCAGCATGTCTCTCTCTGAGTCCCATCAGTGTCTATCAGAAACCCACAGCTGACATGATTGTGTTTAAGATCACAAGCAGGGGCACCTGGGTGGCTCAGTCGGCTAAGCGGCCGACTTCAGCTCAGGTCATGATCTTGTGGTCTGTGAGTTCAAGCCCGGCATCCAGCTCAGTGCTGACAGCTCAGAGCCTGGAGCCTGCTTCGGATTCTGTGTCTCCCTCTCTGCCCGTCCCCTGCTCGTGCTCTGTCTCTATCTCTCAAAAATAAATGTTAAAAAAAATTTAAAAAATAAAATAAAATAAAACCACGAGCAGCCTTGGGCAGTTAAACATTGTATACAGGCCCTGAGGCTGGAAAAGTCCTGTTCCGATGGTTTAAGAGAATTAATCTCTTAATTCTGAGAATTAAGCTTGGATATTAGACACTAATCTAGGATTGTAGGGATCCTTTGGCTTTGTCATTTTTACCTTTTCTCAATAGCAGTGCTGAACATGGAACCTTTTCTCATTTTAATCTGTCACCATAGCATTAACTGTTCCTACATTCCATGACTGCACTGACATCAAGAGCTGGAAGGGAGCCGAGGGTCTCTGTCTCTACTACTTTATCTTCAGGGTACAGACATCCAAGCATGTTCCAGTAATGCCTTCTTCTGCTCCACAGACCTGATAACTATGGAAGTATCTGAGCCTGACACAGAGTGAAGTCCTGAGATGGTTTCTAGAAAACTGAACTACTAGTTTGCAGTTAAAAGATCAGAGTGTGATATATAGTGGTTTTAGTGTCATTACATAAAAAAGTCTGTGTACATGAATTCTAAAAATGCTACTCTTAATCTTTAGGCTAGTAAGACTTTCCTTCACCCATGCAGAAAATTGGAGTTCAAAAACAAACAGAAAACACTTACTCTTGGCCTATAACAGCAAAAGGCAGAGGTCCTCCATGAGCTTTAAAAGGGATTCTAATTTCCTGCAGCTAGGAAGACAGACTGCTGAAAATCAGACCCAGGATAGGACGTTAAGGGTGTCAGAAATCTAAAGATGACTGAATGTATAGTTTCAGTAGGTTATCTACATCAACGTAAATTTCCTGACACAAACTATGGGACCTTAAAAGCAGGAAATGAGGCATTTCAGTGAATGAGCCTAACACTACTGGATCTTCACTATTTTCCAAACTTTCGAGGCTGGCAGAAGCATCTCTTCCCCTGCAGGAAGAGAACAGTTTTTTCTGCCTGGGAATCATGACACAATCTTATTTGAAGCAGGTGCGTTGCAAGAGGTTTCTTGCTCTCTTCAAGATCTACTTCATCACTTTTCATTATTTCCAAGCCAAGTTATACGTTAGAATAGTGTAGGTGGGGAAAGACAGTATTTGCTTCTAGAGGCAATAACTTACATGCATAGAAAATTGTAGAATGTTTAAATATAGTGTAACTCTCTTTAAAAATTTTTTAATGTTTTATTTATTTTTTTTAAAAAAATTTTTAAATATTTATTTATTTTTGAGAGACACAGAGGCACAGCGTGAACAGGGGAAGGGCAGAGAGAGAGAGGGAGACACAGAATCAGAAGCTGGCTCCAGGCTCTGAGCCGTCAGCACAGAGCCCGACGCGGGACTCGAACTCACAGACCCACAGACCATGAGATCATGACCTGAGCCGAAGTTGGACGCTCAACTGACTGAGCCCCCCGGCGCCCCTAAATATAGTGTAACTCTTATCTCCTCTAGTCAAGAATGCCAGAAGTCTGGATTCCAGTTGAAAAATATTAACATAATAAATTCCTATACAGATTCTTACTTTACCAGTGTCTTCCCTTCTTTGCTGTCTTTTCCTCTTCTGACCTGTACCCTATGGTGGCTCAGACTCTGTATACCAATCTTAAGACTTTGGCAACTGTCTCTATTTCTTAGAAAAACTGAATGGATTGTCTCGACCACAGACATTATTTCTGTTTCTAGCCACCAAAGCATTTAGTATTTGTCTTCTGACTCTTGAGATGGTCTAGGCAGTCATTTTATACCTACTCATTTCTTCAGAGCATTTATTAGTACCAGTAACTTGTTTAGGCCCATTTAATTACTCATCTGAATAGGATATAATATTGGCCCAGGCCTATTGGAGTTACAAAACAGAGAAAAGTGGTGTCATGAGAAAGGTTATATACTTGTTAGAAGAATGCTTAAATAGTGGGTATCAGAAAGGACAAAAAAAAAACGGGGGGGGGCTCTAAAACTGACCCTCGGGTGAGGAGAACAGGTGGGTCTAAGGAGAAGACGAGACAATAGTGCAGTGCATGTTAGATGAACCAGCTGGACAAGAATGAAAGGAGGAGAGAGTGCAATAATCCTGGCCACCAGGTATGGTTTTTCCTGTATTACAAGGTCAGGGAGACTGTAAGAAAGTCACTGCACATAGCTTTATTTAGGGTAGCATCCCCGATATCAGAAATTTCCTGTTTTCAGGAACACGGAGTTTGACATTTTAGTTTTACGAATTTGGGAACAATTGGTAACACCTCGGACTTTGATTAAATCTTTAGAAAAGCTGTGCTTAATAGTATACCCATGTACTAAGGGCTATGATCTTGGAATAAGGGTAAAATGAAATAATAAAGTCTTAAAGCCTGAAGTTAAACCTCATTGGGTAAGATCATTGATCTGCCAGTAAGTATTCCTGCCAGAAAAAAAACTCAAGGCAAAATAACAGAATCCAGAGATTTTTCAATACATCATTTACATCATGTATGCTTGTCTAGTATATATTGAAAAATTAATACCAAAAAAAAGGCATAATCAGGAAGTAAAAAAGTAAGCAGAAAGAGACTTTTCACAACCCATATTTTGGGTTAAAAATAGGTTCTCTGTGTTTGGAATTCAAAATGAAAACAAACATTTCAGCTTAAATATAAAAACAATTTAAAAAATATAAAGGGGGTGCCTGAGTGGCTCATTAAGTGTCTGACTCTTGATTTTGACTCACGTTGTGATCTTGCAGTTTGTGGGACTAAGCTCCTCATCAGGTTCTGTGCTGACAGCATGGAGCCTGGTTTGGATTCTCTCTCCCCCTCCCTCTCTTCTGCTCCTCTGCTCATGCTCTCTCTCAAAATGAAGAAATTAAAAAAATACAAAGAAGATGGATAAATAGGTGACAATTGTTAGTAGGCAACCCCTTTTGGAGCTTCCCAGGTGTAATCTGAAACTTGCCCCTGTGCACAGAAGGAAAGCCTAAAGAAAAAGGCAAGTTACTCCAGACTGGTGGGTGGAAGGTTTAATAAGCAAGGGAATTTACATATGAGGCTCATCTTGGGCAGCCACAAGGTGAGTTGGTCTCCACATACACCCACCAGAATCTTAAAAGTTTACATAGAGGCCTTAACTGGGCAAAGTCATGTATAGCATCCAGATGGTCTCAAAAACACCTTATGTTTGGGGAACCTGGGTATCTCAGTTGTTTAAGCATCTGTCTCTTGATATCGACTCAGGTCATGAGCTCACAGCCAGGAGATTGAGCCCTACGTTGGGATTCTTTCTCTCTGCCCTTCCCTTACTCACTCTCTTTAACTCTCAAAACACCTTACTCTCTCAAGAATATGTCCTTGGAACAGCTCCAAGTGTGAGAGTGGTAGGCGGAGGATACATCCCAAGGACAAAGGAGGAAGAGAGGAGCCTCTGACTGCCTGGGTCCAGTGGTTCTCCTGATGATATGGAGATTTAAGGACAAATTTAGAAACTGCAAATATAATCAAATGAAAATTCTGGATCTGCAAATATACCTGAAGTAAAATAATTTTTGGGAATAACATCAGATGGGACAATGCAAAAGAAAGGATAGAGAACATGAAGACCAAGTCGATAAAAATTGTCTAGTATTCGAACTAGTTAATAGAAGCAGAGAGAGAAAAGAGTTTAAATAAATATAATGACATTTGGGTCTCTAATAAGTAGTCTTAGACATAGGTGATTGGGGGCGCCTGGGTGGCTCGGTCAGTTAAAATCCAACTTCAGCTCAGGTCAGGATCTCATGGTTTGTGAATTTGAGCCCCGCGTCAGGCTCTGTGCTGACAGCTCAGAGCCTGGGGCCTGCTTCAAATTCTGCATCTCCCTCTCTCTCTGCCCCTCCCACTCTGGCACTCTGTCTCTCAAAAATAAACAAACATTAAAAAATTTTTTTTTAAAAAAGATAGGCGATTGAAGTCCCAGAAGAATGGGTCAGAAAAATGCTTGGTGAATGAATTAAAAGCATTTTTCCAAATTTGATTACAAAATTATAAAACTAACCCA
Organism: Paguma larvata; assembly: GCA_030068075.1. Lineage (NCBI taxonomy): Eukaryota > Metazoa > Chordata > Mammalia > Carnivora > Viverridae > Paguma > Paguma larvata. Next base: position 57,882,521 of record CM057831.1, read on the forward strand.
CAGGCCTAGGAAATTGAGTCCCCAGAAAAGTGAATACAAAGAAAATTATACATTGAGACAAAAATCAAACTGATGAAAACCAAATATAAAGAAAAAAATATAACCAAAGCCTCTGAAAAAAGATATATTACATAAATGGGAATAAAATTACATAAAATGACTGACATTTGTAAAAAAAAAAAAAAAAAAGAGGTCAAAAAATAAAGGGCCTGACATATTTAAAGTGCTAAAAGGAAGAATAAATTCATCAATCTAGAATTCTATAGCTAGCAAAAAATTTTATCAAAAATAAATTTTAAGGGGCACCTGGATGGCTCAGTCAGTTAAGTGTCCAACTCTTGAATTCAGCTCTGGTCATAATCTAACAGTTTGTGGGTTCCAGCCCCCTGTCAGGCTCTGTGCTGACAGTATGAAGCCTTCTTGGAATTCTCTCTCTCTCTCTTCCCCTTCTACCCACTCTCTCTCAAAATAAACTTAATGGGCATTAAAGAGGGCACTTGTTGGGATGAACACTGGGTGTTATATGTAAACCAATTTGAAAATAAACTATTTAAATAAAAAAACTTTTATAAAAAATAAACTTAAATATTTTACAGAATTTTAAGGAAAAATATTTTCAGGTAAAAGCAGACTTTCCATAACTTACACTACAAAAATGTTGAAGTAAATGATTCGTGAAGAGAAATACTATGAAAATTTAGATTTATATGAAGGAAAGAGAGCACTGAAAATAGTAAATATATGCATGGTTTTTTTTATTAAATTCTTTAAGGTAGTTTAAATAGTTTTTGAAGTTTATAATGCATATAAAATATATATAAATATATTTTTTATGTAAAATACATATAAAAATAGCACAAAGAACAGAAGCAAACTGTTGTAATATTCTTATGATTTCCATGAAGTGGTGTAATATTAATTCAAAGAAGATTATGATAAATTAGGGACATATATTGGGCAAATCCTAGAGTTACCTATAGAACAATATGAAGTACAGCTAAATAGAAGTAGAAGGGATAAGATGGTATTTCGGTATATGTAACCCCCAACAAATGCAATACAGAAGAAATAAGGGAACAAAAAATAAAGGAGACAAATGCAAAACAAATAGTAAGATAGACTTAAACCCAAGCATAACATTAAAAGTAAACAGACCACATGTTCTACTTAATACACAGAATTTATCAGACTAGATACATAATCAAGACCCAACTTTTTGCTCTTTATAGTTAACTAAATATAAAGCCACTGATAGTTTATATGTAAAAAGATGGAAAATGTACTATATAATTTAAGCAGAAGAAAATTAGTTGTATAATAAGAAAATTGACTTAAAAGCAGATTACCACTCAAGAGGATCGTTTTATAATATTAAAGTATCAATTAAAAAGAGTATATAAAAATTATAAATGTGCATGCATCTAATAACAGAGTTACAAAATACACAAAGCAAAACTGACAGAAATAAAAGGAAAAAGAGAAATCCACAACTGGATTAGAGATTTAACAGTTTTGTCAGTGACTGATAGAAGAACCAGATAAAGTTTTTAATATGGTAAAGTTGATCATTCATCAACTTGACCTAAGTGATAATCCGAAAATACATTCCAAATAGGCAGGAACATTTTAAGTGCACATGGAATATCCACCTAGATAGACTATATAAGGGCCATAAAACAAGTGAGAATACATTTTGAAGGACTGAGATACAGTGCATTTTTTCTGACCATGATGAAATTAAGTGATACATTAATAGTAATAAACATAGAAAATCACCAAATACTAGGAAAGTAAGCAACACACTTAAAATAACAAATAGGTCACAAAAAAAGTCATAAGGGAAATTAGAGTGTAGAAAATATTTTAACAGAACACATCGAAATTTGTGGAATGCAGCTAAAGCAATGCATGGAGAGAAGTTTATACATACACTTTTTTTAAGTTAGGAAACAAATGTTTAAAATCAATGGCCTAAGTTTCCACCTTAAACTAGAAAGAGAAGAGGAAATTAAAACCAAGTAAATAGAAGACTGGAAATAAAGAGTAGAAATGAAAGAAAAACAAATAGAAAAAAACTCAACAAAGCCACAGTCTGGTTCTAAAAGTTAATAAAATTGATATGCTTCTCCCTCCAATAAGCATGACAAAACAGGACAAAATAAACACAAATAACCATTATAGTAAGAGGTGACAAGTCCTACAGAATCGAAAGGATTATAAGGGGATATTATAAATAATTTTATACATATGTTGGTATATAACAGTTGTTATTTTGAGTATCTAGACGAAATGCAAAGATTAAGAAAATAGAAGACTTGAATAAAATTCATTAAAAATTAAATGTAAAATAAAAAAACAAAGGAAACCTCAGAACCAGATTTCTTTTCTGTGTAATTGTATCAAATATTTAAGGAATAAATAAATGTTACATGAATATTTTCAGAAAACAGAACAATAAGGAATACTTTATTACATTTTATAGGTAAAGAACACCCTGATATAAGAACTTGACAAGAAAATTAAAAGATTAATATCTGTCATGAACATAGACACAATTCTATCAAAATATTAGCAAACTGATTCTAGCACTATACAAATATGGTAGTACATCATGACCAAGTAGGGTTTATTCCAGGAATGCAAGGTTGTTTACCATTTAAAAATAAGTCAATTAGCATACTCCATTAATAGAATGAAAGAAAAATCATGTGATCACCTAACTGTGGAAAAAAAAAAAGACAATTCAATTATCATCTGAATAGTAATTTTCAGCAGTCAGTAAAGGGGAACCTATGAAAAATCTATAGTTAACATGATATAGGAAAGTGTTCAATCTTTCATAATTAAGATCAGAAACAAGGCAAGGATGTTTAATTCTATTGAATATTATATCAGAGATCTAGCCAGTGTTAAATCAGAAAAAAAATTTCTACAAAAATTACTGCTAGGGTTTTTATATGATTTCTAACAAAGTGATTTCAAAATATGTATAGGAATGAAAAATACATGGAATGGCCAGAACCACTGTGGAATTATAGTGTTGGAAGACTTACACTACCTCTTTTGAAGACTATTATAAGTTAAAACAGTGTTGATATGAGAATATAACGTTGATATGATAGTCAAATAGATTAACAAAAGAGAATAAAATTTAGAAATACATCCACACATAAAGAGTTGACTAACATTTGACAAAGTTGTCAAGGCAATTAAATTTTGAAGAGTCTTTCGACAAATTCTGAAACTGAATATCCCTAAGTGAAAAAATCTTGATCTCTACTTCACACCATATACAATTATAATTTGTGTTTGATCACAAACCTAAAATTAGCTACATCTATCAAACAAAGCACTAACCATGAATAAGATTGCAAATTTTATCATAACTAAAATTTCTTTTTATCAAAAGAGATTAGTAAGAAAATCAAAAGGCAACCCACACAATTGGCCAATATTTTCACTATGTTTATATGACAGGTGACTTGTATTTGGAATAAATGTCTAGTATAAATCGACAAAGCAAAACCTTTAATAAAAATGGACAAGACATTAACAGACGTTTCATAGAAGGTATATGGATGAACAATAAGTGTATAAAATGTTTCTCAATGTCAGTCATCAAATGCAAATTAAAACTCAAAGTTACTATTTTGTACATACTGAATTGGGTAAAATAAAAGATTGATAGTTTCAAGGATTAATTACAATGTGGAACAACTAAGTGTCATACACTACTCATGGGAGTATAAAATAGTACAATTACTTTGGAAAACCATTTGGCAGGTTCTGTTGAACATACATTTACCTTATATCCCAGAAATTTTAGTTTAAGAACTATTCATAGCATATTTATAACAACAAAAAAGGAGCAACTCAAGTATCCCAAAACAGTTAAACTTTGAAGTATTCATGTAATGGAGTATCAGCAATAAAAAAGAATTAACAGCTGATGCACAATACAAATGAACCTCAAAAACATGTTGAGCCAAGGAAGTTGGACACACAGAATATATATCATTCAACCTATACGAGCTTTTAGAACAGTAAGTTTGATACAAGGTAATCCACATCAAACAGTGGTTTTCTCAGTGGGTGAGCCTTAAGGGTATTACCTGGAAAGAGCACAAGGGTAATTTCTGGGATTATAAAAATGTTCTGTGTCGTGATTAAGGTGGTAGTTACACTGATGCACACATTTGCCAGAGATCATCTAACTCTACACTTAACATATGCATTTTATTTTAGGTAAATTATATCTGATTAACAAGTAGTTTGGGAAAAATAAATCCAGTTGTAACCAATGGTCGCAATTGGTATACTGGTCGCATAACCAGTATGGCTTGTTTTCTTGATTTCCCCCCTAATTTGAATTAGATATTCTGGGGACTAGAATGTATTGGCCAGTCTGTGGTCTCTAGTTGTCTGGCAACCTGGGCTGTTTATGGGTAAATTAAAACTAATAATTTTGTGTGTGCTGAGCCCTTGAGTGAACGAAGAATTACTATGTTAACTTGGGAGTCATTGAGAGTATGTTGCATGGGATATGGTGGGGGGGGGTTGCCGATGACTCTTATTCAAGTTGTCACCAAGGATTTATCTTCCTGAATCATCATTCTATTTCCAATTCCTAGAATAGCGCTTGGTATATTGCATATTCTCAGATCAGTGATGTTAGGAAAAGAATAAGTCTAATTAGGTTTTTGGTCTCAGGGTCTAGATTTATAGGAACTCACCTGGCAAAGAGTAAAAACCACAGAATTTAGAATTAAAAGAGATTTGAATCCTGGCTCTCATATTTACTGGATTTCTTGGACAAGTTGTTACCGTCCTAATCTTCTGACTCTGTAAAGTGGGGGTAATTACGTGCTCATCAGACGGTGATGAGACTGTAATAAGATGATGCACATCCTCCTGAGGCCCTCGAGAGGGTTAAGCTAATCCACTGCTGTAACTGGATGAAGCCCTGATGACCTAGGTCTTCCTGAGCCTGCTAGTGGCCTTCTCCTGTGTAAGCTCTTTCCTAACTTACTAAAATGCTTTACCCTGGAGACAAATACCTATTAAATACCTATCAAACCACCTGTAAAGGCTGAGCACAGATGTCAGAACCAGAGACTTTGAGAACTCTGGATCCTAATGGACCTAATCACAGCCATCACTTTCATTTTTAAAAACCTGCTCAGGAGGGTCAAATTGGAATGCTTTTTCTACTTTAGGTCCAAAGAAGGAGTTTGGTCTTTTCCTTGGACCATTGAGGCTTAGTGGCAGCTCCACATGGCCACTCCATGGAATAGAAAAGACTTGACGTCATCCAGTATGACACTTTGTTCCCACACCTCTCACTCAGGTGTGGTTGAAGGCTTCTGAGAAAGTAGCCTTTCCTATCTGGACAGAAGTGGAATGAGATGAAGTGGGTCCTAAGACCTCTTTTCCCCGGAGCAAGTTAGATGTCCTTACTCGGTACCCATGGTCCCTGTGCTTATCCTAATCATATTCATTTAATTCGGCTTAACTGACTTGGTTTTGCTGTTGTCTCCTATATATAGGTCTCCTCCAACAGTGGGCAGTCTCTACGAGCACTTTTGACCATATCCTGTCCATACCTCTAGAATTTAGCACAGTGAACACTCAGTAAAAAAGATGAAAATTTTCACCTTCCAGAGAACCTTCCTAGATTGACATTATACCTTGTTGCTTATTCTTCTGTACAGCGGACACAGTTGTCCCTATAGCCCATTGCTGAGTGCTAGGTCTCCATCTCTTTGCTTCTCTGTGTGCTTCTCCTGTCAAACGAGAGTTTACTGAGGGAGGCATGCATGTATCCATATCAGAGTAGGAGCACCTGACTGTGGAGGAAGGTTATTTCTTCTTGTCAGTCTTATTTTTTCATTTCATTGAGGTCTTCTAGAAGGTAGGAGTCATGTCAGAACAGCAGTGTGGAATTCCCTAGGAGGTGGTCATCAGCTTGGTGACCATGTTTCCCAATAGACAGGGGATCCCCAGACTTTGTAATCCTATCTACATCACAAATGGGAAATACCTGATGGTTCCTCATCCTTTGGACTTGTGCTACATCTTATCAAAGTAAGGATACCACTGAGTATGAGTTTCTCTCTCTCCACTATGCTGGGAACCACTGGTCTCTTAAACATTACCATTGGTTCACAAACTGGCCCTTATACACAGAGGGCAAGAGGAGACCAAGGAAAGAGACAGGCCATTCCAGATGGGCAGATGGCAGGTTTAAAACCCAAGGGAACTGATTTGTCTTAGTGACCCCAAGTACCCATCTGCCAAATCTTCAAAGTTTATATAGAGGCCTTAACTGGGTTCAGTAATATATGCTGTCCAGATGGGCTCAACAATACCTTGCTCTCTCAAGGTTGTGTCCATGGAACAGCTCTCACTCTGGGAATGGTGAGCAGAATGTATATTCCAGGGACAGGGGAAAGTGTGAGAAACCTCCAATTGCCCCAGTCTGACTCTCAGGTTAACTGGTGGTCATATCCTCTCAATGGCCCACTCCAACAATTGCCCAAGGCCTAAAGGACAACAACAAGGTTCTAGGGTGGGGTTGAAGACTTAAGAGTGAACAGTGCCCCGCTTCAGCAGTCGGAGGGCCCCATCCCGGATCTGCTTGGTCTTCATGCCGTAGATGATGGGGTTGAGCATGGGTGGTACAACAAGGTAGAGGTCGGCCAAGAGGATATGGATGTGCCGGGGCACATGCTGGCCAAAGCGTTGAGTGTAGAATGAGAAGAGCCCTGGTGTATAGAAGAGAAGGATGACACCCAAGTGGGAGCCACAAGTGCCAAATGTCTTAGCTCTTGCCTCTTTGGAGGAGAGGCCTAACACAGCCCGGAGGATCAGTGTATATGAGACAGCAATGCAGATGGAGTCTGTGCCCACCACCAGTGTGGCAGCAGTAATGCCATAGATGTTGTTTGGCCGTGTGCCCCCACAAGCCAGCTTCACCACAGCCATGTGCTCACAGTAGGAGTGAGCCACCACTCGGCCACAGTATCTCAGCCTTGCCAATAAGCATGTGAGTGGAGTCATGAGCCCCAAGCCACGAAACACAGCAGCAGCTGCCAGCTTACCCACAGCTTCTGGGGGCAACAATGACCCATAGTGCAGGGGCCGGCAGATGGCCAAGTAGCGGTCAAAGGCCATTGCTAACAGGATACCAGATTCGACAGCTGAAAAGCCATGGATAAAGAACATCTGGGTAGCACAGGCTCCAAAGTCAATCTCAGTAGCATTTGTCCAAAGAAGTGCAAGGAGCTTGGGCACAGTAGAAGTGCAGAGCACCAGGTCAATGACGGACAGCATGCACAGGAACAGGTACATGGGCTGGTGCAGTGTGGGCTCTGATCGCACCACCAGCAGCACCGCCACGTTGCCGAGCACTGCCAGGGCATACATGGAGCAGAAGGGAAATGCAATCCAGAAGTGGGATGCCTCCAGGCCAGGAATTCCCATGAGAAGAAAAGAGTTGGGGTTCTGATGGCTGTGGTTTGTGAACTGCATGGTCAAGTCCAGGTAGGGTAGGTAGAGAAGACCTTACTGCCCTGCTCTGAACCCTAGGAAGCCCTGGCAGATGAAGCCACTGGGATTCATTTTTATGCAGTGGCTGAAACTGAAAGGGCAGCAGAAAATGAGTTAGATCTCATAAAAAACATCTGGGATAAGAAGGTTGTATAGCATTGGTAAGTGATGCATGGCAGGAGGTGAATTTATCATTACCAGGGATCAAAGGAGCGTTTTCCACTTATGTCTGATTCAATAAGGTCTAGGCTGGGGCTGTAGGTTGAGTGACGTGGCTGTAGAAATCTCTCTAGTCACTTATTCTCACCATGGAGAATCTTACCAGTCTTCTCTGCCGGCAAACATGATTCTGCCTTATATTCTATTTTCTTCTGATCTGCCTATGTGACAGTAAAACAGTGATATAAAAATCAAAGATCAGGCACATTTGGTTTGTGGTTACTTTTCAAGATGAGAAGATCAAGACCGAGAGGTAAGAGAAAGGGAAGTGGGGAGATGCTGGATGGGTTTTTCAAGTCACTGAGCCCATGGTTACTCATAGATGAGTCTCAGAACAACACACACATGGTAAAAGGCTGAGTTTATTGTAGCCTGCTAAAGTCATAACATGTCCTGGCTTATGTTAGTACTAGGGATCCTGTGCTTGTCATCAGTGTCTGTATGAAACAGGTGAGATCATGCAGAATTGGTCAGTGGTAGAGGTCAGATAATTCGGCCAGAATGTATGATCTAATAAAGTTACTGAGGGATGAAAACAGTCTTATAAAAATCAAAAGGTACATGAAGAGGGAATGAAAAGTTAATTTTAATCACTGGGAACACAACTATTAACTGTAAGCAAGTATGGAGACCAGTTTGGTCAGATGATAGCATGAAGCTTCTACACATGTCCACCCCATCTATTTGTCTATTACCCACGCTTTCTATATCCCCTGACCTTCCCTTACCTAAATGTACCTTCTCACTATTTTATGATCCACTAGCCAGCCAGTAATTGAGAATTTGAGAAAGAATTTGATTGAAAAGTCAGGAAGGGGACAGTAGAGGGAGAGGAGGATGAAAAGGAAAGTTGAGAACAAGAAACAGGAGTAAACATAGGAAAGATTAGGGGGAGAACAGTACCTTTCTCACACTGATTTTTTTCCTATTTTATTTTTTAATTTACACCCAAGTTAGTATATAGTGCAACAATGATTTCAGGAATAAATTCCTTAATGTCTCTTACCCATTTAGCCCATCCCCCCTCTCAAAATCCCTCCAGCAACCCTGTTTGGTGCTCGAGGGAGGGGGTCAAAATATAAGACTTAAATACAGAGAACAATTTCTAATATAATGGGATATGACTGTGTTCTGACTGATAGTGGGGACAGAGGGAGTGGAACTACTTGAACCCTGTGGAGATAGTCCATCTATATCCCTAAACTTAAGCTGCAGTACTCCTTGCAATCCCTTGCATCAGTTATCCATACCCAGAAAAAGAGGCAAGAAGGGAAAGGGTAAGGTCTTCTAATGTGGTCTGGGAAGGAACCCTGGACCAGGATGCCATTCCAGTACCAACTGTCACTGTGATATAGACACAAACATCTTGTCCCTTTATGTCTCATCCTCCGGTTCTTCCATGTGTATAATTTTTCCTTCTGTGCTATTTTCATTCCTGAGTTTCTACCATATTCAAACGGTATTTCAGTTTTGGTGGTAGATAAAGGGTCAGGCACAGAGAAATCTGGGTGGGGGGGGGTCCTTGTAAAGTGGTATACATAAAACTGTTCCATTTTATGAATGAGCACACCATGTGTTTAGTTCAGCATGTGATTGTGTGTCTATATATTGCTGTATAAAATGCATGAATAAGGCTGTACTCAGACATGGCACATACATTTAATTAAGACATTGTTTTTGGAGTGTCCATACTTCAATGCCCTTTCTTTGGTGTGGAGAAAATTAGGAGCTGAATAATCCAGACATAAATGGGACAGACTTAGTTTACTTTTGTTTTCTTCCAGCCTTTTAATAATTGAATCAAGTTTCCTCAGCCTCTGAGCTGTCTCTCAAATAATGTTCACTCTATCTTTATAGTTACACAGCATAATGACTGAATGCCCCCCCTTGCCTCAGCCCCATTTGCACAGATAGGGAAAAATGAAGTTGATAAAGCACATTTTGAGCACAGAATTCCAAGATTCTAAGATCAAGGTGAAAGCCTTGGGGTCATCACTTTTTGTCCTTCTAATATTTGAGCTATCTTATGAAAAATGTCCAGGAACAAAGCTGTCTGATGAAGACAGGAACACATTTTTCATCACTGAAAGTGCTTATGAGCATCTGGAAGCCATCTGCCCAGGATTCGACTTTTATTAGTAGAAGAGTAAGGGCAGCCCTTTTCAAATCTCAGCTCTGCTAACTCACCAGCTGTGTGATCTCAGTCAAATCGCCTCACCTCTGTCAACCTGTTTCCTCATATGTGATCTGGAGAGTTCATTCCTACTTCAGAGGCTATTATGAGGAATCCTTATGGGAGACATTCATCTGAAGGGCACTACACGGCATAGAGCAGTGATAAAGAAGTGTGAGTCATTTTTAAGTCCCCTTTATCTGAAGTGGAGACCACCTCAGTGAGAAAATGATCTTATGGCCTCCAAGTCTTTGGACTATTCGTAGTGTGCTTATTGTAGGGTGACATACACAGATAGACTTACCAGGTCTGGGACAGGGAGTGGTAGTAAAGTCTCAGGTCCTGCAGGGATTAGAATGTGAGGAGCAAAAAGGCTGGAATATTTACCCTCTTATTAAGGCCCTCGCTGAGAGTAAAAATTCTCTGGGGACAAAGGCACTGAAAAGACCTCTGGGATGCTGGAAAGAGGCAGAAAATTGAAGCTAGGATATTTGGGCCTTGGTGGGTAAGGTAGAAAAAAAAATAGGATAGTAGAGAAGATTTACACTGAGAGTTCAGAGTGGATAGGAAGGGGGTAGGTATACAGATCCCTGCATACAAATAATCCTTAAAGGCTTTCTGGCATAGGAATACTGTTTAGAAAATTTTGTTAATTTTGCCTTTTCTCTTGGTCCCTTCCACATGTCCCAAATATTTGCTTCTCAATGTTTTTTCAATTAAACTTCTTAGCTTCTCTGAATGTTAGTTTTTAATCTGTAAAAGAGGGAGGCAATGCATGAGATGATATATGTAAGGCACTTATTTTTCCTGGTCTGTGCCATGCACTTGGTAAAAAGTCTTAACATTTTATCTAATTCAATGATTACTATCTACTGTATGCTAAGAACTAGATTTTAGTGCACAGAGTTGAAGGATCACACCCTTGTTCTTCGTCTGGTTTGGGATGGGTGGGCATAAAAGATTATAGTTCAATGAGAGATATATAGATATAAAAAGGACAAATTCATTCAGCAGAAAGGGGGTTAGTGCTGTAAAAGTTAGTCGAAGGATTCAGAAATAGAAGGTGGGCTTGGAGGGAGGTGCACATGAAGAGAGAAAATAGCCTGTGTAAAACATGGCAGACAAGAGATAATGGGCGTTTTCTGGCAGCCAGTGCAGCCTAGTTCAAAGTTAACATTAAAAAAAATTTAGGGGTGCCTGTGTGGCTTAGTTGGTTAAATGGCTAACTCTTGATTTCCACTCGGGTCATGATCTCACGATTCATGGGATAGAGCCCTGTGTTGGGCTCTGCACTGACAGCATGGAGACTTTTTGGAATTCTCTCTTTCCTTCTCTCTGCCTCCTCCTCCCTGCTCACATGTGCTCACTCTCAAAAGGAGTAAACTTAAAAAAAATAAGATTGATTATACTTGACACACCATGTTACCTTAGTTTCAGGGATACGACATAGTGATTCAACATCTCTATATTATGCTATGCTCACCACAAGTGTAGCCACCATCTATTACCATACAACACTATTACAATATCATTGACTATTTATTCTATGCTGTACTTTATTCCCATGTTTTACTCATTTCATAATGGGAAGCCTGAATCTCCCACTCCCTGCACCCATTTTGCCCATCCCAACAGAGCAGAGAGCCCAGAAATAAACTCATGCTTATATGGTCAATTAATCCACAAAGAAGACAATATACAATGGGGAAAAGACAGTCTCTTCAACAAACGATGCTGGAAAAACCTGAGAGCTACATGCAAAAGAATAAAACTGTATCACTCTCTAACACCGGACACAAAAATAAACTCAAAATGGATTAAACGTTTAAAGTGACACCTGAAACTATAAAAATCCTAGAAGAGAACAGAGGCAGAAATTACTTATTCTTTAAGTCAGTAGAAATTCCTACTGGCCATAGAGACATTTTTATAGGTATGTCTCCTAAAGCAAGGGAAACAAAGGAAAAATGAAACATCGAGACTACGTCAAAATAAAAATCTTACAGAAAAATCAAAACAAAAAAGCAACCTACTGAATAGAAGATAAGTGGTTAATATCCAAAATATATGAAGAACTTATACAACACCCCAAAAAATTGAATTAAAAAATAAGATCTGTAGACATTTTTCCAAAGAAAAAATACAGATGGCCAGACACATGGAGATGATCACCACTCGTCAGAGAAATGCAAATCAAAGGAACTCTGAGCCACAGTGTCCTTTCTCTCTTCTCATCCACACATCTCAAATGCTGTTTGTGTGATACTTGTCACTTTAAATCTTGTCAGTGTGACCTCAGTCAAGTAACAGCTCTTACCTCTTGTTCCCTAGCTATAAAAATTGGGAGAGTTGGGGCGCCTGGGTGGCTCAGTCGGTTAAGCGACCGACTTCGGCTCAGGTCATGATCTCACGGTCGGTGAGTTCGAGCCCCGCGTCTGGCTCTGTGCTGACAGCTCAGAGCCTGGAGCCTGCTTCAGATTCTGTGTCTCCCTCTTTCTCTGCCCTTCTCCTGCTCACGCTCTGTCTCCATGTCTAAAAAAAAAAAAAAAAATTGGGAGAGTTATATTAGAAGATGCTTACTACAGTGTATGGGAAATAGTAACAACAATCTGTTGAAGATTTGCTATCATTACATCATTATTTTTCAGTCATCTTCTTACACAATGGGTTTTGTGAATGCAGAGACCAGGTGAATTAAGCTCTTTGATAGTACTTAAAAGAAGATCATAATGGCGTTAGGTATAGGGAGGAGGCTGTTGAATGAACAGATGGTATTCTACTTAAATGCAGGCCAGGCAGAGAGACATGAAGCTTGATTTCAGACAATAAGTCAACAAACCAATTGAGGACTCAATATGTATCTGACATGGTCTTAGAGATACAAAAAATTGAAAAGATTCCTGCAAGTGCAAATCAAAACTAAAGATATCACCTCAGACTTGTCAGAATGGCTAAAAATCAACAACACAAGAAAAAACGTGTTGGCAAGGACAGGGAAAAAAGGAACCCTCTTGTACCATTGGAGGGAATGCAAAGTAATGGAGCCACAGTGGAAAACAGTATGGAGGTTTCTCAAAAAGTATAGAACTACCTTATGATCTAGCAATTGCACTACTGGATATTTACCTAAAGTGTACAAGAACACTAATTCAAAGGGATACATGCACCCTATATTTATAGCATCATTATTTATAATAGCCAAGATATGGAAGCAGCCCAAGTGTCTATTAATTGATGAATGGATAAAGATGTGAGATGGTGTGTGTACACACACACACACACAAAATGTTATTCAGCATAAAAAATGAAACCTTGCCATTTGCAACAATATGGATGGAGCTAGAGAGTATAATGCTAAGAAAAATAAGTTAGAGAAAGACAAATACCATATGATTTCACTCATATGTGGAATTCAAGAAAAAATGAGCAAAGGGAAAAAACATGAGGCAGCCCAAGAAAACTTTTAACTATAGAGAACTGATGGTTACCAGAGGGGAGGTGGGTGGAGTGATGTGTGAAATAGGTGATGGGGATTAAGGAGTGCATTTATCATGATAACCGCTGGGTGATGCATAGAATTGTTGAGTCATTATACTGTACACCTGAAATATAATACTGTATATTAACTAGAATTAAACTAAAAACTGAAAAAAGGGTAAAAAAATAAAAAAAAGAGAAAGTAATAAACCTGGGTAAATTTATGGTGATAGAACATAGGATGGTTAGGAGGATTATGTGAAGAAAATATGTGAAATCTTTAAATATTTTCTCATAAATACAAGTGTTTACTTTTAAAAAAATGAAAATAAGGTGGTTCCCAGGAAGCAAGCTATCTCATTTTTGATTTCTATACCAAAAAAGAGAATAGATGTTTATCGCAGTGTTTTATATAAAATTTGATTTGAGGGCTTCTAGTATTTTAAAAAGTGTGTTAATACTGATCTAAGATAATTCTACTACACAACTTGTCCTTTAACCCTATTTTAAAGGTTTAATTTTATGAATGATTTACAAATACATTCCTTTATAGGACACATACACACACACACTCACACACAAGCACGCAGCTAAGAGTCCTGTTTTAAGGAGCTTTAAACGTAGATGGTAAAGGGAGGAGCTAGTGGGAGACGGCATGGCCCACATGATAGAAAGGAAGGTGCAGGCTGTGTTCTCTGAGCATAGATTCCCTGGGGAGCTCACAGGATATTCATACTTCAAGAATGCAGTTTCAGGGATTCTAAGGTTTGGCCACTCCCCCATTTAGTTCTTCCAGAGACACAACTGATTCCAATAGAGGGAATAAGTGGCAATAGCAGATAAATGAGAGGACTCTTAGATTTTTTTCCAGCACCACAGTGCTCAGAGCTAAGCCAAGGATCTCCATTATTTGATGGGGCTCACGGATAAGCATGGTTATTCATTGTTCACTTGAGATACCACTGGTGGATCTTTATTCAACTAATGAGACTTATTCTACAGACTATTATAAAGTGTCTATTGTGTGTCAACATTTCTCTAAGTACTAGGAATGTAGTAGTGAATGAAGAAGATCAAGTCCTTGTTCTGATAGAACTTCTAAGCTAGTAAGGGAGACTTTCATTAAAAAGGTCAACATGTAACATCAATAGGTATTGAAAAGTGCTAATTAAAATAAAACAGGAAGATAGAAAGTGACAAGGAGCATGGTTTTAGAGTAGTCATGGTAGACCTTTCTGAAGTGACATTTGAGTAGGGATCTTGAGGACATGAGTGAGCTGTATGAAGGACGGTGCTCCAGGCAGAACAGTAGATACATACACTTTGAGGTCTGGAATGTGGTGAATTTGAGGGAGAACATCAGGCCTCTTGGTTGAGTGGAGTGACTAGGAAGAAAGGAGATGAATTTGAGAGGTAGACAAGGTGCAGATAATAAAGGGTATTGTAAGCCATGGTGAAAACTGGAATTTGTTAGAAGTATGATCAAAATCTATTGAAGATTTAGAACAGGATTCTGTTATACTGTGACTTAAGTTTTAAAAGGTCTTCACCGGGTGTTCTTGGGTGGCTCAGTCAGTTGAGGAGCTGACTCTTGATTTTGGCTCAGGTCATGATCCCAGGGTCAGCGTGGAGCCCAATGTGGAGAGATTTTCTCTCTCTCCCCCCCTCTGCCCCTCTCCACAACTCGTGCTCTTGAAAATAAAAAAAATTAAAGGTCTATACTGGATTCTACATAAGGGGAATAAGGATGCAAGAGGCCAACTAGTTCATAAGTTATTGTTATATACAAAGAATGAAATGATGGTGATTTAACCAGGGTGGAAGCAGTAGAGTCAATGAGATGTGATTACACTTGTGATATGTTTTGAAGATGCAGAAACTAGAATTTGTTGATGCATTCATAAGGATATGATGGGCTTCAAGTTCCAGCCATCCAACTGGATGCATGGATGGAAGGGCTTCAGTAAAATGTGAAACACTGAGATTAAAGTAGGTTTAAGGAGGAGAGGTAGAAAGGAATCAGAATTCTGTTTTGAATATGTAAGCTTGGAAATACATGTTAGACATTCAATAATAGCTGTCAAGTAAGCTTGTTGTATTTACCAAATTTGAAGTCCAGGAGGGCTATCTGAATTAGATATACACATTTGGGAGGCATCAAAGAATAGAAGCACGAGAAATGATAAAAATCATGTAAAGAATGAATAGAGAGAAGAGATCTCAAATCAGAAGCTGGGGAAAGGCGAACTAGCCAGTAAAGGATACTCAGAAAGTGACATAATGAAGTAGGAAGAAAAACGTCTGAGTGTTGGTTAGGTAATCAGGAATTAGAGTGCACATCTCTGCCAAATGCTACCAGGGCGTTGAGTAAGACAGGGTTTAAGAATTGATTACGGATAGTTAACAATACTGTATCCTATACTTGAAATTTGCTAAGATAGTAGATCTTAAGTGTTTTTACCATGAAAAAAATTATAACGTTACTAGATTGTGAGGATTTTTACAGTGCAGATGTTTATCAAAATATCAAGTTGTGACGCCTTAAACAATTTCTGTCAAGTATACCTCAATAAAGATAGAAAATTATTGGTGTTTTCAAAAAACGATACTGGAAATACTAGATATCTACATGCAAAAGAATAAAGTTGAACTCTCACCTTATATCCCATCCAAAAATTAATTCAAGCGGATCAAAAACCTAAACAGAATCTGTAAAATTATAAACTTAAAGAAAACATGGGTAAAAAGCTTCATGACACTGGATTTGGCAAGATTTCTTGAATAGGACACCTAAAATACAGGTAAGAAAAATAAATCGAATTTCATGAAAATTAAAATTTTTTGTTCAAAGGACACTACCAAGAGACTGAAAAGATAACTTACAGAATGGGAGAAAGTATTTGCAGGTCATATTTGATAAGGGATTAGTATCTAGAATATATAAAGAATTCCTACAATGCAACAAAAAACAATGCAATTCAAAAATGGGCAAAGGACTTGGATAGACACTTATACAAAAAAGATATACAAACGACTGATTAGCTCAAGGAAAGATGCTCAGTATCACTAATCATTAAGGAAAAGCAAATAAAAACACCATGAGCTACCATTTCATATTAATTAGGATGGTTATTATAAAAAATACTAAGTGTTAATGAGGTGCTTAAATAGGAATTTTGTACCTTGTTATTGGGAATGCAAAAGAGTACAGCTGGTGTGGAAAATGGCATGGCAGTATCTCAAAAAATTAAACATAAAATTATCATGATCTCCCTTAATTCAACCTGGGTATATCCTTCCCTAACTGCCCACAAATTCAGTCTGTGAACCTCAAGTCAGGATCACCAACTCCTCAGCCTAACTCAGACATCAACATAAGCCCTATTGTAAAAGGTTCACCTCAACCCAATGTGTTCTGGGGACTGAGTGCCCAGTGGAGAGGTGAGTGCTTGTTCCCATGGGACAAGACTTAGGACATCTAATACAAAATCTGGATGTTTCTGTGGGATGAGAGGGGAAGCCAGAAGTATACAGTGTCAGAAGGAACTGTTGGAATGTTTCATGGAGAGTTAGTTCAGGTTAAATGATAGAGGAGCCCCTGTGAAAACTAACTTCCCCTCTCAGAACTATGGCAAAATAGCAGATGTTGAGACCAGTCATAGGAGGAAAGCATTCTTTTTGGTATTGTTATTAACGGTTGATAGTTATTGAATAATAACATGGATAATTATAGCTCAACAATCTCATTGGATCCTCCCCAAATTGAGAGAGATGGGCAGGGTTAGGATTACTGTTCCCACATAGTAGTAAGGAAATAATCTAAGAAATGGAGAGGTTAAGTGCCTCATCAAAGTCACAAACTGGGACTTAAACCTCATCTCCCATTCATAACCCCAGCTCACACCTCTGTCCACAAAATGAAACATCAAAACTCCAAGCCAAATAAAAAAACCAGATAACCTTGACCTAGTTATAACTGAGCCCCACCTTTCTAAATCACAATCCAAAACACACAGCAGGCATCCATTTGCATATTCTGAGAAGGCTTTCTTTCTCAGCAGGCATGGCAGGGAAGGAGAGAGTGGAGAGAGGCACAATGATTACCAAAACCAGACTACATTCTGCCTCAAGGGAGGCACTGAATGCCAGAGAATAGTGAGGGAGTACGGTCTGTAGGAAGCCAGGGGCAAGAACCCCAGAACACAGGGAACTGGGACAGAGGTCTCTCGAGTCACTTCCAGAGAAGACGCCAGGCCCATTATGGGTTGGTTTCAGGATGTTCCTCAGGGATCAGGCCTGCTGTTTCTTTTTCTTTTGGGAAATGACTAGCTGATTATGAGGATATAGCCAGACCTCTCCTTTCCAACTCTCTTTTCCAGCCTTCTCTCGCTAAGAGGAAAACTGCATCAGCTTTTCCTGAAGCCTACAGAAAATGAATTGAGCCTCATGCTGAGGGGTGAGAGCACATCCGGCCCATGGTGATGGGGAAGACCAGGCGTATAGAGGGCACAGTAAGGGAGGTGGCACAAATGGGATGAGGGGCAAGCAGCCCAGGGAGGCATGCTTCTGCCGAGTCAGCTGGCTACTAGAGGGCCGAAACAGGGTACCTGGGGGCCACAGATCAAGGAAGGAGCCATGTGAGCTGGGCTAGCAGAGAAAACTAGGATAATGACAGAAATCAGACTGAAAATAGTAATGACTAGAGGGAATACCCAAAGGCTGAGTGGAGAGCCTCTAGAAGAAGTTATGTTTAATGTTTGAAGGGAACAGACTAGGTTGGTGTTGGTGTGTGTGTGTAGGTGGTGAGCCATGGAATTCATAGGGTAGAGTCCATTTCTCAGTACCTCTTATGCCCAGACAACTATCCTTATCTCGGGAATTACCTGACCTCCTGATTCTCTTGTCTTCTAGCTTTCTCATCCAGTATGTCTATCTAACAGAAGACCAGCTTTCTATTCTTGTCAAGGCTTCAGATCCTCTCTTGTCAGCATTAGAACAAATCCTTTTCCGCCTCCCAGGCCTGTGCTCCTGTGTTGTGTATTAGGGACCACCTCAAGAAAGCCTTAACTAACCCAGACCAGGTTAATCTCTCATTAGTGCTACCTTCTTTCATCCTACTTCATATTTTGGCCTTACCACAGTCCTGGCTGCTGCAATAGTCCTGGGACAAAAGGAAAAATCTGAAGTAAGAATATGGAAAGGAGAGGTCAGTTATACTTATAATGGTTTTAGCAATATGGGTGCCTGGGTGGCTCAGTGAGTTAGGTGTCCGACTCTTGGTTTCGGCTCAGGTCATGATCTCATGGTTTTGAGATTGAGCTCTGCATTGGGCTCTAGGCTGCCAGCATAGAGCCTGCCTGGGATCCTTTCTTCCCCGCCTCCCCAATCTCACACACATGCCCTTCATCTCAAAATAAACAAAAATTAAAAAATATAAGAAAGGTTTTAGCAACAACTAGCTATATCTTTGTAGCATAGTCCTGTAAAAAGAATCCGGCATGGGAGTCCGAAGTTGTGGAATTCAGTCCTAGCTCTGCTACTTATTTCCTCCATGACCACTTGGGGACTCAGATTCCCAATTACATCACTCAAAAGTCCTCTCAAGTTAAAGATAGTTTATACCAAAGGTACTGAATAGTTTATAGCACTTACTGAATACTCTAGGTATGGAACCACACACCATTTTGGGGGAAACAAATACGTGACACAGGCTGCTTTTTGTCATTTGCTGACATCTTGACTATGAAAACAGGAAGCAGAGAACAATGACATGTACAGACTGAACCAAACACTCATGCCAAGCAGGTTAAGGGTGCTGGGGCAGGAGGATACCGGATAAGTGGAGTTGGATTTTGAATAGAATTAGAGGTATATTTCGGTTAAACCTGGAAAGAGGGAAGGTTGGTCGATTATTAGGCATTTTAAACAGAGCAGGCAATCTGTGAGGCTGAGGTGTGTGGGAAAATAAACTGGAAGACCAGAGATAGGTGGCAAGAACACACATGAAGTAAGGGAGACAGGGGCACTCAGGGAAGAGGAGAGGCCTGTTTGGAATTGGAGAAGTATATTCACTTAGTACACAGGTGACAATGAGAGGATATTCTTTCAACTATGCAAGAAATATTTAGCAAGTCCCTCTATAAGTTCCATAAAAACAGTGGCAGTAAATCTAAAAAAGCAGAGCCCTATTTTGTCATGGGGCTTGCTTCCACACTGTCGATTCCAACGCTATCTTAGGGAAAATGCAGGTATGCATTAGATTTGGAGAAGTTTCTAATAAGAGTACTTTTACTGATCTAGGTAACCAAAATTGATGAAAGATTCATAGAATTCCTGTCTGTAGACGTGCTTAAAATTGGGAGCTATTCAGTAAGCTTCAGTTTGGCTTAGATGATAGTTTATCATCCACCAACAGGAATGGACAAAGTTTCTTCAGGGAGTCATTCATGTATTTACTTAAAAAACACTCGTCAAGGGTCATCTGAGTTGCTCAATTGGTTAAGCACCTGACTCTGTTTTGGCTCAGGTCATGAGCTCATGGTTCAGGGGATTGAGCCCTGCATTGGACTCCACACTGAAAATGTAGAGTCTGCTTGGGATTTTCTCTCTCCCTTTTTCTCTTTCTACCCCTCCCCTGCTTGTGTGTGCATGCACTCTCTCAAAATCAACTTTTTAAAAACAAAGCACTTATTGAGCATCAATAATATTCAGTAGAGTGTGAATATAGAAATAAATCACAGCCATTTTTAAATGTTTTATTTATTTTTGAGACAGAGAGAAACAGAGCATGAGCAGGGGAGGAACAGAGAGAGAGGGAGACACAGAATCTGAAGCAGGCTGCAGGGTCTGAGCTGTCAGCACAGACCCGGGGCTCGAACTCACCAACTGCGAGATCATGACCTGAGCCGAAGTTGGACACTCAACCGACTGAGCCACCCAGGTGCCCAATCACAGCCTTTTAAAAGTACTCAGTCTGGTGAGTGGACAGTGCTCATGCACTGGCAACACAGATTGTGCTCTCCTTGGCTTATTTAACTCAGTGCATTAATGAGCCCTTATTGAAAACACTGAGAAAATCTGCCTGGAGGAATCTTGGGCAGAGGAAAGCATGCTAGATAAATAGTATGAGCTACAAGCATAACTTTTAGGAAGTGACGGATAATCCAGTGCAGCTGAATCTAGGATGAATGTTTAGGGGAATGGTAAGAAGAGAGGCCAATAGTTTAGGCAGGAACAAGATTGTAATCATGTTGAATAGTTTTTTGTTTGTTTGTTTTGTAGCAATTAAGTCTCATAAGTGGCTTTCAGTAGGGATAGAACATGTGGTCTGTGGCATTGTAGTGGCAGATTGAGTAGGGGTGGAAAACTAAAGAGGCTTTTTTATTCAAATATAATTAAGTGTTAGATTAGTTTCAGGTGCTAAAATATAATGATTCAACAATTCTATACCTTACTCAGTGCTCATCGTAAGTGTATTCTTTGATCCCCACCACCTATTTCTCCCATCCTCCCACCCACCTCCCTTCTGGCAACCACCAGTTTGTTCTCTGCATTTAAGTCTTTGTGTCTTAAATTCCACATAGGAGTGAAATCGTATGATATTTGTCTTTTTCTGACTTATTTCACTTAGCATTATACTTTCCAGGTCCATCCATGTTGTTGCAAATAGCAAGATCTAATTCTTTTTTGTGGTTAAGAAATATTCCATATTGTTATGTGTTTGTGTATACATACCACATCTTATCTATTCATCTATGGATGGACACTTGGTTTATGTTCATGTTGTGGTTATTTTAAATAATCCTGTAGTAAAATAGGGGTGGCTATTTTTAAAAAGTTTTTAATGTTTATTTTGAGAGGGAAGAGAGAGGAAAGGAGGAAGGAGAGAAGGGGGGAGAGAGACAGAGAGAGAGGAAGGGAGAGGGAGGGACAGAGAAAGAGATATTGAGTGGAGGAGTGGCAGAGAAAGAGGGAGACAAAGAAGCTAAAGCAGGCTCCAGGCTCTGACCTGTCAGCACAGAGCCTGAGACCGGGGCTCTAACTCAGGAACTGTGAGATCATGATCTGAGCTGAAGTCAAGACACTTAACTGACTGAGCCACTCAGGTGCCCCAGAGTGCCTATCTTTTTGAATTAGTGTCTTCATTTTCTTTGAGTGAATACCCAGTAGTGGAATTACTGGATCATATGGTAATTCTATTTTTAGTTTTTTTGAGAAACTTCCATACAGTTTTTGACAGTGGCTGCACCAATCTGCATTCCTAACAATAGTGCACAAGAGTTCCTTATCTCCATATCCTTGCCAACACTTGTGCTTTTTATTTTAGTGACTCTGACAGGTATAAAGTGTTATCTCATTGTGGTTTTTATTTGCATTTTTCCAGTGACAAGTGATGTTGAGTTTTTCATGTGTCTGTTGGCCATCTGTGTATCCTCTTAGGAAAAATGTCTATGCAGATCCTCTGTCCATTTTTTAATCAGATTTTTTTTGGTGTTGAATAAGTTCTTTATAGATATTAACCTCTTATTGGATATATTATTTGCAAATATATTCTCCCATTCAGTAGGTTGCCCTTTTGTTGATAGTTTCTTTCATCATACAAAAGCATTTTGGTGTAGTCCCAATAGCTTAATTTTTGTCTTGTATTCCTTGCCAGAGGGGACAGGTCTAGAAAGATGTTTCTATGGCTGATGTCAAAGAAGCTATTGCCTGTGTTTTCTTCTAGGAATTTTATGTTTTAAGGTCTTATTTAGTTTTTTAATCCATTTTGAGTTTATTTTTGCATATGGTGAAACAAGTAGTCTAGTTTTCCCCATACCATTTGTAGTCTAGACCTTTCCTCCATTGCATATTCTTGCCTCTTTTGTCATAAATTAATTGACCATAAATTTTGGGTTTAGTTTTGGAGTATCTATTCTGTTCCATCTATCTATGTCTATTTTCGTGCCAGTACCATACTGTTTTGATTACTACAGCTTTGTAGTATATCTTGAAATCTAGGATTGTGATACCTCCAGAGCCTTGTTCTTTTTCAAGACTCCTTTGGCTACTTGGGGTCATTTGTGATTCCAGACACATTTTAGGATTGTTTGTTCTAGTTATGTGGTAAATGATGTTGGTATTTGATAGAGATTGCATGGAATCTGTAGATTTCTCTAGATAGTATGTGCATTTTAACAATATTCGTTCTTCAAATCCAGGAGCATGGAATTATCTTTTTGTGTCATCTTCAATTTCTTTAAAGAGGAGGTATTTATAATGACACAGGCAAGAAAGGATGGAATTTGGGAAGACGAAAGGCATGGAGAGGAGAAAAGCAGCATGGGAGACAATTTAGAGGTAGGACCAAGCATATCATTGACTGAGAAATAGCTCCAGGAGCTTTGGCATCTGGTAGAAGGTTCTATGACTTGAGCATAATGAAGGTGAAAGGGGATAAAGCTGAAAAGTGAGTAGAGACCATGCAGGCACTGGTAAACCAGAATTAGGCAAGTGGATTTCATTCTCAGTGCAACGGTAATTCCATGAAGGTTTTGAGGCAAGGCCTGGCATAGTGTAAGTTGCATTTTTAAATGGATTCTACGGTGCAGAAAATGGAGCCTAGAGGGCTCAAGATTCAGACCACAGAGACCAGTTATGAGGCCTTTGTAGTCTAGATGAAAGATGGTTAATTAAATAAGAACATTGTCAGTGGAAAAGGAAAAGAGTAGGGAGTAAAATACGTTTTGCAGATTGATAGGATTTGCTAAATGAACTGATACTAAGGAAGAGGGAAGGGATTAAATCAAGGATTATCCCTGGGTTTCTGACCTTGCTACAGATGAATGGGCAGAATGTGTGCTGAGATGGCAAGGTATGGGGAGGAAATAGTTTGTAGGGAGAAAACAAGATTTTCATTTTGGCTGTATTGTTTGAGATTATCATGAAACATCTAAGTGGAGAGGTCCAATAGACTGTAAAATATACTCGTTTGAAATTCAGAGTAGAAGCTACATATTTGGCAATTCCCTGAAAATAGATGGTAACAATCAAAACAAAACACACACACATAAGACAAAAAAGGAATAAAAGGGAGGACCCTAGAAAGGTAGCATGGAAATAAAAGGGAGGAAAAACAGAGAAAAGGAGAAAGAGTGAGGGGAAAGAAGCAATGGTCAGATCAGTATAAGCGAAGGAGTGGAGATGGAAGCTAGCTTAGCTTGGAAAGGATTGGAAATTAAGTGAGAGATGAGGATGTAGATATCAAATATAGTCAAGTTTTTATTCAAGTTGTGCTGTTAAGGGGAATCGAGTTAAAGGGTTGTTAGATCAAAGAGATAAAGCTGAAGAATACAGGATGGTACTGATCTTAATCAAGATAAACATTGTAGAAAGTGGGGGCAGATGATTTGTGTGTAAGATAGTTATGACAAATACCATGTGCAGAATGCTTCACAGTTTACAAGGTTTATTCTTACAGGATTTCATCTTTCCTCATCAATAGTGAGATGGTCATGGGAGGTATGGTTATTGCCTCCAGTTACAAGTCAAGAAGCTAAAACTTAAAAAATATCAGATTAATGTTAGTTTCTGCTGGTAGGTAGACTGCTGGCACAATCATTACTTGAACCTAAGTCTTTAGATTCCAAAACTTTCCCCTATACCATGGTGAGGAGTTAGAGTTTTACTTCTTTAACATCAACACTCTAGATTTCAACTGTCTATGGAACAACAAGGTAGAGGCAGAAGAATATACTTAAGACATTGGATTTGAAGTCAGGAAACCAGAGTTCTCAAAGTTTAATATTTGACATTTTTCAAACATATGATTGTCAGTGAGTAACTTAACCTTAAGCTTTCTCAATTAAAAAGAATTCTCAAATTTACTGAGTACATTTTTATATTCTAGATTTGGGCTTTTGGGATTTTTATTTTTAAAATTATTTTTTCAAATTTTGAGATATATCAAATTATGTTGAATACTTCAAACTAATACAATTCTATGTCAATTATATGTTTATATTGCAAACCGTTACCACAGTAAGTCTAATTAGCATCCATCACTTCACATAGCTACAATATTTTTTGTTGATGAGAACTTTTAAGATCTACTTCTTTGCCACTTTCAAATGTACGATATTATTGTTAACTATTGTCATTATGCTCTACATAACATCCCCAGAAATTGCAACTGGAAGTTCATACTTTTGACTACCTTCACCTATTTTTCCCATCCCTAGCAGCTTCAAGTCTGTTTCTAGGAGTTAATTTTTTAAAAAATTCCAGTGTAGTTAACATACAGTTATTAGTTTCAGGTACACAACATAGTGATTCAACAATTCTATTTTGATTTTAAAATATCTTGAGAGCAGAGACCATATATTACTCAGTGCTCATCAAGATACTCCCAATCCCCTTTACCCATTTTATCCATCTCCCAGCTACTTCTCCCCTCTGGTAACCCTTAGTTCTCTATAGTTTTAAGAGTATCTTTTTGTTTGTCTCCCTTCCCCCCCTCCCCCGGCCATTTATTCATTTGTTTTGTTTCTTAAATCATATGATGTTTGTCTTGGTCTTGACTGGCTTATTTCACTTAGCATTATACTCTTTAGATATATCTATGTTGTTGCAAAAGGCAAGATTTCATTTTTTTAATGAATAATATTCCATTGTGTGTATACACACATACACTCACATACCACATCTTCTTTATCCATCTATTGATGGACACCAAGGCTACTTCCATGACTGACTATTGTAAATAATGCTTCAATAAATATAGTGGTGCATGTATGCCTTTGAATTAATGTGTTTGTATTATTTTTAATATTTCCTTTCTTTGTTTTTAAATGTTTATTATTTTTTTAAAAAAATTTTTGACGTTTATTTATTTTTGAAAAAAATTTTTTTTAAATTTTTTTTAATGTTTATTTTTAAGACAGAGAGAGACAGAGCATGAGTGGGGGAAGGGCAGAGAGAGAGGGAGACACAGAATCCGAAGCAGGCTCCAGGGTCTGATGAGCTGTCAACACAGAGCCAGATGCGGGGCTCGAACTCAGACTGTGAGATCATGACCTGAGCCGAAGTTGGCCGCTTAACCGACTGAGCCACCCAGGCGCCCCTAAATGCTTATTTTTGCGAGACAGAGTCAGACAGAGCATGAGCAGGGGAGGGGCAGAGAGAGAGAGAGAGGGAGAGGGAGACACAGAATCTGAAACAGGCTCCAGGCTCTAAGCTGTCAGTATAGAGCCGGACGCAGGGCTCGAACTCGGGAAACTGAGATCACGACCTGAGTCGAAGTTGGATGCTCAACCGACGGAGCCACCCAGGCGCCCCTGTATTTTTTTTTTTTTTTTAAGTGAGAGAGAGGCAGAGGGAGAAAGAATTTCAAGCAGGCTTCATGCCCAGTGCAGAGCCCGATGTGAGGCTCAATCTCATGACCATGAAATCGTGACCTGGGTGGAAAGAGTTGGATTCTTAACCAACTGAGCCACCCAGGTGCCCCAACGTTTTTGTATTTTTTAGGTAAATACCTAGTAGTGTGATCATAGGGTAGTTATATTTTTAATTTTTTGAAGAACCAAAAAATTTTTATTGTCTTCCAAAGTGGCTATACCAGTTTGCATTCTCACCAACACTGCACGAAGGTTCCTTTATCAGTCCATTTTTTAAGATTATATATAAAAGTGAAATCATACAGTATTTATCATTCTGTAACTTGTTTTGCTTAGCATAGTGCTCTCAAATTCCATCCATGCTGCTTAAAATGGCAAGATTTACTTTTTTATGGCTGAATAATGTTCCTATGTGTGTCACTTTTCTTTATCTATTCATCCATTGTGCTAATGGTTTTATAATATCTCAATTCTCAGGAGGAACTTTTAAGATATAAACTGAGCAAAAAGAGAGCACACATCAAAGTTTTGGGAAATAAATGTTTACACTTTTTCAAAGAGAATGATAAAAGGGATAAAAAGGACATAGAAATATAAACAATCCCAGAATGAAAAAGAATAGTATGAACTTCAGAGGTCAGTCTTGCAAAAAGATGGGGGCGGAGGATCTCTTCCTCTGAATGTCATGGATGTTAGAAAGCAAAGTGGGTGAAGGTCAAAGGATGTAGAATGGAAGTTAAAGTTGGGTGAAGGAAAACAAGTCTTCTCATGTTCTCAAATTGGGCAAAAGTAGGACTTTAGGTGGTGAAATTTCTGAGTGTCAAATAAATGCCTATTGAACCCCTTTTAGATAAAAATGTATAGAACTTGGAGGAAAGTGAATTATTAGAAGGGGCTAGGCTTAATTATTTTTCAAGGAATTTAAGGACAGACTCACTGGAATACAGTGAAGATGTGAGTATAGCATGGATCTACATCCTTTACAAAGTAGTCCTCAGTCACACAAAGACAAGAGAAAGCTATTCTTCCACTCAATTCCTCAACTAGAGTTCCCTTGCAATACTAGTTGAACTGGTATTTTATGTTCTGATCACCTAATGATTTTAAAGTACCTTGAGAGCGGGGACTATGTATGTTTCATAATCATAGGATTATTTTATAATTTAGGTCTAGAAATGATATCAAGGGCTAACCCTTCCATGTGAATGATCAGTTTGAACTTGAGAGCTATAACTCTGCTGACATAGGATACTCTCTAACAGGGTCGTGTGGAAGCAGACAATAGGAAGAGAGGAGAATTTTCAACGGCCATGTCAGCCTCCAACATCACCTCAACCCATCCAGCATTCTTCCTATTGATGGGGATTCCAGGCCTGGAGCACCTACATAACTGGATCTCTGTTCCTTTCTGTTCAGCTTACACTCTAGCTTTGCTAGGCAACTGCACCCTTCTCTTCATCATCCAGACCGATGCAGCCCTCCATGAGCCCATGTACCTCTTTCTGGCCATGTTGGCAGCCATCGATCTGGTCCTCTCTTCTACAACACTTCCCAAAATGCTAGCTATTTTTTGGTTCAGAGATCGGGAGATCAACTTCTATGCCTGTCTGGTCCAGATGTTCTTTCTCCACTCCTTCTCTATCATGGAGTCAGCAGTGCTGCTGGCCATGGCCTTCGACCGCTATGTGGCCATCTGCAAGCCACTGCACTACACCACGGTCCTGACTGGGTCCCTGATCACCAAGATTGGCATGGCTGCTGTGACTCGGGCTGTGACACTGATGACTCCACTCCCCTTTCTGCTCAGACGCTTCCAGTACTGCCGAGGCCCCCTGATTGCCCACTGCTATTGTGAGCACATGGCTGTGGTAAGGCTGGCCTGTGGGGACACTCGCTTCAACAATATCTATGGCATTGCTGTGGCCATGTTTATAGTGGTGTTGGACCTCCTCTTTGTTTTCCTGTCCTATATCTTCATCCTTCGAGCAGTTCTACATCTTGCTTCCCAAGAAGCCCGTTACAAGGCCTTTGGGACTTGTGTGTCTCACATAGGTGCTATCTTAGCTTTCTACACACCTGTGGTCATCTCCTCAGTCATGCACCGTGTGGCTCGCCGGGCTTCCCCTCATGTCCACATACTCTTTGCTAATTTCTATCTGCTCTTCCCACCCATGGTTAATCCCATCATCTATGGTGTCAAGACAAAGCAGATTCGTGAGCGAGTCTTAGGAGTATTCTCAAGAAAGGATATATAAATGGAGAGTGAGGGACAGGTAGAGAAAGAGTGGGGCAGACAGAATGCTGAACTGGTGGTGGGGGTATGATAGAAGTAGAGGGATGGCCAGTTTCCATGTTTAGTTCTTTCCTGGTGTAATGAAAAAACTAAATGATGTCCTGAAACTCAGTCACCAGTCTGATCAGGACTCATGGGGCTGTGTTCTTGGGTAGCCTTTGGATTCAAACTGCAGACTTTGCTCTTTTCACAAAAAGCCCACTGTATCAGGAGGCTTGACAAAGGCTTGACCCACTCTCCTCTTGGTAACATCATCTAAAGACACAAAGATACTTTCGAGTTCATTAGTAAGACTAATAATCCGAGCTTCTATTCAGAGTAATTGGGATCATGAACCAGGAAAGACCAACATTTCTTCTGCGGCAAGAATACCTATAGTGTGAAAGTTGATGTCCAGTCTCTAGCTAAACACTACCGGTTTTGGGAAGCTCAATCTTCCTGGGCTACAGGTTCCAAACGAGACAGCTTTGCTCATTCAAATATATTTTTTCGATTGAGTCAGCCTATGTATTCTTGGACTTCTTTTGACTTCTATATTCTCATGGTCAATATTTCTCATAAAATACTTTGAGTAAAACACGTTCCCTGACAGTTTTTACACATCGTTCAACTATTTGCACATAGATCTACCTTATGTTTTCACCAAGAATGTGAATTCTTTATTCATTTAGTAGTATAGTCACAAAACATTGAGTCCTAAATTTGTGCTGGGAATACATATTTAGTTAATGTTGGGGTGCTGTACTTATGTCTATGTCCTAAGACAAAGGAGGAAATGCCAAACACTATAGGTTGTGGTCTCTGACCTGCCCATCTGAAGGCTCAGTATCATGAAAGAAATAAGTAGGCAAAGCTGATAGAAGATGGGGATATTGACCTGTATTTTTTTCTTCTATCCAATGCAAACTTAGATACTAGAAAATTCCCTTAAGGCGTTAAGCCTGACAACTAGATTTTGTGTGGTCACCTAGGCCCTCATCATCTTAGACAAATGCATTCTTCTACTTTTACCTTGTTACTCCTTTGTTTCCCCAGGCTACTGTTTAAAAATTATATATCTGTTATTCCGCCTCTATTTCTAGAGATATTATTTATCTTTGAAAGAATCTGAGCCCATTTCAGATGGGGTATGCAAGGTTGGAAACTTCTGAAGGATAGACTGGCAAGAACCCAGGGCATTATACTTGTTTCACATCTCTGCTTTTATAGTTCCGACACCAAAACAAACATACAAACACATGGAAATTATTTTCTACCTTTAGTTTCTATATTGCTAAAAAAACTCTGGTTTCTTCTGAGCATAGTTGGTCCAAGTGGAAAGCTTAAGAACTGCAAGTACTAATACATGACAGAGTATAGTATAAATTGGGAGAGGCTATTTTGAAAACAGAGGTCTTCTTATCCTCCTGAAGACAAATAAGGAATGTCACCAACCTATAGATCCTACTTATCCCTCACTGATGAAAGAACGGCTTTGTTTTCATTATAAGTCCAGTATTATAAAAGATCCCATACCCAGGTAATATATGGAACATCAGAATCACCAGGACTGGTCACAAACAGCAAGTTATATCTTCAAATGGGTGAAAGAATTACCCCTCTAGGATTCTAGTACTAATGAAATTATCCTTCAATGAAGGGAAAGGAGTGTTGCTAACAAAAACTGATGGTATGTGTCAATATTAGGCCTGCACTAAAAGCAAAACTAAAAGTAGTTCTTTAGGCTGAAGGAAAATGAGCCAGGTAGAAACACGGACTTGCAGGAGGGATTGAAGAACAGAAAAGCTAAATATGTGGATAAATATAAAGAACTATTGGCTGGTAAAAAGACAGAAGAACAATTGGAATGGAGTTGAAAGGTTCTAATATTCTACCAGTGACTTTCAACAGTTATCTAAGCTATGGCCACTCCCTACCACATGTGCTTTTTATCCCTGCCCCCATGACATTAGGGTTTATCCCTTTTTTTTTTTAACGTTTATTTTTTAGAGACAGCACGAGCAGAGGAAGGGCAGAGAGACAGAGCATGAGCAGAGGAAGGGCAGAGAGAGAGAGAGAGAGAGAGAGAGAGAGGGAGAGGGGGGCAGACGCAGAATCCAAAGGAGGCTCCAGGCTGAGCCATCAGCACAGAGCCAGACGCGGGGCTTGAACCCAGAGACGTGAGATCATGACCATGAGCTCAGTCAGCTGCCCAACTGACTGAGCCACCCAGGCGCCCCAGGGTTTATCCCTTCAGAATGGAGTCAAGGGGAAAAGTAAGGTACTTTGTTCCTTCACATCCTGTCTTTATCTGACCTTGTCTGGATGCTCTGACTATAAGCTATAGACTCTCTCTCCATTAAGCCTGTCACCTCAGCCTCGCTGGCCATGCCTCTAGATCCATTTTTCCTAAAAGCATGACATGGATAAGTCAATAGTGTGTCCTCATTCCATCAGCCTTCTCAATCCAAAGTGGATTTTTTTTTTTATGTCTTACCTGCAACTTGCCCCTGACATTAACTTTTGCCACATTAGTATTTAGGCCATTTTCTTTTCATATAGTCTATCTCCTCAGCCCTGCTGTGCTTTGCTACTTTAAGTTCCAAATTTAAAGTTGTTCTGTAGAAATCTCATTATGTCTCCACATACTAGGAGATCATTCATCATAAGGAGAGTGCTCAGTCCACACACCCAGAGCCCAACAGTTAGGAAAGATAAACTTAGATCCAGTATAATTCTGTCCAAAGGAACCGTGGTATAGTTGGGTTACAGAGCTCTAATACTGCTTTTAAAACATATAACCTACCAAGACTAAATCATGAAGAAAGAGAAAGGCAAAGCAGACCCATAACTAGAGATGAAATCAGTCATCAAAATATCCCTTTAAAGAAAAACCCAAAAACAGAGGGCTGCATTGGGGAATTCTACCAAATATTTAAAGAATTAACCCTACTCCTTCTCAAACTTGTCAAAAGAAATCACAGAGAACACTTCAAATTCATTTTATGAGGCCAGGGTTATCCTCAATCCAAGGACATCACAAGAAAACTAGGCCAATATCCCTGAAAAGCATAGACATGAAAATCCTCACAAACCAAGTCCAATAAGCACATTACAAGTATGATACACCACCACCAAGTGGGATTTATTCTGGGGGGTTTTATATATGCAAAAATAAACAAAAATCAATTAATGATATGCCACATAAACAGAATAAGTAATTTTAAAAAAATCACATGATCACTACAATAGATGAAGAAAAAGCATTTGATAAAATTGAATATACTTATACGATAAAATCCAATTAGGACTGGAAGAAAAGTACATCAATTTGATAAAGGCTACATATGAAAAATTTACAACAAATATTGCCTCCTAAGATAAGGAATAAGGTAAGAATGCCCACTCTTACTACTTCTATTTAATGTAGTACTGGATGTCCTAGCCAAAGTAATTAAACAAGAAATAAGAGGCATCCAAACTGATACGTAGTAAAATTATCCTTTTGTCAGTGACCAATCTCATATATAATAAATCCCAAAGATGCCATAAAAATATTGTTAGAACAAGTTAGTAATTTACAGAATACAAAAATAAGTATACAATGATTAGTTGTGTTTATATATACGATCTTGAAATTAGGACAAGAATCCCACTCACAAAAATAAATTCTAAATGGATAAAAGATCTGAATGTGAGACAGGAAACCGTCAAAATCCTAGAGGAGAAAACAGGAAAAAGCCTCTTTGACCTAAGACGCACAAATTTCTTACTCGACACGTCTCCAAAGGCAAGGGAATTAAAAGCAAAGATGAACTATTGGGACCTCATCAAGATAAAAAGCTTCTGCACAGCAAAAGAAACAACCAACAAAACGAATAGGCAACCAACGGAATGGGAAAAGATCATCGCAAATGATATATCGGATAAAGGACTAATATCTAAAATTTATAAAGAACTTACCAAACTCCACACCCGAAAAACAAACAACCCAGTGAAGAAATGGGCGGAAGATATGAATAGACACTTCTCCAAAGGGGACATTCAGATGGCCAACAGACACATGAAACGATGCTCAATGTCACTCAGCATCAGGGAAATACAAATCAAAACCACACTGAGATACCACCTCACACCAGTCAGAGTGGCTAAAATGAACAAATCAGGAAACTATAGATGCTGGCGAGGATGTGGAGAAGTAGGCACCCTCCTACACTGTTGGTGGGAATGCAAACTGGTGCAGCCACTCTGGAAAACGGTGTGGAGGTTCCTCAAAAAAATGAAAATAGAGCTACCCTATGACCCAGCAATAGCCCTGCTAGGAATCTACCCAAGAGACACAGGAATGCTGATGCATAGGAGCACGGGTACCCCAATGTTCATAGCAGCACTTTCGACAATAGACAAATCATGGAAAGAGACCAAGTGCCCATCAACTGACGAAGGGATAAAGAAGTTATGGTACTTATATACAATGGACTACTATGTGGCAATGAGAAAAAATGAAATCTGGCCATGTGTAGCAACATGGATGGAACTGGAGGGTATTATGTTAAGTGAAATAAGTCAGTCAGAAAAAGACAGATACCATATGTTTCCACGAATAGGTGGACTTTGTGAAACTAAGCAAAAACCAGGGGGAGGGGAAGAGGGGAAAGGAAAAAAAGACACAGAGAGGAAGGGAGATAAAACATAAGAGACTCTCAAAGACTAAGAAAAAACTGAGGGTAAGGGGGATGAGGGAGGGGGGAGAGGGGGTGATGGGCATTAAAAAGGGCACATGTTGGGATGAACACTGGGTGTTATATGTAAACCAATTTGAAAATAAACTATTATAAAAAAAAAAGAATCCCATATATAATAGCACCTATCGTATTCTTTTTGGAATAACCTTATGAAGAAAAGATTTAAATACTGACAACTACAAAATATCACTGAAACCAATTAAAGAAGACACAAATTGAAAGACCTCTTATATTCATGGATTGGAAGACTTATTAACAATTCCATACTACGCACGGCAACTTACAGGCTCAATGCACCTCCATGAAAACCACAAAGATTGTTTATGGAAACAGAGAACAGAATCCCCTAACTCACATGGAAATGTGAAATATACAAAGTGCCACGAATTGTCAGACCAATCCTGAGAAAGAAGAACAAAGCTGGAGACAGCGCACTTCTTGATTCCAAAAAATATGACAAAGCTATAGTTATCAAAATGGTAATATACTGGCATATAGATAGACCAATGGAACAAAAAGAAAATCCAGGAATAAATCCATACATACGATCAATTGATCCTTGAACAAGTGTGTCAGGAATACACAATAGAGAAAACACAGTCTCTTCAGCTAATGGTGAAGGGAAAACTGGGCATCTACACAAGAAGGAAATTCTATTCCTATCGTACAGCATACACAACAATCAACTCAAAATGGATTAGAGCCTAAACACACGACCCACAGCTGTAAAACTCCTAGAAGACGACATGGGGGAAGATCTTCCTGACCCTGGTCTTGGCAATGATTTCATGGAATGACATCTAAAGAAGAGGAAACAAAAGCAAAAGTCAACTAGTAGGACTACATCAAAATGAGAATCAACAAGTAAGAGTACATCAAATTCCACAGCAAGGAAAACAATCAACAGTAAAAAGACAATTATGGAATGGGACAAAATATAGCAAACCATGTATTTGATAGGATGTTAATCTCTAAAGCGTAGAGAACTCCTACAACTCAAAACTATTCACTCCATTTTAAAATGGGCTAAGGACTTCAATACTTATTTCCTCAAAGAGGACATTCCATGGCAAGCAGGTGTTTGACAAAATGCTTATGGTCACTAATTATGAGGGAAATGCAAATCAAAACCACTATAAGGTATGACCTGACACCTGTCATATTGGCTGTTAACAACAGACAAGTGCTGGTGAAGAGAACACCGTGGAGAAATTGGAATTCTTGCACACACTGTGGGTGGGAATGCAAAATAGTGCAGCTGCTATGGAAATCAGCACAAAGTTTCTCAAAAAATTAAAAATAGAACCACCATATGATCTA
This sequence comes from Paguma larvata, assembly GCA_030068075.1. Taxonomy (NCBI): domain Eukaryota; kingdom Metazoa; phylum Chordata; class Mammalia; order Carnivora; family Viverridae; genus Paguma; species Paguma larvata. Next base: position 57,916,649 of record CM057831.1, read on the forward strand.
GCACTGCTAGGTATATATCCAAAAATATGAAATCGGGATCTTGAAAAGATATTAGCACTCCCATTGTCATTGCAGCACTACTCACAATAGCTAAGATATGGAGGGTGGGGGGGGTAAACTGAAGTCCATCAACAGATGAATCGATCAATAAAATGTGGTATGTATATTTCATGAAATACTAATCAGCCTTAAGAAAAGACATTCTGCAATGTGCAACAATATGGATGGACCTTGAGTTTATTATGCTAAGTGAAGTAAGCCAGACCCAGAAAGACAAATACTTCAGGATTCCTCTAGTATGAAGTAGTCAAATTGATAAAATCAAGGACTAGAATTATGGTTACCAGGAACTAGAGGGAGGGGAATTGGCAAGTTATAGGCATAAGTTTCAGTTAAGATGAATGTGTACAAGATTGTACCTATAGTCTTTCATGTATAGTGCACTTAAAGTATGTTAAGAGAATAGGTCTCATGTTAAGTGTTCTTATCACAATAAGACAAAATAAAGACAAATCAAAATTAAAAGAGCATCTTTCAAATTAAAGAAAGCATTATGCATAATTTTAGTAGGCAAAGTCCATGGCAGACCCTGGTGGAAACTTGTACCCTTCTCAGGTCTTTGAAAAATAGCAGCGTTGAGGGCAGTTGGAGGTAGAGTATCACCTTTTATTATTTATAAGTGTTTGGGAATTATTAAGAAATCACATCATAACCAAAATGGCTGCTCAGTTATGCAGTTAATGATCTATTCCTGTGATTTATGATTTCCATTTTAGAGACCAGGAAACCCATCTGAAATCAGAGAAGTGCCATTCCCAAGTTACAAGCTGGAAATCCGTGTCTAGCTCCAGCCACTATGTAAGATGTATGTAAAGTTAGAGCAGATATTGTTGCTAGGTTAGGGCTGGAGTTCCTGCCCTTGCAGGTCACAAACAGGCATTGGCTTTGGTTTATATGTTTTAATGAGGCTCTCTTTGTTAGGAGACACTACAAGGATGGGGTAGAGATAAACAGAAGCATATTAAAGACCAAGGAAAAAATAAGATTTACCTGAAGGGCTCAGGGTCTGAAGAGTTAAGCTTAACCCCTGGAGGCATCATTTGCACCACAAAGTAGAAGGTGGCATGGGCTGCAGGGAACTCTTGGGGTGGGAGCTCTGGATCAGGAGAGTCCTCTTGTGTTAAACTCTCAAGAGGCCAGAGCCTTCCATGAGCCCCTGAGGAACCTCCTCAAGTGTAGCAGTTTCTACTCCCACATCCTTTTCAGAGAAGATCAGAGGCTTAGGAAGATAAAGCTAGCTGTTCCCTTCCCAGCTCCCTCCTTTTCAAACTCCTCCCACTAAGGTTGCATGAAGCTAATGGACAGGGCCAAGAATTCTACTTCAGACTAAGGACCGGGGACAGAACTGGACTCAAGGAAACAAGAGGTGACACAGGGAGTGGGAAAGGATAAAAGCTCTCTCAATCTCCTTCCATACCTAGTCCTGTTCCTAGGCATCAACTCTCTGCTCTCTCCCCAATTCCTTTATTGCCTCCATTTTGGCTCCTCAACTAAGGAGGCATAAGTGCTGAGAATACAACCTAAATTCTTTGTCTATAAACTCCAGAAACTCCCTCTACTATAGAGGATGACCAGAAACACTGGTCTAAGAAGTTTTGGCTGATTATTCCTGCGTGGATCCTATCATTTCTCACCTATCTTCCCTCCTCCTAAACTTGCCAAGATCCCTGGCCCTATTAGGAGGCTTCTGCATTAGTCAAGAGAGAAAATGAGCATGAACAAGAAAGATATAGGGAAAGGTAAGAAATATGTATTTTTGAATAATGATGGGTTTATTGAAACGTGCTGGTTCAACCATTGTCTAATGGTCTCTTCCTCCTAGGGAAGGAGTGTTAAGAGATAGGAACCATTTTTTTTGGCCTTGTTCTTCAAAACATTTGTTAAAATGACCTCTGTTACAATGATAAGCTCTACAGGAAGTCATTTTGCAATGCCATTTGAAATATAAGGAGATGAAATAATCTTTGTAGTAAAAATATGCTCTTAGAAATTCACAATTGTTTTTAATTTATAACAGTTTATTTTCCAATTGGTTTACATAAAACACCCAGTGTTCATCCCAACATGTGCCCTTTTTAATGCCCATCACCCCCCCCCATCCCCCTCACCCTCAGTTTGTTCTTAGTCTTTGAGAGTCTCTTATGTTTTATCTCCCTCCCTCTCTGTGTCTTTTTTTTCTTTCCCCTCTTCCCCTCCCCCTGGTTTTTGCTTAGTCTCACAAAGTCCACCTATTCGTGGAAACATATGGTATCTGTCTTTTTCTGAGAGCTACCCTATGACCCAGCAATAGCACTGCTAGGAATCTTCCCAAGAGACACAGGAATGCTGATGCATAGGAGCACGTGTACCCCAATGTTCATAGCAGCACTTTCGACAATAGCCAAATCATGGAAAGAAACCAAGTGCCCATCAACTGACGAGTGGATAAAGATGTGGTACATATATACAATGGACTACTATGTGGCAATGAGAAAAAATGAAATCTGGCCATGTGTAGCAACATGGATGGAACTGGAGGGTATTATGTTAAATGAAATAAGTCAGTCACAATTTTTCATAATACATCAAAGTAAGTCAAGAAAAGTGAAAGAAAACAAATGTGATTCTCTTGTTTTTGAAACAGATTCACTTAAGGTATCATGATACAGTAGGTAATAGGAACCAATTTTAGAAGTGTGCATAAAGTCTCACAGTGCAAACTCTTGGTTAATGAGTATCTGCAAAGATTTTCTGAGCTTGGATAGGTTAGGTAGGTCCCCTGAACAGACGGAAAAGACCAATTTTTCAGTAGTCTGGTTGTTCATGCTTCGTTAAGACTTACCATGTGTGCCAGAGGCTGAGGTTGTACAAGTGAACAAGGCACAGTCCCTTCACCCTACGCCCAGATAGTGGGGTTTGTGGAAGCGTAGAAGCTGGAGAAAAACATTTCTGTACACTTGTTAGGAGTCTTTTTCCCAGTTAAGAGAGGTAATAGTGGCTTGCATAGTGTGGAGGTAATTAGACCAGAGTGGGCAACTTTGTGATTTCCTGTGGAGGTTGACCCATTTGGACCTGGTGATGGGCTGAATCAAGGATGGCTTGATGTCAGGTTGAGCAACTGGTTGGAGAGAATATTATTTATGGAGATGTGGAATGCATATGAAGATTTCTACCTCGATAGCAGGTTAAGATCTGTGAGACTGCTATGTGGGGATATCAGACATGCAGTTGCATATACTAACCTGCCACTTAGAGGGAAGATAGGGAGTTTTATATGCAAAAGTTTTAGAATCTGATAACCAAATTCAGAGTAAGTACAACACCTAGAAAAATGACTGGTTTCAAAGACTGTTCTAAAGCAATATTATTCTTTCTCTTCTATATTTTTAAGTCCCCTTGCTACTAGATAATTCTGTTCCGTTTTAAAACATGTCATTTTCCCTTCCTTCTTAAAAACAATACTCACACACCCCCACATTTATGCATACACACACCACATGCACCAATAGCCTTCCTTTACCATATTTCTCCCTCTGCAGCCACTGTTCCTTTTACTGTTTGGCCTTTGTAGTAAATCTCCTCAAAAGAGTGAGTCATATTAGCTGACTTCTACTTCTTCCCCCCACCACCCTCATCTAACACAGTCAAATCAGGCTTTGTGTCTATTCTAGCAAAATTTCTTACCAAGGTATTAAACCACTGAATTTCTCAACATAAGGCCAGTTCTCTTTGGAATTATTTGACTCACCAGTAGCATTTAACATGGTAATAGTTCTCTCCTCCTTGAGCATTGCATTCAATAGTCTACCAAGAAACATATTCTGGAAACACTGATGGAGACTAAGAATGGCAATATGACTCTTCCACCCCTTACTCCAAAACTCCTTTTCCACCCTAGTTTAATGTTGGGATTGAGCCCTTCGTTCTCTGGTCTTTATAAACACTATCTTGGCGATATCAGTGTCATAGATTTCATTGGTTTCCAATGATCACAAGCTTTTATCAGCAGGCACAATCTTTCCAACTCCAGACTTATATATCCTAGCGTATCGACATGTTCACTTAAATTTCTGATAGACTTCTCAAAGAACATATCAAAAGTTAAAATCTTGATCCCCTCCTCTACAACCTTCTCCCACCTCTTTTAGAACAATTACATTTTTTGTTATTCAAGCCAAATATCTCCCTGTCATCTTGGACGCCTTTTTCTCTCATGACCAACATTTAATCTGTCAAATCTCATGGCTCTTCTCAAATATATGTGAAATATAACTGCTTTTCGCCACATATACTGCCATCCTGGTTCTAAAGCCAAGCATTCTCCCTTTCCTGATTTCTGTAATAGCCTCCAGAGTCTTTTCTGCTTTTACCCCTGCACTTTTATGCAATTCTCATCATAGAGGCCAGGAGAAACTAAGAACTTGTCATATATAGGTCATTCTTTGCTCTAAAGAGGTCTTTAGAGAAATGAATATTTGCCAAGTTCTACAAAGGGCTACAAAGCCCGGTGTAGTCTGGGCCCATCTTTATAATGTGTATACATCTCATTCATTCACACCACTTAGCTACATTGACATGGTAGCTGAGATTTGAACGTTAGGCATTTTTCTGTTTTAGGACATTTGTTCTGTTCCTTTTGCTTAGAGTTTGTCACTGGGGGCTATTTCTCTGTATTTTTCATCTCATATGCCTTACACTTCCTCTCATTCACCTTTTTCTTCTGGCCAATGCTGTCACAACCACTCAAGAGCAGGTATATCCTGCAAGTATCTTACTCAGCTGCATCTTGCCCCTGGGCTTTTCTGCTCTGGTTGTGTGGGGGCACCTGAAATAGATTGCTCAGCTACCCTGGAGCACGACTGGAAATGTGAAGAAATTAACACTCAACGATCAACCCTTGACCTTGGCGTGGGGTGGAAACCAGTGGATAAATAGATCCCTCTTTCATGTCTCCAGTAGATGATTCTATGGTGCCTTCTACATGGTTCCTCCTGTGGGATTGGACACAGTTGATCACAACAGTACCCAGCTCAGTAATGCACTCCTGGACAGGATCTCCGCTTTCCTCTTTCATCTCATCCTTGCTCCCCATTATTTTTCCCCACAAAAATGACCTGTATGGAACCTTAGGTTCTGTCTTTTAAAAAGAGACTAGAAACAAAGGTATTTCCTTACCTCATTCAATCTTTGCTCAAATTCCCTTCCCACTGAGGCCTACCCTGATCTACTTGAAAGTGCTACTTTCTCCCTCTCCTAGCCATGGGATTTCTTCCCACTCTCCATTTTTCTAATACCTTCTACTATACTATGTAATAATTATGTTCTTTCGTTATCCTTTTCAAACCTTTAGAAAATTTGTGCTACTAAAGCATCAATTTTGTTCTTAGACAAAATTGATTCAGTAAAAAGTATTTCATCAACCCCCATAACGTATTGAATATACTTAAATTTTTTTGTGAATATAAAGTTGAATTCACAATGTTGAGTTCTCAAGAAATTCAATATTCAGAAGTAAGGGAGAAACAGGAGACTGAAATGACCATCTAAGGAAGTAGGAAATGTAGCATATTTGTACCCAAAAGGGTTTTAAAACGGAGACACAAAAATTACTGAGAGGTCAAGTTGCAGGAAAGCAGATAAATTACAATGGCACCATCATTAGGAAGGCCTTTGGGATTCCTGTTGAGAGTTGTTTCAGGGAAATAATGGGAATGGAATACAGGTTGGAATGTTTGAATATGAAATGATATTTGAGAGAATATTGAAAGAATGCAAGCATTTTATGGATATTTTCTGTGAAGAGAAGCAGAGATTTGAAGTAATAAGGGAATAGAAGATCAAAGGAGGGAGAATATTTTCTAAAGTGTAGTTACATGGAGGAAGAGATAAATGACAAATAAGGCTCAGTAAATCCTGATTGTACAAAAGGATTTTTTACATAATCCCACTCACCCTTCCCTACAATCCTTTACATAAAAACAGTATTGCTATCCTCATTTGTAGAGGAACAAACAGGGAGCTGGAGAGAAAAGACTAGTGCAAGGTCATGCAACTAGTATAAGTGACACTGGAACTGGAGAAAGCCATAACTCAAACCCGGCTTCATAGCTATTAACTATGATGTCTTAGACGTAGCTTTTGGAAATGTAGTTTTCTTATATTGAAAAGAGACCTTTTTTTTTTTTTTACTTTGTTTAGTGAGTTGGTAAAGGTTTTAAGTATCTCAATGCTTATAAAAACCACATTAACTGTATCCTATCAGAGATTGCATATAAACTGGGCAACTCCAGTGTTTAATGATTTGAAAAATTAAAACTGAATTAGAGGGAAAGATAAAAATTGTTAATATTACTCGGTGATCAAAAAGAATGAAAGCATGCCATTTGCAACAATGTGGATGGAACTAGAGTGTGTTATGCTAAGCAAAATAAGTCAGAGAAAGACAAATATTGTATGATTCCACTGATAAGAAACAAAGCAGTTGAACATAGGGGAAGGGAATGAAAAAGGATAAAAACAGAGTAAGGCAAACTATAAAAGGTTCAAATACAGAGAACAAACTGAGGGTTACTGGAGGGGGAGTGGGTGAGAAGATGGGCTAAACGGATGATGGCATTGTTGGGTTGAGCACTGGGTGTTATAAGTGATGAATCACTAAATTCTACTCCTGAAACCAGTACTACATGTTATGTTAACTGGAATTTAAGTAGTATATATATATAGAAAAAAAAAGAACAAAAGGCATTTGTTATGGAAGCCAGAGAGCAATCTTGTTAAAGATGAGAGTTTTCCTGTGAGGAGAATGAAGGACCTGGGAGGAGAATGGAGGGAGAGCCCATGAATAGAGAGTTTAACATGAATTTAGATGGAGAACCAAAAGACCCAGCAGCTCCTCATTTTCTCAGTAAGCTGGAGGCCAAGGCTGTACTTAAAGAGATTTGTGAATGTCGAACGGACCTGAAAGATATATTCCAGAGAAGTTCTCTCCTGAAGAACTTTCTGCAATGATGGAAATATTCTGTATCTGAACAGTCCAATATGGTAGCTACTAAGACTGTATGTTCTTAAGAAGTGTTGTCACTGAGGTATTGAATAATTTCAACAAATTTAAACAGCCACATGTGGCTAGTGAAAATCATATCACAGAGTAGTACTAAAGAAAACAGATTTTGTGATCATTAGGGGCGTTAGAAACTGCAAGCTTCATTCAATTTTTAAGGACACCCAAGGTCTGAGATTTCAGGACAGAAAATCATTTTACATGATTGTGAGTTAGCTTATCATGTACCAGTGTATGTTCTAAAAGAATTAATTAAACATTTTCACTTCTTTTTCAGTGTATTCCTGATGTCACCATGAATGCAGAAACCACCTTTTATTCCTTTTTAATATAAGTTGTCTTGTGAGATCAGTTCTAATGATGTTTTATGTTCTATCTACTCAATGAGATTCAAAGTTCCTTGAGGGTAGAAAATAATGGATTATGCTTATCCAGGTGTATGAGGACTACTTACTGGTTTTTTGAGGTCTGGGAACAGGAACAAGAGCTAATTCTCTAATCAAGATAGATACACATAGAAGGTGGAGGGGCCCTGTAAGAATGGACAAGGAAACTATCAACAAACCATGAGAGCCTCCAATATTACCACAACCCACCCAGCTTCCTTCCTGCTGGTAGGAATTCCAGGTTTGGAGCACCTGCATGTCTGGATCTCTATTCCATTCTGCTTCGCCTATTCTCTGGCCCTGCTAGGCAACTGCACCCTTCTCTTCATCATCCAGACCGATGCAGCCCTCCATGAGCCCATGTACCTCTTTCTGGCCATGCTGGCAGCCATCGATTTGGTCCTCTCTTCTACAACACTTCCCAAAATGCTAGCTATTTTTTGGTTCAGAGATCGGGAGATCAACTTCTATGCCTGTCTGGTCCAGATGTTCTTTCTCCACTCCTTCTCTATCATGGAGTCAGCAGTGCTGCTGGCCATGGCCTTCGACCGCTATGTGGCCATCTGCAAGCCACTGCACTACACCACGGTCCTGACTGGGTCCCTGATCACCAAGATTGGCATGGCTGCTGTGACTCGGGCTGTGACACTGATGACTCCACTCCCCTTTCTGCTCAGACGCTTCCAGTACTGCCGAGGCCCCCTGATTGCCCACTGCTACTGTGAGCACATGGCTGTGGTAAGGGTGGCCTGTGGGGATACTCGCTTCAATAATATCTATGGCATTGCTGTGGCCATGTTTATAGCAGTGTTGGACCTTTCCTTTGTTTTCCTGTCCTATATCTTCATCCTTCGAGCAGTTCTACATCTTGCTTCTCAGGAAGCCCGTTACAAGGCCTTTGGGACTTGTGTGTCTCACATAGGTGCCATTTTAGCTTTCTACACACCTGCTGTCATCTCCTCAGTCATGCACCGTGTGGCTCGCCGGGCTGCTCCTCATGTCCACATACTCTTTGCTAATTTCTACCTACTCTTCCCACCCATGGTTAATCCCATCATCTATGGTGTCAAGACAAAGCAGATTCGTGAGCGAGTCTTAGGACTATTCTCAAGAAAGGATATATAAATGGAGAGTGAAGGACAGGTAGAGAAAGCGAGGCAGACAGTATGTTGAACTGGCGGTGGGGGTATGATAGGAAATGAAGAGATGCCAGTTTCCATGTTTAGTTCTTTCCTGGTGTAATGAAAAAACTAAATGATGTCCTGAAACTCAGTCACCAGTCTGATCAGGACTCATGGGGCTGTGTTCTTGGGTAGCCTTTGGATTCAAACTGCAGACTTTGCTCTTTTCACAAAGAGCCCACTCTATCAGGAGGCTTGACAAAGGCTTGACCCACTCTCCTCTTGGTAACATCTAAAGACACAAAGATACTTTCGAGTTCATTAGTAAGACTAAGAATCCGAGCTTCTATTCAGAGTCATTGGGATCATGAGCCGGGAAAGACCAACATTTTCTGCAGCAAGAGTACCTATACAGTTGAAGTCTCTAGCTAAACACTACCGGTTTTGGGGAGCTCATAATCTTCCTGGGCTACAGGTTCCAAACCAGACAGCTTTGCTCGTTCAAATGTATTTTTTCAATTGAGTCAGCCTATGTATTCTTGGACTTCTTTTGACTTCTATATTCTCATGGTCAATATTTCTCATAAAATACTTTGAGCAAAACATGTCCCCTGACATTCCTTTACACATCATGCAACTATTTGCACATAGATCTACCTTATGTTTTCACCAAGAATGTGAATTCTTTGATTTAATAGTACAGTCACAAAACATTGAGTCCCAAATCTGTGCTGGGAATACATATTTAGTTAATGTTGGGGTGCTGCACTTACATCTTTGTCTTAGGACAAAGAAAGAAATTCTAAACACTATAGGATGTGGTCTCTGACCTACCTATCCCAAGGCTTAGTATCATGAAAGAAATAGGTAGGCAAAGCTGATAGGACATGGGGATATTGACCTGTATTCTCTTTTCTTCTATCCAATGCAAACTTAGATACTAGAAATTCCCCTAAGGTGTTAAAGCCTGACAACTATAATTTGTACGGTCACCTAGGCCCTCATACACCATCTTCCACAAACGCATTCTTCTATTTTTACCTTGTGACTCCCTTGTTTCCTCAGATGACTCTTTAGAATTTATCTCTTATTCTGCCTCTATTTCTTTCTCAGGTCTACATATCTAGACATATTTATGTTTAAAAGAATCTGAGCCCATGTCAGGTGGGGTATAGAATGCTGGAAATTATAAGAGGGGAGACTGTAGCAAGAACCCAGGGTCTTAGCTTGGTTACACATCTCTGCTTTTATAATTCTCTGACACCAGAACACACACACACACACACACACACACACACACTTATTATATTCTACCTTTAGTTTATTTGTTGTTAAAACCTCTTTTCTTTTGAGCATAGTTGGTCCAAGTGGAAAGCTTAAGAACTGCAAATACGAACAACACAGAGTAAAGTGTAGCTTTAAATAAGCTATTTTGAAAACAGAGGTCTTCTTATCCTCATGATGACTTAAATAAGGAATGTCACCAACCTATAGATCCTACCTATCCCCACTGGTGAACGAATGGCTTTGTTTCCATTATAAATCCAGTATTATAAAATCTCATACCCAGGTAAATATCTAACATCAGAACCACCAGATTTAGTCACAAACAGAAGTTATATCTTCAAATGGGTGAAAGAATTACCCCTCTAGGATTCTAGTACTAATGAAATTATCCTTCAATGAAGGGAAAGAAGGAGTGTTGCTAACAAAAACTGATGGTATGTGTCAATATTAGGCCTGCACTAAAAGCAAAACTAAAAGTAGTTTTTTCAGCTGAAGCAAAATGAGCCAGATAGAAACACAGACTTGCAGGAGGGGTTGAAGAAGAACAGAAAAGCTAAATATGTGGATAAATATAAAGAACTATTGGATGATAAAAAGACTGAAGAGCAACTGGAATGGAATTGAAAGATTCTAATATTCTACCAGTGACTTCCAACACAGTTATCTAAGCTAAGACCACTCCCTACCGCATGTGCTTTTTATCCCTGCCCCCATGACATTAGGGTTTATCCCTTCAGAATGGAGTCAAGGGGAAAAGTAAGGTACTTTGTTCCTTTACACCCTGTCTACTTTATCTGACCCTTGCCTGGATGCTCTGACTATAAGCTATAGTCCGTCCCTCCATTAAGCCTGTCACCTCAGCCTCCCTGGCCATGGCCCTAGATCCCTGTTTCCTACAGCATGACATGGATAACTGAAGAGTGTGTCCTCATTCCATCAGCAGCCTTCCCAATCCAAAGTGGATTTTTTTTTATGTCTTACCTGCAACTTGCCCCTGACATTAACTTTTGCCACATTAGTATTTAGGCCAGTTTCTCTTCACATAGTCTATCTCCTCAGCCCTGTTGTGCTTCGCTACTTTAAGTTCCAAATTTAAAAGTGTTCTGTAGAAATCTCATTATGTCTCCACATGCTAGGAGATCATCCATCATAAGGAGAGTGCTCAGTCCACACACCCAGAGCCCAACAGTTAGGAAAGATAAACTTAGATCCAGTATAATTCTGTCAAAAGTAACTGTGTATAGTTGGGTTACAGAGCTCTAATATTGCTTTTAAAACCTATAACCTACCAAAACTAAGTCATGAGAAAGAGAAAGGCAAAGCAGACCCATAACTAGAGATGAAATCAATCATCAAAATCTCCCAGTAAAGAAAAACCCAAAAACAGAGGGCTGCATTGGTGAATTCTACCAAATATTTAAAGAATTAACCCTACTCCTTCTCAAACTTGTCAAAAGAAATCACAGAGAACACTTCAAATTCATTTTATGAGGCCAGGGTTATCCTCAATCCAAGGACATCCCAAGAAAACTAGGCCTATATCCCTGAAAAGCATAGACATGAAAATCCTCACAAACCAAATGCAATAGCACATTACAAGTATGATACACCACAAGCAAGTAGGATTTATTCCGGGGGGTCTTATGTATGCAAAAATATACAAAAATCAATTAATGATATGCCACATCAACAGAATAAGGAACTTAAAAAATTGCATGATCACTAAAATAGATGCAGAAAAAGCATTTGATAAAATTGAATATACTTACATGATAAAAACCAATTAGGACTGGAAGAAAAGTACATCAATTTGATAAAGGCTACATATGAAAAATCTAACATTCTTAGTGTGAAAAACAAAGATTGTCTCCTAAGATCAGGAATAAGGTAAGAATGCCCACTCTTACTACTTCTATTTAATGTAGTACTGGAAATCCTAGCCAAAGTAAACAAGAAATAAGAGACATCCAAACTGGTACGAAAGTAGTAAAATTATCCTTTTGTCAGTAGCCAATCTCATATATAATAAATCCCAAAGATGCCATAAAAATATTGTTAGAACAAACAAGTCAGTAAACTTACAGAATACAAAAATAAGTATACAATGATTAGTTGTGTTTATATATACGATCTTGAAATTAGGACAAGAATCCCATATATAATAGCACCTGTTGTATTCTTTTTGGAATAACCTTATGAAGTAAAAGATTTAAATACTGACAACTACAAAATATCACTGAAACCAATTAAAGAAGACACAAATCGAAAGACCTCTTGTGTTCATGGATTGGAAGACTTATTAACAATTCCATACTATGCAAGCCAATTTACAGGCTCAATGCACCTCCATGAAAACCACAAAGATTGTTTATGGAAACAGAGAAAAGAATCTCCTAATTCACATGGAAATGTGAAATATACAAAGTGCCACAAATTGTCAGACCAATCCTGAGAAAGAAGAACAAAGCTGGAGACAGCGCACTTCTTGATTCCAAAAAATATTACAAATCTATAGTAATCAAAATGGTAATATACTGGCATATAGATAGACCAATGGAACAAAAAGAAAATCCAGGAATAAATCCATACATATGATCAATTGATCCTTGAACAAGTGTGTCAGGAATACACAATAGAGAAAACACAGTCTCTTCAGCTAATGGTGAAGGGAAAACTGGGCATCTACACAAGAAGGAAATTCTATTCCTATCGTACAGCATACACAACAATCAACTCAAAATGGATTAGAGCCTAAACACACGACCCACAGCTGTAAAACTCCTAGAAGACGACATGGGGGAAGATCTTCCTGACCCTGGTCTTGGCAATGATTTCATGGAATGACATCTAAAGAAGAGGAAACAAAAGCAAAAGTCAACTAGTAGGACTACATCAAAATGAGAATCACCAAGTAAGAGTACATCAAACTCCACAGCAAGGAAAACAATCAACAGTAAAAAGACAATTATGGAAAGGGACAAAATATTGCAAACCATGTATTTGATAGGATGTTAATCTCTAAAGCGTAGAGAACTCCTACAACTCAAAACTATTCACTCCATTTTAAAATGGGCTAAGGACTTGAATACTCATTTCCTCAAAGAGGACATTCCATGGCAAGCAGGTGTTTGACAAAATGCTTATGGTCACTAATTATGAGGGAAATGCAAGTCAAAACCACTATAAGGTATGACTTGACACCTGTCAGATTGGTTGTTAACAACAGACAAGTGCTGGTGAAGAGAACACTGTGGAGAAATCGGAATTCTTGCACACACTGTGGGTGGGAATGCAAAATAGTGCAGCTGCTATGGAAATCAGCACAAAGTTTCTCAAAAAATTAAAAATAGAACCACCATATGATCTAGCACTGCTAGGTATATATCCAAAAATATGAAATCGGGATCTTGAAAAGATATTAGCACTCCCATTGTCATTGCAGCACTACTCACAATAGCTAAGATATGGGGGGGGAGTAAACTGAAGTCCATCAACAGATGAATCGATCAATAAAATGTGGTATGTGTATTTCATGAAATACTAATCAGCCTTAAGAAAAGACATTCTGCAATATGCAACAATATGGATGGACCTTGAGTTTATTATGCTAAGTGAAGTAAGCCAGACCCAGAAAGACAAATACTTCAGGATTCCGCTAGTATGAAGTAGTCAAATTGATAAAATCAAGGACTAGAATTATGGTTACCAGGAACTAGAGGGAGGGGAATTGGAAAGTTATAGGCATAAGTTTCAGTCAAGATGAATCTGTACAAAATTGTACCTATAGTCTTTCATGTATAGTAAACTTAACATGAGACCTATTCTCTTAACACACTAAGTCTACTTATCAGAGTAAGACAAAATAAAGACAAAATTAAATCAAAATTAAAAAGAGCATCTTTCAAATTAAAGATAAAGCATTATGCATAAATTTAGTAGGCAAAGTCCATGGCAGTCCTCATGTAAACTAGTGCCCTTCTCAGGTCTTTGAAAAATAGCAGCGTTGAGGGCAGTTGGAGGTAGAGTATCACCTTTTATTATTTATAAGTGTTTGGGAATTATTAAGAAATCACATCATAATCAAAATGGCTGCTCAGTTATGCAGTTAGTGATCTATTCCTGTGATTTATGATTTCCATTTTAGAGACCAGGAAACCCATCTGAGATCAGAGAAGTGCCATTCCCAAGTTACAAGCTGGAAATCTGTGTCTAGCTCCAGCCACTATATAAGATGTATATGTTGGGTTAGGGCGAAGAGAAGGCTCCTAACAATGGAGGCCGACCCAAGATGGCCGACATTCCTGAAAAAACCCTGAAGAAGGGATCCCAAGATGGCCGACATTCTCACCAGAAACCACAAGGGAGACAAAGGAAACTGACCCAAGATGGCCGACATTCTCGCCGGAACCACAAAGGAGGAACAGTCACTCTCGGAAATCGATACCTAAACCTCCGCCCCAAACCCTGGCAGACCAATGGGACCTTGACAGGCAGACAGAATCTCCAATAAAAAAAAGAGGAGAAAATTACATAGCCAGCTTCAGCATCAAACCCCTTAAAAAACCCCAGCCCCATCTCGGGCACGACTTCCCCCACTACTCCTCTCTTGCGAGTCGCGGAACCTCGCCCGAGGGTGCTTGCAATAAAGCGCATTTTCAGACCACACTTTGCCTTGGCGGACTTACTTTTATTCATCAGCGACTCGTAACCTTACAGTATGTAATATTAGAGCAGATATTTTTGCTATATTAGGCTGGAGTTCCTGCCCTTGCAGGTCACAAACAGGCATTGGCTTTGGTTTATATGCTTTAATGAGGCTCTCTTTGTTAGGAGACACTACAAGGATGGGATAGAGATAAACAGAAGCATATTAAAGACCAAGGAACAAATAAAATTTGCCTGAAGGGCTCAGTGTCTGGTGAGTTAGGCACAACCGTTGGGAGGCATGATTTGCACCACAAAGTAGAAGGTGGCATGGGCTGCAGGGGAACTCTTGGGATGGGATCCCTGGGTCAGGGGAGTCCTCAAGAGGCCAGAGACTTCCATGAGCCCCTAAGGACCCTCCTCAAGTGTAGCAGTTTCTACTCCCACATCCTTTTCAGAGAAGATCAGAGGCTTGGGAAGATAAAGCTAGCTGTTCCCTTCCCAGCTCCCTCCTTTTCAAACTCCTCCCACTAAGGTTGCATGAAGCTAATGGACAGGGCCAAGAATTCTACTAGACTAAGGACCGGGGACAGAACTGGACTCAAGGAAACAAGAGGTGACACAGGGAGTGGGAAAGGATAAAAGCTCTCTCAATCTCCTTCCATACCTAGTCCTGTTCCTAGGCATCAACTCTCTGCTCTCTCCCCAATTCCTTTATTGCCTCCATTTTGGCTCCTCAACTAAGAAGGCATAAATACTGAGGATGCAACCCAAATATTTTGTCTATCAACTCAGAAACTCCCTCTACTATAAAGGATGACCAGAACCACTGATTCACCTCTAAGAAGTGTTGGTTGATTACTCCTGTGTGGATCCTATCATTTCTCACCTATCTTCCCTCCTCCCAAACTTGCCAGGATCCCTGGCCCTATTAGGAGGCTTCTGCATTAGTCAAGAGAGAAAATGAGCGTGAACAAGAAAGATATAGGGAAAGGTAGGAAATACGTATTTTTGGATAATGATGGGTTTATTGAAACGTGCTGGTTCAACCATTGTCTAATGGTCTCTTCTTTCTAGGGAATGAATATTAAGAGAAGAGATAGGGATCATTTATTTTGGTCTCATTCTTGAAAACAGTCTTAAGAGGACCTCTGTTACAATAAGCTCTGCAGACAATCATTGCAGCGCCATATCAAAAATAAGGACAGAAAATCATCTTTGTAGTAAGAATATGCTCTTAGAAATTGTTTTTCATAAACATCAAAATAAGTCAAGAAAAATCAAAGAAAACAAATGTGATTCTCTTGTTTTTGAAACAGATCCACTTAAGATATCATGATACAGTAGGTAATAGGAACCGATTTTAGAAGTGTGCATAAATTCTCACAGTGCAAACTCTTGGTTAATGAGTATCCTCAAATATTTTCTAATGGATTATCTTCTTAGGCTCCTCTCTAATAAAAACTCATTTTTCTACATACTCTATGAATTCATAAATTTATAGATGAATATTTATACTTGGAAAAAATTTTTAAATTTTGTAAAGAGGAATATATGTGAGCACCACAGGTATAAATTTGAATCCATACCCTAGAAATTCCATAGATTAAAATATCCATAAACTTTAAAATCTTTTACTATTCCCAAAGGTCTGCCTAGAGCAGGCAGACCCAATACTTTGTAAAAATTTATTCCACGCATACACCCCATTTTGCTAATTTCCAAGTTCTTCCAGGGTTTCCAATGAGGAAAACATCCTGACCCCTTTTATTTGAATGGCTCAATAGGAAATATTTCTTACAGGTTCTTCTCCCACAAGCCACATTCTTGAATGGCCTTCAGTGACTATTTTCCTGTCTCTGAGTCTTAATCTTTCAAATCCATCATTGTGATATCTATTTAAGATGTACTTTATTGACTTTAAAATAGATGGAAGCATTAACTGTGTACTTTCTGTGTATGGAGACCCATTGCAACAATTTTAGGAGAAAAAACAAATGGAATATAAGTTCCATTGTCTAGAACGGACATTTTAGGGCTTGAAACAGTACAAACAAGATAAAATATTCACTACAAAACAGGTTTCCATGTTTTGGTTATTAGGGAAAAGTGACTGGTTCCGTTATGCTCCTACTCAGAGGCTCTGAATATGAGAGAGGTAGATTTTTGATTAGCTTCAACAGAAATAGAATTTGTGCACTTTTGAACACCCTGTGAGGGAAGAAATTGGATAGAACAGTTAACTGTGAGGGAGGGTGGTTGGGTCACAGGGTCAGTTATGTTCAGAAGGTAGACAGTAAGCCAGAACAATGTGGAGACTTACAGAGAAAGTGAACTACGTTTGGTTTTGTGGAAAATGCATATTTACTGAGGGTAAAGGTGCAACACATATATGGGAGCAGTAATCATTTATAGAGTGCCTGTTATGTAGCAGGTACTGTTCTTGGCAGTTCTGAAGATATATCCGTGAAAAACAAAGTTCCTGCTGTCAAGTTTGTTTGCTACAAAGCCAGGGGCTCATTCCTGACAAAGAGGTGCAAATATTAACACATGGAAAAATACCGTCCAGTGAGAAGAGGATTTTGATGCAGGTATTGAAGGTTGTTGGAGGTTTCTTAGAACTTTTATCCTGGATTAATGTTAAGTTAGAATATAACCAACTCAGGAAACTATAGATGCTGGCGAGGATGTGGAGAAGTAGGCACCCTCCTACACTGTTGGTGGGAATGCAAACTGGTGCAGCCACTCTGGAAAACGGTGTGGAGGTTCCTCAAAAAAATGAAAATAGAGCTACCCTATGACCCAGCAATAGCCCTGCTAGGAATCTACCCAAGAGACACAGGAATGCTGATGCATAGGAGCACGTGTACCCCAATGTTCATAGCAGCACTTTCGACAATAGCCAAATCATGGAAAGAGACCAAGTGCCCATCAACTGACGAATGGATAAAGAAGTTATGGTACTTATATACAATGGACTACTACGTGGCAATGAGAAAAAATGAAATCTGGCCATGTGTAGCAAC
The DNA here is from genome assembly GCA_030068075.1 of Paguma larvata. Lineage (NCBI taxonomy): Eukaryota > Metazoa > Chordata > Mammalia > Carnivora > Viverridae > Paguma > Paguma larvata. The sequence continues at coordinate 57,934,212 of CM057831.1, forward strand.
ATGGATGGAACTGGAGGGTATTATGTTAAGTGAAATAAGTCAGTCAGAAAAAGACAGATACCATATGTTTCCACGAATAGGTGGACTTTGTGAAACTAAGCAAAAACCAGGGGGAGGGGAAGAGGGGAAAGAAAAAAAAGACACAGAGAGGGAGGGAGATAAAACATAAGAGACTCTCAAAGACTAAGAAAAAACTGAGGGTGAGGGGGATGAGGGAGGGGGGAGAGGGGGTGATGGGCATTAAAAAGGGCACATGTTGGGATGAACACTGGGTGTTATATGTAAACCAATTTGAAAATAAACTATTATAATAAAAAAAAAAAAAAAAAAAAAAAAGAATATAACCAACTATCCTGAGCTTGGATAGGATAGGTAGGTCCCCTGAACAGACGGAAAAGACCAATTTTTCAGTAGTCTGGTTGTTCATGCTTCATTTGGTGAAATAGTTAAGACTTACCATGTGTGCCAGAAGCTAAGGTTGTAAAGTGAATAAGGCACAGTCCCTTCACCTTACGCTCAGATAGTGGGGTTTGTGGAAGCTGGAGAAAAACAGGTTTCTGTACGCTTATTTGGAGTCTTTTTCCCAGTTTTGAGAGGTAATAGTGGCTTGCATAGTGTGGAGGTAATTAGACCAGCGTGGGCAACTTTGTGATTTCCTGTGGAGGTTGACCCATTTGGACCTGGTGATAGGCTGAATCAAGGATGGCTTGATTTTAGGTTGAGCATCTGGTTGGAGAGATTATTATTTATGGATAGGTGGAATGTATATGAAGATTTCTACGTCGATAGCAGGTTAAGATCTGTGAGACTGCTATGTGGGGATATCAGACATGCAGTTGCATATACTAGCCTGCCACTTAGCGGGAAGATAGGGAAATGGATATGCACGTTTTAGAATCTGATTACCAGAATCATAATAAGTAGAACACCTAGAAATGGGTTGGGTTCAAGGACTGTTCTAAAGCAATATTCTTTCTCTCCTAGATTTTATTTCCCCTTGCTACTGGATAATTCTATTCCATTTTAAAACATGTCATTTTCCCTTCCTTCTTAAAAACAATTCAATACTCACATACCCCCAACATTCATGCATATACACCAATAGCCTTTCCTTTACCATACTTCCCCTCTGCAGCCATTGTTCCTTTTACTCTTGGCCTTTGTAGTCAATCTCCTCAAAAGAGGGAGTCATATAGCTGACTTCAATTTCTTCCACCCTCATCTAACACAGTCAAATCAGGCTTTGTTTCTCTCTATTCTAGCAAAATTTCTCACCAAGGTATCGAACCACTGGATTTCTAAACATAAGGCCAGTTCTGTTTTGAAATTATTGGACTCACCAGTAGCATTTAACATGGTTATAGTTCTCTCCTCCTTGAGCATTGCATTCAATATAGTCTACCACCAAGAAACACGTTTCGGATATATTGATAGGTTGCCATTCTCAGTCTCTTTCTGACTCTTCCTCTACTTACTCCAACTCCTTTTCCACTCTAGTTCTTAACGTTGGGATTCAGCCTTTGGTTCTCTCATCTTTATAAACACTATGTTGGTGATATCAATCTCCTCGACATTATATGTTTCCAATGATCACAAGTTTTTATCAGCAGGCACAATCTTTCGAACTCCAGACTTATATATCCAAATGTATCAACATGATCACTTAAATTTCTGATGGACTTCTCAAAGTTAAAATCTTGATCCCCTCCCTCCATAACTTTCCCCCACCTCATTTGAGAATAATTACTTTTTTTGGTGTTCAATCAAGTATCTCCCTGTCATCTTGGACTCCTTTCTCTCTCATGACCTACACTTGATCTGTCAAAGTTCATGGCTCTTTTCTCAAATATATGCACAATCTAAATGCTTTTCACCACATATAGTGCACCATTCTGGTTCTTAGCCAACATTCTTCCTTTACTGATTTCTCTAATAGCCTCCATAGTATTTTCTGCTTTTACCCCTGCACTTCCACGCAATTCTCATCACACAGGCGAGGAGAAACCGAAAGTTTTTCATGTACGTCACTCCTTTGCTCTCAAGAGGTCTTTGAGAAAAAGGAGCATTTGCCAAGTTCTACAAAAGGCTACAAGGCCCTGTGTCATCTGGGCCCATCTTTATAATGTCTAAACATCTCTCATTCATTCACACCACCTAGGTCCATTGGCCTGGTAGCAGAAGTTTGAACATTAGGCATTTTTTGTCTTAGGACATTTGTTCTGACTGTTCCTTTTGCTTAGAGTTTGTCACTGGGGGCTATTTCTCTGTATTTTTCATCTCATATGCCTCATATTTCCCCTCATTCACCTTTTTGTTCTGGCCAATGCTGTCACAACCACTAAAGTGCAGGTATATCCTGAAGGTACCTTACTCAGCTGCATCCTGCCCCTGGGTTTCTCTGCTCCATTGTGTGGGAGTACCTGAAGTAGACTGCTCAGCTACCCTTGGAGCACATGTGAACCTGGAAGTGTGAAGAACTTAACACTATGGGTCAACCCTTAACCTTGGGGTGGGGTGGAAACCAGTGGATAAATAGATCCCTCTTTCATGTCTCCAGTAGATGATTCTATGGTGCCTTCTACATGGTTCCTCCTGTGGGATTGGACACAGTTGATCACAACAGTACCCAGCTCAGTAATGCACTCCTGGACAGGATCTCCGCTTTCCTCTTTCATCTCATCCTTGCTCCCCATTATTTTTCCCCACAAAAATGACCTGTCTGGAACCTCAGTTTCTGTCTTCTAAAAAGAGACTAGAAACAAATCTATTTCCTTGCCTCATTCAATCTTTGCTCAAATTTCCTTCCCACTGAGGCCTACCCTGATCTACTTGAAATTGCTACTTTCTCCTTCTCCTAGCCGCAGGATTTCTCCCCACTCTTCCCTCTTCTATTAGTAACTTCTATAGTATGTAATAATTATGTTCTTTTATTATCCTTTTCAAGTTTTTAGAAAATTTGTTCTGCTCAAGCATCAACCTATTTTGTTCTTAGACTTATCCTTATTTAGTAAAAAAAAAACTAACACCCCCTGAAACATATCGAATATTTACTAGATGTTTTGTGAATATAAAGTTGAATTTACAATGTTGATCTCTGAAGAAATTCAATATTCAGAAGTAAGGGAGAAACAGGAGACTGAAAAGACAATCTAAAGACGTAGGAAATAGTAGTATCTTTGTACTCAAGAGAAAACAGTGTTTTAAAAAGGAGACAGAAGGGGCACCTGAGTGGCTCATTCGGTTGGGCGTCCAACTTTGGCTCAGGTCATGATCTTGCAGTTCGTGGGTTGAGACCCCACATCAGGCTCTGTGCTGAGGGCTTGCAGCTTGGAGCCTGGAGCCTGGTTTGGATTCTATGTCTCCTTCTCTCTGCCCCTCCCCCGCTCATGCTCTCTTTTTCCTTCAAAAATAAACAATGATAAAAAATAAAAAGATAAAAGTTGCTGAGAGGTCAAATTGCACCAACACAGGTTAATTACAATGGCACCATCATTATGAAGGCCTTTGGGGTTCCCGATGAGTTGTTTCAGGGAAGTAATGGGAATGGAATCGGGGTTGGAATATTTGAATATGAAATGATATTTGAGAGAAGATTGAAAGAATGTAAGCATTTTATGGATATTTTCTGTGAAGAGAAGCAGAGATTTGAAGTAATAAGAGAATAGAAAATCAAAAGAGGGAGAATATTAATTTTTTTTAAAGTTTAGTTATATGGAGGAACAGATATACTTAAATGACGAATAAGGCTCAGCAAATCCTGATTATACAAAAGGATTTTATACATAATCCCACTCACCCTTCCCTACCATCCTTACATTAAAAACAGTATTGCTATCCTCATTTATAGAGGAACAAACAGGGAGCTGGAGAGAAAGGACTAGTACAAGGTCATGCAACTAGTGTAAGTGAAAGTGACTTGATCCAAGACCTTCAGATTCTAAAATTTTTCTGCACTGCATGGCAAGTTTTTACTTTAGATATGCTGAACGTGTGTTGCTTATCAGGCATTTAGATAGGAGAAATAAAACCTAGTTATTTAGGACACGAACTGGAGAAAGCCAGAACTCAAACCTGGCTTCATAGCTATTAACTATGATGTCTTAGATATAACTTTTGGAAATGTAGTTTTCTTATATTGAAAAGAGACCAAGTTGTTTTTAGTGATTTGGTAAATGTTTTAAATATTATCTCAATGGCTAAAAGGATATAAATGGTTATAGGATAACTGTATCCTCTAAGAGAAGAGAGATTGCATAAAAACTGGGTAACTCAAAAGTTTAATGGCTTGAAAAAAGAAAATTGAGCTAGGGGGAAAGATAACAATTGTTAATATTACTCAGTGATCAAAGAGAATGAAAGCATGCCATTTGCAACAATGTGGATGGAACTAGAGTGTATTATGCTAAGCAAAATCAGAGAAAGAAATATTGTATGATTCCACTGATAAGAAACAAAGCAGTCGAACATAGGGGAAGGGAATGAAAAAGCATAAAAACAAAGGAGGCAAACTATAAAAGGCTCAAATACAGAGAACAAACTGAGGGTTACTGGAGGGGGAGTGGGTGGGAGGATGGGCTAAATGGATGATGGCATCAAGGAGGGCACTTGTTGGGTTGAGCACTGGGTGTTATAAGTGATGAATCACTAAATTCTACTCCTGAAACCAGTACTACATGATATGTTAACTGGAACTTAAGTAGTATATATATAAAAAAAGAACAAAAGGCATTTGTTATGGAAGCCAGATAGGAGAACTCTCATCTTTAACAAGATTGCTATGAGGAGAATGAGGGAGCTGGGAGGAAATGGAGGGAGAGCCCATGAATAGAGAGTTTAGCATGAATTTAGATGGAAAACCAAAAGACCCAGCAGCTCATTTTCTCAGTAAGCTGGAGGCTAAGGCTGTACTTAAAGAGATTTGTGAATGTCGAAAGGACCTGAAAGATATATTCCAGAGAAGTTCTCTCCTGCAGAACTTTCTGCAATGATGGAAATATTCTGTATCTGAACAGTCCAACAGTAGCTACTTAGTAGCTGCTAAGCCTGTGTGTTAAGTGTTGTGACTGAGGTATTGAATAATTTCAACAAATTTAAACAGCCACATGTGGCTAGTGAAAATCATATCACAGAGTAGTACTAAAGAAAACAGATTTTGTGATCATTAGGGGCGTTAGAAACTGCAAGCTTCATTCAATTTTTACAGACACCCAAGGCCTGAGATTTCAGGACAGAAAATTGTTTTACATGATTGTGAGTTAGCTTATCATGTACCAGTGTATGAAAGAATTAAACATTTTCACTTCTTTTTCAGTGTATTCCTGATGTCACCATGAATGCAGAAACCACCACCTTTTCTTCATTTTTTAATATAAGTTGTCTTGTGAGATCAGTTCTAATGATGTTTTATGTTCTATCTACTCAATGAGATTCAAAGTTCCTTGAGGGTAGAAAATAATGGATTATGCTTATCCAGGTGTATGAGGACTACTTACTGATTTTTTGAGGTCTGGGAACAGGAACAAGAGCTAATTCTCTAATCAAGATAGATACACATAGAAGGTGGAGGGGCCCTGTAAGAATGGACAAGGAAACTATCAACAAACCATGAGAGCCTCCAATATTACCACAACCCACCCAGCTTCCTTCCTGCTGGTAGGAATTCCAGGTTTGGAGCACCTGCATGTCTGGATCTCCATTCCATTCTGCTTCGCCTATACTCTGGCCCTGCTAGGCAACTGCACCCTTCTCTTCATCATCCAGACTGATGCAGCCCTCCATGAGCCCATGTACCTCTTTCTGGCCATGCTGGCAGCCATCGATCTGGTCCTCTCTTCTACAACACTTCCCAAAATGCTAGCTATTTTTTGGTTCAGAGATCGGGAGATCAACTTCTATGCCTGTCTGGTCCAGATGTTCTTTCTCCACTCCTTCTCTATCATGGAGTCAGCAGTGCTGCTGGCCATGGCCTTCGACCGCTATGTGGCCATCTGCAAGCCACTGCACTACACCACGGTCCTGACTGGGTCCCTGATCACCAAGATTGGCATGGCTGCTGTGACTCGGGCTGTGACACTGATGACTCCACTCCCCTTTCTGCTCAGACGCTTCCAGTACTGCCGAGGCCCCCTGATTGCCCACTGCTACTGTGAGCACATGGCTGTGGTAAGGCTGGCCTGTGGGGACACTCGCTTCAACAATATCTATGGCATTGCTGTGGCCATGTTTATAGTGGTGTTGGACCTGCTCTTTGTTATCCTGTCCTATATCTTCATCCTTCGAGCAGTTCTACAGCTTGCTTCTCAGGAAGCCCGTTACAAGGCCTTTGGGACTTGTGTGTCTCACATTGGTGCCATCTTGTCCACCTACACACCTGTGGTCATCTCCTCAGTCATGCACCGTGTGGCTCGCCGGGCTGCCCCTCATGTCCACATACTCCTTGCTATTTTCTATCTTCTTTTTCCACCTATGGTCAACCCCATCATTTATGGGGTCAAGACCAAGCAGATTCGTGATCATGTGCTTAGTCTGTTTCAGAAAAAGAATGTGTAGATGCATACTTTTTCCTTATCAGTTCAGTACTGAGTGCATGCTGGATTGAGACAGAGGAAAAATCTGAAGTAGGAAAATAGTGGTCTCCAAGTTTGGCAATTCCTTAGTATGACAAGGAAAATGAGGTTTCATTCCTCACAGATCCAGTTAGATCAAACCAGGTGTGTCCCTTTGAGGTTTGACCTTCCTATTTTCATAGATATATAATTAAGAAAAACAAAGACGCTTCCAAAATGCATTATGTAGGTGAGAGACAATAGGAATATTGGGTGAGATTGGCACAAGAAGTTGAGGTTTTGGTGAACTCTTCATCTAGACTCTGAGTGAGGAATTGAACCACAAATTTTGTGACCCAAAGGCCAGCATAACTTCCAGTACTACAACTGCTTCCATAGTTTTTCTAAGTGGCATCCAGCCTCTGCCATTCTATTAGCCTACTACCTCCAATGTTATTGGCTCTACACTTGGGCAGCTCCACTTCTAAGCAGTCATTTCTTCCACTAAGTCAGTGTGAATCAGGAAACAATTTCAAGGAGCTAGCAGCCAATTCCTTTGTTGAGCATTTAGCAAAGGAATCTTCTGACACCCCCTTATATAAATTTTATCATGTAACTAACTTTTCATGTACATATGCATTTCCAAAAAACTATTAATACGTATCGAATGAAGAGCTGAATACCATCTTTGACCTATGTATTATGGAAAGATTAATACCCTTTCCTCTTGAACTTCAGACATCTAAAGCTAAAGAAGTTACAGTATAGAGTCGTGGTAGACTTATTCACAGATATTTACTTCTCATCTTGGGAGGGGAGTTTCCTTACTCCAGGAATGCTAAATCTTGCTATGTGACTTTCTTCAGCCAGTGTCATTTGGATGGTCTTAAAATATTCCACAAGGGGCGCCTGGGTGGCTCTATTGGTAAAGCATCTGACTTCAGCTCAGGTCATGATCTCATGGCTTCGAGTTCAAGCCCTGCATTGGGCTCTGTGCTGACAGCTCAGAGCCTGGAGCCCGCTTCCGGATTCTGTGTTCTTCTCACTCTGCCCCTCTCCTGCTAGTGCTCTCTCAATCTCTCTCTCTCAAGAATAAATAAAACCTTAAATAATTAAAAATCCACAATAATCACAAACTTCAAAATGTATTTGTGTATTTTCTTTTTTTGTCTGTGCCACAAAAATGACCATGTCCCTGAACAGAGTGTTTCCCTCAACCTAGACCCATGATTGAGAAGATCCATGGAGAGGTGAATCAAACTCGCAGTCTGGAGCATAGCTTCCACTGACCCCAAAATGTTCCTACAACATTAACAAGGACGATTTCGTTGTTCCTGTAGTAAAATGAGATTTGGGGGTTGTTTTTAACATAACCCAGGGAAAGCAGATTGCTGGAGTTGTAAGCTATTTTTGCACTACAGTTCATGATAGTTCAAGACCTTGAGTATTTGAAGGAAAGGAAAGTACACTATTTCTTTTTCTAGTACATCCTAAAAATGAAACTGGATTTCACTTCTTTCTGCTTTTGTCTCCTTATGCAAATTCATAATTCAATACTCCTTCAGTCAGTTCTTTAAAGAAACTCTCATACACTTTCATGAAGGTCTGTTTATACAATCATGTTTAATTTTGTAACCCCTTTCTTTCCTAAAAATTAAAAGGAGTTTCTCCTTTCTTGTGGCCATGTGTAGAAACATGGATGGAACTGGAGGATATTATGCTAACTGAAATAAGTCAGAGAAAGACAGGTATCATATGTTTCCACACATAGGTGGATTTTGAGAGACTTAGAAAACCATGGGGGGAGGGCAAGAGGGGAAAGGAAAAAAGAGGAAGGGAGACAAAACATAAGAGACTCTCAAAGACTAAGAACAAATTGAGGTATGAGGACGGTGTGAGAGGGGGGAGAATGGGTGATGGGCACAGAGGAGAGCACTTGTTGGGATTAGACTGGGTGTTGTGTGGAAAACTGTTTGACAATAAATTAAAAAAAAATAAGGTAAGTTTCTCTAATTCTAAGAACAAAGAAATTTTTTTTTTTTTATTTTTTTATTTATTTTTTTATTTTTTTTTTTAATTCAAAATAGTTTATTTTCAAATTGGTTTACATAAAACACCCAGTGTTCATCCCAACATGTGAAATTTGATGGTTTCTGAAAAAGCATCCCCAGGCCCTCCTCATGTTATACCACGGTTTACGTCATAGGGACATATGGAGGGTGCTGCTTTCAATACATCTCTGACCAGTTCCCAAATGTCTCAGTCCTCCAGACATTGAGTTGAGGTAACTGGACAGCAAGGAAGTGATATTAACTGGTATTTTTCAATTTTCATTTCAATTCTTTACTGTTCACATTGTTAGAAGAATTCTTCTGGGTCCTTACAGTAAGTCTTTTTTTTTTCTTTTAATAATTTATTGTCAAATTGGTTTCCCTACAACACCCAGTGCACAAGGGATATTAACCAGCCTCTGACTGTTCCCTGAGCCTTCCCAGACTCTTGTTTTTTTTTCCCGAGTTCAGGCATTCTGGGTAATAGATTAGATTACTATGAACATTCACTCTGAGTATATAACTCCACAGACTCTGGGGTTGGCCATCTGCATCACTTTGTTAATGGGTCATTAGCAGATGCAGTACAAGCAAAGACCTGAAATTTGCTTGTGCAATAGGACTTGTCGTCGGACTTTGCTGCCACTTGACAATATACCCTGTTTAGCCCATTGGTCCGATGAGGAAAACGTGAGCAAAGCTGCCTGATTAACTTACAGATTGAAGCAGAGCCTCACAAGCAAACAACCTGGATCAGCAGGTTCCTAGGCTGACCTGCAAATGGATAAGCAAATCTAGTTGAAATCAGCAGAATCATCTCAGCCCATCTCCAGGTGTAGGAAGACACAGTTTTACCGTTCTATGCCATAGACTGTGTATTTTTTTCCACAGCCAATTCTGGAAACTATGTATTTGTTATGGTTATTTAGTAAGCTAAACATAGTAAATGGATTAAGTATTTCTGGGCATTTATCCTTATTTTTGGTGCAGAAATGAAACTTATACTCTCCCAGAGTCATTTTGTCCAACATGTATGTCTGATAGTTACACACAGTAACTGAGTTCCTATGCTATGTGTAACGGTGTTAGCTTTATTCACAAAGATGAGTTATTTCTTATTGTGTATTAACACTATGTACTTAGATGGAGTATAGCAGTCATGAGAATACATGTATGCTATTTTTAGAGATGAAGTTTACAGTTATTTAAGTAGTACAAGAGGACACAGAAAATGTACACTAATTCAAACTTAAACAATACTTCCAATGATTCCTGCACCCTAGTTTTGGGTTTTCTGGACCCTGAGTAATTTTAGTTGCCCAAACAATGCCTCTGCATGGATCATTGACTGACCCAGATTGTCAATCAAGCTAGAGCAGCCCCAGCCCATTGATAGTTTGGAATGGTCCAACAAGAGAGTTATAATGCAGACTAACATATAACAAAAAAGGCAAACTTTAGCCTACATCTAATAAGCAATATTTCAAAGAACCATAATTTGAGTATAATTTCATGCAGTGTTTTGTTAAGGATGCTTCTGCTGTTGTGCCTGTTATTTACCTTTATTGTGTATTTTAATCTCTGATATCGTACATTTCATCGTACATTTCATCTGATGTAATTTTCATAAGTATATATGTTATCTCAGTTATCAAAACTTTCAAAGGTGAAAATTACATTTATGTATTTTTAGATCTTCTGAAGCCTCTAACATGGCTCCAGCTTTCCTCTAGCCTCTTCAATCATTATTATTGTATTCTGTATGCTTACTATTTTAATATCCTAATTTTGTTATCTGTACATTTTTTGTGATTTTGGTTTTTATTTTTTTTCAATTATCAGGAAATACACATTTATTTTTTTTTTAATTTAAAATAGTTTATTTTCAAATTGGTTTACATAAAACACCCAGTGTTCATCCCAACATGTGCCCTTTTTTAATGCCCATCACCCCCTCTCCCCCCCCCCATCTCCCTCACCCTCAGTTTGTTCTTAGTCTTTGAGAGTCTCTTATGTTTTATCTCCCTCCCTCTCTGTGTCTTTTTTTTTTTTTATTGTCTGAATTTTTTTTTAATTTAAAATAGTTTATTTTCAAATTGGTTTACATAAAACACCCAGTGTTCATCCCAACACGTGCCCTTTTTTAATGCCCATCACCCCCTCTCCCCCCCCATCTCCCTCACCCTCAGTTTGTTCTTAGTCTTTGAGAGTCTCTTATGTTTTATCTCCCTCCCTCTCTGTGTCTTTTTTTTCTTTCCCCTCTTCCCCTCCCCCTGGTTTTTGCTTAGTCTCACCAAGTCCACCTATTCGTGGAAACATATGGTATCTGTCTTTTTCTGACTGACTTATTTCACTTAACATAATACCCTCCAGTTCCATCCATGTTGCTACGCATGGCCAGATTTCATTTTTTCTCATTGCCACATAGTAGTCCATTGTATATATGTACCACATCTTTATCCACTCGTCAGTTGATGGGCACTTAGTTTCTTTCCATGTTTTGGCTATTGTCGAAAGTGCTGCTATGAACATTGGGGTACACGTGCTCCTATGTATCAGCAATCCTGTGTCTCTTGGGTAGATTCCTAGCAGGGCTATTGCTGGATCATAGGGTAGCTCTATTTTCATTTTTTTGAGGAACCTCCACACCGTTTTCCAGAGTGGCTGCACCAGTTTGCATTCCCACCAACAATGTAGGAGGGTGCCTACTTCTCCACATCCTCGCCAGCATCTATAGTTTCCTGATTTATTTATTTTAGCCACTCTGACTGGTGTGAGGAAATACACATTTATTTTTGATAGCATGAGCAGGGGAAGGGCAGAATCCAAAGCAGGCTCCCGGCTCTAAACTGTCAGCACAGAGCCTGACGTGGAGCTCAAACTCACTGACAGATCATGACCTGAGCCAAAGTCAACTGTTCAACTGGCTGAGCCACCCAGGAGCCCCTTATTTCCTGATAATCTTGGATTGAACGCCAGATGTGTTGAGTTTTACTTTTGGGTACTGGATACTTCTGTATTCATATATACATTCTAGAGCTTTATTCTGGGTCATGGGTATGTTTTTGGAAACACTGTGATCCTTTAGGTTTTGCTTTTAGGCTTTGTTAGTCAGGACAGAACAGCTTTTAGTTTAAGCTTAATTTGTTACCACTACTGAGCACAAAAGCATTTTTGAGGAAAAAAAAAAATCTTAGAACTCATGAGGATTTCCATTCTGGCTTTTGGGAAAAAACTATTCCCAGCCCCGTATGAGAACTGGAGATTGTTTCCTCTAATATTCTTGGGTGGTGTTTCCTTAGTTTCAGGTGATTTCCTCCCATGTAAGCACCGAATGGTACTCAGATCAAGACTGCATATCTCCAGTACATGCTCTATTTTGGTATTCCAATCTATGAACTCTAGCTTCCTCAAACATTCATGTTTGATATGTTATTTGTGGTGCCACATGTGTAAAATTAAAAGTCAGATTTTTAAAAAGAGTATGTGATCCCTTAAGTAGAGAGGGGGGAAAAATCAAAGAACATAGCCAGATCCTGGCATTTATACCTCCATGGAGGTAGGACATGAAAGCAGGCATGGTCCTCAGAACCTAAGGACATGTGGAGTTGGATAGAAAGTTGGAGAATTCATAGGTGATAGAATGTCCCTAAACTGTAGAATGTGTTAAAGTTGCATATGTATCTTGTAGATTCCAAACTCCTAATTGTCTAAATATGTTGGTCTATAGGAGTACAAAATGGCATACTCAATTTTTATTTGTTGCTATTTTCTCCAGCCTTTTAATATTTACATTACTGTAGGTCTTATATAATGGTATATAATGGTTAAGTTCATATATGATGTACATTTATATACATAAATGTATATAAATACAAATATAAATGTATATAAATGTTTATAAATGTATATAAATATAAATACTTGTCTAAAATTTGGATATGTATAATTATATGTATACACACATACATGAATGATCAAGTTTATAGTCTACCGATTTGGATTTCCTAGATCTACTCCAGCTGTGTACACCTTTTTCTTGGGGAAGCAGGTTCTGGTTTCTGCTCTAATCCCAGCATTAGGTTCCTCCCTCTTTCCAGGAATGGCACTTGGTCTACGTTTCAAGCAGTTTTGACACCAAGTAGAGTTGAATTCTAAAGTATTTCTATTGTCACTCTTTGAAGAGTTCCTTGCCCACTGGTGTTTGGGAAGCTTAGTGAGTTAGAGACATATATACTGGAAGCAGACTTCCAGGAGCAGGCTAAAGCATACTCCTCACTGATTCCCTCAGTGTAGCACTGCCTCCACAAAGACATGACTAAAGTCCAGGGGTCTGAGGAGCTCTGCCTTGGGTAGGATTCCAACTTGGGAGATGTCTGGTCATTTTTGGTAGCTGAATTCCTATAATGCTGAGACCACCCTCTGAGAATATCTCTGGTTAGTCCTGGTTTTGTATCCTTCCTTAGTTCTGAAGTGCTTTTTTTGTGACACTGTGGCCATAAAAACACTTTTTCAAGACAAATGCTAGGATTTTACAGAGAAAGGATGATGTAAAGTTTGATGGTTAAAAGGAGAGCTTGTCCTTAAAGAGATAATGATGGGCATCAAGATATTTTTAGAACACTGCCATTTACAAGTTTGATATAGCACTTTGATTTTAAAATGCCAATATTTAATATAATCCAGGAATTATATATTTACACTAGGTAAAAATTCTAGATGTAACCTTGATTTTGAAAAATTATGTCCTTTATGCAGTTCAGGAGTTCACTTACACAAGTCAGAGAATCTTTTCTCTAAAGCACATATACAGACCCTAGTGTTTGACTTGAAACTTCCAGAATGGGCAGGATTTAGGTAGACCTATTTTTATTCTAGAAATGCAAATTAGTACTTCCAGTTCAGGACTATAGGGTGATTTTATCGGTCTCAATCCCTAATGATGTTAAGCACTAACTGAGGAACTAATATGTCCATTGCAGTGCCAACTAATAGATAAATATGAAAATATGTGACCTTTAATAATGATTGCTAAGTCCATTGTTAGCACTTGGCTTGGACTATTGGTGTAATAAACAGCCATCTATGACCCTACAGTTTTTTCTGAAGACTTAAGACAGTAACATTTTAATCGTGTCAAGTTTTATAATATCTGGATAAGTAATTTCATCATCTTATCCATCTGAATTTAAATTCATATTTTCATAAGTTCATTTTTCTAACTATCCATTTATTGATGCCTTACATATGTTATTGGTGGCATTTTTGTACTAATTATACAATCAGAATAAGGCAGTGTGATAGGAGATGAAATTTGAGTGACTCATATCAAAAAACCTCAAATGCTAGAGCTAGAACCACTGTCTCTCAGCACACAACTCTTAACATTCCATTCTGCCTGAATTATGTCCTATTTTATCTGCTTAGTTGTAGCATGTTTTGTTTTGTTTTTTGGTGACTGCGTCAAAGTTTTGCCGAAGAATTAGTTTGGAGTCTAAGTTCAGTCTATTTGGTGATTGATACCATGCTTCTTCCAATTTCCTGACTTTGGCTGGTCTTCTTACATCTAAGCTTCTGTCATCACCAGCACTATCGCCCACAGAAAAGGGTGTAGATACCTGAAAGGAAGGAAGAGGTCTGGATGCTGAATCATCAGAAATGGAAGTTTACATCCTCATTCAATGGAGATCAAAATTGCAGAAAGCCAAGTCTGCTGAAAGATCCTTATAGAATATTGTTCCCATATCTGGTGCTCAAACGCAATTCCATTCTGGTCTTCCCTTGGTAAAGTCACTGTTTTTCAACTTGGAACCTAAAAAAGGAGCTTAGAGGTCATCTTCTAAAATCTTATTTTACAGATGCCAACCAAGTTCCCAAATTAGTAGGTAAATATCTCATCCAAGGTTATACAGTCGTTGGTACTCCACTATATGTGTTTAAAAATAGTCAAGTGGTATAGCTTGATTTTATAGATGAACATAATTTTCACACACAAAAAGTTAATTCAGAAACCTAGAAGTTCAGGGAGGCTTGGGAAGATTTCTACTGGGAAAACCTGCCTGTCAAGCTATTTCTCTTATGCAAGACTGTACTGTTAACCCAGAAATGACTTTGAAAGATAATGAGACGCTCAACAGAGGGTGTGCCTGAAGAAAATATGTAACTGTATGAAAGTATGAAACTGTACTGATAGTTTCTTAGTTTGGTCTTATAAGTCTTAAACTAATGTTCATAAATTTGTCATTTAACACTCCTCAGAAGTTCTTCCTAGAGTTAAGGTAGGAACAGGAACGGTATCTTTCCTGTTCATTCACAATTCAAAATAGAGTTATTCAAAGCTGAACTGTCTATTAACAGATGATAGTAAGTGAACCTGATCTATTTTGAGGCACTTTAAGCCACAGCAGCCAGCAGGACCTCTGGTTAAACAAACATCACTCTGTTGGAGGTTTCTTCTGTCTTGGTTATTGGTTCACGTCAACAAAAGATGGCCCAGCAGAAGGAGTGGTAGTACAGTGATAACATGGTGGTGGAAACAGATCACAGACACAGTAGTGGAACCAAATTTCAAATCCAAGTCAATGAGCCTTAATGAAATTAAATAACTTCCCCAAAGTCAATTGCCTCATTTTCAAAATAGGATAGTATCTATATCTGAGAGTTTGAGGATTTAATTGGTAAACTTCTATAAAGTAACCTATATACTCAGGTTCATATTCGGTTAAAAAAAGATGTTTAATAAATGATAGTTGTGATGACACTAAATCCTATATTTTAAAATGTGTATTTAATGAATGGATGAATATAAGTTATTGTCAAACACACAGACCAATAGATAGAGAACCCAGAATTGGACTCACGAATGTACGGCCAACTAATCTTTGACAAAGCAGGAAACAGCATCCAATGCAAAAAAGATAGTCTCTTTAGCAAATCCTGCTAGAAGAACTAGTTAGCAACATGCGGAAGAATGTAACTAGACCACTTTCTTACACCATACACAAAAATAAACTCAAAATGGATGAAAGACCTAAATGTGAGACGGAAATCATCAAAACCCTAGAGGAGAAAACAGGCAACAACCTCTTTGACCTCAGCCGCAGCAATTTCTTACTCAACACATCTCCAAAGGCAAGGGAATTAAAAGCAAAAATGAACTATTGGGACCTCATCAAGATAAAAATCTTCTGCACTGCAAAGGAAACAAATCAACAAAACTAAATGTTTACTTTTTGAGAGAGAATGAGCAGGGGCGGGGCAGAGAGCATGACAGAGGATCTGAAGTGGGGTCTGTGCTGACAGTAGTGAGTCCGATGTGGGACTTGAATCCACAAACCATAAGATCATGCCTTGAGCTGAAGTTGGACACTCAACCGAGCTTCTCAAGTGTCCCCCTGTATGTTTTTTTTTTTTTTTTTTAAATTTTTTTTAACATTTATTTATTTTTGAGAGACATAGAGATAGAGCATGAGCAGGGGAAGGGCAGAGAGAGAGGGAGACACAGAATCCAAAGCAGGCTCCAGGCTCTGATGAACCATCAGCACAGAGCCCGATGTGGGGCTCGAACTCACAGACCGTGAGATCGTGACCTGAGCCGAAGTCGGCCGCTTAACCGACTGAGCCACCCAGGCGCCCCCCCCTGTATGTTTTTAAGTGGTATGCTACTGCTTTCCTTTAGTTGTAGCCTTGTAATCTCTCAGGTATAGGAAATATCTCAATGACATAGATTTTCTCATGCATTAACTCATGTACCATGTTTGCGTAACTTTTAGCTTGTAACTTTTTTTCTAGTCCCAGGTTAAAACATTTCTTTATCAGTGAGCTACCCTAACTCGATGAATAAATTCTTATTGCCAATAGGAGTGGGCAAAAAGAAAGTGAATCATTAAAGAGGTAAAAGTGAGGTCCTACCTATTCTAAAAAGATACATAGAGTAGTACTGACTGGATTTTCCTTCCTGCCTTTGACTGGATGAGGGTTGATGTTAGGGTGGCATAACCACTACGAATGGTATTGAATAAGCGATTGATTATATGTATTAGACCTTAAACAATTAAGGGATCTGGAAGATTGTGTCTAAAGTGACCTTACAGTTCAAGAGGACGAGCACTCAAATAAAACCTGGATGTAGACTGGAAGAGTAAAGAGTAAAGATAAGCATCTCCCAAGGATCAGCTGGAAACTAACAGAGGAAGCCTAGAATCCACATGTCACTCACTGCCTCCAACCTTTACAATGCAGGTGACTGGCATAAAGAGCTGCCTTTTACCATGGAGCTGAGCACACACCTGCCCTGGGATCTGGAGAAATGGAACGAGATATGGCAGGAGATGAAGGAATTGTGGGTTCAGCGGTACTCCTTGTGCACAGGTAACCCCACGGATCAGGGAGCTAGAAGGAGCTACAAGCAGCACTGGGTGCTCTACACTGACCTTTAGAAAATAATGGTTGCTGTGTCACCACTGTCTTCCAATCTCACAGAAATGGGCCCTACAGCCTGGCCTAACCAGGAACCTCACAGGGAAAGGAATTCTGGCAAACAGTTCCGGCTTGGCCAGGAAGACACAGTAAAATGCCATAACATTAGATGTATCTGAGAAATCTTGTACTACTCAAGTTGCAAATAACATTGGCTCCTGAGTGGAAAGTCTACTTGTCTATTTATATCCTATATTTGTCTCTTTAATCTGTCTGTAGCACATAATGAGATGCTCATATCATTTGAATGATTAGGTCTCACTGTCATTTCCATATCCATCCAACTTTAAGAAATCAGGACTGGACCAGAAAATATTCCTTGAAAAGGAGTTCTTGCTGAGATTCTTATCCAATTGTGAGCAACATAATAAGTTTTATACTTGGATAGTGTTGGTTCCATTTGAATCAAGTGAGTTGGTTTCCGTTATTGCTGAAGAAAAACGTAAACAACCATATCACTCTCCAAGAAGGAGATTTGTGCTGGTCAGGCAAAATTCCCAGAAGTATAGATCCCTCAGATCCTAGGGTTTTATTTCTAAATATTTTACAGACTCACTTCTCAAGCTCAATTCTAGAATTTTCAATTGTAGAATCCAGTCATAGAAGATCAGAACAGCTAGGGTTTTTTTACTGTGCCCTTCTCATAGGACAGAAGATTCTTGGCTTTTGAGTTCATAAGCCTTGATCCACAAAGACAAAGTATTTATAATGGCATCTGATCTGGAGAAAAGAAAAGTGTGGTGGGGCATCTCATCTGGCAGAACAGGTTTATCTTTCTGGCTTTAGGTTAGGATAGGCACAAAGACCCTATGTGCCCAGCAGGAGGACGGACATTAGTTGGAACCATGCCTCTTACTCCTCCTTCAGCAAGGCTCCCAAGGTTCCAAGTGGTGTCGAAGTGGATCCTAAGCATTCCTGAGGCACAAGTGAGACAAACGGTTTGGCTCAAAGAAAGTAAGAGTGATCACTCTGACCAGTTTGCGCACAGCCCTGATACTGTGGAAGGATACAGAGTAAATAATCCCTGCTAGTGTCCTGTGGGAATGTGATTACAATCTCAGTGTGTCAACAGTACCAGAGAATCCAATAGAGATGGTCATTTCCCACGGTAACAAGGTAAAGAAGCGTTGTAAGTATAGAACAGGATGTATTTGGGGTCAGAGGCCAGACAAGGAATAAGGAAGGAGAGAGTCCTCTCTTATGTGACTACCATGGTTGCAAGCTTGTAATAACACACCCATCCCCTGCTGCAATTTTAAATTTAACACATGGAAGGAGGGGACAGAAAAACTGGGAGAGTTTTAAAATCTGTATCAACCTAAACTATAAATAGGAGTGGACTAAGAAATCATTAAAGTTGATTAGATTTTGTTGGAAGTGTTACCTGCTATAGGTCAATTTGATTTTATTTTTACTGTAAGCCCCATTGTCAATGATGCAGGAGAAAAACTGAAGGGACATTTTTGTACAACTGAGCCTGTGACTATGGATTTTTAACTTGTTTTACAAGAGATATTTAGAGGCATTTATCTAGCCTTTTACCACCCCAAGACTCAATAAATGGGTGTCACTAGTTTAAAATCCTCAGATGTAGGTGCGTGGGTATTGGGTAGCCAAGGAGACCAGAAGAAAGCTGGCTCTGTTGATATGACTTTATATAGAGAAGCAAAGAACAGAAAGAACTTTCTAGAGCTGAGGCTGGTAGATTCATGAACAATTGCAGACATTCTATAACTTTTCCAGGAACTTGTTTCGGTCATTCTTCTCCCCAGCCTTTCAGTGTACAATAATATACTGTTACTAAAAGGCAAGTTTTTTTATGTTCCAGAAATGAGGCAGGCATTTTAGATTATGTCATTACATCCTTATAAATAAAACTGAGAAGTAACTCTCATTACTTTCATTTTTAAGAAAAGGAACCCGAGGCTTAGGTCATGAATATATCCAAAGTCTGATAGTTATTGGTTCAGATCCATTTCTGCCCTTTGTTGTGAATCCAGAGCTCAAGTTCTTTTTTAAAATTTTTAAAACGTTTATTCTTGAGAGACAGAGCATGAATGGGAGAGGCACAGAATCCAAAGCAGGTTCCAGGTTCTAAGCTGTCAGCACTTAGCCCCATGCGGGGCTTGAACTTACAAACCATGAAATTATGACCTGAGCTGAAGTTGGACTCTTAACAGACTGAGCCACCCAGGTGCCCCTCCAGATCCCAAGTTCTTAACCATCTTTGTCACATGATCATTTTCAAATAACTATAAGGATGCCCCTCCCTTTTCCCCAATCTTCACTTTTTTTTTTTTTTTTTGAGAGGGTACAAGTGAGCGAGGGGCAGAGAGAGACAAACAGACAAATGCAGGGCTCATGCTCACAAGCCTGTGAGATCATGACTTGAGCTGAAGTCAGATGCTTAATGAATGGGCCACCCAGTCGCCCCCCAATCTTCACTTTTTCCATGAAGACTTCTGCAGACAAGAGGTACTGATAGTCTTTTATTCCCACCTTAGGTGTGGGTGATAGAAAAAGAAAAAGAACAAAGATACATCTGTGTGAAGGAGAAACAAGATATTGACTGAATAAGGTGTTCAATTATTGGACTTGTCATGTCCTCATATATTCATGACAGTACATTCCCTTCCATCCTGCTGAGCTCACCCCTTCATACAAGTTTTCAAAAGAGCCCAGACATGATTAAGATTGACAATGCTTTACTGTAACTCAGCTGACACCCTGAGTCTGATAGGTCTGGGTGCTGTCATGGGTGGTTGTCCCTTCATGGAGTGGGAGCACACATCCACATGGTGTTTTCTTGTTCTTACTCCCATTCAATACCATAGGGGGATGAAGCTGGAGACGTTTGGTATGTGGTTTTAGACAGTGGTAGACATAGAAGATCATCTAGAAATATCACATTGTGGTATTTATGATATTTTTTGGCTATAAAGTTCTTAGCACCAATCTTACTATATGCAATTAAACCCTAAATAAAAGCCCTGGATCTCCATACACACTCTGTTTTATGTAGCATAAATCATGGACTTTACACAATATGCCAGACAACTATTCTATGACAAAGGTTTCTTGTCATTCTGTTTAGCATTGGTGCCACGGATGGATTTGAACATCATTTTTCTTAATTTTCTCCAAAGTCCAGGGTTATAGTCAGGAGAATTCTGTAAAACTAACTTTTAGCTCTGAGGCTTCTAATTTAAAAATATCAGTGGGTATTATATTTGGCACCAAGGTTATGTTCATAGAACATAAATTTTTCTAAAATAGGTGAACTTGGGTTTGGCACTGGACTTCAGAGTCCTTGATAAGGAGATGGAGGAATGAGCACGCCTCACCCCAAAACAGTGGGGGGGGGGAAGCAATATGCTCCAACTAAACAGCATTAGGCATAGGATTCTGAGGAAACAAAATACTACAAACTCTATTCTAAAATTTAGCTTAAACCCCTAGTTAGCTCCAAATTTGTGTTTTCCTTTAAAACCTTTTTTGGAGGATAGGAGGCTTATTTAGATTATACTTTCAAAATATTAAGAAGATTTATTTTTAACTTAAGTCACCTTAGATTTTCTAATGGTTTGTAAACTGAGGGTAAATGAGCATTTTAGATTTAAAGTATAAAATATTTTAGAACTAAAATGGATATACCATAATTCTGAATCACTAGAATTGGGAATTACTTTATTTTCCATGCATTACCACAAAATTCTTGTACGTTTCTATCCTGAAGCAATCATCTCATTATAGAACTTTTATGATTAACAAAAAGGGTCCAGTCATAACAAAATAAACCAAGAATCTTCCAAAAGGATTTGAAGTTATTTCATGGTTTGTATCTATCACTGGGCCTTCACTCAATCTCATCACTTTTATTCCATTCTCTACTCAACTTCTTTCCTTTCAGTAATACCACTGTTACTTTCTTCTTTTGTCATTATTTCAGTGTGGCTACTGTCCTTAATGACCATTTCAGGGCCTCAAAAACTATCTCCTAATGTCCTTCTGTCTCCTCTTCCCTTCTTCCAATTAATTAAGAGGAGATGTGAGATATTGCATTTCCATTTATTTAAATGGGAGAATGACCTGGCTTGAGGACTAGCTCCTATGGACACTGAGGTCCAGTTTAAAACCCTATTAGATTAAGATTTCCCACATTAATATGGTCTCCATCCTCAACAAAAGGCCTTTTCTATGGCAAGCCTAAAGGATTGGAAAAGATTGCTTATGTAGTTGAATTTTTCAAAGTATTTACTATCAATCTGCAAATTGTCTCTAGAAATTGTGCAAAGCATACTCCAAAGAGAAACTAGAAATCCTTTACAAAAAATGTGAAAGATACAAACAATCCTACTTCTGTGGTTAGCATGCTTGTGTCCTTTAATTTTATCAAGTCGAATATGAAAAAGGATTCTATATAAAAACTCATGCCCTGATTTTCCCATTCAGATATTCTTCTCTCCACTTTGAGAAAATCCATAGTCAAATGGAATATATTCCATTATTGTTCTTAGACCCTTATCTCCCCAACTCAGTTAAGAATTTGGCCGCATGGGCATTATTGCATTGGCTTCCCCAAGCAGAGCTTTTTTTTAAGTATCCGTATGCCCCACAGAGCAGAACAGTCACTTGGGTTGAGACCCTGCCTTAAGAATGTGGAGAAGTCTCTCTCGAATCTGTTTGGTGCGGACAGCATAGACAACTGGGTTGAGGATGGGTGGGATGAGGAGGTAAAAGTTGGCCAAAAGGATATGGATATGGGGAGGCACATGATGTCCAAAGCGGTGAGTGAGAGAAGAAACAGCAATGGGGATATAGAAGACAAGAATGGCACAAATATGAGAACTACATGTCCCTAGGGTTTTAAGCCTAGCCTCAGGGGTGGCCAATCCCATTACAGCCTTGAAAATCATCACATAGGAGGCAGTGATGGCTAAGGAATCCAAGATCAATACCAGGAAGCCAATTCCCATTCCATAGAAGTTGTTGACTGTTGTGTCCCCACATGCCACAGTGACTACAGCCATGTGCTCACAATAGGAATGGGCAATGATTTGGGTCCGATAAAGGGGTAGCCTCAGGCGAATCATCAGTGGTAGGGGTCCAATGTAGAGTACTCCACGGAGGAGGGCAGCCAGGCCCAAACGACCCACCACTGCATGAGTGAGTACTGAGGTGTGGCGTAATGGGTCACAAATAGCCACATAGCGATCAAAAGCCATGGCAAGGAAGATGCCTGACTCGACAGTGGCAAAGCAGTGGACGAAGAACATCTGGGTCAAGCAGGCATCCAGGTCAATGTTGCGGGCACCAAACCAGAAGATAGCTAACAGTTTGGGCATGGTAGAGGTTGACAGGACCAAGTCAATGACCGCCAACATGCACAGGAAGAAGTACATGGGTTGGTGCAGGCTGCGTTCCATCTTTATCACGGCCAGGATGGTCACATTCCCCACCACAGCCACCAGGTACATAGAGCTGAAGGGGATAGAAAGCCAGATGTGCAGGGACTCTAACCCTGGAATGCCAGTAAGCCAGAAAGAACTAGGCACCAAACAGGCATTATTAGATATGAACATGTTTCAGGGAGTGGAGTATCCAGGAGATAGGAACTCTTAGTTTTAGACTTTTATTCTTAGGAGAGATGGTCTCTGGAGACTGTAGATACTAGATTGTTACTTCCATCCTGTGCAACTGGTGGAACCTATAATAAAGAATTCTGAATGTCTACTTGAAGGTTGACATGTTACATATTTTGTTAAGGAAGCCATGCATGAAAACACCCAATGGTATGTGTAGAAACAGGAATGCTTATGACTTCTACTGCTAAAATGCCTTACTCCACCCTAGAAGTCTCCCCAAATGGTTCATCCCCTTTGATCCAGTATTCTTGCTTTGGGAAGTACTTCCTAAAGAAAATGGAAACTACAGAAAAGTTCTATGTGCAATGATTAAATGTATATCTATGTAATGTGTTTAGCTCAGTGACTGCATATACTTCTCTGTATAAATAGTAACATTAACATCAACATTGATTAGCTATTTGCAACTATTGATCTTACAATGAAAATCTGGAAGCAGTATGTATTCAAAATAAAGCATTGCCTAAGTTGTAGAACATCCATTTAGTCAATTAGAATTATGTTAAAGTTTTTTAGACCTATATATTTACCTGGTAAAATGTTTACATCATATTACAGTGAGGGGATGGCAGGAGGCAGATTTAACTATGATGTAGTTTCATTAAGTCTAGGTATGTGTCATAAACATAACTGAAATGTAAAAACACCTTTTAATTCTTTTTATATGTGTATATTCAGTCTTTTAAAAGTGGACAATGGCTTTAAAAAAGTCTTACAACTATCAACCCAATCAAAAACAGAGGGACAATTTACTAAGGAAAATGCACCAGTGAGGTACAATTCCATTTTCTCCAAGGGACTGGATTACTCAGATTGTCAAATTTAATGAACTTCTTCAAAAGGTATTTGGCACAGGATCTTATTTCTCAAAGAAAAAGATCTTTCACTGAAGGTTGCTCAGATTTCACGGTTAAAAGATGAAGAGACAAAGTTATTTAAGAAATGAAGTTTAATAGTCCGTCATTAGAGTAAACCTACCTAAAAATCTGGGTATCTATGAGATAGGGAAAAGGTGCATCTTTTTATAAGCATACGTCACTGGATGTTTTGTACTGTACCTGATGATAGCAATAAAGAAGAATGGACTAAAAGAAAACAGTTGAGAGGATCCTTCTTCTGATTACATCGTCTTGTTCTCTATTCTTTTAAGAGAAATAAGCACTATTTCACTGGTCATTACTTGTAAAAGTCTTGTCTACTTCTTGGTCTTCTGCCCTTCAGGCATCTCTAAGAAACCAGCGATGGGTCCTATTGCTTCACATCCTCAGGGTTCAGAACCTGAGAGCACAGTGTTTAATTTGGGACTTGTCCTGTCTTAGAGTTACCATCCTGCTGTTTGGCATCAGATTCTTAGCAATAGTCAACAAGTCTCAGCCTCCCTACCCTCACCATGGTAACCTTCTTCATGCAGCCATGTTTTTGCTGAGAGGTTTCACCACCTTTTTGGTTTTTACACAGGCAAATTTCTCCTATTCTTCAAAGCCGATCCCAGATCATCTCTCGTCTACCAAGCCTTCTTTGGGAAACTCTAATCTACACCAGAGTGGATGGGTAGTAACTAAATTCTTCATTGTCTTAAGCCCACACATTTAAAATATTCTCGTCTAAAATTTAAGTAGCCGTTACATTTCCATGTCAAGCATCCCTATAGAACCTCAGGGATCCCTAGTTGTAGCTCCAACACAAGTTTTTACAAGTTTGCTTACTTCTTGGTCAGCCATTGATTGGATGCTGAAAAGAAAAAGGAGAGTTTTGTGAACTTTAAAATGTTTCACAAGTGTTCTTGTTACATTAACTCACTGACTCCAGCAATTCTGTGAATTGGGTACTTTGGTAAGCCAGTAAGTGATAATGTGTGAAGTCACTTACTAAGAGTTCAAATGTGAGCTTCTGTGTCTTCCGGAGAAGACAAAGGGAAAGACGTTCTGGAGGCAGCACCAGGCACCAGCTTTGCCACCTAATAAACCAAATTTCCCATTCCAGACCTTTATCTCGCTCTATCGGGTCAAGTAGTCTAACCTCTGTCTTTTTCATAAAAAAGTGGGAATATCAACCACAAAGGAGGATATAAAAAACAAACGAAGTGTGAAATTCTTGGCACATGGTGGCAACTTTCTCTCTACTGGAATTCTTACAGTTCACTATGGGGAGCAAATCAGAACCTTAGATTATGCAAATTGGCACAGTTTCCTATGTTTCTGTTACATGGGACATCTTTGAGGTAGAGAGGAGACAGGGATTTAAAGGGAACACTAATCAATATGCAATTTTTTATCTCACAACAGGGAGAATGTCTAAAGTGTTCTCTAAAAATATTGTGATAAACTACCATCCTAAAGTAGAAAGGGGCCTGATGACTCAATGCAGGGCAGGTTACTTATTACAAGAAGATTTAATGTTCATAGGATGGACTTAAACCCTCAGATTTCTAATTTTGCTTTGTACTAGACCCAGTTTAGTCAGTGCAACTGTAACCAAATTTTGGGCTAGGACAAGCAGAATATGAACTTTTTTATAAACATAAAATCCACTAAAAGTTGATAATTTGTATCTTAAGTGGTGGTTTGAACCAGGTTGTGGCACCAGAATTGTGTGTCACTTTACCTAGAACATTCCAGAGAAATATTTTCTGTGTCAGCCCACATAAAGGCATCCCTACTTGGGACACTGATGACCAGTGTACTAAAAGGAATCCTGATGGTCTGAGTCTGAGAAAGGTTTTGCTATGGCAAATTAAACATTGATTAGCAGCTAGACTTAGGTTCAAATACTAACTCTGCTGGTTTCAGCTCTGATTTAGGGAGCATACACTCTGCCTCAGTTTTCTGTCCTGTTTCACAGTTTGTGAAATGAAGTAACTACATTAGGGTTACTTCATGTGTTAAATGTATTAAATAACTGTGTGCATGGAAGGTCAAGTGTTAGGATGCCTGGCCTCTGGAATAGGCACTGTGCATCTTCTCTACCTACTCCTCCCCTCCGTTTTTTGCCCTCTTCCCCAGAACAGACACACACTCCTGTTTCCATGTGACTCCATTGTTGACTCCATATCCTTCTTTCCTAACTATAGGAGTAGCTTTTTAAACATGGTTATAATCTTTGAAGAGACCTGATGGTCTAAGGATCAACTTGGGAGAGATTGTCTGACTGTGGAGCAAGAGACCAGAGGCCCAATAAGGCTGTAATAGTCCAGTTTTTCTTGTGTTCTGATGGGCAGTATTAGGCAATTAGGCCTCCTACCTTGGGGTTTCTCCTCTTTCTTCATAACCCAGGTCAAATTGTGCTCTATTTTACTTTTGACTCGACCCAAAAAGAAGATAATCCCTAGTCGGACCAGAAGACAAATGTAGTTTCTAGAACTTGGAGTTTGCTCCCACTGATTTTGACTCCCTCGCTGGAATGTACTTACTCATTGGGGGTGCTGTCCTCAGAGCTCTAGGACATGTTCTTTACAGTGGTCCCCTCTTGTCTGGATGCTTGGACAGATTTAGAGTCAAGGGGAGGCCATAGCCCTGATCTCTTCACTATTTTCTCCTCTGTTCTTTATCCAGGTGTTGAAAATAGCCAGTTATTTCTCAAGGGCTACACTAAGAAACCTGCAACTTTCCCTCTGGACCTTCAGTTACTGCCCCCCTTGGGAGAAGTCTGTCCTCCTACTCCAACTCCACCCCCAGGACTAGATTATCGACTTAATTCCTACTCTCCTGCTGGGGCTCATGACTGGCCACAGGTCTCAGACATCTAACCCTCAAGTCTGAGGTATTCAAGGTCTCCAAGAGGGACACTGGGAGGGAGTCCCTAAGAAAAGGCTGGGGACAAAAAAAAACAGAACATCAGAAGCTGGTATAATCAATATAGATACTTTTGGGTCAATTATTGCTTTTATTACTTAAAAACACGATCTAGGCTGTGCCTAGATATGCTTTAAAAAATATTTTTGCAGGGGAGGGAGAGAGACAGTGCGAGTGGGGGAGGAGCAGAGAGGGAGATACAGAATCCGAAACGGGATCCAGGCTCTGAGCTGTCAGCCCAGATCCCAATGTGGGGCTTGAACTCAAGAACCACGAGATTATGACCTGAGCTGAGCCACCCAGGCGCCCCTGTGCCTAGATATACTTTATGTACTATATAGATTTCACCAACATTGTAATTTTCCCTCCTGCTTAAAAAATATCATGTTTGATTAAAAATAAAGATTTGTAATCACAAGTTGAAGGAGCCCTATGCGGAGGCTGGAGAATGGCGGATGGCCTGATCGGTTCCAGGCAGGAGTTGGTCTGGCAGCAAACTGTCAGGCCGGAGAAGGCTTAAAGCTTGCTTGTCTCTGGTCAAATTTCCTAACCTTTTAGAACATACTGAAATTCTTGAGTCATATTGTGCTCTGATTGCTCTGATTGTTTTGGCTACACTGATTATGCACATATAGATGTTTTACTATTTTAGAATCACGTAAGCCTAATGAATCAGTAGTTCAGTATAGTAGGATCCTAGATCTGTATTATCACACTCTGTACATGAGTAATCGGTTTTTCTGCATTAAGCTGTTCCTCTGCTACAATAAAAGACGTGGTCTTGCTATGGCAAGGCACTCATGATAAACTGATATCGGAGTCCTCTGTCTTAATTCTGCTCCTTCCAATTTTCATCCTGTGAGGGATAAAGTTCAGACCCTTGGGACCCCAGGATCGAACAAGTTACACTTGTGTCCAGGTCTGTGGTTACTTTCACTTCTCAGTAGTGAGACTAGTTTGTTTTTGTATACCAAGTGGTACCTAGTTGTTAACGTTTTTTTCTGTTCAACCTTACGATAAAGTCCTGGAAGGGAAATTACTGACCATTGTGCAGGCCTCATGAATCCTGTTGTCGAACCGCTTTCTAAAAGCATTCAATTTGTGTTTAACCCAGTGTCAAAGGAATTCGTTTGCTAAATTGCCCTTTATAATGGGTATTTTAAAAATTACTAAAGATGAGCAAAGCAAACCTTGTTTTCTACAAAGTGCAAATTTTCTATGTTTGAACAATTTGTGACTGTTATTTTGAACAGGTTCTTTCCTCATTTTTCTACCCCATGCTTTCTATTCTTAAATGAAGTGGCAAGAATGATTTCAGAAAATATAGCAAAGATTGAAATTTTTTTTTGATTTTGAAGAATTTAATTCTTCTAAACATAGTGTAATACTAGTTTGAGTAGAATTTAGTGATTCATCATTTACAGGTAACACCTAGTGCTAATCACAGGTGCTGTCCTTAATACCTATCATCCATTTAGCCCGTTCCCCACCCACCTCCCCTCCAGCAACCCTTGGTTTGTTATTTGTAGTTAAGAGTCTATCTTATGGTTTGTCTCTTTTCTTTTACCTATGTTCAATCTGTTTCTTAAATACTACATGAGTGAAATTGTATAGTATTTGTCTTTCTCGGACATTTCCCTTAGCATTAATACACTCTAGCTCCATCCACATTGTTGCAAATGGCAAGATTTTTTGATGACTAATAGTTCGTTTTATACATACACACACACACACACACACACACACACACACACACACTACATCTTTATCCATTCACCGGTTGATGAGCATTTGGGCTCTTTCCATAATTTGGCTATTGTTGATAATGCTGCTATAAACATCAGGGTGCATGTGACCCTTTGAATCTGTAGTTTTGTGTCCTTTGGGTAAATACTTAGTGCAATTGCTGGGTTGTAGGGTAGTAGGGTAGTTTTATTTTTAGCGTTTTTGAGGAACCCCCATTCTGTTTTCTAGAGTGGCTGCTCCAGTTTGCATTCCTACCAATAGTGTAAGAGTTCTCCTTTCTCCACATCCTCACCATCTGAGGTTTCTTGTGTTGTTAAGGTTAGCCATTTGACAGGTGTGAGGCTGTATCTCCTCATGGTTTTGATTTGTATTTCCCTGATGAATGATGTGGAGCCATCTTTTCATGTGTGTTAGCCATCTGCAGGTGTTCTTTGGAACAATGTCTCTTCATGTCTTAATTACTTCAGTGTTCAGTTTGAGTGTTTTTGTAAATTTTGGATACTAACCCTTTCAGATATGTAATTTGGAAATTTCTATTCTGTTGATGGCCTTTTAGTTTTGCTGATTGTTTCCTTCACTGTGCACAAGCGGTTTTATCTTTGTGAGGTCCCAATTGTTCATTTTTGCTTTTATTTCCCTTGATTTTGGTGATCCGTCTAGTAAGAAGCTGCTTTGCCGAGGTCAAAGAAGTTGCTGCCTGTGTTCTCTAGGATTTTGATGGTTTCCTGCCTTACATTTAGGTCATCCATTTTTAAAAGTATTTGAAGGAAAGGTCATCCATTTTGATTTTTTGTTTATGGTGTCAGAGAGCAGTCCAGTTTTTTTTGCATGTCGCTGTTCAGTTTTCCCAAAACCATTTGTTGAAGACACTGTCTTTTTTCCAAAGGATATGCTTTCCTGCTTTGTTGAATATTAGTTGACCATATAGTTATAGGTCCATTTCTGGTTTTTAAATTATGTTCCCTTGATCCCTGTGTCTATTTTTGTGCCAGTACCATACTATCTTGAAGACTGTATATTATATAATGAAGTCCAGAATTATAATGCCTTCAGTTTTTCAAAAACTGCTTTAGCTATTTGGAGGTCTTTTGTGGTTCCATATAAAATTTTAGAATTGTTGGTTCTAGCTCTGAAAAATGCTGGTGGACAGATCAATGAAGCTAGAAATTCCTTTTTTGAAATATTAAAATTAATAAACCCCTAGATAGACTTGTCAAAAAGAGCTCAAAGTCACAAATGAGAGATCACAAATAACACCACAGAAATACAATTCTAAGATATTAAGATTATATGCCAACAAATTGGGCAATCCGGAAGAAATGGATAAATTCTTAGAAACAAACTACCAAAACTGAAACAGGAAGAAATAGAAGATTTGAACAGACCAATAACCAGCCAAGAGATAGAATCAGCAATAAAAAAATCTCCCAATGAACGAAAGTACAGGGCAAGATGGCTTTCCAGGAAAATTCTACCCAACATTTAAAAGAGTTCATACCTATTCTTCTGAAACCATTCCGAGATGTAGAAATGGAAGAAAAACTTCCAAACTCATTCTACAAGGCCAACATTACCTTGATTCCAAAACCAGACAGAGACCCCACCAAAAAGGTGAATTACAGGCCAATATCCCTGATAAGCATGGATGCAAAAATTCAAAATACTGAAAATCGAATCCAACTGTACATTAAAAGAATCATTCACCATGCTCAAGTAGGATTTATTCCTGGGCTGCAGGGCTGGTTCAATATTCACAAGTCAACATGATATACTACATTAATAAAAGGGTAAGAAGTGTATGATGCAGAAGCAGTATTTGTACAAAGTACAACATCCATTCTTAATAAAAACCCTCAATAAAGTAGGGAAAGAGGGAACATACTTCAACACCATAAAGACTGTATACAAAAGAACCACAGCTAGTGAAATCCTCAATGGGGAAAACAGAGCTTCTCCTCTAAGGTCAGGAGCACAACAGGGATGTCCACTCTCCTCCTTATTTAACATAGTACGGAGGTCCTAGCCTCAGCAATCAGACAATGCAAAGAAATAAAAGGCATTCAAATTGTCAAGGAAGAAGTCAAACTTTCATTATCCAGACAATGTGATATATGTAGAACACCTGAAAGATCCCACAAAAAATTGCCGGAACTGATACACGAATTTAGTAACTTCACACTATGTATAATTAACATAAGGAAATCTGTTGCATTTCTACACACCAATAAAAAGCAGCAGAAAGATCAAGCATCAATCCCATTTACAATTGCACCAAAAACCATAAGATACCCAGGAATATACCTAGCTAAAAGACCTGTACTCTGAAAACTACACACTTAAGAATTGAAGATTACACAAAGAAATGGGAAAACATCCATGCTTATGGATTGGAAGAATAGTGTTAAAAATGCTTATACTAACCCAAAGCAGTCTACATATTTAATGAAATGTTTTCTGTGGAAAGTTCTGACATATACACAAGGAGGTACTTCCACCGTCACAAGTAATTCATGACATTCCATTTGGAGTATGAGAACCTTGAGAATTCCTAGTTTTTCACATTATGTTTTCTCTCTTCTCTACCCTTACTGTATCCTTATTGTCAGGCCCTGAACTCTTATTTCAACCTCCTCACTTGCCTTATTGGCCTCTTACTTTCCTCTCCTAATGCTCTTTAGTACTCAGTTGCCATTATGAAAGTACAAAATTAATTGTTTATGGGATATTAAATAGCTATATCCTGAGTTAGGAGATTATAGGGAATCCATTTGCAAAGCAGAACACTGCTTTCTGGACTTGCTGATAAGCAAAGCATGGCATGCTGTCATCTAGTTCATGTATACCTAAAGGTTAGGGTCCTGCCTCTGCTCATAAATCCCTTAGACTATGTTATCGCATGGAATACCTTATCCGGTTTTCTACCCAGTTTTTTTTTAAATTTATAAAAGTTTATTTTCAAATTGGTTTACATATAACACCCAGTGTTCATCCTAACATGTGCCCTTTTTTAATGCCCATCACCCCCTCTCCCCCCTCCCTCATCCCCCTCACCCTCAGTTTGTTCTTAGTCTTTGAGAGTCTCTTATGTTTTATCTCCCTCTCTCTGTCTTTTTTTTCTTTCCCCTCTTCCCCTCCCCCTGGTTTTTGCTTAGTTTCACAAAGTCCACCTATTCGTGGAAACATTCTACCCAGTTTTCTACATCTGCTCTTTTGAAAATTTGGGAAAGGCTTAACTTGTTTTTCTGTACATTATTTTTTTAAATTTTGTAATAGTTTATTTTCAAATTGGCTTACATATAACACCCAGTGTTCATCCCAACATGTGCCCTCTTCAATGCCCATCACCCCCACTCCCCCCTCCCTCATCCCCCTCACCCTCAGTTTTTTCTTAGTCTTTGAGAGTCTCTTATGTTTTATCTCCCTCCCTCTCTGTGTCTTTTTTTCCTTTCCCCTCTTCCCCTCCCCCTGGTTTTTGCTTAGTCTCACAAAGTCCACCTATTCGTGGAAACATATGGTATCTGTCTTTTTCTGACTGACTTATTTCACTTAACATAATACCCTCCAGTTCCATCCATGTTGCTACACATGGCCAGATTTCATTTTTTCTCATTGCCACGTAGTAGTCCATTGTATATAAGTACCATAACTTCTTTATCCATTCGTCAGTTGATGGGCACTTGGTCTCTTTCCATGATTTGGCTATTTTAATATGTTCCTACTGTCAGTCATATAGCCCACTGACGTATTGCACATCATTCCCCTAAATGTGTGCTTAATAAGTAGGGGAGCTTGAGAGAAACTTGGGGAGACTTCCTTTAGCCTCCCCCTCATCTCTCTTGACTTGCATAGAGTCTTGAGTAATTCTTTCTGCCACCATCGACTTTGCAGGATAAAGCAAAAAGCTGAACCCACAATTGGGGACACTGACGTGATAGCCACGTGACTACAATTGTGATCGCTTAGATATGAAGACCTCTGGATGGCAGAATTGACACATTCTAGAAGAAAGTGAAACTGCCTGGACTTCAAACATACCTCATCCTGGTAAGGGACAGTAGTACCCGCTTGGGATAACTGCCAGCTTGTTGAGTATTCAGTGAGAGTATTTTCTTCTTTACCATGGGCCAACAAATGCAAAGGAACAGCAATTATATTTAAAACCTTTACAGCAACTTTTAAAGGCAGCTCATTGTACTGTTACAGAAGATTAATTTCACATTGTTACAAACAATAGGCAAGGTCTAACCCTGGTTTCCCAACCATGGTACAGTTGATCTAGATCTATGGGAACAAGTAGGAAGAAATTTAAAAGAAACATGAGAAGGAAGAGGAGGTTCCTGCTTCCATTTTAGTGACCTAGAGTTTAGTCCCTACAGCATTATGTCCATTACAGGTAGTTCCAGAGAAGGAACAAATTAAAAGAGAAAGCCTAACACCTTCCTTTCCTACAGCACCTCCTATAATGAAGGACTCTCCTCTGCTACCTCCTCCCGTCTCTATTCCTCCTGATTGCTTAAAGCCAATACCTGTATCAGAGGAACATAAACCATCAATTATGCAGCAGTGTTTACAAGAGGGATATACTGCTGGAGAGTTTCATGCATTCCCCATCATTACTATTGCTGGACATCAACCTAGGCTCGAGTCCCTCCCTTTTACTGTCTTTAAGAAACTGAAACCAAGTGTTGCTGAGTCTTACCAAGGGGATAATTGAAGCAGTAGAAAACAGATGAGATGATCCCTTGGGACTGGAAGATAATAAAAGCCATACATTCCCCCACTCAGCATGTTGTGTGGACTTTAGAGGATCATTCAATCCGACAGGCAATTCGTAATTGAGATTTGGGTACTCCAATAGGAGTAGAAATGCTACAGGGCACCGACCGTGATACCACGGTTCAAGCCCAAGTCTATTGTAGATTATTCCAACAATGCTCTACTATTGCAATTGCTGCCTGGTCCTGAGTTCCTGACACAAAAACAGGTTCCTTCGCCACTATATGGCAGGGAGCCACTGAGCCTTGTGTGGATTTCATGAATAGGCTACAACAGATTATTTCCAGATAATGAAGCTGCTCAAGTTTTACTGCAGCAATTGGCCTACAAAAATGCTAACGAAGACTGTCGGGTGTTCTCTCTAGTGTGGGTATTCAAGCCAGAGGTATAGCTGAACTCATTAGGGTGTGCCCAAGTGTGGTGACTGAAACATATAAAGCAGAAATTCTTGCTGCTATTGTTAGGTCGTCACCAACCTCATGCCCGCTTTAAATGTGGAAACCCAGGGCACATGCAAAAGGACGGTCACTAACAAAGGGACAAACTAGTAAGTTGTCCAATAAGAATTGTCCTAGATATGGAAAAGGGCAAATCAATGCCAATCTAAATTCGATAAGGAAGGATGACCCATCTCAGGAAATAAGAGGGGCATCAGCTCCCACACCCCCAATCCCAAGTGGAGCAAAACTATACAAAACCCTGTTCCTCAGGTTTTCTTAAACCAGATCAAAGAGGAGTTACAGACTTGCCAACAGCCACCACAGAAGTGTAGGATTGGATGTATGCACTCCTTCAGAATTTTAAAGGAACAAGATCATGTCTATCTAATACTCACTGGAGTATTTGGCCCCTTAACCCCTAACACAGTAGGAATTACCCTAGGAGGATCCAGCACAACAGAAAAGGATTTTTCTATTACCTGGAGTCATTGACCCAGGTTATAAAAGGGAAATCCATATTATAATAGCAGCTAATGGATTACAGGTCATTCTTCCAGGAATGCAATTAGCACAACTACTCCTAATCCCTTTCAAAGTTCCAGGAACTCTAGCCCAACAAAGGGAAAATGAAGGATCTGGAAGCACAAGATCCAAGGAGTTATACTGGACTCAAACCATTCAATCAGACAAGACTTTTGTAATGATTACTATAATCAGAAACCAATTTACAGCACTAATTGATATTGGAGCTGATGTTTCCATTATTGCTTCCCATGAATGGCCTGAACAACGGGTAAAAAGAAAAACTCCTAGCGGTTACTGGAGTGGGAGCCATCCATGTACCACTGCAGAGCAAAAGGTTCCTCATGTATGTTGGGCCAGAAGGACAAAGGGGTATGTTCAACCCTTTATTCTACTTGTTACTATGTTTTTATGGGGAAGTGACTTAAAGAATGGAAAGTAGTTGTTCAGTATTTTTAATAGGGGCCACTGTTAAAATTCCTCCCCTTCCACTGATATGGAACTCTTCCATGCTCATTTGGATTGAACAGTGACCCCTAAAAGGGGAATGATCAAAACAAGCTGAGAATCTAGGTTTCTAACAATTGGAGGCCAGTTATATTGAACCTTCCACTAGTCTTGGAATATACCCATTTTTACAATTCCTAAAAAAAAAAAAAATCAGGAAAATGGAGATTGTTACATGACCTCAGAGCTATTAATGTCATTATCTAACCTATGGGGACATTATGGCCAGGCTTGTCCAACCCTGCTATTATTTCTTCAACAGGGCCCATTATAGTAATAGATCTTAAGGATAGTTTCTACCCTACCCCTAGCAGAACAAGACAAAGAACGTTTTGCCTTTTCTCCACCTGTGACTAAAAGCCAAGAGCCTTTGTCTAGATTATCAACGGAAAGTACTAAGTCAAGGAATGATTAACAGCCTGACCATATGTCAATACTTCAACAAGCCTTACTGCCCACTCATAAGATTTCCATCCTAATTATATGGAGGATATTCTTGCTGCTCCTGTACAAATCTTACTTTTCACAATATATCAACACTTAAACTTTCCACAAAAGAACATGAGCTTCAAATAGCCCCTGAATAGGTTCAAATGCAGGAGCCTTGCCAATATCTAGGACAGAGTCTTTGCTCCAATAATATGAACTCAATCCATCTCATACTACTCATTTATGTACATTATTTTCAAAAATTTCTAGGAGCTATTAATTGGGTTGATCCCACTTTGGATGTTACTACAGGACAGCTTTCTAATATTTTTAAATGAGACATTGCTTTAGACTTTCTCCATAGTTTAACCCCTGAAGCAAAAAAGGAATTCTTCAATAATCAAAAAACAGGCAACTACATCACTGACAGCTCGCCCCATTTATTTAAAAAATTTTTAACATTTTTGGGAGATGGAGCACATGTTGGGGAAGGGGCAGACACACAGAATCTGAAGCAGGCTCCAGGCTGAGCTGTCAGTAGAGACCCTGACATGGGGCTTGAACCCCACGAATCATGAGATGATGACCTGAGCCGAGGTCAGACACTCAGTGGACAGAACCACCCCAGATGCCCCACCCTGTTTATTTGTATTTCTTACTTTCCATAGGCACACTGAACTCCTAGGCTAGCTGACAAAA
Source organism: Paguma larvata (assembly GCA_030068075.1). Classification (NCBI taxonomy): domain Eukaryota; kingdom Metazoa; phylum Chordata; class Mammalia; order Carnivora; family Viverridae; genus Paguma; species Paguma larvata. Next base: position 57,969,841 of record CM057831.1, read on the forward strand.
GTTCCATGTTTAGAATGGCTTTTTCTTTCTCATTTAAGAAAACCCTCACTCCCTATATACAACAAATTAGAGTTATTGAAAGGCAGCTATCACTGCCAACAATTGATGGGATATGATCCTAGTTTTATATATCCTGGGGTATCTTATGAATGCTTTCAAAGGATTCTTACCAATCTATGGAACTCCAAACTGCTATGGCAGACTTTGATGGCGGAGAGTATACAAGTTAGCCGACAAACTTTAACAATTACCTATTTTAAACATAACTTTACCTAGCAAGGTATCTCCACAGCCAATTTCACAATCACTATTTTTATAGATGGTTCAGGAAAAAACTACTAAATTGCTATTGCTTGGTTTGCCCAACAATGGCATGATCACCAGAGGACAATCATCTATTCAAAGAGCAGAATTAAAGGCATTATGGCTTTACAACAGTTTCCTAACCAACATATTAACATTGTAGCAGATTCTCACTATGTAGTTTATAGGATAAAGAATATAGAACAGGACTCTATTAGGGAATTAAAGGATTCCTCCTCAATGTCATTTTTAACTTTACATGCCTTACTAAAGGAACACACCTTTTTTTCATGTAAGATCACATACAGGCTTATCTGGACCATTAACAGAAGGAAACAAGGTTACAGGCCAATTTGTTGGCTACAATACGGCTTTTAAAACTGCTTAATTATCTCATGACTTTTTTTCATCAGAATTCTAAGTCCCTTATTAAACACTTTCCTCTTATGGTTACTCAAGCTAAGAAAATTGTTGCTGCTTGCCCTGACAACAGTCAGGAGGACAAAAACAATGGAGAATAAACCCCAGAGGTCTAAATGCAGATCAGGTTTGGCAAACTGAGATGACACATTCTGTCCCATTTAGGCGTCACAAATATATCCACGTGTCTGTAGATACCTTTTCAGGATTTATAATGGCCTCTATTCATACTGAAGAAAATGCAAAAAATATCATTTTTTTAACATACATTTTCACAAGCCAATAAACCTCAACAAATTAAAACTGACAATGGGCCTGGATACTTTTCCTCCAGGGTAAAGGAATTCTTCCAAAACTGGAATATATGTCACATCACAGGTATATCGTATAACCCTACCAGACAAGTTATTACAGAAGGTACACATGCCACTTTAGAACAAATGCTTCACAAAAAAGGGGGAACCTACATAATGCCTCCACTTGGAATTCACTATATAAATCCTTATACACTCTAATTTTTAAAAATCGTGATTCCCATGGACTCACAGCTGCTGAACGGCATTTTGTGCCATCTCTCGGCTCAAGTATCAGAACCAAGGTGCTACTTAAAGACCTACAGAGTGACAATTCATGCAAAGAACCTTATGAACTGATAACATAGGGACAGAGATGTGTTCTCCTATCAGGACCACACTGGGCACCGGTCTGTCTGATTAAACCATACCAGGAGCTAGAAGGATCAGCCCTTCAACCCTCTTCCTCAGATAGCCAATTTGTCCTTACATGGACAGCAGGGGAGACCATGCCCACGAACGGTCAAGGCAAGTGATGTCACGTGGGTACAACTTAAGTTTGATCAACACGCCAAAGTCATGCGCCATGTCAGAGTGCCACCAACCCCAGAATACAGCTAAATTTGCTAAAAACCTGTCGTTTCTCAAAATTTGGCAAAGGTGATGATTTACTTAGTATTTTTCTTTATTCCGACTGCTACTGCTTTTTCATCACTGTATTGGGGTCATATCACAGTGACCCCCCCCCCCTTTTAAGCCCATTACATGGCAGGATGCAGACCCACTGCCAACCAGTAATAATTCTCTGGACTGTAGGCATCTGGCTTTCACCAAAAGGCCCTCTTACTGAGTGGAGAGATTGGCTAAAGCTGAGTACTTTTGTTTCTTTTGTGTCCTCTTTCCCTATTTGTGTAACCACTATGAAAACTTCTGGATGTTTAAAAAATTCACATATCTTCGCTATGTGCCTAAAACAAAGGACCATAAAGCAAATTTGACATTCATTTCAGTAGCTTCCTTTGCTATATCCATCTCCACCAATGCTTCTTTATCCACCCGTCATTGATCATTGCCAAAACAAAGTGACATGATCCCCTAGTAGCTCTTCAGTCATCTGACAGCCCTGCCCAAAAAGGAATTTTCTCAAAATTACTCTCATTAACAGGGGTCCTAATTAAGGACACTTAACCTCAGTGGGAAAACCTATTGGTTTTAAGAACCTAACAATTCTTCCATACTTTGAACTGATGGTGGGCTTTCAGGGCCAATAATAATAATTGAAAACAAAGATTCACATAGTCCAAGGCATTACAACTTATGGCATATTAGCCTTCTCATTTTGTTATACAATCTCTCATGGGCATTCAATAGTGCTACCTTTTACATGAATCTTACATATAACATGTCTGACAGTGTCAAAGATCTGTATACCTCATCCCTTTATCTCCATAATTTCCACTAAGGTGGTTAACATAACATTTGACGACCCATTATTAGGTTTTTGAAGTACCTCCTCTGGTTTGGTATACAGCCTGTATCAGACATTATAACATTACCAAACCTTCTAGCTCACATGTTTATCTTAAAAAGACAGTCTCAAATTTGGCTGCCAGTAACTCTAACAAGGCCCTGGGAAGAGTCCAATGATCTTGCTATGTTAGCCCAAGTCATTTCTAAGTGGAGACCTAAAAAGATTTGTTGGATGGCTCATTGCTGTCCTTATCTCATTGGTTGTGATCTTAGCCACAGCCTCTGTTGGAGCTGTCTCCCTGACAGAGTCCATCCATACTGCTAAAGTAGTCACATAATGACTAGGTATCACCAAGGCTGTGATTATTCAAACATAGATTGATAATCGTTATCATGCAGACGTTACAAGCTGCAGAAGCTTGGGGGTGGGGACTACCAACAGACACTTGTTGATCGTCAAAATATACAATGTGACAGGCAATATAAAATGTGTCATTCCTTTACAATATGTGTCTCAACACTCCTGGGATTTAGTAAAAACACAAAAAATGAGCTTTTTCCACCAATTTACAATCTGAGATTAATGCTGCTTTCCCAGCTGCATCAACAACTCTTAGATACTTGACAGGAAACACAGATACAAGCTGAACAGGAGTTATGATAATGTGGAATGGTTGAATGCAACCAACTGGTTCCACAGCCTCAATTTACTTATTTGGATTATTGGAGCTCTCTACTTGTTAATCTTTTCTGGATTTTTCTTAGACCTCCAAATGACCTTTATGGTAGTGGCCTCCTCAAGATGTCACGAATAACTGATTACCCTCCTCAACTCCCATGAAGAATATTCTTAAAAAAAAAAAAATAAAGGCGGGGTAGATATATGGGAAATCCAAAAGCTAGGTCCTGGATTAGGAGATTATAGCAACACACTGCAAAACACAACACTGATTTCTGGCCTTGCTGAAAACAGCACTCCACACTTCACTTATCTAATTAATGGAGATCTGGGGTTCGGTCCTGCCTGTGCTCATAAATTCTTTAGACCATGTTATTACTCGGAATACCTTATCCTGTTTTGTGCATCTGCTCTTTTTCAGTTTTGGGAAAGCCTTGTTTTTCCTGCATGTTTTCAATACATTCCTACTGTTGGGTAGCTTGCTAATGAATTGTACTTTGTTTCCGTAACTGTATGCTTAATAGGGGAGTTTGAGAGAAGTTTGAGAGACTTCCCTTAACCTCCCTCTCATCTCTCTTGACTTGCACAGCCTCGAGTAATTCTCTGCCACAATCGACTTTGTAAAGCTGAAAGTCAAACCCCCAACTGTTCACTTTCTAAATGTCAAAACTTTGATTACTTTTACCATCCAGCTCTAGATTTAATTTTCCAACCATCTCTGGGAAGTATCTGCTGTAACACACGTTAAGATCCCTAAGTAGCTCAGGAGAGGATTCTCTTCTTGGTGCAGATTCAAGTTAAAGAATTGTTAATATTTTAGGCAAAACTAGAAGGATATAGAAATTTGAATGTAGGAGAAAGGAATAGAATCTGATTTTAGATCTCTTTCCCTCCTACTCACCCCACCAGTTTTGAGATATAATTGGCATATTACCTTGTGTGAGTAAGTTGTACAATGTGATGATTTAGGACACGTACTTTCAAATGTTTACCACACTAAGATTTGTTAACATATCCTCTCATAGTTGCTAATTTTTGATAGTGAGAACATTTAAGATCAACAAACACTCTAAGCAACTTTTAAGTATATGATATGGCATTGTTAACTATAGTCACCATGTTGATTACATCACCAGAACCTATTTTCTTATAACTTAAAGTTGGAATCCTTTGATAAACATCTCATTTCCATCAACTCCCAGTTACTGGCAACTACCATTTTACTGTTGGTAGGAGTTTAGCCTTTTAGATTCCATGTAAGTGAGATCATGTAGTATTTTTCTTTCTCCGCCTGACTTATTTCACTTAGCATAAAGACCTAAAGGTCCATCCCATGTTGTCAAATGTAAGATTTATGGTTGAATATTCTGTCATTTATACTACTTTATCCATCAATTGAAGGGCACTTAATTGCTTTTATATCTTGCTTATTGTGATTAATGATGAAATTAACAGGAAGGTGCAGTTTCTTTTCAGATAGTGTTCTCATTTCTGTGTTTTCATTTCTTTCATATACCCAGAAGTAGGGTTGTTGGATCATAGGGTAGTTCTCATTTGAAGGATCTCCATACTGTTTTCTGAAGTGGTTGTACCAATTTACATTCCCACATCCATGCACAGGGGCTCCCTTTCTCCACATCTTTGTCAAGACTCATCTTTTTGGTAATAGCCATTCTAACAGGTGTGAAGTTTTAATCTGCACTTCTGATAAATGAAGAGGTGTCCAATATCACTTAATCTATTGGCTATCTATAGGTCTTTGGAAAATGTCTCGTCAGGTCCTCTGCCTGTTTTTTTTTTATTCCACTGTATTTATTTTCTGTAAATGTAGCATTTACAATAATTTCACAAAGAGTGTATCTTAAGATTATATTCTGCTGTAAGTCAGAGTTTGGTTGAGTCTGTGAATCAATTACATTCCCGTATTCCTTTTTTAAATTTAATAGTTTATTTTCAAATTGGTTTACATATAACACCCAGTATTCATCCCAACATGTGCCCTTTTTAATGCCCATCACCCCCTCTCCCCCTTCCCCCCCTCTCCCCTCCCTCATCCCCCTCACCCTCAGATTGTTCTTAGTCTTTGAGAGTCTCTTATGTTTTATCTCCCTCCCTCCCTGTGTCTTTTTTTCCTTTCCCCTCTTCCCCTCCCCCTGGTTTTTGCTTAGTCTCACAAAGTCCACCTATTCGTGGAAACATATGGTATCTGTCTTTGTCTGACTGACTTATTTCACTTAACATAATACCCTCCAGTTCCATCCATGTTGCTACACATGGCCAGATTTCATTTTTTCTCATTGCCACGTAGTAGTCCATTGTATATATGTACCATAACATCTTTATCCACTCATCAGTTGATGGGCACTTGCTCTCTTTCCATGATTTGGCTATTGTCGAAAGTGCTATGAACATTGGGGTACACGTGCTCGCATCAGCATTCCTGTGTCTCTTGGGTAGATTCCTAGCAGGGCTATTGCTGGGTCATAGGGTAGCTCTATTTTCATTTTTTTGAGGAACCTCCACACCGTTTTCCAGAGTGACTGCACCAGTTTGCATTCCCACCAACAGTGTAGGAGGGTGCCTACTTCTCCACATCCTCGCCAGCATCTATAGTTTCCTGATTTGTTCATTTTAGCCGCTCTGACTGGTGTGAGGTGGTATCGCAGTGTGGTTTTAATTTGTATTTCCCTGATGAGTGACATTGAGCATCGTTTCATGTGTCTGTTGGCCCTCTGAATGTCCTCTTTGAAGAAGTGTCTATTCATATCTTCTGCCTGTTTCTTCACTGGGTTGTTTGTTTTTCGGGTGTGGAGTTTGGTAAGTTCTTTGTAGATTTTACACATTAGTCCTTTATCCGATATGTCATTTGCGATGATCTTTTCCCATTCCGTTGGTTGCCTATTCGTTTTGTTGGTTGTTTCTTTTGCCGTGCAGAAGTTTTTTATCTTGAGGTCCCAGTAGTTCATCTTTGCTTTTAATTCCCTTGCCTTTGGAGACGTGTTGAGTAAGAAATTGGTGCGTCTTAGGTCAAAGAGGCTTTTTCCTGTTTTCTCCTCTAGGATTTTGACGGTTTCCTGTCTCACATTCAGATCTTTTATCCATTTAGAATTTATTTTTGTGAGTGGTGTAAGAAAGTGGTCTAGTTTCATTCTTTTGCATGTTGCTGTCCAATTCTCCCAGCACCATTTGTTAAAGAGGCTGTCTTTTTTCCATTTGATACATTTTCCCGCTTTGTCAAAGATTAGTTGGCCACATACTTGCGGGTCCATTTCTGAGTTTTCTATTCTATTCCATTGGTCTATGTGTCTGTTTTTGTGCCAATACCATACAGTCTTGATGACTACCGCTTTGTAGTAGAGGTTAAAGTCTGGGATTGTGATGCCTCCCGCCTTGGTTTTATAAACATTAGCAACCTCAACGATAAAAATGTCCTAATAGTAGGGGATCTCAACACTCCACTCTCAGCATTGGATAGATCCACAAAACAGAAAATCTCCGCAGAAACTATAGCTCTGAACGACACAGTAGAACAGATGGGCCTCACAGACATCTTTAGGGTCCTTCATCCAGAAGCAAAGGAATTTACATTCTTCTCAACTGCACACGGTACATTTTCCAAGATAGACCACATTCTGGGGCACAGGGAAGCTCTGAATAAATATAAAAGAATTGAGATCATACCGTGTACACTGTCAGACCACAATGCTTTGAAACTTGAAATCAACCACAGGAGAAATCCTGGAAAATATCCAAGAACATGGCGGCTAAGAAATAACCTACTAAAAGATGACTGGGTCAACCAAGCCATCAGAGAAGAAATTAAAAAATACATGGAAACAAATGAAAATGAAAATACAACAATCCAAACGCTCTGGGACGCAGCAAAGGCAGTCCTGAGAGGGAAATATATTGCAATCCAGGCCCATCTCAAGAAACAAGAAAAAAATCAATAAATTCTAACAGCATGCCTAAAGAAACTAGAAGCAGAACAACTAAAACAACCCAAGCCCAGCAGAAAGAGAAATAACAAAGATCAGAGCACAAATTAATCATATGGAGACAGAACAGGTAGTGGAACAGATCAATGAAACCAAAAGTTGGTTCTTTGAAAAAAGAAACAAAATAGACAAACCTCTAGCCAGGCTTCTCAAAAAGAGAACTCAAATAGATAAAATCGTGAATGAAAAGGGAGAAATTACAACCAATCCCTCAGATATACAAGCAATCATCAGAGAATACTATGAAAAATTATATGCCACCAAACTTGACAATCTGGAAGAAATGGACAGCTTCCTAAATAGCCACACGCTACCAAACTCAAACGGGAAGAAATAGAAAATTTGAACAGACCCATAACTAGTGAAGAAATAGAATCAGTTATCAAAAACCTCCCAGCAAATAAAAGCCCTGGACCAGATGGCTTTCCTGTGGAATTTTACCAGACATTTAAAACAGTTAATTCCTATCCTCCCTCAAGCTGTTCCAAAAAATTGAAACGGAAGGAAAACTCCCGGACTCATTCTATGAAGCCAGCATCACTTTGATTCCCAAACCAGATAGAGACCCAGCAAAGAAAAAAAATTACAGGCCAATATCCCTGATGAATATGGATGCAAAAATTTTCAACAAGATACTAGCAAATCGAATCCAACAGCATATAAAGGGTATTATCCACCATGATCAAGTAGGATTCATCCCTGGGTTGCAGGGCTGGTTCAATATTGGCAAATCAATCAACGTGATACATCACATCAACAAAAGAAAAGATAAGAACCATATGATCCTGTCAATAGATGCAGAAAAAGCATTTGACAAAATACAGCACCCTTTCTTAATAAAAACTCTTGAGAAAGTCGGGATAGAAGGAACATACTTAAACATCATAAAAGCCATATATGAAAAGCCCACAGGTAATATTCTCAATGGGGAAAAATTGAAAGCCTTCCCGAGATCAGGAACACGACAGGGGTGTCCACTCTCGCCACTGCTATTTAACATAGTGTTGCAAGTCTAAGCATCAGCAATCAGACAACAAAACAAAAGGCATCAAGATTGGAAAGGAGGAAGTCAAACTTTCACTTTTTGCAGATGACATGATACTTTACATGGAAAACCCGACGGAATCCACCAAAAGCCTACTAGAACTGATCCATGATTTCAGCAAAGTTGCAGGATACAAAATCAACGTACAGAAATCGGTGGCATTTCTATACATCAACAATGAAGCAGCAGAAAGAGAAATAAAGAAGCTAATCCCTTTCACAATTGCACCAAAAACCATAAAATACTTAGGAATAAACCTAACCAAAGAGGTGAAAGACCTCTACACTGAAAACTATAAAAAACTTATGAAGGAAATTGAGGAAGACAAAAGGAAATGGAAAAACATCCCATGCTCATGGATTGGAATAAATATCGTTAAAATGGCAATACTACCCAAAGCAATCTACACATTCAATGCAGTCCCAATCAAAATTGCACCAGCATTCTTCTCAAAGCTAGAGCAAACAATCCTAAAATTTGTATGGAACAAAAGACCTCGAATAGCCAAAATAATACTCTGCCCGTTTTTAATTGAATTTTTGGTCTTTAGTGGTAGAAGTTCAGTATTTTCGATCTTAACCCATTATCAGCTAATTTGTAAATATCTTCTCCTGTTCAGTAGAGTACTTTTATGGTTTCCTTCACTGTGCAAAAATTATTTGTCTTTGTCCCAAACATTTAAGTTTGTTTTCACTTCCCTTTCCTGAGGGGAAAGACCTAGAGAAATGCTTTTATGGCAAATAAACTACACCTTCATACATGTTCTAAAAACAGAATCTATTAGGTATAGAAAGCTTGAGGAGGGGATATGTGGTGGCAATGAAGATGTTCAGGTATGGAGACAATCTGCTGCAGAAGCAAAGTTGAATTTGGATCCATAGTAGCATTCAAACCAATGCCATACTTCCCCTCAGGCTGCTCCCAGCCAGTAATTAATCATGGAATGAGTACTAGAGAAACCCCCTCAGGCAGGAATACTCTAATAGGCAACATTTGCTTAAGGACTCTCCATTAGCTAGGCTGAAGCTTTCTTAGAACCTGCTATATACAGTCTAAAGCTTTTTTTACCCAACCTGATTGTAGTCCTTTTCTGTTACAGGGGTCATGGTTGCATTTTAGGGTGAAAGGACTATTTCCCTTCCCTTAATAAATTTGTGTCTAATTTCATCTTGGAGTTTTCTTTTTGGAGGGCCTCGATTGATGGAGAGTTAGAAGATGAAATGGAAAGATAGGCAGTGAAAAGTCATGAAGGGCCTGAAAATCATGGTAGGAAGTTAGCTTTCTTTTATCTCCCACTAAAATTCTAATTGAGACCTAAGACGGTCAAAATTTTCACCTTAGAAAAATCACTTTAGCCCCAAGGTGGAGAATGGAGTAGGAGTAGAGCTTGGGAAACAAGCTAAAATCCAGGTATGTGGTTATTAGGCTTAGACTAGAGTAATGGTAGTGTTAAAATAAATTTGAGAGTTAAGAGGTAGAAGGGCCATGGGCTCCTGGTGACTCAGTTGGTTAAGCAGCCAACTTAGGGTTAGGTCACGATCTCCGTTTGGGAGTTTGAGCCCTGCATTGGGCTCTCTGCTGTTAGCACAGAGCCCACTTCAGATCCTCTGTTCTTCTCTCTGCTCCTCCCCGACTCTTTCTCAAAAATAGAAAAAAAACGTAAGAGGTAGAGGGGCCAAGCAATGGTGAAGAAGAGGGTAAGTGAGTAGTATGGTCTTTTCTGCTCTAAGATAGCTGAAATAGCAAGTGTATACATAAATCTTAAACTTCCATTTTCTTCTCTCCAGTTATTTAAGTTCCAGTTAGTTAACAAAGTTTGAATTTAGTTTCAGGTATAGAATTTAGTGATTCAACACTTAAATACAACACCCGGTGCTCAGTACAAGTGCCTTATTAATCCCACTTACTCTTAAAACCTATTGAAATCTAGGAGTTGGGGCTGTATAAGGATGTCTCCCTAAGTTGTGGAAATTGGAGATTAGGGTGTGAGTAGGATGGGAGGAGATGAAGGCAAAAAAATGGTATCCCAAGGAACATTTAGGATTCTAGAAGTGGAGAATCTGAAAGAAATCGAGATGAGCCAAAAGATAGAGGGCAAAGTTATTGATATGAAGTTTCATAATCCTATGTTGATTTCTATGAACTTCTTTCCAGAAGCCAAGAGATGTGAAAACTACAAAAGGTCTCTTGGCCAACAAACCCTTAGAAGAAACAACTGCAGAATGGAAGTGAAATCCCTAAGTTTGGATAAGCCTCTAGTTTATCTGCATGTACTTCTATAGTAGAGTAGGATTTTGCTATAGAAGTACATGAGACATCCTGCTCAGTAGAAACTTTGTTTCAACTGTAGAAATATGGTTTGAGGTAAAAGCTCTGTTCCTGGATATTTAGAGGTCATGTTATCTGGTGAATTCTGCTTATCAGACATAGGAATTTCTTTCAGTATTCCTAGTGGGAATTTTAACAGGTTATTATAAACACATTCCCTTGATCATCCCAGGGATCTATACAAGTCAGGGGAATATACCTTTACATTTTCTGAGAACTAGCCATAATGGGGCTTTCCATCAGCTCTTTTTTAGAAAGGGCCTCAGAACACATCTCCTCTGAGATGGAAGAAACAGACTCCTTTGAAGCACATGGTCTCAGCCTGTGCCCATTGCTGGTGCTAACTTGGGAAACTTCAGTGTTTTCCTAAGTCAATAATTGTATCAAGATATGGCAGCGCTAGGAATGTTATATAGCTACTATTGTCTTTAGTCTGGCCATTTTCCCAGGACCTTAGCTCTGTTTGGGCGATTAGGAAATGATCCATACCAAAGACTTTGACTTCAGGAAGTGGTGTGATAACACTCTTGGGGATTCAGGGCATGACTTACTCTAATAGAGGAAGAGGTTTTGTGAGGCATAGTGGCTTCAGGGATGTTGGCAGTTTTGAATATCGATACCCTGAGGAGAGCCAGCTTTCTAGAAATTGATCTTAATTGGTCTTGGCTGACTTCCAAAGCCACATTTAGGCGATTCTAGCAGCTGTTAGGGTTATTCAACAAGGAAGTAGTTTGGCTTGGTTCCATGGCCTCACAGCCATTTCATGCACTGTCTTTTCATTCCCACCCACATGCCTACGACTTCTCGGAAGTGCTACTCTCTATCTAGGTTATTAGAAAATTCCACTGCTGGGAACTCCCCACCTCAAATGCCTTTTACCCACTCCACTCCATCCTCACCAGGATAAGTAAGACTTCGGTGAAATAAGATAATGAAATAATCTATGTATAGTAAATGGAAAACTCTAGAGAAGCTATTGTTCTCCTAGGGTCATCCATAGGAATGAAGTCTGGATGCTAAACCACAGGAGTCCTCTACCATACTCTCAATCTATATCTAATAGAGTTTGCTTCATGGGACTTTTATAACAAGTTTTGTAGATTAATAAATAAAAGATAGCAGTTATGAGGTCTTGCAGTAAAAATACCAAGAAACGTGGGCTTGAACTTTCAATTGTTGTAGGAAACTTAATTCCCAAGAGTATTAACTTTTGGCAAACCTTGACTATCTTTGTTCTAGAACTGTTATTACAAGTCTGTGACAATAACTATTTTGCTGTGGTTTATGAACTCTTATTTTGGCATAAACTATGTATTTCAGAGTAGAAGTTTCCATATAAGTAATACTAGATTTTGAGCATATTGCTCCTTTGTCTCCTTTACTTGATTTTCGGTTACATGGAACTGCAGATCTAAGAACTTTCTGATGCTTTTTACCCATGCTCCATACTAAGTCTGAAGTTACTTAATGTACATAAATTTTCCGTTAAATTGTTATATCATTTTCCTATAATTTTTAGTTCAACCATGGTCTCTGACTGCTAAGAGGGATTTATTCTTCCAGTCCACCCTTATTGTCAGGTAAGTATGAGTGCTAAGTACCAGGTAAAGAGATACCCCTTCTAGTATATGAAACTACGGTCAAATGAGAAAAACAATGAAGGATAAGGTTATTTTCCCCAAGGAGAGGGGAGGGGCAGAGAGCCAAAGAGACACCACTGGAACACATTGTGAATCAGGCACATGTTCTCTGTACCAGGCAGCCACATGGGTGAAAATCTGCTTCTGAGCCATCATCCATTAGTCCGAGATCAGTTCTTTCATTTATAGGACTCATATGGATCTACAATGATTTATTTGTCCCTATTTTGGATGACACCATAGTAAGTTATCTTATTGTAGCTTTAGGAAATGAAGAATCTTTTTTCAGAACTGAAGTTTTTGGTGCGTTATGTATACCACCGTTCAATACCAGGTTACCATGTGTCATAAGGAAATAGATTAGGACGGGGAGATAGCTGGAGCTTTAGAACAGGTATGTGATCAAACTGACAGGAGATAACATTATGAAATTTCTTCAAAATATTAAAGATAAGCCTACCATATGTTCCAGAAATTCCACCTCTGAGTACATATGTGAATGAAAATGGGACAGACATATACACTGCCATGTTTACTGCAGCTTTATTCACAATAGCCAAGACAAATTTAGTGTGTAGCCATTGAGGAACGGATAAAGAGGTGATACACATACACACAGGAAGGTTATTCAGCCATGAAAAGGAACATCTTGCCTTTTGTAACAATATGAATGGACCCTTAGGACATGCTCAGTGAGGCAAATCACATAGTATTTGTCTTTTTCTGGGGGTAGGGATGAGAAACAAAACCTAGAACCTTATCCTAGGACTGACTAAGTTACAATGCAAGTTGAACTCAGCCTTGCAGGGTATCAAAGTAAGTGTCTTGGTGGGAAAAACTGGGATCCTGAAGTAGAGAAGGGGATATAGGAGAAGACCCTGATAAAGCTGAGGACACTGAGCCCTTTCATTCTGGTGAATCTTCTTTGCCAGTAGAAGTGGCCTCTCCATCTGAGGGGATTAACCCTACATTGGCTGAGGAAACTGTACTGGATTTCCATAAGGCAGTTGCCACATAGCACAGTGCCGATTCTCCTCAGGATCCATTCCCACCCACTTTTCAGTCCAGCAAGAGCCCTAAAAGGGGAGGTTTGAAGCATGACCCATGAGAAATCACTGTACCCCTAACGTACAGGAGTTTTCTATATAGACAAACCCATAACATGTGTGGGAATGGACATTAAGGATAGTGGGTAGGAAAGAAGATAAAATTGATCTGGTCAAGTTTATTGAGGTGGGTCCAGTCCAATAAGCAGAGATTCTAGATTTAATGTTGTAGCTCAGAATTAAAAGGTCTCTAATCTTGGTTTTCTGGCTGAAACATAGACCAAAAGGTGGCCCACAATAAATTAACTTGAAATGCCAGATATGTCTTGGAGAACCGTAGAGAATGAAATTCAGAGACTGGAGATAGAATGTTAAGGTAGATAGAATGTTAAGGTCAGTTTACATACCCTTACAAGGTCTGGAAAATATACCTTTCACTACAGTCTTAAGAAAGGAGATTGTGAGGGGAGTCCCAACATCTTTGAAGGGCTCTGTGATTTCTCACTTCTGTAGGCCAGGTCTTACAGTCTACCTGCAATGGGAGTAATTGGATACTGGGATGGTAGGAGCCAAGAGGTAGGGCTTAATTGCCAAAGACAAGGTGGGCATGGTTACTGTGATGGACAGCAGAGTCAAGTACCAATCAGGATTTTCTGTCTATTATAGACTTATAACGACATACTTTAAGTTATAACTTAATTATAAGCCTAGTATAGACTTATAGTTGATCATGATATTCCTAGAAGTGAAATATATAGGAAGCCTACTAAATTCTGGATCTGTAGAAACAAGATTCTTGGTAAAGTCTAACCCGAATCTAAAAGACAGTCTTGACCCCTCCGTCAATTCCCACACATAAGCCAGTTTACAGATCCAGAGCCTCTCGAATGAGTGGGATGCTCAGTTCCCTTGAGGGACACTACCTGGTACACTACCAAGTTTATACTTTCATCTTTCTCCCCGGCTTCCCCAAAGATACTTATTGTTTTTAACTAGGGTAACTGTGCATGAGAGAAAGTAATCAGAACTTTTGGAGAATTACTAGACACTGGTTCTGAATGGACACTAATTCCAGTATACCCAGAATATCGCCCCAATCAGAGTAGGGGTTATACAATTAAGGTGATGGAGCTTGTTTAAATCCATCTTACAGTGGGCTAAATGGGTACCCAAATCATCCCGGAGTTATTTCCCAGTTTCAGAATGTATAACTGAAATAGACATACTCAGCAACTGGCAAGATCCCCACGTTGGCTCCCTGACCTCTGGTGTGAGGGTTATTAGAATAGGAAAGGCCAAGTGGAAGCCACTACAACTCTCTAGGAAAACAAACAAAGTAATACTGCAGTACTAGAGGGATTAAAGAGATTAATGCCACCAAAGACTTGGTGGACACAGGGAAGGTAATTTCCAACATATCCCTGTTAGTCCTTGCAGAAGACAGTTGATCTTAGAGGATGACAATGGATTCCTGTAGGCTTAACCAGGTGACTAGTTGCAGTTGCTGTGCCAGATGCGATTTCATTGCTTGAGCAAATTAACTCATTTTCTGGTATCTAGTATCTAGCATTCAGCTTTTGATCTTTCCAATACCTTTTTCTACATCTCTGCCAGTAAGGAAGCTATTTTCTTTCAGTTGGAATGGCCAGTAATACACTTTTACCATCCTACTTCAGAGGCTTATCAACTCACTGGCCTTATGTAATAGTTTAAGTTGTCCAGGATCTTGTTCACCTTACCCTTCCACAAGATATCACACTGGTCTACTGCATTGATGTCATTATGCTGATCTGGTCTAAAGAGCAGTAAGTAGCAACTATTCTAGTGTTATTGGTAAGATGTTTGTATGTAAACAAACTGGGGGAAAAATTCAGGGGCTTAGCTCAGTGATATTTCTAGAAGTACGTGGTATAAGAAATACTGAGTGGGAAGGAAGAAATAATGTTATCTGCAAACAAATACAGCTTTATCATCTATGTAGATAGTCTGAACTCCTGTCAACTGAGCAACCAAGATGTCCCTAAATAAATGGATAAGTAAATTCTAGTATAAATGAGAACAATTATAGCAAGGGTACAGGATACGAAGTTAATGTACAGAAGTCCATTGATTTCCTATGTACTAGCAACGAAAACATGGAACTTGAAATTAAAAACATAGTAAGGTCAGAATGGCTAAAATCAACACATGAAACAAAAGGTGTTGGGGAGGATGTGAAGAGGAATCCATTTGCACTGTTGGTGGGAATGCAAACTGGTGCAGCCATTCTGGAGACAGTATGGAGGTTCCTCAAAAAGTTATGATCCAGCAATCACACAACTAGGTATTTACCCAAAGAATACAAAGATACTAATTCAAAGGGACATATGAACCCCAATGTTAGGAGAAGCACTAATAGTCAAATTATGGAAACAGCCTGAGTGTCCAAGTCACGAATGGATAAAGATGTGGTATATATACAATGGAATATTACTCAGCCCTATGAATGAAATCTTGCCATTTGCAACATAGATGGACCTAGAGAATATGCTAGGTGAAATCAGAAAGACAAATACCATATGATTTCAATCATATGTAGAATTTAACAACAAATAAGCCAAGGGGAAATAAGAGGCAAACCAAGAAAAACTCAAGTATAGACAAACTGATAATTATCAGAGGGGATTATGGAAGGATGGGGATTAAGGAGTGAACTTGTGATGAGCACTGAGTGTTGTATCGAAGTGTTAAAGGACTATGTTGTATGCCTGAAACTAATATTACACTGTTAACTGGAATTTAAGAACCCCATAACATTTATATTATCACTAAGATAATTGAAATACTTAGGTATGAATCTAGAGTATGTACATGAGGAAGACTGAAATCAAGAACTACTAAAATGGGGAGATAGTCCATGTTCATACTTGGGAGGACAATGTCGTCAAGATGTTAATTCTTTCCAATATGATCTACAGATTTGACGTACTCCCAATCAAAATCCTAGCAAGTTCATGGATATCAGCAAGCTAATCCAACAGTTTATATAGAGAGGCAAAAGAACTGAATAGCCAACCAAATAATGAGAACAAGGTTGGAAGACTGATACAATCTCACTTTAAGACTTACTATAAAGCTTCAGTAATCAAGGCAGTGTGTTATTGGTGAAAAAATAGACAAATGGATCAACAGGATAGAAAGCCCAGAAATAGGCCCAAGAAATATAGTTAACTGATCTCTGATGAAAGAGCAAAGGCAACACAACAGAGGAAAGATAGTTTCAACAAATGGTCTGGAACTAGACATCCACAAGAAAAAGTTAAACAGACCTTACACCCTTCACAAAAGTCAACTCGAAAGCAATCAGACTAAAACTACTGTAAAATTCCTACAACAGAAAAATCTAGGTGACCTTGGGTTTGGCAAGGACTCTTTAGATAAGATACCAAAAGTATGATCTATGATGTAATTGATAATCCAGACTCCATTAAAGTTCTGCTTTGTGAAAGACACTGTCAAGAGAATGAAAGACCCATAGATAGATAAAATACCCTAAGAGTAGTTAAAGAACTTAGATTTTTTTACATTTATCTTTGAGACACAGAGCACTAGTGGGAGAGGGGCAGAGAGAGGTGACAGAATCTGAAACAAGCTCCAGGCTCTGATCAAGCTGTCAGCACAGAGCCTGATGCGGTGCTCAAATCCATGAACCATGAGATTACGACCAGAAACTCAACTGACTCAGCCACCCAGGCACCCTGAAAAATATTTAAAGAACTCTTAAAGGTGTTTTAAATCAGATTTTTTTTGAATTTTAACATTCAAAGATCTACAGATGGCAAACATATCATTGTTCAACATATGTCAAGAAAAGCTATTAAATTGAGCTGAGATACTACTACACACCTATTAAAATGGCTAAAATCCAGAATACTGACAACACTAAATATAAGGATGTGGAGCAACAGGAAAACGGTCATTATTAATGGAAATGCAAAATGGTACAGCTACTTTGGAAGACAGCTTGGCAGTTTCTTACAGAACTAAGCACTTTCATCATATGATCCAGCTGCACTCCTTGGTGTTTAACCAAAGGAGCTGAAAACATGTCTACACAAACCTATACACAGATGTTCATAGAATTTACTTATAATTGCTAAAACTGGGAAACAACCAAGATGTCCCTGAGTAGGTGAATGTACTAGTAAACTCTAGTACATCCAGACAAGGGACAATTGAGCTTTAAAAAAAAAAAAAAGAGCTATCAAGCCACAAGACAATATGGAAGGGTCAGGTGACAAAAGAGGTTCCGAACTGAACTTTTTCCATGGACACATCAGACCTACAGCTACATATAGAGTAATTCCCTCTGAAAGAAATCTAGAAAATAGCTGAGCAACTCCTACATATAAGGTTAATGAGGAAGAAAATCTACTTTGAAATGGATAGAAGAGGCTAAGAAACTACTTCACCATAAACCCCACCCCTAGTACAGGAACACACACAGTGAGCTCAAAACTCAGCTTCTCCCTGAGGAGCTAAGAATAAGTTTTGAAAAAATCTTGTAATGAAAAAAACTTCCAGTTGTGTGGCAATGGATGTTAAAGTTATTGTGGCAATCATCTTGCTATATATACATTTAAGTTTCCTTCAGGTCTAATTTTCTGAGATACAAGTGGTACGACAGTTTCAGGTATACAACATAGTGTGCATGTATGCATATATAAACATGCTGTGTAACTAAAACTAATGTTCTACCAGTTAGATCATAAAGACCTGAAAGAAACCTAACGGAATATCAAGTGAAAAGTCAACCTGAAAACGTCACATACTGTATAATTCCAACTATGACATTCTAGAAGAGGAAAATGATAGAAACCATAAAAGGATCAATGGTTACTGGGGTTAGGAGCAGAGAAGGATGAACAGAAATGATTTTTAGGACAGTGAAAATACTCTCATACTGTAATGATAGATAAATGACCTTACACAGTTGTACAAACTTTTATAACACCAAGAGAACCTTAAGGCAGACCATGGTTTGGGGGTATTATCCATCTATTCAGGGTTCATCGTAGTCAGTGTACTGCTCTGGTTGGATACATTGGTAATAAAAGTGACTATGCATCTTGTCAGGGACAGGGGATATATGGGAAGTCTGCACCTTCTGTTCAGTTTCACTGGAACTTTCCTATAAAATACAGTCTACTACATTTAGGAGTCTTCTACCTCAGTGAAGCTTTTATGGGTCCAGTGGTATGCGGTGTGTTGAGAAACCCCTTTTAAAGGTGAAGTATCGGTTATGTTTGGCCCCTCCTATAATGAATAGGGGTACAATGCCTAGTGAGTTGCTTTGCTTTCAGAGGCAAGATATTCCTCTTCTGGGTCCGTTACTTGGGCCCACTTACTGAACGATCCAAGAGGCTTCTAGTTTTGAGAGGTATAGAAATAGGATCTGCAACCGGCCCAGGCTGCTGTGTAAGCTGCCCTGCCACTTGGGCTATATTTCAGCAAACCCAATGGTGTTTGAAATATCGGTAGTAGGTAGGAATATTGATTGGAGCCTTTGGCAGGACTCTATAGGTGAATTGTAGTGGCAGGGCCTTAGGATTTTAGAGCAAAGCCCTGCCATCTTCTGTGGAGAACTACTCTCCATTTAAGAAACAGCTTTTAGTCTACTATTGGGCCTTAGTAGAAACTGAATGCTTGCATATGGGTCATCAGGTTAAAATGTGACTGGAATTACTTATAAACTGGGTCTTCTCTGACCCACCAAGTAATGAAGTAGAGCTTAAATAGCAGCATTCCATCAAATATAAGTGGTACATATATATGATCAGGCCCAAGAAGGCCCTAAATGCACAAGTTACATGAAGTGGCCTGAATACCCATGATCCCTACCCATGTTATACCTTTTCTTTCCATGCCTGCACCTATGACCTTAAGGAGAGTTCTTCCTTATGCAGGCAAAGACAATACTGAGGCCTGACTTAAAGAGAGTTCCATACAATATGCAGGTGTCACCTGAAAGTAGACTGCTTAAGCACTATAATCCCTTTCTGGGATTTCCCTGAAGGACAGAGGTGAAGGAAAATCCCTGAAGTGGTCAGAACTTTGGGCACTGTGATTCATTTTTTGTGGAAGGACAAGTGGCCAGAGGCACAATTATATACCAGTTCATGGCCTGTAGTTTGGCTGGATGGTCAGGACTTCAAAGAAACAGGATTAGAATTGGTAACAAGGAAATCTGGGGATTATAGACTTTTCTGAATGGGCAAAGATATTTGTGTCCCAGGTGAATGCTCACCAAAGAATCAGCTTAGCAGAGAAGGATTTGATAATCAAGTGGATAGGAGGACCCGTTCTATGGTTATCCCTGAGTCCCTTTCTCCAGCCACCCATCATCACCTAACGGGTTGATGAACAAAGCGCCCTTGGTGGCAGGAATGCATAGCCTAAGCACTATGGACTTCTACTCACCAATGCCGACTATGGTCACTACTGAATTCCTAATTGGCCGGTAGCAAAGACTAACACTGAGTCCATGATATGGCGCCGTTCCGTGAGGTTGAGGTTATCAATCAGCTACCTGATGACATTGATTATTACACTGGACTGCTTCCATTATGAAGTGGAAGCATTTTTGTTCTTGGAATACTTAACTTGATTGCTTTCTCTGTATGCCATGCTTCTGCCAAACTGTATGTGGACTCAGAATACTTCATTCACCATCATGGTATTCCACATAGTATTGCTTCTGATAGGAACGCCATTCAAGGCAAATGAAATGTGGCCATGTTATAAAATACACTGGTATTTTCCCCACCATCCTGAAGGAGCTGGCTTGATAGGGTAGTAGAATGGCCTTTTTAATACTCTGTTACAGTACCAGCTAGGTGGCAATCCATTGCAGGGTTGAAAAGGTCCACAGAAGGCTCCATTGGGTACTCTGAATCAGTATCCAGTATGTGGTACTATTTCTCCTATAGTCAGTATTAACAGGTCTAGGATTTAAGAGGTAGAAATGAGAGTGGCACCACTATTATCCCTAATGACCCATTAGCTAAGTTTTATGCGTTCTGTTTCTACAAACTTAGGGCTTGTTAAACTAGAAGTCTGAGTCCTAAAGGAAAATGCTTCTACTTGGAGACAACGATTCCACTGAACTGAAAGTTAAGACTGCTACCTGGCTACTTTGAGCTCCTCCTGTGTGAATCAAAAAGGTAAAGAAAGGAGTTACTGTGTTGGCTGGGGTGATAGATCATTACTACCAAGGGGAAATTGTACTTACTCCAAAATGTAGGTAAGAAACAATATGCCTGAATATACAGGAAATTCCTCAGGGCTCTCTTGGTATTACCATGTCCTATGATTAATGTCAACGGAAAGCTACAGTAACTGAGGCAGAATGATAACTGACCAAGATCCTTCAGGAATGAAGGTGTGGGTCACTCCAAGAAGTAAAGAACCAGGACCAGCTGCTAGGAAGGCAAAGGGAATACAGAATGAATGGAAGGTAGTTATAAGTAACCAGCTCTAGCCATGACAAGGTCATTGGTGTAGGGGGAGGGTAAAACCAAGGAACTTCTGAAACCAGAGGGTGTAGAGGAATGGTCTCATTTTGTGAATTGGTACCAGCTTCCTAAAGAACCTTTACCAAAAGGGATTAGGAGTGTGACTAGTTTGAGTGTGGAGTCATTGGTTTTAAATGCTGCAGAGTGAAGAACATTCCTGGGTTAAAATAGGATCTGCAACTCACTATTCATCAGATAGGTGTACGTGATCCAGATGCACACTGAAGGTAATTCCTGAGAAAAGAGACAGCCTGGCAGTCTAGATAAAAACCACCATGAAGGGTTTATCCTGAGAAGGGGTACCGCCAAACACCCACTGTAAATGCCAAGTGAAACATTCAGGTGAAGTAACCAATATGCTTCTTATACCCAAGTCATGTGGAATTGGCTTTATGAGGACAGATATTCTTGCTGAATATGCCTGTTACCCAGGTTATGGTAAATGCTGTGATTAAAAGGGGCTCCCTTTGAATAGGCAATGATGTAATTTAATGGCTACAAAATCGAATAACTGGAGAAGCCTTATCTGATTTGCTCTCAGCTTCCCTGTATGGGTCTTACTGATACCAAAAACATTAAAATCAAGAAAGAGGGGAGACACAAAGGGGAGAGTCAAGAGACCCTATACTTCCATTCTGCAGAATGGAAGTTTAGGTGGTTGAAAAACAGGATGAATCAAGTATACAACAATGGAATGGAAACAAAGGTGTTGATGCAGCACTAATGACTGGGTGGGTCAAGGGACATCCTGTTGGTCTCCCAACATTAAAGGGCACTGAATCTGTTCCTATTTGCCCCAGTTTGGAGGAATTTAAAAAGCAGGAAGGTAAAAATGTTAAGAAACCTATCCAGGAAATGCCCGGATCTATGATTAGGTAGATTAGTCAAGGTATAGATTAAGATCCATCACCTGGGGACCCAAGGCCATAGGCACATATGCAGATAAAATGACAGAGGGAACAAAATTCTGGACTCCTTGACACAGGAGGCCAAGGTATTGTAAATAGGACACCTGTTGAAGACTTAATGGGGGTCTAAGATTAGATTGGGAGGAGGATATGGAAATACAGCAGTTGATAAGATTAAGATGGGAGTTTAGATGAAAGTTGGGATTCTTGGGGTGTCTGGGTGGCTCAGTTGGTTAAGTGTCTGACTTCAGCTCAGGTCATGATCTCGTGGTTTCGGAGTTTGAGCCGTGTGTCAAGCTCTGTGCTGACAGGCCAGAGTCTGGAGCCTGCTTGGGATTCTGTCTCCTTCCCTCTGCCCTACCCTGCTTGCTCTCTCAAGGTGTTTAAGAAATTTGATTCTCAACAGACTTTGAGGTGGTCACATCTCCTTTACCCGAATTATTGGAATGGCAATTATATCCAACAAGATTGCTTTCCCTACTTGCTTCCCCTACTTGATACTGTAAGGCAAAAGACCTGTAAATCTACTCTTGGGCTGCTTTTGATTGAACATACTAAGTGGGAACTACTGAAACTGCCCTGAGTCCACTTAGAACAATATAGAATACTTAGTAGGCAAAGAGATTACCACTTTAATGACATGCTGGAAGTTGGAATACTTGTACCAATAAATTCTGTGTGGCTCAGGAGAAAGGAGATGGCTCATGGAGACTCAGTGGATTACTGAGGCTTAAATAAGTTGTGTAGTTCAGCATTTGTGTAGCTCAGCATTTTCAGACATGGTTTCAATCATACAAAAAATACAATGGAGTGAAGAAGGCTGGTACTCAGTGATTAAGTTTACAAATGCTTGCTATATCTCCATCTTGGAAAAAAGCCAACCACAGTTTGCCTTCATATGGAAGGATCCCAACTTACCTTTACTGTGTTGCCACACAGTCACCCACTTACTGCCATAATTTGGTTAAAAAGGATTTGGACAGATCAATTATAATATCGATGTGGTGTGTTATCTCTAAATCCAGGAAAATTTTAATGGCCAACTGGGGCTGGTTAGTAAGTCCAGCAAACGCTCAAGCACCTGTATAAATGGTAAAATTCTTAGGAATAACCTGGGAAGGAACCACCTGGGATATTTTACAAGTGATTAAGAACCAACTGTTAATCACTATCCACTCCTAAAACCAAGAAAGAAGCCCAGAGTTTGGTTAGTTTACTTGGATTTTAGAGAACTCATAGTCCTTATCTGGCAATATTGCTAGCTTCCATCTATAGGATTACCTGAAAGAAAGCTATATTTGAATAGGCACCTGAACAAGAACAGCTATGTTCAAGTTCTACAAGGCTGGCTCTCCTAATGCCTTTGGGTTCTTATGACCCCCACTCGGATAGGGTTTTCGAAATATCTGTCATCTGTACTCAGATAGATTGGAGCTTATAGCAAAACCTCATGAGGATCTCCTAGTTTCAGAAAATAAACTATTATAAAATTAAAAAAAAAAAGATGTTGGATTTTGAAACAAATTCTCAAATGTTGTGATCTAGTATATACCATAAGAGATCTTAACCTTCCTTTGGGCATGAAGACTAACTTCAGTGACTGAAGGACATAATCCTGAAAACATACCTGTAAGGTCTTGGGTGATGTCAGAGAAACACAAATAAGGCAGTGTCCAGAGGGGATCAATAAAAACGGAATGATTTGTGTAGGAGCATGCTACCAAGGGATGAAAGGAGGCACTTATACTCATAAGCAGGTTACTCTTTTCCTCTAGGAAAACTTCGCCTCTAGGGCAAACTTCGGAGCCACCGAGGAGCTGCTAGAAAGGATTGCCACGTGGATAGTGCTTGGTAAACAGCTCTTGACTGAACGACAAGGAGTTGCTTGGTTTTTGGACAGCAGTTTCAAGACGAATGGATGACGTCCCATTTGGAAAACTGCCACAAGACCACGAGATAGAAAAACTTTGATTAGGGCGCCTGGGTGGCTCAGTCCGTCTGACTTCAGCTCAGATCATGATCTCGCAGTTCGTGGGTTCAAGCCCCACATTGGGTTCTGTGCTGACAACTCAGCCTCGACACTGTTTCAGATTATGTGTCTCCTCCTCTCTCTGCTGCTTCCCTACTTGTGCTCTGTCTCAAAAATAAATATTAAAAAAAAATTTTAAAAAAAAAAGACTGCTTAAAGAAGCTGAGAACAATTCAGCTCAATAGGCTGAAATGCACATTTTCCTAGTAGTGATGCAAGAATTGAGCAATGGTAAAAGCCCCTAGGTTTATTTACCAACTCACGGGCTGTAACTAATGGCCTGGCTATATGGTCAGGTAGATTGCCAATGGAAAACTGGACTATTAAAGAGATACCTAAGTGGGGTATGGCCCTATAGAAGTCACTCTGGAATACAAGGGGCACACTGGAGTAGGACATATTGATACCCATTGAAGAACCCCTCCCAGGTTTGGAAAAGAATTCGAACCACCATATGGACATTTCTGTGTCCTCCCTTGAGGTGGCTATGTATGTCTATGAAGTGAGTGGACACAGTGGTACTGCAGCAATGTAGAGATGGGCTGAATATAGACATTCTTCTTGTACCCTGCAAGGTATAGAATGTAAGAACTCTTTTGTCAACAAGAAACAGATTGCATATGGCTATGGGGAAAATTACTGGGCCATGGGAAGGAAGGAAGGCCCCACACATAGCTGGCAAGTGAATTACATTAGCCCAATGCCAGTAGCCCTTGATGGGGGAACTATAAATGGATCCTAACAGGAATAGATGCTCTAGACTTGGTCTTCATACCCAGTGATAGATGTAAGTGCTCAAAATACTGTTAAGAGGTTGCAACAGCAGATACTGCACCAATATGGGCCACTGAATTACATTTGTTCAGAACAAGGGATGCATTCTGTAGCCCATAATGTCCAACAGTGGGCTAAGATATCACATCAAATGGACACATTTATCACCCTCATAAGTAATGGTCTGATAGAGAATTGGAATGGGCAGTTGAAACATTTGTCCAAAATGGAGGGGTGTGGGGAAGGATAAAAGCATGAATAGCTGGTTTACATGCCTCCATGAGTATGTAGTTATATTCAACATGAGGGGGACTAAGGGAAGGTCCCCAGTGGATAGATTCTTCTGCTTTTCCTGGCTATTTGGGGAAGAAGAATGTGGGAGAATGCTGGTGTGACCATACAATTCTTTGTATTGCTTCGACTTTTTCCCCCTGATATAGTGGCCCAGGGATGCTACTGTGGGTGCTGGAAGCAGGGATGATTCCCAAGCAAGAAACTAAATTCCTAAGGGCCTGATGAGATGGCTTTGGCTTCATGCCCATTCTGGCAAAATTGGGACTGATAGTGAATGCATTTGACAATAAATGCTGCTGTATTTCCTGGTGGTGAAGATAGCCTCCTAGTTCTCTACTTTTATAAACTATCCTACATGAATAGGAGTGGACTGAGGGGGAGGCACTTGCTAGATTAGTGTTACTGCCAGCAATGTGGACCAGCACAGAGGCCAGAAGTAATATCCCTTCCACAAGGTGGAAGAGTCTAAGTAAGAATGACAAATGGAAAGGGGAAATAGCAGCTGAGGGTAAAGGAATAAGTGGGTTACACAATGAGGGAAAGCTAACAGTTTAATACGCACAGGTAACATTCTCTTGCTCTGAGCCTTTAAGTACAGTTATACAAGGTATCCAGAAGGGTGAATTTATGTTTGCTGACACCACCCTTGCTTTTGGAATGTGACAAGGTTGAATGGCAGCCTGCAAACCTGAGTGGCATTGCTCCAGAGACATTTGGTCCTGTAATGAACTGAACTGACTCTGGGAGACATTCTGGTCCTAAGATGAACTGAATGGACTCTCATTAAATAGAGCTCTAGTAATCTGCCAGCATCATTCGACTCCTGTTTTTCAGGCTACTACTAGAAGGGATCTCATTTGGGAAATAATTTCTAATAACGGCTTCCTACTGGGACTTTAAACCACATGGTATGTCTCAAAGACTGGTCACTAACTGTAAATCTTGATCAATTTCTTAAGTCCCTGGTTATGATGGGGAAAATATAATGGCAGCATGCCTATCATGTCACAGTGTGCTCTGCACCAACACATAATACCCTTGTTTTTGTAGATGGAAAGCTACTAACCATAACCATAATAATTTCAACTATTATTGGGGAAAGAGTGGATCCCAATATTAAAGCACTGGGCATCACAAGGAAGATCAGAGTTCCCCTGGGGAAAGACCCCACCCTGAGTTGCCAGGGGGCAATAACCCTCAATCCTAGCTGACAAAGTTAAAGGGTTATCGCCCTCCAAGCTTATAGAAAATTTCTGGGGGATCTTGTAACTTACATCAGTGTGCCAGGACCGCTCTTTCCCCCAGAAAAGGAAGACCTAAAACCCATCCTGTGCTACACAGTTGGTAAACAGTCTAATTATCACTTGTGTCCTCCCCATAAGAGGGAGGTAGGCCCTGCTATGTAACACACAATACACACAATAGAAAGTGGTCTCAGTACAAGCCTTGAGATAAGGCAAGGGGATTGGTTTTGCGTCCAGTAAACCTAGAATCCAGAAGAAGTAAATCATGGCTAATTGTAACAACCCCTGTCCTTAACAGTACCTGGTATATGGGGAAGGGAAGATTGTTGGAAAGGCAAACACTTCTGCAACTCTTACTGGTTTGTTCTGTAATGGAAGATACTAAGTCAATGTGAACTAGAAAAAGGGTCAGAAGCCAGAGGAAGGAGATAAAGCTGGAGAGGTCTCCTGGCATAAGACTTTGGACAGCAACAGGTCAGCTGAGTCTGGTCAGGATCAAAGATCAGGTATCTAACAATGGTATTTTTAGCCAGCCCTAGGGCAATCCTGACTATCTCTCAAGGGTGGGAGACCTTGGCCTTACACGGCTCTTTAAAAAGGGTTTGAAGTGGGTTAATAGGTCCCAATTATATGTGGTTTATAAGAAATCTACTTTAAGCATACAGATGCATAGTATATCTCTTGCTATCCCTTTACTAACACCAGTCAAAAGAAATCTGTTTAGGTTTTCAAAAGTTTAGAGCAAGGGAAAATTATCAGGATTAAAGAGGGGCATTAAGTAAATGATAACGGTTAATTCTCCAAGACGACAATCTTTAACATGTATACACTTTATAGAACATCAAAACATACAAGGCTAGAACCGCAAGGAGAAATAGAATCCAAAATTATAGTTGGAGATTAACTCCCCTCTATCAGTAAGTGATAGATCTAGCAGGCAGAAAATCCAAACAGTTGAACTGAATAGCATCATTAATCAACTGGATCTAACTGACCTCTAAGTTACATTATCTAACAGAATATTCTTCAAACTCACATGCAACATTCACTAGTTTTGTAGGGTTTTTTTTTTTTAAATGTTTTTTTTCTTGATAGCAAGAGAAAACAAGCAGGGGGGTGGGAGAGAGAAAAGAGAGAGAATCCAAAGCAAGCTCCAGGTTCCAACCTGTCAGCACAGAGCTCAATCTCATGATCCAGGAGATCATGACTGGAGACAAAGTTGGACACTTAACCAACTGAGCCCTAAGAGTTTTTTTATGGCCCAGAATCTAGTCTAGCAGGTTTAGAGTAAGTTAGTCTGCCTCTACAAAAATGGAATTAAACTAGAAATAAGGATGGCTGGAAAACCCAATACTTAAATGCTTTTTAAATAGATGGGTCAAAGGCTTAAATAGTTTGAATTTACTATAAAAATATTTTGTATTTTGTATTCTAAGTGTTATATTCAACGTTTGCGGAATGCTGTGAAAGCAGTGCTTACGAAATTTAGCCTTGAATATATATAAGAAATATAAGAAATGATATCTAAAAGAGGACCTATGCTTCTATCTTGGAAAACTAGATGAAGGGATTTAAACCTAAAGTACACAGTAAAGAAATTAAAACTGACAGTGAAATTGAAGTCAAGAAGTCAATGGAGAAAGTCAAAACCCAAAACTGGTTATTTTACAAGCTCAGTAGAAGTGATAAACCTCCAGCTAGGTTAAGGGAAAAAAAAGATAGGAATTATTAATAACAATGAAACAGGGACCTTAACCACTGATCCCTATATGGTAGTAGAGGAGTATTTTGAACTCCATACTCACATTTGACATTCTAATGAAACAGACCAATTCTTTGAAAGAGCTCTCAAACTCCAACAATAGATGAAGAAAATGAGTCAGTAACTTTCTAATACATATGACCCATATGGGTTCACTCGGGAATCTCCAACAGACAAAAATCCTCTGCAAAATATTAGCAAACCAAATCTAACACATAATATACACTGTGACCAACTGAGATTTATTCTAAGTATGCATGGCTGACTCAACATTTAAGAATTGCTGTAGTTTATCAAGTCAACAGGCTAAAGAAAAATCATGGTTATCAACAGATGCAGAAAAAGCATCTGACATTCATAAGCTTGGAATGAAAAATGTAAAATTGGAACCTATGGTATATGAACACACTATGTAAATTTCAGGCAGATCAAGTTAGCCTCTTTGTGTCTCAGTTTCTTCATCTGAGAAGTGATTATAGAAGCTCAGATCTCATAGGGTTGTTTTGGTAAAGAGGAGAAAAAGAATTTGGGTGATGATAGCCAAATGAACCAAAGTGTAACAGCACAAGGTAGTAAGGGGAGGAGAAAATAAGATGGGAGAGGAGTACTTGATACTGGGATAGGCATTTCATTTAATGACTGAGAATTAGCCTTTTTATGTTTATTAGTATAATACCACCTGTCATTTGACACCTGAATTAATGGAGATTTTCAAGTCAGTGTCTATGAAGATGTATATCTGAAGTAGATTCTCTCATCCAGTTGTACATCCATAGTTACTTCAGGTTTTAACAGAAACCTCACATACTGGAAAACACAGGAAAGAGGAGATGATCAATGGCTCTGCGTGGGAGCGGGTAAAGGGAGACTAGGGATCCAATGGTTTGAGGCTGAGTAAGTGGATTGGTAGAATGAGGGATATACAGAGACGTTCAGGAGAAGATAAAAGATGTGGGAAAGCCCACAAAAGGTGTGGGAACTCAGGGGTGGGTGTCAAGGATGGGATCAAGAGAAGGAAAACCCAGGTTTAAGAGTAACTTGGCCAAGGACACAGGTCTACGAAGTGTCAGTACTGGTAATCAGCCATATGGATGTGGGCTCACATACATACTCTTAACCACTATGGTATTCCACTTTCCTCAGAAGTGAGCAGAAGCTCAAATTTGATCCCAGATCCCAAATCCTAGCTCTACCACTTATAAGCTAGGAATTTTGGCAAAGATCCTTATATTGAGCACCAGTATTTCCATTTATGAGAAAAATCAGCCTTCAGACTTCAGTGATGATCTACGAAGGTCACTCATTTATTCCCATCTACTCCCACCTACTCCAATTCAGCAGTTGGCCCAACACACTGAAGAGTTCTTTTCTAGAATTGCAGATGAAGGATGGCTTATTTTCAAAGGATACAACTCACTGAAAAAGTTACAAACCAGAAATCCAACATTCGATTTATTTGGGGGTCCCTGGTATCCTTATGTTAGCCTGACCAGAATAGTCTCCTCACATTTGATGGACTTACAAGGGAAGCCAGGTTGTAATACAGAGGTGATCGGTTGAAGACAAAGCTGAGTCAGCATGTTCAAATGAAGGATTAAGATATTTAACACCAAGCCTGAGGTTTTCCTCAGGTTGTGGAGCTCAATCTGTCATGGTCTCTCCTCCTTGGGCCAGGATGCCCTCTCCTAGACAGCGCTATAGAAGGAATATAGACCAGGTTTACTTCTGATTCATCTCTGCTTCCAAGGCTGAACAGACTTCTGACTCACATTTAATGCAGATTTAAGATATCCTATGGGGGAAGTTAGTATCTTTAATGTTCTTTTACACAGCTCACATGCCTACTTGTTAAAAAAGGTGATCATGAGTTGGTCTATAAAGTCAAATTATTAAAGAGGCCTTATTATAACCTTTAAATGATTCAACTTTGATGCATTATTTATAATTGCTAAGTTTCATGCAAGATATCTAGGTACAAGAATCACAGCTAATCTGTTAAACTCTAAAGGCAGAGTTCAATTGGAGGTGGTGTTTACTGAACCAAGTTTCAAAAGCTAGATATGAATCTACATGGGATGATATTCCTTCTTGGCTGAGGGTAGAACATGAGCACAAGCACAAAAACAAGGAATTATCCTGCAACTACAATCAGTTTTACATAGAATATGAAGCTTAAGGTTAGGAAGGAGGTAGCAAGCTTCTAGAGTTTCCAGCTGTTCCTGCTGGAAAGTAAGATACTGTGGAAGGGAAGTAAAAATGAGAGCCTTTACATATTGATTTTACTGCATTAACCCCTGTTCTGACCATGTTGGTTCCTGGTCTAAAGGAGACTGTTAGGAGGTCTTGCAGGCTTATAAGAGCTAATGCTTCTGAAAACAGTAATATTGATAACAATGCTGTTTATTAAGCGCCTGGCAAGTTTGCTTTCTTCTTACAAACCCCTTTACATATAATATCTGAATTATAAGAACTACCCAGAAGTTATTATTCCTACTTTAAACTGATGGAGGATGAAAAACAAAAACCCCACAAAACTTGTTAGAGGTCACGCAGTGGGTATGTGCCTGAACTAATACAGCTCAAGCTTTGGAGCTTCCAAGGCCATGTCTTGCCATTGTCCTAAACAGTGGTACCTACCAACCCATGAGCATCCCATTAAGTACACCAAGAGGGGTGCCTGGGTGGCTTAGTCTTTTGGGTGACCTATTCTTCATTTTGGTTCATGTCATGATTTCTTGGCTTGTGGGTTCGAGCCCCAGATTGGGTTCTGCCCTGAGAGTGCAGAGCAGGCTTAGGATTCTCTCTCCCTATTTCTGTGCACCACTCTCCTCCTCCCACCCCCGCAATAAACTTCAAGCTATACCAAGAGATAAACCACTTCCTCAGTTTGGGTTTTCTCCTTTGAGGAATGGGATGTTAGGTTGAAAAGGTTACGTTCAAGACGACATGAAGGAGATGCACTGCTCTACCTCCAAGTCCATGGGGTCCATTACTCACAATGTAAGCCAGAGAAAGGGGGAAAAGTCCAATAGCCATTGGTTTGTATTTTTACTTTTTGGTTTTCCTTAAAAAGTTAGAGACACTTATCACCTCCAAATACTTTCAGAATATCAAACTTCAGAGATTTACAGCCAGGCTGAGCTCTAATTACAACGAGATTCTTCATCCCTTTTCTATAAAAGTTTTTTTCTATTTGATGTCCTTAGAATAGCTACAGACTCCAGGGAGGCCAGATACAACCAGCAAGAGCAGGACTTGGACCCAAGTGATCAAGACTCAATTAGAGAGTCAGTCTGTTCCCCTGAGAACTCTCTGGACCAAGCCAGACATGCTAGGGATAGCTATACTTAAATTTAGATTTTGTGTTCATTCTTCTGGGACAAAGCCTTCCATTTTCCTTTACTAAGCAACGTGGGAAGGTTACAAGTGCATATAGAATTCCCTCGACCCCTGAACAGAATGCTTATAAGTGCCAGGCCTCTGTGGCATTTGCAGAGCCCCATGCTCTTGCAGACACTACCCAGCAGAGGTAAGAGCATTGTAGAAAAGGGGAATCTAGAAAACAACAGATCAGAAAGGGTTCCTAGCCTATTAGGAGGAACAGACTTGGGACCCTTGGGCATTCTATTTCTGATTGTGCGTCTGTAGATGTCTCCAATACAAGACTCAGAGGGAAGGAATTCTCTTGGGAGGGGACTTGATGGGTGGAATCCATACAGATCTACACTCAAGGAGTCTGAAGAGGCCTCTAGTTTTCTAATGCCCATCTAAAACACTCCAAAACACCTGTCAATGCTTTCAATATGCAATACATTATTCTCATTCAACATAGCTAGATATCGTGTTAGCCCAGGGATTATACTAGAGAATAAGATAGGCATGGTCCCTATTCTTATGAAACTTAGATTCTGTTTGAGGAATCATCCATGTAAGCAGGCAATTCAGAGCACTGTGTGTATATAGTACAAAGGTATGGAGCACAGACTGAGGATTGGAGTGATTTAAGGTGACTAGGTTATGGAAAGATGCATATATAAGGATTAGCTAGGTGAAGAGTAAGGCCATCCCAAGAAAAACGTGGGTGATTCTGAGAGGCAAAAGAACATGATATAGTTAGGAAGTGGAAAAATTCAGCCTTGTTGGAAAGTAGTGGGCAGGGTGAAGAATGGTTAAGAAAAATCTGGTTGGTATTGGCAGATGTATTTGGATAGAGCTCAGGTGGCAGGTTGGCTTGTTGTGGTTTCTTATACCTTCATGGCAATTCTAAGCAGGAGCTGCAGTAGCCTTCTCTCATGTTTCAAGTGTGAAAGCTGCTTCTGACTAGGGAGGCATGTATTAAGGAATGTTCTATTAGGGAAAGGATGGAGGTGGGGGAGTCAGCAAGGTTAACCGACCCAGCCCAATCCCATTTAACCATGGAAGTGCATCTCTCCAGTCATGGGTACCCTTTTCAGTTTTATGAGGTGTCCCTGGAGATGCATAGGGAGAGGAAGACAGGAAACGGCTGTTGGGAAAAACAGCTCTGTATGTTGTCAGGCATAGGAGAGGAAAAAGGGATACAAATAAAATTCGCTTCTTCAGGGCTGGAGGGTCAGTCCAGAGGATTGAAGATATTTGGCTTGGCTCTAGTAAGGTCTAATGTAGTACAGGCCTGCTGGATTTCAAGATAAATCACTTCTGTTGTCTTGAAGTCCTTAGTTATATTTAGTTTTGTATGTAACTTGGGCTAGGAGATGCTCCTACAACAGGACTTCTCTGCCCGAACTGAGGGAAACTGCTGCCCCAGGGTGTGAGGCAGTATTGATGGGACTTGAATAGCTTAAGAGACGACTAAACTTCTTGACTAAACTTCTTCACTAATGTAGGAAGAGGGTAGGAGAAGGGTATTGACTATGAGGGGGAAGGAGCATGGGGATAGAAAACAAATTCACTTGAGCAAGTCCTGTTGGTTTTTCCATTCAAAGACTTTCTTTCTGGAGTAAACATTCTTTACATGATTACACCTTTGCTTGGTATAGCATCAGGTTATTAAAGCCAGTTGATTAGATGCAGGGTGAAGTAGAAGAGTCCCTTAAAGTTTAGAATTCCTGGTAAAGGTCATTTAGCCCTGTCATTCATCTACCTTTAGAACCAGTTCTATGAAGTTGTCAACTTTCATATTATGTGTCCTGCTAAGAAAGCAACAGCTTCTCAAAGACAATACTGAGTGAAGATTGTATAGTATTGGGATCTGGTCTGACTCATCCAAACCAGTGGCCTGGTGAAGAGGGAAGTTAAAGGCATTATCTGCTGAGACTCGGGAAGTGTTAAGGAAACTGACAAGAAGATAGTAAAATCACCAGGACTAACCATGCACAGTATTATTTAACTCAGGCCTGACTACGTAAGGGAAAATGCTGTTGCCAGAAAACAGGGGGTCACTTTTTAGAGCCTTTGGTAGAAAACTATGGCAATGCCCTATATGCCTGGAGGAAGGAACTGGGGAACAAATTCCTGATCTCTAGTCTTCCTTTCTGATCTCCTGTTGGTGCCTCATATTGGCTGAACTCCTCTAGAAACCAGAAGAGAAGGGATCTTGGGAATGCAGCCCCATAAACATCAGCTTATAGGGACCTAGGACAGGGCTTCAGAGGGAAAAATGGAGAATAACTAGCACACAGAGTGAAAAAACAAAGACAGGTTCCCCTCGCCTGACCTCACCTGGTCATTTTAGTCACAGGCTGATTCCTATTCTTTTTTCTCAGCCTTTTTACTGCTATCACGAACACTGTTCTCAGTTGTAGTGATTTAGGAGAACTTTGAGATGGTGAGAAAACCCAGCCCATAGAGAGGGATTCTGTGGGATCAAGTCACTATTATGGTGGTCATCCTCCCAGTATCATGGCTCCCTAGATAGGCATACCAAAGTTTTTTGAACTTTAATATTCAGAACCAAAAACACATCCAATATTCAACTGCGAAAAGCTAATGGTTACTGTTAATATGTGTCAGACATTGCATTCTTGTTGAATCCTCATGCCTCCTCTAGGCCACAACTGTTTAAGTTTGTTGTCTATTGAAACCAATTGTATAACTGATAGGATAAAGTAACTTGCCTCAGCTCCTACTGCCAGGATGTGAAGCCATATCTGGAAAATTCCAAAGCCCAGACTATTGACTTCCTGCTATATTCAACCCAACAAGGCTCAACATGTAAAAAGTAAGACTTCTTACATATTTTTCTACTTCCTTGAGATTCCTCTAGTATAGATAGGAAACACATTCTGGCGTAATTCCTTTAGACCCCAGAGAAAAACCCATTCAAACACACATAGAATTGTTTCTAAGTCTTTTCTCAAAATACAAATATTCCTTTTAGCCAGTGGTCCTGGACTCCTAGTAGGGCATTTCTTCTTTGGCCAAATACTAGTCCTCTAGTATTTGAAGGACATGAAGTCCTCTAGGCTTCATGACACTCAGAGCTGAATGGGTTTTCTTCCCTTATCCTCTCGCTTCTGGAACCTTATCCTCTATTTGGCCTCTATAGAAGGAAAGGGCCCTTACAAGGACCTGCCTCTGGGCAGACACACAAACTGCTACATTCAGCAGTTTTCACCTTTCAGGAATCACTGTTTCTATCTTCCAAGATCCCTCTTCTTCACCGGTCCAGGCCTTTGTGATCTTTGGCTTGCAGATTAAAGATTTCTGCCCATCAACAAATGCTGGCCTCAAAAGTTAAACTTTGATTTACTATAGAGCGTAGACAGTCCTAGGAGTCTGTCACTGTATTGCCCAGCATCAATGTGTCTCTTCAAGGAGCTCTCATTTTGAGACCTAATATAATCCTGAGAGATACCACATAGTTTACCTTTAAAGGACTAAATAGGTACCTGTCTGCCTTAGGTACTATCATTGATGCAAGAACATTGCTCCATGAGAGTCCTTTTATACAGAGATACTCCTACATTCATTCAAATATGTACTTGGCTTGTGCTTGGCAAATTTTTGTCAGGTAAAATTTTCTGACAGTAATATGACTATGTATGACTATACTAATAACATTGTTCCATGACTTCTTCTGAGAAGTTTATAGCATCTCATCAATGATTCTATTCTTTATTACAGGACTTGAGAATATTTCTAGAAAAAGTTTCTACTGCATTTTGGGGCATGAGTGAGAAGTTTCATTTATGAATCATGCTCACTTTTCAAAATGCCTGCTCAGTACCCAGCTCCTTCCAGCTTGCCGGCATCCCAGGGCTGGAGTCCCTGCATCTCTGGCTTTCCATCCCCTTTGGCTCCATGTACCTGGTTGCTGTGGTGGGGAACATCACCATTCTGGCTGTGGTAAAGGTGGAGCATAGCCTGCACCAGCCCATGTACTTCTTCCTGTGTATGTTGGCTATCATTGACCTGGTTCTGTCCACTTCTACCATGCCCAAACTGCTGGGAATCTTCTGGTTTGGTGCTGGTGACATTGGCCTGGATGCCTGCTTGGCCCAAATGTTCCTCATCCACTGCTTTGCCACAGTCGAATCAGGTATCTTCCTTGCCATGGCTTTTGACCGCTACGTAGCCATTTGCAACCCATTACGTCATACTACAGTGCTCACTCATGCTATGGTGGGACGTTTGGGGCTGGCTGCCCTCATTCGGGGTATACTCTACATTGGACCTCTGCCTTTGATGATCCGCCTACGGCTGCCCCTTTACAAGGCTTGTGTCATCTCACACTCCTACTGTGAACACATGGCTGTGGTCACTTTGGCATGTGGTGACAGCAGGGTCAACAATGTCTATGGGCTAAGTATTGGTTTTCTGGTCCTAATCCTGGATTCTATGGCCATTGCTGCCTCTTATGTGAGGATTTTCCAGGCTGTGATGGGGCTGGCCACACCTGAGGCCAGACTTAAAACCCTGGGGACATGTGGTTCTCACATCTGTGCCATTCTCATCTTTTATGTTCCTATTGCTGTTTCTTCTCTCATTCATCGATTTGGTCACCAGGTGCCTCCTCCAATCCATACTCTACTGGCTAACTTCTACCTCCTCATTCCTCCAATCCTTAATCCTATTGTTTATGCTGTCCGCACCAAGCAGATCCGAGAGCGGCTTCTCCAAATACTGAAGATAGAAACTAAGGTCAAGTGACTATTACACTTCCTTCTCTCTCTCAAAGAAGCATATGGAGAAGGTATTTAAATATGGTGGGCAGCATGCCAAAAGGAGAATTTCAAGCTGTCTGAGATACTAAGCTCAGTGTTCTCTGGTTTTTGTGATTCCAAAGGAATGCTAAGGATGTACAACTAAGTTTCTTTTTTATGACCAAAAGGTATTTGAGCTGTAAAGGTGAAATCATGACCTCGGTAATAACGGTTAGTGTTCATTCAATTCTTACAAATATCCTAGCATCTTATGAGGCAGGTGGTATTGTTCACATTTTACACACCAGAGATAGAACAGAATACCCTTGCTTTATCAACCACATGCAAAGCTTCTAAGATGCCTAGATCCAATGCTTTGGAGTTTATAGTATATGGTTATGTAACAGGTTCTACTCAGTCGTTTTTCTGTGTATGATTTAATCCTAAAAAACTGGACTCATTTTGAAGTGGCCTTAACAGGAAAACCATTTTTGACTTAAGCCTTTAACAACCGAGAGGCTAAAATTGCTTGTACTAAGAAAGCACGAGTGTTCTAAAAGAACATGGCCTGGAAAAAAGGTCAGCGGACAAGACTACCAGGTTTCTACATGACTCTTGTACTTCCCCTGCAGGCCCACTCCTGTCAAGGAGCCTGAAAGCATGTGAGGGAGGAGAAGCTCTGCTCCCCATAGGCGCTCTCCCTGGGTTCATCTGTAGGATCCCTCATTATGTTTTTTTTGAATCAATCACAAAATAAGGCGAAGTTAGGAGTTCTAGCATTTCTAGAAACATTGCCTTCATCTTCCAGGTTAAGTGTTAGTTCAATATCTAGAAAAAGACTATAAAGTACTTTGCTAGTTAAGTAGCTGCTGTTGAAAGTTAATGTGATCCTTAACCACACTTTGTAGGCAGTTACTGTTCCTGCTCTGCACATGAGAAATGGACATTCCCAGAAGTGACAAGTGCCCAAGGCAAGGTCAATCAGTTTATAAAAAGGTAAAAGAATTTAGCAGTTTTAAAAATTTGAGAGAGAGTATCCAAGAGAGGATGAGGGACAGAGGGAGAGGGAGAGAATCTCAAGCCAGCTCCATACTCAGTGCTGAGCCCAACAGCGGGATCTGGGCCTTGATCCCATGACCCTGATAAGACCTGAGCCAAAAAATCAGAAGTCCACTCAACTTAGCCACCCAGATGCCTCATTGAATTTTTTTTTTTTTTTTTTTTTTTTTTTTTTTTTAGAATTCCAAACCTTCTAGTCTTTATGACTCTCATTTTACTCAGCTGTGGAAAAGTTGGGGAAAAGCCTTTTCCCCAAAGGTCTGAAAGGTTGCATATTTAATGTCTTTTATACAGCAGACACTATACTCATTCCCAACTCGGAATGCAATCTCCTTTCAAAGGGTAGAGCTGGATTCAAGTTTTATTATAAGTCCTTAACTATAACCAGGCAGGGAGAGGTTGAGTCCATTGGGCTTTAGGTATACAACAAATGATCGTGGACACTAGTATGAAGGGAGGTAGTCAAGGGCAATGGAAAGATCACTAAACCACCACCAGAGTAAATGACTTCTGATTCTGCTTTGGCTATTCTAGTTAATTGTCCTACTATTGGGAGATCTAGAATGTGTGCTCATTTAGGGTTATTATATTCTCATTTCCCCTAAATCTCTAACATCCAGCCTATCCCATCCTTCCAACATGGTGTTTAGCTTTCCTGAACCTCATATCGGAGTGAGTTTGGGAAGAGTACAATAGTCTTTATACAAAGGGAAAAGCAATCATAAGCAAAGTCCTATTTTGCTTATCCCCACTATGACTGGAGACTAAGGGAAGGGGTTTGATTAATGTCAAGTATGTGCTCACTGGCTCTCAGGGCCCTCTCTGTGGAGAAGTGTTGGAAAAGGCAAGAACAGGACATGGCCTGGAGAAAAAGTCTGAAACTGTAGCATTTAACTACCAAGTTAAAAATTGAAAGGTTAGAAAACTGGTTATTCTTTCAGTGCATTAACATTTCAATTTTCTGAGAGAATATGCTCAAGGGAATTAGATGTAAACTTGGACCCATTTTATGGCACTCTTCCTTTGGAATTCAGCCTAGCACATGAACTTGCCTTTAGCAAATTAGCTATGGGATATCAATTCCTCAACATCTTATGTATTTTAGTACTGTGAAACCTGGATGTAGCTGAAAGGCATTCAGTTGGCTACCTAATCAGAAAAGACTAAGGGTTTTATAGAGCATATAGTAAACCATATAGACTGTTGTGGCAACCTTCAAATATACCTCCCCAATCACACTGTAGGAGTGTGGTTGACTGCCAGCCTTAGCTATTGCCATATAAAATCCATCACCATGTTTCGCTGAGGTCACATTTCCCACAAGCAGCTCCTAGCCAATGACTAGGCATTATAGGGATGGAGGGTATGCCCATTCCTGCAGGACAGAACACTTTTGACAGATAACTATAGCTACAGGACTCCTCATTTTACTTAATAAAACTTCTCCAAGGCCAATGAAGTCTGAGACCCTTCCTTCCTTAGCCTCTTTCAATACTTTATAGAGGTCAGACTGGCACTGTGATTGGATGGTTTGCCCAGCATCTAGCTCCCTTTGCACTTCCGTCATAGGTATACCTTCCAGTAAGTCTCAGGTCTAATCTCATTTTGTGGTCAGCTTCTTGGAGGACCAAGAGTGGTCAGAGCAAGCAGAACATAAAATGGGCATCTGGCTGTCTCACTAACTGCCTGGTGGAGGAGGATGAGGCCATTTTATTTAGTGGGTAGGGCACAGGTAGGTCCTTCACACAAGATGGTGACTCAACTGCTAAAGATTTCACTAGTGGGAAACTAAGAACATCCCAATAGAGGGGAAACACCGTTGCCAAGTTTGAGGATACAAACTTGAGAAATGTGGGGGTGGGTATGGCCTATAAAGTCATGGAGTTTTTCTAAATCACACTGATGCTTTGCAAAAGGATAGTAAGATTGAGAGCTATTAACAAGCAGTTAATGGTTAAGCATGAAAGCCAGAGTGTCTGCTACACTGACAAAAAAGAACTTACAAAAAAGTTCTTATCCGCTGCAATGATATATGGCTGAGTGACAGACCAAAGACCACTGTGAGAGGCATAGAACACTGGAAATGTTTGAATGCTCAGAGAATGTCAGGGGTTCTATTTTAGATAACCTGGGACACTAAAAACCATGGCATGGGGACCTCTGGATGCCTGCCTTTGAGTATAGTGGCACTGTAGATACTCTAGATGTTTGAGCTTTCAGAGGTGACCCACTTTTCCTTAGTAAGGGGTGGCTTCTGTGAGGCAACAGGTGTTCCTCTCTAGAGCCATCCTCACCTCTCCTCCTGGCTACTGTGGAGGAGTACCTGTGGGAATGGTTTTTGGAGCGTATGATCGGGAGGAATATGATGTAATGTTAAGACTAGATGAAAAAAATTCAACCTAGGGGCACTTTCTTGGGATGTGAGATTACCCTTGCAAAGACCCTAGAAGTTTGTGCAAACTCACTGCTAGAGGGGCGCCTTTAAGCCTGATAACAATGATGGCTAATGATCAGCAAAGGGAAAATGCTTAGGTTTCCCTGAAAGGTCAAAATAATGAGGGAAGTAGTCATATTGTAACAGGTTGTTATGTAAGGACATAAGACTCATCAGAAAATTATCTTCAGTTGGACAGAAGACAACAGCCAAAGCCATCATAACCTGGTGATACGGGCACCAGTACCACTGAAGTTCAGTGGTGGCTCTCACCAGGTGTGATGGCAGCAAAGTAATTCTAAGTGTGGGCTTATGAAGATCAGTGGGAATAATTGAGAAATACAGACCAAGTGGGAGAATTTGACCACAAGTCAGGAAGGCTGAAATTACTTTAAGAACTGGTCAAGTCAAAGGGGCTTGGCCCCAGGGGATTGTGGAGCTGTTTTAGTGTTTTAGGCCCAAAGGGCTGAAACAGATGGGCAGCCAGAAAGCCTCTGATTACCACCTAGAAGAACAAAGCAAAATGGATAGAAGGCTAGGGATGGTCATTGCAATAATCCGGATCTTGCTCGGTTACCATAGCTGTGCTAATTTGAGATCTAGGACTCATTAACCCAAGAGGTACCTGAATTCCTAAGGGGAAGGACTCAAAAACTACAATTCTATATGATTTCCTGAACTCTTCCCTAAAGGTAACTTTGGCCACTTATTCAGGGAATTTTATACTAGGAAGAGAATACCTAGAGACTGAAGATACTGATAAAGTGAGAGCCCAATCACGGTCCCTCCACTGGAGTTGGGGGCTCTATTCTAGTTAATAGACTCCAATGAGTAAGGGGTCCTGGACGAAGTCCAGTTCTCAGTATATCCTGATTCCACAAACTCACCCACAGTGGTCATGTCTTCAGCCACTTAATGACTGATTAGAACCACTAAAGTGGAGTTGGAATAACTAAGATATGGCATACCTGGCCTGTAAAGAACTAGCACAGTGGGGGAAGGCCAGATGGAAGTGTCCAAAAATTCCAGAGCTTAAAAAAAAACATCTGCTACTCAGGTCCATGGTAGGGAATTCAGCAACTTGGCAGATTTTTTATTCCAGTTTTAAGAGGATTGAGAACAGTTTCTATTCACATGGGATAGGCAATAGCACTCAGCTTCCCTCAGGGGCATGTTAGGCTCTATTATGGCATAAAAAGAGCTAAGAGGAGTAGACCTCCCACAGAACATCACAATGATCTACCAATGACAGGTTGATTGGGCAAAATACACAAGAGGTGGACAGTGAAAGCCTCAGACACATTATGCTCCAGAGGAGGAGACAAATACTAAGATGATTTGAGAACCTAGCATTTCAGTCAAGGTTTCCAGGGATCCAATGGTAAAGAAATGCTTCAAAGTGAAGACCTTCATCTTACGAATTCTAAACAAGGAGAGATCAATGTATGGTAGGCTACATTTGATTCTGGAGATCACGTATTCCTCACTTAGAAATTCTGTACCAGAGGACATGGAAGGCTTCCAGCTTTGAGTGGGTCCAGAGCAAGAAAAGGCTATTGCAGGTTCAGGCTCTGGTACCAAACATTGATGTCACAAAGGCCTTAGGAACTGGCACACTCAAGTGTTAGAGGGATCAGTAATGGGAAAAGAAATAGCATGTAGCTTACAGAATTGTTACTACACATGCCTACAGTATTCGAGTTAGGCTGTGTCACAGCAGGAAATTGTGTAACTTGATAATTCCTGATAATT
Source organism: Paguma larvata (assembly GCA_030068075.1). NCBI lineage: Eukaryota > Metazoa > Chordata > Mammalia > Carnivora > Viverridae > Paguma > Paguma larvata. The sequence goes on from CM057831.1 coordinate 58,010,995, forward strand.
CCTAGCATTTTACTAGACCTCGGTAGAGACAGAACATTTAGCCATGGGACAACAAGTGATCATGCACCCAGAACTGCCCATTAGGAGTTGGGTCTATCAGACCCTACTAAGTCCAACTTGGGCAGGTCCAGCAGCAGTGATATATGGAACCACAAACCTAGGAAAATCAGAGGGCAGAAGTTGCACCAGCAGGGATTCCAGACTCAGGTCCACCTACGACATTTGCACGAGTCCTTCTCCCCCAGATATCAATGGTTACGTGAAGGGGTCTGTCAAAGAAGAAAAAGCCAGAGACTGGTTTATATTAGGAGTTGGGAAGGCATGGCCTAAAATGGATGGCAGATGCATTATAGTTACATACACAGAGTTGGCCTTGAGACTTTAAGAGTAGAGAATCGATATTTTCTTAGTTGGCAGAACTTCAAGTGGTACGACTGGTCATTCATGCTCTGTGAGAAGTAAAGGGATACAAGAGAATCATTTAATTCCTTGGGTAGGGGCCTACAGAGTAAGATACAGGAGATTTAAGGGAAAGAGGTCCAAGAGAGAAGCATGGGAACTGGGTTCAAATTGAAGAATTTTGTACCTGTGTAAAGCATATACCAGAAAAGACTCAACTAAGCCACTGAGGCAATTCTTCCAGTTAACATCCAGTGGTCAGCTCAGAACTGGTTTGATGGGTTATTAGAGTAGCAGCAGTGACAGTAAAGGAGACTGTGTGGGCTCAACCAGAGTCCTACTTACCCTAGAGATTAATGCTGAAACTGACAGGTTATTGTTCAAGGAGGCCACTTGATGGCAAGTCATCTACTTTGAATGTTAATACTTCCGATGATATGTACTTATTCTGGGTGTGGATTTAACTTTGTCTATAAGAGCCTCAGCCAGCACTACTTGGAGGGCTTTCTGAATGACTTATGGCTGAGAGATCCTACATTACACAGTAACAAAAGAGGACATTCTTCAGTGTAGGATATGCAGGATAGGACTCCTAACCATGGGATTCACTGGTAGCATTAACATTACTTCACCAAAGGCAGTTGGCCTCTAGGCTGGGGCAGTCTTCTCTAAGTCACAGCTAAAAAAAGCAGCTCAGAGGCAACACTCCACAAAAATAGAGTGCCATCCTTTAGGATGCTGTATTTGCATTAAATCAGATCTCTATCTGGTGATTGACCCCCAGTAGGATACCGGAGTCCAGGGACAAAAGTAGAATCAGGAATATATTACCATCTCCATCATCCACTAGGGGACTTTTGCTTCCTATCCCAGGAAATCCAATCTCTGCAGGGTTAGAAGCCCTGATCCTCAAAGGATACAACAAGGGTTCTGTTGAACTACACGTTGTAACTGCCATCAGGCTACTCTGGACTACGGTGCTCAGAGACCAACAGGTAAGAAGAGTTACTATACTGGCAGAAGTAACTGACCTAATTGAAAACGCAACTTCTTTACACAATGGATACAGGGGAGAATTTGTAAATGAAAAGCCAGGTGATCTATTTAGGGATTTTCTGGTACCCATGCCCCATTATAAGCAAAAGTGTATCAAGGGTTCAACATCAGGTTACCTCATCAGGTAAGCCACTAAGATTTATAGCAAGGATACCTGTAAGATTCAAGATTTCTTGAGGGTGAAAGAAATTCCAAAATAGACAGTATAAGGAGAAGAACATCGTGGTTCTGATAGGAGTTTCAGACTGTGGCTGTAGTTCTCCCACCAACCTTCTTCTGATTTACACATAGCAAGAGAAGCCCATGGGAACTATGGGGTTGCTACTTCCAAAATATGAAGGATACCTGTACCATAAAAGAATGGGGTGTGGGGACCATGAAAAATGGGCTTTTCAGATCTGATTGCAGGGAGCATATTTGACTAACAGCTTCTTCCTCACTACTCTGAAATCCACGGCCCTGCCTAGTTTCCACTTCCTGTGGGGTGGCTTCCAACCAATGAAGGAACATAGTACTAGTAATGCAGACCTATTCTTGTGAGACACTGGATTTCCTTTATGGGTGCCTTTGGCTTAAGGACTCTGGCCTTGCCAAAACTTTCTTAGAAATGTACTGAAGTTTAAGACCTTCCTTCCCTTCTTACCTCCCTCCTGCCCAGAGATCAGACCCGCATTGTAATTCATGGTTCTTCCAGCCTCAGGATCCCTTTGTTTCTTCCTTCATGGGCATCCCCCCTCCATGAACCTGAGACATGCAATTACATATTAACATCTGCTCTTCAGAGAGCTTAACACAATTATGGGGAGTCCCGCTGAAAAATCAATTCATGTTCACGAGTCAGTCTGTGCGAAGGGCTAATACCTCTTACGAACATAGAGACTTCTATGGACTTTCCAAAGACTGTTCAGATGTTTAAAGAATGAAAGCCACATAACCATTACAATCCTCAGTACACAGCTCAGCAAAGCTTTTCTTTATCCTAGAACACAATTCATGGGAGAAAATTGTAGTGCCAATACAAACCTGAAAGATCTAGTGTCAGAAGTGTCCTATAGGACTTGAGTTCAAAGTGCAGTCTAAAAGGTAGAGCTGCTCCCTTGATATTACCACAAGGCACTCACAATGAGGTTTTATGGGAAGGGAGACGATTAGTCTAGGTCAGTATTCAGCTATTAGGACTGATGTTACAACCTATTTTTCTCAATTCTCTGTAGCAGGATTTTTTTATGTTAAGTCTGGTTATGGATAGAAAATCTTTTTAGGTTTCCATTCTAGGCTACTTCTCTCTCCCCCTTCCTAATTCTTGGACTTAGATGAGAATATGAGGGATACATTACCAACCACTTGGCCCTTTCAAGGACAACTTTTGAACAGGCTCTGGGTTCTTAGGGTAAGCCGAAAAATAATATTCCTGGAGAAACTTCAGCCAGTCGGCTGAATGTTGATTGTGTGGACGGAGTCATTAGAATCTTATGTGGAGGTCCCATTTTCCATCTGTTCCCGGAGGTTGTCCTCCCCTCAAGCTCTCCTCTAAGTCCACTCTGAGACTTGTTACTTGAAGGACAGTCTCATCCCCAAAAGATTAAAACATTCATAGCTAAGTTTTGTACATCCTTTGTGACAGATAATTGAACTTCTGTTTCATATACAATATAAGTGGTTTCCTACTCAGACTATACTTCTATCCATTGAGTATTACTGAAGGATTTGGGTTAAGGTTTTAGGGTAGTTATGTGTAGATGTATAACAAATGAAAATAGGTTAAGTTCTGTAATACAGTAGCACACACAAAGTACCTTTAACATCAAGTCCTAGGCAGGCCTATGGTGGTTCTATGTAGATGTAAACACACGTGAAAATAGCTTAAGTTCTGTAATACAGTAGCACACACAAAGTACCTTCAACATGAAGTCCTAGGCAGACCTATTAGAATCACAAGGGTAATTGTGAAAAACTATTAGAGATTGAACTTTTAAAATTAAAAAAGCCTTTTTGGGTGGGAACCTTATGTTGCTCTGAAATTAAGATGGTTGACAAGTAGAACTGCTGGTTTCCTTCCCTAAGATCAGTCTCAAAATGTACCCTGTCTAGGAAACTCTAAAATAGAAATCGACATTCTGGGGGAGGTTGGGATGGGAAGGGCCTGGTAAGTTTGTGGGGTAGTAGACAAAAGAAACACCTAGACACTACTATGGGAAAACTCAATAGATAATGGACTAGAAGAGCTTGGGTCTTGTTCCTTCCCTGCTTTGCCTTGGAATAGTCAGTGCCTGGTTAACACTTGTGTGGACTCTATGGTCCTTAGAAGTCCAGTCATAGCAGCAGAGGAGCTCTGTGTGTATGAGGCTTCATGAAACAGGTAGGGCACGACTAACTTCAATTAACAGCATCCCCACCCTCAGACATTCTCAAAACTGACAAGTTACTCAAGAGCTTTCTCCTTTTAAACTTTTTCCATAGGGAAAATGAAGTTTTAATTTTTTGTGGGGAGGGGAAAGATTTACTATTCTTATTTGGTGCCTTGGGCTTTGTTCTGGGGTTCATACACCTGCTCATTGGTGCTGGTAATCTGCAGTGCTATGTGTGTGGTCTAATAGTCAATAACCCCAGAGAAGTCAACTCACAGGGCAGAAAATGTTCGAGAAACAACTATTTCAGAAGGAAACATCCTGCTGATTAAGACCACCAGAAGAATTAAGACAAATGAACCACTTCTAGCAGTGGTCACATTTGGAATAGTATGTTCATAGGACAAAAATAGACTAACCTGGTGTAAATTTGACTTAATAGAAGTATATAGGAGAGGAAACGGCAGCTCACCATCCTCAATCTCCTGGGAAGTTCCACAACTGCAACTTTTAAGACCCCTCATCCCTACGGCAGTGTCAAGAGTTGCTAATGATGCAAAAATGTTCTATTCTGCCTTGGTATAGCTCATGGAATTCGTTTCCTATGGGAGTCTGGTTATTTCAGTTACACAGGCCCAGTCCTGTGTCCCAGGCCCTCAAGTCCACGCATAGTCTCAGACCAGCAGACTCAGTAAACAAGACAGTCAGTGCTTTGTACACAGTCTTAGCTCATTAAGATAACTTAAAGAGGGAGGGGGCCAAGAGGTCAGAATGTAGGATTTTTTTTGCATCTAGCATTCATGAAATACAGCCAGGTTAACACTAAACCATTCTGCAGCCTATAGAACTTATGAGGCTTAACACAACTATCTGCACAACCTGAACCACAGAACTCAGTAGGTATGCAGAATGGAGAGGTGAACTGGGGGAGAAGCTGCGGAGGGCAAGGAGCGGTTTTTGCTGATGAGAGGATGAAGACAGGGGTGGGGTGGAGTGTATCAGAAAAGCACCCCCCCCCCACTCCACCCAAAGCAGCTAGATAAAGTGGAAAAGCAGAAACAGCCACAGGGACTGAACTAAAAAGGGAGAAAGGAGAGAGTTTAAGTTCCATTACAACTCTATACAGGGGGAGCCCAGAGTCTGAAACTCCTCGGCTTGATACCTGGTGGTGCTCTAGTGAGAAGAGGGAATCCCCAGGAGCAGAGAGTGAGGAACAAGGGTCCTTGGACCACACAAGGAGAAGTTCCCTTGCTATGAAGACATTTGGTAGAGGCTGTGCAGCCGCCCCACAGGCAAAGGTCACAGCAAACCCCAGAGAAGGACCACATTCACTGGTGCTAGAACAGGGACATTAAGGGTGAATCCTGGTGCCAGATTTGTGCTGTGAACTTTTTCTGGGGCAGCCTGGGACCCAGCCACAGTCTCTGGGCATCGGTAGGAACACGGTCTCATGAACGGTCCTGGGTGGGGCCCGGCACCCAGCCATTACTCATTGAGACCCTCCCCCCAGAAGGTCTGAGCAGGTTAAAGCTGCAGTCCCTCAGAAGTGAGGGGTTGGGAACACAGCCACATCAGAGAGAATACTCATTGGGACTCTGATGGCTTAGCCACAGCAGTGTGAAAGTGCGGAGTGGATGGAAAACAAAGGAGGAGTGTGTGATTGCTGATCAGGAAGAACAGAGTTCTGATACTAGAGACTACGTAGCTGGATGACGCTTTTCCACCCCTCCTTCACATGAGCATATACACCTACAAGCGCCACAACAATCAACCCCAGTAAGCAGCGCCATCTAGTGGAGAATGCAACTGTTACACTAAGCCCCACCACCTGGACCAACCTCGCTCTTCAGAACACCCCATGTCTCTCTGCCTGCTTAGTTTACAGACTAAGTGCTTCATAGTTTGACTTCTAGAAGAAAACTATAAGTTGTATTTCAGTCTTCTCACCGGTCCATCTATTGAATTTTTTCCTTTTCCTTCTTGAAAAGAAATTTTAAGTTCTATTTTACTTCCATCATTTCATTTTACTTTATTCTATTTTTTCAAATTGTCAAACTCCCCCCCCGCCCCGACTTTCTCTACGTTATCAAGTTCCTTTCAACACCCAGACCAAAACACATCTAGGGATCTAGCATCACTTGATTTTTTTGTATGTAGTTTTTAGTTTGTGATTTACCTTATTCCTTTTCTTCCTTCAAAATGATGAAATGGAGGAATTCACCCCAAAAGAAAAAGCAGGAAGAAATGACAGCCAGAAACTTAACACAGATACAAACAAGATGGCTGAACCCAATTTAGAATCACAATACTGTCTGAGGTTGAAAATAGATTAGAATCCCTTTCTGCAGAGAGAGAAGTAAAAGCTAGTCAGGAGGAAATAAATGCTATAACTGAGCTACAACCTTGAATGGATGCCATGGGTGGCAAGGATAAGTGAGGAAAAGGAGCGAATCAGCAACATGGGGAACAAATTTATGGAGAATAATGAAGCAGAAAATAAAGGGAGACTAATGGAAAAGAGCACGATTTAAGAATTACGGAAATCCATGACTCAATAAGAACATCAGAATCAGAGGTCCCAGACATTTGAGAAAAAGGGGTAGAAGTGTTTGTGAGCAAATCCTAAAGACGACTTTCCTAACCTGAGGAAAGCTACAGACCTCAAAATCCAGGAAGCACAGAGGACTCCCACAAGACTCAACAAAACCCAACCATCAACAATGCCTATCTTAGTCAAAATCACAAAATACTAAGGCAAGAATCATGAAAGCAGCAAGGGGAAAGTAGTCCTTAACCTACAAGGGAAAACAGATCAGATTTGCAGCAGACCTATCGACAGAAACTTAGACCAGAAAGGGGTGGCAGGATATATTCAATGTGCTGAATCGGAAAAGATTCAGCCAAGAATTCTTTATCCAGCAAGGCAGTCATTAAGAATAGGAGATTAAAAGTTTCCCAAACAAAAACTAAAGTGAATTCATGACCACTAAACCAGCCCTGAAAGAATTTTAAGGGGGACTCTGAGGGGAGAAAAGATGGGCAGGGGATAGGGACCAAAAGCAATAGAGACTAGAAAGGACCAGAGACCACCACCAGAAACTCCAACTCTACAAGCAACATAAGGACAATAAATTCCTATCTTTTGGTATTCTAAACGTCAATGAACTAGGGTAGCAGAATGGATAAGACAAGATCCCTGAGTATGCTGTTTACAAGAGACCCACCTTAGACCCCAAGACACTTAGATTGAAAGTGTTCGGAATCTGTGTCTCCCCCCCTACCCCTCCCATGCTCATGCAGTCTCAAAAACGTTAAAAAAAAATTAAGGGGATGGAGAAACATCTATCATGCTAATGGCCAAAAGAAAGCCAGAGTAGCTATACTTATATCAGACAATCGACTTTAAAATGAAGACTAACAGGAGATGAAGGGCATTATATCCTAATTAAGGGGTCTATCCACCGAGAAGACCTAAACTATTATAAACATTTGTGCTCCAAATATGGGAGCACCCAAGATCTATAAGTCAATTGATCATAAAAACTCACTGATAGTGATTCCATAATAGGAGACTTCAATACCCCACTTACAGCAATGGACAGATCATCTAAATAAAAAGTCGACAAGGAAACAATGGCTTTGAATGACATGCTGGACTTAACAGATATTTAGAACATTTCATTCTAAAGCAGAATACACATTCTTCAGTGCACATCGAACATTCTCCAGAATAGATCACCAACTGGGACAAAAAATCAGCCCTCAAAGTAAAAAAAGATCGAGGTCATACAGTGCATATTTTCAGATCACAACACTATGAAACTCAAAGTCAACCATAAGTGGAACTAAGTACTTGGAGACTAAAGAACATCCTACTGAAGAATGAATGGGCTAACCAAGAAGTTAAAGAGGAAATTAAGAAGTACATGGAAGCCAATGAAAATGCTAAAGCCACAGCCCAAAACCTCTGGGATGCAGCAAAGGCAGATCATAAGAGGGAGTCCTATAGCAATCGAGGCCTTCCTAAAGGTCAGATACACAACCTAACCTTACACCTTGAAGAGCTGGAAAAACAGCAAATAAGACGCAAAACCAGAAGACAGAAAATAAAAATTCGAGCAGAAATCAATGCTATTGAAACCAAAGAAATAGAACAGATCAACGAAACCAGAACCTGGTTATTTGAAAGAATTAACCAAGTTGATAAACCACTAGCCAGTTTGATCAAGAAAAAGGAAAGACCCAAATAAAGAAAAATCACGAATGAAAGGAGAGCTAACAGCAGAAATAAAAACATTATGAGCAATTATATGCCAATAAAATAGGCAATCTGGAAGAGATGAATTCCTAGAAACTGCCAAAACCAACAGGAAAATTTGAACGTTACTAGTACCATTTCTTTACTGGTTATAGATAACAAAAAAAATCTCCCCAAAAAACTAAGTCCAGGACCAGATGGCTTTCCAGGGGAATTCTACCAAACATTTCAGGAAGAGTTAACACCTTCTCTTGAAGCTGTTCCAAAAAGTTAGATATGGAAAGAAAACTTCCAAACTCTCTGAAGCCAGGATTACCTTGATTCCGAAACCAGACAAAAACCCCACTATATAAGGAGAGCTATAGACCAATTTCCCTGATGAACATGGATGCAAAAATCCTCAAGAAGATACTAGCCAACCAGATCTAACAATACATTAAAAAAATTATTCACGACTAAGTGGGATTTATACCTGGGATGCAAGGCTGGTTCAATAACAATCATTTGTGATTCATCACATCAGTAAGAGGGCAAGAACCACATGATCCTCTCAATAGATGCAGAGAAAGCATTTGACAAAACACAGCATCCCTTCTTGATAAAAACGCTCGAGGGATAGAAGCATCACCTCAAAAGCCATATTTGAGAGACCCAACGCTAACATCAAAGGGGGAACAGTTTTCTCCCTAAGGTCAGGAACGAGACAGATGTCCCAACTCTTGCCACTTGTTATTCAACATGGTATTGGAAGACAGCCTCAGCCATCAGACAACACATGTAAAAGGCATCCAAATCGGCCAGGTCAAACTTTCACTCTTCGCAGATGACACGACACTACATGGAAAACCCAAAAGATACCACCAAAAACCTTCTGGAATTGATCCATGAATTCAGAAACATTGCAGGATATTAAAATCAGACTCCAGGGCAAGGGAGTCTGGAGGAAGAGGAAAAGGATTTCATGAGGTCAGAAGCCCCTCCTTCAGACCGGAGACTGCGCAGCTATACCTTCTCAGGGCTTTCAGTCCCACGTGGAAGTAGGAGTCTTGAAACTTCAATACAGGTGTTGTAGGGATTCGTAGAGGGAATGCTTTTTAACAGCTTAGTTTTCCTTATAATCAGGCCAGGATTGCATTTTCAGTTTGCCCATTAAAAAAAAAAAAATCAAGTTTCAGGTGATCTACAAGAGGAAGGTATGGGACTCAGTTTCTAGAGCTATGTACAGGTAGGCAGCATTGTTAGTTGGTCCAAGTTTATGGATTTGAGAGGCTTTTAGAACAAAGGAATTAAACCCCATTGGCCTGAATATAAAAAGTAGTAGTGATCGGGGTTTAGAAGTACTTCTAAGTCAGGTTCGAGAAAGGAGTAGGCTATTACCCAGCTGGTCTCGTCCAAAGAACTACAATGAGGTTACAGTTGGTATAAAGCTCATTATTTGGGGAAAAAAGGTGTAGAGCTTTGGATTGGAGAGAAAACCCTCTGTTCTCTGTATTCTTTCTTGAGGATTTTGGGATGGTTTCTGAAGTGAACATTTTGGTCCTTCTTGGATTTCTTCCTTCCCAGGAAGTTTTGGTTGTGTATTAGTAAAGCTGATGCTCTACTTTGATCTGGTGGCTCCTGCCTGTTCAATTGTTAATGACAGCGTCAGGAATGGGAGATTGTTTTGGGTTTTGAGAGGGCTGAGAACCTCTACTCCCACTTTAGAGAAGTTACGGATTTTGCAGCAGCACTCAAGTCAGCTCAGCTGTTGGACTTCAAGTGTTCCTTTTACGTTATGGAGCACAGTGAGCTTGGAGTAGCAAAGAGGAGAGGCAGATTTTCTCCATTCCTAAGTGCCAGGAATCACAGGATCCCAAGATTCCTAATTAAGGACCATCACAGCCTGACACAGAAGACCTCATTTGAGTTACACTGGATCCAGATCAACTTGCTAAAGGAAAGTAGTTGAATTATGAGGACAGTCTAATCCTGCTGGGTTGGTAGTCTCATTAGGAAGTGTTACAAGGCATTTGCGAGCTGCTATATTTAATGATTCCGAGTCTGATGACCAAGGTCAACACTCAAGTTTTTTTTTTTTTTTTTTTTTTTTTTTTAATAGCACGCCAGCAAGGAAGAGGGGCAAAGGGAGAGAATCTTAAGTAGGCTTCACACTCAGCGTGGAACCTGATGCTGGGCTCCCTCTCATGACCCTGGCATCAAGACTTGAACTGAAATCAACTATCAGATGTTCAACTGAATCACCCAGAAGACAACTTTTCATGCACTCCAAGGAAAGATACTTGGGTATCTTGTTGCTAGCAGAGAATTCAGATGTGAAGGCTGAGAAGCAGGATGCCAATTTGGGTGCATAATTTCTTAACCATTTTCCTGGTCCAATTCATTTTATAAGTTTTAACTAGCTCGAACCAGCTTATAAAACTGATTTTCTTGCTAAATGGACTGTAGGTTGGAGTTGCTTCCTGAGTGGGGGGAAAACCTTGGAACACAGGGTTTTAAGCCTCCGCTGCTATACCCTAACTCCAGACTGATCACAGCCCTTTTCCCAAGGGACAGAGTAGCTGGACCTCAGACCTTCCTGGACTGGCGTCCCAGCTCCAACTCTGTGCATTGCCCAAACTGTCACAAACGTGGAATCATGCTCGACCTGCTTCCACTCTATCTGGGGGAATCTCTTATTTCTGGTCTTTTGGTGGGAGTCTCCTGCACTGGTTTTCACTTAGCCAGTGAATAGTCAGTTCACTATTGATCAAAGGTCAACATGTTCTCATAGTATAACTTAGTTGAGCAGAAGAAAGGGCCTCAAAGACGTGGTTAAAGCAAGATTCCTCCAAGTGATAGCTGATAGCTAAGTGAGAGAAGTCTTCTAGACTGAGAAAACTCCAAGTGTAAATATGAGGACGAACAGAGCTTGGGATTTCCCAGGAAATAGGAAAAAGTTGGTGTGGATTCAAATGCTAGTTACATTCCTTTCTCCTATAGGTACTTAGTTAAGACCTGTGAGCCAAGTGAACGTTTTAGTGTCTGGTATCAATAATGTACTTCTGAAACTCTTTATGTTTACTCCCTTAAGTTTTCATAACCACCTTGTAGTGGTATTAGCCTGATTTTACAGGCAAGAAGCACTGAGGAGCCAAAGTTAGTTTCAGAGGACACCCAAGTCCTAAATAGTAGAGCCACGAATCAAGCCCAGGTAGTCTGACCTCAGAATCTATGCTTTTAAACAAGTATACTATATTGCCTCACCATAAGAATTAAAGTATTGGTTTGACTGATTAAACTGGAGTATGGGATCAAGATCTAGAGAGATTCACTACTTCTCCACCTCTCAATCCAAGGGGAGATTTTGATGGGCTGAGGAAATACTAGCCTGCTTCACAAAGACACAACTGGTCTTTCACCTGTGGGCTACACAGGACCCCAGGATTAGAGACAGAAGAATGTGGACAAGCATTTAGCTTTTGTAATCTCCATTAAACTGATAGAGAATAAGTGTCCCTTGAGGGTGCCTGAGTGGTCCAGTCAGTTAAGTGTCTCAGTTTCAGCTCAGGTCATGATCTCATGGTTTGTGGGTTCAAGCCCTGTGTCAGGTTCCATATGGACAGTGCGGAGCCTGCTTGGGATTCTCACTCTCCCTCTTAAAATAAAAGATTTTTAAGTAATAAGCATCCCTTATGTAGGGGCCAGTGAGAGGTGGGGAGGAGTCAGAAGGGTTTCTTCCAATACTGCTCCCTGGAGTGAGTGTGTATATATCAGTCTTCATGGAACTAGAGATTAAGTCATCATCGTTACATTGATCTAACAGAGGCAAGCAGGAATAGGATTCCCATGATGTCAGTTTTTGGATTCTGAAAACGAGATAGTTAAGCAAAGTTCCAATATCAGGAACCAAATGCAAAGTCATGAAGGAACAGGGATAAGTCTGAAAATAGGCTTTGTGGGCAAGTATCAGGAGAGTTTTGAACATAAGGCAGTCATTAGGAAGGGGACTGCTTATAAAAGGTACTGTCAGAGGGATGTAGGTTAATGGCTTATTGGACAATACAGTGATTAGTATGTATTAAATTGCAGGGGAGATTACAAATAAGGACCAAGCAACTGCTAACAGCAGCCAGAAGGAAAAAAAACCCATGTACTTCATTGGTGTTAACCACATACTCCCAACACACACCTTCGCACTATGGCTGTTGGTGCCACCAACTCTAAAGAGCTTAAAGGCAGGCAATCAGAAATCTGCTTATAGCAACAGGAGGAGAAAAATAACTTGCATCAGGAGTTTCTTCTATTCTTGAATGAGGCATTTTTCGAAGGTGGATAACAATGGGTTCATGAAAGTTCTGTGCACTGCTGCAGTCCTAAGAACCGCAAGAAGTTCGGGTACCCCACTGTAGAAAGGCCTTTAGCATAGGTCTGTGTGAAAGAGTCTGGACTTTGCTCTTCCCAAAAGGGACTGTTTCCTATCTACTCAAGTGAAATCTTGGTACTAATGAAGGACACGCAAACCCCAGAGAAGCCTTTGATGGGAGCTTGGGATTATTACAACACGGCAAGGAAAGTTGAGGATGTAATCACCATGGCATATTTTTTTCTGAAGAGTGACTTATCCCTGCTCTGACCTGGATTGCCTTTACAAAGCTAAACAGCACAAGTACAGGACTGCTTTAAAGCATCCCAAGTTGAACCCAGCTCAAGAGCCATCAATAGGAACTGTAAACAAAAAGCTCCCAGGTGATCTGAATAATCTTCAGCTGAAGTTCAGGCACACAAATTTAGTGAACCACAATTGAATCCTCAGCCTTCGGTTCCTGTAGAACAGAAGTCCTAGAATAAGACCAAAGCATACTGTTTGCTAAACAGAAAACGGGAAGATCCCCACTGGGCTTTGAGGTTTTGTCCGTAAGTGCCAGTTGCTAAGATACACTTCAGGTTGAGCAGCAACTCCTCCCATAGCACTACTGCATTTGATCAGAGGAATCTGTGAGGCTATTAACTGCTATGGTACCCTACTACAACGGGCACTTTCTCCTTGCGCTATTTCCTGCTATAAACTCCTTCAACCTTTGATCCAGGCTTTTACCACCTTCCTTCCCCACAAAAGGGGAGCTGCCACTTTCCACCACACTACTTGGCATATGTAGGAAGTGGTTGGTCTGCTGTAGGACATCTTTATGTAAAGAGTCTAGGAGAATTAATTGAAAACAGAACCTAAGATATCCCTATCGTGAGCCACAAAACATGAGTTTTTACACTGGATCAAGAGACCTCTCCAAGGGAAGGCAGCCACAGGTGAGGCTATCCAACTCTTTTGGGTTGATGGTCTCGTAAGTGATGAGTAGCACCTGCGAGTTTCTGAATTAAAGACAACTTATCCCATCTCATACTCCAAAGAAAAAGTTTTGAATCCCCTTCAATGGATAGACAAAGGAATACTATAGGAAAGGACACTTTTAGGTTTCACTTCGTAGTAGGTTCTCAATGCATTTCATGGCTACTTCTGGCACATCAGGATTCATTCCTAGAGTACAGAAGTAGCAGGAGGTAATGAGGAACGTTTCTAGAATCAGCATCACAATCTCATTCCCCATAGAGCCCATGCACATTCAAGGATCCTGTTGCTTAAGTCAGTATGAGGGGTTAAGTAGAGTCTTTTCAGGCTGAGGAATGTCCAAGCAGAAAACCCTAGGAGAAAAAGGGGTTTTGAAGTAGATATTCTTAAAATAAGGGTAGGTTCAACATGAAGTTTAGAAAGGAACTCTTCGTCTAAGATCCCACAAAACACCTGAAGATCGGGGTTAACAGGACTGGAGAGTCTAAAATCCAAGGGCAGGAAAAGTTTGAAGAGAGACCACTTGAGATAAATAATCTTAAAGACTGAACAGCTATAGGCCAAGGAAGTAGACAAGAGGACCATGTGCTTTTATGAGGACAAAGACACTAAGTCAGGAGTCTGAAAGAAGACAGACTTTCTCATTAAAAGCCATTACCCTAGAGCCTGCCTTTCCGACTCCAAAAACACAAATCAGATCAGAACCTAAATGAACACCAAAGTATTTCCAAGGTTTGAAGCTACCTGTTTGAGTAGGAAGAATAAACAATGTTGAAATAGCAGCCCTTGGTCCTGAAAAAAGGCTTTGTAAAAATGAACTTCAGACAAAGCAAGTGTCCTGTAAGATGTTCTAGACATTAGGAGTCATTTCTTGACGTATTTGAATGGCTCTCAGGCAGAAAGTAGGTATAAGGAAAGCCTAGTGAAGGCGTTAGGAGGACGATAGAGCTTCTACACATAGCTTTCTTCTGATGGGTTTTATTTTGAGTCAGAATAGAAAAAATAATAGCCAGTTAACCTAGCAAGGATGGGGAGGGTAGCTTTAAGAAGGAATTACATCAGAGGCACCTGAGTGACTCAGTCAGTTAAGCAACTACCGACTTTGACTCAGGTCATGATTTCCCGGTTTGTAAGCTTGAGCCACACATTAGGCCCAGGTGTTGACAGCTCAGAGCCTGGAGGCTGCTTTAGATTCTGTGTCTCCCTCTCTCTCTGCCCCTCCCATGCTCACAATCTGTCTCTCTCTCAAAAATAAACATTAAAAAAGAGTCGGTCTTGGTTTGGGTTTTAAAGATTACACGAAAGTTAAAACCAAGGCTTGAGTCTAAGAGGGTCCTTCCTTCAGCCTTGAATTTTAAGACACTAAGTCCAAGAGTTAGAAATATCCATCTTAATAAAAGTAGGATTAAGAGAGACTTCCCAACCATTAGCTAGTATCCTCTTTAAGAGTTCTTTGGAAGCTCTTCCCAGTCCTAGGTTTTTCAACAAGCCCACAACAGGGAAGTAAAGGAAGCCTGAATAGGAAGAATGAGCTCAACCTGGACTAAGGTAGTTTCTAGTTTCGATCAGCCCCAAGCATTTCTTTCAATTCAGTACTAAGTTTTGCTCTTCTGTTAGTGAAAGGAAAGAAAGTTGAGTTTACTGCTTAAGCCTCAACTTCTCAGGACGTTTTGTGATTAATGAGATAAAAGAAACTAAGGTCTAGGTGTACTTATATTCTCTTGTCGGTCTTTCCCACAGCCAGAGAGCAGGAAATTCCCCATCTCTTAAAAGAGGCAGAAACAGAAAAGCAGAGAGAGACAGACACTGACAAAAAAGAAAAACTAACTTTGCTAGATCCTGGGTACTCTCCTGCTACGTAGGTCCAACAAACCTCAGTTTGGTCAGCAGCAATAATGCCCTAGTGGACTGTGGAGGTCTCATTTAAATAGAAGGGGAGAGAACATGATTGGTCAGAATTGGAGGCTGGACACGATTGGTCAGACTGGAGCCAATAAGCTTCTTGAATCTTTTTAACCTAAGTAAAGTGGCAGCCCAGGATTGGTGATTTTTTTTTTAATTGGGAGACCCCTGAGTATGTACACCTGTATGATAATTAACTCTCCAACATTTATTTTAACTCTCAAACATTTATTATCAAGATTCACAAGAAAACAACAGTTGCGACTGTCAGAAATGGGTTAGAATCTTAAATCAGAAAATATACTCAGTAAATAGTGAGATAGTACACCATTCCACATGAAAAACATTAAATCTTTCTTTCCTTATTACTATAGAGGAAGGTCCACGTCATGTCCCTTTCTGTGTGAGCAGTAACCACTACCAACATTCTTCTTTTTGGGTTTCAGTGGCCCTAATGCTCTTCCTCCAGAAACATGTTTTGGCAAGACAAGAATGTGTAACTAGTGACCTGTCAGCCACTTCATGGTGTCAAGCAGATGGCTTCATGGTGTCAAGCAGATGGCTCCACTTGATATCAAAACCCATTTTTCGTGTCTTAGAATTTCTCTCAATACATCCTCATCCTCAGCTCCAAGCTGTGGAGAACTGGATAAATCTCTAGCGAGCGGCAGAAGTACAATTACCATCCTCACCCTGACAAAACCACCTTCGTAGAGGAGTGCTCATGCTGCCTGGAGACTACCCATAAATTTATGGTCTTCTCTCCAGCAGCTGTACCTGCAGCATCACCTGAGACCTGTTAGAAATGTGAATCCTCAATCTTCTGAATGAGAAACTCTTGGGATAGCACTTAACCGTGAGCGGCTTCGCAAGCCCTCCATGTGGGTCTGCTTGCTACAGCTGGACAGCCACTGCTCTGTACCAATTCAGTCAGAATCCTGGGGGCCATGTTGCTTTCCTAAACATCAAGTATATCTTTTGTAAAGCTCTCTGGGTGATTTCCATGTGCAGTCAAAGCTGTTGACCACTGCCTTCGTTATGCATGGATTCAGTGACCATCTCTGTGCAAATTGGAAGTGATTACCAAATCTTTAATTCTGGCCCAGGCCTCCTCATCTCCTCAGGCCAATATATCCAACTGAATTCTAGAGAACTGATTACAGGTAGGGCTAGGTGCTCAGTGCTTCACAATCTACCATTTCATTTAATCCCTGAGAGGTAACTATTTTCCTATTCTTTTTATAGTTGAACTGAAGCTTTTAGATATTAAATCATCCACTCAAAATTAAACATTTCATAGGTGGTCAAGCTCAGATTCAGGAACGTGCCCTGTTTGATAAGCACTATCTTATTGCTTGTGCTACCTCCCAGAAGTTCATCACTACACAGAATCAGCTAACTGGAAATGTGGCAAGATTAAGTGACAGAATGGATCCAGAATAATTTAGAGACATCTGGAAATTATAGAGGAGCTATATAGGATTCACACAGAGTCTACAAAATCCTGAAAGTAGGGCGTCACAGAACAGAAGCACAATTCTAGGTCTGGGACATTTATTACAGGTTGAGACATTTATTTGTGTCAAGAAAAGCCCTTCTCCTCTAAGAACCACCTACACTTCAAATTTTACAACAAAGGTTTCAAACTATATGAATCCTAAGGTTTACAAATATCACTGTTTCATTTTTTAAAAAGATTATCTAACTTCTAAGTCAGAAAAGGAGCAGGCAAGCAACTCAGCAGTTTTGCAGAATTGCTGGGTCAATAAATTATTAAATCAATAAATGATAAGTGGGTACTCAAGTATCTCTTAGGCATCAAAAGCTCTACTAGGTACAGAGAAAAGGTATTGCTTTAGAATAACCTTGATGGAAACCCAAATAAGGAGCATACTGAACAATGTAAGTATAGGAAGCTTCAGAATTCATTTATGGGGGTACATCATTCTGCAGCCCAATTAGGATACTAATAATACAGAAAGGAAACAAACAAAATTATACACCATTCACTCACGGCTAAAGGCACAAAAAAATCTTTAAAAAATCAGTAAAATGTGCATTACAATAATGATAATGTGCAAAAAATCAAGAGACTCTAACCCCAAAGTGCAAAAAAAAATTGGTTGACATTAGGTAACTTATTAATGCAATTCATTTTTCAAAGCTTTCTTAGAAGGTTGCAGATTAGAAAAAAAGAGATCTCACATAAAGAGAGAGTGTTTACTATAAGGTTATTTTAAATCCATGACCTATTCTTTCTAGGATGCAGAAACTTATCAGAAGTTAGGTGTCCCCCCCCCCCAGAGAAGAGGTAGATGCATCATATTTCAGAGGGGTTCCTACTGAGGGAAGGGTCACAGCTGCTGCAGACACTCCTAGCAACACTTAGAATCTCTCTTTTTGGGAAGCTCAAACCTTGTTGCGCCTGCCCTTTTAAATTGGGGAGTTATGTCACCAATCAATAGAAGTTTAAAAACTAACAAACACTGGGGTGTCGGGTGGTTCAGTCGGTTGGGCATCTGGCTCTTGATTTTGGCTCAGGTCATGATCTCGGTTCCTGGGATTGGACCCTGCATCAGACTTCGTGTTGGCCATGAGACTTGCTTGGGATTCTCTCTCTCCCTCTCTCTCTCTCTGTCCTTCCCCTCCCTGCCTGCACACACACATTCTTTCTCTCTCTCAAAATACATAAATAAACTTAAAAAAAGTAACAAATACTAATTTTATGTGTGTCCTTTAAAGGAATGTTTCAGGCATCATATCCTTCCCGAACCAAATGCCATGTTAACCAGGCAACATTTCAGGGCTAGAAAGCAGAATTAGTGCCCATAAATCTTCGAATAATATTTCTACCTCCAGCTTCTTTCATTCTTGAAAGATTATTTCCTTTCAATTACATTAATAGAATTAACACAAAATTAATATTTCTTGAACTTATTTAACCAATATTTAACTATCACTACCTGCCAGGAATTTTCCTGCGGAGAAAGGAGAAAACTAGAAAGACACAGTACCTACCTGTATAGATGGATACTCTAGAGTAGAAGTTTAATAAAAGTGTTTTTGCCTGGGTTCCTGTGGAAGGAGAACCCGAGTCATAAGTGTTATTTACTAGTGCTTTATTAAGGGTTGTAATTTCAGGGAAGCAGGATAGAAGAAAAAGGGAAGTGATTTAGAGAAGATAGGTAAGTCAATATAATTGTGTTTTACTAAGTTGGTCACCATTTTGTAACAAATGTGACTGAATGTTACCATCATGGGACCATTTTGTAAAAGGAAATGTGAGCAATGTCATTTCAGAAAACCTATCCAGAGTAAGAAGATGGGGAGGATAATTTACCTGCTAACTTCCATCTCCTGTTAAAAAATAAACGTTGGTTGCATGAGGAATTAACTGGTCCTGTTTCTGCGTTGGTGTGTATGAACACCAACTAAATTCTACAGGATCTTATGACTCAGTGTCAACAAGAAAGACTAGAGGTGGGAAGCGAAAGATAAGAATTTGGAGCATGAGGTGAAGGACTGTCTGGTAGTACCCACATGAACTTGATCAGGTTCTACACAGAGAAGTTGCCACAGCAGTGGCTGGAATGAAACAAGTGGACAGAGCCCAGGACACAGATGAAGATGAGAGGACCCCAAATGGTGTATACAAAGTCTAAGATATATTGCACTCCTTGCACCATGCATATCTAGCCATGCCCATTATATCCAACTCCTCTACCACAAAACAGCCCTACCAGAAATCCTAGAGCAATTGGGAGAAATTTGAATATGAAATGAGTACTACAGTTATGCAGGAGAATGTCCTTATGCTTAGGAGATGCAAGTTGGTGTATTTAGAGGTAAAGTGTCATGAAATATATATCACGTGTATTTGTATGATATGGTTACATATATGTATACATGTGTATGTATATATATTTATATATACATGTATATGTTTATATATATAAATACATATGCATACATATATATATACACATATACATACTCATACATATATGCATGTGTGTATTTAAGACAAATATGGTTAATAATTATTTAATCTAGGTGGTGGGTTTACAGATACTCATTGTACTATATCAATGTTTATGCATATTTAAAATTTTTCATAGATTTGAAAAAAATTTCCTACTACCCAGGCAACTTTGTTTTCATGCTTGTTTGTCTGAGAATGAGTGACACTATCTTTAGAGACAGATGTCACTGAAGTCAGCTTGTGAGGAAATCCAGTACCCAGTTACCTACTGTTACCCTATCCCTGACGCCATGTACTTTATATATGGTTCCAAACATGCAATTCATCACTAGATTCTGGGGCTCTCAGCACCTGATTTGGAAAGTCTCATGTTAATAGGGTCAGGGAATAATATACTGTAAAATGTATCAGCCCTCTGAATTAGTTACCTTTGGCTGTATAATAAATTACCCCATTTAAATTTAAGGTTTATTCTGAAACAAAATCAGGATCTTCAAGAGATCTCAGCACCCCTTATGTTCACTGCAGCATTATTCACCATAGTAAAGATATGGAACAACACAAATGTCCATCAACAGATGAATGGATGAAGAAAATGTGGCATATACATATAATGGAATATTATTCAGCCTTAAAAAGGAAATACAATCATTTGTGATAACATGGATCAACTTAGAGGACTTTATGCTAAGTGAAGTAAAAGAGGCACAGAAGGATAAATACTGCATGGTTCCACTTACATGAGGTATTTAAGAGGTAAACTCATAGGAGCAGAACATAGAATGGTGGTTGCCAAGGGCTGGGGGGGAGGAGAAACGGAGAATTGGTGCTGAACAGATAAAAAGTTTCAGTCATGCATGATGAAAAAGTTCTAGAAATCTGATGTACAATATTAAAGAGAACAGTTCTCATGCTAAATGTTCTCACACACACATACACACAAACAATACAGGGAAATTGCTGGAGGTGATGGATATGTTTAGCATCTTGATTGTGAGGACACCATCACAGGTGTATGTACAGGTCCAAGCTCAACAAAATGTATACATTAAATATGTGCAAATTTTCATATATCAATTATCGTTCAATAAAGCTTTAAAAACTTAGGTTTAAGGGCATCTGGGTGGCTCAGTCTGTTAAGTGTCCAACTTCAGCTCAGGTCATTATCTCATGGGTCGTGAGTTCAAGCCCTACATTGGGCTTGCTGCTGTCAGTGCAGAGCCTGCTTCAGATCCTCTGTCCCTTTCTTTCTGCTCCTCCCCTGCTTGTGCTCTCTCGAAAATAAATAAAACATTAAAAAATTAGGTTTAGTAGCTTATCATGTCACTGTCCTTGTGGTCAGAACTCCAGGCGTGGCTGAGTTGGAGGCCTCTGCAGTCAAAGTATCATCCAGGCCTTAGTCACCGCAAGGCTCAACCAAGGGATGATCTGTTCTTAGACCACTCCTGTGGCTCAACTTTAGGTCCTCTAGCTGCTTGCAACATGACCTTTCTTGCCTCGTAGGCATCTCCATAGAGCTTCTCACAACAAGGAAGGAAGTTTGTTCTGATTTCCAAAAGAGAAAGCTCTCAGAGGGAGAGAGGGTCAGAGAAATGGAAATCACAGTCTTTCAGTGACCTCATCTTGGAAGAGACAGTTCGATGCTTTCAGCACATTCTATTTGTTAGAAATAGGTCAGTAGGTCCTTCCCACTCTCAAGGGGAAGTAATGACCCAAGAGCATGAATACCAGGGAGTAGGAATCACTGGCGCCCATTTTAGAGGCTGCCTACCACACCTTCCTGCTTAAACCCTAAAGTCTATGATCAGACCTAGAACCAACTCAGAATAAAGGCACACAACCAATATTAACTTTTAATGAAATTTTCCTACTCTTAAAAAAAGTACCTTTTGATATAGCAAAAGAAGAAGAAAAGGAAGCATATGGCCCCGCATAATAAGAGCTCTCCCACTCAAACTATGCCCAGCGCAGCTTACAAGGAATTCTTGTGGAACCTCATTTTCAGCCTGCCAGCTCATAACCACAGTCGAGTCTACTTTCTATGGCTGTTCCTGCTATCAACTATCTTGGACTCTGAGAGTTTCCATGCAGGTAGTGTATCATGCAATATGCTCAGGACCAACATTTGAGTGGGCGGGAATCGTGCAGAGTGACAAGGTGAATTACAAGTCCTCAGCTGATCCCATGAGGAACTCTGGAGCAGAGATGACCCTTGTACACTTGTCCTGAATTGGTCAAGGGGGAAAAACCCTTATGCCCAGGATCAAGGAGACATTGGATGCAGTCACTGCATTAGGAGGGTGCATAGTTTAGGGTAGTGCAGCATCCTTTGGCTGAAGGTAATTCCTGGGAAGGAGTGCAGCTCAGAGCCCTCAGTGGCCAGCACTCCTGGCTCCTGAGTAAATGCATGCTTTAGCCCTGAAGGGGGATCTGTGTGGTGCCCTGCCATTTATGACTAGGGAGTGTTCATAACTGATTAGTCTTCTGAGAGGACTTGGGGTGGGTGAGGAAATAAACCCTCAAACTTTTTGTGGTTGGAGAATGGACTCTCCCATTATTATCATATTTCTTCTTGATGAAGAAATCATGAAATAGGGGTGCGTGGGTATCTCAGTTGGTTAAGCGTCCGACTCTTGATACCAGCTCAGGTCATGATCTCATAGTTCATGAGTCTGAGCCCTGCATGGGGTTCTGCAGTGACAGTGCGGAGACTGTTTGGGATTCTCTCTGTCTCTGTCTCTTTCTCTTTCTGACCCTCCCCCACTTACATTCTCTTTCTCTCTCTCAAAATAAATAAATAAACTTAAAAAAGAAATCATGAAATAGATATGCTAAAAGTGAACATAATTTTTAAAGATAATTAATATTAAGTCCAAAGAAATAAAAATCTCATAGATACAATGTAAACAGACGTTATAACAAAAATATATTCACCTCAATTTTGATTGTTACTTTTCAAATATAAAATAAAAATAAATGAGATATAAGTATTAGAACTAAAATATGAGAAACACATAATTTGGAAAATAAAATTAAATACTTGCTCAATTTCTTTTATATTTATTGATTAACTTTCTAGCAGTGGAAACCTTAGGGAAGGAAACATGTAGGGAGTTGGAAGTAATAGATTTTCATAGCAGGAGCCAAGGACCTTTAGTAATTGATGGCTCTATCTGAACCCCGACGTCAAGAGACTTATTAAACTGATCCAACTCTAAGGAGAATTATTCTGCTGTTTGGAAAATTCAGTTTTATGTTCTATACAAAGAGACACTTTTGTGAAGAAGCAAGTTAAATCTTGTAGGCTCTTCGTTAGGTGGTATTGTGACTGGTTCCTCATGGCACGGAATGGCATTATTCCCTTGGAAGATAGAACAGGGTCGTAACGAATAGTATCTCAAGCAAAAAGGGCATGATTGAGATGGAATTGTATATCAAGTACTTAATGCCTGCATACACACATGTACACACAAACGCCTCTGCATACATGCACCTGACACCTGCCCTTATGCCTAGGCTGCATGTCCAGATAAGGCTCTGGCCTAGGGAACTGCAGACAAAATTCCCTAGTTCCTCCAATCTAACTTCTGATGTTCCAATGCCTCCAGGCAGTGAAGATTTCCACTACTGCCTAAAATCCATCCATTTATTGACGAAAGCATCTCTTCCTTCTATGTTCTACTTTCTTGTCCAATGTGTGTCCTAGGCCAGGTAAGTGTCGGATTTCCATTTATAAGAAGACTATGGAGTAATATTTCATTGTATAGACACCACATCTTTATCTGTTCATCTACTGATGGACACTTGGGCTGTTTCCATAGTTTGGCTATTGCAAATAATGGTACAGTAAACACAGGGGTTCATTTATCTTTACAAACTAGTGTTTTCATTTTCTTTAGGTAAATATCCAGTAGTAGAATTACTGGATCACATGGCAATTTTAGTTTTAATATTTGAGGAACCTCCATACCGTTTTCCACAGTGGCTGCACCAGTTTGCATTCCCACCAACAGTGTCGAGGGTTCCTTTTTTTCCCACATCCTCACCAACACTTGTTATTTCTTGTGTTTTTGATTTTAGACATATTTTTAAATTTATTTTTTTATTCAGGTATAATTAATATACAGTGTTTTATTAGTTTCTGGTGACAAATAAAAAACAGGACTCTTAAATACAGAGAACTGATAGTTGCCAAAGGGGAGGTGGGGGGGATGGGTCAAATAGATAAAAGGGATTAGGAGTACATGTATTTATTTATTTTTCTTTTTAAAGTAAACTCTACACCCAATGTGGAGCTTGAACTCATAACTTCAAGATCAAGAGTCACATGCTTTTCCTACTGAAACAGCCAGCTGCCCCAAGAGTGCACTTGTCTTGATGAGCACTGGGAAATGTGCAGAATTGTTGAATCATTATATTGTACAGCTGAAACTAACCTAACAACAGCATGTTAATTATAATCGAAAAAAATATTGAAATGAATAAAATAAAAAAGTGTAGAACTGATCCAAACAGGTTGGAGTCTTTAGTTACTAAATACACCTGTTTGTCACCTTATTATCTAAGCCTCTAATTAGCATCAACCTCTAAATTCTCCTTCCTGGCTGCACTCTGGGGCTTAATGCCATATCCCTGATTTTTTTTAAGAGTTTATCTATTTTTTGAAATCTGGCCATGTGTAGCAACATGGATGGAACTGGAGGGTATTATGTTAAGTGAAATAAGTCAGTCAGAAAAAGACAGATACCATATGTTTCCACGAATAGGTGGACTTTGTGAGACTAAGCAAAAACCAGGGGGAGGGCTAGAGGGGAAAGGAAAAAAAGACACAGAGAGGGAGGGAGATAAAACATAAGAGACTCTCAAAGACTAAGAACAATCTGAGGGTGAGGGAGGTGAGGGAGGGGGGAGAGGGGGTGACGGATATTAAAGAGGGCACGTGTTGGGATGAACACTGGGTGTTATATGTAAACCAATTTGAAAATAAACTATTATAATAAAAAAAAGAGTTTATCTATTTTTGAGAGAAAGGGGGAGACAGAGTATGAGTGGGGGAGGGGTGGAAAGAGAGAGGGAGACACAGAATCCAAAGCAGGCTCCAGGCTCTGAGCTGTCTGTACAGAGCCTGATGCGGGGCCTTGAATTCAGGAATGATGAGATCATAACTTAAGCCAAAGTCAGATGCATAACCAACTGAGCCACCCATGCGCAACACCCCCCCCCCCCCCAACTGATGTGATTTATAAAAAGGAGTGGTCCTTACTAGGCTTCTCAAATGTTAATATGCAGGCAAACCACCTGGGAAGACTTGTTAAAATGCAGACTTGATTAAACGAATCTGAAGTGAAAGACAAAATTTGCATTGTTAACACGCTCCCCAGTGATACACTAAATGGTCTAAGGATCATATTTTGAGTACAAGAGTTTAATAGATCCTGATAATTTCCTAAGTACAGCTGAAATCTTATCTTCAACAACTACACAGATTAGTCCACCTGTAACAAGTATCATTTTGACTAATGATCATGATGATAAATATTAAGTACTTTGTGCCAGGCAATGTGGTAAACTTCACATGTAGTAATATCTCATTTATTAAAGCAACATAGTAAATGATGTATTACAACTAATATCCAATTTACAAATGAGGAAATGGATATAAAAATATTAGATGATCTGGTTAAAAGGTAATAAATACTTTTGTTTAAATAACAGGTTTGTTAGGCTTTACTTTCCAAAAACTCACAGAAAAGTTATGTCAATGGGCTCTATGTGGCAAGTGAGGAAGAACAGGTAAAATAGTCTGGAAATCAATTCTTTAGGAGCTTGGTTACTGTTAGGAATGGAAGCCCTTCCA
The DNA here is from genome assembly GCA_030068075.1 of Paguma larvata. Classification (NCBI taxonomy): domain Eukaryota; kingdom Metazoa; phylum Chordata; class Mammalia; order Carnivora; family Viverridae; genus Paguma; species Paguma larvata. Next base: position 58,036,120 of record CM057831.1, read on the forward strand.
TGGGCATCAGATAGAGACAGATGGATGGATGGATAGATAGATATTTGACAATTTGAGATCCTAGTCTTTGTATTCAGACAAACATCAACGATCTTGTTTTATGTCTTCTGTGGCTTCACTAAGATCTTCATAGAAGTAAGTAAGACTAAATGGTACTTTTTTTTTCAAGTCAAAGTACCTAAAAGCTAAGGAGAATATTTTGTTTCGGGTTGTTGAATGAGTCAGTGTGTCTCCTGGCATACTGTGCAAAGCATGATCATTGATAAGAGCTGACAGAATCAGGAGTAAGGGGCCAATGCATCTATCACCAAAATTTCCTCTGTTTTTTGTCCACTGGACATTCTTACTCGACCTTTGAGTCAGGAAACGTAACTTTACAGATTCATAGAGCAGTCGAGGGAATGCCATGATAAATCATACTCATTTGTGTGATATGTGCAAGCTAATTCAGGGGCTCCTGCTGTCAGCTGAGCACTAGTGCCTTCTCGAGGGATGAAAAACACTGTTGGTTCATTTGGAAGTACTCATCTGTTTCACCCTGGACTTTTCAGACAGTGCCTCAACGTCCCATTCTCTACCATGCCTAATCCCAAGGTATTCTCTGTGAATTGCGTGGCATGTTCTGCTCGGTGATTCGCCTCCCTAATTCAGCTGTACATATCCTTCCGTCGGTCATTAAAATAACCCAGTCATTTAGCCTCTGTTTTGGTAATATTTGAGTCATGCTGCTATTGGTAATGTGATCATTCTCATTTTCATTATCTATACTCTTAGAAAACATGGGCACAATATTCATCATGTTAAAAATGAAACAAGAACCATCTCTACACAAAGCACAATTCACCCACTGGTTAAACTAAACACAAGCTGTGAATGCTTATACTTGCAGCTCATTTAGGTCGTCTCACGCACATGCAGCTCTGAGTTTAGATGCTTCATGGATCATCACACATACACTACACAATACATACAACACGTTGCCAACATCAGCAGTCAGAGGAGGAAACACAACCACAGACAGCTACAATGGGAGGTGGGTAATCTCTGCTATACCTGTTTGCCACTACATGGGTTAGTGATGGAGGCCAAATGGAAGCAAGCAAGGTAAATTAAGGGTCCCAGAGAAACTAAAGAGAATAATAAATTAAAAACACACAACACCTTTCCTTTCCTTCTCTAAGATAAAAATGCTATCCATACTAATAATTTAAAAAACTGTTTTCCATTATATCAAGAAAGTACTCATGAATGAAGAAATGTAGCAAGCCATCAAAATTTTCCAAAAAAGCTTATGCAGATTTGTTATTGCTGGTTCAGGAAAATAGATGCTTTCAAATGCAAAGAAAATGATAGACATCCTCTATATTCAGGTATTATAACAAGAAAAGAAAGAACTGGAATTTAAATATTTCAGCCTTTGAAAATTCTCCACCTTCTCTCATCAAAACAAATAAGCAAACAAATAAACGAAGCAGAAATTGTGAAGAAGAGGAAAATAGTAACAACACAAATTAATACATCTTATGCATTTGCAGATACTGAAAAAATGGTCACATTAGGAATTTAAAACTTTGGAGGAGAAAAGGACAACAATCAGGAAGATTAAAAAAACAATTTGACCAGACTCAGGAAAGGAATTTAAGAATAACAAATAGTTTGCCTAGAAACACAAACTAAATTAGAATTTTCTCAAGAGAGAAGACGTTCAACTTAAAATTTCATTAGGGGCAAGAGAAGATAGAATTGGAAACACTAGGGGCTCCTGGGTGGCTCATTCAGTTAAGTGTCTAACTTCAGCTCAGGTCATAATCTCACGGTCCGTGAGTTCAAGCCCCCCACGTTGGGCTCTGTGCTGACAGCTCAGAGCCTGAAGCCTGCTTCAGATTCTGTGTCTCCCTCTCTCTCTACCCTTCCCTTGCTCACATTCTCTCTCTCTCTCTCTCTCTCTCTCTCTCTAAACATTAAAAAAAAGAATTGGAAACACTTAGGTGGGTAAACAAGATAGAGAGATGAAGGGGATCAAAGAGAAAATAACGGATACAAAGGAAAGGAGAAAAAAAAAACATTATCTTCCTGAAGAAGATTTAAAACTGATGGAAATTAGAAGAGATCTTAACATGCATTTTTAAGAGGACTCTATACCTGGAAAAAATGTATCTGAAATTGTCAACTCTTTTTGTTTGTTTGTTTGTTTGTTTTGAAGGAGGGGCAGGACAGAGAGAAAGGGACAGAGAATCCCAAGCAGGCTCCACACTGTCAGTGCAGAGTCCAATGTGGGGTTCGAACTCACGAACCATGAAATCATGACCTGAGCCAAAATCAAGAGTTGGAGGCTCAACCCACTGAGCCACTGAAATTGTCAACTTTTGAGACTGATTTTTGGTGAGTACATCAAACATTAAAAATAAAGACTAAAGTGCTTTTGATATTCAGGAGAAAAAAAATCCACGTCACTTACAAGGAAAATAAAATCAGTTTTGAATTACACCTCCTGATAGCAACATACAAAATCAGTAATGTTAGGGAAATGTTTTTTTAAAACATCAGGGAAAGAAAGTGCGAACTAAGATTTTACAACTGGATAAGATGTTCCTTTCAATATTAAGAATGTAGAAAAATAACGTTAAACATTACGGACAGAGAATATTTTAGCCATTCTCCTTTCCTGGGGAATCTTAGAACAAGTTTGATCCAACCAGAAGATGGCTGGGCAAACTTTGGCAAAAGAACCGATGGTGAGGGATGAATATATTTATTTGTTATCCAAGACTTAAAAAATGTAGAGCAAGAGTAGAAAATGCCAAGCAAACATTATGTGTTCTGGCAATATGGAAAAAGCACAAATAAAAATCAGAAGTGAAGCGAGAAAAAAGAGAAAGTAAGTTATTTCACTGATTATCCTCTAGGTAATAGGCAGAAACAAAAAGATATCATTTAAAGCTGACAGGCAAAGCAGTAAAGTCTAAATTAAAAAATGGGGAATGAGGAACAGCTGGGTGGCTCAGTTGGTTAAGCATCCAACTCTGGATTCATCTCAGCTCAGGTCTTGATCTCAGAGTTGTGAGTTTAAGCCCCGTGTTGGGCTCCATGCTGGCCATGGAGAGTACTTAGAAAGAAAGGGGAAATGAATGTTTATCATAAAAGTTATTAATATAAAGATATCAAGTAGAATAACGCAAACCACCCTAATGCTAAAAGAAATACAAAAATAAAGCCCATAGAGCAATGTAGCAAATACAACATGAAGTAACATGATAGAGTTGAAATAAAATAAATCATTGGACCATTAAATGTAAATTAGTCCAACTCATCAAGTTAAAGAAAAGGATTTTTCAGACTAGCTCAGAATGCAATATCCAACTGTAAAACAAAGTGATTCAGATAGGTTAAAATAAGGAGATAGAATAGGCTTATCGTGCATATATGAAGTAGCAGCCGTGTTCCTGATATCAGAACAAGTAGACTTAGGGCTAAGCTATCATTAAGCAATACAAAGAAAGATACTTTGTAAGGCTAACAATCTTAATTTATAATAAAGATATGTTATATATATACATATGTCTATACACCAAATGACATAGCAACCCCTTTATACAGCAGAAACTATAGGAGATACATAAGTAGAAGCAGGTTAATAGTAGAAGGCAATGACAAAGCAATTCTCAAGCCCAAGAAAAGTCAAGTAGACAACAAATCAGTAAAGTTATATTAACCTGAACACATGACTAGTAACTTATACTCTGATAACAGAGAATACACATTCTCAACTGAGAATTATGTCTTACCTGACACACACATAAAAAGTGACCGCTTATTATATAATAAAAAACAATAAGTTTCATAAAGCAGAAATAATAAAAATTTCTTAGACTACAGTGTAAGAAGACTAGAAATTAAAGAGACTTTATAAAGACTCTTCTACCTGGAAATTAAAAAAAATTTTTAATGTTTATTTACTTTTGACAGAGAGACAGAGTGTGAGCAGGGGAGGGGCAGAGAAAGAGGGAGACACAGAATCTGAAGCAGGCTCCAGGCTCTGAGCTGTCAGCACAGAGCCTGACGCGGGGCTCAAATTCACAAACCATGAGATTATGACCTGAGCCAAAGTTGGGTGCTCAACCATCTGAGCCACCCAGGAGCCCCTACCTGGAAATTTTAAAACTCTTTATGAAGCAACTCTGGGTGAAAAAGAAGAACTAATCAAATATAGAATTTCAAAAATGGTACATACTGAAAATACTTCACATCGAAATATATGTAATAAAATAAAAGCAGAAATCAGAGAAAAAAAACTTTGTATCAATAAAACAAAAAAAATAAATGCAATTCCTAAATTTACGAGGTTAGAACAAATGAAGCTAAAATAAAGGAAAAAGAATAAAGATTAGTGAATAAGTAAAAAATGTATATAACTTAAAAATTCTGGTTATTTTGTGGTAGGGTCCCCTCCCTAAGGAGAGAAAAAAAGAGAGAAAAGAAACACAAAAACACTTCAAGGTAACCTGGGTATGAGCCTACGTGATGACATCCCTCTTGACCTTGTAAACTGAGACTACTAATCAGACTGTATGTTTGTGTGTGTTACTATATATGGGAGACAAAGAAATAGAAAATGTATAAAAAAAAAAACTATGCCATGGGACGTTTGGGGCTCAGTTCTTCGGTGTACGAACCCAACTGAGTGGTGCCGGCAGGAATAAAGTTGCTTCCTGGAAAGAACCTCTGTAACAGAATCCTGCTACAATTTGATACAATAAACACAGCAGAATAAACAGGCTGAGACAGGAAACCCAAGAACTCCATAAAAATCTGCTTTTTGCTCCTTTTCTTGTTTCTATTCTTGTTAGGACTTGCACCCTACTTTACACACACAAGTAATGTATGTCCTCCTTCTAAGGGACAAGGAATTCATGATTTCTTTGGCACCTTCCAACACCATAGATAACATCTAAGGAAAGACCAGGCGAGAATGACTAGATAAAGCCATCATATGCATATTTGGCACCGACATCAGGATGTCTAGACCCTCTGGCTTCAAGGAGTAAGGACTTATGAAGGACACCTAGACCTTTGTCCTTGTTTTAACCAACTCTGGATGCCTGAGAGGACAGGTACACCAGACCACTGTCCTCGATAAAAACCCCAACCCCCCAGCAAAGAGTAGACTTTCTCTTCCTTTTCCTTTCTGAGTCTCCCAGGTGCTCTGTGTCTAACACTCCATATCTTCAGTAAATTCTGCTCTCACTCCCTTCTGGTTCATGTCTGATTTCTATCCTTTGTGTAGCCAAGGATTCTCTTTGCTGTTTCTGTGGGATCTCCCCCTCCGGTCCTTGGACCCAAACTGCCTAGATTACAGCTAATTCTAATCAAGCATAAAAGAGATACCTCAAATATATAAAATAAAAAATGACAAGAAGAAATAATTACTGAAGCTGATTAAATAAGATAAAAGCAATTATAGATACTTTGCAGAATTCTATGCAAATAAATTAGAAAACCTAAAAGAAATTGATATAGTATAATGCAATACATTCTACCTAAATTGATCTCAGTAGAAAGCACAAATTTGCACTAAAGAAATAAAGCTAAGAATTATTCCTGATACCAAACTGGGCCCTTAGGTTCTCTAAACAATAGACATTGATAAGAGGCCAAATGGGAGTTTCAGGCTGGGCCACACTGGGGTTTATGCCAGCACAGGAGGGAGGCAGCACAAAAGAAAGAATCCTCAGGCTGATTTCCCAAGGAGAGGTCAGGGAGAGTTTTTAAAGAAACAGGTGGGAAAAGGGTGACGTCTAAGTCTGGAGAGGCGGGGATTTGTTAGCACCTGTGCACTTCTAGGTCATGCTTCTTCATGTGTTCTGTGTCTCATTAACATGTTAAATCTCCACCACTGGGTGTGATTTTTAGTATTAAAATTATGGGAAAATGTTAGTGAAAGTTCAGCACTGGGGTCCATCTTGGTGCAGACTGTTTGGGTCAGGTCTTTGGCAGTCTTTGTAGTACAGTCCCTCCTTTCCGGACCATCCTGCCCCCACACCCTTGCCCCCTGCAAGCTACGCTACTCATGGGCATAGTTTCAGCTGTCCTAGAAGATCTACTACTCAACAACATAAAGTTTCAGCTATCAAGAAACGTTGGATTTGGCAGTTAGAGTTGAGGGCATCCAAGTACAGTTCCTGCTCTATCTCACTCCCACAAAACAAAAACCAAAACCCAAAGAACCTCACTAGATTCAGATAATTTTATAGGATACTAAGGAAAAGGAGAGAGAGAGAGAATTGCAGAGAAAGAAAACATTCATATATTTCCTTACAAGGCAAGTATTACATTGATGGCTGTGACTGATAAAGATTGTGCAGAAAAGGAAAACTAAAGACTAACTTCCTTATTGATATGAAATTGATTAAAATATCAGCAATGCAGAAATCTTCTACCACACCAATTCTTTTGTTTGGTCTATTCTTTTTCAGGCTATGTATGACAGCTTTGTACAATAACTAGTTTCGTGTAATCCCCAGTATTCTTCCATGTTCTGTAGGCTATGACATTATGAAAGTGGGAGTACCAAAGATTCTGGAAGCTCTTGCTTCTCCATAGAATACATTTGCTTTGTCGTTGTTCTGTTATCTTGGGTCTTTGCCCTGTGGGGAATGCTTCTTCGCTGTTGGAACTCTTGTGCCTTGAGGCTGGGTGTGGTGAGCTGAAGGCCACCCCTTCTGTGAGGATCCACTAGGTGATGATGCCTCAGTGGGAGCCAGGGTGAACCCCAGGGAACAGCAGTCCATCTGACCCCATTGGCACTGTTGCTGCCTAGCTGCCTCACCTCATGCTGGGACTACTTGCACTAGCATCCCTTTTGCCTCCTGCATTTCACTGCCCACTCTCCTTCCTATATTCCACATGGCTGTCTAGGTTTACATTCTGGCCTGTTCTTTGAATTATTCTGTAGGCCACAGGGACCCACAGGTTTTAGAGTTTAAACTTTTCAGCACAGCAGCTTTGGGGACTAATTCTTTTGCAGGCTTGAAGAGTGGACCTTCTAATAGATGCTAAACCCAGTAAATTGGACTCAAAGCCACCCTGTGTCATCATTAGGAGTGGTCTGGGTCAGCTGAGGAAGGCATGAAGCATCCCTCCTCCCCTCAAAGGCAACAGAAGGCCTCTCACCATTCACATCAATGATAACTTGGTCTCTGCTGAGGAACTGGGAAGCTGGGAGCATGCACTATTGTCTCCTTATTTTTCATATTCCCATTATCTCTATATCTTTTGCCATTATAAAACAGAGAAATTATAACTGGTGCCTGTTGGCTTCTTTCTCTTTCCTTCTTTCTCCTCTTTTTGGCTTCTTCTTCTTCTTCTTTCCCATTCATGCCCCATGATGATGCCTGGGAAGAAGTCATGACCTTTAAAACATGGTCTATTCACCCCTCTAGCTTCATTTATTTTCATTCTCTTCAAGTATCCTGTGCTCTATCTTTTCTGGCTCAGTTTCTGTTTAGAGAAGATTTTGTCTTCTGCTATTTTTGTGTTGAGGTCATGCTCTTTCCCCCAGTGTGAAAAGTTTATCTTCCTTGGTCTCTTTACACTCTTCCCTTTCTCTGTTCAAATAAGACTGTATAATGCAGTGACATGAGATATATTTAACCAGTGAAACTCACTATGAGTCTCCAGGCAGAACTGAGGAACAGTGAAGTGGACTTTGAGAGATCAAGTATGCTACCAGTGTGAAGAATTATACAACAAAGTAAAATGATTATGACTGCTAGAGTTTGAATCCTGACTCTCTGGCTTACAAGCTCTGTGAAATTCTAGGCACTTCATCTATAAAATGTAGATGTAATGATAGCAGCTGCTTTAGAGGCTTGTGAAAATGGAATGGGATCATCTTCATAAAGTCCTTAACAGGGTATTTGGCACAAAGCAGGATTTCACAAATCTAATCTTGGGCTTCTGTTTTCTTTTCAAGGTTCACTCTATATTCTCTTAGGTATCCTTGGAGCACTTGAAGAAACAAAGACTCTTTGTACACTAAGCATCTGCTTCCTTCTGTAATCTGGAAAGCCCCAGAGGCTAGAACACAGAGAAATACCAGTCTCTGGAGGAGTTGCGGTGTTTGGCTCTTGGCAGAGGCCAAGGGAAGCTGGGGTGTCCAGGGAAAAAGCAGGAGGGTAAATCTTAAGGGGAAGGAGGACTCCAATGGGAGGTCTTTGAAAGTGACAACACTACTCATCATGTCTTTATGTTGTTCATCTTTGATTTTGTGTTGTTCTTTCTGCTCCTCCTGAAGAGTACTGCATAAATCCCCCTTATTTTGAGTGAAAGAAAGTGGACACATCAGAGGGAGTTGAATAGTGGATACAGCAGGAATGTGGGTAATTGACCTGGGGACCGGGTGTTGGGCTGATGGAGTCTTAAGGCCAGGGTCACCCTAGAAAAGAGGGTAGAAGTCCTCCATCACACTATAAAGGGCTGGTCAGGTCTGGGGGGGAGTGCTGATTTGAAGGTCACCTCTGGAAATGATGAGAGGATGGAGGGAGAAAGAGGGAACAGGGAACACATGATTAATTTGGTTCACAGCTGAGAAAGGAGAGAGTCCAACTTTGGGATAACAGAGAGACAGTTTTCAGGGTCAAAAGAGAGTTATTAGAAAAGGCACTGACGGGGGCATGTTTACTTAGTTGTACAGGGGAGGCGAAGGGCTATCATAAACACAAAGGCTCCATCCAAATGAGTTATGCATCACTGCTTTTACTTTTAAGACAACTTTGATTTGAATTGTGTATTTCCCACTCTTTAAACAGGAATGAAAAATCCCCTCACATACCCTTTGATCTAGTTATTGAAGTTGACTTGTCTAAGCTTTTCTTTACTGATTGGCCTTCTAGATCTTCAGGCAAATATCTGCAGAATTGTAGGAAGAGGCAGATTCTGGGCTAGAAATGTCTTAGGAGAGCTTGACAAGAGCTTTCAGAAGAACAATGCACCTCAACAATTAGGAAGCAATTGTGTCTGTATGTATATTGCTCTGGGGAGTGGCTATGTGGGTGTGTTCACATGCTAACTTAAAAAAAATTATCAAGCTGTACACCTGAATCTGTGCATTTTATAGTATGTATGGTATACTTCGATCAAAAAGTTAACAAATATGGGAACAGGCAGTCATGTTAAATGTTTCAGATAGGCTAAGTTAAATAAGGAATGAAAAGACATCACTGAATTTGGCTACATGTCATTGATGTGGACCACTGTTGATTTTAGCAAGAAAATTTCAGTAGCAATAAAGAGTGAAATTAAAATGAAAAAAAGATGACCAACCAAGCCAAATGTCCTGTATTTTGAAAGACTAATAAAATATATAAACCTCCAGGTGTGCTAATTAAGAAGGAAAAGATATGAGAAAAATAAAACCTCATGAAAGAAAGGCATGGCTAGCTAGAAGTTGCCAGGGCTAGAGAGAGGAGGGATGGGCAGGGCATCAGCTGACACTGCCCTCAGAAGAAAGGTGGATTTATACAGGGCAGTGCGCCAGGGGAGGAGGAAGATCCTGGATCAGAGGTGAGTGGGGTGCTGGGTGGAGGCATTCTGTTTCCGCAGGCTCCTCAGCTCTTTAAGCAATAATGGTCAACTGAATTTGTAGCGTCCAAAAAAGACATGGCAGTCTTAAGGAGGTGCTGAATTATTTTTTCCACCCTTTACTACCATTCTACTTTGAAAATATTTCCATTGTCTTCTCATTGCTCTCACTGAAGACCTCTCACCCCGTGGCTGTACACAGCAAGGTTCTTTTACTCTGACCATGGAACAGGGCTCACTACTTTATTCAATCTGTTCTATTTTAAGGCATTTTGGCTTTTTTTTTAACTTGGCCCCCAAGTCAAACTTATCCTTTTGAGTGTGCTATTCTGACAATCTAGAAGTAAAAGATGAACACAGGGAAAACAGTCTCATTTTTTTTATTAGCAGTGTTTTATTGAGCAACTATGTACCATGCATTGTGCTAAGCATTTTTGCACAGGTTCTCACTTAAACCCTGAAATATCTCTGTGAATTAAGGATTATTATCCTCTTTCTATGAGCAAATTAAGGCTTGGAAATTTTAAACACTTAACCAAGGCAAAACAGCTAGCAAGTGCAGGAGTAGAATTTTCAGTCTAGGTAGTATGTACCTTGTACTAGCGCTTTTTAGCCACTTTGCTATATATAACACATTCTGAGTGGAGTACAAAGAAGCGTGCAGGATTTATACGCTGTATTCTAAGGAAAGAGAAACTAGGAATTCCTTGAAAAAGTTTAACCAGTGTCTCTCAAGACTGAGTGATACCAATAGAGGAATAAAGTCCCCTTATAAGGAATGTTCTTAAATGATTGGGGGAATGTACACATGTCCAGACGTGATCTGAAATCATGGAAATCATGTATATGAAGGGGAAAGTAACTAAAGGACATCATACAGGAATGGAGTGGTGGTTAATGATGACTCCTTATACTGAGGGTGACTCTTTATACTAAGTTTTACCCAACCAGATTCCTACACATTAATCATATGGTAACACTAGAGTATGGTAGGTTGAGAATAAATATAGCAATAAGCAGAAATAGACAATCTCCTGGATGTGCACAGTCGTAACTCTGTTTCACCAAAACTGGCTGAGGGAGGTCCCTAATATATCTATAGATAGATATATCTACCAATATACAGATATATATAATATCATTATATTATATTCCAGGTATAAATATAATACCTGGCCCCTAATATCTCTCTCTCTCACTCACACACACACACACACACACACCTTGGAGTCACAGGTGTTAACAGGAGCTGGAAAGACCTGGACTTGATTTCCAAATTTACCACCTGCTTGCTGTGTGATCTTGGACAAAATATTTAATCTCATTTTAACTGTATTAACTGTCTTATATGGAATGGATATCCATTTTACAAATAGAGAAATATACTCAGATTATGAAAACTAGACTTTTCAAGTTAGTACTGGTATATACTATGTACATTAGGAAGTATTTTCCTTTCTAAAGGATAAAGCTTGTTATCTGGAATGTCGTGGTGGTTTAATATGAAGAGGGAGTTATAGACTTGAAGAATTATAAAAACCTACTGGGGGTCATCTATGAAGAAGCCCTAAAGTTTTGTCTGTAGCTATTTAATCTACTAATTGAAACTAGCTCAACAGAAAATCCATGCTTAAAATTAGGGAACACAGGGATCACAAATATTTCCAGACAGTTTTTCATATATTTAAAGTGATAATGTTGTCTTCTAATGACCTTCTTTTCCTGAACTCATCAATCTATTTGTTCAACCAGAAGGATGCTTCATTCATCTACTGTCAAAGCACTATACTGAAGATATAAAATATGACATTAGATCTTAAGAAATTCATGGTTTCATTCAATAATTATTAACATGAACTGAACATACAAAGAAGGCACACTCTTTCCTCAGTTTTCTCACTCATTCTTTGGAAACTGCTATGAGTACATGTACCTTCTTCTAACGTATTTGTGGCACCACAACAAAGGATCACACAATTGGTATAAGGCCATGAACAAGATACACAGTTGATTGAATACAGCGACATCATAGGTAGAGTGTTAGAACTGTTTAGGTCCCTCTGAGGTCAACATGGGAGGTTCCATGAAAGTTCAGAAAAAGGTACCTAATTTAGCCTCTGCGTGGGATGGAGAAGGGGCCAAGAGATGATATTTGAATACACAGAAATTAGTAAGGCAAAGAATACTGAGGGAGATGGAAGGTGGAGCAGGATAAACTGGTCTGTTGTCTGTTTTCTGATCCTGTAGTCCACTGAGCTGAAAATGTCAGCAGGTGCTCCTAGCACCTGTACAGCTGGGAGCAAGTCTTACAGGACTGCATCCATTTCTTACATTATTTTATGTGTTAACAGGGAAGCAGTCTCCTCTGTGATGCTGGGTTCACCCTATAACCACACAGTGGAAACCCCTGCCACCTTCCTCCTTGTAGGTATTCCAGGTTTGCCGTCTTCACATCTTTGGCTGGCTATTTCACTGGGTGCTATGTATACCATATCCCTGTTAGGAAACACCCTCATCATGATCGTAATCTGGATGGATTTCACTCTACAAGAGCCCATGTATTGCTTCCTGTATGTTCTGGCTGCCGTGGACATTGTTATGGCCTCCTCTGTGGTCCCAAAGATGGTGAGCATCTTCTCCTCAGGAGATGGCTCCATCAGCTTTAATGCTTGTTTCACTCAGATGTATTTTGTCCATGTAGCCACATCTGTGGAGACAGGGCTATTGCTGGCCATGGCTTTTGACCGCTATATAGCCATCTGTAAGCCCCTACGCTACAAGAGGATTCTCACACCTCAACTGATGCTGGCAATGAGTGTGGCCATCACCATCAGGGCTGTTGTGTTCATGACTCCACTGAGTTGGATGGTAAGTCATCTGCCTTTCTGTGGCTCCAACGTGGTTCTCCATTCCTACTGTGAGCACATAGCCGTGGCCAAGCTGGCATGTGCTGACCCCAAGCCCAGTAGTCTCTACAGTGTGATTGGCTCCTCCATTATTGTGGGCTCTGATGTGGCCTTCATTGCTGCCTCCTATAACCTGATCCTCCAGGCAGTATGCAGTCTCTCCTCAAAGAATGCTCAGTTGAAAGCGTTAAGCACTTGTGGCTCCCACATGGGAGTTATGGCTCTGTACTACCTACCTGGGATGGCATCCATCTATGTGGCCTGGCTAGGGAAGGATACAGTGCCTCTGTACACCCAAGTACTGTTAGCTGATTTGTATTTGGTCATCCCACCTACCTTTAACCCCATCATTTATGGCCTGAGGACCAAACAAATACGGAAGCGAACCTGGAGCTTGCTGACACGTTGCCTCTTTGATCACTCTAAACTGGGTTCATAAACACAAATTCTGTTCAGATCTTGAGCAATCAAGATGACTCAAGATCAAGCATTCAAAGAAGCCTCAGAAAACTGTAGAGCTGGTTTGGTTTGCCTACCACCATAAAGAGTTCTAAGATGAAGCTGTAAAGGGTATTATAGTCTAATTTTCCAGTTTCTGATAAGAATGTGTATGGAATGAGTAATTTTATGATAACATCTTTAATGGTTTCAATCAACTAGTATCTGTGTAAGAGAAAAGTCTGGGCAGAGAGTATAGATTTGGGTTTTTTTTTTTTTTCTTTTCCCTTAGTTTCTGACCCTTGTGTTCGACTTAGTATCCTAGAAGTCTCTCTGTAGACAAAACCAACTGTTTGGTCCTGCCACATGTGGCTGATTTTCTAAGAATTGTTCATTTCTCATGTGATTATTATGGAAGCAACGGCTAATATATAACCCTGCCTTCTGGCCGACTGATGAATCCACTCCACTTGGGTCATGTGCTTATACTTCAAGCAGAGTCCTTCTCTAGTCAAACTGGATCCCAGTTTATCCGAGGAGACAATAAACGTGGGATCACTGCTTATGGTAATTTTCTAACACATGAACTTGGAAAGAGAAATCTGTACCACAGAAAGATGGCAAATTAGCAAGATGGGATGAAGAAACTAAGTCTCTGGTTCTCTGATTCCAATTCATTTTGGACACTCAGGCACGTCTGTTATTAAGTTTTGTAAGATACCTCTATATCCTTTTAATTTCTCTCCGATTGTTAAGCTAGTTGGAGTCAGTGTCCTAATAACTAGCCATTAGCTTTTAAACAGCAGAAGTTAAGGCAATACAAGTTTGGTTGTAGGTATCTTTTTTTTTTTTTTTGCTTCCTAGTCCTGATCTGTATATCTGAACTGTAAGGCAGAAAAGAAAGAGATCAAACATAACATAGGTCTTTCTTCATTTGGATGCCACCACAGAAGTGTGCTCTGGGACACTATCAATATCAATAATATCAATAAAAAAGCTGAAAAGTCACTGTTCTTTTCCAGGTCACCAGATACTGGTGTTTGGGTTTTTACTTTTACTTTCTGAGAGTTTTAAACTGAATAACCAGCATACGTTAAAAGAAGGTTTCACATGTAAAAGACACATATATTTGACTCTAGTACATGTGAAAATCTACCTTAATAAAAGATAATTTCCTAATAGTGTTGACAGTAAGTTATTATATCTGAATCTTAATATTTCCTTGCTACTGATGGAGGATACAATGTGAATTCATAGAGGGCACTATGGATTAAAGAAAATAATGAATAGAGAGTGCATAACACAACATCTGATATATTGTCTCTACTTAAAAAATATATGCCCCAAATTTCTAATTCTATAGTTTTAAGGTATACTATTGAAACTGTATTCCCATGTAGGTTAGCACTCATGTGATAACTGTTCCCAATCGTCTGCTCTACAACTTAGCATCCATAGCTTTTGCAAGCACTGAAATCATTTTACCTAGAATGTATTCTATTTCTGAATACCAGTGAAGTAGGAATCAGCCTCTAAAAACCTGATAATGATGTACTGAGTTCCCAAAGAGTAGTAAAAAGAAACTCCTCTTAACAACCCCTAACACAAAAACAAATCAAGATCATGAGGTGGTTAAGTGCATTTGATAAGATTTCCATTTTGAAACATCACTATTTTCTCCCTATGATCAACCCAAAGAATTGACTATGTTCGCCAAATACAAGAATATCAGATGTATTAAAGAATCCAATGTAAAACAACAAAGGCATAGTCGAGCCTGCACCCAAAACAGAAATTTCTTCCCAGCATTTCCCTCAGAAGTTGGTCCTGCTTTATGTTTCATTCATGTTGGTATTCTCTGAAACTAGCTGGGACCCACTGTAGTCCTCAGATATTGAACTACATACTTCCAAAGTGGACTAGTTCCCTGCCTTGGCTACCCCAAAACAAAAAATCCTGTGCTTCTCCAGATATATCAGATATGACCCCTGCCCTCTCACACCAAGCAATGTATGCCATTTAACTAGTGCCCGGGATCCACACAGACTTTCAGTGTTTGGATATTAAGAGATTAAAATCAATCCTGCTTGGGGTGCCTGGGGGCTCAGTCAGTTAAGCATCTGACTCTTGGTTTCAGCTCAGGTCATGATCTCACGGTTTTGTGAGTTTAAGCTCCACATCAGGTTCTGTGCTGACAGAGCAGAGCCTGCTTGGGATTCTCTCTCTCCCTCTCTCTTTGCCCCTCCCTCACTCACACTGTCTCTGTCACTCTTAAAATAAATAAATAAATAAACTTAAAAAAATCAATCCTGTTTGAAAAATGGGGGACTGAATTTCCTGGAGGGAGTCCAAGGATTTTCCCTGTCTCTATGCAGGACCTACCTATTTTCTCCATTAATAGCCTTTTGCCCGAAGGCTCAGGCGTTCCACTCCTTGGTTACTCTGCTAATAAAATAGGGTGGGCAAAGCTCATCCCTGTCTTGTGAATGATCTCACAAAGCTGGAGGAGGGTGGTGCAGGCACTCTACCCTCTGCGTGGCCACTTGCTTCTTCCCTTTCTGGACCACTTTTGTAACTATCCTTTGAATTATTATTTTTTTTAACAGAATTATAATTAAGGACCATGTAGTTGTTCATACCCCTATGAAATAAGAAGAGATTATTTTTGTGTTTTGATTCTAGGCATATGAATGAAAATTCTCTCACTTATATTTACACACTCACATACCCACACATAATGCAAGTCTGGGCTATAATGGTGAACCAGACAAACAAGGTTCTTGTCTTCATGGGGTTCTTAGAAAGGAAGTAAGCAACAACCCTAGAGAAAAGGGTTTTCACACACTTAGGAACTTCAATATTCTTGCCTGGTCTCAAAAATCAGACAGTCTGAAATAAACAATGTATTTAACCTTGTACTTCTCACAAGTAACAACAACGACAACAAACAAAAACAAAAACCCTCCCCAAAACAGCATGTTACCAATGAAGCTGTTTCACTACTTAATTCACTCCAGGTTTGAATGATTTTACCACCTAATAATCTTTTTTCTGAGACTTCCAGGATTTGTCCTAATAACACCACAGTAAAAGAACAGCACTTGTTTGGCCCCTATCCTCTTCTTCTAAATATCCATGTACGTAACTGGAAGCACTTCCTAAAAAAACTATTTCTTAAGTCTATAAACAATTCCCCAGGGATTCCTTCTATACAAAGACCTGGTCTCTTTAACAAGGTCAGCTCAAGCCTTTGCCAAGACCAGGTCTGTGACTTACCAGTTCATTCCCCTCCAAGCAGAGAATGGAAACTTCTCCCCTTCTGCCAATGCTCGAGGAGTGACTTGGAAGCATGGTGGGCAGAATGAGTTTATTTCTCCATTTTAGCCTGTTTTACCTCCTCTGTACATGAGCACCCAATACAATGAAAGTACAAAGACAATTTTTGCTACTCTTTATTACAGGAATTACTTTGCTTCTGCCTATACCTGACCTGCTGTCCACTTTGCTGCCCAATCCTGACTCAACACTCACTCCCTTCAAGCTTAAACTGTATCAGACGTTGTGTTCTACAGCATCACGGCGACAATGCGTGATGGACGCATCGTGGTTCCTCGCGACAGGCAAGGCCAATAGTTTCCACACGATGGTCTTGCAGTTGGTTGCCAGGCACAAGCATTCCCACATGATACTCCTAAGCCCTGTAATGAACTATTTTTGCCACACACAGCCACCACGCTAAGGTCAACAGCCCAGACATATAGTTTCAATTCCCTTTCATTATAACTTATGGCTCCTGAGCTGGCTTTTAGTGCTTTGTCCTAGTCTTTCTCCCACGGTTATCTCCTACTTTTCTCCTTCTGTCATAGATTTAGAGAAGAGAAAGGCAGAATATTATGTAGTTACCAGAGCCATGAATATTCCATTTGCGACAGAAAAAGATCCAAACTTTAGCCCCACTAGTTCGTGGCTGAGCCCTCTTTCTAGTGTACCTGGTTTTGCATTTTTCTTTGTATTATTTCCATCCTCTACCCTGAGGTCACAGTCCCCATTCTAATCCAAGTACGAACACATATAATAGATGCACAACATATTACTGTGGCCCAGAACCCGCCCCTGGCATGGGCACCTTTCTGTCTAAAGGGCTGAGGTTGTCAGGAGAGGCTCTAAGGAACAAAGGCACTGCTGTAATGACGCTGGCTATTAAGAAGGTGAGGCAGGAAGGCTACCACAGGCAAACCCGTGGCTTGCCTTCCCCTGTCCCTGAGAAAGGAACAAAAGTATAGGATGGATCTGAGCTCTTCACAACATCTTGTGAGGTAGGAGAATATGCAATTACTATACCCATTTTCCCATGACGACACTTACAATCTTTCGGACATGTGGCATGTTTCAGACCCAAATGTAATGAATGAAATGCAGACAGGTGACCTGAGAAGTGAGTTTGTCAATCTTGTTTCATTCAAATGTGAGAGACACTTTATAATCTTTACAATCTTCTTTCAACAGTTTTGTGAGAAGTAACTTCCTGCATTAAGGCCATTTCAGTTTCTCCAAACATAAAGTGAAAATATAAACAAGGCTCACACATTTTCTGATCCTGACACTCAGAGAAAAGGGCAGCACCAGGACCTAGGTCTCCTGAGAGGCTGAGATAGAGTGATTTTCCCAGCTTATGCTCAGAGACGGGTGGCCTGGGCAATGTTGCAATGCAGTTTTCTAGTTCAGAGGTCAGACAGCTGGGGTCAAGTACAGGTTGCTCAGGAGCAGCAAACCTCAGGCAAAGCGTCCTCTACTGGTATCGGTACAGCAATCAGCTCTGGATATGGACAATTATCTTTTGGCTTTTTGGTAAACCCTGTACAAAGAGTTTCCTGAAGGCTGGATCTACTTCATCATCCTCGCTGACTTCATTACGGCACCAACAGGGACCAGAGAAGAGGAACAGGAGCTACAGACAGGACGGAGTCTTGACTCTTACACCAACGGGTTATTTTACGACTGCTCTGATCCTCACCCTCAGCCCCGTCATGCTTCCCTCACGGGGGTGTCATGCTCATCTGGCTGAGCTTCAGCTTTCTCAGATGAGTGCCTTTGGCCCAGTAGCAACAGACCACTGAGTCAGGCAGAGGACTCCCTGGATCCTCGGCTCAGCTTAGTTCAAGGGGACCCTTGTCGGTGGCCAGGCCCACCAAGACCCATGTGGGTCAGGCAAAACTCCAAGGCCTCTGGCTAGGAGGGTGGCTCAGTTAGTCCTCCCCATCCAGGGAGCAGATGGTCAGAGGAGCCATGTTGTTAGCTCCAATGCTGTAGCAAGGACTAAAGTAGGGCAGGAGAGGCCCCGGGAAGGGATAGTGGGGGAAAGTGAAAATGTGGGAGCCATTGTCAGTCACATTGTAGAAAGAGATATCATGGGCCTCATAATCCAGGAAGATCCCCACCCGGCGGGGAGGGACCAGCAGGGACAGGAGGGGGTATTCATCAGTGCCTGCTCGGTACTCATTTCCCTTCCGCAGCCTTATCACCCAGAATCCATAGTGGGGGGATAAATAGACCACCTCCTTCCGGTCTACATTTTCCTTGCACACTCCCAGGCCCCATTCTGACCTGTCTCCTACTTCCACCTCCCAGTAGTGCCGGCCTGAAGAGATGCACTGGCTGCCCAGGACAATATTGTAGCGGTAAAATCTCTCAGGATTGTCGGGCAGTTTCTGCTTGGTGTCTCCATAGCGCACGCATTTTCTGTCCTCAGACACAATGAGGCGGGAATATGCAGTGTCTGGATCCAGGAGCACATCAGCTGGGGAAAAAGATTCTGGTTGGTGACACTGACACATAGCATAGGGCACAGGTGTGGTCTCTTTGATGAACACAGCCATGGGTTTCTCAAAGATGGGGGCGCTGGGGCTAGCTGGGGCATCCAGAGGCCACTGAACCATTTTCTTTCTCTAGGAGGGCTCCCTCCCACTGCCCATTATAACTTCTAGTATTCATTACCTGCGTACGTCTTCAAAATCTCTTTTAGTCCCGGCACACGGCAATCTGTCTTCAGCTCCAAGGAGATTGGTTCTGGACGCCGCAGGCTCCAAGACTTGCTCCTGGCAGAGAAGTGGTAACCCTTGGGGCCAGAAGTCCTGGCTCTGCCATCTGGGCCTTCCCTTACTACAGGAAAGATGGGTGTGGCCAGGGACAGTCAGTGGGGTGCCCCTCCCCCACAACACCAGGCAAAGCAGAGACGTGATGATTATTGGCCTGAGCCTGAACAGACTGGACTGTGGCACAGAGAGAACACGTGTGTTCCTGTGCGTGTGCTGGGGGAGGGTCAGACGTGTAATGGGCACTGGGAGAGGAAGCAGCGTGCCACAAAGGAGGGAGGCCAATACCCAGGCTGGAGCACAAATGGAGACATCTCTTTTCCCTTCTTGGGCAATCTACTTAAGGCTACATATTTTCTAAGTTTACTTGAAATTCTTATTGGTACTATTGGAAATGAATTTGACCGACTACAAAGAAGGAAGAAGGATGATGAACAAAACTTCTTTAGCAAATACAAGGAAAGACGATTATGGACCAGCAGCCACTCTTCTGTAGGTATGGGGTCTACATTCCTTCCCTACTTCTGCCTCTGGCCGGGCCCCACTATACTTTACAGGGCTGCCTCGGGGCTCCAAGGATGGGAACATACCTGTTTAAGATTTCCTGAATACCCTAGAAGAAGAAAAAAAAAAAGTGCAGCACATGAGTATGTGCTATTCCTTGGAGGGACCAGATGACACCGAGCACTGGGAGGGGGTTTCTCTAAGGGAAAGGCAGGCGGAGAGCAAGAATGGACTGGCTAACTTCAGGCTCCGCCTTGACTCTCAGGCCAGAGGGGAGCGACTGGTATGGAGCCAGAGCTGCCTGAGCGCAGCCCCACCTGTAGCATGACAAAAGGGCACGGCAGGGGTAGGTAAAGCAGCAGGCCCTAGCAGACGGGAGAAGGTATATGGGATCAATGTGTGACAGGCCCTGGTGAAGACTAGCGAACTCGCTCCTGAAGTCCCATGCCATCTTTAGCTCTCATTCAGAGTTCCCAGGGAAACCCGCCGCTTACCTGCAGCATCCAGCGGACAGGCCTCTGAGACCTCTCTTCCAGCTCTGCAATCATCGCCCACAGCACCCGGCTCTGCTGCATGAGCTCGTTACGATTCTGCTCCAGTTTGTGCATGGTCTCCCCCTCTTCTTGCTCTAGGCTGGCCAGAGCTGCGGCTGCTTCCACCTCCAGTCGCTGACCTGGTGGCTGTATTTTCTTTAGTAATCGCTGATATTTCTCAAACTCCCACATGATACTCTGCTTTCGGGTTTCCACCTGGACCTGCAGAACCGGGACCAAAAATCAGTACTGCTACTTCTTGTAAGGGCCATCCAGGGCTGGGCACACTGGCCCATGCATATGCATATACTCTGGAATGTTCTGTACCAACCGTGTATCAGGCACTGCAGAAGCCAAGATAAAGGATACTGATTTTTCTACCTCTCTGTTCCCAGAGCTCCAGTACATGCTTCTGGGTCCCTATTACTAATCTTCTTGACCCTAGTAGGGCCCAGGATATTATCTTGGTACTATATGCTCTAGACTGTTTTCGGAATAATATATTCTTCTTTCAGAATAATGACCAGGACGATTACACTTAGGCCTCGAAGGCAGTGTGACTTTACACTGTGAGTGTTTCTCCTTATTGATATTATATCAATTCAATATGCTCCTTTAGATTGGTTCAATGTTACCTTCTGCAGATCAAAAGTTTTGATGGTTTGGTAGTTAATCATTCTGAAATTTATTACAGGGATGATTATCCAATATTCTAGTAACTTAACTTTTAGTGAATATGCTGTCACTGGGGAAAGTGAAACGGAAATCATGTATTACTAAGCGTTGTATAAATCTTATCAGTGTGAACTAACACATACCTGAAATATGTAGTTTTCTTTTCTCACATGTGAGGACACAAACCCAGAGGTCATCCCTTTATCACTATCAAGAAACAGGAATTGAGAGGGTACATGCATGCCTGAGGTGACACACTTGGTAGAGAATGCTGGCTGGAGGACCCCAGGGTCTCTGACTTGAATGTCGCATCCTGCCTCATACAGATGAGGAGGCTACCGCGGGCCAGCTCCAGGACAACACAGGGACCACCGAGTCTCCCCTCCCCAGGTGGCAACCCACCTTCCAGCTGGCAGTTCGTTTCCTCTCACCAACTTCCAGCTTCCAGGCCTCATCTTGCTCTTTCCTCAGATGCTCCAGAGCCTCGTGGAGTTTCCACTGAAAGAAATAAAAAAAACCTCATGAGCACACTTCAAGAAGCCCAGGTTGTCAACGAGGCTTCCTAGCATTGGCAGGAAAACAAGTCCCTCTGGCAGGCAGAATGAATACTGGAGGTAAAGGGAGTGCCTGGAGGTGGAGAGGGGGACAGTCATTCCTTCCCAGCCGACATCCGAGGCAGCACTCCGACCATTTCGGCTCCCAAAGTTTCTAAGTTTCTGTAAAGCAGAATAAAAGATCCATTTCCAACCTTGGACGTTCCTATCCACGCCTATTTGTATCCTTATCTGGCTTGTTATCCCACAGCCTCTTAAAATCTTGTTATTCGGAGTATTGTCCATGTGGGTTACCAGCATCCACCTTACCAGGGAGTTTGCTAGAAATGCAGAATCCCAGCCTCACCCCAGTCCTATTGAATTAGAACCTGAACTGTTCACATGCATATTAAAAGTAAAAAGCAGTGTTCTAGAACACTACCACACGAGATTACTGCTAGAAAGCATATTAACCATTTTGTTAAAGATTCGCCAGGTGCTGCAGGTGGCTTCAGCACTAAACCTACACTTGGTGCTCATGACCCTATTTTGTACATAATAATAAAACTGAGGCTCGGTGACTGAACTCCCCAAGGTCATTCAGCCAGTAAATGGCTGGGCTGGGATTTAACCCAGCTCTCTTACTGCTGTGCCGGTATCCCACTGTCTCCCTATTTTAAAACTCAAAATAAAATGAGTTAGTAAATACTTCTAACTTTTCAGAAGTCATTTTGCATAGAAAAACATCTAATTTGGGGGATTTGTCTTTACACTCTTACAATCTAAACTCGACTTCAAGAAAGAAGAAAGACCAGTACGAGATCAGTGATCGCGGAATCACTGGGATAATGAATCTGATAAAGATAGGTCAGCATGGACATCTGAGAAAAGAGCAAGGAGCTGGAAGTTGATGGGGGAGCAGCAGGTGTAACAGAGATGACTGCCCATCTCAAAAAAAAAAAAAAAAAAAAAAAAAGAGTAGGGAAAGGAGAAAAAACACTGGATGAAGAGCAAGAAGACCGAAGTCCCAGCCTTTGATCTTCCTTCAACTAATTTAACCTAAAGTCAGAGATACCTTATAATGTTAGATTAGATAATCTCACTCAATCCTGAATGACTCAGCCATGGTCCCTTCCAGCTATAAAATCATTTATCATGAGCTCAAATTTCTAAGCCAACTGTTGCCAAATGACTATTTGTGGCATCGCTAGGAGGAGTTTGAGGACTTTGTCAGGTGCAGCCTTGACCACTTTGATTCATTCAAGGCACTCAGAACCTGGGCCAAACCAAACTGGTCTCCTTCAAATTCTCAGTAAGGAAAGCATGTTTGGGCTAGGCATTAGCCATGCTGGACTTGGAGATGGGGTGTGGAAGCAGGAGAGAAGGAAATACGAAGAGAGGTATTGCTCACTGTATCTGGTCCCCAGGATCAGTGGGTGTGAGGAGCCAAAGGAATCAGCTCTCACTTAGTCTCTGAGGCTCCTGGCCAAGTCCTTGATCTAGAGACAGCCAAGAGTGGGGCAGGGGACAACTGGGTCGGCTGGCCTCCCTCTCCCACCTTATACTCCCAGGTGACATCCTCCATGGGCACAATGCTGTGGTCCTCGTGCTCGGGGGACTGGCTGCAGGCCTCACACAGGATCAGGCCATCCTCTCTGCAGAACATCTTCAGCTGTTCCCTGTGTCGCTCACACACATCACCCTTCAGCCCCATTCCTGGACGCAGCCCTAGCAGACGAACTTTTTCTACGACATTGGCCAGCTGCCAATTAGGCCGCAGGTTCCTGGGCTGGACAGGAGCCCGGCAGAGGGGACAGGTGTAACCCCAGTTCTGGGATTCTCCCGGCACCTCCCAGAGTCCAGAGAGACAGCCGTGGCAGAAACTGTGGCCACAGTCGATGCTCACGGGCTCCCTCAGAAAGGTCATGCAGATGGGACAGGCCACTTCTTCCACGATGGCTTCCACCAATGCTGCAGGGTCCATGGCTCCTTCTCACTCCCTCCTCAGAACATGAAGAAAGCCAGGCAGCGGTAGTCAAGGCTGAGAAGAAAAACAAAACAAAACAAAACACAACACAACAGGACAAAAATGTTCTTCTGTTAAAGACAAAAGGGATCAGCAAAAAGGATAATTAGTGACTGAAAAAAAACCAACTTTCTCCTTTGGATCCTGTATTGACCCTGTTTAATAAGTGCTGGCCTTCCCAACTGAAGTTCTGACTGAGTCACATTATTCATACCATGGTAGAGAGAGTTGGGGTGCCTAAGTGATTGGATACTGGGAGTTTTCAGTTTTCATTCATTTGGTCATTCCTCCTCTGAGTTTGTTCACCAGGCCATTCCCATTCCACTTCAATCACATTCTCCAAATCAGCATGGTTTCTCTTGAGCTGGGAGAGGTCCCACCAAATGTGATGTTTCAGTATCCAAAATAAGGCCAGAAATACCCCTAGCCTTACATTCTAATATGTTTATATACTTCAAGGTGCAGAAAAGGTAATACTAGATGCCCATTGTCTATATGCTTAGTTTGTTTTCTTGTGTTGCATACTTAAGTGTAAAGTATAAGGGAACTAGCAATCCTTTCTCCACACCCTCTGAAGCCCTGCCTGTTTCTCCAGCACTAGCATTCACTAAGATGGCAAGACGCTTCCCTCAGCCTTCAGTAATATGTTTAGAAGCACAGATGAAACAACACCCACTGGAAGAGAAAAACACAGGTCATCCGATGACAGTCAAACCCATACTGATGAAGTAACTACCCCAGCAAGAAACCTGAGATTTTTGCCAAGGCGAGATATGAGTATGGAACTTGAAAGGTCAATGGCAGGCTCTTGGCTCAGTAGGTTATATTTATTTGTTCACTTTCCAAGTTTGTGTCCCTGGTTAGAATCTATAAAGGGAAGAGCCATGTTGGTCTTAGTTACTGCTGTATCCTTAGCCCCTAAACAGTGTCATTAACATGCTCTTATTGTTGAATAAATATTTGTTGAATGAATAAATCAGCTAGGCATAGGAAATAGCACCTAGACACAAATTGCTTCTATAATTTGTCAGGTAATTGAGAGCATATCATACAGTAATAATAATAGCGAATATTCCTTAAGCACTTACACTGTGTGCCAGGTACTGTTCTGAGTACTTTACACAGATTAACTCAGTTTATTTCACAATCCTAAATAGAAACCATTATTTTACTGTTCTCCTTTTATAGATGCTTGGCCCTGGACTCCACCATTCTATCTTGGGCAAATTACTTAACCTCTCTAGCTTCAGGGTAGAATAAAATTTCAAGAGAGAGAAATCACTGTGATTTGGGGTAGTCCAGTCGGCTTCCTGAAGAAACTGGAGCAGTAAGCAGATTTTGCAGGGCTCTCTGTTACAGGCAAGAAGCAGGTCAAGCCTTCTCATTTACCTCCCTGCCTCCTGATTTTCTACCTCCCGCTATCACTGCCAAACTGCGGGATCCAGTATCCTAAAACCTAGTTTTGTGAAATCACCGACCTACTGAGAGCCTCTTCTGGTTCCCCACCACCAGTCCAATAGGAATCTCTCTCTTCACCCCTGAAACAGCAACTGTGCCCAGTTGAGCAACGGGAGAAATTTCCACACTTTCCTGAAGGCCATGTGTCCATTTATTCTACTCCACTTGGGTTCCTGCTATTTTTGCAGCTTGAAGTGACTTCTCTGTGATCCTGCTCTTAACATCATTTGATACACAGACACACACACGTTTGTCTTACTTCTCATGCTAGAAGTTTCATGAGGATAGGGGATATTCTCTTATTTTGTTCACTACTATATTCCTAACATCAAGAAGAGTTGCCTCAAACATTTTTTGAATAGGAAAGAATTAGTGTATATACAGTAGATTGGAAGTGGAATATCCTCATTTCATACAGAGGGGCACCAAGAGCTACCACTTAAAGTTGACCTGAGAGTAGTTATTATCTGATTTAAAGCGACAATCAACAGGAGAATGCAAATAGAAATTGAAAAGTGAGAAGATGGTGGCAGTAGGGAGGTAAGGTAAAGAAATAGCAAAATGACAAATCAAGAAAAACGGCAAAGCATATCTTAAGATTTCACAGAGTCATAAAGATCTAAATATGAAAAAGTTGAAATTGGTGGCCTCTGTAAGGACAGGCGCAGGTAGCCATTGCTCTTCCATATAAGACCTGTTTTATTGGTTTATTTTTTAATTATACATAAATTACTTTGACAAAACTTATATTATTAAACGTTTAATTGCTTCGCCTTTGCCTTTGCCAGGGTGCGGGGGTGGGGGGCAATCTAGGAAAAGACATTTGAGGGCGGACAGCTGAGCGTGCAAAAACCCTGAGAGGAGGGACCGGGGCGGTGAAAGGGCGAGGAAGGCAGTGACCCCGGGGGGCGGGATTCGGGAGCGGTGGGGGATGATAACCTCCTGGCCACACGGTGCGGGGCAGCGCCCGCTGGATGCGGACGGGCGGGGAGGGAATAACGGGAGTCTGCAGGACCGCTGACTTCTGAACAGGAGAAGCCTTCACCCACCTCCCTCCTCAGCCGGGACTAGCGACCCGCGGCGGAAACTGTAAGAGTGTCAGACGCCAGATTCCTGCGGTGAGTGCCCCCAGCGTCACGAGCTGCTGGTCACGCCAGCGAAGCACTTACCGCCGGCCGTAGATGAAGGCCCCTAAGCGTCCAGCTCCTCTGCGACTCCAGCGCGGCTCCGGGCTCCGCCCACAGGACCGGAGCCAATGAGCGGCGAGCAGGGCCCGGGATTGCAGCCAATCACAGACGGGGATCGATACAACCCTAGCCAATCGGAGTTCGGTTCTCAGAACGCCAGTGGTTTTTTTTTTTTTTTCTCTAGTACGTGGGTTTTTCTGGTTCCTTCCACCCAGAGTGAAGTCACTGCCAGGAGTCAGTCCCAGGACGGGTGAAAGGGTTGAGAATCCCAAATGAGGACGCCCAGGCCCTGCTGACTCTGGTCCCCAGGAATCCCCCGCGGTCTCACGCTTCTTCTCTGGCTGCCTAGAGGCTTTTCACAGCGAGCCTTGTTCCTTTCGGGTAATAGCACTGGACCTAATGCTGTTCGTTTGCCAGTTTTCTGTTTTAAACTCAGCAGCATATGAGGTCAGTCACGGCTAGTTCTGTGACCCAATTTAGCGCAGGGCTGGGCACACATACGCTGTTTCCTGTACGATGAGCGACCTCTCCTGGCTCCAGGCTGCAGATACAGGGTTCTTATGAAAAAAACCTTCCTGAAATTTCCTGGCAAACTCTTATTCTTTAATACTTAAGCAGGCAACTTCTCATCACTTATTGCCACAATCCACTTTAAAGTTAGAAGCAGAGATGATTAAAGAGCGCAGGGCGCTCTTGTCTTGATGAGCACAGGGCGATGTATGGAAGGGTTGAATGGTTATGCTGTACACTGGAAACTAATAATAACAATATATGTTAACTAACTGGAAGCAAAATAAATACTTTTTAAGAAAGTTAGAAACAGATATTGGGAACTGGAAGAGTAGAGGTGGAATCTCTGATTACAAATTGTCGTTGATTTTTTTTTTTAATTTTTAAAAGACTGGTACCCCTCTCTTACCAAAGACACAGTGTGCACACACAGACTGATACTGAAGGCGGCGTTTTGGGTTTTACCTTGTACTCATAGCACCTTGTCCTTTTCCTAATACTTAGGTGTTTACTGGATAACCAAGTCATGTCCTGTCCATGTGGAAAATAACCAAGAAATGCTGCAATCGAAGCCAAGTTTCAAACGATTTCATTGTTGGGCCTGTTCGCTTCAGATCCTTATGCCAATGTCAGGGTCCAGGCCATGATTGGAACTCTGAAGAGTGAGGACCAGAAAATTCCTGAAACAAATAGTGCCCTGAGCAATAAAAGAAGAAAAGATGTAACTGATGTCTGAGTTGGACCCTCATACTCATCTGGATCTAGAGAAATGACTGCATTAACAGAAGAGTGAATGGGCTAAGTGAAACAAGTCACTTTAAACTTTTATTGAGCATCAGCTTTTTGCAACACTTTGTCTTGGATGCTGGGATTACAGCTATCAGCCATGTAGTCTCTGCTCTTCAGAAGCTCAAGGTCAAGTCAGTTGTGCTCTGGAGCTTCTGTGAAGTGAAACTAGTTAATGGGGGAGATCCTTTTCATTTGTAACTTGCAATTGTCCATGATCATGACTGACGCTCAAGGGCCCAGACAGAAGGGCACCTTAGGGTTGCTGCGAGAGAGGGTTTGTGTTCACCAGTGGAAAGCTGGACAGAGATCTTTTGAAGACCTATCAGCCTGTCACCTGTGCAGAGAAACTGTCCTTCACAGCCTCACTAAGCGTGCCTTGTTTGCTGTGAAAGGCAGACATGTGTATGCAGGTGAGACTCTGTTTTGGAGATATTCCAGAGCAATAACTGCAAACCACAATCCTCTGCCTGAATCCAAGACAGACCAGGACAAGGTGAGTGGCTAGCTGTTAAGATCGTGTCTGTGTTGTGAGAGAGGAATGTTACCACATGAGAAGCAAAGACTGAGAACTGATTGGGGGGCAGGGACGAGGTGAGGGCTTTGAGGAAGTGGGGCTAAGGAAGGGGTAGGGAAGCCGGTATAATCCCTGAGGCCTCACTAAGCTTCATTCAAATTTAGGCTTGAACTTTATAGAGGGTAGGAGATAGCCACCTCTGGTGGTGGCATAGCAGTCAGAAGAAAAACATGCAATGGATGGAAGCTAAGAGGAATATCTCTGAGACAACTCTACCTCATTCTGGACCTCTTATAATAGAGTAAGACCTGCTCTTCTTCTATTTTCGATTGTCTTCAGTTCCAGAAGTTTCCTGACACTTCCCCAGGGTCAAAGTAGGGGAAGTTAGGGCTTCCCTCCCCTGCCTACTCAATGTTAGCTCAAGCTAAGAGGGAAGAAATCCCAGCTCAGAGCAGCCAAGCGGCAGACTTTTGTTAACACTCTCACTTAGGCTGGGGAAGAGAGTCAGGGATGGAGGGGCGAGGGGAGCCTAGAAGCCTACACCTACAATTCTGTCTAGAGGAGGTGGAGAACCTTTTCGGAAGTGCTCCTGAGTCACTGGAGGCCAGCGAAAGTGACTAGGAAGTCACTAAGAGTGTATATTAGCTATTAGGTATCCCAAGAGACTGAGAACAGGGAGTGTTCTCAGGGAAGGGAGCAGCTGCAAAAGGAAAGGAAAGAAGCAGTAGTAGGAAGAAGACCTACTTCAGTGTGGCTTCAGTGTGAGATGCCATGAATGGAAATGTTGCAGCGTGTATGTGTATGTATATGTGAGATGTTTTAAAAAGAATATATTTATATATTATGTTTTATTTATAGTTACCAAGATATATTTATACTGGTAATAGTTGCATATAACAATCAGCAAGGTGTCTGGATGGTTGACTGCAGAATGAGTCATACAAATACTGTTAATGGTTTTGATCTCAGTGTTATGTTGGATTAAAAAATACGAAGAAGAAATAGCTTTACAGTTCATTGTATTAGTATCTATTTTTTGAATGTTTTGGTATGTTATTTTCCTCAGTATCAGTGTTTCCATGATTTATGAATGTACAATTATGCAACTTTGTGATATTGAGATTTATAATAAGAAATATATATTTGGTCTTCTTTCCTGTGTTTGGCACAGAACTTCTAAAACTCTTGGAATTTCCTGTGTGATGAGAGCCACAAAGGTGTCTATTGTTATGTTAATGAGATGACTTTTGAACCTTACCTAAGGGTGGGGGCTGGTTGCCAAGGAAACCTACAATTAGCAGGTTGTAACTTTCAGTTATGCTCTCCTGCCTACCCCTGATCTCCAGGGGAATAGAGAGGGGTTAGAGGTTGAATCAGTCACTAGCAGCCAATGATTTATTTAATCGATCATGCCTCTGTAATGAAGCCTCCATAAAAACACAAGAGGTCAGAGCTGGGAGAGCTTCTGCCTTGGTGAATGTGTGGAGGTGCTGGGAGAGTGACACCCCTGGAGGTGGAATGGAAACTTTGTGTCCTTTTCTGACCCTTGCCCTGTGCGTCTCTTTCATACAGCTGTTTCCGAATTCTATGCTTTAATGATAAACCAGTAATCCAGTAAGTAAAATGTTTCCCTGAGTTTTGTGACTTGCTCTAGTGAATTAATTGACCCCAAAGAGGAACCTCTGGTTTATAGCCAGTAGGTAGAAGCACAGGTAACAACCAGTGTGTGTGTTGGGACGTGGGGGGCGGTCTTGTAGGATTGAACTCTTAACCTGTGGATCTGATGCTAGTTTGGGAGTAGATAGTGTTAGAATTGAGTTGAATTCTCACCCTGCTAATGTCTGAGAATTGCTTATTCCTGTGGAAAAACTGCTTCCACTCCTTCACAGGTTGAAATTGGGTCCAGCAATCCAAATTAAATGAATTATCTTAATTTTGAGTTTTCTCCATTTCTAGGCTTTTTCTTGATTATGATAGCTAATATTATGCATTTACCACTACTTTTTTTTTTCCTGAGAAAGTTATCTTTATTGCCAGAGGTCTAATTTATCGTTCCACTCAAGGAAGCTGTTAATTTACGGTTATTTTAACTTTGTTTTTTTCCTGATTTTATTCTTATTATATTACTCTATTTTACTTTCGCCTATTTTCTTTTTTTTTTCACTTGCTTCTTACATTAGTGTTGAGTTTATTTATTAGGGTGTATAAACTTTTCTCTAAATTTATGTCAGGCTATATATCCCATAAATTGTAATGATGCTTTCGTTGTCATTAAATAAACTATAGCTACAGTTTTGAATGTAGTTTTCTCCAGAAATTGTTGAATTAGGTTTTTTTTTTTAAATTGAAGTCTAGTTGACATACAACATTGCATTAGTTTCAGATACACAACACAGTTATTTGACAAGTCTGTATATTATGCTATGGTCACCATAAGTGAAGTTTTAAATGTATAAGTACAGTTGACCCTTGAATAGCATGGGTTTGAATAGTGCGGGTCGACTTATACATGGGTTTTTTACACTACAGTACTGTAAGTGTATTATCTTCCTACAATTTACCTAATAACGCTTTCTTTCCTCTAGCTTAGTTTATTGTAAGAATATAGCATATAATACATAACATACAAAACATGTGTCAATCAGCTGTTTATGTTATCGGTAAGGCTTCTGGCTAACAGTAGGGTATCAGTAGTTAAGTTTTGGGGGAGTCAAAAGTTAAATGTGGGTATTTGTGTAGGGTGCATGGCAGGGGCTAATGCCCTTAACCGCCACATTGTTCAAGGGTCAACTGTAACATTTTTTTAGGCTTGCTATTATTTTATGACCACAATGCATAAGAATTTATTTTTTAAATGCCATTACAACCTTGCTTTGGAAAAATATTTTGTGACAACTATGTAATTATGGAATTATTCAGCAGGTGGTGGAAAAGAAGGCAAATTTTTTTCAGTAGAAAATATTAAATTGATATTGTCGCTTTATCGGAGTTTAGAGGCATTTGGCCAAGCTCATTGCCTTGGACATGGATAGCAGGAGGCTGCGTTAGGAACCAACCAGTCAAAATGCTGACTAGTAATAAAAGTTGAAAATATTAGAAATGTATTTTAATCAGAGAAAGGACTTACTAAGGCATATTAGGTAGCTCGTTGGTGATGTAGGCAGGAACATCATTAAATTACTCTGTAGGTTCACTCCTGTAGAAATATCACGACTACCTCCATCGAGCGAGCATAGCCAGCTCGTATCTTACTCCCCAAACTGGCACTAGAAACTGTCACTAGAATCTCTATTTCTCTGGAAGATGGATTCTTCTATTAACGATTTTCACCAGAATAATTCAGTGTGGCATCTGCTTTTTTATGTTCTTAGCTTCTGAATCTACTTCTTGCAGGTTTGCATAATTGACAGCACTTCGATCACATGATTCCACCCACAGCAGTAGATTGGATTATGGTTCCCATCTGTTTTCTTGTTAGGGCAATGTTCAACCCTATTCACGGTCTTGTCACTCACAGTGCTTCCCTGTATGTAGAGAATACTTCCCCAGGCCATTGTCGGACTTGGCTATGTGACTGTCACGGATCATTGGAATGGGAGCTAAGGAAGTGTGTCAGTTTCCTACGGAAGGTCGGAAAGATATGCTCGCACCACTTCTTCATGTTATCCCTCTGCCACAGTAAAGATGTGTGCCAAAGAGGAGCTTCCCCTTCAGCTTGGGTCCTGGATGAGAAGACCTGCGGATCAGAGTCCCAGCAGACCGCCTGCAGCCAAGACCATGACGTAGGAGTGAAAAATGTTTGTTATAAGCCTCCGCAATTTTGGAGTTTTTATTATGGTAGAAAAACCAGTGAATTAGCCACGAAGGTGAATTTATGGTTTTCTTCTTAAGGAGATGTAGAATCATAAGGAGAGAAATTCTTCAAACACAGAAAGATCAGTGACAAATTTCCACCACAGACACTAACTCTATATTCATAAAATTTAGAAAACACACATGAATTCTCAGCACAAAATGTGGCCACCACATTGTTAGAGTAGCATATCCGTAGTCAACGAGAAGTTCAGATGCACACACGTTGCCATCACAGGTTATTATCCTTAAAGAGAAATAAAATGTTATTTATGGAGGAGGCAGAAAGGAAAAAACGAGGGAAAAAACAAGACTGATGGTTTCAGGTTTTCAAAATTGTTCTCTTTGTCAAAGTGTGGCTATTGTTTGGTGTCTAGAGCCAGACTCAGGAATGTGTCTAATTAAGAAGTTGAGAGTGATGCTCTCAAGGGCAAAACAAAATTATTTATATAAACAGTCTCCATTTTTGAGGAGAATGGTATATGAAAAACTTCTGTTTTTTCAATTTAGAAAATTTAAGTGTATCATTCTTCCCCTGAGTATCAGTATGTGTGTTATAAAACTGCTACATTTTCCTTTCCATCTCCTCTTTGTCCCAGTGCTTTCCAAGTATCCCAGATGCAGCCTTGAGAATATGCCTTATCTAAGGATACAGTATCTAATATCTTTTGAGCAGGATGCATGATATTCAACAAACACAAATTTCAGGCAAAGGTTAGGGCCCAACATTTTCCACAGTCCTTATTACCTGCTTTTTTCTTTGTATTTCTCTGTGTCTACTGTGGGATTCCAAAGACTCTAGCTCTCTCCAGAGTGGCTACCACAGCTACCTACTGTGCTGGAATTCCTTAGCTCTGTCAGTCCGGCCTTCTTGGAAGACTTTTCATTATTCTTTATATTCATGAGTTAGAAAAATCATGACCAGATAATTCCTGAACTAGAGTTGCTATTTTCTTCCAGAACCTAAACCTTCAGGGACCCAGAGAGGCCTATCTTGGTCTATGTCTTCCTATATTCTTGCTTTTTCTCACTGAATTTTTATATTTTTCAGAACTTCTGTGAATGTCATCACCTCTTTTCATGGTTAGTAAGATATGACTCTAATTTCCTTTATTATTGCATTTCCCTTTTTTTCTTTCTGTCAGTTCAAGCAGGTCCAGATATAAAAAAAAACAACTTTTTAAAAAATGTTTGTTTATTTTTGAGAGAATGAGAGAGAGAGAGCAAGCATGAGCAAGGGAGGGCAGAGAGAGAGGGAGACAGAGAATCTGAAGCAAACAAGACCTAGGTTCTGAGCTGTCAGCACAGAACCCAACACGGGGCTGGGACCCATGAACTGTGAAATCATGACCTGAGCCAGACAAGTGCCCCAGACTCTTTTTTAAACTTCTGACATTAGCTCCATATTTTCTCTACCACTTGTAGGAACAACACATTTACTGGATCAAAATGTTCTCCAGTGCTCCCTCACTTGCTTCTTCAACTCAACTCCTAAGGAGGATCCTTTCCTGACACACCCTTAATTTGTCTAGTGTTCATAGGTATCCCTCTATCTCTTCATTAATACATACTGTCATTATTTTCACCTGCTATCGAGTATACAGCCGCCACTGTTGTTTCTAAGCCAATCTGATTACCAAAGCAATGACATTCTTTTTTAAATGTTTATTTATTTTGAGAGAGAGAGAGGGAGTGAGCATGTGTGCACATGGGGGAGGGGCAGAGAGGGAGAGAGATAATCCCTAGCAGGCTCTGTTCTGTCAGAGCAGAGCCTGATTCAGAGTTCTAACTCCTGAACCACAAGATTGTAACCTGAGCCAAAATCAAGAGTCAGATGCCCTACCGACTGAGCCACCAAGGTGCCCCCAAAGCAATAACATTCTTGTTAATAGATTTCTTTTAATTATTTATTGGCCTGAGGATTTACGATGATTTATGATGATTTTCTTGCCCCCAAGCAATTCAAAATAAGGTTGCTTCTTTATCTGCTTATTAAGGACATTTATTATTCTTGGAACCACATTCCAGATCTTTGAAATACACAGTTTTGATTAGGGTGTAACTAATAAATGAACCAAATGTAATTTTTGATGCATAGTCAATGCCCAGAGACAGATTTTAGACAAGATTACAGTTCCTTAGAAGTTAGTTCTACGTCCATCCTGGATACAACTTAAAGAAGATTAAAAAGAAGAAGGAGAAGGAGAAGAAAAAAACCAAAATTTGGGGAATCATATATAATACTGTTTACTAATTCATTATAGTGAGATCTTAGAGGTCTAAAATAATCTCACTAAGTCTCCAGCTACTTTGGGGTTAACTCACCCTTAGCCCACTTAGAATTACTCCAGTCTTACCATTTGATGTAATGGAGAAGTTCCCTGGCTTCCAAGGCGAATCCCTGGCTCCACAAATCGAGATCTTATGTATGTGGTACCGTTTTCAATTTAATACCTAAATATGAGAGGCTTCGCTCTGCCTGCAAATGGTCTTGCAAAGTGGGATAGTCCTTTTCTCCTTCCCCAGTCTGTACAGATGTGGGCTCAAGGACACAGATAATTAATAAAGTATAAACAGTAAAAATGGAGTTCTAATTCTGCCTGGAGATAGTCATATGTAGCCTCAAAAAGATATTCCTGGTAGAGGGCCCAGCAAATGCAAAGGCACAGAGGTACCATAGAACATGTTGAGAAGAGAGATTCCGGAGAGAGCAGCAGGCGCTGGATCATGCAGGATTCGTTCTCCTTGCTAAGAAGTTTGAGTTTTGACTTTATGTGAAGGATGAAGGAAGCCACAGTGACATTTTAAGATGGAGACTGACATGTTTAGATAGGAAAGTATACCAGGGAACAGGGACTTGCAATTTTCAGCAAATTTTTTTAGCCACAAAGTTTATTACAAAATGGTCATTGATGAGCTTATATATCCCAGTGTGATTTGAAGAGTATGAAATCAAGAAAATATTTATACATGTTCAGTTATATTTATAATCCTTTTTTTTCTTCCATTAAAAAAAATTCCACACTAAGGAATTCCAGTCTTCAGTGTGCCCCTTGCTCTTTCCAGCGATTCTTATGGGTATACTGTGATCAGGCATGAACATCCAGTTTCCCTTAAGATCTTTTAGGGTTTGACCCTCCAACTTTTAAGATCATTGTTATCAATCAAGAGTATGCATGAGAATAATAGATGGTTTAGAGCTCTGAAATACTGACCTCAGTGATAGTTATTCAGCCAGCACAGTGAAACATGGTCTTAGAAGTTAGAGCTCTGGGCTTGCAAGACTGCAGCAAAAAGGAAGGCCATTATGAAATAATGCTAAGGAAAGATCAAGATTCAACATTGCACTCAAGAGGGTTTTGGGAAGATGGCAACATAACTTTGATTTCTACTTTTTAACTTTGTGTATCAAAAAATTCAACTAAGAATATAAAATTTAACAAAAATATACAATTCTGTCACACAAAAAGAGAGGAAAATTCATTGTAAAATTTGGGATTCCTGTTGAGAATATGGTTACTTTGGGGGAAAGTTCTCATGAAACCATGCTGGGAGGCCCTCACTTCAGAGCCTCCAGTATTTGGCATCTGTGGAAAGAGCTCTGCCTCATGTCTCCATGTGTCTTAAGAGTATGGTCTGGCCAGCTTACCTGGGCTATTTCTCATAATCTTCTAGGAAGAGGCCTAACCTACTGTTCATTGCAAAGGCAGAACATTATGAGGACCTATGTCAGCTAAGAACAGTAATTTGTCAAACCATCATTCATATCCACGAGCAGATAAAAGGAAGCAAGTAATGTGGAAAAATATCAGAGCTTGAAAAAAAGATAACAAATATGAGAATCAAATGGCCCAGTAAAAAATAGGAAGGAAATGAGAGAATCTTAAACAAATAAATGCATAACATCAGTGAGAGCCGAGAAAATCCTGTCTTAAAATAAAAAGATGGCTATAGAAGAAAAGCAGTGTGTAAACAACAGCAAATTATTAGAAATAATAACAATAAAGCAGAATGTGCAAATTTTGTGGGGAAAGTTTAGTTGGTTTTGGACCAAGAAGGGGAAGAGATAGGAGCATTTTCTTGAATCCCTAAAACTCCAAGGTGTAAATTGAAAGAAAAGAAAAGAAAAGAAAAAAAAGAAAAGAAAAGAAAAGAAGGAAGGAAGGAAGAAAGAGAAAGAAAGAAACTGAATAGAAGCAGAGTAGCCATTTCTTTTTGCAGCAATGTTCTGCGAAAATATCTCAAGTCTATCATGCATAGTTCTTTGTTTTTCAGCAAATGTATAGACTTGGTCAAGAAAAGACAAGAGACATGGAGGGCAAATATAGGCATTCCAGAGGAAAGAAAGGAGGGGATGGAGTAGATGGAATGAACAATAATCAAGGAAGTAACTAGGAGAAAATTTCCATAAGCTAAAGACCCAAGTCTAAAGATGCTTGCTCATTCATAAAATGAAAGATCCATACCTGGATAATTTCAGATGAAATTATTGAATTCTTAGAAAAACAAAGCTATTTGGCATGCATCTAGACAGACTTGCAAAGTAATGCTAAGCCATAGTGGCTGGCTAGCATGTAAGGTCCAGAAAAGCATTCACCTGTTCTGTTCACTGGTATATTTCCATCAATTAGAAGAGTGCCTGTCACATACAAATAAATATTCATGAATGAATTAGTTGGCATTAAGAAATCAATTTCTTTACCTGAGGTCATGAAAATATTCTTTTATATGACTTTAGAAAGTTTAATTCCTTTGCCTTTTATACTTCAGCCTATAAAGAACTGATATTTGTGAATGGTATGAGATCAGAGTTCAAGTTTAACTTTTTCCTTATCGATATTCAGCAGTTCTGGTACCATTTATTAAAAGTAGCCACCTTTCCTTGGGGCACCTGGGTAGCTCAGTCGGTTAAGTGTCAGACTCTTGATTTCTGCTTAGGTCATGATCTCAGGACCTAGCCCTGCCCCCAGCTCCGTACTGACAGCTCAGAGCCTGCTTGGAATTCTCTGTCTTCCTCTCTCTCTACCACTCCCCCACTTGCATGTGGGCACTTTCCTCTTTGTGACAGTGCTACCATTGTCATGTAACAACTGACTGTAAATCAGTAGGTGTGCTTCTGGGCTTTTATTTCCAGCATTGGCCTAGTTGTCTATTCCGCACCAATATCACACTTTCATAATTATTATAGCTTTATAATAAGTCTTGATATTTGATATATCAAGTTTTCCCATGTTGGTTCTATTCATTAAAGTGTTGTAGCTATTTTTAGCCATTTATATTTTGCTATAAATTTTTAATTAAACTTACCAAGTTCTATAAAATGAGCTATTACAATATTATTAAGATTGCATTGAATCTGTAGAAAAATTTGGGGAGATAATTAAATTCTTCACATTTTGAGTTTTCCTATAAGAACATAGCTTCCCCCCACCCCATTTATTTTAGGTCTTCTTCAGTTTCTCTTAAGGATGCTTTCGGTTTTCTGTGTAGAAGGTCCTCTAAGTCCTTTGTTAGATTTATTCTTAGACACATGATTTTTCTATGCCGTTGTAAATGTTTAAAAAAATCATATCTATTTTATAAAGAAATACACTGGAATTTTATACATTAACCTGTATTCAGGTTAACCTTTATTCTAATTATCATTAGGTTCATTAACCTTTATTCTAATTATCAGTATTTGGTAACCTTTATATAGTTACTTATTAATTCAAATTACTTATGCATGGATTCTTTTGGGGTTTTATACATATACCATCACTAATCCACAAATAATGTGATTTTTTTTCTATATTTCATACCATATGTTTCTTTTTCTTGCCTTATTACAGGTTGTTAACACAAGAAATCATTTTTTATCTTCAGGTAAAACTATGCTGTCCTTTCAAGGTGGGTTTTTGTGGCTTCGTATCAACATATCCATCTGTATCTTCTAACAAAAAACAATGGCATCACTCATCTACAAATGGAATTTGAATACCTTGGGAATAAGAGAACACTTTCTTACAGGAGAGATTTCCTTGTAGATTTCTCTCCATCTCCTTTGCCTTCACTCCAGTTTAAGCCAAGATAATCTCTTGTCTAGGTGATCAGAATAACTTTTTCACTGATCAGCCCCACTTAAGATCTTTCCTACCAATTACTGTCCACACTGTGGCTAGCATGATCTTCTAAACATGAGTCAGCCTGTAGCATCTTCTCATTGATGTTAGAATGCCAGGATGAAGTTCATATTCCCCAAACCAGGTCATAAGGACTCTATGAGCCACCTTGGTGCACCTCTCCATCCCCAACCCTAATCAATATGCCTCCATCTTTTGCCTGCTAAGTCCCAGATGCACCGAAATTATCTCCCTACTTCAATGCCATGCTTTCTCTCACCCTCAGCTTTCATATATTTCCCCCCATAGTAAGAATACTCATCCCACTCCCTGTTATGATGAATTATTAGCTTCAGGTATTTCCTTAGGGAGACCTTTCCTGACTCCTAATCTTAATGGGAGCACTTTTCTCTTTTCTCTTTATTTCACTTAAAGCATTTAACATTGAGATTATTTTTTATACTTATGAGCTGATCTTATTGTCCTATTTTTGTAGAGGGGATGAATACTGATGCACATATTTTAAGAAGAGATTTATAGTCCTTCTTCATTCACTCTTAATACCGGTCCTCTTGTTGATGTTCATTCATAACTCTATTTATTACTTCAACTGACACATGTTTAATGAGCAGGTCCCCTTAAATTTTTGGTAGCAACATCAAGCACCAAGCTGGCACAATTTTTGAATGGAGATTTTTCACGGGAAGTTTTCAAACATTTTTTCACTTGTTATAAGAATAGGAATAGTATCTTCCAGAGTAAGATGTACCATGATATGACTTTAAAAATAATAGCCTATCTCTATATTATTGTTTCAATATTTTTCACAAGAAATAAAGAAAAAAAGAATTCATTGTAAACAGTGTTAAAAGGTCCATCCAACAATGGAGAACTCTGGCTGAGGGTATACTTAAAGTCTTGGCTTAGGAGTCAGGATCTAAATGATCTGAACTCTCTGAATGTTGAGAACATGGAGCTTCTTTCCTAACTCCGTCACATGTACTTGTGTTCAATCTCTTGTAGTTCCAAAATACACATTCAAAAACTCCTTAGAACTATCAATTCTTCATGTATTGCCCATTTCAGTCCTTCTCTTCACATGCAGACTTCTTCCAAGAGTTGTCTACCTCCACTTTCTCCCTTTCTTCCCAACCCACTTACTCCTCACTTGCTGGATTCAAGATTCTCTTCCCACAAGCCTTTCTCAAGGTAACAGGTGATTTTTAACTTTCAGTCCCTATAGTGCTTGATCTCTCAGCAGCCTTCTGTACTGCTTTCCACTCTTCCTTCCCAATGTATTTTCTTCCTCCGACTGTTGTAGCAGTATCTCAACCAGATTTCCTCATACTTCATTGGCTCTTCCAGTTGTTTAGAGTAATAATAATGAACAAAAACATTCACTGGAGAATTGCTAATATCTCATTTTATTTTTCATCAAACTGAGGTTAAGCCTGGTCATACCATGAGCAAGTACACAAATGTTTCCTAACAGAGCCCCACGTTTAAAGAACCACTGTACACTGTCCCATTTCTGGGGGGGACAAGCAAGCTATGATTATTGGCTCAAGGAAGAAAGAGTTGGTTTGAAAGGAAAGGAGAGCTAAGATGCAATGGAAGGAGTTCAGACTCAAGACCTCAGAGTTAGGCCCTTGGTCCTTGAAGAGTCATCCTCAGAGCTACAGCCCATCATCCAGGAGGCTGCAGCTTCCCTATAAGACCACAAGGGGGCAGCATCAAGAAGCAAGAGGCTGCCCCGAGTGCCTCCCCACTGCTCTTGAATAGCGCATTTGGAGCCCAAGCAGGCTTATCAGTGGCTGAGCACTTTTCTGGTGCATGCTCACGCCTTCATTCAGTTGCTCCTTTTTTTCTAGGAGAGATCATCCCTTTTCTCTCCACCCCACAGCACTTGCCTTCCCTCTAGTCTCCTGAGCGTTAGAATAAATTGTAATAGACCGAAGCTACTTCGGGTAGGAAGGAGTATAGGGCGCAGTTTTACTTGGGCGCCTGAGTGGAGCGCGGCTCCTAGGGAGCCCAGAGGAATTCACCCTTCATCATCCGTCACGCTCCCCAGGGCCCCAGAGAAGCCATATATGCGCAGCGGCCTTGGGCGGAGGCAGTATTGGTGAGTGAGCCAGACTCAGCCCGGGGGCCGGGAGGCTTGCCCAGGAAATTCAGCCAGGACTCATTGCTGGGGGAAGCCCGCCTTTGGTCAGCTTACTTAGTTGTTTGGAGAGGTCTGTCTGCGCGCGAACTTCCCAGATTACAGCGCCTGGCTGGCTCTCAGACCTTGTTCAGTGATCTACCCAGAGAGGAGTTTCTTCAGACACCGTGAGACCCATTCCAAACGTTGTCTATCGCTTGAGCCAGGAAGGACTCCTCGGTTCCAGCCTCCTACCCTTCACTGAAGAATCAAGGCAAGGGGAATGAATTTATCCAAGGAAATTATGTGTGTGGGACAAATACATGTGTGGTGGTGGTGGTGATTAGTATTGAAAAAGGCAACTGAGAAGCTGGGCTGTAAAGTGAAGTCAGAGCCACCTGGTAAAGGGCCTTGAATTCAGACTATGTGGTTCCAACTTTGAGGGCTGTGGGAGCCACCAGTAACTTGTTAGACAGAGGCTGACATGTCTGGTTTTGCTGTTTAGATGGCAGTGATGCAAAAGGTAGATTGAAATATCTGGGTTTGGAGGCAGGGAGGTGAGTTAGGAAGCTCGTTTCATAATCAGAGCAGAGTGGATGATATAATGAGGTTGGGAGGGAAGGTGGGTGTATTAAATAAGAGGAAAAGTAATAATAGAATAGTTGGAAAAGTAAAATCACATGTGGAGGTAAAAGAAGAAAAAATAAAGATGGAAACAGCTGCCCTGAACTGGATTTGGAAGAGGTTCCATTTGGGGATAAGCCTATAGGCTATCCAAGTAGGAATATGAAGAGGCAGCAAGTTATAGGGTTAGGTCTCAGGCCAGAAGCTTAGAACAGAGTTGTATGTGAGAGAAAGGAAGTTGAGCCTGGTGGTTATGTGATCACCAGGGAGAGGAGGGAGGAGCGGCAGGAGAGGGATTTGTCTGTGGACACCACATAGCACTAACAGCAGCATGGGCTGCTTTTCTTTCCGTGTCTCAGCTACATCTGGTTTCTGTGTCACACCCCAGCCAAGCACAATCTGGGACTGACTGTCACGCAGGTCTCCAGAGATCCTAATGAAAAACTGTTCTCTTCTTAGTTGGGGGCTGAAAATGATAATCGTTCTTTATCCCCATCTCCCCACCTCCCAGAACACCAGAACTGCTTTTCACAAATTTCTTTGATTGAAACAGAAATCGCCAGGGGAGAAGGGATACTGTTTTTAATCAGATTCCTGGACCTGCTGCCCTGAAAATTCTGATTATTCTCTGGGCCTGGAGTCAGACCTGGGAGATGGTGTTTTCAGTAACTGCTTCAGATGAATCTATCAGGGATGTTTGAGAAATACTTCAGGCCTAAACACAAATCTGTCTCTTGACGCCAGTACCAGACTGAACTCCTGCTTTCTGCCATAAATCAGATTAGGGTGCGTTGTGAAGGCAACTGCAGACTAAGCCTCACACTCTGGACCCAAACCTGCCTTAACTCCACATGAACTAGAAGAGCTGGGGTCAGTATGGAACCTTCTGGGCAGGTCTGCTGTGTTGGAGAAGTGGTT
Source organism: Paguma larvata (assembly GCA_030068075.1). Classification (NCBI taxonomy): domain Eukaryota; kingdom Metazoa; phylum Chordata; class Mammalia; order Carnivora; family Viverridae; genus Paguma; species Paguma larvata. The sequence continues at coordinate 58,077,499 of CM057831.1, forward strand.
AAGAGCAGTGTTCAGCTCTGGCAAAGAAGAGCTGTTGCATGTTTTCTGAGTGGGTCGTCACACAGACATTAATGGGATCTCCAAGGAAATGTGTATAAGGAGAATCAGAGCACAGAGAGGCTGGAGTTCAGAATCGCAAGTGCTTAATCTTCTGTTTGCTACCGTCATGACTCCAGTGTCCTTTCCTTGTAAGTCCTTTTCTCTCCTCTGATGTATGACTTAATGGTGTTTCTCCTTTTCCCCTATGTAGACCCTGGACCTGGCATGCAGAAGCCTCAACTCTTGGTTCCTGTTGTGGCCACTCCAAATGGAACTCTGGTCCATCCAGCATACTTCCTGCTGGTGGGCATCCCTGGCCTGGGGTCTAACGTACACTTTTGGCTGGGTTTCCCACTGTGCTTTATGTATGCCTTGGCCACCCTGGGCAACCTGGCCATTGTCCTCATCATCCGTGTGGAAAGGCGCTTGCATGAGCCCATGTACCTCTTCCTGGCCATGCTTTCCAGTATTGACCTAGTCCTGTCTTCTGTCACCATGCCCAAGATGGCCAGCCTCTTCTTGACAGGCGTCCAGGAGATAGGATTCAATGCTTGTCTGGCCCAGATGTTCCTTATCCATGCTCTGTCAGCCATGGAGTCAGCTGTCCTGCTGGCCATGGCTTTTGACCGCTTTGTGGCCATCTGCCATCCACTGCGGCATGCTTCTGTGCTCACAGGGCCTACTGTGGCTAAGATTGGACTAGCTGCCCTGACCAGGGGATTCGTTTTCTTCTTCCCACTGCCCTTCATCCTGAAGCGGTTGTCATATTGCCAAAGACGTACCGTCACACACTCCTTCTGTCTGCACCAAGATATTATGAAGTTGTCCTGCACTGACACCATGGTCAATGTAGTATACGGACTCTTCATTATCCTCTCAGTCATGGGTGTGGACTCCCTCTTCATTGGCTTCTCCTACATTCTCATCTTGAAGACTGTGTTGGAGCTGCCTTCTCAGGGGGCAGCACTCAAGGCTTTCAACACCTGCATCTCCCATCTCTGTGCTGTCCTGGTCTTCTATGTCCCCCTCATTGGGCTCTCAGTGGTACACAGGCTGGGGGGCCCTACCTCCCTGCTCCATGTGATTATGGCTAATATCTATTTACTATTGCCACCCGTGGTCAACCCTGTTGTCTATGGAGCCAAGACCAAGGAGATCCGTTCACGGGTCCTCCATGTGTTCTCACAGGGTGGCAAGTGAGCAGAATAACCTCCCCAGTGCCTTCAATCCCTGCCAAATCTGGGAGGATTAGGGTCTTGTTGAATGTCTCATTGATTGGAGCATCCAACCCATTGGGCTGACAGCTTCCAGGTATCCAACAAGATCTTAGATTCCTATTTCCAAGAAATGTGTCGATACAGAAGTGTGGTTCTGAGAAAGTTTTGGTCAGGCTGAAGAAGTGTCCCCAAGCAAAGGTTGCTGGTTGGAAGACTCCAACATTGGCAGGAATGAGTCACTACTAAGTCATTAGCTGGGGTTAGCCTGGGCAAGTGTGACCTTTCTGTTAACATGGTGGTGGAGCCAGAGAGGCAGCAGCTGGCACTGTCAATCAGCTGTGCCCCTAGCAGCAGGCTTTTGTGAAGGAGATTTGAACATCACATTTCTGTGGCTGCCATAGCATCTGACCTTGGAAATTTCAACCATCTAAGACCTGTGGTATGGAAACTTAGGTATTTTTTGCCTCCAGCCCTCAGGTGTATTTAGTTTAATTTTTAATAGGTTAGTAATGTGCAATTGACATACAACAAATGGCACACTTTTAAAGTGTATAGTTTGAGGGGCGCTTGGGCGGCTCAGTCGGCTAAGTGTCCAACTCTTGGTTTCGGCTCAGGTCATGATCCTACAGTTTATGAGCATGGAGCCTGCTTGGGATTCTCTCTCTCCCTCTCTCTCTGCCCCTCCCCTGCTAGCTCTCTCTGTCTCTCTCTCTCAAAATAAGTAAATGAACTTAAAAAAATTGAAGTGTACAGTTTTATAAGTTTGACATGTATACCAAGATAATGAACATATTCATCACCCCCAAAAGTTTCCTCGTACCCTTTTTAAAATCCTTCACTACCATCTCCCCTGGTCACTTCCTGCTCCAGTTCCCGGGCAACCACTGAAATGCTTTATGCTACATGAGTTTGCATTTTCTAGAGTTTTATATAAATAGAATCATACAGTATGTTCTCCTTTTCTTGCCTGGCTTATTTTAGTCAGCACAATTATTTTGAGATTCATCCTTGTTGTAGCATGTATAAGTAATTCTTTTTATTGCTAGGTAGCATTCTATTATATAATTATATCATATTTTCTTTATCCATTCACCTGTTGTTGGACATTTAGGATGTTTCCAGAATTGGAAATGAATAAAGCTGCTATGAACATATAAGTCTTTGTATGGTCATATTGTGTATGTGTGTGTTTTTTTCCCCTCCTGTGTAAATATTTAAGAACGAAATGGCTGGATCATGCTGGAGGTATATGTTTAACTCTTTAACTGCCAAACTGTTTTCCAGAATGGTCGTACCGTTTTACATTTCCACTAATAGTGCATGCGAGTTATAGTTCTTTGGCATCTTTGCCTACATTTGGTGTAGTCTATATTTTTTATTTTAGCCATTTTAGTAGATTTGTAGTAGTATCTCCTTGTGATTCAATTTGTATTACCCTAATAAATAGTGATGTTTACATCTCTTTATGTGTTTATTTGCCATCTGTAAATTGTTGCCACTTTTCTATTGGGTTGTTTGTTTCGTTATTACTGAGTTTGGATTTTTTAAAATACATGTTGCACGTAAGTCCTTTATCAGATATATACTTGACATTTCCCCCAGTCTGTGGCTTGTCTTTTACTTCTCTTAGGCATCTTTAAAAAACATCAAACATTCTAATTGATGAAGTCCAGTTTATCAAGTTGTTCTTTCATAGCACACACTTTTGATGTTATATCTAAAAACTCATCACCATAGTCACACATACACAAGAATCATTATTCTTTTTTTCCTTTCCCCCTAGAAGCATTATAGTTTTGGGTTTTACAGTTAGCTCTGTGATCTGTTTTGTGTTAACTTTTTTATATAGTGTAAGGTATGGATCAAAGTTAATTTGTTTCCATATGGACATCTAGTTATTTTAATGCTACTGGACTATCCATGGTCAACTCTTTGCTTTTGCATCTCTGTAGAAAATCAGTTATCTATATGTGTGTGTGGGTCTAATTCTAGATTCTGTTCTATTCATTGGCCTATTTTTCTATTTTTATGTCAATACCACATTTTTTTTGACTACTGTAGCGGTATAAGAAGTCTTGAAATCAGTATTGTTAATCCTTTCACTTCCTTATTTTCAAAGGTGGCAAAATCTTTTATGGGAATTTTAGCACCAATTTAAACGTTTATATAAAATAGCCTTTTAGAATTTTGATTTGAATTGTTATGAATTGATATAGGTCAGTTTAGATAGAATTGACATTGTTGAGTCTTCAAACTCATGAACAAAGTATATATCGTCATTTTTGGGTCTTCGATTTCTTTCAGAAATGTTTTATAGTTTTAATTATACAGACTTATCATGTCTTTCATCAAATTTATTTGTTTTCATATTTTTATGCTACTATAAATGGTATTATTTAGAAAATTTATGACCTTCCATTATGCTAGTATAGCGAACTATAACTGATTTCTTTATATTAACCTTGAATCTTGAACTTTGCTAAACTCAATCATTTCTACAAGTTTTTTGTATATTTCATTAGGTTTTCTACATAGATGATCATGTTGTTTGTGAATAAAGAGTTTTACTTCTTTCTTTTCAATTTGCATACATTTAATTAATCCATTAGTTTGTTTGTATTGTATTGGTAAGAAATGACAGAACATTGTGAATAGAAGTGATATATGCCCTGTGATCGTAGGGGGAAAACATCTAGGTTTTTACTAATAAGAATTTTCTATCAATTCTTGAGAGAGACATTGAAATATTTAGCTATAATTTTATATTTGTCTATTCATGTAATTATATCACTTTTTGCTTTGAATACTTTGAAATTTTCTTAAGATACCTAAATATTTAGCATTTTAAAATTTCTTCTTAATGAATTAGTCTTTTATCATTCTGAAGTGGCCTTCTTTATTTGTGATAATATACTTTGAAATGTACATTGTCTGATGTTAATAAAGCCATTTTAGCTTTCTTGTAATTAGTGTAATCATGATATATTTTTTCCCGTTCATAACTTTTCATCTATTGGTGTCCTTTTGTTTGGAGAGTGTTTTTTTGTCGATGGGATGTTGTTAGATCTTACATTTTTATCTGATTTGATGGCATCTGTATTTTACTTATGGTATCCTATTTTCTCTTTGTACCATCTGTTTCCCCCCTTTTGGTTTTTTTTATGCTTTCTTTTTGATGAACTGAATACTTTCAGTGGTTCCATTTTATCTCCTTTTATGGTTTATTAGCTGTCACCATTTTGTTATTTTAATGGTTGTTTTAGTGTTTATAATATATCTTATCACAGCCTACCTTCATTTAACAATTTAATGTGTACAAGAAGAATGTTACATACTGTATTCCCATTCTTCTCCTCCCAACCTTTGTTCTGTTTTTGTACATTTTGCTTTTATTTATTTTATAAACCCCACAGAACATTATTGTTAGTTTTGTTTAAACAGTCAATTATCTTCAAAGAGGTTTGAATAATAAGAAAACAACTTTCTGTATTTACCCATGTTGTTATAATTTTCACGGCTGTGCATTTCTCTGTGTAGATGCCCATTATTTCTATCCAGTATTATTTTTCTATGCTTGAAGAGTTTCTTTATCATATGCCTTGTGATGTGGTCTGCTGATAATGAATTATTTCAGCTTTTGTGTACTTAAAACATCTTTATCTTGAGCTTCTTGCATCTGTGAATTTATAGTTTGTATCAAATTTGGAAAACTTTTGGCTGCTGTGTTTTGTACCCCGGCTTCTCCTCTGCCAAGGACTCCAATTACATATAATTAGGCCTCTTGAAGTTATTCCACTGCTCGCTGAGTCTGTGTTTTTTTTTTTTTTATTTATTTTTTTAAGTTTTTTTTTAACATTTATTTTTGAGAAACAGACAGAGCATGAGTGGGGGAGGGGCAGAGAGAGAGAGGGAGACACAGAATTCAAACAGGCTCCAGGCTCTGAGCTGTCAGCACAGAGCCCGTTGTAGGGCTTGAACCCACGAACCATGAGATCATAACCTTATGACCTGAGCCAAAGTCGGACACTTAACTGACAGCCGTCCAGGTGCCCCTGTGTTTGTTTTTTAAATATTATATTTTATCTGTGTTTCATTTTGAATAGTTCCAATGCTATGTCTTCAAGTTTACTAATCATTTCTTCTACAGTATACCCTCATCCTATGAGTTTCACATCTCATACATTGCAGTTTTTATCCCTAGGAGTGTGAGTTCAATTGTAAAAAATATCTTTCATGTTTCTACTTAAAATATTAATCTGTTTAATGTAGTTCTAAGCATCATCTTAACGTCTTTATCTTGTAGTTCTAATATCTGTTTCAGTTCTGGATCAGTTTAATTATTCTCTTCATTATGGGTCATTTTTCTTGCTTCTTGGCATGTCTGGTAATTTGATCACCTGTGAGATACTGCAAATTTTACTTTGGCGCTGCATATTTTGGTAGCCCTGTAGGTATTCTTACTCTTCATTAGGCAGTCAGTCAAGTTACTTGTGTATAGTTTGATCATTTGAGTCTTGCTTTTAAGATTTGTTAGCTGGGGCTAGAGCAGTGCTCAGTCTAAGGTTCGTTATTCCCCACTACTGAGGCAAGATCCTTTTGCATTCTCTACTCAGTGCCCTGTGAATCTTGAAGTTTTTCAGTCTGGCTGGTGGAAACAATCACTGTCTTTGGCCCTGTGTGAGTACTGGATAGTGTTACCTTTAATCTTTCCAAGGAACTCTTTCCCCAGCTTGAGGTAGCTTGCTCACATGCATGTGTTGATCAGTACCTCAGCTGAAGGAAGACCCTCTGCATCTCTAGAGTTCTCTCTCTGTAGCTCTCTCATCTTTGGTACTTCCTCCTCAAATCTAGCTGGCTTGATTTCTGAACTTTTTGCCTCCATTTCCTTAACTTAGGGTGTCCTCTGGACTCTGCCTGGGTTCTCCTTCCCTGTGCTGCAGTGAAACTTTCTTAGGGCAGTAAAGCTGGGTAAACCCCAGGGTTTCACCTTATTTGTTTCCTATGTCTCAGGCTTCATTGCCTGATGCTCACTGTCTTGTAAACCATTGTTTATATTGTCCACTTTGTTCCTTCAGGTGGATGTTGCTTCTTGATACTCAATTTTGGCCAGAAGTAGAGGTCCCTTGCATGTATATATATTTTGAGTCTTCACATAGTTGAAGTTTGGGAGGTTGAGGAAAACAGCAAAGAAAGTTCAAGGGGGATGGCAGTGAGTGTCAGGCTACAGATTCCACGGGGTCCATGGAACTCTTGTCATCAGTAGTTTTGATGTGGTTCAAGATGGAATGGCCTAATTTGACATGGTCTATTTTTGCATAGTTTGAGTTTGCATGCTCTGGGTTGTAAATTTAACACTTAGTGATGTGAAACTGATAAGTAGAAAACAAGAAGAAAACAGCTAAAATTCACTTGATTCATGTCTATATAGACTTAAATCTTTTTTATTTGAGTATAGTTGACACACAATATTTAATTAGTTTCATGTATACAACATAGTGATTCAACATCTCTGTATTGTTCTGTTCTTACCACAAATGCAACTATCATCTGTCACCACACACCACTATTACATCATTGGCTATATTCCCTGTGTTGTACCTTTTATTCTTGTGACTTTTAAAAAACTCATTTAAATATGCAAGGTACTTAGTTTCACATTAAAATTGTTCTCTAGCTCTCTAAAATATTCTCTCACTATTTTTGCCCTTAATAGAGAAACCAGATGGCATTGGTCTTATATGGGTGGTGTTGAAGGTAGGGGAGGTTTAAGGAAGGCACATCTTACTTCTTCAGCCAGAGATTCAGAAACCCAAAGCCAGGGAATGCAAGATATTACGGTCCCCAGGGATCCATGTTGTGAGTTAGCTCATAACACAGGGTGCAGAGCCTGGGAGACAAAGAAAATGTAGCTTTGAGGAAAGGTGGGTGGGTCCATTGGGATCCAGACTTAGAAAAGACCCAAGGAAGGGCCTCCTCCAGAAGGCCGAGGACAGAGAAAGCTTCAGGAAGAAGAGGAACTCATACTTAATCATGGGGCCTCACTGAAAGCTTACTCTGCTTTTCCTCTGGCTGAGTTTGATGAGCCTGGGAAGAAACTTACAGAAAAGCCCCTCACAAAGGTCATGGCCACACAAATGAGTTTCTTGTAGCCTTTCCTTACTCATCCCCCATCTAACTTTGCACTGGGAACTGGCCAATATCCCAGCTGGCACAGGGCCCATCTGGGGAGGACTCTAGAGACCCTATCTACCCACCGCCCCTCCTTCCTCATACCCTGAGGCACACTTTCCCAGGACACAGAAGCCAGGAAGGACACCAGACCTACACTTGGCTACTGAGGGGTACTTGCTCAAAGACCCTCTGGGAAGCACTCCCTCCACCAGAAGGGAGAAGCAGAAGGAGGGAGGAGGTAAGACAGAGAATAAATACCCAACCAGGGAGGCCCTAAGGAGGGGGTGGAGACAGAGAGTGGCAGCCTGCCAGTCCTCTTCAGGAAAAGGACTAGAGGAAAAGAAACACGTTCCTTCAGTGCCATTGAGGTGAGTGCAGGAGACCTGGGGGTATGTGCAGACGTGTGGGTTTTTTGTAGCTGGGAATTTCCCATTAGACTTGACAAGTGAAGGAGAAACCAGGCTGTGATGAAACAAAGTACAGAGGTGAAGCAAGGGAGCGTAAAGGAGGCTCCTGACTCAAAGGACAGTGTTAGTGGTTTCTATGTGGAGTCAAGGGAAGCATGGGCAGTGTTAGTTGCTGCCTGGGGTAGTTTTCAGCCACTAAAAAAAGTGATCTGTTTACTGGGGTGCCCATCTAGATCCTGGCAGGAGTTGTCTTAAATGAAGGTGAACGGCTGCAGAGAACAGACTGGGTGGGACTGGGTTAGAGTTCAACTTGGTTCTGTCCATGTGTTCACAGGACCAGTCTCAGTTTGTTAGTGTGGCTGAAGCTCAGTTTGTGGTTGGGGGTAGGGGCTCATTCTATACTCTACATCAGAAGTCAGACTGTGGCTGATATTGGGACTTTGAGATCCTCCAAGGGCTCTGGTCCTGACTCCGTGCGTGCCCAGGGGCAGGGTCCAGTCTTTATTCCATTTAAAAAGTGGATTACTGTCTACACTGTGACTTCCCCTGCCTTGCACTCTGTTCCCTGGTCCCACTGAACCACTTGCAGCTTTCCAAACAAGGTATGTACTCTATCTCTCTGGGTCTTCGAATTTTCCAGCACGCACTTTTAATGACAAATTAGGTCCAATTTGTTGCTTTAATTCCCCCAGCCCCCTCGGAATTAAGTCAAAGCCCTTTGCCATGTCCTGCAGGCCACTACATGATCTGGCCCCTGCCCTCCTCTCTGACCTCATTTTTCCAAAATTCTCCTGAGCTCTCGATACTCTGGCCTTGTTGACCTTCCTTCTTCTGTTCTGTGAACCACCAGAATAGAAGACCTTCTCCTTTCGTTGTCTCCTCTGCTCTTTCCCCAGATCTCAGAATGGCTGGCATGTTCTTGTCGTACAGCTCTCAGTTCATACATCGTCTCCTCAGAGAGGCTGCCACTGACTGTCTCAAATATGGGCGCCCTCCCCTGTCCTGTCACTCTGTGTTCAGTGCACTTGTCTTCATCCGATATGTTCTTGTTCATTTGTTTGTTTACTTTTTGTTATTGTCCTCCCAGTGTGTGAGCTCCCTGAAAGCAGCCGTCTTTTCTCTTTTATCCACTGTTTTATCTCTAGTTTGGGGCAATTGATAGGTTCTCCATATGTTTTTATTGTCTAAAACATTTATTTTATCCACTGTCCCCATGTTCCCAACCCTGCCTGGTTAGCCATGACTGGCCCCTCAAGTCTGGCTCAGAAGCTACCTCCTCAGGGAAGCCCTCTGAACCTGACAACTTAGTAAGCTACCATCTGCTTTGCTCCCAGGCTCTTGTACTTACCCCTATCCTAGCATTTATCATGATATGTTGTGATAGCTGCATAATTTGTCTCCATTTCTCCCCACCCCTGCAGTTCTGACCTGTGCCTGTTTACTCTGTGTCATTATCTCCAGTGCTTAGTGCAGATTCTGGTATCTGGTAGTCAATCAGTCAGTAATTGCTAAAAAAACATGAGTGTATGAGTCAAAGTCCCAGATCAGGCTTTTTCACTGCACCATGTGTCCCTGTGTGTAGGCAACAAAGTAGCTCTGCTGAGCACTGATTATCACAAGCTTTGCACGTCTGTGGGATTTTTATTGACTCTGGTCCTACTTGGGAAATGGAAGGGCAGGGCCCTGAATCCCTAGAGCTCTGTTGGGGTGTGATTTTGGAGGCCCAGGCTGCCTCCATTGAGTAGAACGGAGCTGGGAGCCTCACTCTACCTTTTTTGAGTTACAAAAATGAGAAAATGCAAATTCTTTTCTCATTTTGGCCCTCCTAAAATGAATGTTGGCCACTGCAAAGGTTCATTTACTTTTTCAAATCCAAGAAAGGTAGGGGGACAGAGGATAAAGATGATTTGAGGTAGAAGCGACTCTGGGGCTATGACACTCATGGAGTGTTAAGGAAGGTGTCCCCCCCTCCTGAACCGAGTGGCGAGCTCCTGCAGTTCTTGCCCACCACAGTATTGCCCCTGAAGTTTGCCTTCTTTCTCTGGGCCTGGGGGTAGGCATCAGAGGCTCCCAAGTATTCTGGGCTCCCTCCAAGGACATTCTCTTCCAGATGTTCCCACAGAGGCTGGCAGTGGCACCAGAGGCCCCAACCCCACTGCTCTAAGCATGGAGCATTCTGTGTGTTTAGCCCCGACAATGGTAATGACTGTGAATCCCTTCTCCCCTCTTTGTTCCCTTTCCCTGCTGCCACTAAGTGGGGAGAGCTGGTCAGGTGTCCTGAGTCCTGGAGAGGCCCTCTAGATTCACGGGTCCTCAAAGTGTATTAATAATACAGGTTAACAAGAGGCTCTAATCATATAAGAAGGGTAGAGGATAAAGTTTTTAAATCTCCGTTGTGGGGCCTGGCCAAAGTCACAGCCAGAGGAGTTGGGGCTGAAAGGAGAATGCCCAAGTCTTAGTCTGGGAGGGTCCTCTTCACTGCCCTCTTAAGTTCCCTTCCAAGAGTCTACCGGGATAAGGTATCCTACTTACCAAGCCTTTCTGCCCTGCCTCATGGGCAGATTTTACTGCTTTCAGAAGGTGCAACAACAATTAAGTGCAGCATAGATTAGGGGAAAATATACAGACCTTGGTGTTAGAGTCCAGGTTAAATTTCTGCCTTGCCAGTCAGCTATTAAACCCTGGGAGCATGATTTAATCCTGTGGGACCTCAGTCTTCTCAGCTATATATAAAGATACGTAGAATTCCTAGAATTGGCTCTTAGGTTAGAGATAACATTTTTACGGCATCCAGAATTTTGTAGGCACTCAGTTATTTCTATTATTCTCATAAAAGTTTTGATTTTAATGAGCGATCTCATTATTGTTCTCTCGGATCAGAAGAAATAGAGCTCATAGCCCCTGGTCTGCCTCCCTGACTGCTTTTCCACGTGTCTCTGAGAAAGAAGGAGTTAAGAGAGGTCTGAGAAGAGTGTGAGGATGGGCTGGTCATGGGGGCTGAGCTGACAATGGGGGGCAGAGTCCTGGATGCCAGGGGGAGGGAATGAAGAAGATTGGAGGCCTCGCAGTGTATTTGTACTCTGTGTAGTGGTGGCTTCTGCTCCTACCATCCTCGAGAAAGGGCCGGATGTCCTTCACAGTTCTCCAAGGCATGCCTGGGACTTGCTGAGATAGTGTGACTTTTTCTTTTTCAGAGAAAGTCCCAAGCCTATTCCCTGGGGTTAGGGAAAGGAAAGAGAAAAGACTTTCTTTGTTTATATTTTCTCGAGTATGTTTTATTTTCAAAATACAGTGATTTAGTTCCAATTTCCCCCAGAGCTCCAAATGTTCTCTGAGTACATGCAAATGGTTCTAGTTAACCAACTGCCACTCAGACCAGATGACATCCGTGCCCTCTGCCTGCCTCCTGGCAGGACTGTGGGAGATTGGGATGCTTCAATGCTTGGGCCTTCTGGCTGGTCTCTTTACCATTCCTTCATTTTCCTCTTGCTGAAGTATCTGTGGCCCAGTCTGATATTTTCCCGCAGCCGTGGCTGCCCACTTTATACTGCTGAGGCGCCTCCCTTCCCAGACAGCTGAGTTCTCTTGTCTGATATCTCCACATCAGTGCTTCTGCTTTGCCTTTGAGAGAGATGGGCTGCTAGCTACTATGTGTGTGTGTGTCTGAGCGTGTGCCTGAGGTGGAGTGGTGATTTAGGTGACAGATGGGGGGAAATGCAAGGTTTTTGGAGACTTTGTATGTTTTCAGGAATCTTGCTTCCCATTTTAATGGAAACCTTTTTTTAAAAAAGTGCTTCGTATACTCTGATATAGGTTTTACAGCACTCTTTGACATGCCTTATCTCATAATTTTGCAGCCTCACCATACGGTGGTTATTGTCCTCTGCTTATTTGGAGCGGAGACTTGCATTTCTAGCCCCAGAATTCTGCTTGCCACGTCACTTGACCCTTAGAGGTAATAGGATGGAATATGCCAACCCAATGATTCTTTCCTAGTGTTTCCTAAGGTGGCATATGGTGATCCTGTTCTACCATGTGTGTTCATGGGAAATTTTTGAATGGTATAGATATCTGGCCGCCTGGGGTAGCAGAGCTGTCTTGATGTCTCCAGAGGAGGGATCCTAGGTCACCCCATCTCTCGGGCATAAAGTGTGCTGTGTGTCTATTTTGCATTTATGTAGAGCCAGGGCTGTGCACTTGCTCTGTTCTCCACATCCCTTCATGCCCTCTGCCTCCCTGGGTGATAAAGGCCTTTTCCGTTTGACTATAATGATTCTTGTTCTAAAATTAGGACTACCTTGCACTGACCTTCCAAATACTCTTTCATTCTTCTCCAGAGTTTATAGTTCATACAATGGGCAGTCCTTCCTACCTCCTTGCCTGTGCTATCGCACTAGATGTCTATTGAGGGATTCTTCTTTTGATAAAACTCACTTTCACTTTCAATAAATGTTAACTAAATACTAATTAATAGATATGGTAGGTCCCTACCATTCAGGAAACCATAATTCAGACAAAACAAATAGAGCAATAATTACAGTTCAGGACTGTAAGTGCATGAAGAGACCTAAACAAAGTTCTTTGGGAGCACAGGGCAGGAAACACTTAATTACACCCAGGGGTAGGAGCTTAGCAAAGTAGCATAGGAGAGAGACAGTAAACCAGGATGTGAAAGATGAGTAAGATTTTCTCAGTGGGGAGTCAAGGAAGGGGATCTGGGAGGATCTTGACAAATGAATGAGAAGTAAACAAGAGAAGAGGACACAGAAGCATGGGAATCAGTGCCACCTTCATGAGACAGCATGCATTCTAACATGGCTGGAACACAGGGGCCATGGTCAGCACTGGCGAGAGAGAAACCTAGGGCAGATGCTGGAAGACAGACTTTTTGCCACAACCTGACAGTTTAGTCTTTTTTCTAGAATTAATTAAATTACTTTGAGAGGTATTTTATTTAAGCGATAGTGAGCTGATTTCATTTGGTGGGAAGATTGTTGGGATTGTGCAGATGAAGAAGGCGGCACTGGAGACATGGCAGTCAGAATAGAGCCTCTGAGCTGGTGTGGCTGTTCAGGCCACCCAACAGAAAAAAGGAAACACTGTAAGAAGACAATTCACAACGATAGATGTAATTGTTTGCACGTTTACTTTGTGTCAGGCATTGTGTTAAATGCTTTATACTCATCCTTGCCTTGAATCCTCACATTGAGCTCTGTTAGGCAGCAACTATTATCCTCATTTTAAAGATGGGGAAACTGAGGCTTAGAAAGGTTAAATGATTTTCCCAGATGGCACAGCTAATGAAGCTGTCCACCAGGATTTGAATCCAGGACTGAGTTCAAAGCTTTTTTTTTTTCTTTTTTCCTTTGGACAGGGAGAGTTGAATATGCTTGAGAGACAGACTGGTGATTCCTTTCAGTAAGACTTAAAAATTATGAATCTGGATCACAAAAGACCATGCAAATCTTGCTAAATAGATTTGGGAACCAGTAGTTTTACATAACAAATAGATTTATTGAAGGGGATGAGATGGCCAGGGTAGAGGGCATAGAACAAGAGGAGAACTCAGGATAAAATTCTGAGAGCATTATTATCGAAAAGTATGCATAAGGGTCAAGCAGAGGAGGCTGAAGATCCAGGAAGGAGACCAAGAACAGATAGATGATCAGAGAAAGATGAGGAGCAGCAGGAGGAGGAGGGAGAGTTTTAAGAAGGAGAGAACTGCTCTTGGTGTCATAGGTTAGAGAGGTCAGTACAGAAGATTTCAGACACTGATGACTTTGGCTTCTTTGCCTGATATTCTAGGTTAAATATGGCTCCATATACCTTCTCCCTCCAGCAGTTGGAATTAAACTTTCACTTCCTGCTCCAAAATTCATGCTATCAATGTTTTGCTCTCTGTCTGGTATGAGGGAACCCCTGTAGGATACCTCAATGGTGGAACAAAGATTGCTGGCACATTCTAAGCCCAGTGAATGGTTTAAGTCCTTCCTGATTCTGGCCATGCACTCTTCTTCACAGTCAACTGTTCTCTGGCAACTTGTCTTCATATTTCACTTCTTTTCAGGATTGATTTTAGAGGTGAGATTAGTGACTAGACTGGGCCTTGCAGTTACAAATGGCTCACACTCACCTGCTCTCTAGCAAACCCCATCCCAGTTTCAAGATCTTAGGAATCTAACCTTTTTTTTTCTTCCCAAGATAAAATTATCTTAAATATATCCTAGCAATAAGTGGCATTGTTTCCATATTGGGAAGAGGAGATAGCTAGTTTCCAGATTATAGCTGAGCATATTTTTATATATATAACAACTATAAATCTGTATAATCTAATAAATCATAGAAGCACATGAACATTTGTAGATGGAAAAAAGGAATGGAGGAAGGAAATAAATTAACTCTCTAATTGTTTCAACAGAGAGATAGGATCTGAGAAAACTCAAGTTGACATTTCCTGTATCAACAATCTCTACTTATAGCCATCATTTTTGTAGCCAGATTTGGAGATACCAGCATACTGCTATAGGATTGATTATTCCTGCAGTGCTTCAAATGCCGTCAACTTTGAGGTTTAGTCTTCTGTGTCAGTCCCTCTCTTTTAAGTTTGGTGGGTCCCCTAGACACAGAGCTTGAGATGGTGATTCTTGTTTAAATGATGTATTGACAAACTGCTGTCCTGAGAAGAGGGGTGAGACAAGCAGGGTAGAGCAGGGAAAGAAAGCTAAGCAAAGGTGTGGTTTCAGCAAGGTCTGGTTCCTCAGGAAGCTCTGAAGTACTCATTGCATCACAGCTTTGGTCCCACCTGGAGACAAGGTGGCTAGCTCTTTGTACCTTTATGTCAAGCAGTTGTTGACCTCCAGATGTGTTCTGGAGGTGGGGTATAGCATAACTTCTGGGTGAAATGCCTCTCATTTGATCAAGGATAATTTTCTGGAGAAAGGGAGAACTGTGAGCCTTTGGTACTCCACACCAATGGCAAATATAGGTGCATTGGTTTGGCGAAGGGGATCTGAATGGGATACCAGTGGCGTCCACTACAGTCATTGCTCCTTTTATGTTATAAACTGGATAGTCTGGACAATGTAAGACTCTGGATGGACATTGGGCAAGAGCGAAGTATAGAGTTAGAGTTTAGAATGAAGTTAGTGTGTCAGTTTTTAAAACTGGATTAGAGTTTATTTTAATAAAATAGGTATTATTAAAATTTAGGTCACGTTTGAAATAGCTACCAGAATTAAGTGTTAGATTAGTGTTAAAGTTTGGGTAAAGGTTAGAATTAGAGACATCATTAGGATTAATGCTAAGATTAGGTTACCATGTTAATTTAAGTTAGTATTGCTATGTTTGGATTAGAATTAATTTTATTTTTATTTTTTTATTATAATAGTTTATTTTCAAATTGGTTTACATATAACACCCAGTGTTCTTCCCAACACGTGCCCTCTTTAATATCCGTCACCCCCTCTCCCCCCTCCCTCACCTCCCTCACCTCCCTCACCTCCCTCACCCTCAGATTGTTCTTAGTCTTTGAGAGTCTCTCATGTTTTATCTCCCTCCCTCTCTGTGTCTTTTTTTTCTTTCCCCTCTTCCCCTCCCCCTGGTTTTTGCTTAGTCTCACCAAGTCCACCTATTCGTGGAAACATATGGTATCTGTCTTTTTCTGACTGACTTATTTCACTTAACATAATACCCTCCAGTTCCATCCATCTGGCTACACATGGCCAGATTTCATTTTTTCTCATTGCCATGTAGTAATCCATTGTATATATGTGCCACAACTTCTTTATCCATTCGTCAATTGATGGGCACTTGATTTGCTTCCATGATTTGGCTATTGTCGAAAGTGCTGCTCTGAACATTGGGGTACACGTACCCCTATGCATCAGCATTCCTGTGTCTCTTGGGTAGATTCCTAGCAGTGCTATTGCTGGGTCATAGGGTAGCTCTATTTTCATTTTTTTGAGGAACCTCCACACCGTTGTCCAGAGCGGCTGCACCAGTTTGCATTCCCACCAACAATGTAGGAGGGTGCCTGCTTCTCCACACCCCCGCCAGCATCTATAGTTTCCTGATTTTAGAATTAATTTTAAAGATAGCCTAATGATATGATTACAGTTGGTATTGAGCAAAGGGGAGCATAAGGGTAGGACAGGGTAGAGGAAATGATGGGATAACATAAAAATATCATCTAAGTCTGTATACTAAGTCAATAGCCTATTTTTGGTGAACTAAATGATTTAAAATATGCCTAGAATTTTTGCTTAGTATTTCGCTTGTTTTCAGGATTGAATTTAGGAGTGGGATTAGTAATTAGGACTGGCTTGAGTTACAAATGGTGGTTAGGTTGACTTTAGAATAGAATCAGAGTTTGGATAGGCAATGAAGTTAGAGTTAGCGTCAGAGAATAGGACAGCAGGGCGGAGGGAAAGAAGCATGGTGTTGGGATCCTGGAGTATCTGACAATGGCTTATTTATGTATTCCAGCCTGTACCTGCTTGGCACTGGTTGAAGCTCATCTTCTTCACTATGGTGTATCCCAATGGCAATGAATCCAGTGCCACCACATATTTCATTCTAATAGGCCTTCCAGGCTTGGAAAAAGCTCAGTTCTGGTTGGCCTTCCCATTATGCTCCCTCTACCTTATTGCTGTGCTAGGTAATCTGACAGTCATCTACATTGTGCGGACCGAGCACAGTCTACATGAACCCATGTATATTTTTCTTTGCATGCTTTCTGGCCTTGACATCCTTATCTCTACTTCATCTATGCCCAGAATGATGGCCATCTTCTGGTTCAATTCCACTACCATCCAGTTTGATGCTTGTCTGCTACAGATGTTTGCCATCCACTCCTTATCTGGCATGGAGTCCACTGTACTGCTGGCCATGGCCTTTGACCGCTATGTGGCCATTTGTCACCCACTACGCCATGCCACTGTGCTAACGTTGCCTCGTGTTACCAAGATTGGAATGGCTGCTGTGGTACGGGGTACTGCACTTATGGCACCCCTGCCTATCTTCATCAAACGGCTGCCTTTTTGCCGCTCCAACATTCTTTCCCATTCCTACTGCCTTCACCAAGATGTCATGAAGCTGGCTTGTGCTGACATCCGTGTCAATATCATCTACGGCCTCATTGTCATCATCTCTGCCATTGGCCTGGACTCACTTCTCATCTCCTTGTCATATCTGCTTATCCTCAAAACTGTGTTGGGCTTGACACGTGAAGCCCAGGCAAAGGCATTTGGCACTTGTGTCTCTCATGTGTGTGCTGTTTTCATATTCTATGTACCTTTCATTGGGTTATCTATGGTGCACCGCTTTGGGAAGCGGCATGACTCCCTCCTGCCCATCATCATGGCCAACACCTACCTGCTTGTTCCTCCTGTGCTCAACCCTATTGTTTATGGAGTCAAGACAAAGGAGATCCGTCAGCGCATCCTTCATCTTTTCCGTGTGACCACCCATACTTCAGATCCCTAGGTGTCGGTGAAAACTTCATTTTCATTCAAAGTTTTTCAATTCAGATTTTAATATCAACATTTTGGAAGACAGTATTAGAAAAACAGAACAAAACAAACAAACAAAAAAAACCTTCCCTGATAGAAACACAACTGATCCTTCAAACAGGAAATTGGTTGGAGGATCTCTGTATGGATAGGGGCAGCAGAACCATATACTCCTAATCCCTGTTTTTAAATATTACTTTCCTTTTATAATTCTCTTTATGTAATTGTTAAAACCCTGAGGTGGTAGTAGCTGGAGGGTTATTAGTTCCCATTTAACCATTTAGTCCAAATCTCTAATTCCTTGCACTGACAGTCCATAGCATTCTGAAATGAGGGTTGCACATTTAAGGGACATTGGTCAAAAGTTAAGCATGGCAAAAGTAAAATAAACACAAGAGCACAGTATAATCAGAAAATCTTGCTTGAAACTGTGATTTCCTCTTCAGAATCCACAACTGTGCTGGAACCCAGGAAAACAGATATACCAGGATTTCTTTCTTCAAAGTGATTTCCACAGAGAATAAGTAATTTTTATTCTGGGCACCAGCTCTTAAGAGGAGGATTAGAAGTAGAACCTTGAAAAGATTACAGTTACCTACATTAATGAAAGATGTCACATTATGTTCTGAGTGTTTTCACAGATCATGGACACTTTTCCTTACTTCATTGTCCTATCAATGTTTTTATCTGGGTAGGAATATGATGAGTATCACCATTATACCAATGGGAAAATTGATATATGATGGGTATCGGTGAATTATATGAAGTCACAAAAATTGTCTTTTGATAACCATATTGTGGGTGGGGACTGTTAGAGGAACCTGTAAGGTAGTGAGTTAGATATTTCAAAAGTCTTGCATTTTTAAGGGGAAGTATTTAATTTCCTTCCTCACTCATTTAGTATTGCATTAGGAATTTCCTGTTAATGTTGCTGATGGCTTTAATCCCAATAGTTCCTGGTCCATTTGCCACCATACCTGGGTAGCAGCAGCAGAAGTGTGTTTGGGACATTCCGAAACAGTGGTAGTTTGGAAAATAGTTTGGTTGTAAGTGGGGGCATTCACAGGATATCTGGAGAGACACTTTTGGAGAAATGCAGCTGAGAACACCTAAAAGCTCATGACAGAAATGGCAGGTCTCTCACAGACCAGGGGTCAAGAACGGGAAGCATGATGAGCCCGAGCAAGGCCAGTGCCCATGTGGGTAGCTGGGAAACAAGGTTAAGGCAAGCATGGCTCCAAAGAAACTGAATAGAGCATATAGAGATATGGTGTATCCCCTAGCCTCTGAATGGCCCCGTAGGTGAAGACCACAACATCAGTGCTTGGAGAACAAGACTGTAGGAGAGGCCAATGAAGACTACATCTCTGCTAGCTGTACTTAGCTATGGTCCCAGAGGTCTACCTAGGCACAACACTTCTAGAAGTAAGAAGAATGGGAAGGAAAAGGTATGGGCACTACAGGAATGCAATGGGAATAGACAGGGAAGAAATGAGACCACTACCCACGGGGGAATGCTTGTCAGACCCAAAGAGAACCAGGTAGTACAGTAGAAAGTTGGGCACAGAGCCAGCCAGAATTTTCTGGCTAGAGCTAGCAGACTGTGTGGTACAGAGGGTATAGAGCAAGCACATGTGATTTATTGGACTGGAATCCAAAAAATGAGAATTGTGAGCAGTATAGGATCTGATATGCTCAGGTGAGTTGTGGCCAGCAGAACTAGGAGCATAAACTAGAGTCAGTGCAGGCTTTGGCCATTTGGACAGAGGAGTGGCCTTACCCAGTAAAGCCCTGACATTGGGATTGAGAGAAAGAGAGAATGAAAGAGAGAGAAAGAGACAGATCTTCTTTATTATTAGGAAGCAGTAAACAAACTTTTGACATTCCCCAAATATAGGAGAAAAAATAATGAACTCCGATAAAGTTGTCACATTAAAAGACAAACATTATTAGCATTTTGGTGTTTATTTCTCCAGATTTTTAATAAGTGTTTGTATGCATGCTTCTGTATGGGCATATGATGAATGTGTATATCTGTTCCATATTTGAAAGCCTATTAGAGACAGGGATAATCAACAGATAAATCAGGCACATTTTAACTATTTTAAAATTTAAAGATACAACCATTATCCTAGATTTTAGAAGGGATTCCAAGTCTGTGATAGTTAATATGCTCATGATAAGTTTCATGGCTTTAATCCTAAGTAACTTAACCATTTTGTGAGTATAAACACACGCCACCACCACCACCACCATCTTCTTTATGTTATTTCTTAATAAATACTAAATTATTAAATACCAGATACAGAGACAAACCTATAGCAGGACTTTTAATAACTTCTAGATCAGATTTATAGCCATTTATTTTATGAATACTCACTGAGTCACCTGGAAGGGCCTGGAGTTAAGGACTAGAATGAGAGGGATAGGCTGCCTCTTTCAGGAGATTTGGCTGGAAGTTAGGGTACGTTCTGGCAAAAACCTTCTTCATGTGTCTTTCACATAGATATCTTTTTACCTTCCCCATTTCCTTTGTTTAGACATTGCTATCTCTGACCCTACTGCCTCAGCCACTTGGATCTTCGTTAGGTCCTGGAGGGTCTGAATAATACTAAATTTCAGTCTGTAAGTCTCTTATTTTTTTAGGTTTATTTAGAAATGTTTCATAAACGTGTCTTGTGTTCTGCATTCTGACTACTAGTGCTCTGCTCCAGGTACTTACCTCCTGCTTAGAGGATTGCTAGACTTCCACATTTGTCTCCTTGCCTTGAACGTCTTGTGCATGAGTCGTCCTAACTCCCATGTAGTTTGCAGGAATTTTTCCAAACACAATTCTGATTATCTTGCTCCCTACTTAAAATCCATTGAAGATCTTTTATTTCCTCTCATATAGGGTTACTTCTTAGAATGACAGTAGGCCATTCTTTTTTTACTTTTATACCTGTTCCCATCTTATTTTTTCAATGTAAAATCTCTAATTTTTTGATGTAGTGTGTTTTTCAGACTTTATAATACTTGTTATCTCTCAATGATTTCATGCACTTTTAAATCCTCTGTTGTCTTTTGCCATTTTTTCTTTTTAGTAACACCTTATGAAATGAAGCTCTTTTATCATTTGTCAGGTCAAAAGAGGCATTTTCTCTTCACTGTCCCCAGACCTCATGGCTCATAATTTAGAACTGGACCACTTACAGTTTAGAAAAGTCTGAGTGAGACTTCTGAGTCTTATATGCTCAAGTTAATAAGATATCCTATATTATTACCATAATTAAATTGAAATAAGACTCCTTTGGATGCAATGGGCATACATGTGGAGGGTCTATCTTTAAGATAGACAGGCCTGAATTTGGGAAAGCACCATATTATACCATTGGTTTAGGATTTCAGAGTTGATGTTTGTTATTTATCTCTTAAGATACAGTAATCCCCCCTCCTATCCACAGGAGATACATTCTAGGACCCTCGGTGGATGCCTGAAACTGCAGATAATATATACTATACATACTATATACACTGTAATATGCTTTTTTCTGTATATACATACCTATGATATAGTTTGATTTATAAATAGGCTCAGTATGAGATGAAAAACATATCTAGTAATAAAATAGAACAGTTATACTGTAATAAAAGTTATGTGAATATAGTATCTCTTTTTCAAATATTTTATTATACTGTCCTCACCTTTTTTCTTATGATGTGAGATGATAAAATGCCTACATGAGGAGATGAAGTGAGGTGACTGACGTAAGCATTGTGATGTAGCGTTAGGCAATTACTGACTTTCTGATATTTTAGAAAGAGATTCCTTTGCTTCCAGACTGCAGTTGACTGTGGGTAACTGAAACCATGGAAAGTGAAACCATGGGCAAGGGGAGGACTACTGTATTCTCAAAATTTCTTCTTGTCTATTCCCCTGACATCTCATAGCTTTCTTTATGTTGGACTTAATCCAAAGGGAATGAAGGTGATGCAGAATCAGATTGTAGTCTGCCTTTTCTACTCCTAAGGAAGCCAACAGGATACAGGGTTTTTAATTCTAAGAAAGTTAAAGAACAAGGAGATAGAGAATCAGCTGCTCTTCGTCCAGGGTCTTCTTCCCAGACATATCCAGATCCCTGACTTACTTCCAAAACCATTCCCTCTTCTTCCTCTTATTCTTCCTTTTCATTTTTTTCATGACCATGATTGACTGGAAATCTCTATAGGCCAATTCCTACCTTTATTTTTAAGCTGTTTTTATGAGTTATAGTTCCTTATTAAAAAATACATATATATATATATATATATGTATATATATGTATGTATATCAGTAGAGAGAAGCCACACTTTCAATGATAAGGAGTGTGGAATTTGGAAGGTAAAAATTGCTTCTAGTGAAAATCACCCAGAAAAGTATCCTTAGAAAAGGTGGCTGATGGGAAGGAAGACTTTAAGAAGGATTGAAAGACGTATCGCCCTTTCTTGATCTAACTTAGAATGTCTTAGGTCTTCCAAGAAATTTTCCATCTCATCTAAGGTATGAAATTTATTGGCATTTTTTCTTACAATCCTTTTAATATCTGTAGCATCTGTAGTGAGGTCCCCACTCTCATTCTTGATATTGACAGTTTATGTCTTCTCTCTCTCTTTTTTTTCTTTCCTGTTCAGTTTGCCTAGAGGCTTATCAATCTTAATGCTTTTCTCAGTGAAATATACTCTGGTTTCATTGATTTTCTTTATTGTTTTCTTTTTTCTGTTTTGTTGATTTTCTCTGTTATTTTCTTCTGCTTACATTGGATTTAATTTTTTATAGGTTCTTAAGGTGGAAGCTGAGGTTACTGGGATCTTTTTTCTTATATAGGTACTGTGGTGCTATGCATTTCCCTCTGAGTACCGCTTCAGCCTATGTCTCACAAATTTCATATGTTTCATTTTCCTTCAGTTCAAAATAACTTGTAATTTTCCTTTTAATTTTTGGTTTGATGTATAGTTATTACAGATTCTGATTCAGGAGATCTGGCATAAGGCTCAGCAAGATAGAAATTTAAAAGGGTCCATAAGTGATTGTGATAGATAGCGAGGTTTGGGATTCCCTGGCTAAGATGGGAAGTGTGGGATGGCAGACAGAGATAACATTGGCCATTTGGGGGTGACTAGTAGCTGGTGAGGGATCCTTCAAGGTTGTGCTTTGTTTGGGGTATTGTGTGGTATGAAACAAGAAGGCATTCAGGTTGTAGAGGCATAGGAATCAGGCAGTTCTGCTTCTGAGGTGGCTATTTCCAAGGGTTAACAGATTTTGTCTTCAGTATGATGTAAAAAGTCTTTCTGTTTTGTTTTGTTTTTTTATTTTATTTTTTGAGGGACAAAGAGAGACAGAGTGCAAGCGGGGGAGGGTCAGAGAGAGAGGGAGACACAAAATCCAAAGCAGGCTCCAGGCTCCGAGCTGTCAGCACAGAGCCCAATGTTGGGCCCAAACCACAAACGTGAGATCATGACCTGAGCTGAAGTCGGATGCCCAACTGACTGAGCCACCCAGATGCTCCGATGTGAAAACAGTCTTACCCAAGAAATTAAAATAAGAACCTCTGAAACATGTGATTCATTTCCCTTTTCAATCCTCAGGTTCCCTGATAGGTATTCCCACAAGACACTTTGTTCTTCTCTTGTAATACTCATTATGTTTAGGAAATGCATATTTAATACCTGTATTTGCTGCTGAGTTCTATGTAAATGTATGAGGGCACTATTTCATTGAATCTCTTCATCATTGCGTCCTGGGGCATAGTAGATGCTTATGGCAGACATTGACTACTATTCACCAAACTAATCCCTCCCCATCCTGGACACACAGCTAGGTATTTCCCAGCCTCCAGTGAGTTGAGTATGATTAAATTCTAGCCATTACTTACTTTTTTAAAAACTATAATTTGTTGTCAAATTGGTTTCCATACAATATCCAGCGCTCGTCCCAGCAAGTGCCTTCCTCAATGCCTGTCACCCACTCTCCTCTCCTCCCCATCAACCCTCAGTTTGTTCTCAGTATGTAAGAGTCTCTTATGTTTTGCCTCCCTCCCTCTCTCTGACTTTTTTTCCCCCTTCCCCTCCCCCATGATCTTCTGCTAAGTCTCTCAAAATCCACCTATTTATGAGTAATATTGAAGAAGAAAACCAAAACAGGAGGCATCACAATCCCAGACTTTAGCCTCTACTACATAGCCATTACTTTCAATGTGAGTGGAAGTGATGTGTGCAAGTTCTAGACCTGACTTGAAAACCCTCCTATGTAGTCTTCAATGTTGACATTGCATGTGACTTGGGAATCCATGGGTTACATATGGTAAACCACAAGCAGCATGAGTTCCTAAAAAATTATGTAGAGCCAAACCCTTCTATACCAACCCATATTTGCACCATTTGTATAAATGAAAACGGAATGTGTCATCACTGAACATATTTTTGTTCTTAAAGTAGCCTAGCTTTGTGAATACAACACTAAATGAATATTTGTTGAATAAATAGGTTATAAACTAAAGGAAACAAAACTTGGAAAGTGAGGGGCTCAGGTAAGACTGCTGTTTATCCTTCCAGAAAAGATACTGGAGGTATGAATTTCTTAAAGGAGGAGGTATTTCCTTACATTAGCATAGTTATCACAAAGTCTTTATTAATTCAGATGACACCAAGCTGGGTCTTATATAGGTTTTTATTAATATTCTTTGGGTCAGTATCCTCTCGCCTTCTCAGGAAGTTTATATTATTGTTCCTTCTCCCTCTTGGATATTCAAACCTACCATCTCGATCATTTCTAGGATTCATTATGTTCAAGTGTCTTCCACATTAAAATCAACAAGTATAAACCTGCCCAGATCCTATATTCCTCTCTCATCTCTTTCCTTTCTTAGCCAAATCTCTTAGAGAAGTTATCTATAACTTATCTCCATGTGTGCATCTTTCATCTAACCCTTTCATTACTCTAGTATAACTTTGTCCTTAGTCAGACTACCAAAAGCATTCACTATCATCATCATCAAGGATCTCTTTGTGTCTGAGGTTTTAAGTCCTTACCTTCCTTGACTTCTCGACAACATTCAACACAGTTGACTACTACCTCTTTCTTGATTCATTTTCTTCCTTTGCCCTCCATGGCATCAACACCTGTGGTTTTCCTCTTATCTCTCTCAGTACTTCTCAGTTTCCTTTGCCACATACATTCTACTCTACCTTATGAGAGAACATAGTATAAGAGGGCCTGAAATTCGCTCTTTAATTGTTATGCAGTTACACTTGGTTGATGGCTTTTAATGCCATATGTATATCATGACATAAATTTTATCTCAGGTGTAGACCATTTGGCTAGTCAAGAGCTCCTGGGATACAAGTCTAATGACCTGTGCAATCTAGTAATTTGGATGCTTTCAAGGGAGTTCAGGCTCAGAGTGTCCATAATTAAATTCATGATATTCTTTGCTCAACTAAGTTCCTCTATTCATGTTTCATATTTCAGTTAATCATGCCACCATTTACCCTGAAGTGTCCCAAATTATCAGTCATCTTGGCCTTTCATTTTTCTTCTTTTATCCTTCATAGTTGACCCAATATCAAGTTATGTAATTTCTGTTTATATAATAAGTTTGATCCTATCTCCTTCTCTTTACCCCCACACCCCTAGTCCAAGTTTCCACTAAACCTCATCTTGACTATTTCACTAGCCTTCTAACTGATAATTTAATCTGCTCTCTACAATGTAGTATAAAAAATGATGTTTTAAAAATAAATGTGATCACGTCAAAATGATCCTCATCCCTGATTAACACACTAATTATTTCCCATATTTCTGATTGGTTCTCATTTATGTTTTTCATATTTATCTTAAGCCATAGGTTCTTTGCTCTTTGACTTCCTTTTCATTCCATTCCTTTCCAGAAGCTATTTGGAGACAAGGGTTTCTTTGCCTAATATACCTTTCCCTAAACACTCTCCTTTTTCCTAGTTAATTTCTCTTCAAAATTTGGACATCATCATAATTATCACTTTTTGAGAAAAGCCATTCCTGATTCTTTGAACAGGTGAAATACCCTTATTGTGTACTTTCATAGAACCATCTATCAATTAATCCATTTATTTAGTCACCATGGTGGGCAGAATTCTAAAACACACCACAAAAATATCTTGTTCTAGTTCCCCAAACCTTTGTATGTGTAAAATATAAATTCTGTGATTATGTTATTATATGGCACAGCTGACTTTAAGATAGGTGGACTTGAGCCCACATGAGCCCATAGAAGAAGAGACATTTCTGCAGCTAGTTGGTAACAGAAGATAGAGATATTCAAAGCACGAGAAGAGTGTGATGCATTGTTGCTGGTTGGGTGATGAAGGGGGTCACGTGAGAAGGAGTGTGGGTAGCCTTAAGGAACTGAGGAAGGCCAATGGACAGCAGTTGTACAACCTCAAGGAACTGGCATCTGCCAACAGCTCATATAAACTTGGAAACAGATTCTTCTCCAGGGCTTCTAAGAACCGAGTTGGCTGACACCTTGATTTTGGACTTATGAGACCCCCAGTTAGAGAATGTAGCCAAGGCCATCCATACCTCTGACCTTCAGAATGTGAAGTAATAAATGGATATTATTTTAAGATACTATTTTTTTGTAATTTTTTAATGCAGCAATGGAAAACTAATATAGTCACTGAATACATTTTTAGTGCCATTAACATTAAGTACTATTAAAATGAGTGCAAACCTTGCATTGAGAATGCAGTGTAGAACAAAAGTGGTTAAGACTCTTTCTTCATTGAACTACGCGGGAAGAGGAGCCTAAATGGACAGCCCTTAATTCACTGCAAACTTACATTTATTTCAGATATATTTAGCCCCCCAAATCTTTGAATGTGGTAAAATACCACTCCTATGATTGTGTTGTGTTGTATGGCACAGTGGACCTTAAGACAGGGAGTTTATATCCAGATGGGCTGAGATAATTACAAGAGCCTTTAAAAGAAGGGACATTTCTGCAGCTGGTGACAGAAGTCAGATATATTGAATTGATGTGTATTCCTTCCATAAAAATCAAGTTCGGTTTTGGTATCTTTGTATTCTGATCAACTAGCAGGATGCTTGGCACATAGGGGTTACTAAAGAAAAAGCAAACTATTTATTAATACGTAAAAGGTAAAATCCTCCCAAGGTGGATAGCTGGTAAGTATAAGAGACAGGTTTAAAATTTGAATAAGGTTTGTTTCCTGACTCTACAGTTTGTGCTTTTAACCACTATATCCCAGAGCAGACACTATATACTAAGATCTTGTGATATTGAATCTCATACTTTTGAGAGGATGGTGGGTGGGTAAGAAGAAAGACAGACATCCTCTTTCAGCTTCACTTTTTAAGAAGGTATACTCAAGAAGAAATATATTAACAAGTGTTATTATTGTAATTTTTTTCCTATAAAAATTCTTTATGGAGTCACAGTATTTCACCAAGGTGCGAAGGGCATAAATCCTGGGAAAAGGGCCCAGGAGATCCCGTATGGTGAAAAAGTAGGAAACTTTGACTAGGTGAGGAAACTTAGTTCAATCATTTGTTTTGCACCTCTCATATCTCTAGGTCAGCTCTCCAAGCTCAACTAGAAGCCTTTTCACAAACTTTTGGAATTATTTATATGTATTCTTTTTTTCTGAAAGACCAGAGGCTCCCTGGAATAAACATCTCCAAGTTATCTCTTAATTAATTAATCTATTGCCCTTTTCCCCATTCAAATTTCTTTGTACATTCAAGAAAATGATTAAACAGCTATTATTCAACCACAGCTAGAAGCTGAGTATATTTTGGCACCCATGGGGTTTACAGTCTAGTCAAGTGATAGACTGTTTCATATTGCATGTGTGCATATATTGTATAGGAGACAAACACAGTCCAGTGAATAATGTGGAGAAGAGAATTGGACAGGATTTCCTGAGAAATTAGGCTTCTACTTGACTAATAAGAAGTGTGGCTAGAAATGAGACTTAAGTAGGTGGGGAGAGGAGAAAATTGCAGGCAAAGTAAATGGTGTCTGGGAAGACCCTGAGACCAGATAAACTTAAACTGATAGTCTTTTTGGCTCTAGTTTTGCTTATATATCAACCCACTTTTAGCCTGTAATACATACTCCTAACTTATTTTATAGTAAAAATATTAATAAATGATTTATATTCTTTTGGGCAAACCTAACTACTTAGCATAGTATATGCAGTTAGCATATAGTTATGTTAGTAAATGCAGTTCTGTATAATTCTGTACAAATTGTACAATCTTCTGGCTTCACCCTATCCTACTCCCTCTTCAAACCGTATGCCACAGTCACACCTGTATAGGTATAATGAGTGGTAGAGACATAAAGAAGTGCAGGAATGCTTAACTTTCCACAAACACATTTACTTCTTTAAAACATAGAGACTTATTTCATGTTGCTCTATTTTCATAGATTTTTCTCTTTCTTACTGAATTCCTATGTTGCCTAGAGTAACTCTACACATTATTCAAGGTGAAATCAAAAGGATTTTCTTTGTAGAATTTCTGGCAACTACCAATTTGCAGTTCCTCTCGTAACCTCTTGCACAGAACTTTATTATGGTACTTGTATGCTAGTTTTGTATTTACCTGCCTTTATCCTCATACAAGATGTGTTTCTGGAGAGAAAGGATCATGTTTAATATATGTTTCAGTCTTTAATCATCAGCGCTGTTTCCAGCAAAAAGTAAATTGTGAATGTAAATTTGAAACATAAGTAATCCTGATTGTCCAGCCTTGGGTAGGAATTTTCAATGCTCGCTGAAGATAGTAGGTGCCTGTGAGGTAGAGAAGCAAGTTTCCTTTATGGTACCCAGACCCAGTTATATTTGATAGTTTGATCAGCCTTGGCCTTTTCTCTTTAGCATCCTGAGCATGGCCTCCCTGATGGGCTTGGATTTCACACTGTAGATGATGGGGTTGAGCACAGGAGGTACCACCAGGTATACATAGGCAACCAGGGCATGTACAATGGGGGGCAAGTGCCTCCCAAAACGGTGGATCATGGACATGGTAATGACTGGAATGAAGAAGACAAAGACAGCCAGGATATGGGAGACACAGGTGTTGAAGGCTCGGATGCGCTCCCTGGGAGATGCCAGTCCCAGGACTGTGTGTAGGATGAGAGCATAGGATAGAATGATGAGCAGAGAGTCTATGCCTCCAGTGGACAATACCACATAGAGCCCATACAGGATGTTTATGGTGATGTCAGCACAGGCTCTTCTCATCACATCAGGATGAAAGCAGAATGAGTGGGACAAAAGGATTTTGTTAGGGCAGAAGTTCAGGCGTTTAAGCAGGAAGGGCACTGGGAAGAGAGACAGGGTAGCACGGGCCACAATGGCCAGCCCAATCCTGATGATGACATTATTGGTGAGGACAGCTGCGTAGCGAAGAGGGTTCGAGATGGCCACGAAGCGGTCAAATGACATGGCCAGGAGCACTGATGACTCCACCACAGAGAAGGAGTGGAGGAAGAACATCTGGACCAGGCAGGCATTGAAGCCTATGAGCCGATGGTCAAACCAGAGCACGGCCAAGGTGGTGGGCAGTGTGGACAGGGTGAGGCCCACATCGGTGAGGGCCAGCATGGACAAGAAGTAGTACATGGGCTGGTGCAGGCTGGGAGTCTTCCTCACAGCCAAGAGGATCAGGCAGTTTCCAGTGAGGGCCACAGTGTACATGGAGGAGAAGGGGATGGAGATCCATCCGTGAACAGCCTCCAGCCCTGGTATGCCAATCAACAGGAAGGCACGTGGCTGGAAGAAGGAGATGTTGACATAGGTCTGGGAAGGGAGCATCTTTGGAAAGCAGTTGAAGTCTCTGGAAAGATGTGACCTCTTCAGTCTGGGCAGATAGAAAGACAATGACAGGACACTTGTTATTGGGAAGACATTTTTTATGCTGTATATAATTTTTCATTAATTATTTCTCATATTCTCAGCTCTTTATATTATTAACCATTCCAAGAATGTACATACATTAGCTAATATGTCCCCCAGTCAAATGCAGAATGTAGGAGATAGTTTAACTTCCTTATAACCACTGGAAAATAAATGTCTGAAATGGACTTACATTTCACTTATACTGTTGCCCTATCTAGAGAAACAAACGGGTACTAATTTTCTTGGACACAGAGTCTGGGTTTCTCAATAATTATCTGAATCAGGAAATTTCTGTGCTTTAGGAAAGTAGACTCCTTCATTTCCTCTGCCTTGTCTAGGGTATAGACCTGCTGTCTCTGGAAGTCCAGACCTCCTTACTTTTCTTCCTGCTTCTGAAATGTGCTCATCTCCTTCCCATTGGCTCCTCCTCCTGGAAGCAGCTGAAGAGAGGGGATCTCCGACTCACTAAACAGACCTCCATCCTTCTAAGTAGTATAGAAGGGCCCCACAGTACTTACCTTGCTTGTCACGGTCTTCTCTACCTCTTCACATCCTGAAGGAGCCCAGAAAAACTCTGCAAATAAGATGCCACCTTTATACCACTGGCTGGATACCTTAGTGAGTTGCAACTCCCTAGGGATGTCCAAGCCACAGTTCAGAGTCCAAGTCTATACTTGTTTTTTCATGGGCAGTGGAAAATGTGTGGGATATGTGTATTGACATAGATAGTTATAGGGAAAATGAGATATTTGAGCAAATGAGATGTGGAAGAGAGGTATAGAATCCTCATCATCTGTAGGTTCATCCCTTCTACCACATCTGCAGGAAATTTTTCTGGACATTTCATTTTTTCCTTTACTGTGCTCTTTAGTGATATAAGATCAGGCCTCTGGAGTCACACAGAACAATTTCTGGCCCTGCCAAATTGTACCTTTCAGAGACAGTGGGTTCATTGTGTCTCTTTCCCTCCATTCTCTCCTTGACCCTTAGGGTTGTTCATGCAGGTTAAGTGCTGCCACTTCCTCTGTCTGTTCTTCATGTGACATTGTGAAAGTCCCATTGTGTTGCACAGCAAATATATATCGAGTAACCTGAGAAGATGGGGAATAAAGGGTCCCAACATAGAGAAAGATGAATGGGGGTACACATGTTTACTGGGAGCTTCCATATCTCTGTTTTTATGTTTTTAGAGATATGGAGTGTCTTCCAACCTAGGAAATTTTCCTTGCTATCTTTTTCCATTCCCAGGAGTTTCCATTCCTTTTTTTTTCTAATAGAGTGAAATAAATTGAAAATATGAAGAAGCCACAGCGCCAAAATGCAATAGTTTCTGTGTGTGTGTGTGTGTGTGTGTGTTTGTGCATGTATGTGCATGGCAGCTTTTTAAAGTATAATTGATGTGCAAAAATTATTAATATGTCAATTTAATACATTTGGACATATGTGTACAATCATGAATTTATCATCATAGTCAAAGTAATAGACATATCAATCAATTACAAAAGTTTCCTTGTTGCAAATGGCAGGATTTCCTTTTTTTTTTTTAAGACTGAATAATATTCTACAGTATGTATATACCACATTTTCCTTATTCATTTTTGATGGACATTTGGATGGTTGGATCTTGGCTATTGTGAATAATGCTTCAATGATAATGGAAGTGCTAGATATGTAAGGAATGTGCCTTAACGTAATAAAAAGCATATATGACAGTCTCACAACTAACGTCACACTCAACAGTGAAAAATAAAATATTTTCCTTTCAGATCAAGAACAAGGCAAGGATGCTCATTCCTTCCACTTCTATTCAACATAGAACTGAAAGTCCTAACCAGGGCAATTAGACAAGAAAAATAAATAAAAGCATCCCAATTGGAATGTAAGAAGTAAAATTATCTTTCTTTGCAGACAACATGATCTTATGTGTAGAAAACTCCCAAAACTCCATTAAAAACTGTTGGAACTAATAAACACAGTAAAGTCAAAGAAAACGAAATCAATATACAAGAATCAGTTTTTCCATATACTAACAGTGAACTATCCAAAAAGAAAACTACTAAAACAATCCCATTAAAAATAGCATGAAAAAGGATAAAGTACTTAAGAATAGACCTAACCAAGGAGGTGAAAGACTTACACACCAAAAACTATAAATCATCGATGAAAGAAATTAAGACACAAATAAATGGAAAGACAGTGTATGTTCATGGATTAAAAGATTTAATATTGTTAAAATATCCATGTTATGCAAAGTGATCTGTGAATTCAGTGCAATTCCTATCAAAACCTTAATGACATTTTTTACAGAAGTAGGAAAAAACAATCCTAAAATTTGTATGGAACCATAAGAGACCCAAAATATTCAAAGCAGTTTTGAGATAGAAGAAACAATCTGGAGGCATCACACTTCCTGATTTCAAAGTACGTTACAAATCTACAGTAATTTAAAACAGTATGGTTCTGGAGCACTCGGCTATCTCAGTTGAAAGAGCATGCAACTCTTGATCTCAGGATTGTGAGTTCAAGACTCACACTGAGTGCAGAGATTATTTTAAAAATTAAAAAAAAGACACTACTCATATAAAAACTGAAATTTGAGATAGGGAGCCCAGAAATGAATGACATATATGCAGTCAAGTATTTTTTGACCAGGGTCCCAAGAATATGCAATGAGAAAAGACAGTCTCCTTAACAAATGGAGTTGGTAAAACTGGATCTCCATGCAAATGAAGGACATCGAACTCTTTTTTACACAAGATATAAAAAATGGACCTGGAATTATAAAACCCATAGAAGAAAACATACAGAAGAATCTTCATGACATTAGACTTGGTAATAATTTATTGGATATGACACTGAAAGCAAAATCAATAAAAGCAAAATTAGGCAAGTGGGGCTACATTATACTAAAATTTTATTGCCCATGGGGCACCTGGGTGGCTCAGTTGGTTGAGTGTCCCACTTAGGCTTAGGTCGTGATCTCGCAGTTTGTGAGTTTGAGCCCTGCATTGGTCTCTCTGCTGTCAGCACAGAGCCAGTTTCGGATCCTCTGTTCCTCTCTCTCTGACCCTCCCCTGCTGGCTCTCTCTCTCTCTCTGAAAATAAATAAACTTAAAAAAATTAATGCGTAGCAAAGGGGACAACAAAGTAAAAAGGCATGGAATGGGAGAAAATATTTGCAAACCACATACCTGATAAAGGATTAATATAAAAATATATATGAGGAACTCTTACAACTCAATAGCAAAACATCTAAGTAACCTGATTAAAAAATGGGCAAAGGAATTGAACGTACATTTCTCCAAAAACATACAAATGGCCAATAGGTATATGTAAAGGTATTCAACATCACTAATTATTAGGGAAAAACAAGTCAAACCCACAATGAGATATCATCCCACAACTGTTAGGATTGCTGTTATCAGAAGAAAAAAAGAAAAGAAAACCCAAATGATAACAAGTATTGGTGAGGATGTGGAGCAATTGGAACCTTGGTGCACTGTTGGCAGTAATGTAAACTGGTGTAGCCACCATGGAAAACAATATGCAGGTACTCAAAACATTAAAAGTAGAACTACCATATCATCTAGCAATTCTACTTCCGGATGTACACCAAAAGAATTGATATCAGGATTCAAAGAAATATTTGCAGGAGAATCTTAAGAGAACATTTGTATTTCCTAACATTGGCCTATAAATCTTACTTCAACTTGCCAACTCCCCAGTTTTCTCCCAATGCGCCTGTCCATGAAGAAAATACCTGCCGCAGTGGTCTCTTGGGATGACTTTGGAATGAAGATGTCCCTATCCCAGGGACAATGGATTTTAAGAGTTAAAGAGAAAGAGAGTGATGTGTAACTAAAGTCTAGACTCTCTAATATTACAACCTCAGGCAGTAATGGAACCCAGAGGAAAACTGTACTTGAGCAAGAAGATGCCCTTTTGGAACAAAGGAGTGCCCATTTGCTCCACAGCTGTGAAGTGCTTTATCTATAGATTTCATTGCTTTGAGTGTGGTTGTTAGAAACTAGTTGTTAAATAGACATGAGGATATTTGTTCAGGAATTATGATTTATAAATAGGTTTGTTCAAATAATATTCCTGAAGCCATGTCTGGGCCAATCCTTTATGGGTAATGAAAGCATTCAATGTGGATGAGTGGATCAGTATTGGCTTCCAGGAACTAGAACAGATCAGTACAATAGATGATTTCAATAGCAGGTGATAAGTTCTCTGAGAGGCGTGTGTGCAAGCTGCAAAGAGAGTAGAAGAGAGAAGATCAAGGAACAAGACACAGAAGACAGAACCTTCAATCTCTTCCTGGAAGGGTAAGAGTCTTCCACTTAAGGTGGAGAAAGTAGTAGGTGACAATTACAGCAGTAAAAAAAAAGCTGGGAGTTCCACTCACCAGGGCTGTGCAGTTATGGGTTCATCCTCTACTGTCTACATTTGGAGGTAAACTGAGGGAGGAGTGCTAGACCCTGGACCCAGAGATCTTTATTTCTGACCAGACCCATAGGCTTTATGCTACGTCCATTCTCTGTCTTCATTTGTTAATTTGCTAAAACATCATTTATTAAGCAATGTGTTTTTATTTGCCAGGCCCAAGTTAAGCACTGAGAATACAGAAATAACTATAACATCAGCACTGATCCCTGCTTTAAGGATTTCAAAGTCTCAAATGTAATGTTTTTATTTATAATTACAATATAGTGTATTCAGTACTACAATTGAAGGAAGCACAAGATGCTTGGGGATCACTGTTGAAACCCCTGACTTGGCTTAGGAGGGGAGTGGGCAAAATCCCAAGTCAAGTCTTAATGAAAAGCACGTTCTAGTCAAGAGGAAATATAATTATTTTGCTTCCTCTGCATTCTAAGTCTGTATTCTGAACACCAGTGGATTACCTTACCCAGGCTCAGTTTTAGGATCTCTCTCAGCATTCATTAAATAATTACCTGAGACACTGTACTATCTCTCCTGAGATATTAGGATCATGGGCATGGAGCTTGCTTGCTCTCTCCTTCCTGGCCGTCCCACTAATGTGCGTGCGTGCACACGCACACACACACACACACACACACACACACACCACACACATACACACTTTTTTTGCAGACTCATTAAAAAATTTTTTGTGTTAATGTTTATTTCTTTTTGAGAGAGAGAGAGAGAGAGAGAGAGAGGGAGAGTATGAGCAGGGGAGGGGAAGAGAGAGAGGCAGATACAGAATCCAAAGCAGGCTCCAGGCTTTTGAGATGTTAGCACAGAGCCTGATGCAGGGCTGAAACTCACAAACCATGAGATCATGGCCTAAGCTGAAGTTGGATGCTTAACTGACTGAGCCACTCAGGCACCTCTCAACAGACTCATTTTTTAAAATTTTATTTTAGTTTTATTTGAGAGAGGGAGAGGGAGAGAGAGAAACAGAGAGAGAGAGAGAGAGAGAGAGAGAGAGAGAGAGAGAGAGAGTGAGAGACACCAAATGAGGAAGAGAGAGAGAGAGAATTTTAAGCATGTTCCAAACTCAGTATGAACCTGATGCAGAGCTCAATCCCATAGCCCTGGGATCATTACCTGAGCCAAAATCAAGAGAATCAAGAGTGGGACCCTTAACTAACTGAGCCACCAAGGCTCCCCTTGGCAGACTCATTTGAAAGTAAATTGTAGACATTATAATCCTTCTCAATAAACATTAATCATGGACCTCCTAAAAATAGATTCTCCTACATAATCACAAAACTATTTTCAAATCTAAGCAAATACTAGCCTAATAATACTGTCAATATACAACATATATTCAGATTTCACAATTGTCGTAACAATTACTGGTTAATGGTAGTATTTGGTAGTTTTATCCCTTTAATCTCCTTTAGTTTAGATTAATTCTCCAACATAGTTTTTACAAAATTGCTTTTTTTAAGATTCCGGGCTAGGGTGTGTGTGTGTGTGTGTATGTGTGTGTGTGTTTCTTATATTCAAGATTTTTCTGATTACTTTCTCATGATTAGATTCAAATTGAATATTTTTGGTAGGAATTTTGCCTATATGATTTTGTGTTCTTATTGTTCAGATCAGAAGGTATTTAAGGTCAGACTATCTTAATATTTGTTAAGCTAAATTTGATCACTTGCTTAAGGTGGTAATTGCCAATCTCCTTATTGTAAAGGTACATTTATCCTTTTCTATTTAGTAAATAGGCTGTGCAGTGATACTTTGAGACTGTGTGAATATTGTTTCCCAATATGTTTTAAGCATTTGTTGATTATTTTTAAATTACATTAAAAATGGCAAAAAGGTAATTTTCTAAATCCATCAGTACTTTCTAAAGAAGAGTTATTTTTTCCTTCTTCTTTTCTCCATTTTTGTTTTGAACATCACTATGGACTCACACTTTCATTAAAAATTCAATTCGCTGTAACCATCTGCTGTCAAAATTATTTTTAATGTTCTAATTGACCCACCTATATCTACTGGTAGCCTCTTCAAATGAGTTTGTGTTTTTTTTGTTTGTTTTTGTTTTGCTTTTTGTATTTTTTTTCACATGACTCCACTATCTTAGTCTTCTCTACTGCTTTAGGGCGCATAAGCTATTCCAGTATCACTTTATGTTTTTTTCTGCTGCACAGCTGGAATTAGCCATTGCTCCAAGGTAATCGTAGTGGGGGTGGTATTTAAAAACCAATATGTGGGCCATAGCTTTGCTCATTGCTTCTGGCACTTTCAGAGGACAAATGTAGAGATAAAATTTTAAAACACATACCTAATTTTTCTGTTTTGACTTAAGTTTAGCTTCCATTCTCTTTTCCCTAGACTGTTATATCAACCTCCTAAATGCTTTCCTTGCACTCTTTTTCTCCTCTTTCAACTTCCTAATTTATAGCACCTAGTCAAGCCTGTGCAACTTTTTACAATGCAATAGCCTTTCCATGGCTGACTCTTAAACAAGGAATGAGGGCAGAAACATAGGTTCTGAAGGGCCACGAGGAGGCTCACCACTGCTCATCATTTCTAGTTCATCTCCTGCCATTCTCTCTCCAACACACACACACCAATTATGTTGAGCCACATCTGGCTACGCACCTTTCTGCAAACCCATCAGATAATTCCACACTTCAGGGTTTTTGTTTTTTACGTTCTTTTCCCTTTAGTAGGTATGCCTTCCCCTTGCCCGCCTTTTCTGCCTGACAAACTCCTTCTCACCTTTCAGCCTCATTCTTCCCTGACTTGTTTCTCATTTCCTGTAGGCAAGGCAGGAAACTCTCTTCTGGGTTCTTATAGCATTTTGTGTGTACCTATCGTAGCCTCATTACATTTAATTGTAATTATATATTTAGAATCTTCTGTCTTACAATGGAGAGACAAGACGATGTATGATTCATTTTACTGTCTCTAGTAATGGCACGGAATCTCACACAAGTAAATATTGAATTAAAAAGCTGAAGTTAGTAAGTGCAGGAAAGAATCAAGACTTTGATTTTTGTAACCCATCAGTCTGAGGGTATCCATTTGCTTATCATACTCTTGGTAATGTGTCTGGGTCAGGGATCTGAGTAACAGTTTTCTGGACATAAGACTGGTCATGTTTTTCCTCAGATTCTGTGGTTGTTTCTTGGTTTCATCAGCCTTGCCTCTTCTCTCTCAGTAGTCTGAGCATGGCCTCCCTGATGGGCTTGGATTTCACACTGTAAATGA
The DNA here is from genome assembly GCA_030068075.1 of Paguma larvata. Taxonomy (NCBI): domain Eukaryota; kingdom Metazoa; phylum Chordata; class Mammalia; order Carnivora; family Viverridae; genus Paguma; species Paguma larvata. The sequence continues at coordinate 58,114,459 of CM057831.1, forward strand.
TGGGGTTGAGCACAGGGGGGACCACCAGGTACACATAGGCAATAAGAGCATGTACAATGTGAGGCAGGTGCCTCCCAAAACGGTGGATCATTGACACTCCTATGACTGGGATGTAGAAAATCAGAACAGCTAATATATGAGAAACACATGTGTTGAGGGCCCGGACACGCTCCCTGGGAGAGGCCAGACCCATCACTGTATGAAGAATAAGGGTATAGGACAGGACAATAAGCAAAGAGTCTACACCCACTGTGGATAGAACTACATAGAGCCCATAGAGGATATTGACAGTAATGTCAGCACAGGCCCGTTTCATGACATCTGCATGGAAACAGAAGGAGTGGGACAGGAGAATCTTGCCAGGACAAAAGTTCAGTCGCTTCAGTAAGAAGGGCCCTGGAAAGAGAGATAGAGTGGCCCGAGCCACAATGGCCAGCCCAATCCTGATGATGACATTATTGGTGAGGACAGCTGCATAGCGAAGAGGGTTCGAGATGGCCACGAAGCGGTCAAATGACATGGCCAGGAGCACTGATGACTCCACCACAGAGAAGGAGTGGAGGAAGAACATCTGGACCAGGCAGGCATTGAAGCCTATGAGCCGATGGTCAAACCAGAGCACGGCCAAGGTGGTGGGCAGTGTGGACAGGGTGAGGCCCACATCGGTGAGGGCCAGCATGGACAAGAAGTAGTACATGGGCTGGTGCAGGCTGGGAGTCTTCCTCACAGCCAAGAGGATCAGGCAGTTTCCAGTGAGGGCCACAGTGTACATGGAGGAGAAGGGGATGGAGATCCATCCGTGAACAGCCTCCAGCCCTGGTATGCCAATCAACAGGAAGGCACGTGGCTGGAAGAAGGAGATGTTGACATAGGTCTGGGAAGGGAGCATCTTTGGAAAGCAGTTGAAGTCTCTGGAAAGATGTGACCTCTTCAGCCTGGGCAGAAATATAAGACAAGTCAAAATCATTGGAAAATATACCCGCTCTGATATTAGATGACATGGTTCCTGCACATTAGCAAATATAAAATGTGAAAGGGATTTAAAAATGGACTCCATCTAGAAACCAAAGTAGAGAATAACTATAATGTAAATCTATCAACTGTAATAGTATCATTTTGTAACATGAAATACCGATTTCTACATATATGAAGAAAGCAGGGCTTTCTTTAAAAATATGTGAGATGATCATAAAGAGCCTAATCAAAAATGCTCTATTTTAAATAAGAAACAGTGGCCTCATGTAAATAAATTGCAAATATATGGTGGAAGCCTGAAGGGTTAATGCATGGGCATTATAACAACATCTTTCCTTTCTTGGATTCACCTTTAAATTCCCAAACAGACAGATATATAAGTAAATAAGCAAACAAAAAACTCTCTAATGTGAAATCAATTAAAAAAACATAAAGGAAACAGCCACTGAAATATTTCTTAACAGAGATTTAAAAATCCACCCAAAATAAATCTGTGAACTAAAAGGGATTTTACTATGAACCCTGGGGTACAGTTATGCTATATCTGGCCAGTGTAATCACCTCACTTTGAACGTAAGAAGTCAACTCAGAAAGGCTCCTACTTGTCAAATATGGGTCTACTACGCATCAATGAGAATAAAAGAAGTGCTAGAGATTGAAACCCACTGAGGGGTAGAGGGAGAGAGAGAGAAAGAATCAGGTCAGCAAGGCTAGGCACTCAGTATTCTGAAAACTGGCAAATAACCTGCTTTTCTTCTACAAATTGTTGCACGGTATCAAGAAAATAACTGAAGTAGGAAAGTTGCTCTCTATAGAAACATTCAGCTAGAAAGAAAGTACAACTGAAGTATTACCTTTCTTTTTTTTAATTAACTTTTATTTGTTTTTTTAAAGTTTATTTTTGAGAGATAGAGACTGAGTGTGAGTGGGTAGGGGGGCAGAAAGAGAGGGAGACACAGAATCCGAAGCAGGCTCCAGGCTCTGAGCTGTCAGCAGAGAGCCTGATGCAGGGTTCGAACCCATGAACTGTGAGATCATGACCTGAGCTGAAGTCGGACACTTAACTGACTGAGTCACCCAGGTGCCCCTAGCTTACATTTTTAACATTTATTTATTTTTGAGAAAGAGAGAGAGAGGGAGTGAGAGAGGGGCAGAGAGAACCAGAGACACAGAATGTGAAGCAGGCTGCAGGCTCTCAGCTGTCAGCACAGAGTAGGACAGGGACACAAACTCAGGAGCTGTGAGAGCATGACCTGAGCCAAAGTTGAAGTCAGACGCTTAACCTACTGAGCCACTCAGGCACTCTTGAAGTATTACTTTTTAACAAACCCAATGAAATAATGACAAAAAATTATCAGGGGCTGATATCATCACAAATGAGAGAAAACTACATACTGTTTTATACCAAAATAAGAAGCCTGAATCATATCTGGTTACCAATTTATAGAGAATAGAAGAGACACCAGGCAGATATGTTAAAAAAAAAAACAAAACACTAAGAGATGGAATAAGAAAAATCCAAACTACAACAAAAACAAAAGCTTGTAGGACAAAATTCCAATTTCTTCCATTAATAAGTACAATAAAATAAAATAAAATAAGTACAAGAAAATTAAAAAATGAAGGGTGAAAACCTATAGATTAAGACAGACTTGACTCATATCAACCAAATCCAATGGACAAAACTTGTTAGGATCTTGTTTTGAACAAATTTAATAAAAAAGATGAGCAAACGATCATTAAAAAATACTTTTATGGGACAATTGGAGAAATATAAATACTGATTGAATTCTTGATGATGATCTTTTATTTTGGTGTAATTTTAAAACTATGCCTGTGTTTTAGGATCTGAAAAATTTGTAAAATAAAGAAGGACACAATGACTTATATTGACTTCAGAATAATTGGGGGGTGAGTGGGGGACACTTGTGGCAGGAGTTGTGTGGAGCCAGGCTGCCAAGAGTGGCTCTGAGCTGATGATTATGATAGCTGGATATGGGTATATAGAGGTCAATTTATCCACACTCTAATTATGAGAGAAGATTTTATTATTTTTCATAATAAAATAATAACAAATCAGTAGTTTTATCCTATAATGAGTAACAACATTTAATGGGAACAGTTTTTTAGTTAAACATGGTGAATTGCACACAGATCTTTATCTCTACTCTTTCCAAAGTTTCATTTAAATGATAATAATGAATTAAAAAATATATTATCTGACAGTGACAGAAGAACAGGATGGGATATAAGGTATACCAACAATAATATAGTTAATAGATAACCATATGAAGAGTAGAAAGAACCTGGCAGAAATAGAAAGTTAAATTTGATAATATAGTGAATAGAAAACCATAGGAAGAGTGAAAAGAACCTGGCAGAAATAGAAGATTAAGTTTGTAGAGAGGAGGTTATGCCACACATGCACTTCAAAAGGACTAAGGTTAGAGTTGATGAAAGCAAGAGTGAGGAATGGGATTGAAAACAGGATGATTTTATAGCTATATGATTCCTTCTTCTGTCCCTTCCCTTCTTGCAGAAGACAACTTCCTTTCTGGAAAAATTCTCCTAGCAAGATTCTGGACTCAGAGATACCAGATAGAAATGAAAGATGGACAGTGTTGAAAACAAGGGAATTGAGGAAGATGAGGCTTCCCATCTCTCTTTCTCCGTTTGGTTCATAGAGTCCTAGTAAACATGTTTACTCTGTACCACCAGATGGCCACCATGGGCCCCTCCTAACCAGACCAGTGTGACAAGGAATGCCTGTGGAGAAATGCTGGTCCCCACAAGGACAAGGATAGCTAAGATGCTGACCAGAGCTCAGATGACCTCAGAATGCCAGATGGGAAGAGAAATAGGTATATTTTCTCATCCACTCCCTCTCTGGAGAGACTATTGACGGACATCTCTCCCCGGAACGTGGTCTAGGATTCAAGTTTATCTCTGAGCTATAAACTCCCTGAACCTCAGGCAGGCACCCTCCTTCAGGCCCTCTTCTCCAAGAAGGAGGTGGGGCTAATATCTCTCATGGTCCAAGACTGATTACTTCTTTTTCTTCTGTGTTATTTGCAGTCCCTTCCCACTGATATCTCCATCTGAGGCTGAGGTACTGGCAGTCATCTATCTGGGAAGTAGAGAAGGGGGTGTGCTGGGGCCCCAGGTTACTCACCCTGGCTGTTGTTCTGGGCTACTCCAGCAGTCACATTCTGCAAGAGCCCAGGATGTCTTTGTGGCAGAGGGAATGAGTTTTATCCCACTGCACAGGGACACCTTAGCAGCAGTGCCTATCTCCAGGGAAAGCCAGGCTGGGGCCACAGAGGAGTCAGTCCACTCAGGTCCCTGTGGAATGGAAAAGTTAGAGCTAGCTTCAGGATCAGGGGAAGCTTTTGGAGGAACAAAACAATAAGGGGGCAAAGGGAGACAGAATCACAGATTCTATAGTATCTCACCAAGTTTAAATGGTTCTATTCAGAGACTATCAGCTTCAGTAGCCCATCTGCATTTGAGATCCTTCCATGACAATATTCCTGAAGCCTCCTCTAGGATCAGTACTGCAGAAGCTCTTAACCTTGGCAGAGGGTAGACATATAGAGCCTAAAAGTGGTGGCCTAACCCAGCCCGAGGGAGGCAGGGAAGGCTTCCTAGAGGAGATTGAGAGGGAGTGAATTTCTGAGTGGCCCACAGACCCTGCTCCAAACTCTCGGCACTCATTCCAGAACAGATACCAGGGCTCAGGGCTTGCATCTCCAGACTGTAGCTGGCACAGATTTCCACACTCGGCCTGGGACTGACCTGCTGAATCAAGCATTTCAAAATAGAGGAAACTTAGACAGTGGAAAGAACACGAACTATGGAGCCAGGCAGACCTGAGTGCAAATTCTTACTCTGTTCTCCTTACCACACTCAAGTTCCATCTCTATTCTTCCTTACTTCCTGGAGAGTTCCTCCCAAGATCGCCTTCACTCCTTCCTAAATCAGTTTGCACTGAGGTATTTCACCTGGAGCTGCTTTCTAGGGACACGCTGACTTTTCTCCTCTTTGATTTTTGCTGCACTCTCCCAGCCTAACTGGGCCCTGCTTGTCTACCTTTCTCCCCCTGACGTGATATATAAACTTAGGGAAAAATCACACACCTTTGAAAACTTATGTCAGAACAAATTGGTGCTCATTAATCTGAGCTGAGACTTCTGCATCATTTCATAATTCCTTTCAGTTTTTAAATTGTCAGCGTTCTAGTTCCATTGCTAAGTGAAATGAGTCAGTCAGAGAAAGACAAATACATGATTTCACTCATATGTGGAATTTAAGAAACAAAACAGATGAACATAGGGGAAAGGAAGGAAAAATAAGACAAAAACAGAGAGGGAGGCAACCATAAGAGACTCTTAAATACAGAGAACAAACTGAGGATTGCTGGAGGGAAGTTGGGTGGGGGGATGGACTAAATGGGTGATGGGCATTAAGGAAGGCACTTGGGCTGAGCACTGGGTGTTATATGTAAGTGATGAATCACTGGATTCTACTCCTGAAATCAATACTTCACTTTTGTTAACTAACTTGAATTTAAATAAATAAATTTTAAAAAATTATATAGGGGGAAAAAAAAAAAGTCACCATTCTTCTTAAGCTCTTCACCCAAACTGCCATCTCTGCTGCTAGCAGCTAATTTGACACTGCTCCTGACTTCATATGGGAAATGGAGGCCGTCAGGTGTGCCTTCTCTAAGGTTCTTGCCCAAGCCATCTACTCTCTTACCCACCTCCACTCCAACATCCACATCATGCCAGGGAGACCATTTAGTGCCAATGCATTTAGTGCTTCATGTCAGTCCTGTCTCCACCTTTTAACCACTTCCTTGTTGACTGCTCATAACTTATGAAAAAAAGTCTCAATGACATGGCATCGAACATAAGACTCTTTAAGATGTTTTTTCATTATTTATTTATTTACTTGGTTTTTTTAAGTTTTTTTTTTTTGAATTCCAGGTAGTTAACATACAGTGTTATATTAGTTTCAGGTGTACAATACAGTGATTCAACTATTCCATACATTACCCTGCACTCATCATGACAAGTACACTCCTTAATCTCCATCACCTGTTTAACCATACCCTGATCCCCTTTTGCCTCTGGTAACCATCAGTTTGTTTTCTATAGTTAAGAGTCTGTTTCTTGATTTGTTCCTCCCTCTCTCTCTTTTTGTGCGTTGCTTGTATGTTTTGCTTTTTGTATTCCACACACAAGTAAAATTGTATAGTATTAATCTTTCTCTGACTCATTTTTCTTAGCATTATACCCTCTAGTTCCTTCTTTGTTGTTGCAAACAGCAAGATTTCATTCTTTTTATGGTTGAATAATATTCCATTATATATATCTCTCACATCTTCTTCATTCACTCATCAATCAGTGGACATTTGGCCTGCTTCCATATGTTGGCTATTGTAAATAATGCTGCTATAAATAGGGGTGCATGTATCCCTTTGAATTAGTGTTTTATATTCTTTGAGTAAATACCCTGGAATACAACTTCTGGATCATAGAGTAGTTCTATTTTTAACTTTTTGAAGAATCTCCATACTGTTTTCCATACTGACTGCACCAGTTTGGATTCCCATCAACAGTGCAAGAGGGTTCCTTTTTCTACACATCCTCATCAAAACTTTTTGTTTTTTGCATTGTTGATTTTAGCCATTATGACAGGTGTGAGGTGATATCTCATTATAGTTTTGATTTGCATTTCCCTGATGACAAGTCATGATAAACATTTTTTCATGTGTCTATTGGAGCAATGTCTTCTTTGGAGAAATGTCTATTTATGTTTTCTGTCCCTTTTTTAAATTGGGTTATTCACTTTTTGGGTATTAAGATTTATAAATTCTTTATATATTTTGGATACTAGCCCTTTATCTGATATGTCATTTGAAAATACCTTCTCCCATTCCATAGGCTGCCTTTGTCGATTGTTTCCTTTGCTGTGCAGAAATTTTTATTTTGATGTAGTTCCAAGAGTTTATTTTTGCTTTTGTTTCCCTTGCCTCAGGATGCATATCTGGATAAAATTGCTATGGCAGATGTCAGAGAAATTACTACCTGTGTTCTCCTCTAAGATTTTTGTGGTTTCAGGTCTCACATTAGGTCTTTAATCCATTTTTAACTTATTTTTGTGTGTGCTGTAAGAAAGAAGTCCAGTCTCATTCTCTTGCATATAGCTAACCAGTTTTCCCAACACTATTTGTTGAAGAGACTGTCTTATTCTCAATGGATACTCTTTCCTGCTTTGTCAAAAATTAATTGGCCATATAGTTGTGGGTTTGTTTCTGAGTTTTCTATTCTGTTCCATTGATCTGTGTTTCTATTTTTGTGCCCTACTGCGTTGATCACTACAGCTTGTTACAGTAATGTAACTAGAAGTCTGGAATTGTGATGCCTCTAGTTTTGTTTTTCTTTTTCGGGATTGACTTGGCTATTCAGGGTCTTCTGTGGTTCCATACAAATTTCAGAATTGCCCTGGATCTGTGAAAAATGCTGTTGGTATTTTGATAGAGATTTCATTAAATGTGTAGATTGCTTTGGCAGTATAGACATTAAAAATGTTTTTAAATGTTTGTTTATTTTCAGAGAGAGAAAGAGAGAGAGAGAGAGTGAGTTATCAGGGGAAGGGCAGAGAGAGAGGGAGACAGAATCCAAAGCAGGCTCCAGGACCCAAGCTGTCAGCTTGACATGGGGCTCAAATCCATTCACTGTGAGATCATGACCTGAGCTGAAGTCAGACGCTTAACTGACTAAGCCATCCAGGCACCCCAGGTAGTATAGACATTTTAACACTATTTGTTCTTCTAATCCATGAGCATGAGATGTCTTTCCATTTCTTTGTGTCATCTTCAATTTCTTTCATCAATGTCTTATAGTTTTTAGAGTATAGATCTATTACCTCTTTAGTTAGGTTTATTCCTAGGTATCTTATTATTTTGGGTATAATTGTAAATGGGATTTTTTTAAAATATCTCTTTCTGCCACTTCATTATTGGTGTATAGAAATGCAACGTATTTCTGTGATTGATTTTGATCTTGCAACCTTACCACATTTATCAGTTCTTGTAGTTTTTTTGGTGGAGTCTTTTGGGTTTGCTATATAGAGTGTCATGTCATTTACAAGTAGTGAAAGTTTTACTTCTTTATTGATTTGTATGCCTTTTATTTCTTTTTGCTTTCTGATTGCTGTGGCTAGGACTTCTAGTACTTTGTTTAATAGATTGGAAATACTTGCCTTGTTCCTCACCTTAGGTGAAATGTTCTCAATTTTCCCCATTGAGGATGATGTTAGCTGTGGGTTTTTCATATACGGCATTTATTATGTTGACTTATGTCCCCTCTAAACCTACTTTGTTGAGGATTTTTATCCTGAATGGATATTGCACTTTGTCAGATGCTTCTTCTATATTTATTGAAATGATCATATGGTTCTTTCCTTTCTTTTATTGATGTGGTGTATCATGTTGATTGATTTGTGAATATTGAACCACTCTTGCAACACAGGAATAAATCCCACTTGATCATGGGGAATGACTTTTTTTAATGTATTGTTGAATTTAGTTTGCCCAGTGCTTAAAAAATTTTTTTAAACATTTATTTAAATTTTAAAGAGAGAGCGAGAGAGAGACAGAGAGACAGAGCACGAGTTGGGGAGGAGCAGAGAGAGAGAGGGAGACACAGAATCAAAATCGGACTCCAGGCTCTGAGCTGTCAGCACAGAGCCTGACCTGGAGCTAGAATGCACGAATTGCGAGATCATGACCTGAGCTGAAGTTGGACACTTAACCAACTAAGCCACCCAGCCGCCTCAGTTTGCCAGTATTTTGTTGAAGATTTTTGCATCTATGTTTATGAGATATTGGCCTTTAGTTTTCTTTTTTATTGGAGTCTTTGGTATCAGGGTAACACCAGCCTCATAGATTGAATTTGGAAGTTTTCCTTCCTCTTCTATTTTTTGGAAAGTTTTGAGAAGAATAGTTAGTAACTCTTTAAATGTTTGGTAGAATTCACCTGTGAAGCCATCTGGTCTTAGACTTTTGTTTGTTGGGAGGTTTTTGACTACTGATTCAATTTCCTTACTGGTTATCGGTCTGTTCCGATTTTCTCTTTCTTCCTATTTCCATTTATCCATTTTCTTCTAGGTTGTGCAATTTGTTGACATATAGTTTTTCATAATATTCTCATAATTGTTGTATTTCTGTGGTGTTGGTTGTTATTTCTCCTCTCTCACATGCGATTTTATTTATTTTGGGCTTTGCTCTTTTTTTCTTGATAAGTCTGGCTAGAGGTTTATCAATTCCATTGATTTTTTTTTCCCAAAGACCCAGCTTCTGGTTTCATTGATCTATTTTTTGTTTAGTTTGTATATCATTTATTTATGCTTTAATCTTTATTATTTTCTTACTTCTACTGGGTTGAGGTTTTGTTTTTCTTTTTCTAGTTTCTTTAGATCTAAGGTTGGGTTGTTTATTTGATATTTTTCTTGCTTCTTAAATTAGACCTGTATTGCTATAAACTTCCATCTTAGAACCATTTTTGCTGCTTCCTAAAGGTTTTGGATCACCATGTCTTCATTTTCACTTCTTTCTGTGTACTTTTTAACTTTTTAATTTCTTGGTTGACCCATTCATTGTTTAGTAGCATGTTATTTAACCTGTATATATTCGTGCTCTTTCCAGATTTTTCTTGTGGTTGACTTCTAGTTTCATAGTACTTTCAGAAAAGATGCATGGTATGACTTTGATCTTAAATTTGTTGAGGCTTGTTTTGTGGACTTGAGAATGTTCTGTGTGCACTTGAAAAAAATATGTATTCTGCTGTTTTAGGATGGAGTGTTCTGAATGTATCTATTACATCCATCTGTTCCAGTGTGTCATTTAAAGTCATTTTTTCCTTGTTGATATTCTGTTTATATGATCTGTCCATTGATGTTGGGGTATCAAAGTCCCCTACTATTACTGTATTATTATCAATTGGTTCCTTTGTTTTTGATTTTAACTGGTTTATGTATTTGTGTGTTCCCATGCTGTGTGCATAAATATTTACAATTGTTCTATTTTCTTGTAGGATTGTCCCTTTATTATTATATAACATCATCCTTTGTACCTTATTGTAGTCTTTGTTTTAAAATCCATTTTGTCCAATTTAAGTATCGATACTCTGGTTGTCTTTGTCATCATTTGCATGCAAGATGTTTCTCTAGCCCCTTACTGTCAATCTGCACATGTCTTTAGGTCTAAAATGAGTCTCTTATAGGCAGCATATAGATGGATCTTGTTTTTTTTTAATCCATTCTGTCACCCTATGTCTTTTTATTGGAGCATTTAGTCCATTTACATTCAAAGTAATTATTGATAGATATGTACTTATTGTCATATTTTAGTTGTTTTATGGTTGTTTCTGAAGATCTTCTCTGATCCTTTGTTGTCTTTCTCTCTTTCACGGTTTGCCGATTTATTTACTAATATATTTTTTCTCTTTCTTTACTCTTTCTCTTTATTCTTTGCATATTTATTAGTGGTTTTTGATTGTGTTTGCCATTAAGTTTGTATATAATATCTTCTGTATATAGCAGTCTATATTAAGTTGATGGTCATTTAAGTTTGAACTCATTCTTTTTTTTCTGGAAAAGAATATTTTTAAATTCATATAACTGTAAATTAGGAAACTAGATTGCGGGGGAGGGTCCAGGCTGGGATAAATAATGACAACCCCCCCCTGCCAGCAGAACAGGGGAGAAGGTGTCCCCTATACCTCAACAGTCAATACAGGCCCTCCCTCACTCTGCTGCAGCATCCTACGGGCAGGGTACCACCCTCCCTGGGTTGTGGTGATTGGTAACACAGCCTGCTTTGCCCTAGGCTCCTTGCCCAAAGAGCATCTTGGAGAAGGGGAATGTGGGCCGAACGGGAGGAGGCAATGAAGATGAACATTTGATGCTGGTCATAGCAGCAATGACTGACATCCAAAAATGGAAACATTGAACAAAAACAACACAAGAATCCAGAGGTAGTTTGTGAGCAGAGGGAAGATGGAAACAGAGCCATCAAGGGTGGGGAGGAGCAGTAGTTTGTGAGCAGAGGGAAGATGGAAACAGAGCCATCAAGGGTGGGGAGGAGCAGAAGGGTGGGAATGGGCAAGTCTGGATCCTTGTTATTAGTGTTCCATGTGAGGAAATAGGAACCTGAGGCCTAGGGTGGAAACAGATGGGTTTGGACAGTGGCTCAACCCCACCGTAGGTGGCTGCCACAGGGAACCTGGGTCTCCTGTACTTCACCTGGAGAAAGGATGACTGCATTTTCATCACTGCAGTAGATTCCAGGGTGGGGGTGAGGTATGCTGAATCCCATTTAGAAGGATAAAGGGCTCAAACCCTTTCCACCCTTTTTTTCCTGCACCCCAAAGGGGCCGTCCAACCTAGAGTAAAGATGAGGCAAGGTGAGAGAAAAAAAAGTGGATGTGAGCTGCATCTCATGAAGTAAAGGTTGGTTGGGGGCATCTTTGCACTGAGCACCCCTTTCCATTGGCCATACCAGCTTCTTCCAGTGCTGTGGAATGGGGCAGATTAGAATGTGATGGGGCTGGACCCCTTTTAAGGCCAGGGAAGCTGTCCTAGGCTCCTTAGTGGGAATCTAGAGAGAAGTATGGGGAAGCAGAAGAGTCTCCCACGCCAAGAGCCCAGTCAGCAATGTCTGCACCACTGAGCATGGGGACACAGCAGAGGCAGGGTGAGGCAAGGTGGGAAGTCAGCTTTGTCTGGCAAGGCAAATGTGTGCATGGGTGAGAGGGGTTGCTAGAAACCAAGACCAAAAGAAACGGCTCCTCACTCAACCCTGGGGCCCTGCAGTGGCCAATGTGCTGTATAGTATGGTGGTTGCCAAAGTCCAGCTCCGGCGACTCCAGGAGTCCCTGAAGGATGAATGATGTCTGCACGATGAAGGACTCGAGAGAACCGCGTGGCTTCTGGAACCAGGCAGGCGTGTTTCTTTCTGCGCTGTTGATCTCAGTATTTTTACTTAAAGGCAGTAAATGACATTACATCAAAGAGTGGCATTACATCAGTAAGCATAGTTTGATACCTTTAGCAACAATGTGTTTTGATCAGCAAAGGGCAATTGCCTCAGTCTCACACGTTGTTTTACATCATTCTTTTTTAGGCCATAAAGGAAACAATTCTTTTCTTAGCTATTTTGTGATTCTGCTCTTAAGTTAATTAACATATGCTGTCTTTGAAGGAGGATTAGGTAAATTTGTGGTAAGGGGAGAAAACAGGATGTTTAGGAAGGAAGCAGAGTTGTTATGTAGGTCTTAGTAAACAGAGGGCGCATACGTTATCATCTTAATACCTATGTTAATCATCTATAGAAAGGTTAAGAGTCATTCAGTCTAGCTTCCTAAACTACAATGGGGGAGGTGTAACTCACCTGGTAAAGACATAATTCCTAAGGCTTATCTTAGTTCCTTTGCTTATGAATGAGTGAATTTACATAATAGGAGCCTAACGGTTACATAAAGTACACTAATATTTAGCCAGCTCATAACTGCTATTCTGTATGGTCAATTTGTGTAACTTTGAGGCAACTTTGAGGTTACTTCTGGCCAGGTTGCTCTCATTCAGATGTAATCCATCAAAGCATCACACTCCAGGTCCTTCTTTTTTATTTAAATGTCATAAAACAAAAGAGCATTATATCCTTTAAGGCCAATGAAAGCAGTTCAAGAAATCCAGGCCAGAAAGGTTATTATTAGAAGGAGATGGCATTGGGTGCCAATTTGGTTGGCAGGAGTCTTTGCAGCATCTGCCTTTTCACACAGGGAGAGTCTCAACCTGTGAGCCCACGATGGCTCCCAACAGGTGGTGAGAGAGCACAGGTGGGTGGCAGTGATGGGTAGGTTTGGGAGAGGGGTGGAAGCAATAGAAATGGAGCTGTCCAGTCTCAGAAGGAAACAGCTCCTTGGTGAAGGAGCAGGTGGCATGGTGTAGTCACTGATTCTCCTATGAGGACTCCCACGAGATGCCCTCTTTTTCCACCTTCTCTAATATTTTGGGTCTGCCCCTTGATTTCCTCCTGGGAGTTGTAGTTTTCTGCATCTTGACAGCATCCTTGTTGTTTCCCCCCTTTGAGTGGCCCTGAGGTTGCTTAGGTGTTGGCACCTCACTGGGTTCCTTCTGACTAGCTACCGGTACTGACCCAGGACTCACTGGAGGCTGCTTGCCCAGCCTGCCCCACCCTTGCTTTTCAGTGCCATTCTTCTCCTGCTTGGAGGGCAAGGGCTGGCTGGACTTTGAACTCAATTCTCTCATCTTCCATTCTCTCCAGAACATGTAGGAGGGCAAGGGCTGGGATGCATGAGCTTTGCTGCCAGCCTTCGGTATATGCTCTGGGCTGCTAGGAGTGATTGTACTGGGCACTGAGGAACTGGCCTGGTTCAACTGCAGTTGCCACCAGTAGCAAAATGCAGATGCCTTCTGGGAGCTGTGCCAGCACCAGATATAGCCCAGGCTTGGAGTCCTATAATTAGAGGCAATTAGAACCCATTCTTTACTCCTCTCCTCTCCATGTTTTAGGTATATGTTGTCATATTTTATATCCTTTTATTTTGTGAGTTCCTTGACTGATTTTTTTTATAGAGATATTCATTTTTTACTGCTTTCGTGTTTCCTAACTTTATACTGTCACTTTTGGTCTCTCCTTTCCACTCAAAAAGTCCCCTTTAATATTTCTTGCAGGGCTGGTTTAGTGGTCACAAACTCCTTTATTTTTTGTTCATCTGGGAAACTCTTTATCTCTCTTTCTATTCTGAGTGATAGTTTTGCTGGATAGAGTATTCTTGGCTGCAGATTTTTCCTATTCAGCACTTAGAATATATCACGTAACTCTCTTCTGGTTTGCCAAGTTTCTGCTGAAAAATTCCCTGCTAGCTTTATGGTTTTTCCCTTGTAGGGTACTATCTTCTTTTACTGCTTTTAAGATTTTACTTTATTACCATATTTTGCTAGTTTAATTAAAATACGTCTTGGTGTGGGTCTGCTTTTGTTGATTTTGATGGGAGTTCACTGGAGGTCTGGGATCTGGATATCTATTTCCTTCTCCAGCTTAGGGAAGTTTTCAACTAATCAATTTTCTGCCTCCTTTTCTCTCTCTTTTTTGGGACTCCTATAGTCTGAATGTTATTATATTTGATAGAGTCACTGGGTTCCCTAAGTCTATTCTCACTTTGCATAATTCTTTTTTGTCTCTTTTGTTCAGCTTGATAACTTTCCATTTCTTTGTCTTCTAGGTCACTAATTCATTCCTCTTTTTCTTTCATCTTGCTGTTCATTCCATCAAGCATGTTTCTGATTTTGTTTATTGAGCCCTTTATCTCTGCTATTCTTTAACTCTGTGTTAATGGTCTCACTCATGTCTTCCACTCTTTTCTCAAGTCTAGTGAGTATTCTTAAGATCAGTGCTTTAAATTCTCTATCAGGCATGTTACTTATATCTGTTCCACTTAGATCCCTGGCAAAGGCCTTATCCTGTTCTTTCACCTGGGATAAATTTTTTTTTGTTTTCTCATTTTGTATAAGTCTCTGTACATGTTTCTCTGTTAGGAAAGTCAGTGATGTATCTTGTTCTTGAGGGTAATGGCCTTATGAAGAAGAGGTCCCATAGTGCCCTACAGTATAGCGTTCCTGATTCCCTAGAGTCTAGCACTTCTGGAGTATGCTCTGGTCTGGCTGCTTTGTCATTGGCCAGTCATCTGCAGAGGCTCTCTTGCCTATTGTGGGCAGTATTTGGCCCCTGGCCTGAATGTGGTGCATTTTAACTAGGTGTGTTCTTGTCTGTTTGTGAAATGAAGCCTATTACCACTGCCACAGGAACCAAGGCTCTGCAAAACTCCCTTGTTGAGAGACACGGTGTGAGCAGGGTTTGTGCAGGCCTTCTGGGGGAGATAGTCCACCATGCTGAGACTGAGACTAGCATGATTGGGAGGGGTGTTTCTGCTGGAGTGGTAGGGCTTGGTGTAAGAAAGTTAGGTAGCAAGTGGCCCTGAGCTTATGCTGAAGGGCAGGGGAGGGAAATGGCACTGGCCAGTTCCTTTGTTCTTGGAGGAGTCTCCCTGTGATTGCTGTCTCTCTGGGAAGTGCTCCAAGATGAGCAAATAACCTCCCCACTGTGTGCCCCAGCTGCTCTTTAGATCTCTGTTTCCATGCTGTGTGTCTGCAAGATGTTTGCCTGCCTCCTCTCCAAGAGCAGCCCCAATGCCCTCCAGGCTCTCCTGGAGCCAAACATAGTGACCTTTAAAACTGCAGGCTTTAGGCCCCACCCGGTGCAGGAATTCATAAAGTTTGTCCCCTCTTGCTTTCCAAACCAGCTGCTATGGGATTTGTTTTCCCTGTACACTCCCTCTGTGCTAGTCTATCTCTCGGCTTTCTCTGTGACTGCAGGTCCCTTCCCACTCCAATGGCCACAATCTATTTCTCTCCCAAACCATGTCTCTGTGCTTCCTACCTTTCTTCACTGTAGCCTCTTCTACACCTTTAGTTGTCGATATTGTTCTGCTGGGCTTCAGGTTGATTTCTGTGGTATTTAGGATAATTTGATAGTTATCTAATTGTGTTCATGGGAAGAGGTATGTCTAGGGTCCTCCTCCTCTACCACCATCTTCCAACCTTATTGACGCCTTAAGATTTTTTTAAAGCTTTTTATTTTGAGATATTTGTAGATTCACATGCAGTTGTAAGATTTAATAAAGAGATTCCCATGTACTCTTCACCCATTTCCTCAAATGGTAACATCTTGCAAAACAATAGTACAGTATGAAAATAAAGATACGACGTTGCTGCGGTGAAGATACAGAACACTTCCAGAGCCACAAGGATCCCTCATGTTGTTCTTTTATAGCCCCATCCACTTTTCTCTCTCCTATCCCCCTTTTAATCACTGGAAATTACTAATGTGTTCTTTATGTCCATAATTGTGTCAATTCAAGAATGCTATATAATTGAAATCAACCAGTATGTAATCTTTTGGGATTTTTTTCCCCCCGCTACTTCATTCTCTGGAGATTCATCCAGCTAATTTAATGCATTAAGAGTTCATTCCTTTTTATTTGTTTGAACATTTATTTACTTTTGAGAGACAGAACACAAGCAGGGGAGCGGCAGAGAGAGAGGGTGACACAGAATCTGAAGGAGTCTCCAGGCTCTGAGCTGTCAGCAGAGAGCCCGACATGGGGCTGTGAACGCACGATCATGACCTGACCCGAAATCGAAATCGGGCACTTAACCTATTGAGCCACCCAGGTGCCCCATGGAGTTCATTCCTTTTAAATGCTGAGTGGTATTACAGAGCAGGGCTGTACCACAGTCTATTTAACCATTCTCCTATCGAAGAACATCTGTGTTTCCAGTGTTTGGCTATTATGAATAAAGTTGCTATAAACATTTATGTGCAAACTTTTGGTGAGCATAACTCTTCATTTCTCTGGGATAAATGCCCAGGAAAAAAAATGCTCAGGCATATGTTAGTTGCATGTTTAGTATTTTTAGAGCCTGCCAAAATGTTTTCCAGAGTGGCTGGTTATATTCTTTTGCATTTCAGCCAGTAATGTATAAGTAATCCAGTTTCCCCACATCTTTGTCAGTATTTGAAAGTCTCACCTCTTTTTTAAAAAATTAGCCATTCTGCTAGATATGTAGTGATATTTCACTGTGGTTTTAGTATTTATTTTCTACCGGCTCCTAACTGAGCTTTTCATGTGTTTTTTTGCATCTAGTTCTTTTTCCGTGTCTTTTCATGTCTTCTGCGTATTTCTAATTAGATTTTGTTTCTAGTTGAAATTTCAGAGTCCTTTATATGTTCTAGATTCTAGGGCTTTGTTAAATATAGGATTTGCAAATATATCCTCCCACTCTGGAGGTTTTTTTTTTTTCTCATGCTCTTAACTGAGTCCTTGTCACAGAAGCAGTTTCAATTTTAATGAATCCTAATTTATCATTTTTCATTTAAGGAGTCATGTTTTTGGTGACGAGACTAAGAACACTTTGCCCTAGTTCCTGAAGATTTTCTCCTAAGTTTTTCTAAAAGTTTTAGATTTATGCTTACATTATTATTATTATTTTTACATTTAAGTCAGTGGTCAATTTTGAGTTAGTTTATGTATGTATTGAGGTATGATTAACAAATAAAATTGTAATATATTTAAATAAATTAAAATAAATAATAAATATAAATTAAATTTATAAGTTTATAAATATATTTATATTTATATGATGATTTGGTATCTGTATACACTGTGAAAGGATTCCCACCTCTGAATTAATCAACACATCCATTATCTTACATATTTGCTTTTCTTTCCCTTCCTACCTTCCTTCCTTCCTTCTTTCTTTCCTTTCTTTTTCTTTCTTTTTACTGAGAACATTTAAGTTCTACTCTCTTAGCAAATTTTAATTATCCAATATAGTATTACCAACTGTAGTCACCATGTTATACTTAGATACTCAAAATTTATTGTTATAACTAAAAATTTATATTCTTTTACCAACTTTCCCTATTTCCCCATCCACAGCCTCTGGCAACAACCATTCTACACTCTATGAGTTTGACTTTTTTTTTTTTTATTACACATATAAGTGATAAATGCAGTATTTGTCTTTCTTTGTCTGGCATGTTTTGTGTAGCATAATGCCCTTTAGTTTCCTCCATCTTGTTGCAAATGGCAGGATTTCCTTCTTTTTTAAGGCTGAATAATATTCCATACCTTTTCTTATTTCCATATCTGACTATAGTGAATATACTGCAATGAATATGAGACTTCACATAGCTTCTTGAGATCATGATTTCATTTCCTTTGCATATATATCCAGACAGACATGGATTGCTGCATCACATCTGGTAGTTCTATTTTTAATTTACTGAGTAACCTCCATGCTTTTCATAGTGACTATACCAATTTACATTCCCACCAAAAATGCACAAGTTTTTCTTTTTATCCACACCCTTGTCAACACTTGTTATCTCTTGTGTTTGGATAATATATGACACCCCTGTAATATGCACTATTTTCTTTTCTTTTATCTTTTATAGGGTCTAGAACATTGTAGCTGATTCTTGAATGCTTAACATTGAATGATATAAAAAAATGGACATTAGGCATGAATTTTGGCATGGGCTGGGAGAATTGGTGGTGATCATCATTGGAAAGAATCTCAGATATGTGATGCTGCTAATCTCTGGTCATAAATACAGATTGAGAGTAAATCTTTTCTTCTAATAATAAGAGAAGTTTGGAGAAATCTCTGTCCCCAGAAACAAATTTATGTTCAGTCCTTATTTCTTGTCAATCTAGTCTGGAGCAAATGATTTGCTGCTCAGAGATGGGGACTAAATGACATTACTGGGGGATGGGAACTGTCCTACTTACCAGACAACCTCAGACTCTGACTCTCAAGGGGAATTGGCTACCTAAACGAGTGCCCTCCACTGACCAGGCCAACATAAACATGACTGGGAACAGGGTAGTGTTTTTATGATCCTCATTCCCTGGAGACCCCTTTTTACTGAGAAAGATCCTCTCACTTCAGTGAGCACTTGCCTGAGACCCAGAGGCTGCCTGGGACCACCTCTATAAATGGACTCAGCTCTGCGAGTACCCAGAGGGCCTCCTCCTGGAAGCCCTTCCAGATCAATGGGAACCAGAAGTCAAACACTCTCCCAGGACTGTGGCCCATGTGAACAAGTAATAAGCAATGGCCATAACTACCCCCTTTAGTTTGTCACATTCTGGAATGCAATCACATTTTCCCGGGACAGCTTTGGACACTATGATCTTCTGTTGGTTTTCTTCCTTTTGTGCATAAGATCAGTCATATCAATCCTATTTGAATCTCAGTTGAATCTTACTTCCCCCATCTACTGTACTTAGTCCTGGTGAGAATGAAAGAGAGAGAGAGAGGCCAGTTTCTTAAACTAAGCTTCCAGGCTAATGTGGTTAGATGAAAGTTTACAAAAAATCTCTGGCTTGTTTGCACAGACAGAAACCAGGTTTCTATCCCTTTAATGTCCCTGTAAGTTAGGCATTATCACCCACTGCCCTCTCCATGGTAGTAATAATAATGACTATTTATTGAGTTCATACTATGTACTAAATACTGTGCTAAGCATTATTTGTGGATTATTGCACATAATTCTCACAAAAACCCTGAGGGGTAGATAGTGTTATTATCCCTAAAGAACAGATGAGAAAAACAAGGCTCAAAGAAGATAAACTAACTTGATGAGCCACAGAACTGTTTGCTCTTTCTGTTGGATTGAGCTTCCTTTTAGGCAACTTGTGAATATTTTCTAGGGTGGAAAATCCCCACCCTTGAGAGCAGTTTTGAGTTTTGGAAGAGCCTTAATTGGCAGAATCAAGGGTAGGAGATCAAGTTGATAAATACTACCTTTGGGCAAAGCAGATGTGGCCTCAGGGAAGGGGCTTGGCTTTCTTATGTGAGTCAGTAGGCAGTTTCCAGGAGTCTCTGCAGGGTTTCAGCCTTGCAGGCCCATTGGAATTGTTTAAGACTTCTCAATGTTCAGAGCACATTATATTCAGAATGGGATGAGATTCAGAGATTATCTAATTTAATTACCTTGTTTTATAGAGTTAATTCAGAGAGATTATATGAATTAGACAAGGTCACCCACCTAGAGGCAGAATAGAAACTATAGCTCTGAGCTCATAAATCCCATCCTAGGGCTCTTTCCTTCCCTTAATACAGGAGATTAAATATCATCCTTGTTGGGTACTTTTATAAAAGGGTATTTTCTTTAACCCAGTATATCCAAAATACAATCATTTCAACATGTTCTTGATAAAAAATTGATAATGCTAATGAAAAATTTGCCTTTTTTCTTCAGTGACCATTTATTGTGGTAAAATAAACACAACACAAAATTAACCATTTTAGCAATTTTTTAAGTGTGCAATTTAGTAGCATTAAATTAGTTGCACATTGTTTTGCAACCATCACCACTATTTCTAGAACTTTCTCATTAGTACATATTGAAACTCTGTACTCGTGAAATAACACCTCATCATCTGCCTCCCCAGCCCCTGGTAATCTCTATTCTACTTTCTGTGTCTATTAATTTGTCTAGTCTACATATTTCATCTAAGTGAATCACACAGTATTTGTCCTCATGTGTGTAGCTTGTTTTACTTAACACAATACTCTCATGGTTTATCTAGATTGTCATATGTATCTAAATTTTATTCCTTTTTATGGATGAATAATATTCTAGGGTATGTATATACCACCTTTTGTTTATTCGTCTGTTAATGAACACTTGGGTTGTTTCTACTTTTTTGGCTACTGTGAATATAGTGTTGCTATGAATATTGGCAAACAAGCCTCTGGGCTACTTTTATTTATTTAAACAATCATTTTAATGTTTATTTATTTTGAGAGAGAGAGAGCAAGCGTGAAGGGGGGAGGAGCAGAGAGAGAGAGAGAGAGAGAGAGAGAGAGAGAAACAGAGGATATGAAGCAGGCTCTGTACTGTGAGCACTGAGCCCGATGCGGGGCTCAAACTCATGACTGTGAGAAAATGACCTGAGCCAAAATCAAGAGTTGGCCGCTTAACCAAATGAGCCACCCAGGTGCCCCAGTCTTTGGACTATTTTTAAAAAATGAAAATGTTATTTCACTTAGCATAAATTAGTAAAAGAAAGACAAATACCATATGACTTTACTCATACGTAGAACTTAAGAAATAAAACAAATGAGCAAAGATGAGAGAGAGAGAGAGGCAAACCAAGAAACAGACTCTTAACTATAGAGAACAAACTGATGGTTACCAGAATTGAGGTCAGTGGGGGAATGGGCGAAATAGGTGATGGGATTAAGGAGTGTACTTGTTGTGGTAAGCACTGGATGTTGTATGAAAGTGTTGAATCACTATATTGTAAACCTGAAACTAGTATTACACTGTATCTTAACTAATTGGAATTTAAATTAAAACAAAAAAAATGAAAGCAGTATTTAAAAGGAAAAAAAATGAAAATCTTAGGGCAGAGGGAAGGGTGGGGGAGACAGCAATAGAATATGAATAAGTTGGGCTGCATGGAATACCATGAGAGATTTAAAAGCAAAAGATACATGCTTTATTAAATTGTCAATCTGGCCATGCTCTTAGGCATATGGAAGTAGGCAGGAGGGTATGCTTTGAGGTTGAATGATGCATAGGAAGATAGAAGAGGATGGAGGGAGAGAGACATAATGAGGTTCAGTCTCATAAAATGAGGCTCCTGACCTCATTATTTGGGGTGAGTCCTGATACCTGAATCTCCACTTTTACAGAGAATGGGCATCTCTTTGTCTCTTTAGGCAAGTCACTCATTTCTTCAATTCTGTTTCTTTCTCTCAGTCCTAGTCTATCTGTGTTGATTAGCTGCATGACTTTGGAGGTCACTCGACTGCCTCTGAGCAGGGAATCACAACTGGATGATCACAGATACATATATTAGGAGGGCCCTTCCCCAGGGGAGAGGTTAATTGTCTGAGGTTTCCTTCTCCTAAGGAAGAGCTCACAGATTGGAGTCTCCCCCATGATTTATCTATCCAAGTCCCCCACGCAAGAGTTATTCAGTGAAGCTACTAAGGGACCCAATGATTGTAGTCAGATTTCAGCTTCTCATCAGATCTGATTTCAACCATACAATAGAAATATCCCGCCTTGAGAAAAGAGCATTTAGCATCTTTACCGTTGTGTAAACAATACCTGCGGTAGACTAGGAAAGTAGACTAGAGAATCTCCTGCATCTTCAAATCAGAGTTTATAGGATTCTATAAATATAAAAGCAATAGGCATAACACTTAGAAAAATTTAAAATAAAATTTTATTGTATCTTATACCTAGGTTAAAACCCACACATACGAAATGTTTGATAGATACAGAATATACTAAAAAAAGGGAGATATGAGTGAGAAGATGTAAGCTATAAATAGACAAAAATACTCTCTCTTAATCTGGAAAGAAACAGGCTGTAGAACATGAAAGGTGACTATAAAACATGAAGAGCAATCTGAATTTGTTGCTCATGAGGGCAGGGTTATCTTTCAACACAAATAAAGTCATTCATCTTAAAAGGCACACAGCAGAGAGAAAACAAGATTTGCACAGGCTGAAGACATAAATGGAAGATATTAAACAGGAAGCAATATAATGTGGAAATTAAGTAACTATATTTGGTTATCAAACTCATTTTCAAATCTTGGCACAGCACCCACAAACTGTATGACTTAGTTACCTTATTAATGAAAGGCTCATTTCTCTCACCTGTAATGGAGGACCAAAATAGTACCTCCCCCCACCCCCAAACTGTTGTGAAGATCAGATAAAATCTCTAAAGCGCTTAGTATAGTCCCTGGAACATGGTAAGCACTCAAGACATGTTCATTTGCATTATTGTATAGGGCTTAGATAAATTTTAGATATTGCATAGTAAACCAACAGTGAGGTCTGTGACAAGCTTAGGTTTATGTAAATTATCAGTTTAATTTTCTTCATTTTGAAAGTTGCACATGTCAGCTAAATAAAACATCCATAATAAATAAATTTAGAAAGTCAAAACAAAAATGAGTCATTATTAATTTGAGCACATTTACTTCAAGGCGTAGATTGCTTTTCAAGTTAATTTCAATCATGTGTCCTTTTTGTTTTATTTTTAACAATATATGAATGTTTCATTTTATAGCAGATTCTCTAAAGATCATGTTATATTCTTTAATGTGAATTATTCCACATAATATTTCATTAATAAATGGACCATACTCGAATTTATTATTTCTTGTTTTATATATTATATCCTATGATTTTTAATATATGGTTAAATAGTGGTGTACCCAATGTATTTTATGAAAAACCTGCTTTCTGCATTTAAGGATATTTTGTTAAGATAAATTTCCAAAGGCGAGAAAGCATTATAGTTTTAAAACATATAAGTTTTAAAAGTTTAAAGCATATAAGTTTTAAAAAGTTCTTGGTACATATTGCCAATTACAATATCAGCTGTGATGCTCAAGAATTTATATTCCAACATTGCGAATTTTCATTAGTAAAAACTGCTAGTTTCATAGACAAAATGCTGCCTAATTATGGTTTCTTGGATTACTAGTCAGATAGAATAATTTTTCCCTTATTCAAAAGCCAATTGTATTTTTTGTCACTTTTCTTTATATTCTTTTACTACATATTGGGAATTGTTGGATTTTCTAATTTAAACTTTTTATGTAATAATATCAATAACTTTTTGTTTTTAACATTTTGATCTATGAAAGGAAATCAGGTAGCCTCCAAACTTTCACCCCAAACAGAGGTAGAATTTGGAGGCCACAGCAGAGAAAATCATTACATATGCAACTAGAAATAAGCTAGCATTAGGAAATCATTGTCAAGTCACTAAGGATAAGGGAGAGTAATAAAGATCACCTGCTTTCCAGAGGCTGAGGGTCCTTGTCACAGCTTATCTTGAACATAGCTAGCATCCGAGTTCTAATCTTTTTGGTCTTGGCACCATAGATGATGGGATTGATCACAGGAGGCAGAAGTAGATAGACATCACCCATAAGAACATGCACAAGGGGATCAAGGCTGTTTCCAAAACGGTGTACCACCGAGAGGCCAATGAGAGGAACATAGAAGGCTAAAACCACACCAATGTGTGACACACAGGTTCCAAAAGCTTTAGCCCGCTCTGACTTGGAAGGCAGTTGTAGAACTGTTCGTATAATCAGAAAATAGGACAAGGAGATGAAGAGGACATCCACGCCCATAACCAGCAGAATGGCAGTAAGACCATAGACCTCATTGGGCAATGTGTCTGCATAGGCCAACTTCATCACATCCTGGTGTACGCAATAGGAGTGTGAGAGCACATTGGAATGGCAGAAGGCCAGCCGCTTGATGAGCAGAGGCAGTGGGATAAAGAAGAGGGATCCACGGACCACGGCCACCATGCCAATCTGGGCAGTTACTGTATTGTTGAGCACTGCTGCATGGCGTAGTGGGTGACAGATGGCTATATAACGGTCAAAGGCCATAGCCAACAGGATGGTAGACTCAATAGCTGAGAGAGCATGAATAAAAAACATCTGGGCAACGCAGGCATCAAAGGTAATCTCCCGGGAATCAAACCAGAGGAGGGCGAGGATCTTGGGCATGGTGGATGTGGACAATGCCAGGTCAATGGCTGCCAACATGCAGAGAAAGAGGTACATGGGAGCGTGCAGGCTGCGCTCCGTCCTTACGATGAACACCACGATGCAGTTTCCAAACACTGCCACGGCATACATTGAAAGCAGGGGGAAGCCGATCCAGAAATGGGCTTCTTCTAATCCTGGGATACCAATGAGTACAAAGGTGGCATGTGTGAAGTTGCAGGAACTCATAGTTGGCACCGAGAAGGGGGCACTGGAGAGGGTGAGGTCACACTGGCAGCCAGCTAGCCTGCTAGGACATGGAGCACAATCAGAGAGGCCAGCCCTGGAAACCTGGAAACTGAATGTACCTCAGCTCTCCCTCTCGTACTGTCTCCTCCCACTCTTCCAAGACATTTAGTCTCTTTCATAAGTTCTGAAATCCTCTTCCAAAGGGAAAATGGTAGTTACAATTCATTTATCAGGGAGTTGCTCAGTTGGTTGAGAATCTGACTTTGCTTAGGTCATGATTTCACGGTCCGTGAGTTTTCTGTGAGTTTGAGTCCCACATCAGGCTTGCTGCTGTCAATGCAGAGCCTGCTTTTAATCCTTTGTCTCCCTCTCATTCTGTCCCTCCCAACTCGTGCTCTCTCTCGAAAATAAATAAACATAAAAAAATTCATTTATCAATTGCTATTCCCAAGGTCCATTTACATTTTTAAAAGAGAACCTGGGGAGAACAATGCTTGTTCCAAAATGTATCCTTTCCAAATTTCTTCACTCTCCTCCTGGCCCACACCTTCATTGTCTGGATACTGGGTTGTCCTTTTCTCAGGTAAATGTTAGGGATACCCTACTGGGAACCTTTCCAGGTGTGTTCTCCTTCCCTTCAATTGTTCATTCATTTTATAAGCATCTACTTATATGATCTCCTATGTACAAGGCAGTTTTCTAGATGCTCATGGTACAGAGGTAAAAGACACATCTTTTGCCCTTCAAATGCCTTGTCAATGGTGGAAAATAGACAAGTAACCAAATCATTGAGTTTTGGGATGAGTGTTAGCATCAAGTGTTCACTTAATGCATTGGAGGGGGAGAGACATGATCAGAGGAACCTGATAGAGATGATCCTTTTGTTTTTAAACATAAGTAGGACTTAGAGAAGGGAATAATGGGTGTACCAAGACAGTGGGGATAGAGAGGTTTTGTGGGTTTTTTTTTCTTCAGATTTTCAGGTTTCTAGTTCCCCAGGTCTAAGATCAGCAAGGGAAGAAAGAAACACAAAAACAGGAATTTTCTAAAAATGAAACAAACAAAAAAAAAAAACAAAAAACCACTAAGGAAAGGAGGCCACAAGTCAATCTATTAAGGAAAATAAGGAAACTTCTTTGAGATCATCAAATGATAGAGGAGTAGCTCCCTCCAATGACTTATCTGGGGATGAAGGTGCTGGACTCCAGCAGATCCTAGCTGCCTGGTATTGTCCCTTGTGAAGGACAATGGCTGATGTGTTTCTCCACATAAGACAGCTGCCTCCAAGGCCATATTCCTTGCCCAAGGAGAACTTAGGTTGAGTCCTAACACTCCTAGAGCTTTGTCTTCCTGGGCCTCTGCCGACAAGTCATTCATATTAGAGGAAACTTTTTGTTTTTGGAAGCCCTGCCCTGCCCTCCTACCCAAACACCTTTGACCTCATCAAACACTTTCCCTACTTTCCCTGCTAGGCTCCCTAGGTGCCCTGGTCTTTAGAGCTAATTGTCTCCAAAAAGCCGAGAGCTTGGCTTCAAGAGGTAGGGCCTCTGAATCTTGGGAAACTCTGCAGGGTCTTCATCAGTGGTAGTCAGGTCAACCTGTCCATTTTCTCAGGATTCTTCTTCACTCCTAATCTGAGTCCTTACTGCAACTGGGAGTTGCTCTTTTATTTGTCTTTAGGGGCGAGGGCTTGGAGACCAGCAGTCTTAAAATATTGTGTGATAAAATGGGACCTAAAAGATGTGACTTGGATTATCTTTATTGTGGATAAGCGAGGAAGAACAAATCCAAGTCAAAGATCACAAAATTCATACCTCTGACCACTATTTTCTCTTCCCCCTATCCTCAGATCATATGCAAAGATATAATAGCTACTCTCCTTAGCAAATATGACATCCCAAACTTAGCCCCAAGCTGCTGTCAGAAAATGAAAAGGCCATTTCATAGACAGATAATTGCATCCT
The DNA here is from genome assembly GCA_030068075.1 of Paguma larvata. Lineage (NCBI taxonomy): Eukaryota > Metazoa > Chordata > Mammalia > Carnivora > Viverridae > Paguma > Paguma larvata. Next base: position 58,140,852 of record CM057831.1, read on the forward strand.
TCAGTGAGATGAAAGATAGCTTATGTCTCGTATCCATCCAGTCATCTATGTATCTATCATAAGTAGCTTGGGGAGGGAGATTCAGAAATCCAAACAAGACAGGCTGAAAAGTATGGGTAATGCTAAGGAAACTTCCCTGAGGGAGACCAGCTCATTGGACCTCTGTTTCCAAGAGAAATGGGGCCCAAAATGAAGGAAAAGGCATGGAGGGGGTGTATGGGGAGGACAGTAATGCATTTTCCCCTTCCCAAAGCCTCTTGAGCATGCTGCTGTGTGAGTACTCACAGATATAAGGGTCTCTGTTGGCTGCAGAATTGGATCTTTTCCTGACTCCTCTTTCTACAGGGCATCTTTTCTGCTTTGCTGGTAGTAGTCTAAGGCTTTGAACCATTATCTTGTCTCCCCAGTTACCTATCCCAGAAGACCTCATGTCTCTCTCCCATGTTGTCTGGCCTTCTGCCTAAAGTAACCTCTGTCTAGACCCGATTACAGCTTCTCTTTGGGGTTTGAATGTGGCTATTGAATTCACTCTTACTTGCCTTTCTGGACTGTCAGCCAGTGCCCTGGGACATTTCTTCTCGGCCCATGAGGATGTGGGTGAGACAAAGGGGCTTCCCCCTCCTTCCATGAGACAGTTACGGAGTCTTCAAGGTCTCTCAGTATGGTAGGAGTTTGCACTTCCTGACCCCAGGAGAGGGTGCACTCACTTGAAAACCATGAGTCCTATTGAGAGAGAGCCACTGAAGCTGGCCCACCCTTTCACAGGCCTATTTATAACACTGCCTATGAGGCCCATGGAGACAGACTGTGAGAGTATGGATTGAGGCCCCTGGGACTTGGCAGGCAGGGGACAGTATCTCCAAGTCCACATGGGCGTCACTCCCATAGGCTTCCCACTGTTTGTCTGGTATGTGTGTAGGAGGGGAGGTGATCACAAGTGGGGCACTGCCTCTTCCATCACTCCCTCACTTACACATACAGGGCTTTAGACAATCTATCTCCACTCTTCCAAATTACTTAAATTCCCCCAGTTAGCAACAGAGGGTAGAGCATGTCCTCATTAGCCACTTTGCTAGACATGACAGGCAATGCAGATATATAGTCATATCCTCGGGCTCTAGGAGTTCACATTCTCTTTAAAAGCCAAGATGGGTACACAAAACCAATGATTCCCATAACTCAAAATAAGGGCATGTGCTTCTTCAGATTTTCATTCACAGCTTTTCTTTCAGTTGATGAAATAGACCTTGAAGTAGGGAAGCCACTCTATTGCACCTGTGTTACACATAAGGAATCGATGAGATAAAGGCTCTTTGCTTTGGTTGCAGAGTTATTAGTGATAATACTGGTTGGAGAGGTATTCTGGTTATTTATTCATTCACATTTAATGAATATTTATCAGGGGACTCCAATGTGATAAGATATATGAAATTCTTTTTTAAAAGCCCACCCTCATGGATTATATCCTGGTAAGAGGGACACATGTTACGTGGTTATTATGAGAAACTAAATAATTTCTTCTTATGACTACCTAAGGAGAAAAAAAAGGAAGAAGAGAATAGGTAAATATTTGGTGGAAAGTTGAAATTAAAAAAAATTTTTTTAACATTTATTTTTGAGAGACAGAGAGAGACAGAGCATGAGCAGGGGAGGGGCAGAGAGAGAGAGAGGGAGACACAGAATCTGAAGCAGGCTCCAGGTTCCAAGCTGTCAGCACAGAGTCTGATATGGGGCTCGAACTCACAGACTGCAAGGTCATGCTCTGAGGCAAAGTCAGATGCTTAACCAACTGAGCCACCCAGGCACCCCTGAAAGCTGAAATTTTAAATGAAATTGTCAAGGAATACCTAACAAAATGGCGACATTTGAGAAGAAGCCAGGAGAAAGTGAGATATATCTATGGAGATCTCTGAGGAAGACCATCTGAGGAAGAAGGAACAGAAGCTACAAAGCTCACCCTGGCTTTTAGGAAAGTTTCTAATTCATTATGAGCTTATCTACCTTGGTCAGAGGTGACATTTGCTCTGCAAACCACCCATTCCCAAACTGCCCAAATTACCCATTCCCTAGTGATAAAAGCTCCCAAGTATCCAGGATTGTTGGATAGTGGGGCTGTCCATAGGTAAGTGTGTATGTAGGGGGCGTGAAGTAGGGGAGAAATATCTGTAGAAGTAGTATGAACATCTTGGCTATCTGGTTTTTTAGACTGATGTTCCTTCTCATTCTGATTTTTAGGACTCTGTGTACCCCGTCATGCTTCTCTAAGTTTCCCTTTCTCTCCCCCCACAAACAAATAAATATCCAGTCTGTAAATCTACATCATCTAAACTTTTTAACTTCTTTCCAACAGTGAATGAATGAGTCATAGTCCCTGGCCATAGGAAGTGGGCACAGAATATGTGGTGATGAAACAGTTACAGTAGAGTCTGAAAAGGGATGTCCTGAGAAAGAGGCCCAGAGTTCTGCAGAAGCACCTGGAAAGGACACCAGATAGACTTGAGAAGTCAGGAAATGTCTTTGAGAGTAAGTCACTTTTGTTCTAAGTCAGGAGAAGGGAGATAGTGAGGGTGCTACAGAGGGAGCTAACAGCTTGTGCAAAGGGTTGTAAGTGACCCAGAGCAATCACAGCTAAGAAAAGCAAGTGGTTTGTTGTGCCTGGAGCACTGAACAGAGGGCAGGCAATGAGGCTTGAGACCTAAATAGAGCCAGTTCATTCAGAGTTGTTGTTATTTTATTATGTGCCAGACCCTAGTTTGGGGTCTGGAAGACAGCATGAATGAAACAAAGTTCTTATTCTCAAAGACCTTACTTTGTAATGGGCAAACTAGAGAATAAATAAATATTTTGATGAAGGAGAGGAATGCCAGGGATTAAAAACAAGATTGGTAAGGAAGAGAGTGAATGCAGACAAGAATTGAGGGAATGGCGTTGTTGTTATTTTTATTGTCAAGGGCCCTGTTGTAAGGTAGCACTTAGGCAGAGACCAGTGTGAGGTGAGGCAGTAAGCCTTGAGGTTGTCTGGGGTAAGAACATTCCAAGTAGTGAGGACAGAAAGTGTGAAGTTCAATGTTGAAGTACGGTTGGTGAGTTCAAGAAAATATTTGGAGGCTAGTGCAGGTATAGTAGAGTGAATAAAGGGGAGAGTAGTAAGAGATGAAATTGGGATGGTAGAGGGGAGTTCAATCATATAGATCCTCATGAATTATTTATAATAATTGACTGTGAATTAATTAATAGTAAGACACTGGAACATGTTGAACAGAGGAAGTGGTATGATATTTTTTAATGTATTAAAATAATCACTCTAGGGGTGCCTGGGTAGCTCAGTTGGTTGAGCCTGAGTCTTGATTTTGGCTCAGGTCATGATCCCAGGGTTGTGAGATTGAGCCCTGTATTGGGCCCCATGCTGAGTGTGGAGCCTGCTTGGGGCTCTCTCTCTCCTTCTGTCTGTCCCACTCACCTGCTTGTGCATGCCCTCTCTCTCTAAAAAAAAAAATCACTCTACCATGGGGAAAATAGATAGTAAAGCAAAAGTGGTGGGGTGCCTGGGCAGGTCAGTTGGTTAAGTATCTGACTCTTGATTTTGGCTCAGGTCATGATCTCACCGTGAGTTCGAGCCCCAAGTCAGGATCTCATTGACAGTCTGGGGCCTGCTTGGGATTCTCTGTCTCCGTCTCTCTCTGCCCCTCATCTGCTCTTTCTCTCAAAAGTAAATAAATAAACATTAAAAAAAAAAAAGCAAAAGCGAATGAAGAAAGATCCATCAGGAGACTATTATATTTCAGGTCCAGGATGATGTTGGCTTGGAACATGGAGGTAGCAGTAGAGATGGCAGAAAGAAGCTAGATTCCAGGTATCAATATATGGAATATCTGAAAGAAAGAGTCATCAGCATTTGCTGATAGTTTGGATGTGGAGTGGGAGAGACAGACAGGTGTCAGAAATAACTCCAATAGTTCTAGCTCAGCAACATGAAAAATAGAGTTTCTCAGTTAGGGAAGATGTGGTTATGTGAATATTAGGATATGCTTTTGGGCGTGATGAGTCTGAGATTACTGTTAAACATTTAAGTAGGAGTACTGATACATAGCATTTGAGTCTGGACTATAAATATTACTTTGGGATTTGCCAGCATGTAGATGGTATTTAAAGCCATGATGCTAGATGAGATAACCAAAAATGGAAATATAACAAAGCAAAAACAGGTCTGAGAACAAAATCCTGGAACATTCCAACATGGTAACATAGGGGAAGTGAAGACCAAAAATAATTGAGACTGAAAATGTTACTGTCTAACATACTGAGAATTTTCACACTGTCCTGGTTATTATAGTACTGTTGTCACTTAATAAATCTCCTGTATATATGACTGACTACTCCTTTCTTGTGGGAATTGATACCACCTAAAGTGCCCATCTTTACTAAGTGATACCAGTGTGTCATTGAAATATGTGCTTTAAATATTTGAGAATTAATGGATACACTCAGGTTGGAAAAAAGTAATTAACTTGCTAGATTAAGGCATTATGTAAAGCATATGCCACAAATTAAACATTTCCAAGTAGATGACACAAAGTGAAATTCATTCGCAGTTCTTAGTCATTTCAGTTTCTGCTAGGGCAGAAAGTTGATGGAAAGCAGACATAAATTCTGGAATATGTTTAGTTGGGAAAGAACATCAGGTAGAAATATATTTGTTTTTAGGTTTGAAAATTCTACTTTGGACTTTTTCTCCATAATTTGGTTGAAAATTTCTAGAGAATAGAGTAGCGAGGTTTTTTGCTTGTTACTTGTCTGTTTGTTTTGCTTCTTTATGTCCCCTAGTACAAATTACATGGACTCATATCTGTATATATACAAATTATATGTATGTATAATTATATACATATAGTGTATATTACAGGTAACGATATAGTTGAAGTTAGGAGTGTTGGGAACCCTGGAGTCAGTTTGTGTACATGTGAAATATGCTCTGTTGCTTATGACATGTTTAAGCAAGTAACTTGACATTTTTGTGCCTCAATTTTTTTATTGATCAAAGAAGTAACTACCTTATAATGTTGTTTTAGATGCATTAATAAATGTAAAAAGCACTAAGAACCATGACTAGTCAAAGAAAATAATAAACGTTAGTAAAAACTAGTTTTTTAAGTTTATTTATTTTGAGAGAGAGAGAGAGAGAGAGTGCAGGAGGAGCAGAGAGAGAGGGAGAGAGAGAGAGAGAGAGAGTCCCAAGCAGGCTCCACACTGTCAGTACAGAGCCTGATGTGGGGCTCGAACTCAGGAATTGCAAGATCGTGACCTGAACCAAAACCAAGAGTGGGTCGCTTAACTGACTGAGTGACCCAGGCACCCCTGTTAGTAAAAATTATTATTACAGTTAGGAAAATACTACCTATTTTCTCATAAAGGAGTGGCTTTCTCATAATGTGTCATTTTACTGGTGTAAAGAGGACCAGGTAAGAAGATACAGTCTGCTGGCAGCATAAGCAGTTTAGAACAAACAGTGCTGGGTGAGAGAGATTCTAGACTTCAGGACTCTACACTATTCATCCCTTCTATCCTCCAGTCTTTGTTTCCTCATCTGTAAAATAAAGGGGCAAGGTAGCTGATGTTTTTAATATATTCCAGCTTTAATTTAAAAGTTTTGTTTCATGATCACAAGTTTTGTTTCTGAATTGATAACATAGACCACTAGAATTCTATGATTCTATGTATCTTTGGAATGGAGAATTTTTATCAGAGCTCTGCGTATCTGTTTGGTCTTCACACTATAGATGATGGGGTTCATTACAGGAGGGATCAGGAGGTAGGTGTTAGCAATCATTGTATGAACATAGGCTGGGGCTCGTTTCCCAAATCTGTGAACAAAGGACAGACTGATCAATGGAAAATAGAAAATAGCAACAGCCCCAATATGGGAGATACATGTGCTGAAGGCTTTCTTCCTCTCTTCTGGGGATGCGATGCTGAGGACAGTCTTAATAATCAAAATGTAAGAAAGGAGGATGAGGATTGAATCCACACCAACAGTAGAGATCATGGCAGTCAGCCCAACTGCATTGTTGATCCTGGTGTCTGTGCATGAGAGCTTCATCACATCAGGGTGGAAGCAGTAGGAGTGGTGGAGCACGTGGCTGCGGCAGAAGGACAGTCTTTTAAGAAGTGCTACCATTGGTGTCAGCATTAGTGTCCCCCTGACAACAATTGCCACTCCAATTTGAGCTATTCTGGAATTAGTTAAAATGGTGGCATATCTGAGTGGATTAGAGATGGCCACAAAACGATCAAAGGCCATGGCCAACAGCACTGAGGATTCCATGACAGTGAAGAGTTTGATAAAGAACATCTGTGACAAGCAGGCATTAAAGCTGATCTCCCTGGCATCAAACCAGAATATACCCAACATGGTGACCAAGGTGGATATGGACAGGCCGAGGTCAGTGGTGGACAGCATGGAGAGGAAATAATACATGGGCTTGTGGAGGCTGGGCTGCGTGACAATGGCGAAGAGAATCAAGCTGTTTCCGGAGAGGGCAGTTACGTAGAGAAAGCAGAAGGGAATGGAGATCCAGGTGTGGAAGACTTCCAGCCCAGGAACACCAGTGAGCAAGAAAATGATGGATGTAGATGTGGTATTCTGGAAGTTTGACATGCTGGATTAAAAATACAGAGTTCCAAGATGAAACTCTGGAACAACAACAAAACTTTATTTTTTGTATTAATCCAATTACAAATAATTTTACCAATCAAAAACAAACCAAAGATGACTGTTTATATACTATGTAAAAGTGAATTACTCATTTAAATTGATAAAAGATTTGTAAGATTTCAGCTGCAGCAGTAGGTACCATTCTTTCTCGTATGTGCCCCAGACCATTAGTTTTCTGTCCTGGGACCTTTTGTTGGTAGCTATGTTTATTCTGTGTGACCTTTTCCCCCACTTCTCTAGCCAGAGATGACTGGACTAAGAGAAAACACTCTACTAAAGATGGGTCAATATTATTTCATCCTTTCTGGATTTTCAAATGTGATAAAGAGGTAGCAGGTTAGTTTTTCTGTGTAGTCGGCATCAGAGAAAAATAGCCTGGGACTGTTGGAGCAATGATTGTACATCAGCCTTAAGTATAGGAAACATAAGCTTGCAATTTGAGAAGCCAGAAAATATTGAGAAAGAGATGCTTATGACACAAAGCAACACATATGAAATGATAATAAATGGCTGAGGCACTGGATCCAGTCATGTGCAGATGTCTATGGTATGTAATTTTTAAACTGACACTTGCAGTATAACATCTGGTGTCTCATTTAGAAGATAGAGTTAGAACATAGACCTACCACAATAGGGACAGAGTCTTCTGCCCTCCATACGATATAGCATGCTGCCTTATACAAATCCATTTCTCTCTTCACTCTGAAGCCTAGCTGTTTTCCATTCTGTTAAGACATACTTCTCAGGAGATACTTAATAGAATTTTACTATTTTGCTTTGGCGGAAAAGATATAACTTTACTGTGAACATTTTCTTTTTTCATTGAGTACAGAATTGCAGGCTAGTTAAATGGGCATGTATGAGTTGGAAGAGGGGGTCTTGGGAAAACAGACAATAGGGCTATGACTGGAGAGGGTTCACATAGTAAGGTAACTGGTCCTTGGGGAAGCCTAAGTGTTTCCTGACCTCTCAAGTTCACCCAGATAAAGTGCCTGAAGGATTCCCTAAAGAACTCTTAGTTTAAAAAATTGGGCAATTTTTAATTGAGATCAATGAAAAATTAGAGGAAAAAGAAATGCTAACTTACATGAATTGACCCAGAAAGTGAACTATAACTTTAGACTCTACAGTTTAGAGTCATGAGAATGTCCTCAGGGAACCAATGAAATCACTGTCAGAAATGCATTATCAAACCTCTTAATAGAAATAAGAGTTGACAGAAAGGGAATATTCATTAAGAAAGGGAATATTTTCTTTTTGACACTGCTTTCAAATGACTGTTTATTGAGTGTCATGAATACAACCAACATTACACAGAAATGAATTGGATACAGATTTCTTCAATTGGCATGCATTTCAGTTAATTGTGAAAGTTGAAAGTTAAAAGTTTAACAAATTTTTTATTTAACAAATTCTATTAGCACTTTTTATAAATACATTGATTTCTGAAAAACATTTTTAGTAACTATATTTAGCTTTTAAAAATACATATTGATCAGAATGGCAATTTAAAAATCTACTTATTAAATGAATAGTACCTGTGATAATTTTATTTTATTGTTATTATTATTATTATTATCTCATTTTCACAAGTCTTTGACCTGTGTATTTACTATTAATTTCCATAACCCAGGTCTCAATTTTTGACATTAACAACTTCGTGGGGTCCATGGGAGCTAGAGTAGTTATGAAAAAGAGAATAGTTCAATTTGTATAAAAGGTTTGGAGTATCTGGAGAAGGCTTCTCAGGAAAATCAGTGATTGCAAGATTGCTAGGCTTTCTGTAAGTAGAAATGAAGTGTTCAATCAAAGCTTTTAGAATGGTATATGTGAAAGTGTTGAGCTAGAATGAATCTGTAATATCTCTTCCTTTGCTTGTGACTTAGACGCTCAGAGACATTAACTGAGCACCTACTTTGTATATAGTGTTGTGTTAGAAGCCAACAAAACCCCTCTTAAAGAGTTTAAAATCAAATGAGGGAGAAAGAATAGCACTATTGATAAATAACTTCAACATCTAGTATATATGGTGAATAACAAAGAGGGTTATGGATGTGCAAAGCACCTCCATATGTGTCACTTAAGTCTGGCTATTATGAAGACTTTTACAATGATTATCACTATGACCTTCAATGATTGAGTTGTAACTTTTGTTATTGAGTTCTAGGAAATTTTATGAGATCTTTTTTTAAATTTTAAAATGTTTGCTTATTTTTGAGAGAGAGAGAGAGAGAGAGAGAGAGAGAGAGAGAGAAAGCATGAGTGGGGGAGGGGTAGAGAGAGAGGGAGACACAGAATCCAAAGCAGGCTCCAGACCCTGAGCTGTCAGCACAGAGCCCAATGTGGGGCTCGAACTCACTAACTGGTGAGATCATGACCTGAGCTGAAGTTGGACGCTCAATCAACTGAGCCATGCAGGCACCCCAAGAGTTCATTTTTTTAAATTGCTATCTGAACAATTTCCCTTTCATCCTAATTTCTTCATGGCTCACTTTATTTTATTAATTCAAACAATTTATTCATTGCACATTTTTTTTCCTTCTTGTCAGTTTTCCCCCTTCCCTTTCTTGTTGAGAGATCAGAAGAAAACTAAGTATAGGCTGAACTGAGCTTAGCTGAGTCTGGTGGAAGAGAACTCCCTCAAATTCCTTTCTTTCTATTGCTCTATAGCTGGTCTTCCTGTATACTTGCCTCAGCCGTGCTGGGTGCAGACACGGAAGATTCCTTATTCCTTTTCATAGCTAACAACTCCATCTAAGCTCTTGATCATCCATCATCAACACTTAGTTCATTTCAGTATCAAATTGGGAGCTCAATGGGTGTCGTTTCAGCACTAAGGATATGAAGCAAGAAAAATAACAGTGGTTTGGTGCCTGAGAAACTCTTCGTCTTCTTAAGGCTGAAAACTTTAATAAGAGCCCAGTGACTCCTATGAAAATGAAAACTTACCGGTTTTGAACACTTACTTCATGCCAGGCACTGTACTAGGCACACTGCATATAGGAGGAGTCAAAGAAATACCACTAGCTGTAGAGTACACAGGATAAGGTATTTCTAAGTGATAAGACAGAATAGTGTCGAGTGACACTGAGTGTGCGTATACTTGAATGTGTCTGTGTGTGTCAAGAGGAATTTGTTCCAAGAACTCTTAACCAGGAAGTTGAATTATAATTGTGTGAACTTTTGATGGGCGGATGTGAGTTTATATGAAAAACAGGAAAAGGCTGTTCTTAACATAGATAGGAACATGAACAGAAACTGAATGAAAAAAAGCACAGATGGTTTGTTGGACAACTACAAGAAAATTAAAATTCTGGAAACTTAAAAATGATGCTGGGTGACGTGGGAGGTGAGCTAGAGAAATTAGCAGGGCCAGGACATGAACATCTTGCTTTCCATGGAAAGGGGAAAGAATTTCGGTTTTAGTTGCAGAGAGTCAAGAGCTAGGCATTTCCAAATATTTTGTGAATGAGTAAACAAATCATTCTTCATTTCTTCTCCCTTAACTGCAAGAAAATTTCTTTCCTTCTTTAGTATCATCAGTAGTACCAGTGGCTCCTTTTATGCAGCTTCAGTACTCAACTTATACCCCAAACCGTTAATGAAAACTTCCCATGCATTTATATAAATATTTTCAATACATTCAATTCAACTAAGATATATTAACCATCTTTCACAGTTGGCCATTGTGCTTTGCTAGTAAGGGAAATAAGACACAAACCTTGTTTCTCCCTCAAGTTCCTGCCTTACCTTTTATAATGACAAAAATAATGTTGTTTGAAGGACTATCTGCCTGGCTTTATTTTTCCTTCACCTTCAGTAACAATCTGGGTTCTTTCTCCAATGGCTTAGGATAGTCTCCAACTCATGTCACCAATGACTTTCTAAATACCAGGTCCAAATGTTAATTTTCAGATTTGTTTTCCTCTCCCTCATCTCAAATTTTCACGGTTTTAGACAATTTTTCTTTGAAACTTTCTCCTTCATTAGCTTCAATGATAGTAATTCTGTAGGTTTTTAAAAAATCTGTTTATCGAACAGTGGTTTTGTTCTTTGTCTTTTCAGTTGTTCCTTAGGAGTCTTTTTCTTTCAAGAAACCCCTGTTCTTTTCTTGCTGTCTGTTATTCTCTCCTTGGGATATCTTAGTTTTTCCCAAGGTTATAAATAGCACTTATATCCAGATGACACGCAAATCTGAAATCTAATTATAGGTTTTCCTGAGTTCTATAGTTCAAAAGTTAACAGGATCTTTGAAGCCGTGGCAAAATGTCTGGGCTGAAACTGGAAGGCAGTAATGAATCGTGGAACTAGAGTGGGATGATCAAATAGGCAATTCGGGAAAACTAACAGGCAGCAGTTTGGAGAACAAATCAAAGCACTCTGCTAAGTGTCAGTGAATAAAAGGTGATTAAACTACTTTATCTACCCCTGAGGCACACCCCCACCCATAATCCCCCAGACACCTCCACCTCAATATGAGCCAGACAGAACTCATTCCTTCCCCATTCCAAACCTGGCACTCTCTCTTAAGCCTCATTTATCAGCAAATGATATCAAACTCAAACAAATCATCTAATCAGGGTTACTGCCTTCCTGCATACACACATACACACACTCTTCTCCTTCTCATCCCCTACATGCAAATGTTCATTAAATACTTATTGATTTTACTAATGTCAAAAACTGGATAATGAGGAGGTTTATGTTTGAGGGCTAACAACAATGCGGTTCGTAGTGGGTGCTTCAAGTTGGATTTCATTGTGCTTTTCTTAATTGAAAAACTTAACCTGTTCATATCAAAGAATAAAGGGGGACTAATTGATATTATTAGAAAGAGGTACCAAAATTTCCCCAAACTACTCTTCATGCTGCCATTACCCTGGAATCTGCTCAATCCATCCTCTCCGATCCATGTACAACCTTCCTTTTCACTTGTGAGATATAAGCTTAATTTTCTTGCCCTCTCCAATCACAGTGATGCTCTTCTTTCATAGCACTGTTGTCAGCTATAGCTTGTAGCTATGTCTTTAACTGCGGAAACGGATCATATAGCCTTCTCAATATCGTCCAAGTCATTGCTCATGACATCGCTGTAGCATGTGACTGATCTGGGTTAAGATCCTTGCTAAAACATAACTAGTTGTAAGACTATAGCAATAATAAAAAATATTATTCATAACAGCAGCTACCATTTATTAGAACTTGTTTCGTGAATGTTGCAGAGCTAAGCACTTGAGAAACATTCGTTTAATTCTTACTACAACATCATTTGGCAAGTATTATTAGATTTGATTTCCTTTTCTTGATAGAGTATGAGAGAGGTTATGAAACATATTCAGAACCACACACAGCTAGTGAATGTCAGACTTGGGATTTTAAATGCAATTAAAAAAAATTCAACACTCATGCTCCCCAAAAGTATTGTTTGTGTATAAGTAGTATAAACTTTCTTTGATCTAGTTTCTTTATCTATAAAGTAGACTATATATAGTGCCTATGTGCCTGGCATGCAGTAGATGTTCAAAATTAGTACTTAAAAAAATTTTTTTAGTAAGAATAATTGGGCTTAGAAATGACTCTTCAACTCCTGACAACCTCTTTGGTTTTCCCAAGCACGAAACCACTAACTATGATAAATATATAAGCACTCTGATTGAGCCATTTGCTTAACAAACCACAGGCTATCCAGCTTGCACTGGGCAGAACAAAATGCCCCTTCTTTGTAGGTTTCCTGAGAATAAATAATCCTACAAATTCTACTGTCTATATCAGGCCACCGTCTCAGTATCTAATCTAATTCTGCACATTGTGAGCAATTCTTCCTGTGGATAAGAAGGTTCAGCTCACCTGCAGTCAAACATTTTCATCGAACAAAACAAGTTTACTTACAGGGTTTCTACAGCAGTTATGCTTGTCTCTTTTAGGCTCAGAAGGCTGAGGAGGCTTTAGATTCCAGGGGAGGACCAAGCTTATGAGGAGACTTGTTTCAGCCCGGATAGAGACAGGCCCGGAGCTGAGAGGTCTCTTCCTGGCAGTGGTGTCACTCACTGTGTCTCCAGGGTATGGTGGTTCCCAGAAGACTTCTTTTGCCTTTTACAGTCTTTGTTCTGTTACGTAATTACTTACTGTGACTATGTGCTTTATAGACTGATGTAGTTTTTTTTGTCCTTGTGCCCTTTTATTGAAGTGTTTTATGTAGGGAAAATTTTGAGATATAATTCACAGATCATTAAATTCACCCATTTAAAATGTACAATTCAATTGTAAATTCAGAGTTGTACAAGAAGCGTCATCACGGTATAATTTTAGAAAATTTTCATCACTGCAAAAAGAAATCTATGCCCATGGGCAGTCACTCTGAAGAGGATTCTAAAAAGTATACTAAAATGCTAAAAGGCATCTCCTCTGGTGAGTGTAAATCACATTCCACTCTGTAACTCCTTAGCATCTATTGCTATTCATGGTAGTTCTGTTTTATAAGCCTACCTGTGCTTCTTAGAAACTTCTCTCTTACAACTAGGAGAAAACATAATTTACTCATGTATACATACATGCCAACACATATTGCATAAGAGTGTCTTATATTCCAAACATCATGCTAAGTGCTGGAGATTTAAAAAAGGGGGGAATGCAACATAGTTCTTACTGTCCAGGGTCTCTTAGTTTAGTTTAGAAATACAAGGTTAACTGATAATTACCAATACTGATAATCAATAAGATACTATTATCTTAGAGGCATGACCCAAGTACTTGGAAAATATGATAGGTAAAAATCTCAGTTTACAATTGGGTGCAGAAAATAAATAATTTGCTTTTTCATAATTCAACCTATTTTCTGTTTGGAGTCCAGCCTATTAGCTGGAAGGAAATTAAAAAGAGTAATTTTGGTTTCTTCCCACTTCTGTTTAAATTATGTAGATCTTAGATTGTACCAAGGATTTTGAGTATGTGGGTGGTGGATCTGGCCAGTGATGCAATCTGATATGAGGTGGCAATTGCCCTCTTTAGTCTTGAGTAAATAGAGGACCCACAGATTGCAATAGACTGTCCATCTTCTCTACTTGTGGCCCCTTTAGATCCTCAGATGTTCCCACCATTTCTGGTCCACTCTAGAGCATATGGGTCTTGGAGGCCATCCTTGATTTCTTTCTCTTACACTTTGCATATAAGCCTGCAAATCCTAATACCTGCGAAACTATAATTGGAATGTAATCACCCTTCATCACCTCCAAAAGTGCCTCCCCTTTCCGAGGCACCATTATCTCTCGCTTGGATAATTTCACTAGTTTCCTAACCATTCTCTCTGCTTCTATCCTTAACTTTCCCTATCAAGTCTGTTTCACACAGAAAATATCTTGGCCTGAAATATTTCATTCTTTATAATATAACAACAACATTTTACTATGCATTCTCTGCTTAAGGTATTATGAAATGTTTGTGGTAGAGAAAATAATGGCCCTCAGAGATACCCATCACCTAATGCCTGGAACCTGTGAATACATTACCTTTACATAGCAGAAGGGATTTTGCAGATGTGATTAAAGTTGAAGAGATGAGATGAGGACATTATCCTAGATTATCTTGGTAGGTTCATTCTAGTCACAAGACTCCTGAAAAGTGGAGAACCAGAGAGGTGGCAGCATGAGAAAGACTTGATCCACTATTGCTGATGTTGAAGATGGCAGAGGGAGGGACACCGTGAGCCAAGGAATGCAAGAAGTCTCTAGAAGGAGAAAAGGCAAGGATATTGATTCTCCCTTATGCCTTCTAGAAAATAATTTAGTCTTGCTGATGCCTTGATTTTAGCTCAGTGAGACTCATGTCAGTCTTCCGATCTATACAACTGTAAGATAATAAATTTGATGGAAGAATCCTTTATTTGATTTATACAGTTACCAAGGATTAGAGACTTTAGGCAACTTACTTAGGTCTCTCAGTATCACAGTCACGGTTCAAAGCTTGGGCTATTGGAGACCCTTTCAGGTTTTAAAACTCATTGCCTAGAGAATCTTTACATGACCATTCATCGACCACTAATTCCAATTCACGTTACTCTAAACCTAACAGCATGTGTGTGTACATATGTGCTAGGCTGGATATTAACATGTTGTCACCTGTGTTGCTTGTATTTCACATGTGAAGGTTAGTCTGTTATATCTCCTCACACTAAATTTCTTGAGATCTTTGGAAACATTTTCTCTACCAGACTGGGCAAATTCTAGGGCAGTGACTATTTTCTGATCAGTCTCAGAAACTACTTGGGAATGTTTCTGTTTATGTATCCCCTGGCCAAAAAAATGTTATTTTTTCTTACGACAGTAGCGTTATAATAACATTATAGTATACTCTGAGCCAGAGCTTGGCACATGCACATGGAACTGGCGTGCGTGCTGGTAGAGCACTGACACACTTGGTACACGTATTTTCAAAGTAGGGTCCTTCTCGGTGCCCTTCTCTCACCCCAGTCCAGCAGAATAGTAGCTGGTAATTCAGTTCAGCCTTCCAAAAGTCTGAGCAGAATGCCCCTCAATAAAATCGCATAGCCCCATGAATATGTGGTTATCAATATATCAATATCAATACTATTGAATCTGGGAAATACCACAGTCTGTGACATCATTACTTCATATTAATGTTTATCAAACTTGTTAATCCAAATAGGAAGAGTAGAATTAGAAACAAAATAATTTGCCATAAGGACTTGCAATAAATATTATTTATTGAGTGCCAATGTTTTACTACAGCAAGCAGTAAGATATTCTTGCCTGTCAAATTAGCAAATTTTTAAAAATCTTACAATACACAGTGTTTCATTGCTCTGTTATTGTGGACTAAGTACTGTGTTACAGTATTTGTATGAACTTTCTGGAAGTATATTTTCCAGTATATTGTTGACTTAAAATGTCCATAAGGTTCTCTTTCTAGAAATAATAGAGATATGGACAATGTTTTATAGAGAGGGGCATTTATTGTGGTATTATTCACAGTAGTAAAAAATGTAGGTAACAAAAATTCTCAATAACACAGAAATAAGTAAAGCATTTTATCCAGTCATAGGATAAACCTTTTAAATTCACACACGGAGCAGCTGATATGGATGGTCATTCTGAATCAGGAAATGGGAAAGCAGAATTCAGGGCTGAGAGCCATCTAAGGCAGTAAGCAGTGTTGGTTCTGAAAGAAACAGTCTGAGACAGGAGCAAGAGACCGGAGACTAATCAGGTAATCTAAGGTTAATGTATCTAAATGGTAGAAACAAACTTAAAAGCAAGCAAAGAATAACAATAACAACAAAAACTGGTTGCTGCATCAGTAACTGTTGTGTTTAGAAACAATCTGTTTGCTATTTACCAAAAATATGAAGGTCCTATAACTCCTACCGGCCCTCCATGGTCTGGTGGAAGTCTCGTTCTCTTCTCCTGGATTCAGTCATGATGAATTATTAGTAGTTCTACCCTGTTGATATGGCCAACATTAACCATTCAATTTTAGTGGATAAATAAATGTAGCTCTTTCCGTCCTCTCTCACCTTCTTCTGGCTATTCTTATTATTCCTATTTATCCCACTCCTCTCTGCTCCCACCATGTCTACTACATACTCCCATCAGCATTCTTCATGCATTCATTTATCATTACAAAAATATTGTATGCATACTGTATGTCTGTTATTGAGCAAGATTTGAGGGTTTAACAGTGAACACAATGGGTATTGCTCCAGATGTTACAGAGTTTAGGGGAAGATAAAATTAAGTATGTGGGAAATTACAATACTGTGTTACAGTTCCTCTAAAGAAGGAGGATTAATAGAGATTTTTGCTACTAAAGAACCAATAGCATTGGCATCACCTGAAAGCTTGTGAGAAATGCAGAATATCAGATATACTGAATCATAATATGTATTTTTTCAAGATACATAAGGACTCATGTGACATTCATGTTTGAGAAGCACCGATGTAGATCACATGGATGTTGAAACCTAGCCCTTTATGGTCAAGGGAGGTTAACCAAATATAATTGCTAAAATGAGATCTGTGGAAATAAGAAGGATTTCCTGAAGGAAGCTAGGGCTGAGGATAGGAGCATCGAGGGTAAGGTGAGGCAATGATAGAAAGTTAGGGAAATGTTGCAGTCCTGGTCAACAACATGGTCAGTAAAACAGGTGTTTCATCCTATAGGCAGACTGAACATAGTATTGCAGAACCGTAATGCGGGGAAGTTAAAAAATAAACACAAAGATAAAACAAAACAAAAACAAAGGAAAATAAAGCACCCCACAATATTCAGCTTCCACTAATTTATCTTAAAAAAGTTTTTTTAATGTTTTATTTATTTTTGAGAGACAGAATGCAAGTGAGGGAGGGGCAGGGAGAGGGGGAGAGAGAATCCGAAGCAGGCTTCAGGCTCTGAGCTGTCAGCACAGAGCCTGATGCGAGGCTTGAACCCACAAACTGTGAGATGTCCTGAACCCAAGTCAGATGCTCAAACAACTGAGCCACCCAGGAGCCCCTCCATTAATTTATCTTTAATTTTGAAATCATAAAATCTTAGAAATGGTTATTTTAAGTTTAATGTAAATGTAAATTTTATGTTAATAAAAATAAAATCTTTTTTGAATTACATTTGAGGCAGAACTTAGGAATCAAGAAACAGCTTAATACTGCCTTGGAGAACAAGGCTCAGAGGAGAGCAAAAGTGGGCTGTGTTTAGGGAGTTGAAGATGAATTCAGTAGGGTTGAAGCAGAGAAGGTGGAAAGACAATGCTTTCAGGATAGAGCCAAAATTCCTACAAAGCCAGATTCCTCAGGGATCTGTGAAGCCAAAGGATTGGAAGCAGGGTGATATCCTTATCAGATTTATTTTACTCCAGTGGCTGTCTTACCTCTCACAATGTGAACTTCTTGAGGGCAGAGATTACACCTTTTTCTTCTTGATATATGGAGCATAGTATCTGACACATACCAGTCACTAAATAATAATTTATTAAAATTGCTATATTAATGAAAAAAATAATTATAATGACAATCAATAATCATAAATATTGACAATTGTTAATAACCTATTATGAGTGAGTGCAAAGTGTTCTATGCTGACTTTTCCGTGGATTAATATTGGATCACTTTATTTATTACATAAACTCAATCTTTGGAGTGGATATAATTATTTTCCTCATGTAAAATTGAAGAAATAGAGTGGAGGTGATTGCATAATTATCCCATGGTTACACTTTTGGTGACAGAGCAGAGCTTTGGACCCTGGCTGTCTGGTTCTAAATGCTTTGATTTTAACTAGTGCTTGTCACCTCTAAATAGTAGGTGAATGCAGAGAAGATATTCAAAATATTCAAGCCCTGGACAGACCAATTAGAAGAGACACTCTATCAACAGAATGAAGGAGGGTCATTATGCCCTTTGTGTATCCACTAATCATTAAACTTGGGCTGTTGAATGGTTTAAATCCCTCAGTTTGCACTAGGAAAGAATTTGAAGTTCTCCTAACAGAATACCATCTCCTTCAGCCCTGCTCGTGGACCAGGCTCTTTAGATTGGAATCCTTAATGTGGCCAGCGAGATTTTCACATGTATGCCCCTTAAATAGCCTGGGCACCCCCCTTTGCTTCTGTATCTTGGAAACATCTGTTTGAATTATGCATTTTTCCCACTGAGTCTCAGTCATTTCATGACAAACTTGTTCAGGGCTGTGAGGATGTGTGCCCCATCTGTTGAAGTGCTTTCTGCAGGAAGACTAAGTTTCTATATTAGTCCTGAAGATATCTTAAATGGGTAGCTTATTTTATCAGATTTTTTGATGAACTCCTGGAAAAAACTGTATCTTCCCAGACTTTCCCAGGAATCTAGAATGTTGTAACAGAAGGAAAACAAAAAAAAAACCCTACACAGGACAAATAAGCAATGCTGTAGCAATGCTAATGACAATAAATACCTCATTCCTTTTTTTTTTCGTATAGCAGACCTTTGCAAGGCAGTGCCCTCTTGGCATAGCTTTTTATGTCAAGAAGTATGTTTAATTAGTTATTATTCTTGAAACTACCAACCCTCTCAGTCCCCCACTAATTGTCAAAAGGCTATAAAGTCTGAGGGCCATTTATGAGTATCTGTATCCACAGTTTTAACAGAAGTTGTCTGTCAAACATAGTTAATGTCTCCACCACGGAGTTATATGTATTAGTGTCAGTTTTAGACCAGTTATCAGAGCAGCATAGTGCCTTTTTAAGCTTACAAGGGACATACAAGGGACTCACAAAGTTTTGTAGTCTTCTTTAGTGCTTCTTTTTATTTTTTAAATAGACTATTCTTTAGAGAAGTTCTAGGTTCACAGCAACTTGAGTGGAAGGGACAGAGATTTCCCATGTATCTCCTGTGCCTACATATCCATAGCCTCCCCCCCATTATCAATGTCCCCCACCAGAGTGGTTCATTTCTGACACATCATTATTACCCAAAGTCCATAGTTTACATCAGGTTCACTCTTGGTGTATATTCTATGGGTTTGCACAAATTTATAATGACCACGTGTTCACCACTACAGTTATCATATGGAGTATTTTCACTGCCTTAAAAATCCTTAATGCACAACTGTCAGTTCCTCACTCTTTTTTAGCCTCTGGCAAGCCACTGATCTTTTTGCTATCTGCATAGTTTGGCTTTCCCAGAATGTCACATAGTTGGAATTACACAGTATGTTACCTTTTCTGATTGGCTTCTTTCACATAGTAATATGCATTTAGGTTTCCTTCATATCTTTTCATGGATTAATTGCTAGCTTCTTTTTAGCACTGAAAATATTCCATCATGTGGATATATCAGTTTGTTTGTTTATTTTTTTATCTGAGAGAAGGAGGGAGCAAGTGAGTGAGAGGCAGAGAGAGAATCCCATGAGGAGCAGAGAGAAAGAGAGAGAGAGAGAGAGAGAGAGAGAGAGAGAGGGAAGTGGGGTTCATCTGAAGTGCGGCTCATTCTTACCCAGAGCAGGGCTCAAGCTCACAAACCATGAGATCATGATCTGAACTGAAGTCAGATGCTTAACCGACTGAGCCACCCAGGCGCCTGATATATCGGTTTGTTTATCCACACCTATTCAAGGACATCTTGATTACTCCCAAGTTCTGGCAGTGATGACTAAAAAATAAACATTCACGTGCAATTTTTGTGTAAATATAAGTTTGTAACTCCTTAGGGTACATAAGGAATGCAGTTGCTGGATTGTAGAGTAAGAATATGTTCAGTTTTGTAAGAAACCGCCAAACTGTCTTCTAAAGTGGCTGGACCGTTTCGCATTCCCACCGGCAATGAATGGGAGTTCTTGTTGCTCCACTTCCTTGCCAGGATTTGGTATTGTCAGTGTTCTGGATTTTGGCAGTTCTAGAGTCACTATTATTTTAATTTTCATGACCCTGATGACATATGAGATGGAGCATCTTTTCATATGCTTCTTTGCTGAATCACTTTCTTTTAAGTTATCATTTTGTATGCCTGTGTACAAGTTGGGAGCAACTCCCAAGATACTCAGAATGCCCAGAACAGTCATGGGCTCTGAACCAGATACCACTGCACTAGCCTCAGTGAATACAGTTATTCAACCCCTCCTCTTCTACCTGGTTCTCTGTGTTACAATTGCTGCAATACTGGCAAATGACTGATAAGCAAACTCATGGGTGATCTATTCACATGGCTTCTCCCTTACTTTTACTCTATGGAAAGCTTTGACTTAGAGCTGTTTGGGGGTCAGAAAGCTCTTGAATGAACTGGAATCCTGGAATCTCCAAGAGTTTTCTTTGGCGAATTAACAATGAAGCTGCATGGAAAGAAGTTGCTCTTTGTGTTCTTTCAGGGCACAAAGGTTAGCAGGACACAGGTGTATACAGTTCTCTCCTAGGAATTTTATTTTCTGTTGGGAAAATAACTCTCACCAGGCAGCCTCTGAGCCCTTTATAAAGCCTACTTTTCTGAGATCTGATACCTGAGTATTCTCTTTGAGTTCTCTTGGCAAAAGAGAACTTCTTTGGAGATGGCTTTAGGGGGGATGACTGGTCAGGGAGTGTTTTCCTAGCCTTGAGACAGAAGCATCTTTCTGCCCATAAGTTTTTGAGGTTGATATAATTCTCTCTCTCTCTCTCTCTCTCTCTCTCTCTCTCTCTCTGGCTTTAAAAGGCTCTCTGCTGCTGTGTGGGATGACTCTTCAAAGAGCAGCAGATAGGAGCAAATGACCTCCCTTTCTAGGCTAAAGATTTCTCCTTTGCATGAGGTCAGTGTTATAGTGCATTGCAATATTTTCTGAATACATCAAGGACTGTACAATCTTCAGATGGTTTATAAAGCCAACAGTTCAGGGAAAATTGGTGAACTTAGTAGTATATATTCTACAAATTCATATACTGTGTATATTCATATATTATATAAATTTAAAAACACTTGATATAATAAAATATACATTAAAGTCACAAAGCTGTGAGCATGTGTTCATCATTGAACATATTTTAAAAATTAAATTCCTTTTAAATAAATAATGGCAAAGCATGGGATTTGAAGTCAGAGAGAATAAAATTTAATTCTTTGATCTGCCATTGTTATGTTGGATAAATGTGAGAAAGTAACATGATTTCTCAGAGCCTTGGTTTTCTAATTTTAGCTTCAGTTTTCCCATCTATAAAAGGAGCTCATAAGACCCAGGGCGTGTTGTGATAGTGAGGGATGAAAAGCTTTATAGTGGGGGCAGTCTATTTATATGTTCTTGGTAGTCTAGTTACAAGGATTTGTAAGTCTGGTTACAAGGATTTGTAAGGGTTTCTTCCATGTCTTGGAAGAATTCTACACTGGGGAGAAAGAGGCATTTAAGTATATCCTCCCACAAATAGTTATTTAATATTTGCTCTTTAGTTTTAGTGTAGGAAGACCAAAGAAGGGTTAAGAATCATAGAGTTAAAAGAAAAAAAAAACTGTTATTTTCCCACAAGCTTCATTAATGGAGTTTCCTGTATTGGAATAATCCCACTCTGTTTCCTTTGATTGGAAAAAGAGAGCAGAGGAAGCATGCAAAGCAGTGGAAAGAGGATTCAGAGAAAGAGATATAATGAAGTAAACTGTTGCATAGTAGGTGTTTAATACATTATCAGTATTGTTATTAAAAAGTAGGCTAGTTTGGATACTTAGATAAATCTATTGGGGTCTCTTAATTTATTTAACTCTAATACAAAGAGCATTAACATGAGAGCCTGATCCCTCATCTTTGAAATAAAAGAGGATATGATTTAAGGGTCCTTACAACTTCACATAGAAAAATTTATTTTTATCACTAGGTCTGTCTTTGTATAGAAATATATGTGGTATCTTGTATATATCTGGTAGGATGAATATCAGATTAATCAGAAAAAATGTTGATCTCCCATTTTAATATATGCCAATATGGTTATATGAACTTTATTCTTAGTTTGAAGGGAATATCTATCAGGAATCACAATATATGACCGATATTAAGGGTCTAGGGTTTATTATTTTTATCAGATACAGCGAGTTCATTTATTGAACAGATACTCTTAGAAACTGTTGTACCAGGCATTTTTCCTGGCTCTGAGATCAGAGGTCTGAGAAAAACTGATGCAGGCCTTGTGTTTTCCTGAGGGTATTTTTCACCTTAGTGGCATGCCTCTCCAGTCTCATCAGTAGACTTCTTCCATTTTTTTCTGAAAATACTGCCATTCCCCAGGACTCCTTCCTCTGACCTCCTTCACTGTTCCTGTGACTTTAAACCAGTCGTCAGTTAGACAACCATTAAGCCTTATTGTCAAGGCAGGAGTCACTTTGTTGGCAAAGCAAGGTAAGTACATATTCCAATTCCCGCATGTAAGTCACCGATGAAAAAGTGAAGTTGTCTTCCGACTGATGTCCAAGCATTGAAACGAAACTAATGGATTTTATTTTGTTATACATTTCCCCTCAATTCAGATTTTCTAGACATTAATGTTTTTGTGTGTTTGAGTTATCAAGAGCCTTCCTATATTGAAGATTTTTCTCTTTTCTTCTCTTCAGATGCCTTCTTCATCACACTTCATGTAATGAATTATCCCCACTCTAGTCAAAGTCACTGCCTGTTAATAGAGTTGGAATGAAACTCAGCAAGTGGACTTACATATACTTAGTTATTTTCTTTCCCAGAGGAAAGGACCTTCTTTAACCCTTCAGATTTCTTGGTTGGGGTGAATCGTGTTCAAATCCTCAGAGAGGAGGTGGTTCACAGTTGTCATCCTCCACTTGAATGGAGATAAACCCAGACTCGTGACAGTTAGTAAGGGACCACACCCACCAACACCTCCAACACCAACACCTCTTAATTTTCTTAACCTTTCACAATAATGGAATATTAAGATTCATAATCAGGTAATCTGCTCCATTTGTTATCTCTTAACTTGAAATTAGTCCCTTTGTTCTTGTAAGGTTAATTTGGGCCATATTTCTTCAGGGAGAATTTCCCTTAAGCAATATCAGATTCAAAGTTACTACCTATACAATAAAAAACATTTCACCAGGTATCACCCATGGCAGTCTATTTGCCAGATTGAATTTGCTCTTAAATAATATTTAATTTTTATCAATAGCCATTGTGCATTTATTTAATCAGTGGCATTAGAAAATATTTCTTTATAATCCTCTTTTATTTGAATGCGTAAGGACTTAGAAGTCTTTTTTAAATGTTTATTTTTGAGGGAGAGAGAGAGAGAGTGAGCGTGAGCACGTAGGCGGGGGAGGGGCATAGAGAAGGGGGCAGAGGATCCAAAGTGGGCTCTGTGCTGATATCAGTGAGCCCAATGTGGGGCTCGAACCCACAAACTGCAAGACATGAGCTGAAGTCAGAAGCTCAACCAACTGAGCCAATCAGGTGCCCCAGGACTTTTAAGCCATAATGGACCTCTTAAGGGGAAAAGAGAAGTGAAGAAAAGCAGAATGAATTGGCTTTTGTATTGTCTCAGAGCTGCACAGAAATATCCTGTCTGTCCATGTACATGGAATCATAGGACTGGAAAATATGTTACCATTATATACTCTAACCTCCATTTTCACATGTATGTGAAAATGTACTAAAGCCTACATATAACATGCTACTGTTGCTAAAATCCAGCTGTCTTTATATGATTTAGTGTTCTGTCTCTTTCTGTAGTTCGCCCAAGATCGACTCCAAATCTAAGAAAAGGATAACTAAGTTTGCACTTCCATTGAACAAACAAGACAAGGCTCACTAGGGATCCTAAATTGTATGATGTGTAGAAGAGAGTGAAAACATTTTCCTTGCCTACTTTACATGGTCCTTTCCTCCAGGGAAATCGGCTTCCTCCATTCATCATGCCATCCTTCAATCAGAGCATTTTCCACCCTGCAGTCTTCTTTCTTACTGGCATCCCTGGTTTTGAAACTTACCATGCTTGGCTCTCCATCCCTTTTTGTTGTCTCTATGCCATTGCCATCTCTGGGAATGGCATGATCCTGTTTGTCATCCTCACTGAGTCGAGCCTCCATGAACCCATGTACTATTTCCTCTCCATGCTATCCTTCACGGACCTGGGACTGTGCCTTTCCACATTGGTCACCATGCTGGGTATTTTCTGGTTCAATGCTCGAGAAATCAGTTTTGATGCCTGCATTGGCCAAATGTTCTTTATCCATGGTTTCACATTCATGGAGTCCTCAGTACTCCTGGCGATGGCCTTTGATCGCTTCATTGCCATCTGTAACCCACTGAGATATGCCACAATCTTAACTAATTCAAGGATCATCAAAGCAGGCTTTGCCATTGTTATTAGGGGGACAATGGCTCTAGTGCCTTTACTCCTGCTCCTAAAGCGTCTGTCTTTCTGCCGTGGCCATGTTCTGCACCATTCATATTGTTTCCACCCCGATGTGATGAAGCTTTCCTGCACAGACACCAAGATCAACAGTGCATTTGGTTTGGCCATTGTCATCTCTACTGCTGGCCTAGACTCTGTCTTGATCCTCCTTTCCTATGTTCTCATCATCCACTCTGTGCTCAATATTGCCTCCCCAGAGGAGCGGAAGAAGGTCTTTGGTACCTGTGTGTCACACATAAGTGCCGTTGCCATCTTCTACATCCCCATGATCAGCTTGTCACTGGTGCACAGATTTGGGAAGCACGCCCCTCCTCTCGTGCACACTCTCATTGCCAATGTTTATTTGCTCATCCCTCCTGTGATGAATCCCATAATCTACAGTGTGAAGACCAAGCAAATTCGTAAGGCAGTGCTCAAAATACTTCTTCCTAAGCTGATTTAGGAAATTTTTATTGTATCTTTTCTTTCCATAGTCTCTAACTCATATTTGATTATTGTATTATATTATTAGTATGTTATATTATTTATTTATTTAAATTAGAGTTAGGTAACCTACAGTGTAGTATTGGTTTTAGGAGTAGAGCCCAGCGATTTATCGCTGACATATAACACCTAGTGCTTATCCCAACAAGTGCCCTCCTAATACCCATCACCCATTTAGCTCATCTCCCCACGCACCTCCCCTCTAGCAACCCTCAGTTTGTTCTTTGTATTTAAGAGTATCTTATGGTTTGCTTCCTCTCTCTTTTTATCTTATTTCTCCTTTCCTTCCCCTATGGTGTTTTGTTTCTTAAATTCCACATATGAATTAAAGCATATATTTGTCTTTCTCTGACTGACTTATCTACCTTTGGACAATACTCCAGTTCCATCCATGTTGTTGTAATGGCAAGATTTCATTATTTTTGACTGCTGAGTAATATTCCATAGTGTGTATATATATATACAACCTCTTTATCCATTCATCAGTCAATGGACATTTAGGTTTTTTCCATAATTTGGCTATTGTTTGTAGTGCTGCTATGAACATTGGGGTGCATGTGCCCCTTCAAATCAGCACTTCTGTTATCCTTTGGATAAATACCTAGTATTGCAAATGCTGGGTTGTAGGGTAATTGCATTTTTAATTTTTTGGAAATCTCCATACTGTTCTCCAGAGTGACTGCACCAGTTTGAATTCCCACCAATAGTGCAAAAGGGTTCCTCTTTCTCCACATCCTCACCAACATTTGTTGTTTCCTGAGTTTTTAATTTTAGCTATTCTGACTGGTGTGAGGTGATAGCTCACTGTACTTTTTATTTGCATTTCCCTGATGATGAGTAATGGTGAGTATCTTTTCATGTGTCTGTTAGCCATCTGGGTGTCTTCTGTGGAAAAGTGTCTATTCATGTCTTCTGTCCATTTCTTCACTGATTATTTAAAAAAAAATTTTTTTTAAACATTTATTCATTTTTGAGAGACATAGTGTGAGTGGGGGAAGGGCTGAGAGAGAGGGAGATACAGAATCTGAAGCAAGATCCTGGCTCTGAGCTGTCAGCACAGAGCCCAACACGGGGCTCTAACTCATGGACCTTGAGATTATGACCTGAGCTAAAGTTGGATGCTTAACCGACTAAGCCATCCAGGTGTCCCTGGATTATTTGTTTTAAAAGCGTGATATGTTTCTTATACCAGAGAGTACTACTATATTAAAAAGGGGTCAGGGGCACCTGGGTGGCTCAGTTGGTTGAGCAGCCAATTTCGGCTCAGGTCATGATCTCGCGGTCCGTGAGTTCAGCCCCACATCGGGCTCTGTGCTGACAGCTCAGAGCCTGGAGCCTACTTTGGATTCTGTGTCTCCCTCTCTCTCTGCCCTTCTCTGCTCACACTCTGTCTCTATGTCTCAAAAATAAATAAACGTTAAAAAATTTTAAAAAATAAAAATAAAAATAAAAAGGGGTCATACACTGTCCAGGGCTTGGCACTTCAAGAAATGTTTCTGGGGTACGCTGTGTGCACTCACTGTTGCGTTTGTCCCACTCATCGGTCCTCCACAGAGTTCATGCTTGCTTGCAGTGGTGGAGTGTTTGGGCCTTTAACTAGATGTGCTTTGATTTGCTTGTTGAAGTAACCCTGGGAAAAAGAGGAAGGGGCAAAGCCTGATTCCATTAAAAGAGAAAAGGAAAAGGGACAACAAGAATAACAAAAAAAGAGAATCGAAAAACTACAATAAGAATGATTCCAAAGAAAATGAAAGGAAGACACAGAAGAAAAGGAAAAAGAAGAAAAAGAAAAGAATAAAGATGACTGATTGAAAAAAAGAAGGGAGGGGGGAGAGGGGGTGATGAGCATAAAAGAGGGCACATGTTGGGATGAACACTGGGTGTTATATGTAAACCAATTTGAAAAAAAACTATTATAAAATTAAAAAAAAGGAAATAAAAAAAAGAAACTATGAGCCTGATTTGAAAAGAAAGAAAGAAGAAGGAAGACAAAAAGCAAAAAGAACTGTTGGTGTAGTTTGAGGTGATTTTCAGTGCACTTGGTGCATGAGGGGTGCGGAATGTGCTGGTCTGGAGGAAAGGCCCTCTGAGTTGGCTCAGAGTCAAGACTTGCCCCTATAATTAAGTAGTCACCAGGCATGGGGGCAGGATTTGGTGCAAGGGGGGTCTGCCTCACTAGGGGCCACTGTGTTTCTCTCTGAAGTCCCACCTTGTTTTTACTGGGGGGAAAATGATGCCACTCCAATCTTTCTTCCCCGGACTGGGGATCTGTTCAGGCAACCCTCACAGAATAGCAAGGTGGCCCTGTGCCACAACTCCCCTGAATTTTTTCTTTGGCACACAGCTGGGACTCAAAACTCAGAATCTTAAAGCCTGGCACCGTGCAGAATTGAAGAAGCCTATTTATAAATGCTTTCATTCTGTTTTGATGATGCAATAACTTCGTATTTAGTGGGTTCAAGAATGTGGATTCTTTGAGATAGGGACTGTGTCAGTGTACCTTTAGCCTTGTCACAAATGCTTCAGCTGCACAGAATAGGACCATAGTTAAAATATGTCTACAGAGTGGACAAACGAAGTCATGAATTGGGGATTAAATAGTTTTACAACCTCTGAGGTGTAGCATGATTCAAGAGATGTTTGATATAATTTCCCTCAGTAGGAAAGTCTAAGTTACAGAAATTCTTACCATTTTTTGGTAATGATTATTATTTCCCCAAATAGACTATTCATGGCCACAGTACATGAACAAGCATAGAAAACAAGAAGTCAAATAAAAATCATTCTTTCTTAATTCTTAAAAGGATTGTTCAGGTCCTTTTGATAAACATATTAGCATTTTAACTACATAATGTCCAGTGATTTATTCTTCAGAATGTATGTCCATGGGAGAAAGTGGGCAAAGATGTATTGTGATGTTCAACATATCACTATTCATTGCAATGCCAATTTGGAAACTGCTTAAACAGTTATTTTAGGATATTGGTTAAATAAAATATAAACTATCATGCAACAAGCTAAATATTGATATAGGTATAAAGGATATATTATTAAGAGAAAAGATAGATTTGTTTACAGGGTGCTTACCACTGTGTATACATTTCACGTGAACACACACACACGTACACTTACATGTCCACCCACACATATACATTGTAAAAGTGTGGATAGATAGGTTCCAAATGTCAGAGTACTTGTCTTTCGATAATTAGAGATTGGCTTGTTTATATTTTCTTTGTACTTTGCTGCAGTTTAAAAATGCTCAATAATGAGTTTTAAAATTTTTGAAGGTAATGAAATAATTGATTTCCATTTAACACTCAGTTGAAACAGTTACTTTTTTGTTCTTCATCTTCCACTGTAACTGCATCCCTGTGGGTCTTCCCAGTTTGTCTTCATACTACTGGTTTGTAATATGTCATCTACTTTCTGATTTCGTCCACCACTGTATTATCATCCAAAACCAGTGCATCAGAACAAGTTAATATCCTCAACCCCAACCCAGAACTACTTATCAGAAATTCTTTAGATGGAGCCCGGGAATTTGCATTTGACCACCTGCCTACATGTATGTTAGATAACACTCTTCCGTGATGTTTTCACTTCCATAAAAACTCCATAAATACCTTGCTGTTTGTCTTTAATTGTTTTCTGCCCTATGACTGAAATATTCACCTGCTTTCCCCCCAGTAGTTGCCCTTTTCCTTCTTCTAGGTGCCATGAATAAATCTTCGTCCTATAGGCAATCGGGGCCATCTTCCCTGACCGACTTAAAATTTTTGAAAACAGGCATTGTACTTTCGAATTGCTCTATCATGCACAGATGTAAGCATAGTACTTTATTAATAATAGCTAACTTGGTACATGCTTATTGAATTAACAATTTTTATATAACTTTGCAAATATTCTTCTTACGTATTTTGGGCATTTTCATTTTGGCAAGAGCTGTGGAAGGTACCGGTGTTGAAAAAGCGAAAAATGAAGACATACTTTCTATTTATAATGTGTAACAATCTGACTAAACATACATAAATAGAGGTAATGTTTACAACAGTTGTTTCTTTTGAATGAAACTGAGTAAAACATTGAAGCAGATACTAAGAGAATCATTGATGATGATCTCTCTGTTTCCCAGGAAGAACCTGAACTAAAGGGGACATCAACAACTCAGGAAACTTTTAGTCTGAAGAGAAAAATCCTAGAAATTCACTGTTTAACAGAGGAGAAAGAATACACATTCAATTAATTCTAAGCAGTAAAAGTGTAAACATAAGGGATCCAAATGTCATGGATTCTCAGGAAAAGATTTAAAAATGCAGACTCTGAAGGAGAAGAACCATATATATTTTTTCTTTGAGTATAGTTGACACACAGTGTTACATTAGTGTCAGATGTACAACTTAGTGATTTGACAAGTTTATACATTGTGCTATGTTCACCACAAGGATAGCTATTTTTCCCTTTACGTTGCTATTACAGTATCACCAACCATATTCCTTATGCTGTGCCATTTATTCCTGTGATTTACTCATTCCACAACTGGAGTTCTGTATCTCCCAGTCCCCTTCAACCATCTTAAAAATGTACAAAATGTACCCACTTGATGTTGTAGGAAGATACAATTATCTGCTGTGTCGGGGGGGTGAGGTAGAGACAGGAGTGAGCTTCTGCATATATGGCAGGTGTTCTGATTGGCAATTTTTTCTCACAAACTCACATGTAGCAAGGGCAGCGCACTATAATAACAGTCCCTGCATGGAAGTGACAAAACTAAATGTAGTGTAATAGAAAGGGAAGGAAGTCGTGAGGTAGAATGAACCCTTGGGAAACTTAGTACTCTGGGGGCCTCCGAAAAGTCCACCAGCGGTTTTCTGATTAGGAGATTTCATGAAACCTGAGTCATGGCTCCTTATATGTGCTACATGTACCTGAGGAGAAACCCTCCATGGCTCCTCGAGCCCCTTTCTGGCACACAGGGC
This sequence comes from Paguma larvata, assembly GCA_030068075.1. Lineage (NCBI taxonomy): Eukaryota > Metazoa > Chordata > Mammalia > Carnivora > Viverridae > Paguma > Paguma larvata. The sequence continues at coordinate 58,170,880 of CM057831.1, forward strand.
AGGAAAGAAAACAGCTCCATACTTTGTAAGTAAAACTGCTGCATTTAGGGAAAACATCAAGCTTCACACCCACCTGTTTCCTTTAGAATGAGAAAGAGTTAGTTAACTGCAAAAGCTCTCATGAGTGTCTCAGGAAAAGTGTGGAAAGGTTTTTCCCAAAATCTGTATTTGGGTACGTCATGTTCCAGCTGATAGAGTTTACTTGATCTGTGGCCCCATTTATGTCTTGATGTTTGGAGCAAGTTGTTAGCACGTCCTTGCAATTGTGAGTTTTTTGGTTAGCTGAGCTATGTTTCAAAATCACTGTCTAAGGGCAGCGGGCACTGCTGCCAGCACCCACCACCAGCTTCGTCCTCATCCTCATTTACCATTGTAAAATGCTTCCCAGGTCCTAGACATCAGGTTAAATGCTTCACAAATGCTATCCCATTTGATCCTTAAAATTAATGCTATTGGTAGACTTAAATTTACAGAAGTAGAACCTAATACAAGTGCTTCGTCCTATAGGCAATTGGGGCTGTCTTCAGGCATTGTACTTTTGAATTGATCTATCATGCACAGATGTAAGCATAGTACTTGTATCTTTGGGGTTTGGAGAACCTCAGCTAGTTGGTGGCAGAGCCAACACTTGAAACTAGGTTTGCCTGACCTTACAACCATATTAGTGACTATGCTTAGGAGAGAGTTAACTTAAGGTAGTCCTGCACACGGCCTGCTGCATGCTCTGACTATGGGTCTGGAATATTATTTTCACAGAAGAGAGAATTACTCTCAAGAAATGGAGGGGGTGCATAAAAGTTTATTCTAAAATACTAGCACAGATATTTCATAAAATACGCACACACACACACACACACACACACACACACACACCTCATTTGGTAGGAAGGAAAGAGTTCACTGAGATTCTTCTAGTAGTCACATGTGTAATTTAAAGGCAAATAGCATGAATTAAATGCACAAGGCTGTAATGTGTTGAGATCCTGATATATTTCCAGAATCCCTTGTCAGTATACAAACCTTGGATTTGATTTTTATCAAAAAATATCTATTGACTTCCCACACTGCACAGTATAGTGCAGGGTACCAGGAATATGATGATGAAAAGCAATGGCCTTCCTGTCCATAGCTGATTTCAGTGGGAGAGGCATATTTTCAAATAACTTATGATCATGCAGTGGAATTCACACTATTCTAGATGAATAAATAAAAAACAATAGGACTCCAGAGGAAGAAGTAATTCCTTGTGACTTGACATGGAGGAGGGGATGCCATAAAGTGCTTCCCAAAGAAAAGAAATTAATGTTGAATTTATGGATGGATCAGTGGAGCAAACAATGAACCTAAAGAATGTAGGCTTATTCAGAGAAGAGTGGGGTGTGCATGACTTAAGCAAAGCCCAGCACTGGGAGGACCTTGCTGAATTTGGTAGTTTTGTGAGGTGGGAAAGGCCCAGGACAATCGTATCAAAAGGTTCCTGGGGGAAGGAAGAGGTTGGATAGCAGGAAAAGTAGATTTGGGTCAGCCTGGAAGATCCTTGACAGCTATAATAAGACAGGAAAGAGTTTCAACCTTGTGCTGAAGACAAGGAAGAGTTCTGTATGCGGAGTGACAAGAAGCTGTATTTTTGAGAGAATATGCTGGCATCGATATGGAGAAGGTTTGCAAACACTTGACACTGAGGGCTGGGAAATTACTTATGATAATATTGCCATAGTTCCTGCAGAAACTGATGAGACTATATGTAAAATAGAGATGACAGAAGTGAAGGATAAGGGTGGTCAATCAAAGGACATTTTAGAAGCCAAACCCATGAGGTTTGTAGACTGGCTGGCCTAGACAGTTGTGGCAGGCAGTGTTCTAGAAAGTCACTCCCAATTCCTGTCTCTTATAAGTACCATCCAGTATGCAACCCACTCCGAGTGTGAGCGGTCCTATGGATGTGATGGATATGTCGTGTTGTACAGATGGCAAAGAGAGTTTACAGATGTCAGCAGGGTTGGTGATGACTTGACTTTGAGTTTTCCAAAAGGGAGACTATGCTGGGTGGGCCTGCTCTAATCATGGGAGCCTTTAAAAGGGACAGGAACCAGCAGAGAGATTCGTCTACTGGATTGGAAGATGCAGCCTGTTGGGAGAGGTCCTGATGACTGGGGAGAGGGTAGAGGGTAGTCTCCAGGAGCTGGGAACAACTTCTAGTCCATGGCCAGCCGAAAGCAAAAACCTCCATTCCATACCACAAAGAACGCGAACAACCTGGATGGATCTGGAAGGGACCATGGCCTCTGGATGAGGACACAGTCCTGGCTGAAACCCAGATTTTAGTCTCATAAGACCCTGAGCAGAGATCCCGCGTATGGACTTAGGACTTGCGGAAATGTAAATCAATGAATTTCTTGTTTTGAACCATGAACTTGTGCAAGTTTTTTATGCAGGAATAGACAGCTAATGCAACAGCCTGTACTTCAATAGAAAAAAGAAGCAAATTTCAAGAATAGGTGTGAACTATTTAGGAGGGAGATGAGGATAAACAAATACTCAATAAGCTGTTGGTGGAGGGAAGGAGATACATGCGGCAGGAAATAGGCAGAGTTATGTTTAGGTTGAGAAAGAAGTTGAAGTATTTATAGATGGTGGTGATGGTACAAATGGAAATGTCCAAATTTTAATAAAAATCAAGATGGAAAAATGGGGGGTTATTTTACAGGGCAGAAAGACATCTACGTATTCATTATTTTTTCAGTGTTAAGAAAACATCCAAATTCCTTACCCTCTGATGTTGATAAAATAATTTCATGCTGGATTCCTGCTACCTTTAAACACTTTTAGCACCTTATATCTCATATCTTAGTGACATTTGTAAGTTATCTAAAACAGCATATCAGTGACATTTGTAAGTTATCTAAAACAGCATGTCTTGGACATGCTTAGAGCATCTTCATGGTGTCTTTTACCTAGCATCCCCTGCACAGGTGTTCTTTATATTCTCATGGAAGCCTCTCTTGATCCTTCCCCCACAAGAGTTTCTAATATATTCAACCAGTGTGCTTTATTTATTTAATTTAAAAAATTTTTTTTAATATTTATTTATTTTTGAGAGAGAAAAACAGATGGACTTTGAGGGAGGGAGGAGTAGAGAGAGAGGGAGACACAGGTTCCAAAGCAAGCTCCAGCACTGAGTCCTATGTGGGACTTGAACTCACGGACTGTGAGATCATGACCTGAGCCGAAGTCAGATGCTTAACCAACTGAGCCACCTAGGTGCCCCTCAACCAGTGTGTTTTAAACACCCTGAATCTTATTTATCTGTTTTCATGTTTGTTTTCCTAAGTGTCTTATCCTTTCCTAAACATCCTTGAGGGCTGTTGCCGTGTTTAATTTGGTTCTGTATCCATCTAGTGAATTACAGCATGCACTCACACTTTCTTCTTTCTTTCTTTCTTTCTTTCTTTCTTTCTTTCTTTCTTTCTTTCTTTCTTTCTTTCTTTCTTTCTTTCTTCTTCCTTCCTTCCTTCCTTCCTTCCTTCCTTCTCTTCCTTCTTTCTTTCTTTCTTTCTTTCTTTCTTTCTTTCTTTCTTTCTTTCTTTCTTTCTTTCTTTCTTTCTTCTTCTTTCTTTCTTTCTTTCTAGAGAGCACACAGGAGCAGTAGAGGGAGAGAGAGAGAATCTTAAGCAGACTGCATGCTGAGCTCATTACCCTGAGATCATGACCTGAGCGAAAATCAAGAGTTGGACTCTTAACTCACTCAGCCACCCAGGCATCCCACAGGTACTCAGTAATTTAACGTTAAACCATACTAACATCCAGATTTAGTTTAGAGGCTTACATGGTAGGGTTGTCTTTGGAAGTGAGCCAGAGTTTTCTTCTGAATCAGGAAAGAATGAAGAAGAAGAATCACAACTGTGGAGGAAGAAGGGACCACATAAAGAAGATCTTAAGCAGTAGGGATTGCTCAAGTCAGACTTAGATAATGTTTTCATCTTTTGTCTCAGCTCAGACTATAAGACCTGAGAGTAAGTGGAAGGGGTATGCAAATAGATGTGGGAAAGGAAGGAAAAGAAATGATTATATAATATTTTAAATTTAATTTTTAAAAATATATTAGCAAATATTGGCGAACTTTTACATCACAGTGAAGTACTCTCCTTAATTTTTCATATATGTTAACTAATTTAATCCTGATACTAGTTCTATGGAATATGCATATCATTATTACTTTAAGGATGGGAAGTTCAGGTACACATAATCTAATAACTTATCATGTGGGGTCTTAGTCAATAAAATATCAGTTTATGCTTGAATGCATCAAAAACTAGATTTTGCAGTCTGAAAAATTGGCTTGGGAAGGCAAAGAAAATTTATAATATCAAAATATCCACAAACTTACTTTTGACACCCTCTATATTCAAGCAGTTCTGTTTGTAATTGTCTTGATGGCTTTCACTAGTTATGTAGTATGAAAGTTAATTAGGTACAGTTCAAGTTATGGTATTGCAAAGAAACTGTATGTTCATAGAGAATATTTACACAACTACTAACAGATAGTAGGGGCTCAACAAAAGTAGGCTATTTATTATTATTGGAGATGTTCAACTTGATTGAAAGAAAGTATCCAGGAAATGAGGAGAGCATTCTTTATTGCCCCCCAGAAGTTAACTTTATTTATTTTATCAGAATCCCTGCATATACTGTGTTGTTCATCTAAGATTTCATACAACCCAATATACACAATTAGAAAATATTTCTTGATTGCCTACTACATAAAGTCAGGAAGTGATCAGTGCAATCTACTTAACAGACAATGAATTTAAATAAGATGGATCATTGCTAGATTTGTTTATATACAAATATATATCCTCACATAATTGTTCATTTCCCATTTTCTGCTTCTCTATTAGATGTGGCCTTAGGTTTCTTTATTTTTCAACCAATCTTCATAAACTTTTTCTGTAATATAGATACTGTCTCTGATAAATATTTACCCGGGAAATAATTAATTTCAGGTTGAATTCATTATAAAGAAATGCAATTGATCGTTGCAGGCTATTCGTGATAAGATTCTGCAGTTTGAGTTCAACATGTCAACTTTCCAGAATACCACATCTACATCCATCATTTTCCTGCTTACTGGTGTTCCTGGTCTGGAAGTCTTCCACACCTGGATCTCCATTCCCTTCTGCTTTCTCTACATAACCGCCCTCTCGGGAAACAGCTTGATTCTCTTCGCCATTATCACTCAGCCCAGCCTCCACGAGCCCATGTATTATTTCCTCTCCATGCTGTCCACCACTGACCTCGGCCTGTCCATATCCACCCTGGTCACCATGTTGGGTATATTCTGGTTTGATGCCAGGGAGATCAGCTTCAATGCCTGCTTGTCACAGATGTTCTTCATTCAACTCTTCACTGTCATGGAGTCCTCAGTGCTGTTGGCCATGGCTTTTGATCATTTTGTGGCCATCTCTAATCCTCTCAGATATGCTTCTATCTTAACTGGGCTTAAAATAGCACAGATTGGAATAGCAATCATCACCAGGGGGACTCTGATCCAGACTCCTATGGTTGTGCTTCTTAAACGATTGTCCTTCTGCCGCAGCCACGTGCTGCACCACTCCTACTGCTTCCACCCCGATGTGATGAAGCTCTCGTGCACAGACACCAAGATCAATAGCGCAGTTGGGTTGACAGCCCTGATCACCACTGCTGGGGTAGACTCAATCTTCATTATTTTTTCTTATTTTTTAATCATTAAGACTGTCCTCAGCATTGCATCTTTGAAAGAGAGGAAGAAAGCCTTCAGCACATGTATCTCCCATATTGGGGCTGTTGCTGTATTCTATATTCCATTGATTAGTCTGTCCTTTGTGCACAGATTTGGGAAACGGGCCCCACCTTATGTACATACCCTGATTGCCAATGCCTACCTGTTAATCCCCCCGTGCTGAACCCCATCATCTACAGTGTGAAGACCAAACAGATACGCAGGGCTGTGCTGAAGGTTCTCCATCCCAGTGCAACGAAAGAATAGATGGGTTTTTCAGTTTTTTTCTATGACTTGTTATTGTATAGATGAGTAAATTGCCACTGATAGAAGTTAAAAGGCTGAGACTGGTGCTTGGGATAACAGCATCCCAAAAGATCACTTTAGATTTAAATATGAAGATTTAAATAAGAGAGATAAATTTAGGCTAGAATTATCTATCATTATTTCCTCAGATAATCGCAATGATATTAAAATTTATTCATTTAAGATAAGATTTTCAATTACTTAGATAACAAAAGTGACCCACTTTGGATTTTAAATGTGGAGTTACTTTCTTTGTTTGTTTGTTTTAAAGAAGAAGGTGGGAATAAAAAGTGTGTTGACAATAGCCAGTTACTAAATTCTGTTATCTAAACCTGGCACGGAAAATTGGCATTGCCCATGGTTATGGAATCATTCTAAATATTTTACTTTTTCTCTGCCTCTAACCTCCCTAACCCTTACTATATAGCTAGTATTATCATTAATACACTGCTTTGTCAGTAACCCAAACTTTTTTAGTCAAATATCCTTACTTTTCCCTAGCTCTTCAGGAAATATTTATAGCGCAAACATTCTATGAAATATAACTCTTCTTACTTCATCTTCAATCTGTATGGTTTCTTCAGAAGTAGTAATGTCATGCTTAATGCTTAATAAATCTGTTTTTGGTTTTGGCAAAGATAATCTCAACGGTGCCAGGAACCAGATGCAGAGGTATTTTAATCTGTTTGGATTTGTGATGCTATGTTTGGGCTTTCTCTTCAAGGAAAGTTAAAGTGAGCATGTTAATCATGTTCTGGATAGGAAGACAGAAATTACAGTGGTTAACACCGGGAGAATTTAATCCAAGATAAACAGGTATAGGTGGACTGAAGGCACAAAGGGAATACAGAAATAATAGAGATAGTAGCTGCAGGGTATCACTTCCACCTGTATGTCTGTAGGAACAAAGATAGGAGTTTGTGGTTATGAAAGCCTAGAAACGTGGTGGAGGGTCTTCCCAGAGCTGACACTCAGACTCTTAATGAGAAGGTGTTGTCCTGCTGGTTGTAGTACCTCAGGAGCTGAGAGAACAGACCACATAGATCCAAGACCCACAGCCCTGTGAAGACACACTTTATAGCTGGGGCTCATGCCTCATGAGCACAGAGGAGGATCCCTCATGGACCTGAGACTCAGACCCTTGGTGTCTGGTTCTGTTTCCTCCATGGAAGTGTGATGAGATTTTGCTGGGAGTATTAGAAGAAATAAAGCTAGAAGGAAGAACGAGTGATGTTGGCATTGTCGTGTGGCAGGAATCACAAGCAAACATGCTGGGATACTAATCCTTCTAGTAGCTTCCAGTTTCCTTCTATCATATTGCAATTAACAGAACATAGCAGGGAACCATCTGGCAAATGATGATTGTGTTTCCAGATTCTCACCCTTCTTATCAAAGCTGAGTGTAAAGAACTGTGGTTCTAGAGCTGAGATACAATACTGTTATAGCCAGCACAGTGTGAGGTAATATGCGTATAATACAGTTAGGTTTGATACAGCCATTGCAGGGGCTTTCTTAGTTGCTCTAATCTGGACTGTTGACCATAACACCAGTATCCAGTAACTATAGGTAAGTGCTTCCATGGTTCACCACATACTTCTGCATAGAATCTTCTGAAATGTGGCTAGTTGACATACAGGAAACATTGGACTTGAACTATTCTTTAGACCAAATGGACCTATCTGACATATAAAGAAAAAATTTTTCCAACAGAGTCAAAATAAACATCAGGGAACATTTTCTGAGATCCATCATCTGTTAGGTCACAAAATAAGTGTTAACAAAATTACCTGTCAACCTTGTTAGGGATTCTGAGGCAACTCAGATCCTTTGCATAGACGCTTCTGCTCACATGTTTATGGTTCCTCTTGGGGAGGGAAGTGATTACTAAGATTGTATGCTTTCTTGGGGTACCTGGGTGGCTTACTCGGTTAATCATCCGACTAGTGATTTACGCTCAGGTCATGATCTCAGGAGGGTTCCTGAAGTCGAGCCTTGTGTTGCTCTGAGTCTGACAGCTCAGAACCTACTTGGGATTCGTTCTCTCTCTCCCTCACTCTCATGTGCTCTCTCCCTCCCTCTCTCTCTCAAAGTAAATAAATAAACATAAAAAATGATTGTGCCTTCTCTATTTTTTCAACATTTGTGTTTTTGCCTTTTTAAATTTTTAAGCAGGCTCCACGTCCAATGTGGGGCTGGAATTTACAACCCTGAAGTCAAGTGTGGCTTATTCCAACTGACAGCCGAGCTCCCCAAGATTGTCTGTTTTCTCTTGATCCTGCAAAGACAGGCCGGGTACTGCTAGCCTCTCACGCTGAACTTGGATGGTGCTCCTAGTTTAACTTCGTGTGCTTTCTCCCAATCCTGCAGAGTCCATCCAGCTTTCTGCATGTGCTCACTGACCATCTGCAAAAAGCTTGTACTCTCTACCCATGGGGATGCGTACAGGGATCTGGGCACACAGGGTGTTTGTTGAGGTGTGCGCAGGATCGAGAGTGCTCATAGGTCAGTAAGGGACCTGAGTTGAGACCCCTTTGTGGGAAGGTCTCCTGATGGAGTCCACAAAGTGGTTAATAGGATCTGTATCCCTGTATGAGTTCCAAACCCTGGCTGCTGTGCTCCCAGCCTCTCCTTCACTCATGCAGATCACATGACTATTCTGGGTGGGTTGGGAAATCCATGGGCCTCTTTGGGAGCATCCCACAAAGCTGGAGTATCTGGGGGCTCCCTCACTATCCTCTTTTCCCTGTGGAAGAGGGCATCTCTCTTGGCACTGACTTGTGCCATCATGGGGTAGTGTGATGCAGGTAAGGTGAAACTGTTTCTGTCTTGTCCAGTGAATGTATTTCCAGATTTTTTGCTCCAATGATATGCTGAACTTCTCCATTGGACTCCTGGATTCCTACAAAGTTACTCTTGTCTGTGGGTGACTATCAAAATCAGTGTTCGTTAGAAAGAAGGTGGTAGAATCCACTGTCGTGCTCACATTCATAGTCTTGATCCGGGACTATGATATGTCTCCAGATCACTCTCATAATAGTCTGAAGAGACCTGGAGCAGTAGGACGTCCCAGAGAGCATAACGTTGTCCATTATAGGAATGAAATGATGAAACTTGTAGTCATGTGGGATGGATAAGAAGTACACTCTAGAGGGTGGCCGGCAAGCCTAGAAAGATGCAGAGGCCTGCCACTCAGTGCAACTATAGTGGCCCAGTATTCTGGGACATGCTAGGACATCTCCTTCACCACGAAGGGAGAGCATTGTGTTTTGCTCTCCAAGCACAAGAAGGACACACAATGCTTAGCAGGACACGTTGGGTTGTGGAGTCATACACACTGACTCTGCTTCTCTCTCCATCTCTTTCCACACCTAATTAGGTGCAGCATAGTTGACACTGAACTTTTCATGACCACCAAGAAGACCCTAGACATTTGTATGTAATTTCTTTTAGACGGTTAGCTTATTTGTGTATGTTCCTTCTGAATGGAGATGAAATCTCTAAGTCTTCATGGGCCTAAGGACTATGCCTGGTTAAGAAATCAGGCTCCGGTCCAGCCTTTCCCTAGCATGTGCAGACAGATGTCAGCAGCCTTGTTCTCCCCTCTCCACACTCCACATTTATGTTTCTAGGGACATAAGGGAGGTACTCTAAGATTTGGTAATGTATCTCTCTGATATGGTGATACTTGCAAAACTATTATGGATTTAATATTCTATTAATACACTCTGTGTTTGTGTGTGCGTGTGTGTGTGCGTGTGCACGCGCATGAGCGTGTGTATTTTAGCAAGGATGTGAAGCACCCTGTGTAGCAGGTAAGGACATGAATACATGGGACTATTTTCTGTTAATTCTTAGCCACCGAAATGATGTATTTAGGAATTCTTCATTGTGTGGTCTTCTATACATTTAATATTTTCTGTTCACATTTTCCTGGGTATTGTTTCTATGTGTTATGAAATACCCTGTCTTGGGGAGGGAGAATACATGATTAGGTTTTCATCTGGGCACACGGGTTCTCTGTTCCTCCTGGATGTTACCAGAGAGTTAAAGTACAGACCTGCCTCTATGGCAGAACCTGCATAGACAAATTTTTTGTGGCCTGATATATGCTACAAAGAGGGCCAATTTGGGGTTAGTGTGACAGAAGGATAACAATGTTTAAATGGAATTCTCTGGGCCACCCATTCAGAACTCAGAATACCCCTTAGAGTAGCCTCCACTTACTCAATACTCTTCGGTACAAAATTTGGGCTGTAGTTTCATCTGTCAATGTTATTGAATCATTTGTTCTATCTTTTGTAATATTTCCAAAATTACAGATCATTAATTACACTCTTACTTAGGTTCCAGTAATACTGTCGTTTTCGTTGTTATTCCAAACCATCCTCTCCATTTTCTAGGGTGAGAATAGTTTGAGCATGTGTGCCCTCTCCATCTTCCTTATAATCTCCTATTCTTTTTGTTAAAAAGATAAGTGTTATTATGATAATAGCTCACATACAATTTATTTATTATAAATTTACGTGTATAATGTGCTGGTTTTTGTTATATTCATAGAACTGTGCAACTATAACCAGAGAAAATTTTAAAGATTTTTGTAGTAACAGTGGAAATACCCACTCACTCCTCTCCTACCTGGTTCTGTGTTTTACGATTGCTGTGATCACTCATGGGTGATCCACTAACACTGCATCTCCCTTACTTTTACTTAGTGCAAAGCTTTAATTTAGGGCTGTTCAGGGGTCAAAGGGCTCTTGAGTGAGAATTAGAATTGGAATTCATCTCCCAGATTCTCCTTTCTGGAAGAGTGAAGCTACATGCAGAGAAATTGCTTTTCATAGTCTTTTAAGGCACAAAGGGTTAGTATTTCACAGGTGTCTACAGATGTCTCCTAGGAATTTGATTTTCTGCTGGGAAAATGGCTCTCACCAGGCAGCTTCTGGGATCCTTATAAAGGTGGTTTTTCTGAGACCTCCTGGTTCTCCCATTCCCGAGTATTCTTTATGATTCTCTTGGAAAAGGAGAACCTCTTTGGAGATAGTTTAAGGGGACAGGACTGGTCAGGGACTGTTTCCCCAACCTTAGAACACACGGATCTTTAGGCCCATAGTTTCTAAGATAATCTCTCTCTCTCTCTCTCTCTCTCTCTCTCTCTCTCTCTCTCTCTCCCCTCCCTCCCTCCCCCTCTCTCTCTCTTTCTCCCTCCCCCGCCCCCCCCTACTTTGAAAGACTGATGTTGTCTGGGATGACACTTGAAAGCGCCAGAAGCAGGATCAAATGACCTCCCTTTCCAGACCCAAGAATATTTCTTTGCACAAGGTCAGTGTTTCAGTGCATTGCAGTCTTTTCTGAATACATCAAGGATGGTACAATGATCAGATGGTTTATAAAACCAACAGTTCAGATGAAATTGGTGAACTCGGTAGTATATATTCAACAGAATCATTAATTATGTCAATTTAAAAATAATCACTGTAATGCTCAAAATAGTTATTACAGATATAGATTATGGTCATGAGCATGTGTTGGTTCATTCCATAATCTTTTTTTAAGAAAATTAAATTCTTTTAAAGTTAGGATTGGCAAAAGCATGGTATTTGTTGTCAGAAAGGAATTTGATTCCTGAATCTGCCATGGGTTTGTTGAGTGATTGTGAGAAAGTAACATGATTCCTCTGGGTGTTGGTTTTCTAATCCTGGTCTCAGAGCCTTCATTTTTAAAAAGTGCTAATAAGATCGCAATGTATGCTGTGGTGATAGTAATGGATGTGAAGTTTTGTAGTGGGAGGTATTTATATGTCCCTGTGGTGTGGTTATGGGAAGGAATTCTCAGAGAGGGGGAAAGAAACATTTAAATTTATCTTTCCAGAAAGAGCTGTTTAATATTTGCTCATTAGTTTCAGTGTAAGAATACTCAAGGGTTGTTTAAGAATCATAGAATTAAAACAAACAAAAACTTCTGAGGTGACCTATGGACCTTGGTTATTTTTATGTATCAGTGTAAGTTCATCAGTTGTAACAATGTAACATCCAGTGGACACTTTGCTAATAGAGAAGTCTATGCAGGGGTGTATAGGAATCCTCTCTCTCTTCCTCTCAGTTTTGCTGTGAAGTTGAAACTGCTCTAAAAATTAAAATCTTAACACCACTACCAACAATTACATCGGGGAATATTTAAAATTTTTATCAGGTTATTCCTATACCTAAAATTGATGCCTACTTATTAATTTAAATGTACTTTTAAGTTTTTTAATTGCGTTTTATACTTTACATGAAAATTTTTCACCAATCAAAAAACTCTTAAGTAGTATTTTCAGGCAATATGAGAAGACACATACACACACACACACACACACACACACACACACAGCGAGAAAGAGAGAGAGCAAGCAAAAGAAAGAGAATGGGATGCTATGAAAAGGAAAAAGACAAAATAGGAAAGCTGGTTCCTGCTCCCAGGCTTTGCTAACAGAGTTCTCTGCATAAGAATAGTGCAACCAGGTTTTTCTTTATTGAAAAAAGAAAACCGCGGGAGGCTAGCAGAGCAGTGAAAGGAGGGATGCAGACAGAGATAAAGGGAAGTAAATTGTTAGGCCCATAGGAAGCTTTTAATACATCTTCACTATTATTAGGGAGAAAGGGCAGCTTGGATAATCCAATGAGGCCTCTTAATTTATTTCACTATAATAAAAACAGCACTACATTGAGAAAGTATGGCTTTTAAAATAAAAAGTGTATGATTTTTAGTTCCTAAAACTAAAAACTAACTAAACTTCGTCTGGAAAAATTTGTTTTTATCACCAGTTTCAAGTTAAAGCAAAATCTAAGTCTCAAGGATGAATACTAGATTGACACAAAAACTGTTTTCCTCTTAGTTTAAAATATGCCAATGAAGGGGGTGCCTGGGTGACTCAGTCTGTTAAGCGTCCAACTCTTCGTTTCAGCTCACGTCATAATCTCACTGTTCATAAGGTCCAGCCCCGTGTGGGGCTCCAGGCAGGCAGCATGGAGCCTGCAAATATGCCAGCCAGTATGGTTATGTGAGCTTTATTCCTACTTTGACGGGGGCCTTATATCAGGAATCACAATATCTGCCTGATGCTAAATGTCTAGAGTCTAGCACTATGATCAGATACAATGACTTCATCTATTCACTGGATACTCTTGGATACTCTTGTGCCTGGCATTATTCCTGGCTCTGGGATCAGAGGTCTGAGAAAAACTGATGAGGGCCTTGTGTTTCCCTGGGGGTTATTTTCACCTTCATGGCACACTTCTCCAATCTGTAGGTGCTTCTTCTGTTTTTTTTTTTTTTTTTTTTTTAATACTGCTATTCCCCAGGGATTTTTCCTCTGACCTCTTCTTCCTTTGATGGTATTAACCAAGATATTTTTCATTACTTCTGTGACTGCATCCCAGTGATTAGTTTGAAAACTCTCAGCCTGACTGTAGGGCAGGAATCACACAAGTGCTTCCAGGTAAGACACAGGTGAAAAAGTGAGGCTTGTCTTCCAACTGATGTCCAAGTACTCACTCCAAATCCCTGGATTTTCTTTTGTATTGTTTTAATTCAGGTTTTCTAGCCATACTTTTTGTAGTGAGTCCTGAAGAGGCTTCCTGTATTGAACATTTTTCTCTTCTGTTTTCTTCATTAGCCAGAGAAACACCTTCTGGGTCATACCTCCGGTAGCCCATTATTCTCATATCAGCTGAAGCCACTGCCTATTCATTCAGGGTTGGAATGAAAGTCAACAAGTTGACTTACACTCAGATGTTTTCTTCCCCAGAGTCACAAACAGACCTTCTTGGGGCACCAGGTCTAGTACTAATTCTGTTCATTGCACACACTGGTATTTTGTGGGCATTTCCATCTGTGTTGAGAGAATGCAAGCATGAATGAATAAAGGCAGAGTACACACCTTTAAAACCAAGCATTATTTCTGTAGACAAAAATAGGGTGTCAGAAAACTTAGGAAAAGAAGAGAGGAACACCTTTGATCTTATGGATTCTTGATCGGGGTGAACACGTGCTCATATCCAGAGAGGAGGCTGTTCAGTTGTCATCCTCCATCCGAATGGAGATGAATCCAGACACACGAGGGCTTCAGAGGGCTCCAGACACAACCCCCAACCTCCCTTTCATTTCCATGTCCTTTTACAAAAATGGAAAATCAAGACACTTTTAGGTAATTCTTCTCCAATTGGTACCTGAGAGTTTCCAGTGAGTTTCATTGTTCTGGATATATAGGCTATATATCTTTAGGGAGAATTTACCTTAAATAATACCAGGTTCACAGCTACTGTGTATAAACATTTTAACAATAATGACTCACTATGCTATGTATGCACAGGCTGATGGGTTCTTTCTTAGTATTTAGTTTTATCAATAGCTTTTTATATTTGTTCAATCAGAAGTATTTTTATAGAAAGTATTTTTATTATCTTGATGATCCTATTTTCATTGGGTACACAAAGACTATAAATCTTAATGGACCTCAGAGTTATTGCCTTGGAAAATAAAAATTGATGAAAGGCAGTGTGAATGGCCTTTTGTATTGTCCTTCAGTTGCACAGAATTGTCTTGTCTGTCCGTGTACACAATCATAGAACTGGAAAATATGTTACCATTATATACTCTAATCTCGTCTTTGATACATGTGTATGAAAATGTACTGAAGCCTAGATAGAACATGTTACTCTTGATAAAACCCAGGTGTCTTTATACAATTTAATGTTCTGTTTCTTTTCCTAGTTCACCCAAGATCAACTCCAAATTTAGGAAAAGGATAACTGAGTTTGCACTTCCATTGAACAAACAAGACAAGGCTCACTAGGGATCCTAAATTGTGTGATGTGTAGAAGAGAGTGAAAACATTTTCCTTGCCTACTTTACATGGTCCTTTCCTCCAGGGAAATCGGCTTCCTCCATTCATCATGCCATCCTTCAATCAGAGCATTTTCCACCCTGCAGTCTTCTTTCTTACTGGCATCCCTGGTTTTGAAACTTACCATGCTTGGCTCTCCATCCCTT
Source organism: Paguma larvata (assembly GCA_030068075.1). Taxonomy (NCBI): domain Eukaryota; kingdom Metazoa; phylum Chordata; class Mammalia; order Carnivora; family Viverridae; genus Paguma; species Paguma larvata. The sequence continues at coordinate 58,185,978 of CM057831.1, forward strand.
TTTGTTGTCTCTATGCCATTGCCATCTCTGGGAATGGCATGATCCTGTTTGTCATTCTCACTGAGTCGAGCCTCCATGAACCCATGTACTATTTCCTCTCCATGCTATCCTTCACGGACCTGGGACTGTGCCTTTCCACATTGGTCACCATGCTGGGTATTTTCTGGTTCAATGCTCGAGAAATCAGTTTTGATGCCTGCATTGGCCAAATGTTCTTTATCCATGGTTTCACATTCATGGAGTCCTCAGTACTCCTGGCGATGGCCTTTGATCGCTTCATTGCCATCTGTAACCCACTGAGATATGCCACAATCTTAACTAATTCAAGGATCATCAAAGCAGGTTTTGCCATTGTTACTAGGGGGACAATAGTCCTAGTGTCTGTACTGCTCCTAAAGCGTCTGTCTTTCTGCCGTGGCCATGTTCTGCACCATTCATATTGTTTCCACCCCGATGTGATGAAGCTTTCCTGCACAGACACCAAGATCAACAGTGCATTTGGTTTGGCCATTGTCATCTCTACTGCTGGCCTAGACTCTGTCTTGATCCTCCTTTCCTATGTTCTCATCATCCATTCTGTGCTCAACATTGCCTCCCCAGAGGAGCGGAAGAAGGTCTTTGGTACCTGTGTGTCACACATAAGTGCCGTTGCCATCTTCTACATCCCCATGATCAGCTTGTCACTGGTGCACAGATTTGGGAAGCACGCCCCTCCTCTCGTGCACACTTTCATTGCCAATGTTTATTTGCTCATCCCTCCCGTGATGAATCCCATAATCTACAGTGTGAAGACCAAGCAAATTCGTAAGGCAGTGCTCAAAATACTTCTTCCTAAGCTGATTTAGGAAATTTTTATTGTATCTTTTCTTTTCATAGTCTCTGTAACTCATATTTGATTTATTATTTATTTATTTGTTTATTTATTTATGTTAGAGTTAGGTAAACTACAATGTAGTATTGATTTTAAGAATAGAGCCCAGTGATTTATCGCTGACATATAACACCTAGTGCTCATCCCAACAAGTGCCCTCCTAATACCCATCACCCATTTAGCTCATCTGCCCACCCACCTCCCCTCCAGCAACCCTCAGTTTGTTTTCTGTATTTGAGTCTCTTCTGGTTTGTTTCCCTCTCTGTTTTTTTTTTTTTTTAATTTTTTAATGTTTATTTATTTTTGAGACAGAGAGAGACAGAACATGTGTGGGGGAGGGGCAGAGAGAGAGGGAGACACAGAATCAGAAGCAGACTCCAGGCTCTGAGCTGTCAGCAGAGAGCCCGATGCGGGGCTCAAACTCACAGACCGCGAGATCATGACCGAGCTGAAGTCGGGCGCTCAACCGGCTGAGCCACCCAGGTGCCCCTCCCTCTCTGTTTTTCTCTTATTTTTCCTTCCCTTCCCCTATATTTATATATTTTGTTTCTTAAATTGCACATATGAGTGATATCATATGATATTTGTCTTGTTCTGGCTGACTTATTTACCTTAGCATAATACACTCCAGTTCTGTCCACGTTGTTGTAATGGCAAGATTTCATTCTTTTGACTGCCGAGTAATATTCCGTTGTGTATGTGTATATATATATATATACACACCATGTCTTCTCTATCCATTCATCAGTCAATGTACTTTTGGGCCATTTCCATAATTTGGCTATAGTTCATAGTGGTGCTATGAACATTGGGGTGCATATGCGCCTTCAAATCAGCACTTCTGTTATCCTTTGGATAAATATCTACTAGTGCAATTGCTGGGTCGTAGGGTAATTCCATTTTTAATCTTTTGGAAATCTCCATACTGTTCTCCAGAGTGACTGAACCAGTTTGAATTCCCACCAATAGTGCAAAAGGGTTCCTCTTTCTCCACATCCTCACCAACATTTGTTGTTTCCTGAGTTTTTAATTTTAGCTATTCTGACTGGTGTGAGGTGATAGCTCACTGTACTTTTTATTTGCATTTCCCTGATGATGAGTAATGGTGAGTATCTTTTCATGTGTCTGTTAGCCATCTGGGTGTCTTCTGTGGAAAAGTGTCTATTCATGTCTTCTGTCCATTTCTTCACTGATTATTTAAAAAAAATTTTTTTTAAACATTTATTCATTTTTGAGAGACATAGTGTGAGTGGGGGAAGGGCTGAGAGAGAGGGAGATACTGAATCTGAAGCAAGATCCAGGCTCTGAGCTGTCAGCACAGAGCCCAACACGGGGCTCTAACTCATGGACCTTGAGATTATGACCTGAGCTGAAGTTGGATGTTTAACCGACTAAGCCATCCAGGTGCCCCTGGATTATTTGTTTTAAAAGCTTTATATGTTTCTTGTATCAGAGTATACTGCTGTATTAAAAAAGAGGTTATTGGGGCACCTGGGTCATGCACGATTCAGGGGATGTTTGATATAATTTCCCTCAGTAGGAAAGTCTAAGTTACAGAAATTCTAACCATTTATTGGTAATGATTATTATTTCCCCAGATAGACTATTCATGGCCACAGTACATGAATAAGCATAGAAAACAAGAAGTCAAATAAAAATCATTCTTTCATATTCCTTAAAAGGATTGTTCAGGTCCTTTTGATAAACATATTAGCATTTTAACTACATAATATCCAGTGATTTATTCTTCAGAATGTATGTCTATGGGAGAAAGTGGGCAAAGATGTATTGTGATGTTCAACATATCACTATTCATTGCAATGCCAATTTGGAAACTGCTTAAACAGTTATTTTAGGGTATTGGTTAAATAAAATATAAACTATCATGCAACAAGCTAAATACTGATATAGGTATAAAGGATATATTAAGAGAAAAGATAGATTCGTTTACAGGGTGCTTACCACTGTGTATACATTTCACGTGAACACACACACACGTACATTTGCATGTCCACCCACACATATACATTGTAAAAGTGTGGATAGATAGGTTCCAAATGTCAGAGTACTTGTCTTTCGATAATTAGAGATTGGCTTGTTTATATTTGCTTTGTACTTTGCTGCAGTTTAAAAATACTCAATAATGAGTTTAAAAACTTTTGAAGGTAACAAAATAATTGATTTCCATTTAACACCCAGTTGAAAACAGTAACTTTTTTGTTCTTCATCTTCCACTGTAACTGCATCCCCGTGAGTCTTCCCAGTTTGTCTTCATACTACTGGTTTGTAACATGTCATCCACTTTCTATTTTTGTCCATCACTGTACTATCATCCAAAACCAGTGCATCAGAACAAGTTAATATCCTCAACCCCAACCCAGAACTACTTATCAGAAATTCTTTAGATGGAGCCCGGGAATTTGCATTTGACCACCTGCCTACATGTATGTTAGATAACACTCTTCCGTGATGTTTTCACTTCCATAAAAACTCCATAAATACCTTGCTGTTTGTCTTTGATTGTTTTGTGCCCTATGACTGAAATATTCACCTGCTTTCCCCCCAGTAGTTGCCCTTTTCCTTCTTCTAGGTGCCATGAATAAATCTTCGTCCTATAGGCAATCGGGGCCATCTTCCCTGACCGACTTAAAATTTTTGAAAACAGGCATTGTACTTTCGAATTGCTCTATCATGCGCAGATGTAAGCATAGTACTTTATTAATAATAGCTAACTTGGTACATGCTTATTGAATTAACAATTTTTATATAACTTTGCAAATATTCTTCTTACATATTTTGGGCATTTTCATTTTGGCAAGAGCTGTGGAAGGTACTGTTGTTGAAAAAGCGAAAAATGAAGAGATACTTTCTATTTATAAGGAGTAACAATCTGACTAAACATACATAAATTGAAGTAATGTTTGCAACAGTTGTTTCTTTAGAATGAGACTGGGTAAAACACTGAAGCAGATAGGGAGAGGAATCATCCGTGATGATCTCTCTGTTTCCCAGGAAGAACCTGACTAAAGGGGACATCAACAACTCAGGAAATTCTTAGTCTGAAGAGAAAAATAGGGCTCCTAGAAATTCACTGTTTAACAAGGAGATATAATACACATTCAATTAATTCTAAGCAGTAAAAGTATAAACATAGGAGACTCAAACATGGATTCTCAGGAAAAGTTTTAAAAATGGAGAACTCTGAAGGTGAAGAACCATATATATTTTTTTCTTTGAGTATACTTGACACACAGTGTTACATTAGTGTCAGATGTACAACTTAGTGATTTGACAAGTTTATACATTGTGCTATGTTCACCACAAGTGTACCTATTTTTCCCTTTACGTTGCTATTACAATATCACCGACCATATTCCTTAGGCTGAGCCATTTATTCCTGTGATTTACTCTTTCCACAACTGGAGTTCTGTATCTCCCAGTCCCCTTCACCCATCTTAAAAATGTACAAAATGTACCCGCTTGATGTTGTAGGAAGATACAGTTATCTGCTGTGTGTGTGGGGGGGTGAGGTAGAGACAGGATAAGCTTGTGTATATATGGCAGGTGTTCTGCTTGGCAATTTTTTCTCACAAACTCACATGTAGCAAGGGCAGCGCACTATAATAACAGTCCCTGTATGGAAGTTACAAAACTAAATGTAGTGAAATAGAAAGAGAAGGAAGTCGTGAGGTAGGTAGTCCCAAACCCTTGGGAAACTTGGTTCTCTGGGGGCCTCAGAAAAGTCCACCAGGGGTTTTCTGATTAGCAGATTTCATGAAGCCTGAGTCATGGCTCCTTATATGTGCTACATGTACCTGAGGAGAAACCCTCCATGGCTCCTCGAGCCCCTTTCTGGCACACAGGGCAGGAAAGAAAACAGCTCCATACTTTGTAAGTAAAACTGCTGCATTTAGGGAAAACATCAAGCTTCACACCCACCTGTTTCCTTTAGAATGAGAAAGAGTTAGTTAACTGCAAAAGCTCTCATGAGTGTCTCAGGAAAAGTGTGGAAAGGTTTTTCCCAAAATCTGTATTTGGGTACGTCATGTTCCAGCTGATAGAGTTTACTTGATCTGTGGCCCCATTTATGTCTTGATGTTTGGAGCAAGTTGTTAGCACGTCCTTGCAATTGTGAGTTTTTTGGTTAGCTGAGCTATGTTTCAAAATCACTGTCTAAGGGCAGCGGGCACTGCTGCCACCACCCACCACCAGCATCGTCCTCATCCTCATTTACCATACATTGTAAAATGCTTCCCAGGTCCTAGACATCAGATTAAATTCCTCACAAATGCTATCTCATTTGATCCTTAAAATTAATGCTATTGGTAGACTTAAATTTACAGAAGTAGAACCTAATACAAGTGCTTATTTGGAGAACTTCAGCTAGTTGGTGGCAGAGCCAACACTTGAAACTAGGTTTGCCTGACCTTACAATCATATTAGTGACTGTGCTTAGGAGAGAGTTAACTCAAGGTAGTCCTGCACACGGCCTGCTGCATGCTCTGACTATGGGTCTGGAATATTATGTTCATAGAAGAGAGAATTGCTCTCAAGAAATGGAGGGGGTGCATACAAGTTTATTCTAAAATGCTAGCACAAATATTTCATGAAATACACACACACACACACACACACACACACACACACACCTCATTTGATAGGAAGGAAAGAGTTCACTGAGATTCTTCTAGTAGTCACATGTGTAATTTAAAGGCAAATAGCATGAATTAAATGCACAAGGCTGTAATGTGTTGAGATCCTGATATATTTCCAGAATCCCTTGTCAGTATACAAACCTTGGATTTGATTTTTATCAAAAAATATCTATTGACTTCCCACACTGCACAGTATAGTGCAGGGTACCAGGAATATGATGATGAAAAGCAATGGCCTTCCTGTCCATAGCTGATTTCAGTGGGAGAGGCATATTTTCAAATAACTTATGATCATGCAGTGGAATTCACACTATTCTAGATGAATAAATAAAAAACAATAGGACTCCAGAGGAAGAAGTAATTCCTTGTGACTTGACATGGAGGAGGTGATGCCATAAAATGCTTCCCAAAGAAAAGAAATTAATGTTGAATTTATGGATGGATCAGTGGAGCAAACAATGAACCTAAAGAACGTAGGCTTATTCAGAGAAGAGTGGGGTGTGCATGACTTAAGCAAAGCCCAGCACTGGGAGGACCTTGCTGAATTTGGTAGTTTTGTGAGGTGGGAAAGGCCCAGGACAATCGTATCAAAAGGTTCCTGGGGGAAGGAAGAGGTTGGATAGCAGGAAAAGTAGATTTGGGTCAGCCTGGAAGATCCTTGACAGCTATAATAAGACAGGAAAGAGTTTCAACCTTGTGCTGAAGACAAGGAAGAATTCTGTATGCGGAGTGACAAGAAGCCTGTATTTTTGAGAGAATATGCTGGCATCGATATGGAGAAGGTTTGCAAACACTTGAAACTGAGGGCTGGGAAATTACTTATGATAATATTGCCATAGTTCCTGCAGAAACTGATGAGACTATATGTAAAATAGAGATGACAGAAGTGAAGGATAAGGGTGGTCAATCAAAGGACATTTTAGAAGCCAAACCCATGAGGTTTGTAGACTGGCTGGCCTAGACAGTTGTGGCAGGCAGTGTTCTAGAAAGGCACTCCCAATTCCTGTCTCTTATAAGTACCGTCCAGTATGCAACCCACTCCGAGTGTGAGCGGTCCTATGGATGTGATGGATATGTCGTGTTGTACAGATGGCAAAGAGAGTTTACAGATGTCAGCAGGGTTGGTGATGACTTGACTTTGAGTTTTCCAAAAGGGAGACTATGCTGGGTGGGCCTGCTCTAATCATGGGAGCCTTTAAAAGGGACAGGAACCAGCAGAGAGATTCGTCTACTGGATTGGAAGATGCAGCCTGTTGGGAGAGGTCCTGATGACTGGGGAGAGGGTAGAGGGTAGTTCCAGGAGCTGGGAACAACTTCTAGTCCATGGCCAGCCGAAAGCAAAAACCTCAATTCCATACCACAAAGAACGCGAACAACCTGGATGGATCTGGAAGGGACCATGGCCTCTGGATGAGGACACAGTCCTGGCTGAAACCCAGATTTTAGTCTCATAAGACCCTGAGCAGAGATCCCGCGTATGGACTTAGGACTTGCGGAAATGTGAATCAATGAATTTCTTGTTTTGAACCATGAACTTGTGCAAGTTTTTTATGCAGGAATAGACAGCTAATGCAACAGCCTGTACTTCAATATGAAAAAGAAGCAAATTTCAAGAATAGGTGTGAACTATTTAGGAGGGAGATGAGGATAAACAAACACTCAATAAGCTGTTGGTGGAGGGAAGGAGATACATGCGGCAGGAAATAGGCAGAGTTATGTTTAGGTTGAGAAAGAAGTTGAAGTATTTATAGATGGTGGTGATGGTACAAATGGAAATGTCCAAATTTTAATAAAAATCAAGATGGAAAAATGGGGGGTTATTTTACAGGACAGAAAGACATCTACGTATTCATTATTTTTTCAGTGTTAAGAAAACATCCAAATTCCTTACCCTCTGATGTTGATAAAATAATTTCATGCTGGATTCCTGCTACCTTTAAACACTTTTAGGACCTTATATCTCATATCTTAGTGACATTTGTAAGTTATCTAAAACAGCAACTTGGACATGCTTAGAGCATCTTCATGGTGTCTTTTACCTAGCATCCCCTGCACAGGTGTTCTTTATATTCTCATGGAAGCCTCTCTTGATCCTTCCCCCACAAGACTTTCAAATATATTCAACCAGTTTGTTTTATTTATTTATAATTCATTTTTAAAATTTTTTTAATATTTATTTATTTTTGAGAGAGAAAAACAGATGGACTTTTAGGGAGGGAGGAGTAGAGAGAGAGGGAGACACAGGTTCCAAAGCAGGCTCCAGCACTGAGCCCTATGCGGGGCTCGAACTCACGGACTGCGAGATCATGACCAGAGCTGAGTCGGACGCTTATCCGACTGAGCCACCAAGGTGCCCCTCAACCAGTGTGTTTTAAACATCCTGGATCTTATTTATCTGTTTACATGTTTCTTTTCCTATGTGTCTTATCCTTTCCTAAATATCCTTGAGGTCTGGTGCCATGTTTAATTTGGTTCTGTATCCATCTAGTGGATTATAGCCTGCTCTGAGTTCTTTCTTTCTTTCTTTCTTTCTGGAGACGAGAGAGAGAGAGAGCGCGCCCACAGGAGCAGTAGAGGGAGAGAGAGAGAATCTTAAGCAGACTCCATGCTGAGCTCATGACCTTGAGATCATGAACTGAGCAAAAATCAAGAGTTGGACTCTTAACTCACTCAGCCACCCAGGCATCCCACAGGTACTCAGTAATTTAATGTTAAACCAGACTGACTTCCAGATTTAGTTTAGAGGCTTACATGGTAGGGTTGTCTTTGCAAGTAAGCCAGAGTTTTCTTCTGAATCAGGAAAGAATGAAGAAGAAGAATCACAGCTGTGGAGGAAGAAGGGACCACATAAAAACATCTTAAGCAGTAGGGATTGCTCAAGTCAGACTTAGATAATGTTTTCATCTCTTGTCTCAGCTTAGACAATAAGACCTGAGAGTAAGTGGAAGGGGTATGCAAATAGATGTGGGAAAAGAAGGAAAAGAAATGATTATATAATAATTTAAGTTTAACTTTTAAAAATATATTAGCTAATATTCGTGAACTTTTACATCACAGTGATGGACTATCCTTAATTTTTCATATATATTAACTAATTTAACTTGATACTAGTTCTATGGAATATGCATATCATTATTACTTTAAGGATGGAAAGTTCAGGCACACATAATCTAATTTATCATATGGGTATCTTAGTCAATAAATATATCAGTCTATGCTTGAATGCATCAAAAACCAGATTATGCAGTCTGAAAAATTGACTTGTGATGCCAAAGAAAATTTATAATATCAAAATATCCACAAACTTACTTTTGACACCCTCTATATTCATACAGTTCTGTTTGTAATTGTCTTGATGGCTTACACTAGTTATGGAGTATGAAAGTTAATTAGGTACAGTTCAAGTTATGGTATTGCAAATAAACTGTATGTTCATACAGAATATTTTCACAACTACTAACAAATAGTAGGGGCTCAACAAATGTACGCTATTTATTATAATTGGAGATGTTCAGCTTGATTGAAAGAAAGTATCCAGTATTCCTTTTTTGGTCCCCAGAAGTCAACTTACTTTATTTATTTTATCAGAATCCCTGCATATACTGTGTTGTTCATCTAAGATTTCATACAACCCAATATATACAATTAAAAAAATATTTCTTGACTGCCTACCACATAGTGTCAGGAGGTGATGAGTGCAATCTACTTAAGAGACAATGAATTAAATAAGATGGATCATTGTTAGATTTGTTTATATACAAATTCTGTATCCTCACATAATTGTTCATTTCCCATTTTCTGCTTCTCTATTAGATGTGGCCTTAAGTTTCTTTATTTTTCAACCAATCTTCATAAACTTTTTCTGTAATATAGATACTGTCTCTGATAAATATTTACCAGGGAAATAATTAATTTGAGGTTGAATTCATTATAAAGAAATGCAATTGATCGTTGCAGGCTATTCGTGATAAGATTCTGCAGTTTGAGTTCAACATGTCAACTTTCCAGAATACCACATCTACGTCCATCATTTTCCTGCTTACTGGTGTTCCTGGTCTGGAAGTCTTCCACACCTGGATCTCCATTCCCTTCGGCTTTCTCTACATAACCGCCCTCTCGGGAAACAGCTTGATTCTCTTCGCCATTATCACTCAGCCCAGCCTCCACGAGCCCATGTATTATTTCCTCTCCATGCTGTCCACCACTGACCTCGGCCTGTCCATATCCACCCTGGTCACCATGTTGGGTATATTCTGGTTTGATGCCAGGGAGATCAGCTTCAATGCCTGCTTGTCACAGATGTTCTTCATTCAACTCTTCACTGTCATGGAGTCCTCAGTGCTGTTGGCCATGGCCTTTGATCGTTTTGTGGCCATCTCTAATCCTCTCAGATATGCTTCTATCTTAACTGAGCTTAAAATAGCACAGATTGGAATAGCAATCATCACCAGGGGGACTCTGATCCTGACTCCTATGGTTGTGCTTCTTAAACGATTGTCCTTCTGCCGCAGCCACGTGCTGCACCACTCCTACTGCTTCCACCCCGATGTGATGAAGCTCTCGTGCACAGACACCAGGATCAATAGCGCAGTTGGGTTGACAGCCCTGATCACCACTGCTGGGGTAGACTCAATCTTCATTATTTTTTCTTATTTTTTAATCATTAAGACTGTCCTCAGCATTGCATCTTTGAAAGAGAGGAAGAAAGCCTTCAGCACATGTATCTCCCATATTGGGGCTGTTGCTGTATTCTATATTCCATTGATTAGTCTGTCCTTTGTGCACAGATTTGGGAAACGGGCCCCACCTTATGTACATACCCTGATTGCCAATGCCTACCTGTTAATCCCCCCTGTGCTGAACCCCATCATCTACAGTGTGAAGACCAAACAGATACGCAGGGCTGTGCTGAAGGTTCTCCATCCCAGTGCAACGAAAGAATAGATGGGTTTTTCCGTTTTTTTCTATGACTTGTTATTGTATAGATGAGTAAATTGCCACTGATAGAAGTTAAAAGGCTGAGACTGGTGCTTGGGATAACAGCATCCCAAAAGATCACTTTAGATTTAAATATGAAGATTTAAATAAGAGAGATAAATTTAGGCTAGAATTATCTATCATTATTTCCTCAGATAACCACAACGATATTAAAATTTATTCATTTAAATAAAAGATTTTCAATTACTTAGATAAGAAAAATGACCCACTTTGGATTTCAAATGTGGAGTTACTTTCATTGTTTGTTTGGTTTCAAGAAGAAGGTGGGAATAAAAATGTGTTAACAATAGCCAGTTACTGAATTTTATTATGTAAATCTGGCACATTAAATTGGCATTGCCCATGGTTATGGAATCATTCTAAATATTTTAATTTTTCTTTGCCTCTGACCTCCCTAACCCTTAATATATAGCTAGTATTATCATTAATACACTGCTTTGTCAGTAACCCAAACGTTTTGGTCAGATATTCTTACTTTCCCCTAGCTCTTCAGGAAATATTTATAGCGCAAACGTTCTATGAAACATAACTCTTCTTACTTCATCTTCAATCTGTATGGTTTCTTCAGAAATAGTAATGTCATGCTTAATGCTTAATAAATCTGTTTTTGGTTTTGGCAAAGATAATCTCAATGGTGCCAGGAACCAGATGCAGAGGTATTTTAATCTGTTTGGATTTGTGATGCTATGTTTGGGCTTTCTCTTCAAGGAAAGTTAAAGTGAGCATGTTAATCATGTTCTGGATAGGAAGACAGAAATTACAGTGGTTAACACCGGGAGAATTTAATCCAAGATAAACAGGTATAGGTGGACTAAAGGCACAAAGGGAATACAGAAATAATAGAGATAGTAGCTGCAGGGTATCACTTCCACCTGTATGTCTTTAGGAACAAAGATTTGCGGTTTATGAAAGCCTAGAAGCGTGGTGAAGGGTCTTCCCAGAGCTGACACTCAGACTCTTAATGAGAAGGTGTTGTCCTGCTGGTTGTAGTACCTCAGGAGCTGAGAGAACAGACCACATAGATCCAAGACCCACAGCCCTGTGAAGACGCACTTTATAGCTGGGGCTCATGCCTCATGAGCACAGAGGAGGATCCCTCATGGACCTGAGACTCAGACCCTTGGTGTCTGGTTCTGTTTCCTCCATGGAAGTGTGATGAGATTTTGCTGGGAGTATTAGGAAGAAATAAAGCTAGAAGGAAGAACGAGTGATGTTGGCATTGTCGTGTGGCAGGAATCACAAGCAAACATGCTGGGATACTCATCCTTCTAGTAGCTTCCAGTTTCCTTCTATCATATTGCAATTAACAGAACTTAGCAGGGAACCATCTGGCAAATGATGATTGTGTTTCCAGATTCTCACTCTTCTTATCAAAGCTGAGTGTAAAGAGTTGTGGTTCTAGAGCTGAGATACAATACTGTTATAGCCAGCACAGTGTGAGGTAATATGCGTATAATACAGTTAGGTTTGATACAGCCATTGCAGGGGCTTTCTTAGTTGCTCTAATCTGGACTGTTGACCATAACACCAGTATCCAGTAACTATAGGTAAGTGTTTCCATGGTTCACCACATACTTCTGCATAGAATCTTCTGAAATGTGGCTAGTTGACATACAGGAAACATTGGTGTTGAACTATTCTTTAGACTAAATGGACCTATCTGACATATAAAGAAAAAATTTTTCCAACAGAGTCAAAATACATCTTCTTCTGAAACATCAGGGAACTTTTTCTGAGATCAATCATCTGTTAGGTCACAAAATAAGTGTTAACAAAATTACCTGTCAGCCTTGTTAGGGATTCTTGAGGTAACTCAGATCCTTTGCATAGATGCTTCTGCTCACATGTTTATGGTTCCTCTTGGGGAGGGAAGTGATTACTAAGATTGTTTGCTTTCTTGGGGTGCCCGGGTGGCTTACTAGGTTAATCATCTGACTATTGATTTCCGCTCAGGTCATTATCTCAGGAGGGTTCCTGAAGTCGAGCCTTGTGTTGCTCTGAGTCTGACAGCTCAGAACCTACTTGGGATTCGTTCTCTCTCTCCCTCACTCTCATGTGCTCTCTCCCTCCCTCTCTCTCTCAAAGTAAATAAATAAACATGAAAAATGATTGTGCCTTCTCTATTTTTTCAACATTTGTGTTTTTGCCTTTTTAAATTTTTAAGTAGGCTCCACGTTCAACATGGGACTGGAACTTACAACCGTGAGATCAAGTGTGGCATATTCCAGCTGACAGCCGAGCTCCCCGATTGTCTGCTTTCTCTTGATCCTGCACAAACAGGCCAGGTACTGCTAGCCTCTCAGGCTGAACTTGGATGGTGCTCCTAGTTTAACTTTGTGTGCCTTCTCCCAATCCTGTAGAGTCCATCCAGCTTTCTGCATGTTCTCACTGGCCATCTGCAAAAAGCTTGTACTCTCTACCCATGGGGATGCGTACAGGGATCTGGGCACACAGGGTGTTTGTTGAGGTGTGCGCAGGATCGAGAGTGCTCATAGGTCAGTAAGGGACCTGAGTTGAGACCCCTTTGTGGGAAGGTCTCCTGTTGGAGTCCACAAAGTGGTTAATAGGATCTGTATCCCTGTATGAGTTCCAAACCCTGGCTGCTGTGCTCCCAGCCTCTCCTTCACTCATGCAGATCACATGACTATTCTGGGTGGGTTGGGAAATCCATGGGCCTCTTTGGGAGCATCCCACAAAGCTGGAGTATCTGGGGGCTCCCTCACTATCCTCTTTTCCCTGTGGAAGAGGGCATCTCTCTTGGCACTGACTTGTGCCATCATGGGGTAGTGTGATGCAGGTAAGGTGAAACTGTTTCTGTCTTGTCCAGTGAATGTATTTCCAGATTTTTTGCTCCAATGATATGCTGAACTTCTCCATTGGACTCCTGGATTCCTACAAAGTTACTCTTGTCTGTGGGTGACTATCAAAATCAGTGTTCGTTAGAAAGAAGGTGGTAGAATCCACCGTCGTGCTCACATTCATAGTCTTGATCCAGGACTATGATGTGTCTCCAGATCACTCTCATAATAGTCTGAAGAGACCTGGAGCAGTAGGACGTCCCAGAGAGCATAACGTTGTCCATTATAGGAATGAAATGATGAAACTTGTAGTCATGTGGGATGGATAAGAAGTACACTCTAGAGGGTGGCCGGCAAGCCTACAAAGATACAGTGACCCGCTACATCAGTATTCTGGGACACTAGGACATCTTCATCATGAAGGGAGAGCATTGTGTTTTGCTCTCCAAGCACAAGAAGGACATATAATGCTTAGCAGGCCACTTTGGGTTGTGGAGTCATACACACTGACTCTGCTTCTCTCCCCATCTCTTTCCACACATAATTAGGTACAGCCTAGCTGACACTGAACTTTTCTTGACCACCAAGAAGATCCTCAGACATTTCTATGTATTTTCTTTTAGAATGTTAGCTTATTTGTATATGTTCCTTCTGAATGGAGATGAAATCTCTAAGTCTTCATGGGCCTAAGGACTATGGCTGGTTAAGAAATGAGGCTCTGGTCCAGCCTCACCCTGGCATGTGCAGACAATTGTCGATGGCTTTGCTCTCCCTTCCCTCCCCCCACATTTATGTCTGGGACATAAGAGAAGACATGCTACATGTATAACTCTAATGTGAGGACATTTTGAAACACTATTCTGGATTTAATATTCTATTTCTTAATCTAATATGTGTGTGTGTGTGTGTGTGTGTGTGTGCATGTGTGTGTGTGTGTATAGTGTGTATATAGTGTGTGTATATGTGTGACTATTTTCTTACAACTCATAGCCACCTAAAATAATGTCTTTAAGGATTCTTCACTGTGAGGTCTTCTATATATTAAATATTATTGTTCATATTTTCATGGATATTGTTTATCTACTCTAGGCTCATCACCTCTAGTATTAAGAGGAAGGTGTGATATATCCTGTCATTGGAAGGGCGGGACTATACATGACTAACTCTATCCCTGGGCACATGGATTCTGTTTCTCCTGGATGTTGCCACAGAGTTAAAGTACGGACCCACCTCAGTGGCAGAACTAATTATATTTATTTTTCCTACCCTTAGGCAAATTACTCTGTGCCCTAAAATATGGCACAAAGAGGGCCAGGTTGGGGCTAGTGGGACAGAAGTTAAATGACTTAATATATTTCAAACACCTCAGAGATTGGGGGTTCTTTATTCTCTTACACGTATTTTGAGCTGTGGTTTCATCTTTCAGTGCTATTTTATCTTTGTTCTATCTTTCATGGATTCCTGAAATTTGAGATCATTTAGATCACTGATTATACTTCTATTTATATACTGGTGTTGCTATTAATTTCATCTTTATTCCAAACATTTTTTCTCCTTTTTCTAAGGTGAGTAGTTTGGACATGTGTGCTCTCTCAATCTTCCTTATGTAATCCCCAATCTTCTTTCTTTTAAAAAAAATAACAGTTTTACTGGTAAAATTCACATACAGTACAATTTATCCATTTAATATGTAAAGGTTTAATTATTTATAGTGCATTCTCAGAGTTTTGCCATTATCATCATAGTAAATTTTAGATCCTTTTTATAATCCATGAAGGGAACACCCTACGTACGGTCTTATCTCAGAACCTTCCATCTCTCCCAGCCTAATGCATCCACTAATATACTTCTGTCTCTGAAATTTGCCTGTTTGAGACCTTTCATATGAACTGAATCATATGGTATGTAGTCTTTTGTTACTGACTCTTTTCAATTAGCATAATATTTTTTATTCCAAGTTTTAATTTAAATTCTAGTTAGTTCACACTGTATACACTGTATATTAGCTAATGGACAATAAATTATATTAAAAAACAATAGCCAAATTATGGAAATGTCCATTGACTGATGAATGGATAAAGTGGTGATATATATATGTACTTATATATACATATATATACATACACATTGCACTGATGTGGATGGACCTGGAGTGTATTATGTTAAGTGAAATAAGTCAGTCAGGGAAAAACAAATATCATATGTTTCTGCTCACATGTGGAATTTAAGAAACGAAACAGATGAAAACAGAGGAAGGGAAGGAAAAGCAAGATAAAAACACAGAAGGAGGCAAACCATAGAGACTCTTTATTATAGAGAACAAACTGATGGTTGCTGTAGGGAGGTGGGAATGGGCTAAGTGGGTGATAGGAATTAAGGAGGGCATTTGTTGGGATGAGTACTGGATGTTATATCTAAGTGATGAATCACTAATTTCTACTCCTGATATCATTATCACAATATACGTTAACTAACTTGGATTTAAATATAAATTAAAAAAAAAACAATGGACAAGAAGTGTGAAGATTTATTTTTTTATCCTCAATTCTATTCCTTTGATCTATAGGTCTATCCTATGCCAGTACTACATTGTGTATATTACTATAGTGTAGTGAAATTAGAAATTGTTAAGTATAAATCCCCCAATTTTGTTCCTCTTCTTCAAGATGGTTTTGGCTATTTTGGGGGCTTCAAATTTACATATGTATTTTGAGACTAGCTTGTCAGTTTAAACAAAGACACATGAAACGATGCTCAACGTCACTCATCATTAGGGAAATACAAATCAAAACCTCACACCGGCTAGAGTGTCTCAAATGAACAAATCAGGAAACTATAGATGCTTCTGAAGATGTGGAGAAACAGGCACCCTCTTCCACTGTTGGTGGGAATGCAAACTGGTGCAGCCACTCTGGAGAATGGTATGGAAATTCCTCAAAAAAAATGGAAATAGAACTACCGTATGACCCAGCAATAGCACTGCTAGGAATTTACCCAAGAGATATAGGAGTGCTGATGCATAGGGGCACGTGTACCCCGATATTTATAGCAGCACTTTTAACAATAGCCAAATCATGGAAAGAGACTAAGTGTCCATCAACTGATGAATGGATAAAGAAAATGTGGTATATATATATGCAATGGAATACTACACGGCAATGAGAAAGAATGAAATCTGGCTATGTGTAGCAACATGGATGGAACTGGAGGGTATTATGCTAAGTGAAATAAGTCAGTCAGAGAAAGACAGATACCATATAGTTTCACGCATAGGTGGATTTTGAGAGACTTAGCAGAAAACCATGGGGGAGGGGGAGAGGGGAAAGAAAAAAAAAAGCCACAGAGAGGGAGGGAGACGAAACATAAGAGACTATTAAATACTAAGAACAAACTGAGGGTTGATGGGGCTATGGGAGGGGGGAGAGAGGGTGATGGGCACTGAGGAGGTCACTTGTTGGGATAGAGCACTGGGTGTTGTATGGAAACCAATTTGACAATAAATTGTTAAAAAAATAATACAATAAAATAAAAATTGGCTACCAAAGCAACATTAGACAGTCATAAACGAAAATATGTACTGTCTTAAACATTATGCTTTTCTAAGCCTTTTAAATTCTTTTACTTCCGTTAACAGTCAAGGCTTTTAAAAAGCTATTACTTTGAACTCTGTTGAATTGTGATATAGAATTTTAAATATTACATGTGTTATCTTATAAATAAGAAGAGATTAAAAACATAATTGAAAAGTCAAAAAAAAGATAGGGGATTACATTATATTATATATCAATTTGGGAGTATAGCTTTGTTAACCATATTAAATATTTAATCCATAAACATAGCATATCTTCCCATTTATTTAGGGCTTCTTTTACTTCTTTGAGCAGTGTGTCTGTATACAGTGTTCTCAGTGTGCAAGTCTTGTCCCTTCTTGGCTAAATTTATTTCCATATATATTTATTGTTTTTGATGCTATTATAAATGGAATTTTTTCTTAATTTCAGTTTTGGATTGTTAATTGCTAGTGTATAAAATACAATGAATTTTTAATATTTTGATCTTGTGTTCTGTGTTCTGTAACTTTGGCTAAGTCCTTTATTATTAGTGTTAAAATTTTTAATGGATTTCTTAGGATATTCTAAACAAAAAAACCAGATCATCTACAAATAGAAATAGTTTTACTTCCTCCTTTACAATCCAGATAGCTTTTATTTTATTGCCTTTTCAAATTGACCTGGCTAGAATTTCCAATACAATGTTGAATAAATTGATGAGAATGCACATCCTTGTTTTGTTCATTTTAGGGTAAAACATTCAGTCTGTCACCGTTAAGTATAATGTTAGTTAAACTTTTCACAGATATCTATTTGTCAATTGTGAAAGTTACTTTTCTTCCTAACATTTGAATGCTTTTACCATAAATGGATGTTGAATTTTGTCAAAAGTTTTTCTTTTGGATTTCTCTGCCACCCTGTCACATCTATTCATGTATTGAGATGATTATATTGTTTTTGTCTGTTATTCTATTATTTTAGTGAAAATATACGTGTATGTTTTTTTCTCCCCCACACCCCCCAATGTTAAATCAACCTTGCATTTCTGGGATGAATCCCACTTGGTTATAGTATATAATCTTTTCTGTATGTTGCTGAATTTGGTTTGATAATATTTTATTGAGAATATAAGCATCTCCATTCACAAGATATGTTGGTTTTTAATATTCTTTTCTGTGATGTCTTCGATTTTAACATCGGGGTAAAATGGCAGCATAGAATAAGTTGGATGTGTTCTCTCCTCTTCTAGTTTTTGAAAGAATATTTGAAGAAATAACATTAATTTTTCTTTAGGTGTTTGGTTAATTAATCAGTGAATTCATCTAGACCTGGGTTTTTCTTCTTTGGAAATTTTAAAATTACTGACTCATGATTATCAAAGAATAAAGTTTGGGTTTTGTTGATTTTATATATTGTTTTTTAATTCTCTATTTAATCAATTTCCACTAGCCTAATCATTATTTTCTTCTTTTTGCTTGATTTAAGATCAGTTTGCTCTTTTTTCCCAGTATTTTAAAGTGGATGTTTAGGTAATTGATTTGAGATATTTTCTTTTTCATTGTAGGCATTATGGCTATAAATTTTCCTCTAAGCAATCTTTAGCTTCACAATTTTGGTATGTCATATCTTTATTTTCATTCATCTCAAAATACTTTCTAATTCCTTTTGCGATTTCTTTGTTGGTCCATTATTTAGGCGTATATGGTTTAACTTTCTAATATTTGTGAATTTCCAAATTCTTGTAATTCATCTACAATTTATTTCCATTGCAGCCCACTTCTCTAGGAGTTAATCCCCTGATTTACACGCATAGATAGACAGGATAGAATATGGCCTTTTCAGCTTGCCTCTCTTATCATGAATCCTATTCCTTATGGTAGAGCTAGGGAAAGAGTGATTGAGGCCCCAGTATTCTCTGACTGCCATGCCTGGAATAGGGATTCTGCAGTATGAGTAGGGCTGAGTGCATGAAGACAGCCACTGACCTCTTGGTTGCACTCACCTGGAATTTAGTTTCCACAATTGGAGCTGAAGGTGAGAAGAATGAGGAATATAGTGGTCTCCCCTTTCAGGGAGACATCATAGCCTTAGACTGAGAGCTGATGGGGATGGGGGTGGGGCTGGGCCTGGGGAAGGAAGCCCTCTGTCCTTAGCTGCACCTACCTGGAGTGGAGTTATCAATATGCTGTACTGTGGGGAAAGGGAGGGGCAAATGCTGGCTCCTATTTAAGTGCCACAGACTCCCACTGTTCTTACAGTAATTTAATAGATTTACTTGAATAGTGGTTTTTCTTTCACTGTATGCACTTAGGGCAATTTTCAAGAATTTAAATGCTTATACCCATGTCTATATATAATTTTCACTATTTATGGTTTTTGCCCTGGGGAAAGTGTCCACAGATTTCCTCATGCTACCATTCTCCCTCCTCCCCCCACCCCCACCCCTTTTTTTGTAGTAGGCTTCATGCGCAGTGTGCAGCCCAGTGCTGGGCTTGAACGTCATGCTGCCATTCTGAAAGTTGATCTTTCGAGTTCTTGACTTTATAGTTTATTTTTTTAATGTTTGTTTATTTATTTATTTATTTATTTATTTATTTATTTATTTATAGAAAGCATGATTTGGGGGATGAGGCAGAGAGAAAGGGAGAGAGAGAGAGAATCCCAAGCAGACTCCAAGCTCAGTGTGGAGCCCCACGTGGGACTCCATCCCACCACTGTGAGATCTCGACTTGAGCCAAAATCAAGAGTCAGAGGCTTAACTGACTGAGTCACCCAAGTACCACTTGACTTTATAGTTTGAAGAACATATTGTGATGGTATCTTGATCTTCCCAGGTTGGAACATAGCAACGACATTGCTAAGAATATATTATTCTTATACATTCTATTAATCCTTCTGCTTACATATTGTCACATATCAGATAGTACATCAGGTTTTGATTGGTTGCTTTATATCTACATATTTCACTAGTTATGATAATATCTTGTTGTTTGTCTCTGCCTCCCTATCATATTGTACAGTGTCTGGCAATAGAAGACACCCAGTAAATGAAAGAATGAATCAGTGGTGGTTAAATTATATATGAGAATAATAGATAGGGGTGCATGGGTGGCTAAGTCAGTTAAACGTTGGACTCTTGATTTCAGCTAAGTTCATGATCTCATGGTTTGTGAGATCAAGCCCCATGTTGGGCTCTGTGCTGGTGTGGAGCCTGCTTGAAATTATCTCTCTCTCTCTCTGCTCTTCCCCTGCTCGTACTCTCTCTCTCTCAAAATAAATAGATAAACATTTTTAAAAATTATAAAAAAAGAATAATAAATTACAGGGTTTAATTGAAGATTAAACAAAACTTAATACCTTTTTATTATGTATGCTTTAAGAAAACAAAATGAGACAGAAAGATATGTTACTGTTTTAAGTATAATTTGGGAGACAGATAATGGGCAAAGCATTCATGTTACCTGTTGGCATTCATGCTTTGAGAACTTTATATTAATATATATAATACCTGGATTACTCAGTTGGTTGAGCATCTGACTCTTCATTTTGTCTCAGGTCATGATTTCATGGTTCATGAGTTTGAGCCCCACATCAGGCTCTGTGCTGACAGCATGGAGCCCGCTTGAGATTCTCTCTCTCTTCCTCTCCTTCTGCCTTTCCCCGCTCATTCTCTCTCTCTCTCAGAATATACACACATGTATGTGTGTGTGTGTATATATACCCATAATATTAGGATATTTTATTGCTTATTTTTAAAGAGTAGATTAGTTATTGTTCTATTGAAAATAAAATATAAATTTCTGTCAAATTGCATCTCCTACCCATCATACCCAACTTTTTAGGTTTTTTTGGTTTCAGGTCACTAATAAAAGAAAGCATACTGATTAAACACTAGATCTTGGAAATGATAGCCAAGGAGTAGGTTTAATTACAGAGGTATTAGAGTCAGACCTCATATCACATGGGAAAGAAGACTTTTTTAATGGCCCTACGGATCTGCTTGGTTTTCACACTATAAATAATAGGATTCATCACTGGTGGAATAAGCAAATACACATTGGCCATAAGAGTGTGTACATAAGGAGGTGCCTTTTTCCCAAACCTATGGACAAAGCACAAGCTAATGAGAGGAATGTAGAAGATGGCAACAGCACCTATGTGGGAGATACAAGTGCTGAAGGCTTATGCCGCTCCTCTAGAGAAGCAATGCTTAGGATAGTCTTAATAATCAGAATATAGGAGAGAATAATAAAATGGAGTCCACTCCTGCAGTAACTACAAGGACAGTAAGTCCTAAAACACTGTTGATCTTATTTTCGGAACATGAGAGCTGGATTATGTCAGAATGGAAACAATAAGAATGATGAAGCACATGGCTTTGGCAGAAGGATAAACGTTTAAGAAGTAGGACCAGAGGCACTAGGGTCACTGTCCCCCTGACAAGAATGGCAAACCACACTGTGACAATTCTGGAATCAGTCAAGATGGCAGCATATCTCAGTGGGTTACAAATGGCAATGAAACGGTCAAAGGCCATTGCCAAGAGCACTGAGGACTCCATGACAGTAAAGAGTTGAATGTAGAATGTTTAGGCAACACAGGCATGGAAACTGATCTGTCTTGCACTGAACCAGAATATACCCATCATAGTGACCAGCGTTGAAATACACAAGCCCAAGTCAGTGGTTGAGAGCATAGAAAGGAAATAGTACATAGGTGCATGGAGACTTGACTTGGTGATGATGACAAACAGGATTAAAGCATTCCCAGAGAGGGCAGTCACATACAGACAGCAGAAGGGGATGGAGATCCAGTTGTGGGCAGCTTCGAGACCTGGAACTCCCGTAGGAAAAAGAATAGAGAAGTTGAAGTGATGTTAGGAAAGGATGACATCATTACTACGGAAAAATAATTCTTTTGAAATAAAATACCCTAGAAGGAGAAATGAAAACACGATTTCAGCTATTTAATTGTGATTTCTATTAACTGTAGTTAGAGAAATCAAATTGGAGATTTTTCCTAGGACTTCATCCTCTCCAAATTGCTTCTCAGTTATTTCTTTTCTTTTCGCTTTATTGAGATTCCCCTCCATGATTTGTATTTTCTAATTCACAAAAGAGAATAGGAATTTTTTTTTTTATCTCAGCAGTACTCTTTGTTGTCTTCCACTTTAACTCTAATCATTTTCTTTTCCCCTTCCCTGTACTTCCCGCATAGAGAATTGTAGCAAGATAATCTGAAAATGTCAAGAATTTAATGGATTTCTCAAAGTAATATTAGTTTTTAAAAGTCATATTTATTAGTTAATAAAAATATATGTGTTTGAGTGTTTTGATACTAGTGTATTCTCATAGAATTTATTATACCCTTTAAAGACATATAGTCTTTTCAGGAAATAATTTTACACGTCAAAATACCCTATTCATTATTTCTTGGTCAATGGATCTTATCCCTGGTTTGTTAAGATTATTTCTAGTCTGGGGTTACATTTCTAATATTTATTTTTTATTTTCTTATCTGTTATCACTGTAGTGTTGATACATAATTGTTAAAGAACATTTTCTGTAGCATCATCGTCAGCAGTTAGTCTCTTTCAGAGACAACTGTATTAAATTTCAAAGCTAAGAGTGAACTGTGTGTACAGAGGCCAGCTTAGTGTTGTTGCAATCATTGCCTTCAGTTACTTATAGCCTCCGAAGAGTATATTTACAGAGGGTGTCTTCATGAAAGTAAACACACATTTGAGCTTTCAGCTCCACCAATAGGTAGCATCTGAAATGAGACTTACTATTTTGTAGGTGAGGTCCTGGGTAAGTTTTCTTCTCCTTCCTTTCTTCTTTCCTCCATTGACTTAACTCTTGTGATCTAGTCCCCTTAATGTACTAGAAAGTCTTGCTAAGAGATTCACTAAGCCAATATGGTGGTGCTCTGAATACCCTACATTTTCTTCTCTTTGGCTTCTCAGAAACTGGTGACTTTCTTCATATTTATAGTCATTGGCTGGCATCCCATTGGTCCTTCATGAACATTTGGAACCACGAAGCCTCCAACCACTTGATTTGGAGAATATTCTTCTACAGCTGTGTTATACCTACACAATTTTACCTCCTTAGTTATTGAAACATTCTGGCTCCAAATCTTAGTTTGTGACACCTCTTGTTAATACCTGTTGTATTTCTTGGTCAATGGATCTTATCCCTGGCTTTTGATTTTTAAATAAATAAATTTTAATTAAATAAATCCCTGGCTACTCATTTTTAAATCTCTAGCTACTACTGCTATCTAGTCTCAACTTTTATTCCTGCTCTCACAGGCTACTGAGAATCCAACACATTACCACTGAGGCTGCTTAGTTTGGGTTAATTCACAAAATAGGCACATGTCTTTGGTCTTGTCACTTAATGTTGATATTAAGGTTAATGGATTAAAAATATCCCTTATTATTTTCTTATTCCATGCAATTGCAGCTTAAAAAAAATCACAGATGTAAGCTTGTGGGCATTACTTAATATCCTAAATATTTGTGAGATTATGGAAAGGGTCCATGCAGAAATTTTGTCTGTACCATAGTCATTATGGAATAGTTATTATGCTGATTATAAGATGATTCATGTTCCATAATAATTTGACCAAAAAGTGTATTAAGTGAAATGAAATCAATTTCTCAGTTCTCTGGCATCATTCAAAAATCAGTATGCAAAAATAAAAATAAAAATCCTTTTATCAGATAATTTATGACAAACATTTTAAAGGTTATATATAGAGAGGATAGAGAAATTACTAGAAAAACAATGTCCTGGAGAGCCTGGGTGGCTCAATCGGCTAATCGTCTGACTCTTGCTTTCTGCTCAGGTCATGATCTCACGGTTCATGGGCTCAAGGCCCAGGTCGGTCTCCACACTGACAGTGGAGCCTGCTTGGAATTCTCTCTCTCTCTCCCCCTCCCCCCTTTCTTTCTCTCTGTCTCAAAATAAATAAATAAACTTAAAAAAAAAAGAAAAAAATGCCTTGATGGTGGGAATCATCAATACAAATTTTAGCAGATTTAATTTAAATGTAATAAATACTCAAGAAGGTTAATATTTAAAACCAGTGTCCATTGTCAGAAAAGTAGCAGCAGTAGGGTTCAATAAGACATATTATTTTAGTTTTCAAAGTCTCTTCTAAGAAGAGACTTATAAATGAAATGCTTTCATTTATAACATTTTAGAGTAACGTAGAATCCTAAAATTATTGAATTGGAATGTACCTTAGAGATATTTTAGTTTCTGCTAGTTTAGTTTATTTTAGAATGCATTAATTTTATCACATGTTCTTCCACTTTCCTAAAAGCAACTGTTTAATTTTATTAGTCCTATTAAGATGAATTGAAGGGATGGGTGTTTAAGGAAAAAAATAGTTTGAAATTGTAAAGTTTAGAATCAGCCAGGAGAAGAGAAAACTAAGAGCAAACACATGGTTGTGTTCAAATGGTTCAAATGTTATATTTGGGAACTATATTTGATCTGCGTGCCATACAGAAGATACACCTAGAACCAACAGGAGGGAACTTATAAGATGCTCCTTTAAGAGTACTTTAATGCATGGAATGATCCAGAAACAGTGCTGGAATGAGCTTCCAGTTGTACATGTCAAAACAGTCACTTTACTAAGCAAAAATACTGAAAATTCATCCAGTCATTCAGAAAGTATATATTTCTCATCTACCTTGGATCAGAAACAGGAAATGAAATGTTAAGTATAATGATGTTTCTGACCCTGAAACTACTTAGTTGACAAGGGAACACAGACAAGTAACATGGAATTAGAGTGTAAAGAGTAAATCTAGAATGCTATGAGAGCGCGTAAAGAAGACAACAAGCTCATTGTGAGGAATAAGGAATAGTTTCCAGTAAATAATGATGTCTAGATTGAGACCTGAATTATAAGTAGAGTTAGCAAGAAATGGATTTAGGTGTGTGTGGTGTGTGATGGTTAATTTTATGTTAACTTGACTGGGTCACGGAATGCCCATATATCTGATTAAACGTTATTTCCGTTATTTCCGGGTATGTCTTTGACGGGATTAACATTTAAGGCAGTAGATTGAGTATAGCAGATTACCCTTTCCACTGTGGGTGGGCCTTATTCAGTTAGTTGATGGCTCAAATAGAATGAAAAAGCAGAGAAGGAAGAGTTCTTTCTCTCTGCTAGACTGCTGAGCTGAGAGATGGATCTTTTGCCCTTGGTCTGGGGTTTACACCATCAGTGCTCCAAGTTTTCAGGCCTTCAGACTTGGATTGGTACTACACAACTAGCTTTCCTGGATCTCCAGCTTATAGATGGGAGACTGGGGGATTTCTCAGCCTCTATAATTGTGTGAACCAATTCCTCAAAATAAATTTCTACCTACCTACCTACCTACCTACCTACCTACCATCTCCTATTGGTTCTGTTTCTTTGGAGAACCCTGACTAATATCTAGTATGAAAGAGGAAGGAAATTATAATGGAAAAAAATTTTTAGAATCATGGGACTTAGAATATTTTTTTCAAGTTTTCATTTAAAAATTTTTAATGTTTATTTATTTTTGAGACAGAGAGAGAGACAGAGCATGAGTGGGGCAGAGAGAGAGGGAGACAGAATCTGGGCTGTCAGCACAGAGCCTGATGTGGGGCTTGAACTCACAGGCTGTGAGATCATGACCTGAGACTAAGTGGGACGCTTAACTGACTGAGTGTAGTACCAGTCCACTCAGGTGCCCCTCAAGTTCTTGTTTAAATTCCAGTTAGTAAATGTACAGTGTACTATTTATTAGTTTCAGGTGTACAATATGGTGATTCAACACTTCTACACATCACCCAGTGCTTCTCACAACAAGGGCACTCCTTAATCCCCATCACCTGTTTAACTCATCCCCTGACCCCTTTCCCCTCTGGTAATCATTATTTTGTTCTCTACAGTTAAGAATCTGTTTCTTGATTTTCCTTTATTTTGTTCCCTATGTCCATTTGTTTTGGTTTTTAAATTCCACATATGAGTGAAATCATATGGTATTTGTCTTTCTCTGACTGACTTATTTCACTTAGCATAATACCTTCTAGCTCCATTCATGTCATTGCAAATGTCAAGATTTCATTCTTTTTTATGGTTGAGTAATATTCCATTGCATATACATACCACATTTTAGCCATTCATCAGTTGATGGACATTTGGACTCTTTCCATAATTTGGCTTTTGTTGATAATGTGCTATAAACATTGGGTATATGTATCCCTTTGAATCGATATTTTTGTTGCTTTGGGTAAATACCTAGTAGTGCAAGTGCTGGTAGTTCTATTTTTAACTTTTCGAGGCACCTCCATACTGTTTTCCAGAGTGGCTGTACCAGTTTGCATTCCCACCAGTGTTGTAAGAGGGTTCCCCTTTCTCTAAATCCTTAATTTAGAATATATTTGATGCTATTTTCTCATTGGTAAATTGTAGGTAATATACTTTGAAAGTAGTTAAGATCTATCATTTATAAAATACCAAAATGTGTCAGGCTTTACATGAATTTTGCGTTTTACATGGATTATCTTAATTAATTCAAAAATCAATTTGCTTATAAAATCCGAATTTTTCATCCCAGGAAGGTAAAAATTAGGGAGATAAACAAATGGCAACATTTCATACAGTGGAAAAGCTAGGATTTGCATTCCATTTATGTAAATTTAAAATTGGTTACAATTCCACTGTTCTGCATCTCAATTCTTCTTGATGTGGTGAAATTTATAGAATAACATTAAAAAGACAGACTCTTGTGTTACATATGCATGTGAATTACTAACATGTCAAGTATCCGTGTGATTTTTCCCCCTTTGATAGACCAACACTGTCATTGTTCCTTGGCTCTAAACACTCATAAATGCATATGTATTAGGGCTTCAAACACTTGATATTTAATAAATTTATTTTTCACTTATCGATTTTTGTTGCTTTATTTAAAGCTTATTTCCTTATCAACATTGAGGGGAGATGGAAAGCTATTATTTTCTTACATGCTAAATTATAAAGACCACTGGTGAAATTAATCATGCATGTTGGATAATAAAGCCTCCTGGAGTCATGGATTTGAGCTATGGATATTAGTGCTGCTCATTTTCATAGCCAGTGCTGACCTATTTAACCTAACACCTAAGTTAATTGACTTCAAATGCAGTCTTCATTATCGACCTGGCTCGAATGTCTTAATCTCTTTAAGAATATTACAGTCTGTTATTGAGAATGGACCAGAATCATCTCCACGACAAGAAAAAGAATGAAAATTTCATGCCTTACTAATAACAAACCACTATTATTTTTGGACAAATCATTTACTTCTTTGAAATTCAACATTGCATTTGGGCATATGACTCTAGATATACTATACTCTATGTTTTTGCTTAAAGAAATTATATTGTACTTACTTTTTATGGCAGAATTTTACATTCATGACTCAGTTTAGGGGTTGTTCAGATCCCCTGTGTCCAGCACCATGGACAATACATTTTAGATATTTTATCTTATCTAAGGAATCTCAGCCAGATTTTACACTGACCACATGATCTGGATTTTTGCATATTAAGAATTTTACTGTTTATGAATTTTTTCAGAATTGAGGTTCAAGGGGTGCCTGGGTGGCTCAGTCAGTTCAGCATCCAACTCTTGGTTTTGGCTCAGGTCAGTTTTGGTGCTTACAGTGCAGAGCCTGCTTGGAATTCTCTCTCTCTCTCAAAACAAATAAACTTTAAAAAAAGAATTGAGATTAAGTACATTGGAAAGAATTTCTAATTTTTATTTCTAAGCTTTGCTGAAAACTCTACAAAAGTAGGACCTTTCCAATAGTAAATTCTTAAGTCAAAGGCAATTCCCAGCATCTTATGTTTGCATACCTGTTATCTCATAATTTCATTTTAGAAATACTTTCTCTAATGAAGCCAAATTTCTTATTGCAAAATGAGCCCATATAAACCTTCTAACAGTAATACTATCCACTGTCTCTCTAATGCTTCTGTACTTACATCAAGTGAAGACAATGAGGAAGAGACAAGGTTCTGAGGTCTCATTCACCTCTGAAGAGAGGGTATCTATGAGAAACTCATTCTCAAGAGAGTCATTTACCCATCAGAAAAATCTATTCCTAAGGGATCTTTCTGGCCAATCATTTTTGCTTGTTTTGCCTTTGTGCTTCAGAGACATTCTGCATTCTTAAATCTACTTGCTCTCCCATGTGGTTTAATGTACTGTGATTGCTGAGGTTGTTAGCTTTTTTGACTTCCTATGATCGATATTGAAATATATGCTAGGAAAATATAAATATTGAAGAAACATGGAAAGAGTATGAATATAGTTTTCACACCTGCTTTGGGAAAGAGACCGCTGAAATGATTTGATATAGTCTGGTATTTTAGACCCAGTTATTCCACAGAGAGAAGATTTAAAAGTTATTCTTTCCCCCTACTACCTCCTACAAGGATCAAAACAAATAAATGTTATATTGAAGATAATAAACAACAGAGAGATATATAGTTGTACCTTGTCATATTTCAATGGCTTCCCAAACTGGCTGAGTATTAGACATAATGCTTGGGTCTTATTATAAATACAGATTCTTGGGGCTTCTGGGTGGCTCAGTCAGTTTAATATTCGGCTCTAGTTTCGGCTGAGGTCATGATCTCATGATTTGCCAGTTTGAGCCCCTCATTGGACTCTGTGCTGCTGGTGCAAAGCCTGCTTGGGATTATCTCTCTCTCTCTCTCTGCCCTTCCCCTGCTCTCTCTCTCTTAAAATAAATAAATAAACTTAAAAAATACAGATTCTTAGGCCTCATCTTAGAATTAGTAAAATACAATATTTTGAGAATAGGCCAAGGAATCTAAATTTTCATAGATTTGGGTTTTTAAGAGCAATTTTAAGTTTACAGGAACAAAATTCAGTGGAAATTACACAATTCCTATGTACCCCTCACCTCAACTTATGCACCATCTTCTCCATCATCAACATCTCTGATCAAAGTGGTACATTTGTTACAATCAGTGAACCAAAAGTGACACATAATAATTACCCCAAGTCCATAGTTTATATTAGGATTCACTCTTGGTGTTGTGCATTCTATGGATTTTGACAAAAGTGTAATGACATGTATCCACCATCATAGAATACACGATATACAACACACATTTATACAACATAGAATACATTATACAGAATAGTTTCACCGACCTTAAAATTCCCTGTGTTCCACCTATTTATCCTACCCTACCCCCAAAGTCCAGGCAAACACTGATATTTTTACTGTTTTCACAGTTCTTTTTGCTCTTTTCAAAATGTTACATAAATGGAGTCACATATGTAGCCTTTCAGATTAACTTCTTTTTTAATAATATCCATTTAACATTCTTAGATGTCTTTTTGTGGATTGATAGCTCCTTTTAGCATGAAATAATATTTCATTGTATGGATGTACCAGGAATTTGTATTTTTAACAAGATTCCCATCAATTATTACGAATCTGGCCCTGTACTATAGATTCTTGCAGATTGGCCATTGGAAAAATACTTCACGGACAAGAGATAACATCATCAAACTCTGAAAGTCTGTTAAAATTTTATATAGTGAATATTACATTCTTATTGACTTGTTATTAATTTAGATAATATACTACATTATATTTTTAAAGTTTATTTATTTATTTTGAGAGAGAGAGAGAGGCAGGGAGAGAGGGAGAGAGAATCCCAAGTAGGCTCCACACTGTTAGCACAAAGCCTGACGTAGGACCCGAATCCATGAACCATGAGATCATGACCTGAGCTGAAATGAAGAGTTTGGAAGCTTAACCGACAGAGCCACCTAGGCATCCCTACCACATTATTAATTCTCATTTTTAAGTGGTTTAATTTTAGTTTGCTTTTTCCTGTCTACTTCTATGTCAGGTAGTTTGTGATTTTACACCATGGTTGCAGTAAAATAGAATTACTATTTAAAGTTCTTTGTAATTTGAATTATCCAATATTTGTGAACCTTATTAGATTTTCTTAAAAGTGGGTACAACTAAATCATTTTAATGAAATTACACCTTTGTAAATTATATTCCTCACTAAATAATAAGCTCGCTTAATGCAAGAAGCTAATCTTGTTTATGTGTATAGTATCAATATCTGCTCCAATACCTGTTTTATAGTAAGTGCTAGATACATGTTGCTGTTGGAAGGTGGGTAAGAATATAAGTTGAGATGTCATGGATTTGGTTTTATTTGTTCTATTCTTGTGATCACAAAACTCTGAGCTCATGATGTCTTATATGGTAAAGTGTACCACTATCTTATCATTCTCTCTAAGGTGAGTATGTGAAGTAGGGTGGAGTAAATCAGACTGCCAAAACCCAGGACATTGGGCTGGCTGATGAGCTAGAGTAATTGTGTAGAGTACTTAGTGACTATGGTTGATGTGAGTTCAGCCTGGGGAAGTAATTCTTAGAGATAGCATTCCACAGCATTTCTGTGACTATACAAAGTAGCAGCCAGAACTAGTTTATTAAATAAGTATTATAGATGTAGAGAGAACACTAGCCAGTGAGGTTTAGAACCACAGGAGACTAATACCTAGGAAGGTATTGCATGGGAGATATGAAGAAAGAGTGAGATTTTGTTGGAGTTCTGAGTATAAAGCAACTGTCTTTTCCTAGTTTTATGTAGTTCTTGAAATAACAGGGAAAGAATCCCT
The DNA here is from genome assembly GCA_030068075.1 of Paguma larvata. NCBI lineage: Eukaryota > Metazoa > Chordata > Mammalia > Carnivora > Viverridae > Paguma > Paguma larvata. Next base: position 58,216,573 of record CM057831.1, read on the forward strand.
AGGACATTTTATTACTGTCTGAAATAAAAATGATAAAATTTGCTTTAAATTCTATTTTCTTGGGGCACTTGGGTGGCTTCATCAGTTAAGCATCAGACTTCCGGTCAGGTCATGATCTCATGGTTCGTGAGTTTAAGCCCTGTGTGGGGTTGTGTGCTGATAGCACAGAGCCTGGAGCCTGCTTTGGGTTCTATGTCTCCCTCTCTCTTTGCCCCTCCCCTGCTAGCTCTCTGTCTCTCTCTCTCAAAAATAAATAATAAAAAAAAAGCATTAAAACTTTTTTAAACTTTATTTTCTCCATATGTGTAGATATAAATTCATAGAAAAAGGAAGGATAAAAATCAAACTGATACAGTGATTTCCTATAAAGAAGAAAGAAAGACTGGACTTGAGGAAACTATCAAGGAGGACTTTGACCTTTTCTGTAAAATCTTTTATTAATGAGAGCATATTTATTATTTCTTATATAACTAAAATATAACTTAAAAGGCTTTTAAAAGTTTTTCTTTTCTGATTATCTTATGGAAAACAGAAGGAGGAGAAAGGTATAAGATTGGAGAAACCTAAAAGGAAATTTTGATTTAGTTTAAGAATTTTAGTGTCCTAGAGGGACCTGGGTGGCTCAGTTGGTTAAATGTCTGACTCTTGATTTCAGTTCAGGTTGTTATCTCATGGTTTGTGGGATTGAGCCCTGAGTTGGACTGTGTGCTGACAGCATGAGTCTTCTTGGGATTCTCTTTCTCTCTCTCTCTCTGCCCCTCCCCCACTCTCTCTCTTAAAAATAAATAAATAAATATTTTCAAAAAGATATTTAGTATTCTAGACAAAGTCCAAAAGTGGAGATGAAGAGATGTTTTCATGTTAGAGTAGGCAAGAAATACAGGTTCATTGGATGCAAGAGCAAATGGTAAGTGAAGGATCGAGGACGGTTTATTAGTTTTTGTCTTTGGTGCCCAGAAAAAAATTTTTTAGTTATGTTTAGGAATTGGTTCTGGGAAACCATTCATGGAGAAAAAAATGGCTAAAATTATTCTTAGTCAAATTGGGTCTTATGCAAACTAGGATAAATTGCAGAGACTGTGATCTCAGGTTCCAATCTAACCCTTTGCCAGTGCAATTTGAAAAGTCAGAACTGTGATCAATTGCTAGATAATATAGGTAGAAAAATTGGGATCAATTATAAGAAAAGTTTCTTATGTTATACAAATGCAAATGAATGCAAACTATTCATAATTCGTAATGCAAAATGAATTATACTTAAATTGTTCAGATGGACCATTCGATAGTCCATTATGTTCAGTTAATTTCAAATCTTTTTTTTTAACGTTTATTTATTTTTGAGAGACATAGAGACAGAGTGTGAGCAGGGGAAGGGCAGAGAGAGAGGGAGATACAGAATCTGAAGCAGGCTTCAGGCTCTGAGCTTTCAGCACAGAGCCCGATGCAGGGCTCGAACTCACAGACCGTGAGATCATGACCTGAGCTGAAATCAGCCGTTTAACCAACTGAGTCACCCAGGCGCCCCTGTTCAGTTCATGTCAACAACTATCACTGAGTATCTGCTGTGAAAGGTATTCTGCTAGGTATTATATGTCAAAAGTACATAAAGGCAGAAAAGAGATTGGCAAAGCACTATAAAGGTGTAATATGGAGATAAAGCACCATTGGGGCAATCATGAAAAATGTAATGAAGAAGCTATTTAAAGATAAACCTTGACATATAAGTAGAATTTCAAAGTGGAGGGTGGGTGTCAAGACTGAAGTAGAGTCAACAGTGAAGCTCACCATTAGGAAAGATGTGAATATGTGAAGAGTTAGCTGACTTGTTTTCAGAGACTGTGAGTATGTGAAAAGGCAAAGAGGTAGATTAAATTTTAAAGGAAAGTTGAATCCAAATTGTGGAGGACTTTATCAGAGATAGGAGCGGTTGCTTCATTTAGTTGGTATATGAGAAATGAAGATGGAAGAGATACTTATTGTTTTGTTATTAAAGGTTATTTCTGCTGGGTATTTAGAAATTTAATTCAAAGTGAATGGTGTGTGGTTTTAGGTGGAAACAACAGAGAGATACGAAGTCAGTTGGTTATCTATAAGAATAGGGTAATTGAGAGGTAGTGAAAATCTGAATTGGTATTTTGGTGGTAGTAAAGATAAGGTTGCCTTAGGTAGGACTAACAGCATTGTGGAGATGTTTGAATTGGATGGCATCTAGTTCCACCCAACTCTAAGATTACATGAGTTATAACCCCAATTTATGATCAATTTTCACTGACTTTGAAATAGGCCTTTATGGGCCAATAATTATTAAATATGAGTTCCCTTGGAACATAGAAGTTTGAGCACAGATTTTTGAATCTGCTTTGTTTTCACACTATAAATTATGGGATTCATTACAGGGGGAATGAGCAAGTAAATATTAGCAATCAGTGTGGGTACATATGGTGGAGAATGTTTTCCAAATCTGTGAACAAAAGACAGGCTGATTAAAGGGATGTAGAATATGGCCACAGCCGTGATATGAGAAATGCAGGTGCTGAAGGCCTTTTTTCTCTCCTCTGGGGATGCAATGTTGAGAACTGAGCGAATGATCAGGACATAGGAAAGCAGGATAAAGATAGAGTCCACTCCAGCAGTAGAGATGATTGCAGTTAGTCCAAATGCACTGTTGATCTTTGTGTCTGAACACGAGAGCTTCATTACATCAGGGTGGAAGCAGTAGGAATGATGGAGCACATGACTGCGGCAGAACGATAGATGCTTGAGAAGAAGGACTAGTGGTGTCAGAATGACAGTCCCCCTCGTAACGACTGCCAAACCAATCTGTGCAATCCTTGCATGAGTTAGAATGGTAGCATATCTCAAGGGATTGGAAATGGCCACAAAACGATCAAAAGCCATAGCCAGGAGCACTGAAGATTCCATGAAAGTGAAGAGGTGAATGAAGAACATCTGTGATAAACAAGCATTAAAGCTGATCTCCCGCGCATTGAGCCAGAATATTCCCAGTACTGTCACCAAGGTAGAGATGCATAAGCCAATGTCAGTGGTGGACAACATGGAGAGGAAATAGTACATGGGCTCATGGAGGCTTGGCTCAGTGAGGACTACAAACAGGATCAGGGTATTCCCAGAAAGAGCAGTTAAATAGAGGCAGCAGAAGGGGATGGAGATCCAGGCATGAGCCCATTCGAGTCCAGGGACTCCAGTCAGGAGGAAAGTAGGGAAAGTAGAATTATGGAAAACTGGCATTATGTCTTCAGGAGCTGAATTCTCTTGTAAGATCTTGATTTTCTAAATTCAGAATTTTAAAATTACTTTTCATTAAAGTTTAATACACAAAATCTTAGTAAAGTGCACAAAACTTTAGTGTACAGCTCAATGAAGTTTGACATCTTTATGGACTTATGTAACTCCCTTCAAGATCAGGTAATAGAATATTACCAGCAACCCAGAAGGCTTCCTAATGCCTCATCCTCAGCAATATCTTCTCCTATTATAACCATTATTCTGACTTCTATTACCATAGTTACTTTTCCCTTTTCTTGGTCTTTATATAAATAGAATCATGCGGTATATACTACTTGCATCTGACTTCTTTCATCAATATTATATCTGTGAGATTCATCAGTGAAATAAGATATTTAATTAAGTTCAATTTAATTTCATACCTAGCTATGAAATTGGTGTTTGGTGTGTTTGGTGTTTGGTGTGTGGACTCTTATCAATTTTTTTTGTTTTATTTTTTATCCTTCAACTGGATTATAAGCTTATATTTATTAATATGGTCTCATGAAAATAAGAGGTTATTTTTAGCTAATTTTTCCTGAGTAGAATTCCTTGCTCATAGGAGATATTCAATATGTTTTTTGCTAATTTCTGTTTTATTTGCCCTTTCTGAAATACTCTAACCATATATAGGTTAGAAAATAATTGGTTCTTTTTTGCCTTGGAATTTTAGAATTATTAAATTCAGATTCTAAGTGAAAACTTTTTAACTTAGCAGAGAACATTGGGGACAACTCAGGAGTCTACCTTAGATAGGCCAGTTCATCCTATCTCATGACATATGTTTATTAGAGGGAACTAGAGGGAAGATGCTTCAAGTCCTATGGATCTGAAACTTGATACTCTTCTTAATTTGTAAACTAAAATACTGCCTTGTTTACCATTATGGAACCTGCCTCTGTTGTGGTAAAAATCAATAAGGAAAACGATAATCTTCTTTTGTAGCATATATACCCTTCTCTGTAACCTGGCCTTTGATTTGTTATAGGGTTATTTGGACATAGACTAAATGACTGATAAGACCATGTTCTATATGATGTTCTAAGTGTTTTACGTAGATTACTTCATTTGAGTCTTTGAAAAGCCCAAGAGAGAAGTATTTTTAATGTATTCAGATGCATAAAGTGAAGTTAGAAGTTTGGATAAATAGCTGAAGGTCAAAAAATCCGAAAAACAGGTGTTGAGAATCATAGAAAATAACACTTTAGAGATTTTGTTATTAACAACTACACTACACTTTCCAATGATAATAATATTGGTACCAATAATAATTATATAAGGCAAATATGTTAGAGATATCTATGTTTACAAATCTCCTAACTATTTAACATGTTTATGGTTCAGAGTTGAAACAATTTTATTTTAGGATTGCATAAGTACTGTATGATTGTTTGTAAATAAACTGAGAATTTTAGGAGATTGCAATTTCTTGAGCATATTGTTGGATGCTATAATTTAAATTAACCCACTGGATGCTCTAATTAAATTAACCCATGGTGGATATAGCATATTATAAAAACAAAGTTATTACTCAAAATTTATTTTAAATCTCTTTAAGATATCTGTTGTTCTTTTAGAAGTCATCCATGATAATTTCCATTAAGAATGCCCATTTATATACAATTTTATCATTTAAGTGACTACATAACTTACTTATGGATATAGATAAAAATTAGTTTGACTCTTAATAAACGTGTTATCTACTCCTACATACTTTGAATTCCATAGAAATTCTATGAACAATGTTTTTACTCATTTATTTTCCTAGTTGGATATTTACTTATACTTATTCTAAGCTAATTTCCTAAATATTGGATCCATGTATCTAACTCTTTGATTTTTCTGCTTCGACACCTCAAAGTCCACTCGAGCACAAGATGACTACATCTGAATTAGTCCGCAGGGCCCCTACAACTTGTATGTTCTGTTTTCCTGTTTGATGATAGCTCTGTGGTAGCCTGATGTACGAGGTTGCTTGATCCAGAAATCTGAATGTATTTCCACCTCCCATCTGTTGATCATCAATTTCTGTCTGTATTGCAACTGTTTGCAATTCATACAGCATATTGCTCTCAGGTTTTTTTTTTTCTAAGAATTACAATAGACTTCCATTTTAAAGTAACTTTAGCTAGTACTACCTGAAGCAGTGTCTCCCAGTTTTCTATTTCATTTTCAAAAAAGATAAAGGATGAAAGGAATGACCGAAGAAGTACTAATGCTAAAACTGCTATCCTACATCCAAGATATTTTGAGGGTGATTAACTCCTAACTAAGCAATATGGAGATAAGTTGAGTCAAAATATAGGCTAGCACTTGAGTAATCAGGGAAAGTGTAAAATTCCTCTATTCTTTTAGGAAGAAGAATTAAAGATTGATCTTCTAGCTTACTAGTCATTGCATATAAAGAAAGGTCTGGAGTTATATCCTGCTGCAGAGGAAAATCAGTTACGATCACAAGATGGTCTGCCAAAACAATGAATAGCAACACAATCTCCCTGGAAAGACAAAATGCTATTCCTATGATTGAAAATGTTGTAGATTCAATTAATTAAATTAATTTATATATTCATTCACAGAGAACTATTTGAGTCCTTCATTGTGTCTTACTGAATTTAGAAATGGTGTTTGTGGAATGTTACAAAGTTAACCACCTACATGGAAGGGAAGAAGTGCCTGCACTCTATGAACTTGCTGACCTGAGAGGCACCTCAATCTTCATGTCTGGGGCCTGGGCTGATACATGCGCTAGGTGAAATGTTGGAAGATCGATGAGAGAGTAGTCCTAATATTCTTAGTGAGAAGAAAAATTAATATTGAGCCAGATTCTTTGCCACATATCTCTACCTGTCATCGCTTTAATTGAATAGCACCATGAATAGGCTGTGACTAACATTCTTAGCTTTTTTGTGAGAAGACTTTGGTTCAGAGTGAAAGTTCCCCTAGATAGACATAACAGGACCAGTGTGTGAATTCAGGTCTGTCTGACTCACTAGGTATGCTCATTTCACTGTGTCATACTGCTTCTGTTGTTCAGACAAAATGAAAAAGAAACAAATCTGATTACTGAAGACCGAATGGAATAAATGTGTTACATTGGTGTGAACCATTTAGAAGTAGAAATAATAGTGAGGAAGTGCCAGTGATTTTGGTTATTATATGTGTCAGGAAATATATAGAAGGACAGAAATATACAGAAGAAGCACAGGTTTGCTATGATTAGCTAAACAGTTGAAAACAAAACGTCTTTATGGAATTTGGACTTTCTAAATAGATATCAGGTTCATGGAAGTGAACCAAATAGTGGAGAGCAAGAATAAATCGGTGGTTTTGGAGACCAGAGACTCAGGGTAGGTGGAGAGGATCTTACCTTTCAAGATGTGGAGAATTACAGAGGATACAATGCCAGAGACTAAGTAAATTGTCTTTAACTTCACTTCCAAGAAACTCTTCCTTGTGTTTATCTAAGGTACATGACTCATGATGGAGCTTAAAGTCATCAGATACATTTTATTATAGACACAACCAAGTACTGATTCTGATCTGAGAGCAGCTTCTTGACTTGGCCTTTAGATAGGGAGGAGAGCTTCTATTATCCTTATCCAGAGTGGGGTATATGAAGGTCACCTATATACCTCTCTGTATGGAAAATGTTTATAAAGAAACTTGACGGAGTACCATTTACCCAACTGGGATAAATACACCCTTGGGGGATTTCTGTGCCAGTCCACTGTGCTTCACCTCTCTGCCCCCAGGTTATTTAGCTGGCACCAGGAAATGTGGATGCTCTGACAAGAGAAAAAGAACCAAAGAAAAATAAACATATTGACACAATAACTCTGTGTTTGTGTTTTAATTAAAAATGATATTGAATCATTCTATTGAACATGGATACAGAATTAAGAGGAGGATCCAATATTTCTTCTTGATTTTTATCTACTTGTTTCTTGTAAATAATCTATTAAACAGATTTTTTTTTGTACAACTAAGTAGAATAACAAATACTTTGAAAGTGTCTCCAGGTAATAGCATAGTGCCAAGTACATAGTACATATGAATGAAATATTTGTCAAAATGAGCAAATGGATTCCTACAATTCAGAAGCAAACAGTAAAATAGAATTACAAATTTAAGGGGTTCCATGCAGGTTACACTTTCAATAGAACAAGAAAGATTTGTCAGCATAGCCATTCAAATGGAAGCAACTCCTAAAAAAGTAATGGATTGGCTCTTCTTCAGGGATTATGTTAATTAACATTCATATAGTGATTAATTTTTCCAAGTAATTTTAGATACATTACCTCATTTTGTCTTAGTCATGCAGACTAAAACAAACATTTTTAATTTACCTAACATATACTGATAAACATACTACTTAACACAAAATCAGTGGTCAGTAGTGTTTGTCAAGTTAATTTATGCCTCACTCTCGCAGATCTAGACTAGATCTCAAGACTAGGAAAGAGAATCATATGTATAAGCAAAATAGAAGCCATTCTATTAAACTCTATTTAGTTGATGATTAGGTTAATTAGCTAATAAAGTTGTTTAAATAGAGGAGTCATGAAAGTAATTTTAGCCTACATTGGTCATTTTATTTTAACTTGAGAATTTTATGTAATTTATTCATCATTGTTTGATGTTGAGTTAGAGTTAGGGTCTTTCTATGTAGTTCTGTAAATTGCAATTTTATATCATCTTCCTTTGTAAACCATATCTTTAATACACTGTATACAAGTTCCATTATAATAATTATGATGATGAAGGAAAAGCAAGTAGCCTACAGTGTACTTATTGGGGACAATGAGGACTTACTAACTAGAGAGTGAGCTATGAGTGTTCAACTGGCTGCCAGCATTAGTTAGTATGTTTTACAAAGGGAATACATATAGCAAGTTTATTCAGTAGAACTTGCATGGGAATCTTTTTTTAACTGAGGTTTAATTGATAAAACAAAACTGTATATATCTACTGTGTACAATTTGATGAATTTAAGAATAAGTATACAACTGTGAAAGGCCATAAATGTTTTCCTCCCACCCCCTTCAGTATTATTTTATGTGTGCGTGTGTGTGGTAAAACACTTACCATAATACCTACCCTGTTAGTGAGTTTTAAGTATACAGTACAGTGTTATTATATATAGGCCAACAGGTATGTGAAAAGATGCTCAGCATTAGTAATTATCAAGGAAATGAAAATCAAAACCACAATGAGATATCACCTCACACTTCTTAAGATGCATATCATTGAAAAAAAAGATGCACATCAGCAACAAAAAACAAATGCTGGCGAATATATGGAGAAAAGGGAGCACTGGCACAGCGCTGATGGGAATTTGAATTGGTACAGTCTTATAGAAAACAGTATGGAGGTTTCTTGGGGCGCCTTGGTGACTCAGTCTGTTGAGTGTCCAACTCTTGATTTCAGTTCAGGTCACGATCCCAGGGTCATGGGATCAAGCCCCTTGTTGGGCTCCATGAGGACAGTATGGAGCCTGCTTAGGATTCTTTCTCTCCCTCTCTCTCTCTGCCCCTCTCCTGCTCATGCTCTTGTTCTCTCTCTCTTTCTGATATTTCCCCTTTTCTGATAGACCCAAACATAGAAGTGGGCCCAATATATATATATATATATATATATATATATATATAAAAGGAAACAGTATGGAGGTTTCTCAAAAAATTTAAAAGAAGATGTAGGCACCTCTGGAGAATAGCTTGGTCAAGTATTTTCAAAGTAAAACTTTTAATCACAAAACGTACAGTTAATGGGGCATCTGGGTGGCTCAGTTCGTTAAGCATCTGATTTGATTTTGGCTCAGGCCATAATCTCACAGTTCCTGGGATCCAGCCCTGTGTTGGTCTCTGTGCTGAGCCTGCCTGGGATTCTCTCCCTTTGTCCCTCCCCCACTCGCACGTGCTTGCACAGGAGCATACATTCTCACACTCAAAATAAATAAATAAACATTAAAAAAAAAAAGCACTGGGTGTTATATGGAAGTGATGAATGACTAAATTCTATTCTTGAAATCATTATTACACTATATGTTAACTAACTCGGATGTTAGTTAAAGTTAGTTAGTTAACTTGGATGTTAGTTAAAATTAGTTAGGGTAAAAAAATAATAATAAATGAATAATCAATAAAACAATAAAACAAAACAAAACAACAACAACAAAATAGACTTAAGTTGCTGTGGACATTTTGTAGTTGGTTTTGCATATTTTCTTCAGTTCTTATAAATTGATGTATAGCATTATTTGTCATTAGTAGCAAAGCATCTAGTATTATATTGAACTCATAAAACAGTAATTGTCAGAATAAGTAATTCTTTAATATAATAAACATGAAGAATTTATGAAGAACCTAAATGTAGACATGAAAGACATTTTATTGTTTCTGTGTCTAACACGGTGGATTTTTAATCTTGATTATTTTTTAATCATCGCTTCAGAATATCCAAGTCTGTCTCTGCTGGCCTGCAGGAAAGATACGACATGCTAACATGTGTGTTTACACTTTGTAAATTTACGTAGCTCTCTTGCTGTTCATCTAATCAGTGATTTTGTGATCCCTGGTACTTTTGCCTTGAGGAGTTTTGCTAATGGGAAATTTTCAAATTGAAAATATCTTTCTGTTTAGTCAGTCATTTAATTCTTAGGATCCTGGCCATTACCTTAAAGATATTTGTCTTTAATCAGATGTTCTTAATGCAATCTGTTGGATAAAAAGCAGGTAGATGAGTGGTGTTGAGCAATTCTTTGGTAAAATATTTCCCCTTTTCTGATAGACCCAAACATAGAAGTGGGCCCAGTATACTGCTCTGATACACATGAATCTGACTGATCACTACTAGAGACTTAGATATCTGACCTAAGAAGGGTCAATCAGATGTTTTTCTCATGAGAAGTTTTAACATTGTATTTCAGAATAATTTCTGGGTTATAGAAAAGCTTCAATAACAATGCTAAAATTTTCATATATCCTTCACCCTGATACTTCACTTCCTGAGTATTTGAAACCTCAGGGGAAGCCCATGAAGACTGAGAAATGGCAGACTGTTAAACTTCTCCTGAGCAGCTCATGGCTGCTCTGACTTCTCTGTCTCAGGTTCAGTTGTTTGGCTCCTCCTTGTATTGCCCTATATACTTTTTTCTTAATTTGATAGATGAGCTTATTATTAAATGTGCCCTTCACATCTCTGATTATGACAACGGTCCTAGTTCTGAGCTATCTTCACATTCCATGGAGGTCACATGTCCATGAGCTGTTTTCAGCTGATGACTGAATATGACAGGGAAACTAAGACAGGCCCATTCCTAGAAGGCACAGGCTTCTTCTGACAGATGACTTTGACATGAGGATATCCAATGGCCTTGACTAACTCTGTTTAGAACTGCACGGCAGTCTGGGATGATTCTTTCCACCAAAATTTTTTTCCTTATTTTTCTGTTTAACTCAAGGTGAAGCTTACATCAAACTATGACAGTTCTTCCAGTTTCCTTCTTGTTCATTCTTGACACCTTCTTGTAATGTTACTAGCCCCCTGTTGGCTGTTTGTCTATTTTGTTCCAGGGATGTCATGCTCTATTAGCCATCCCCACAACTGCTTGCACTTTAAGCTCTATTGCCTGTCTTTTGGATCTTGTTGATTCTTATGATAATTGCAGCCCTCTGATTTTTGGTGATTATCTGGCCTCTGTTATGTCCAGACCTCATCATATACATAGATATTAATGAGCCTGTCTCAGTGACCTTATCTGTTATTGCCCCTGGTCAGCATAGAAGAACCACTTCTCAACTTCTTAGTGATGCTGGTATTTTCATAGCACATTCCTAATAAGGAATGGAACACACCCTTGGGAGGATCTTCTGACCTTATATAATCTGTCAATCCTGGTGTGCTCACTTTTCTCAGCCACTATTCTATCGGTTAAAGAATTGTTCATAAAAGAAGCCGAATCAGGAATCAACATAGATTAAAAGAAAAAGCAGAAGGAATATGGTATTTTGGGGTGGGAAGTAGCAGAATTAAACTTGAAATTAACCTGTTGCATTTGAGGAATGCTTAGAATACTAGTTAGAAAACCTGGTTAATTGGGGGCATCTGGGTGGCTCAGTTGGTTAAGTGTCCAACTCTTGGTTTCAGCTCAGGTCATGATCTTGCGGTTTATGAGACTGAGCCCTACATCAGGCTCCACACTGACAGCATGGATCCTGCTTGGGATTCTCTCTCTCCCTCTCTCTCTCTGCCCTTCCCCCACTCATTCTCTCTCTCTCTCTCTCAAAATAAACAAACTTAAAAAAAAAAAAAGAAAACCTGGCTAATAAAGTAGATAAGCAAGCATGTTTTACTTTAAAGCTAAGAGACTTGATCCATCCTTCTGAAGAAAACACTTTGATTCCATTTTTTCTGTAATTTATCAGATACAATTTACTGGATGGATCAATTAAAGAGAGAAAAAAGGTATGGAAGACAACCAATGTGCATGAATGAAAGAATCAGGACATATACAGTGTATGGAAAAACATAATGAAAAAAAATAATGCCTTCAATGCACAGAGCTGTTTTTCTTTTCTTGTGATTCTCTTTTATTTTCCCTTGTGACCTATAGGATGAACTATTCAGAAGACCCTCAAGACTCTCCTATGAGAATCTTTTTTAATGGTTCCCCCTTGAGCTACTACCTTTATTAGAATGTTAATTCAGTGAATTTACCTCAAGTGTACTCTATATACTAAACCAAGTACTAGTTTATACCCTTTAATGAATTATACTAAGTAACATGCATATGTAGTATCCCAGACATTTTGTAGATCAACAATATAACTCAACCTAAATAAAACTATCCAAATGTTTGCTTGCACCTTATAAATTTCCCTAAATGCATCAAAAGCATTTCCCTCTTGCCATTATCTTATTCACTTGCTCAACTCCAGCTGTCCTCCAGAGATAATGAGGCTTAATTACAGCAAACTTTGCAATACTGTGGCTCTTTGAGCATCATATAAATCCCTCAATTCTAATATTCTCAGGTGTTCTATCTTTCTGAAGCTTTAATCAGCTAACAGACATGTAGAATTACCAGAGCAAAAGTTGTCTATACATTCAGGAAGCACACCCAAATTTCTAAACTAAATCTACAAGTCAACTCCTTTATAGAATAGTACTGTTCAAGCAAAAGATGTTCTTTAAGCAAGTAATACAAATCCTACAATCTAAATTCACTTAATAGAATCCAATGAATAGAGAAAACAGAACCAAAAAAAGAGGTAAAGTTTTGTGTTTTTATATTCTTCAATGCTGTGTCCAGATAGGACCTATGGATTTAAAACTCAGGAGGGTATTCTCCCATGAGGAGTAAAATGGTGATGCAGTAGTTTTCACATTCTTCCATAGAGTTGCTTCCAAAATATACTACTTCTCTATTTACCTTTGGAAACATTTTCAACGTAGATGGTAACACAAACAAGAGGTAATTTTGCATAATCAACTTAGTACCTTACTTTGTATTTTTTTTTGTTCATGTCACTGCTTCACACACTAGACTTTAAGCTTCTTGAGTGCAGGGAACATTTTTTTTTTTTTTTTAACTTTTGATTTCTATGGCTTCTCACAAAGCCAAACATAAAGTAGGATCCCAGCTTCTGGTGTGCTGGTAAATTCAATCTCTGAAAAATAAAAAGTCCTCATTTGTAGTGTTTGTCAATTCCCAGGTATAAATAGTTTTTTCAAGATGCCAGTAGGACATGGTGAAACACGGAGTTGAGATGAGATGGACAGCATGGCTGCCTGTGAGCCGATGTGTGCTGGCTTTTTTGTTGTTGTTGTTGTTGTTGGCTAAGTAGATATTGTTAATAAAGGCTTGTATTCTCCAGAAGAAAAGTTATCTGATGTTGTCTGTGACTCCATACAGGCAGTATAGTTCAGAGAAAGTGACACGTTCTAAGTACAAGTCTAAATGATACAGCTTAATAATACAGCTGTATCCCAGTGTTTGCGGGAAACATCCCTCCTATTGATGACTTTTCCAACTGCAATAAAATTGATGTGATTCCACTTTCCTATTCATTTTTCTACTGTTTTATACAACTGAATTTTAAGCTTCTGCCTGCCTCTTAAGTTGATATGGTTACCATAAGTTCTTTTTTAGGAACAAAATATTTTAGGTATGGCTATGTATAGCTATTTATAGGCTGAACATCATGAATTACTTATCTCGGTTCTTTGGTTGGTTAAGATAACCATAGTAGGGCCTTCGTGGCATTTGTGAAGCCTCTGAAATTTTATGGAAAATCTGAATGTGTTTATATGTGATTTTTCTGTGGAGAAGTGTTCAGAGATTTCATTAGGCTCCAATGGGACCATTATGCTTTAAAAGGTTAAGAAGCTCTGCCTGAAACTTTTTCTAGTTGTCCAAAGTTCCCATTTCCTGTAATGAATTAGTAAATGCCCCTAATCCTTGAAGCTGTGCTATGGACTGTCCAATACTTAATATTGATCTATGGCTTACATGGCATGACATATCTATCCCAATCTTTTGAACTATTAACTATGAATGAAGGAAACAAACTATATTCTAAGAAAGACAACGCAACTTTCTTTTAAGGTGTGATATATAAACATGAAGACTCAGTTCTTACTGAGTCTATCTATTTTTCCTAGATGCTTTTGGTAGAGTGTTAATACACTAGTGAAGAGCATGGCATGTACGATGCAGAAAGCCTGGATTCAAATCTCAACCCTGAGCCATGTCCGATGTCTGGCCTTTGATGGCCTAAATGTCTTCAGACCTCAGTTTCTTCATCTCTAAGGTGTACTTAATATTATAATATATTTCACTGAGCTCTTTGAGGAATAAGTGGAATATGTCTCAAAAGCGGTTAGTAGAACACATAGTATAAAGTAGTCTCTAAATGTTAATTACTCTGAGTATTTATTTATTTCATTATCAATGTTTTCATGTTTCCTTTTTGGACTATAAAATTCTTGGGATGTAACATATGACTGAAAGCACAAAAATGCTCTCCAAATATTTGTTGACAATAAATTGACAAAAAATAATCTGATAGGCAGTAACTTACCAGGGCTACTTTTCTACAGTGAAAATCCCTTTTTTTCAGGTTTTTCTCAAACAAACAGCTCTGTTTGTTTTTTAAGGAGAAGATTGAGTGTAGCTTTGCGAATCTGTTTTGTTTTTACACTATAGATGATGGGGTTGAGCACTGGAGGCAAAAGCAGATATATATTAGCCATCATCGAATGGACCACGTTGGGGGCTGATGGACCATAGCGATGCACCAAGGATAGACTCATCATGGGGATGTAGAAAATAGCGACTGCTCCAATGTGGGACACACAGGTGCTGAAGACCTTATGGCGTTCTTCAGGGGAGGCAATACTAAGCACAGAGCGAATGATGAAGATATAAGACAGGGCAATGCATGGTGTATCTACTCCTGTGGTCAGGATGAGATCGATTAATCCACAGATGCTGTTGGCCCGAGTATCTGAACATGCCAATTTAATCACATCTGGGTGGTAGCAGTAGGAGTGAGAAAGGACATTTTCTCTACAGAAATAGAGGGGCTTAAGGAGCAAAAGTAGTGGTACTATTAATACTACAGTGCGTATAATCATTAACAAGCCCATCTGAATTATTCTAGAATTAGTGAGAATAGTAGTATACCTCAGAGGATCACAGATGGCCACATAGCGGTCAAAGGCCATAGCCACCAGCACCCCAGATTCTATGAATGTAAATCCATGAAGAAAAAACATCTGGATAATGCAGGTGTCTAGATTGATTTCCATTGCATCAAACCAGAGGATACCTAATGTTGTTGACATTGTAGAAATGGTCAAGCCCAAGTCAGCAGCTGAAAGCATAGAGAGGAAATAGTACATGGGTTCATGGAGACTCTGCTGGGTAATGACGACAAACAGGATCATGCTGTTCCCAGAGAAGGCAATGGCATAGAGACAGCAGAAGGGGATAGAAATCCAAGCATGGACAGACTCTAGACCAGGAATTCCAGTCAAAAAGAAGGTTGGAAATTTAGATGTCAAGTTATTTAAGGTCTGCATGTTTTCTTGGATTTGTAGCATACTGTCCTCACAATGCTCACATCCTACAGGAATAATAAATTACATTGTCACACAAAAATTTCTAGATAAATTTTCTTCTGCTTAAGGAGAGCTATCTAGGTCATAGATAAATACTCTATCATTGATAAAACTCTAAATCAAACTCTATTTTAAGTATATATACTGGTAAATTCAAGGAAAATATGTCTAAATAACTTTATACATTTATGATGATAATTGTTTGCTATACTGACAGAATATTAAGCTTCATTAGTTCATAAGATTCTACAGATGAATAATTAATATATAATAGATAATAAAATTAAATGCATTCCAGTTTGAATAGGTTGTATATTAAATGACTAAGAGAAACCCACCTAAAGATATCCACAGCTCTTCAGTGCCCACATGGGTATCAATTTCCAGGCAAAAGTCTCCAGATTTTTTCTGATAATATCCATTTGAAAGTTATCATTATATAAGTGACATTTCAATCCAACAGTGTAGGTAAACAACCTCGGAGAGTAGATTTACAAAGGAATACCAATGAAGACCACTCCATGGAAGTCACTGGAAAGGCCTATATACACTAAAGAAAGGCTGGACAGCTTTACAGGAACCATTAAAACCAAGAGAGATGGTGTTATGACTGGGTGTTACATGAACAACAATGTCGAATTGCTTTAGTGATCAGATCTTCTAAGGATTAAAAATTTCAAATGTACCCAAAGAGCATAGTGACCCTACAAAAAACAGTTGAGTCTAGGGATGAAAGCTGAGAAGCTGCTACAGTGGCTTGAGGAATGAATGGAAATATGAGTAGTAGCGGCACAGGTAAATTATTCTGAGAACTCATCAGTGAAGGCAAGGCAAGAAATAAGCCATCACTAAAGAAGACCATGGGTGGATGGAGGATTTCTACAAGATTAGACAGACTTAGAGAAATATGTATATTTATAAACTGAGGCTAAAGATATAGAAGATAGTGAGAGATTGAAAATATAGAACAACAAATATTAATTGGTATAAAAAACCCACTGAGAGAGTAGTAGGTGATTGAATATAGAGCGTGATTGTAATTAGCCTTTGAAAATATAAGGATCATCATTTCCACTGACCCGCTAGAATAAGTGGCAAATGAGTAGACTGGTGGAGGGTCGTGTGAGGGAATTATGAGGCCTATATGGGACTTTTTTTCCTTTTTTTAAAATGTGGTCAAATACACCTAATGTAAAATTTACCATTATTAGCATTTTTAAGTGTACATATCAGTGGTATTAAGTACAATTATAATGTGCAAGCATCATCACCATCCAGCTCCATAACTTTTTTCTTCTTGTAAAACTGAATTATATACCCATTAAACGCAGTTATCTATTTAGAGTTCTCACTACTCTTAATATCTCATATAAGTGGAATCGCACAGTATTTGTCCTTCATTCATCTGTCTCATAGAGTATGTCAGAATTTCCTTTTCTTCTAACCAGTGCCTACTTTTTTCCTTATAAATGATTGGGGGAAATTTACTGCTGTTCAAAGTGTATAGAGTGATGGATGCTGATTTGAGGACATGATAGAGGATTTCGATAGACGTTACAGGGAATAGAGGAAGCAGTTGAATCAATATACAGAAATGTTATAAATGTTATAAAATCTTGTTCAATTAAAATGTTAAAAATAATTTTGAAACCATAACATTTAATTGTTAAATTCTTAAAATCAATTCTAGGAAGACTTAAATCAAATAATATCAATGGTAGTTATTGTAATGTTAATACTTTTCAATCAAGTTTTAAAAAATACTAAGTAAAGTTTATTATCTGAGAGTACCCCATAATAAGCATGTATGTTACCATTTCTTTTAGGCTGGCTTTCTGTGGTTCCTTTTTAAACTCCAGTTCTCAAGGTTCCCATTCAATCTAAGAAAAACTATTATAATATTTATCTATCAGCTAGTAGGGATCAGATATCTGTATGGTATATGGATCCCTTAAGACAAGGTGAATCCTAATATTACCTGACTTTTCTGGAAGTTCATATGAATATTTGTGAATTGAAAACAATCGAAGCACAAATTCAACACAATGGATAGCTTTTTCTACCTTCTTACTAGCCCAATATAGAAAGGGGAGCCTTCTTTGTCTTCACCCTCAGAGAGAGAACGAGGTACAGTTGTGGAGCCATGGACTTTATACCACAGTGGGTTTGAGCTGTGGGCCATTGGTAAAATGTGCATCTCCCTGGGGCTGTATCCAGAGGAAAACTGAAATCCTCTGTCTCTGTCTATAAATACAGGACAATGCTGTATAATCTCAGAAGGATTTTAGCTACTAACTCAAGCGACTAGTAATCCACAGGGGTTAAATGCAAAGCATTTAATTATCCATATAAATGGAGAGTTTAGACAGTGTTCTAGGCCCCCTGGAAGAGAGATGCATGTTATGGTTTAAGGATTATCAGTATGCTGGGAAGACAGTAAAGCAAACCTGTGTTCATTGGAATAACAATTATAGTGACGATGAAGAGAGAACATATGCCCCCAGTTTCCAGGCCCCTATCCCTATGTTGTCACGTTGACCCATTTGGGAGGATAATACATTCACTCCCAAACCTCTGCCCAGCCACTCACTAGCTTTTCCCCAAGAAATGGGTCAGCTCCTCATGTATAAATTGGGCCTTGTTTAGCTAGTGGTTGGGTCACTGTGGATGAATGAGTTCTCATGTGCATGTGTTCCTGCTCTCGTACTTGCTGTTTTCCTGTGGTAGTAAGTTCAGGGGCCTAAGACTCTTCATGGAGTGTGGCCATTGTTGTCAGTGTGGACAGTTGCATCATGGAAGCAGGTTCCTTTTTAGGTCTAGCAATTCTAATTCATTAAAAAATTTTTTTAATGTTTATTTTCGAGAGAGAGACAGAGACAGAGTGTGAGTAGGGGAGGAGCAGAGAGAGAAGGATACACAGACTCTGAAGCAGGCTCCAGGCTCTGAGCTGTCAGCACAAAGCCTGACACAGGGCTCAAACCCAGGAGCAGTGACATCATGACCTGAGCCAAAGTCGGATGCTTAACGGACTGAGACACCCAGGCACCCTGGTTTTTATGTGCTTTAAACGATAACCTTTTAAATATACTTTTCTAAGTGTTTTTTAGTGAAAAATATGAAAAACACTTTTGATATGGTGAAAGTATAACATAAATCTTGCTACATCTACTTATTAAAAGTTTGTTGATTCTTTTTATATTCTGCATAACCTGTCAGGCTTTCTATAAATAGAACTATTTATGTTTCTTTTTTTCTGTTTATTCTGTGTGTGTGTGTATGTGAGCGCACTCGCATGCGCATGCATTATTTTCATTTGCCTGTTGCATTGGCTGGATTCTTTGCAATGTTGAATAAAGTTGGTTTTATAAGTCATTAGAAAGTGTTTCTTCTTTTCTTATTCTTAAAGAGTTTGTGTAAAGTTGGAACCTATAGGTTAGACACTGAAGCCAATTGTTCTCTGGGGTTTTTTCTTTCTTTTGTTCCTTCCCTCCTTCCCTTCCTTCCTTTTTCTTTCTACTCGTTTTTTTTATTGGTTTGTAAATATGAATATAGTGTATTTAATGTGACTATTGAGCTTTTCTTTTTCTTTTATTACTGTTCTATGTTGTGCTTTCTAGACATTTTACATTTCATCTAAATTTTAAAAAATGGCATCCAAGTTTTAAAAGTTATTTTCTTTTACTTCTTTAAAAGTATAGGATCAGTAATGATGTCATGTCTTCCTTCCTGACATTGATTACTATGCTTTTCCTTAGCTATACTTGGTCACTCTTGCCAGTTAAATTTATTAGCTTTGAATTAACTTTGTCTTTTTTATCTTATTTATTGAATGATAACTTATTTATTTGTTTTTATTAAAATTTTTTTATAATTTTTTTTACGTTTATTTATTTTTGAGAGACAGAGCGTGAGCAGGGGAAGGGCAGAGAGAGAGGCAGACACAGAATCTGAAGCAGGCTCTAGGCTCTGAGCTGTCAGCACAGAGCCCGACGCGGGGCTCGAACTCACAGACCGTGAGATCATGACCTGAGCTGAAGTCGGCCGCCTAACTGACTGAGCCACCCAGGCACCCCTAAAATTTTTTTAACATTTATCCATTTTTGAGAGACAGAGAGAGACAGAGCACAAGCGAGGGTGGGGCAGGCAGAGAGAAAGGGGGACACAGAATCCAACCCAGGCTCCAGGTTCTGAACTGTCAGCACAGAGCCCAACATGGGACTCAAACTCATGAACCATGAGATTGTGATCTGAGCCGAAGTCAGATGCTTAACCGACTGGATACCCTTATGTATGTATGTATGTATGTATGTATGTATGTATAATTAACATACAGTGTTAATATAACTTTTGGATGTACAATATGATGATCCACCAATTCTATACATTACTCAGTGCTCATCACTATAAGTAAACTCTTGATCCCCATCACCTGTTTTTTTTTTATTATAATAGTTTATTTTCAAATTGGTTTACATATAACACCCAATGTTCATCCCAACACGTGCCCTCTTTAATGTCCGTCACCCCCTCTCCCCCCTCCCTCACCTCCCTCACCTTCCTCACCCTCAGATTGTTCTTAGTCTTTGAGAGTCTCTTATGTTTTATCTCCCTCCCTCTCTGTGTCTTTTTTTCCTTTCCCCTCTCCCCCTCCCCCTGGTTTTTGCTTAGTCTCACAA
The DNA here is from genome assembly GCA_030068075.1 of Paguma larvata. Classification (NCBI taxonomy): domain Eukaryota; kingdom Metazoa; phylum Chordata; class Mammalia; order Carnivora; family Viverridae; genus Paguma; species Paguma larvata. The sequence continues at coordinate 58,236,657 of CM057831.1, forward strand.
AGTCCACCTATTCGTGGAAACATATGGTATCTGTCTTTTTCTGACTGACTTATTTCACTTAACATAATACCCTCCAGTTCCATCCATGTTGCTACACATGGCCAGATTTCATTTTTTCTCATTGCCATGTAGTAGTCCATTGTATATATGTGTCACAATTTCTTTATCCATTCGTCAGTTGATGGGCACTTGGTCTGCTTCCATGATTTGGCTATTGTCGAAAGTGCTGCTATGAACATTGGGGTACACGTGCCCCTATGCATCAGCATTCCTGTGTCTCTTGGGTAGATTCCTAGCAGTGCAATTGCTGGGTCATAGGGTAGCTCTATTTTCATTTTTTTGAGGAACCTCCACACCGTTTTCCAGAGTGGCTGCACCAGTTTGCATTCCCACCAACAGTGTAGGAGGGTGCCTGCTTCTCCACATCCCCACCAGCATCTACAGTTTCCTGATGTATTCATTTTAGCCACTCGAACCGGTGTAAGGTGGTATCTCAGTGTGGTTTTGATTTGTGTTTCCCTGATGATGAGTGACTTTGAGCATCGTTTCATGTGTCTGTTGGCCATCTGAATGTCCTCTTTGGAGAAGTGTCTATTCATATCTTCCGCCCACTTTTTCACTGGATTATTTGTTTTTCGGGTGTGGAGTTTGGTAAGTTCTTTATAGATTTTAGATACTAGTCCTTTATCTGATATGTCATTTGCGATTATCCTTTCCCATTCCGTCGGTTGTCTATTAGTTTTGTTGGTTGTTTCCTTTGCCGTGCAGAAGCTTTTTATCTTGATGAGGTCCCAATAGTTCATTTTTGCTTTCAATTCCCTCGCCTTTGGAGATGAGTCACATAGAAAATTGCTGCGGCTCAGGTCAAAGAGGTTTTTTCCTGCTTTCTCCTCTAGGATTTTGATGGTTTCCTGTCTCACATTCAGATCCTTTATCCATTTAGAGTTTATTTTTGTGAGTGGTATAAGGAAGTGGTCTAGTTTCATTCTTCTGCATGTTACTGTCCAGTTCTCCCAGCACCATTTGTTAAAGAGGCTGTCTTTTTTCCATTGGATACTCTTTCCTGCTTGGTCAAAGATTAGATGGCCATATGCTTGTGGGTCCATCTCTGGGTTCTCTATTCTATTCCATTGGTCTATGTGTCTGTTCTTGTGCCAATACCATGCTGTCTTGATGACTACTGCTTTGTAGTAGAGGTTAAAATCTGGGATTGTGATGCCTCCCGCTTTGGTTTTATTCTTCAGAATTACTTTGGCTATTCGGGGTCTTTTGTGGTTCCATACAAATTTTAGGATTGTTTGCTCTAGCTTTGAGAAGTATGCTGGTGCAATTTTGATTGGGATTGCATTGAATGTGTAGATTGCTTTAGGTAGTATTGCCATTTTAACAATATTTATTCTTCTGATTCATGAGCATGGGATGTTTTTCCATTTCCTTGCCATCACCTGTTTCAAACATGCCTCCATACCCCTCCCCTCTGGTTACCACAAGTTTGTTCTGTGTATTTGAGTCTGTTTTATTGTGTATTTCTTTTACTTTGTTCATTTATTTTGTTTCTAAGATTCCACATAGGAGTGAAATCATATTGTATTTATCTTTCTCTGATTGACTTGTTTCATTTAGCATTATACTCTCTGGGTCCATCCATGTCGTTGCTGATGGCAAGATCTCATTTTTTTTATGGCTGGTTAATGTTCTGTATTATAGCTTTTAAAATGAAATTTTGCATTCGTATCTATTCTTTCATTATTCTGCTTAGTTTTGCTTTTCTGTTTTCTAAATTCTGGAGATGGATATTTACATAACATTTTCAGCCTTCATTTTATTTCCTAATATGTGTATTTTAGACCAGAAACTTCTTTCTAAGCCCAGTTTTATTAGCTGTATCTCTACATGCTTGATTTATTAGAGAAGAAATGGCAAGGAAAGGAGATATACAAAGGTGTTATGACAGAAAATAAACATATAAAATGATGAGATTTCTTTTGTGGAGGATGAAAGTGGGGAAAGCATTATGCAACCCACTAATGGGTAATCAGAACATACTTGCATGTACATAATTAATATTACAATTCCTCTAATTTATCATTTCTCTATCTTCCATTGTTAGTTCAATTTCATTGCTGCTTTGGGGGAAATTTTACAAAGGAAAAAATCAATACTGTTTACAATATGCTTAGAAATGCCAGGATCTTCTTAAACTTAATGAGCCACACATCACTTTAAGATGTAAAATTTTCTAAAAGATATAAAATGATCTTTCCTTTAGTGAAATATTTCATACTCTCCTCCCAATTTTGACCATCCCTTTATATATATTATATCAGAGGACGTTGTGAGGGGAAAGGAGAGAGAGCATTTGAAAGCAATATTGTTAGGAGAGAGAAGTCACTAAGTGTTGCTTCAAGTCCATCTTCTTGGAGCTCTTGATATCTTATGATCTTTGTTAACTTTCTTTGAAGACTTAAGGATCTGGCTCATACTGGAAATCTTAGAATCCATTACAAGTTTAGAAATAGTAGATCATAATATTAAAAGTAACTCCTACATATCAACCAGGAAAAATGGAGGAAATCTTATTAGATGACATTAAGGGAGTGAAGGTCATTATGAGGTAGTCCAAACCTACAATGCCAGGGCAACAGAAGACTATAAGATATCCTTAAAATTTTTTTAATGTTTATTTATTTTTGAGAGAGAGAGAGAGACAAAGTGCGAGCTTGGGAGAGGCAGAGAGAGATGGAGACACAGAATCTGAAGCAGGCTCCAGGTTTTGAGCTGTCAGTACAAAGCCCAATGTGGGGCTCGAACTCCTGAACCGTGAGATGATGACTGGAGCCGAAGTCAGATGCTTAAATGACCTAGCCATCCAGACACCCCAAGACTACAATGTTTCTTAAAGATTGCCTTCAATCAGAAGACTAAGGTAGGAATGTTTCTCCTCAGAGCACAATGGGTGGTTTTTAGGAGAGAATCCAAGAAAGATTCCTAGTTCGGTTACTCATTCTCTCTTTTTCATTTTTTCAAGTTCCACACTTGAACTTTACCTAACAAAAATATTATTTTATAATGTCATTTAGAACATTCTTCCTTCTTCCCTCATCACCCCCCACCCCATTACTCTAGCTATACTAGCCACATACAATTTCTTGGTGTCTCAGGTGCTGTCGTATTTCACTGCCTTCACAGTGCCACGCCCTGGGCCTGGACAGCTGTTCCATCTTTATTTGTTTCACCTTCTTCTTAGTCTAAGTAGTCACCTCTTCTAAGGATTCTTTGAGTCTCAACTATGATTTAGATATTTTCTTCAGTGTCCATGTAGCCTCTTGGATATAGTTCTATCATACTACTTCTCATTCATTATTGTTATTTTATTTAGATTTATGTGCAGCCACTAGACTGTATAAACTGTTTGAGAGGTCAGGGATGGTTCTTATGTGACCTTGTATTACCACCACTAAGAAAAGCCTAATGTTATTCAATTAAATGATGCAGTTAGGAAGGAAGGCAGGAAGGAAGAAAGCCTATCTTTATCCAGGTCACTGGATGGTCAGACTGGCTAATCTATTTTGGATACAGCTTGAGGAAAGCTTTACGGATTTGTTTGGTTTTCGCACTATATATTATGGGGTTCAGCACTGGGGGAAATAGGAAATGGAGAGTTGACATCAGTGTATGGACATAGGGAGGAGCATTATGACCAAAGCGATGTACCAAAGCCAAAATGACCCAAGGGATGTAGAAAATAGCTACAGCACCAATGTGAGAGATACAGGTGCCAAAAGCCTTTTGTCTCTCCTCTGGGGAAGCGATGCTGAGGATGGACTTGATAATGAGCACATAGGAGAGAAAAATGCAGGGAATATCTATACCTGAAGTCAGAATGAGAGCAACTAAGCCACAGATACTATTAATCTTGATAGTTGAGCAAGAACACTTAATCACATCTGGGTGGTAGCAGTAGGAATGGGAAAGCACATTAGGACCACAGAAGGATAACCGCTTAAGGAGCAGGAGCAAGGGCATCAGGTTGACCAGCATTCGTACAAAAATCAACACACCAGCTTTGATGATTCTAGAGTTGGTTAGAACTGTAGCATACCTTAGGGGTTTGCAGATGGCAACAAAGCGGTCAAAAGCCATGGCCAAAAGTACAGAGGATTCCATGAGGGTGAATCCATGCAAGAAGAACATCTGCACAATGCAGGCATCCAGACTGATGATCCTGGCATTGAACCAGAGGACACCCAGCGTTGTGGGAAGAGAAGAAATAGTGATGCCCATGTCAGTGGCAGAGAGCATGGAGAGGAAATAGTACATGGGCTCGTGGAGGCTGGAGTCTGTGATCACCACATACAGGATAGTGCCGTTCCCCAAGAGGGCGACCACACAGAGGCAGCAAAAAGGGATGGAAAACCACACGTGAAAATCTTCTAGCCCTGGAACTCCAGTCAAGAAGAAAATTGGGGGAGTGGAGTTATCAATCGATACCATGGTGGACTTCATGAGGTGGCATTCCCCTTCAGCAGGTTCCTGCAATGATACATTTCACTGAGCCAAAGCTACTCTCTGTCAGGCATTTTAATACTTGTTTTAATTATTCTTCATCATGTAGTCTTTATAGCTACTTTAGAGGTAGCTCTTTCCTATCATCTTCATTTTACAGATAAGTAAATAGAGAGTCAGCCAGATTAAATTAATTCATTAAATACAAGTAAAAGGCAACTCTTTCTGACTCAAAGCTGTGGCTCTTCCTACTATATCAATGCTTAGCACATACTATGAGCATCTCAGCTGAAAGTAGGGTGAGGTAAAGAAGACATTTGTCTCGGGCATGAAATATAAGAGAGGTGCTATAAAGACTCACCAATCAGGTGAATAATATTTCAGGCGGTATTTAAAGAAATCGAAATTAACCCAACAGTCTATGATGAACAGAATATCAAAATTCTGAATAAGGACCGGGGCTCTCCTAAACCACAGTGGAGTCTGCGGCAAAATGAAAACTATGCACTCCTTGTACATATTTCTGTGTATTTCTTAATACTTAATGTTTTCTTGAACATTAAAATATTTGAGAAATTGAAAAGTAATTGTATTAAATATCACACCATTATTTTCAACTTAAGTATTTTATTTATACCAAAATCAAAATTTTTAATAATTATATTTCATCTAAAATCAATTATAAATTATTTAGATCCTTGCTTAGTCAGGAGAAAGATTCCAACGTGACAGTTTTCTCAAATGAGATAAACAAAGAAGTACAATTGAAACTATTATTGATGAGCTTGCTCCCATAGATCTATTTGTGCACATTTTTCCTTTTGCCTTTTGCTCTAATATGGCTTGTCATGGCTCTAGTCTTTATTTAAAATTATGATATTTTATGGGGCACCTGGGTGGCTCAGTCGGTTAAGCATCTGACTTTGGCTCAGGTCATCATCTCACGGTTGGTGAGTTCTGGCCCCGCATTGGGCTCTGTGCTGACAGCTCAGAGCCTAGAGCCTGCTTTGGATTCTGTATCTCAGGCTCTCTCTGCCCCTTGCCCTCTTGCACTCTTTCTCTCTTTCTCTCAAAATATAAACAAAAAATTAAAAAAGTTATGATATTTTATTCATCATAGATTAAAAAAATAATTTAAATATTAAAATATTGCACTAAAATTATTAAAATCATGATTAGTGAATTTTTTATGTCCCCGTAAATTTTACACCCTCCTCAAGGTATTGTTGGCCCTTAGCAGTTGCTCTCCTTGGTATATCTCCATCTCAACCTTCATGAGGGCATGAAAATTTTCTGAGTTTCAGGGGAAAGTTTGAATAGTCACGTTTATTTTAAACTTCTAGAGAGTTTCTACAGGATATTTTTTCCTTTTACTCCATTTCCATCTCCCTCCCACTACTCTGCAAAGCCTAGAGAGGAAGGAAAGAGTACTTTCAAATTTCTACTCCAGTTTCCCCCACTTCTCTGTCTCCTAGTTCTTCTTCCCCTCTTTTCTTCCTCTCCTTACCTGCTATTCACAGGAGAAAAATGTTACTTTGTCCTCACAGGACCGCCTATCAGAGAGAAGTGAGAACTCTTGAGCTGTATCTGAGACACTTGGTTGGGGAGTATTTCAGGCCTTCCTGGGAGCAGCCAAGTACCACTTAAGTGGCTGATCCCAGATGATTGACTTATCAAGAGCAGAATCTCTGGCCCCGTGGGACCTCCTAATCTGTCACAAAGCAAAATGTGAGGTTTCCTCAGGCACCCGATGCACTTCAGGAAAAGCTCACTACAGGAACATTCTTGCTTGGACATTAGTCAAATCTTTCCTGCTGGGGGTTAAGGCGACCGCAGGGGAAAGGAAAGGATGCATTGTGACTGAGTGTAACACAGGCCAGCACAGGGGCAGATTGGTTATATACGTCATCCAATATTTCTAATTTAGTGTCTCATTCCTTTTGTTCTGTATTGACAGAAAGAGTCCGTGAACAGAAGGAAGTAAGCACTTGGTATTTATTTTTCTCATGAATTAAGGAAGGAAAAAGGAGCAAAGGCCAAAGAAAGCATGAAGTCAAGTCTTCAATAAATATAATTTTTGACATGTGATGAAATAATGATAACTATTATTTTTGAGCAGCTGCCACGTGCTATATTTGATGGCTTAATTAATTCTTCCTATTGTGGCTGTTTTAATTTAAAAAATTATTTTAATTCAAGAATTATGTTTGATATTACTATGTGCTGCCCTGTTCTGATAAAGAGGCTTAATAATGAGGAAAGTGGATACCCTAAATCTACTTAAATGTACTTTTTGTACTTGGACCTAAAGGGTGAATAGGGAATAAATGAGAGAGTGGGAGGATGAGATGTGGTCCAAGTGGAGGCTGTGCATGTTTAAGACTCTGAGGATTAAAGAATCTGAAAGAAGGCCCATGGCTGGGGCCCAGGAAAGCATGGCTTTCATCTTTGTTCTGAAACACTAGAGAACAGCAGAGGGATGTAACCGCAAAGGGACATGAACACATCCGCAAGTTAAAGTGATCATTGTTGCTCTTTGGATAACCAATTAGAAGTTAGAGGATTAAGCATGGAATATCTCTATCACCATGTTATAGTGCAAATTGAAGCTCAGGTTATTATTAATTTTTTCCAGTTTTATGGAGAAATACTTGACATCACTATATAAGTTTAGGGTCTACAGCATTATGGGCTGACTTCTATATATTGTGAAATGATTACAGTGAGTTTAGTTAACATCTATAATCTCATACAGATACAAAAAAAAATTCTCCTTGTGGTGAGAACTCTTAGGATTTACTCTTTCACAACTTTACTGCATATCCTGCAGCAGTGTTAGCTGTAGTCTGCACATCGTACATAACATCCCTAGTACTTGTCTGTCTTATACCTGGAAGTTTGTACTTTTGACCACCTGCCCCCAATTCTTCCTCCCCACACCACACACCCACTCTGGTAACCACAAATCTGATCTCTTTTTCTAGGGGGGGGGGTAAAGGAAAGTTTGTAATTCTTAGAGATATATTTAAAAATTTTTTAAATATAAAAATTTATAAAACCATGTTTCGACTTAATGTTTGTGTGTTTATTTTAATACCATAGGTACTTGATTTAATGCAGTCAATTATAAGAAACACATTGATCTATGAATATGTTTCAGGAAAAGAAAAATCTTACAATGGTTATATATGTGATTATGAAATACACTTTATTTTTTGAGAGAGAGGAAGGGCACAAGTGAGTGAGGGACAGAGAGAGAGGGAGACAAAGAAAATCCCATGAGAGGCAGAGAGGGAGAGAGAGAGAGAAGCGAGGGCTCACCTGAAAAGGGGCTGGACTTGATCTGAAGCGGGGCTTGTGTTCACCCAAAATGGAGCTTGAGCTCACTTGATTCAGGGCGCAAACTCATCTGAAGCGAGTCTCAAATTCATGAACCCTGAGAACATGACCTGATCCAAAACCTGGTGTTTAACCAACTGAGCCACCCAGGCACCCCGTGAAATACATTCTTAATTCATGCACTTTAAGCATAAAAACAAACTTGTTAGCATAATAGAAATAAGGATATTATTCTTTGATTGTAAATTAGGAAATGCTTATTTATCTGATTTTCATAATAATTTCATTGACACTGACAATATAGAACATGTTTATTAGAAAGCAGTCCTTTGCAATCCTCACTGCGCATTAGCATCAACTGGGAAGCTGGGACTTTGGGGCTTGAATTCTACTTGATTTTGATGTAGAGTAAGGATTGAGAATTACCCTTAACATGTTAAGAGTAGTAGAATGGAATTTTCGGGACATCTCATTCTGATTTTTCCAATAGGTATTTGTAATTCTTGGATGACTCAATTAACTCTCTGGATTCTAGCTTCTTAAAATTGCATTTACTGAGCACCAAAAGGATTTAATTATCTTATTGATTCCCATAGCCACCTGCAAGAAAAGAACACTATCCTCACTTCATATGTTAGGAAGTGAAGAATCAAAAAGTTAAGGATCCTGTCAAATTTTATATAGTTAGTATGAGAGGTAAGATTTGAACACAGATTTGTCTAAAGATTCTTTAATTTTTGCCCAGGTTAAGAGTTTAATGGCAAGGCTTTATTTTAAGTAATTTATTTTAAGTATTTTATTGAAGTATGACATAGATTTCAGTGCACAACTCATAATTGTACAGCTTGGATTTTCACATTTGAATATACCAGTGTATATATACCAATGTAACCACTACCCAATTAAAGAAATAGAAAATTATTAGCCCTGCCACCTTTCCAGATCCTCAGCCATTCTTCCTCTCTCTTTGAAGGCAATTACTATCCTGACTTCTGTCAAAATAGATTAATTTTGCCTATTTCTGAACTTTAAAAGAATGGGTTAGTACTGCATTTAAATTTACTCTTTTACGTCTGGCCTTTTTAAAATTGTTATTTTTTGCTTTATATGATGTTTTTGAAATTCATCTACATAGTTATGTCATATTATAGTTCTTTCATTTTCATTTTATACCTCACCTTAATTCATTTATCCATTTAGTTGTTAATGGATATTTATTGGTTTTCCTGGTTTTGTTTTCTATTGCAAATAATTCTGCTATGAGCATCATTTTCCTTGGCAATTAGAAAACTTATGCATGCAATGCCAATGGTTGTAAGCCTGAGAGTGAATTTGCTGGGTAGACAATGGCCAAGAAGTTTCCCAGTTACAGCCATTTGCACTCCCACTAGCAGGGCCGAGAAGTTCAAGTTAACTCACATCTTCCTTGATAGATGGGATTTCTCTTTTGTTGTTGTTGTTGTTTTAGTGTTTCTGGTGGATGTTTACTGGTACCTGGTAATGTTTTAATTTTCATTTTATTTATGACTAATCAAGTACGATGTCTTGTGATATATTTTATCTTTTGGGGTACCTCCTTTTAGGAAATGCTTTTCCAAGTTTTTGTTTAGTAAAGACAAGTTTAATTTTCTATAAGAAATATTTGCAAACAATGCAAATGACACAATTAGAATGGTGAGAAAAAATGGGGCGGTAGCGTGGCTGAGTGGTCTAAGGTGCTGGATTTAGAATGGTGAGAAAAACAAAGAGGTAGACACTTATAACTTAGTCTCACAACAGAAAGTTACTTGTTTCCGGGGTTGTTGACCAAAGCCTGACCTTACCATCTTTTGCCTATTTTCTATCAAGTGATGTTCTTTTACTTCCTCTATCCAACCCATCCCCAGATGTCCCAAGGGTTGGGAAGGGGGAGTCTTAGTCTTATTGCAAGAAAAGAATTCAAGGATGGACCAAACATGGTGGTTGAGTGGTACAAGTGAAGTCTTTATAAAAGTGAGTGTACAGTCTTGAGATATAAGAGGAGATAAGCTCAAGGGTCAGCTGTGCACCCTGCTGGTCTTTTATTGACAGTTGTTAACTAGGGGGTGGAATGTCAGAACTTGGGGAGGGGATTTCTTGGGAGCAGGGCTCTGTACCTTTTTTCTTTACTTAGTCATCATGGGCCTGTCTGATCTGATATAACTTCTTGTGGAGTGCTGGCAGGATAGGCCTCTGACTTTCCCAAGAGCTGGCCATGATTTCCTCCTTGCTGACCTCTAAGTATCCTGGTAAAACCTAGCTAACCATCTACTCTAACTTAGGGAAGAGTGAGAATTGCCCAGTCACACTCTTAAGAAAGGCCAGAGCTGGGACAATTCTGTGTCCATGTAGTACTTCTCCCACTCCTTTGCTACTTCTAGGGAAATCTAAGGCTTCATTTCTGGGAAACTCAGAGAAAGGAATGTTGCCTCAGGGCTAGTTTCTTCAGCAGCTGCTACTTGAAGCATCACTATTGCCAGTGAGTCAATAGACCAATAAGGTTGTTTAGGTTCATGTGTTTCTGTGCCTCATGAAAGTGAGACCTCTGGAAGAACCCATAAAATGGTTTATATGAAACAGTTTCTTAGAATCCGACATGGGACCTTTTCAGAATGCAGTATTCATCATTCACTTGTTTGTTCATTGAACAAATATTTAAGCACTTCCTCCATCACAGGCTGCTGTGTAAGTGTTGGGCATGCAGCCATAAGGATGATATGGTGGCTGCCCTCAGAAAACTCAATCAGTTGAAAGACCTTAAAAAACCTAGCTGTTGGGAAGAAGCATGACCGAAGACACGCAGAAAAGTAACTCTAGTAACTCTAGAAAAGCTACTAAATGACTCAAAGAAAGAGTGACTGACTGCCTCTTCCATGTGGATTCAAGAAAAGTAGCTTCAAACTAAGTTTTGTCGGCAATTCAAGCCACCACCCCAACTGGTCCGGAGTCTATATTGTCACATGCTAGACTCTCTGTTCCTTTTCCAGAGGCACATTTGCTCTTCCCCCAAAAGATGTGTCCCTCCTGATGTCGTGCCTGCTCTGTCCAGCTGCAGTAACCCTGCTTGTATTATGGCTCTGTTTCTGGTGGGAAGAGATCACTGCTGCAGAGCTGGTTTCCAACATCCACTGTGCCCTTTCTACTCCAGTCAGGAGGCCAGTTGAAATGGGAAATCTGCTGCGGAGGTATCTTGTCTCTGTCCCCTCCCCACTGGCCCTGACCCTCTTTTAAAACATGAGACTTTTAGAATGGAGCCGCCACATTTGAGAAACAGAAACTGGCACACATTTTTGTTTAAATCTTCCCCTAGGGTGCAGTTTTGTGCAAATCCAGTGGCATCGCTAATATGATGAATTCTTCACATGAATTCCTCTTTAGAGTTGTTTAATCTGCAACCGTTATATATAAGCCTAAGACCTATAGCTGCTTTTTTAGAAAGGATCAATTTCTATCTGGAAGATGCTTTTTTTTTTTGAATTTCTTTGCTTATTTATCTCCTCCTACCCCCCGATTTTTGGTTCTTCTATGCATTCTGGCTCAGAAATATACCCCAGGATGTTACTTACATGATTTGCTTTCTGTTTCCTCATCTACAAGATGTAACTGGATAATTACTCCTACTTTTACATATGTCCCTACAGAGCCCTGTAAGAAGTATGAGAGCTGAGGTGCCTGGGTGCTTCAATTGGTTAAGTGATTGACTCTTGATTCCAGCTCAGGTAAATATCTAGTCCCACATGGAGCTGTACACTGACAGTGCAGAGCTTGCTTGGAATTATCTCTTTTCCTCTATCTTCCCCTTTAACACTCTCTCTCTCTTTTTCAAAATAAATAAATAAACTTAAAAAAAATAACTGGATTGCTAACTCTAGGGCTTCTAGAAACTAGTGAATCCCAGAATTCTTCTGTGATGCTCCATACCTTGGATACACACCTTAGAACTGGAAATCAACTATTGAGACCCTAGGTTCATCTGGGATGGGGATCAAGACAAGGCTCTGCTAAGTGAGGCTTCGTACCTCCTTGGGCCTTTCTTCTTCTGCCCTGTGAGTTCTAGCCTCAAAAGATAGAGTAGGATTAGTCAGTGACTTCAGGCATAACAGATGTAGCAGAGAATCAACAATAAACACACAATCAGATCATGGGTATAAGTGGGTGAGTGTGACAACTGTAGATTGTAGCAGGTGCTGTGAGAGCTTGGAGGAGAGGATTTTAGGATGAACTACGAACTTGTGTTCCTAACACAGTACTGGCACAAAGTGGTGAAGAAATGCTTGTTGACTTTGAGTATGAAATGCCATCACACCAATAACACTGTGTTTGGCTCTGCGCAGAGAAGACAATACTGATGATGCATTATTCCCCTCTTGAAGTTACTCTATAACTGAGCTCAGATAGAAGATCTCAGCCGTGAATAATGTTTAAAAACCCGGAGAAGCTGACCTGCTTTTGTTAAGTTCTGCCTGGCTTCTCTTAGTCATTAGGTCACCTTAGAGGTGTGTGCTATCTGAGAGAAGAGAGGCACTGAGACGACTCTGCTTGTGTACAAATGGAAAATCAAGTCCCTCGCTCACAGTATTCACTTGATAGTTTCTGGAAATGAGTACGGGCACCTGGAGTTAGTTATAGATTTGATGTCCTGGACTCACTGGTTCTTCAGGTTGTAATGAAGGCAGTCATCTATTTTCACTGATTCATGATACTTAAGGATACTTCTAATCATGATAGAGCTGCACAGTTTAAGTAATTAGATTTATACTGCAGCAGGAATTCAGTGTGCTTCTTTTGATCATTTAATACTAACTAGATTCTCTGATTTCCAGTTTCTCTTGTTCATTGTGCTATTCCCATTCTCTTACAGAATGTTTGGTGTGACACAATTGCTCAATAGCTGTAACCTGAAGAGAAATTTAAAATGTTCCAAATATTTTATATTTATTAATAAAATGAATTGAGTGAGGGACAAATTGTTATTTATAGGTCAAAGTTATCTTATTAGACAAACAATATTGTTTCATATTTCCATGGGAATAATGAAAGGAGGCCTCAGGACTGAAAAGTCTGGTATACCATTTTGGAAGAATAGGGCAAAAATGGCCCCGCCAATGCCATCTTGTGGTCAGGAGTGGAATTGTTGGGACAATGGTACCAGGCACATGTAAGAATTTAATCATTCATTCATGTAAGTAGTTTTTTCTTATAGTCGGCTAGGTTTGGGAAAGAGTAGTGAATAATTATGTATACTTTTATGGAATTTATATTCAAGAAAGAAGAACATATGGTGAATAAATAGGAAATAAAATATTTGTGTTGAAAGAAAATTACAGGGGACAAGAACTAGTTGAGATATGTAAGTAATACCTCACTGAGAAAATAGTACTAGTAGAGATCTAAATGATGTGGAGAGGAAGATAGAATATTCTAGAAAATAACAACTGGAGGAAGTAGGAAGATTTAGATCAAAGTACTAAGACAGATAAGAAGTGAATATATTTGAGGAGCATCTGGTAGCTCAGTAGGTTAAGTATCCGACTTAGGGTCAGGTCATGATCTCGTGGTTTGTGAGTTCGAGTCCAGAGTTTGATCCTCTGTCTCCTCCTCTCTGCCCCTCTCATACTCTCTCTCTCTCTCTCTCTCTCTCAAAAATAGATAAACATTAAAAAATATATTTAAAAAAAAGAAGTGAATATATTTCAAAGAAGAATAGAAAGGGCAGAAGCATTGGAAAATGGTAACAACTGGTATGTTGAAAAAAAAGAATATACTACTAGCAATAATAGGAAATGGACTACTTATCATAAATGCAACAGTATGACTGAGTCTGAAAATATTTATATTGAATGAAAGTTACCAGACTCAGAAGAATGTATTATTTATTATTTCATTTATGAAAATTTTAATGAGAGAGAAATTAATCTATAGTGAATAAAATCAGATCAGGGTTTTCCTGGTGTGCAAAGGTGGTGATTGACTCCAGAGAGGCAAGAGAAACTTTTCTAAAGTGATGGAAATGTTCTATGTCTTAACTGGGCTGGTAGCTACAGAGGCATTTGTATGTATCTGTACTCTCAAATTGTGTGTTAAAATATTTACAGTTTATTGTCACAAGTTATACAACAACAACACTGATTTTAAAAAGAGGAAGAGGGGCTCACGATCATTAACTGATTTGCTGAGAGCAGATCACAGTCCTTGACAACTCTAACATTTGGGAATCATGAAAAAGCTCCTTCAGAATACCCATTCATTTCTGGGGACACTTATAGTCTCTAATAGTGTTTCTTCTGGGAGAAGCAAATGTGTTCCCGATTCTTCTTAAAACACTTTCATCTGGTGTTGGTTTTAGTAACATAAAGCCTGAGTTCCTAGACCCTCTTAACTATTGGCCCTGATGGGAGAGTGTGCAGGAGGATAAAAATCCCAATTCAATAATTGTGGTGAATGATTTTACTTTGTTTGTGATGATGGTATTACGTGTGCATGCATATGTCCAAACTCATATAAATGTATATATTGATGTATAAATAAATATGTATGCCTATTTTATAAGTATACTCTGTAAAGTTGAAAGACTAAAAGTAAACAAAATACATTTTTTCTAAAATAACTTCAAATTTTAATTTAAAAGAAAATTAAATGTTTACAAATACTAAAACTCTTTGTGACTTCCTCACTATCATTAACAATACAATAAAGCTATCTTCAGAAGAAAATCTTTTTAATTCTTTTCTCAAACTTCTTCATTCTGAAATCTATTGTCATCAGGAAATAGGCAATTTTTGGAAGGAAAGACCAACACTCAGCATACCTAATCCTCATTGTTACTGGTCTCTGAAAGTTGTGATTCTGGCCTGGATTTCATATCTGGATTTGCAAGCTTTTCTGGAACTTATTCTTTTCAGGAGCCCTTCATCTTCTTAGATTGTCCCCTCCATTTCCCTAAGGTTTGGCACTGATTAGCCTTTTCTGTACACTTCTGTTGTTGTTTCAAGTACTTTTTCTCAAACTAAAATTAAATCTCATCAATCGAGGATAATTTTATTTTTATTATTTTTTTAATGTTTATTTATTTTGGAGAGACAGAGAGACAGCATGAGCAGGGGAGGGGCAGGGAGAGGAAGACACAGAATCCGAAGCAGGCGCCAGGCTCTGAGCTGTCAGCAAAGAGCCTGATGCAGAACTTGAACTCATGAACATGAGATGATGACCTGAGGTGAAGTCAGATGCTTAACCGACTGAGCCACCCAGGTGCCCCAATCAAGAATAATTTTAAAAAACACATTAAAATGCAGAAAGAAAATAAAAATGTCAGAAATCTTTCACTCCTCTGATTTGCTGTTATTAGCATTTGGATTAATTTCCAGAGTCTTTTTATATGCATATGTATTTGTTTTCAGAATTTGTATCAGCCTTATGGGCAAATGTTATTTTTCTTTTTTCTTTAATATTCTATCTTGACCATTTTTCACATCTGTACATACTCTTTGCAAATACATTAGTTAAGCGATACATGATATTAATTTTCTCAGTCTTCATCTGGGTCTTGTAGATCAATATATGAACGTCTTCCTGTCTTTTTGTTTTATAAATAATGAATCTATACATTTTTATTTTTTTACTTTTAGGATAAAATTCTCTTTTAAAAATGTTTATTCATTTATTCTGACAGGGAGACAGAGCAGTGGAGGGATAGAGAGAGAGAGGGAGAGAGAGAGAATCTCAAGCAGGCTCTGTGCTGTCAGTGCAGAGCCCGACCCAGGGCTCGACCTACCAACAGTGAGGTCATGACCCGAGCTGAAATCAAGAGCCAGAGGCTTAACCAATTGAGCCACCCAGGCAACCCTCAAGTTCTATATTTATAAAAAAATTCCATGTGGGGAAAAATGTGTACTTTTTTTTTAACAATTTTTTTTAACATTTATTTATTTTTGAGAGACAGACAGAGTGTGAGCAGAGGAAGGGCAGAGAGAGAGAGGGAGACACAGAATCCGAAGCAGGCTCCAGGCTCTGAGCTGTCAGCACAGAGCCCGATGCGGGGCTTGAACCCACTGACCATGAGATCATGACCTGAGCCGAAATCGGCCGCTTAACTGACTGAGCCACCCAGGCGCCCCAAATGTGTACTTTTTAACTGTTTTGGTGGTAAATTATTTTTTATTTTTTTAACGTTTTTATTTATTATTGAGAGACAGAGAGAGACAGAGCATGAGCATGGGAGGGGCAGAGAGAGGGGGAGACACAGAATCCGAAGCAGGCTCCAGGCTCTGAGCTGTTAGCACAGAGCCCAACGTGGGGCTCGAACTCACAAACTGCGATATCATGACCTGAGCCAACGTCAGACGCTTAACTGACTGAGTCACCCAGGCACCCCTAAATTTTTGTTTATTTATTTGTTTTTGAGAGAGAGCGAGCGCATCTATGAGGGGGGTAAGGGCAGAGAAAGGGAGAGAGAGAATTCCAAACAGGCTGTACACTGTCAGCATGGAGCCTTATGTGGGGCTGGATCCTAAGAGTCATGAGATAATGACCCATGCTGAATTCAAGAGTTAAATGCTTAACCATCTGAGCCATCCAAGCACCCTTGTTTTGGTAAAAATTTCTAATCACCTTTTTAACAAGGTATACCGACTTATACTTCTAGCAACAGTTTAAAAATGATTTTCAACTTAGTGATCTGTGGAAGATGGCATTCTTTTGAAATCATTGCTAATTTGATAGGTTGACATATTTTTTACTGTTTTAATATTTTCTTGTGATGATGGACATTGATCAACTCAGTGTTTATGATCAATCACATTTCTCAGAGAGCTTT
Source organism: Paguma larvata (assembly GCA_030068075.1). Taxonomy (NCBI): domain Eukaryota; kingdom Metazoa; phylum Chordata; class Mammalia; order Carnivora; family Viverridae; genus Paguma; species Paguma larvata. The sequence goes on from CM057831.1 coordinate 58,253,332, forward strand.
TATGACCATCCTGAAATTGGCCCTTTTGCGCTAGAAGGTTGCTAACCTCTGGACCTCTGGACCTTTTGTTAACAGAAAAGACTTTGTGCTGCCTGGCAAACCTTCTGCATTTATGTTCCTGGATCAGTGGGAGGATTGGGTTGGCTGTGTTCCTGTGACCCTTGGCTCAGGGATCTTTTCCACAACAACCCTGAATAACCCTGCTCCTGATCTGCTTGGTTCTAACTCCATAGATGATGGGGTTGAGCATAGGAGGAACAAGAAGATAGAGATTGGCAAACATGATGTGTACTGCTCGGGGCACATGATGTCCAAAGCGGTGGGTGAGAAAAGTAAAGAGCGCGGGGATATAAAAAGCCAAGATGACACAGATATGGGACGCACAGGTACCAAAAGCCTTGAGCCGAGCTTCACCAGAAGGCAACCCTAGAACAGTTCTCAGAATCATCACATAGGATATACTGATGACAATTATATCAAAGCCAGCCACAGAGAAGGCCACGAAGAGGCCATATGCACGATTTACTCTAGTATCTGCACACACCAGCTTCAGCACAGCCATGTGCTCACAGTATGGCTGGGGTATGACCTGGTTGGGGCAGAAAGGCATCCTGGAGACCATAATGCAGAAGGGACTCACCCACAGCAATGCTCTCATCATCACAGCTGCTCCCAACTTACCCACTATGGCTGGGGTGAGGATACTTGAGTGACGGAGTGGGAAGCAGATAGCCACATAACGGTCCAAGGCCATAGCCATGAGCAACCCAGACTCCACAGAAGAAAAGGCATGAATGAAGAACACCTGGATGAGGCAGGCATGGTATTCGATCTCATGAGCATGAAACCAGAGTATAGCCAGCATTTTAGGTTGGGTGGAAGAGGAGAGGGCCAGGTCAGTGATGGCCAGCATGGCGAGAAAGAGGTACATGGGTTCATGCAGAGTGTGGTCAATTCGGATTATATGAAGGACAGTAATATTGCCAGTTATAGCCACAACATACATGGCGCAGAGAGGAAAGGCAATCCAAAACTGGGAATTCTCAAGACCTGGGATCCCAAGTAGGGTGAAGGACACAGGATGAGAAGAGCTGTTCCCTGAAGGCAGCATCACAGATGGTTAATTTGTTCTCCCTTGAGAAGGTAGTGTACTATCTACAGATGATAGTAATCAACGAATTATCATTATTATTTATAATCTTTTCGAAGAGGCAATTCGATAATAGAGTAATAAGGTTTAATGGTAAACTGGAATAATTTCAACTCTTTTAATAAATACATTTTTGCAACTTAAAGTAATGCTACTCTTTATTCTTCATTCATGTTTATGTCATTCAGAATGAGGTCAGAACATACTAGCTTCAAGTGTAATCTCTGTATAAGAATTAATATTTTCCATGAAAGTAGAATCTGCTAAGGGAAGACTATCTTGACAAATAACATCACTAATAATAATTCTTGCCCTTCTATTCCTCAGAATGAACTGATTTGTTTTACCTTTCCCATAGGTCCTTTTCAACCCTTTGTTTAAGCCAGTTAGGCAACTTTTCAGGGTAGAAAACCCCTTTCGGAAAACATTTTGGCTAAGGGCTCATAACAATATATGTAGTGATGATGAGTTATTGACTCATCATCATGTCATGAACTCTTGAGTTTATGAGTTACCAGGAGAATTTGGGGTAGAGGATAACTGAGTGACAGATTGTACACCTGCAGTTAAACCTGTTATCTCTGGTGAAGGTCTCCTCCTAGATTAGGGGCCAGCAACTGTTTCTGTAAAAGGTCAGATAGATCACACATATTTTAGTCTTTGTGAGCCATACAATCTTGTTGGTACTAGTCAGCTTAGCCATGGTAGCATGAAAGCAGCCACAGTCAATATGGAAATGTGTGAGTGTGACTACATTCCAATACAATTTTATTTTCAAAAACAGGCCAAGCTGGATTTGGTCTGCAAGTGATGGTTTGCTAATTCCTACATGATAAATTTTCATGAGATCAGCCCTGAAGAGTACACCAAGCCGAGCACCTCTGTACTTGGCACAGAACAGGGGTTTAATAAATATTTGCTGAAGGAAACAACAAACAAATATCATTGTTCAGGAATAATACACTTTTCAACTGATTAGCCATATCCTAAAATATCCTGATATAACCTTCTAAACACTGCTTTGATGCCATGCCATGAGACAGCTATATATATTTCTCATACCTGAGTCTGACTTCCCATCCATTGAAGACATGAATTTCATCTTCTACTTATACTTGCACACATGGTCAATCTTGTCTGTTCCCTCTGCTGACTACTACCTACCTAAGAGTCGATGACACAAAAGCTTACCTGGGTCTTACTCAACACCTTTCCACTTTTTAATCTCACTTGCCCTGAGCATTTCCTTGAACGCATTCATTCTTCCCTCCTCCATAACAGAAACAGCCAGACATGAAGAGTATCTTCTCAAATATCCCTTAACTATTCACATCTGGGGACTAAGAAGTGTTTCATTCAACCAGATCTAATGGTTCCAAACAAGGGTTTCTTTGAGATCCCAAATAGACTGACGTCTTTCTGATTTTCCCTAGATTTATAACATTATGAGAGAAATGGGGCCCAGAATTTCTAAATCTTGATCTAAATTGGAAACTTTACTATCCTACCTAGACAATAGCTATAGGTTTGCTCAAATCAAATACTCCTATCCAAGCCATAGTAAAAAATTAAGAAACACACACATTGTCTTGTGTCTAAGGCTCTGTTTCATCCCTTCCAGTCTGGCTTGGTCTTCCAGTGAAATACTCTGTTTGAAACAGAGTCTTCCTTTCTCCCTCCCTTCTGTGCCCTGTAAGTCTCCCTCCATTTGTGAGGATGAAGTCACTCACTGAGGCTCATAAGCACCTAGAAAAGCACTTAGATCATCTTTGTTCCTGCACTGGACACTGGCAAATATACTGGATAAAACTACAATTTAACAAAGGGTATGTTATTTTAATTAATTATGATAGACATTGCTATTTTTATAAATATAACACTATAAGCTCTTACATGTTATTGTTTTTAACTCTCACACACTTCTGCCCATCAGCCTTCATGGGGAACATACCTACTATACATACTCCTTGTGGAGTGGTGACTCTTCTTGGTGGTGACCGGGGATCCAAGTCTGAGGTAGGATATGGGGCCTCTTGACAGGTGCCTCTCTTTCTTCTCTACACTTATAATCCCATGGAATCTAGTGTCCTTACTATCACTATTTCCTTTGTCTTTTTTCCCCTCAGACTTATGGACTCAACATGTGGAGAGTTAAGGTTACAAATCATGTGGAGTGGACAGAGAGTTAACCAGTCTTGTATCCTTTTGTGCAGTGTGTGAGGTTTTCAATAGTAATTCTGAGGGGAGACACAGGTTATCACCTTGCTGCTTGGTTGATGGGTGGAAATGTACATTGCCTAAAGAGTAGGAAAAGAAAGAGCAATATAATTTTCCTTCTTGCCCAACATTCCGTCTCCCTTTCTCTGCTTTTAAATATGTCCCTGTCCCTACCCTCATGTGCTAGATCTCTTGTAAGCATAGTGCATACCGAAAGAAGGAATTAAGTCATTTTCCCAACACTATACCTAGGGTGATCACACAGTGAACATGATATTCAATTTTTTTTTCTCCAGAGTACAATCTAACTTGTAAGAACTTGGCATAGCTTTTGGCTCAGGAAATATGGGTTCAAGAACTCTGTTCTGACACTAATGGAGCTCAGCTTTCATCTGTGAGTATAGGCTTGAATCCAGTGCTGATACCCCTGACTCTGTTGATTTCAGTTACTCCACTCATTATGTGGAAATAGTTATGTCCAACAGTTTAGCCAAGTTGCTCAAGTCTGAAAGTGTAAAGGATACAGTGGGCTGATATCTTGCTAAGGAATAGCTTAAAGGAAATTTAGGCTGTGTTCTCACTTTGGGGTATCTAAAACTAAGGCATGGAGCAAGAATGCTAGGGTAGGGTAGGGTTCAGAACCAGAGTCCTTTGTGGAGGATTGTGTATGAGGCAAGCTTCCTACTTTTCTAGAATTTCCCTGGAGGACACAGTGTGAGCAGTGAATTATCTCCCCATCTGAAAGGAAATCCAGCCGTCATGGATCTCTTGACCTGGAGCCCCCATGAGTCAGGTCATTCTGCAAAGTGTATTGCCTTGTCTTCCAGCTTCTTAGAGCCTCTGTGAGTCCTATTGTTCTTTGGGAAGGGCAGAGATGACTGGGGCACAGGGGACCACTCACCTTGAGCTCTGCTTTATCTCTGACCATAAGCAGGTTAACTGACTCTTGTGATTCAGCTTTTCACAGAGACTGTAGATTAAGACCTATTTAAAGACCTGTAAAGTGTGGTCCCTTTCTTCCCCAAGCATTAATTCTTTCCCTCCTCTTGGTACCCACTGCCTCATACTCTGGCTTCCTCTGAGACTAGAGAAGAAAGCTGGAAACATTAACCCCTAACTTGCCTCTCTCCTCTCTATACACATAAACAAAGGCAGTCGAGTTTAATACATGCACAAGAGTGTGTGCTGTTGAGATTACAGGAGTGTGAGCTTATCAGTATGCAAGTATTTTGTGTGAGTCAGTTTCCCTTTATGAATCTGGAAAGTCCATCTCACTCAGTCTGAACAGCTAAGCCTATGCAGAACTTCCTCTCACTCCCTGTGTAGAGCCTTGCTGGTATTCTCTCATTTATTATTTCTTAGCATTCCCTGGTATAGGATATGTCAAATGAAGATTTGACAGCAATTATTAAAAACAGAGGGTAAGGATTTATTTGCAGAGTTCAAAGCTGTCAGACTTCAGAAGCTATGCCTCACCAAATCAAAATCCAACATACAGTTATAGGGAAACAAATCACACAAAAATTTACCAAGAGTATCAGGTTTACAGTAATCTGTTCATGGTGAATTTCAATCATGTTCACAAAGGTCATGATTTATTTTAAGACATAAGCGTAACAAAAATCTGGCTACAACTGTTTTTGTTAGGGAGTCCAGGTTTAGAGGAAATAGTCAAGGTTTTATTATTCTGGGGATCAGGATGACATTGTAATTTTGGAGTTATCTCTGTCGGCAAATTTTTTTTCTTTGCTTCTTTTAGCTGTCAGAATAAACACTTGGTGTAATGAAAGAGAAATAAAGTGCTAGGTTCTTCTTTCTTTTGTCCTTTGCTTGTTCTCATTCTTTTTCTGATTGTCCTCTCTTTCTCCTCCTTCGTCTTTGTCTCCATCTCAACTTCAGCAAGTTCCTGCAATGATACATTTCACTGAGTCAAAACTACTCTCTGTCAGGAACAGATATAATAGTTGTTTTAATTATTCCACACCATGTAGTCCTTACAGCTACTTTAGAGGTAGCTCTATCTATCTTCTGCATTTTACAGATAAGTAAATAGAGGTTTAGCTAGGTTAAGTTAATGCATTAAATACAAGTAAAGGGCAAGTCTTTCTCACTCAAAGACATCTATGTACATATTTTTATGTATTTTTAATACTTAATGTTTTATTGAACATTAAAATATTTGAGAAATTGAAAAGCAATTATATTAAATATCACACCATTATTTTCAATTTAAATATTTTATTAATACAAAAGAGAATAAATTAATGTCTATATTTCATCTAAAGTCAAATAAAAATGATTTAGAATCCTCACCTACTCAGGAAAAAACTTCCAACATGGTAACTTTTTGAAATGACATAGGCAAAGTAGTGTTTATTTATTTATATTAAAGTTTCTTTGTTTACTTTGAGAGAGAGGGAGAGAGTGGGGTAGGGGTAGAGACACAGAGAGAGAGAGAGAGAGAGAGAGAGAGAGAGAATCCCAAGCAGGCTCCACATTGCCAGCACAGAGCCCAATGCAGGGCTTGAACTCATAAACGGTGAGATCACAACCTGAGCTGAAACCAAGAGTAGACAGTCATTTAACCAACCAAGCCACCTGGGCTCCCATTACGTATTCAAAATAGTATCAATAATTTATCTTCAATAAAAGTACTAGTGCACATTTTTTTTTCCTTTTGCTCTAATATGGCTTGGCATGGCACTGTTCTTTATTTACAATTTTGATATTTTGTGAACCATGGAATAAAAAAATATTTTATTTTATTTATATTTTTAAAATTTTATTTATTTTGAGAGAGAGAGAGAGAGAGAGAGAGCAGAGGAGGGCAGAGAGAGAGGGGAGGGCAGAGAATCCCAAGAGGCTCTGTTCTGTCAGCACAGAGCCCACACAGGACTTGAGCTCATAAACCTTGAGATCATGACCTGAGCCAAAATCCTGAGTCAATAGTTTTCTGACTGAGCCATCCAGGCACCACCCCTCACCCCCCAAATAATTTGTTTTATAAAAATATTGCATTAAAAAATTTTAAAACATGATTACTGAATTTCATTTTAAGAGAGAGAGAGCAAGACAAGTGGGAGACACAGAAAGATGGAGAGAGAGGATCCCAAGCAGGCTCAATGTCCAGCTAGGATTCTGATGTGGGGCTTGATCTCACGACTCTGAGATCATGACCTGAGAGGAAATTGAGAGATGACACTTAACTGAGTCAGCCACCCAGGCAGCCCTAATTACTGAATTGTTGAATCCCTGTAATTTTACGCTCTCCTCAAGGTATTGTTGGCTATTAGCAGTTGTCCTTGGTATATCTCCATCTCAATATGAATAAGGTCATGAGAATTTTCATGATTTGGAGTTTCAGGGGAAATTTGAACACTCATATTTATTTTATTTCTAGAGAGTTTCTGAAAGCAGGATATTTTGTCTCTTCATTCATTCTCATTTCCATCTCCCATCCATTACTCTGCAAAGCCTAAAAAGGGGGAAAAGAGATAGTATTTCCTCTTCCAAATTTCTACTCCAGTTCCTCCACTTCTCTGTTTCCTTCACCTCTTCTCCTGCTCTTTTATTTGTATCTTTACGTGCTATTTATGGGAGGAAGATGTGACTTTGCCCTCACAGGACTCTATCAAAGAGAAGAGAAGTGAGAACAAATAAGACCAACCCCTTGAAAAAGCCTCTGAAATGAAAATAAAGGAAGAGAAGAAGGATTACTCACCAAGTTTGCATTGAGCCTTGGAGTCCAGATGAGAAGACTCAGGCCCCACCCTGGATGCCAAAATGAAGTGATTTGAAGTGGGATCTGAGAGTGAATGGTCAAGAAAGACTTCTTGAGATGTTTTTCATGCAAAAGGGTATTTTTATTATAGTACATTGACAGGAGCCATGAGCAGAAAGAGCTGCATTAAAGTGTGAGGAGTGACTGATTATATAAGGTTTTCTATACTATGGAGGGGAGGTAATGTTGGGTCCCTGGGACATAGAATCTGTATGTTTCTGGAGGTCTGGCTACTGAGAAGATTGCTTTTTTATTGTAAATTATTAAGACAGTTGCAAACTGATTTTTGCATGACTGTGTTCTCTATAAGTTCATCATTTGTATTTCTCCTTTTTTTATTCCCCTTTTTTTGTTCCCCCTGAGGCAGGAGTGCCTCAGCAATGTCACATATATCCACCTGGGTGTGGGGACAGGGCTTGTTAGCTTGTTTTGCCTTCAGCTTGCCTTTGGCTCCCTCATCACCCTTACTTCCACCTAACCTAAGAAGTTATCCATTTTATTGGTTCTAAGCCCATAAAATGAATTATCATTATTGCCTCTACTCTGCCAATTGGCTCCATCCATACCTTCTCTTCTGTCAATCAGGAGTGGCTGCATGCATTTGGGTACTAGATGGGCGAATATATTTTCCACTCCACCATAATCATTTTGTTCCAATAATTGGCAGCCAAGCTGGGGAAACTGTGATCCCACAAAGAGTGCTGTGCATGAGCCCCCATTGCTTCATGATCTCCAGGTTGCCCTTCTGCCTCAACCAGATCATCCTGTAAGACATACTGTGAGCATGTGACTATGCTAAAACTGGCAAATATTAACACCAGACCGTATCTAAGATCTCTCGTGGCCTTCAGCATGGTTGGATTTGATATATTTGTCATTACAACACCATATGTTATGATAGACCAGATCATGCTGTAGCAATCCTGTGGAAGAGCTCTGCCCAAGGTAGTTGGCATGCATGCCTCTCACATTTGTGTCATTCTGTCCCTGAATGAGTCAGTGCTCTGCTTCTTCTTCCACTGCTTTCACTACCATATAAGCAGAATGGCTCCTGGTCTTTGCTCAGTGCCTACTACTGGTAACTTCCATGTGTAAGACTGTTCCATGTTATGAGTTGAGTTGTGAACTCCCCTGGAAAAAGATATCTTACATTATCTCAGAGTGACTTTATTTGCAGATAAAGTTTTTACAGAGTTAGTCAAGTTCAAATGAGGCCATTTGGGTGAGCCCCAATCCAATATGACTAGTAAGCTTCTATAAAAGAGAAATTCGAACACAGGGACATGCGCACAAGGAGAACATGTGAACACAGAGATTAAAGTGACGGCTTTAAGGAGGGAGAAAAGAGAACATTTCCTAACTTATTTTGTGAGGCCAAAACCTTAAAAGAGAATCCAAAAGAAGACAAAATGAAGGGCATCTTGGTGGCTCAGTGGGTTAAGCATTTCACTTCAGCTCAGGTCATGATCTCACGGTTCGTGAGTTCAAGCCCGTGTTGGGCTTTGTGCTGACAGCTTAGAGACTGGAGCCTGCTTCAGATTCTGCCCCTCCCCAGCTCACACTCTGTCTCTCTCAAAAATAAACAAACATTAAAAAACTTAAAAAAAATGAAATCAAATCACTCATTAGCATAGAGTCAAAAATCTCAAATACAGTATTATTCAAAATGACCCAGCAGGAATGTTTACAAGTCATTTAATATATTTAACCCACTAATAGAATAAAGAGAAAAAATAATGTGATTCTGTCATAAACTTTAAAAAATGATGAATTCCAATGGGTATTCATGTTAACTTAGTAAACTGGACAGAAACTTCCTCATCAAAAATACTTAATGTTCAAATGCTGAAAATATTCCCTCTAAGTTTGGGCATAGGATGATGATTATGTGGGAGCAAAAGGCAACCTGAGGGCATAGCTCAAGATAACACCCTGCAACCCCCTAATTACCACCCCCACCCTCCGTGTGGGTTATGTGTGACATTCCTCAGGACAGAGAAATTAAGACAGACATAAATGTCTTAATAATATACAAGGAAAAGAGCAATCTCCAGGACCCTATAGACTCAATTTCCTGGAGCCCTAACATTACCCTCCCCTCCATAATGATGTGGGGAACATAGCAAGGAGAAAATGTAGACAAAATTAAATTTCTTTATAACCTGAAGCCCATTGACAAAAACTTGAGATAGGCAGAATATAACATTCATCCAAAAAACTTCCAACTGTCTTATCTTAATATTAATGCTTTATAAGAGAGAAAAATAACTTTAGCTCAATAATAATAATAAGGCCTCCAGTATCTTATGAGTCCACTTTAGCACATGAAAGTCCTTTTGGAAGCCTTTCTATTTCCTTAACCCCCCCTACTCCCAAACATATTATCAGTCACTCCTCACAATCCCAGTGCAGCTCTTTCTGTCCATGGGTCCTGTTCCTGTGCTTTAATAAAATCACCATTTTGCATAGAATTTATCCGATGAGCCAGCAATTGCACTAGTAGGCATTTATCCAAAGAGTACAAAAATGCTGATTTGAAAGGGCACATGCACTCCAATGTTTATAGCAGCACTATCCACAATAGGCAAATTATGGATAGAGCCCAAATGTCCACCATTGATGAATGGAAAAAGAGATGTGGTGTATATTCAATGGAATACTATTTGACGATTAAAAAGAATGAAATCTTACCATTCGCAACAACATGAATGGAAGTATTTATGCTCTACTTGCCTTAAATACAGAGAACAAACTGAGGGTTGCTGGAGGGGAGGTAAGTGGGGGGATGGGCTAATATGTGATAGGCATTAAGAAGGGCACTTCTTGGGATCAGCACTGGGTGTTATATCTGAGTGGTGAATCACTGGGTTCTGCTCCCGAAACCAATACTACACTGTATAGTAAGTAACTTGAACTTAAAGAAATATATATATTTTTTTAACTCAACGCTTTGTACCAAAGGCATATCAAAAATTCTTTTTTGGCCTCCACTCTGGATCTCCCCCCCCCCCACCCACTTCAAAACCACATCAAGAGGACCTCTACCATGAAAGCTGGAAGGGCCAGAAATACAAGGTACGTAGAGGTAGCCAGCGCAGGCCAATTCAAGGAACGGAGTCGTTTTCACCGCCACCAAAATTGAGAATCTTCCCATCTTGGAAAGACACAGGAAGTGGGTGGGAGACAACCCCTGGTGGTGGCATCAGAAGATCACTGCTGATGGGAAGGAAATTACCCTCTGAAGAGACTAAGCAAGTAATAAACATGCTGTTTTTGAGAAGATTGGGAACTATGAGAGCTGAGTGACCAGAAAATTGTCTGAACAAGAAACCACTTATATGTTAGAAATACACATATTTTTCCTAAACTAAAGAAAAATCGGTTTATCCTGTTTCTCCTGATGGCTGTGTTTATAAATAACATGCCCAGATATAGAATGGAGAGTAAACCTTTCAAACATTAAATCTCCAAATGGAAATGAATCACAGTAAATGTTATGTTAATCTCTGTCCTTTTCTACTCATAAAAGCCAATTGCATCTAAAGAAAGAAATTACTTTTTCATAATGCCTATGGGCATATCTGACTACTTTTCTCTTTTAGAAACATTACTTAAGATAAATTTGAAAAATCAAGGTAATAGGTAGAGGAAAGGAGGGTGTGATCAGTTGTGATTTATAATAATAAATATATATTTAGTCTTTGTGTACTTTTTTGGAAGAGAGCTTTTAAAACTCTTGGAATTTCCTAAGTAATAAGAGCCATTAAGGTGTCTTTGTTATGTCAATAATGTGACTTTCTGACCCCACACAAGGATAGGGCTCAGTTGCCAGAGGAACCAGCCTTGTGATTGGAGAGTGAAAACTTTCAGTTCCAGCAAGACATCCAGGGAGAGGAGGGGGCTGGAGTTTGAACCGATTGCCAATTGCCAATGATTTTATCAATCGATCATGCCTGTGCAATGGGGCCTCCCTCCATAAAAACCCAGAAGGACAAGATTTTGAGAGCTTCAAAGTTGGTGAACACTTGAAGAATGGAGAGAATAGTGTGAGAAATAAGCCCATTGACCCAAACAAGGAAGGGATGCAGAGATTTGCAGCACAGTGAAGCAATGCTTTAATCAACATTCTTGCAAGAGTGGGTGTCTGATGGACAGGCATACTAGAGGCAGTTATAGCGAACAATTTATTTCCTAGTGTGCAAGTCCCTCCCCTGGTTCCTCGTTGGCTGAGTACCACAGAGGTTTCAGCCCTACCCAGATGTTGCTTATGCCCATGTAAGGCAAAAACTAGTCTGACTGGAACAAATGTACATTCCCTGAGGTGAGGCAGAGACTTTTAGTCACTCCTCCCTGTGTTTTTTGGCGCATGCTCAATGCAAAGCCTACTAAAATAAGCCCTTGAAAAGGAGAGGGGAAGAAGAACCAGGAAGTGAAGTGTCCAAGAGTTTGGGACTCCATCGTGGAGGGGGTTCATACATATTTCCAATTGGTCGTAAACGTACTGTTAACTATACAGCACAGTTTTTATTTGGTATTTCTGAAAACGAATCATCTCCCTTACTTCTCACAGAAGTTCCCCTGGCAAAGGCATGCAGGTTCATTGCCCTTTCCCCTTCCTTTGGCCTATGTATCACCTCCACCTGGCTGTTCCTGAGTTATGTCCTTTTAATAAACTGGTAATCTAGTAAGTAATATGTTTCTCTGAGGTCTGTGAGTTGCCCTAGCAAATTAATCTTGCACAAGAAGCAGGTCATGGGAAACTCAGATTTATAGTCAGTAGGTTAGAAACACAGGTAACAACCTGTTCTTATGATTAGTGTGAGAGGTGAGGTGGGAGGTGCACTCTTGTAAGACAACCCTGAAGTTGCAGAATCTGATGCTATCTCCTGAACTGAATTGTAGGATACCCCACCGGTGTCCAGAGAATTGCTTGTTGGTATGAAGCACGACCATCAAACTGTGATTTGGTCTCAGAGCACTCATTTAGAGGGAAGAAGAGAGACATAAAGGGAGACCTAACTTCATCAGAGTTTGCCCATCCCTCTCCTTGTGTTGCCTGAGGGACTGGGAGATCTCTGAGCCCTGAGGCCTTTAGAATCTTTTTCTATGCATATGTATTTCTATTTAGAATTGGCATCAGCCTTATGGGCAAATGTTATTTTTCTTTTTTCTTTAATATTCTATCTTGATCATTTTCACATCCTTACATACTTTTTGCAAGCGCATTAATTAAATACGTGATATTCAATTGCTCTTTCCTCATCTGCATCTTAGAGATCAATATTTGAATGCTTTTCTGTTTTTGTTTTTATAAATAATGAATCTATACACATCTTTGTACTATTTTTTCTCAAATTCTATTTTTATAGCAATTCCAAGATGGGGAAAATACACCTACTCTTTATTTTAAATGTTTATTTTTGAGAGATAGAGAGAGAGGGAGAGACACAGAGAGAGGGAAACAGAGGATCCAAAGGAGACTTTGTGCTGAGAGCTGTGAGACCCATGGGGGGCTCGAATTCACCAGCCAAGATCATAACCTGAACCAAAGTTGGACACTCACCCAACTGAGCCACCAAGATGCTCCAAAGTACACGTACTTTTCAACTGTTTTGGTGGAAATTTCTAATCTCCTTTTTAACAAGGTACACCAATTTATACTTCTAGTGACAATTTCAGAATAATTTTCACATTAGTGGTCTGTGGCAGATGGAATTATTTTCAAATCCTCACTAATTTGATAGGTCGACATAGTTTTTACTGTTTTCATGTGTTGTTGAACATCCATCATCTCTGCATTTATGATCAGAAATCACATCTTTCAGAGAGCTCCTGATCTGGGCATCCCGAAAATTGGTTCTTTTGTTCTGGGGGTTTGCTAATCTCTGTACTGATATATGATGGCCTGGCAGACTTTCTTTCTGTGTTTATGTGCCCAGATCAGTGGGGTGATTGGCTTGGTTGTGATGCTATAACTCTTGACTCAGGGATCTTTTCCACAACAGCCTTGAATAACCCTGTTCCTGATCTGCTTGGTTCTAACTCCATAGATGATGGGGTTGAGCATGGGAGGTACCAGGAGATATAGATTAGCCAACATGATATGTACTGCTCGGGGCACATGATGTCCAAAGCGATGGGTGAGGAATGTAAAGAGCGCGGGGATATAAAAAGCCAAGATGACACAGATATGGGATGCACAGGTACCAAAAGCCTTGAGCTGGGATTCACCAGAAGGCAACCCTAGAACAGTTCTCAAAATCATCACATAGGATATACTGATGACAATCACATCAAAGCCAACCACAGAGAAGGCCACAAAGAGCCCATATGCACGATTTACTCTAGTATCTGCACACACCAGCTTCAGCACAGCCATGTGCTCACAGTATGACTGCGGTATGACCTGTTTGGGGCAGAAGGGCATCCCCGAGACCATAATGCAGAAGGGACTCACCCACAGCAATGCTCTCATCATCACAGCTGCTCCCAATTTACCCACCACAGCTGAGGTGAGGATACTTGAGTGACGGAGTGGGAAGCAGATAGCCACATAACGGTCCAAGGCCATAGCCATGAGCAACCCAGACTCCACAGAAGAAAAGGCATGAATGAAGAACACCTGGATGAGGCAGGCATGGTATTCGATCTCATGAGCATGAAACCAGAGTATAGCCAGCATTTTAGGTTGGGTGGAAGAGGAGAGGGCCAGGTCAGTGATGGCCAGCATGGCGAGAAAGAGATACATGGGCTCATGCAGAGTGTGGTCAGTTCGGATTATATGAAGAACAGTGATATTACCAATTATGGCCACGATATACATGGCACAGAGAGGAAAGGCAATCCAAAACTGGGAATTCTCGAGTCCTGGGATCCCAAGTAGGATGAAGGACACAGGATGAGAAGAGCTGTTCCCTGAAGGCAGCATCACAGATGGTTAATTTGTTCTCCCCTGAGAAGGTAATGTATTTTCACAGATATCATAATCAATAAATTATTATTTTTTTTAATATTTTGTAGGGGCAACTGAATAATAGGTCAATTGGCTTTAAGGGTAAACTGGAATAATTTCAACAATTTAGTAAGTAAATATTTTTCAACATGATGTGGAGCTACTCTATTCTTTATTAATATTTATGTCAGAATGTGGTCATACTAGCTGCAAGTGTAATTTCTGTATAAGAATCAGTATTTTCCATGAAAGCCAAATCTGCTAAGGGAACTATCTTATATAATGTCATTAATAGCAATTCTTGCCCTTCTATTTTTTTTTTTAGAATGAATTGATTCATTTAACCTTTCTCATAGGTTCTTTTCACCCTCTGTTTAAGCCTCTTACGGAACTTTTCAGGGTAGGAAGCCAGTTTGGAAAACGCTTTGTTTTAATGGCTCATAGCATTGTATGTAGTGATGATGAGTTATCTTTGACTCTAGGAGTTACCAGGAGAATTTGGGCTGGAGGATAACTGAGTGCCAGATTGTAAACCTGCAATTAAACCTGTTATCTATAGTGTAGGTCTCCTCCTAGATTATATTAGGGGCCAACAATTTATTTCTGTAAAAGGTCGGATCATTCATATTTTAGACTTTGTGGACCATATAGTTTTGTTGCAAATAATCAGCTTAATCATTGTAACATGGATGCAGCCATAGTCAGTATAGAAATGTGTGAGTGTGACTACATTCCAATACAACATTATTTTCAAAAACAGACTACTAGCTGGCTTTGGTCCGCAGGTAATAATTTGATAATTCCATTCTATATGATAAATTTTCATGAGAGCAGCCCTGAATTGTGTACTGTCTCTAGTACCTCTATGCATGGCACAAAATTGAAGTTTAATAAACATTTGCGAAGCAAATAATGAATAAATATCATCGTTTAGGGGTGGTTGCCTTTTTAACTGATTAGCCATATCTTATAATGACCTGATAGAATTCTCTAAACATTACTTTGATGCCATGCCCCAAGACAGCTATATATATTTCTTATACTAAAGTCTGACCTGTCGTCCAATGAAAGCTGTGAATGTCACCCTCTGCCAATACTTACACACATTGTTGATGTTGTCTGATCCCTCTGGAGACTATTACCTACCTGAGAGTCAATGACACGAAACTTACCTGGGTCTTACTCAACACCTTTCCATTATTTAATCTTACTTGACCTGAGACTTTCCATGAACACATTCATTCTTACCTCCTACATAACAGAAGCAGCAAGTCAAAAAGAATATCTTTTCAAATCTCCCTTAACCAATCACTTCTGGGGACTAACAAATGTTTTCAGTCCACCTGATATAACAGTTCTGTAAAAGGGTTTCCTTGAGATCCCAAATAGACTAACTTCTTTCTGACTTTTCCTAGATGTATAACATTTTAAGAGAAATGCAGTTAAGAGTTGGTAAATCTGGCTCTAAATTGGAAACTTTACTATCCTACCTAGATAGTAGCTATAGGTTTACTCAAAACAAATACTCCTGTCCAGGGCGTAGTGAAAATTCAGAAACATACATATTATCTGGTGTCTAAGGCTCTTGTTTCATCCCTTTCAGCCTGGCTTGGTCTTCCAGTTATGTATTCTGTTTGAATCAGTCTTTCTTTTTCTCTCCCTTCTACGCCCTGTAAGTTACTCTCCATTTGTGAGGACGAAGTCACTGAGGCTCATAGGCACCTGAAAAAGCACTTAGACCATTTTCATTCCTGCACTAGGCACTGGTGAATATACTGGCTAAACCTATAATTTCTCAAAGTGCATAGCAATCTCTTTAATAATATGTAAGACATTGCTATTTTTGTAAATATAACACTATTAGCTTTTACATGTTATTGTTTTTAACTGTCACAAACTTCGCCTGTCAGTCTTAATGGGGGAACTTACCTGTTCTACATATTCCTTTTGAAGTGGTAACTCTTCTTAGGTGATGACCTGGAACCTAGTCTGTAGAGAGAAATGGAGGTTCTTGACAGGTGCCTTTCTTTCTTCTGTATACTCACAATCCTGTGAAAACTGGTGTCATCAAATCAGAAATTCCCTTGTCTTTTTTTCTCCTCAGACTTATGAATTCAACACATGCAGAATTAAGGCTACAACTCATGTGGAATGGACAGGGAGTTAACCAGTCTTGTATCATTCTGTGCACTGTGTGAGGTTTTCAGTAGTAATTCCAAGGGGAGACACAGGTTATAATCTTGCTGCTGGGTTGAGGGATGGATATGTACACTCCCTGAAGAACAGGAAAAAGAAGGGCAGTATAAATTCCCTTCTTGCCCAGAATTCCTTCCCCCTTTCCCTGCTTTTAAATATTTCCCCGTCCTTTCCCCTTTGAGCTAGACCCTCTTGTGAGCACAGTGCATACTGAAAGAAGAAATTAAACCATCTTTTTCAATGTTATAGGTCGAGTGATCATACATTGAACTTCAGATTCAATTTTTCTGTTCTCCGAAGTACAAAATAATTTGTGAGAACTTGGCATAGCTTTTGGTTCATGGAAAATGGTTGCAAGAAGAATGTTCTCATATTGCTGGGGCTCAGCTTTGATCTGTGAATATGGGTTTGAATCCGGGGACAGAGGGGACCACTCACCTTGACCATAAGCAGCTCTAACTGGCTCCTGTGATTCAGCTTTTGGCAGAGACTATAAATTAGGACCTATTTAAGAACTGTTAAAGTCTGGCCTTTCTCTTCCCCAAGCATTAATTCTTTCCCCCCTCTTGGGCCCCACTGCCTCATCCTCTGGCTTCCTCTGAGACTGGAGAGTAAGCTGGAAACATTAACCCCTGACTTGCCTGTCTCCTCTATATACACATAGCTAAGGCAGTGGATTTGAATGTATGTGCAAGAATGTGTGTTGTTGAGGTTACAGGAGTGTGAGCTTATCTGTATGCATGTATTTTTTGTTGGTCAAACAAATGTGTAACATGCAATGTGAAAGTGTGTTGATATGTTTGTTGATATGTATCTGAGAGATGTATTAATTAACATGTGTAAGGACTTGATTTGCATGTGAATGTATGTGTAAAGCTTGTGTGTGTGTGTAGGCATAAATAATCATTTGGTGTTGGTATAGATATTTAGTGGAATAGCACCGCTCTGTGAGTACATGACCACTAAAGGCATACACTGAGGTCCAAATATGACACTGTGATTACTCATCACAAGCATGTGTAGGCAAGATTGTGGGTTTGATGAAGGTGTTGATAATCTGTTGGTGCTTCTGTGTTTACCAAGGCACAATGGTTCTAAGTCTTCTTCTTATTAGGAGAGAGAAAAAACGAATTCCAGATGGAGGTCTTGCCATAGTTATTTGTGAAAATTTGGGAAGCTGGAAAGCCCTCCTTCCTTAGCCTGAACAGGTAAGTCCATATACTCCCTGTTTAGGCTTTGGTGGTATTCTCTTCTTTTTTTTTCTTTCTCAGTATTCCCTGATATAGGATATGTCAAGTGAATATTTGACAAATAACTAAAAACAGAAAGTAAGATTTATTTGTACAGATCAAGGCTGTCAGACTTCAGAAAGCTGTGCTCTATAAAATTGAAAACCCAACATATAGTTATAGGGAAACAAATCACACTAAATATTACCAAGATTATCAGGGTTACAATATCTGCTTATGGTGAATTATCATCATCATATTCACAAAGGTCATGATTTATTTTAAATTATCAGCATAAGAAAAAATCTGGGATATAACTGTTTTTGTTAGGGAGTCCAGGTTTACAGGAAATATTCAAGGTTTTATTATTCTGAGGATCAGGTGGACATTGTAATTTTGGAGTTATTTCTGGTTGCAAATTCTTTGTCTGCTTCTTTTAGCTGTCATAGATTAAACACTTGGTGTAATGAAAGAGGAAAAAAGTGCCTGTTGTTGTTTTTCTTCTTTTTCTCTTCCCCCTCCTCCCGCCTCTTCCGCTTTTTCCTTCTTCTCTTCTTGTTCTCCTCCTCCTCCTTTTTTTTTTTTAATAAGAGAAACTTTTTTCCCTAAATAAAATGTGACATCTAGGGATAGGACCTGATAAAATGTTTCCTCTTCTCATGAATCTTCCCACGATTCCCAATACCATGGTGGCTCCAAGCAGAAATGATATCTAAGCTCTTGAAGAAGTAACTTGTTAGGCCAACCACACTGCTCTTCAAGTTTAGTTCAGTGTTGCTGAGTAGTAGGCAGGTCAGTACTTTCCTGATTTACTCTCATAAAATTCTCCTCATGGTTTGTGTGTTTCAAAAGCAGGTGTCTCTGCAGGATCCATGGAGAACTTGTGCACTTGGCTCACATCCATGCTCTAAATCTCTGTCTCTGGCTGAACGCATAGATTTGTGGGCAGTATGGAGAGCCTAGTTAGGGTTGGTTGCCATAAACTTGTAGCCACACCAATTTGTGAGTTAGATTTTGTGGGGTTTCGAAGGCAGAGGTAGAAAAATATGTTTGGAAAGGAAGTTTTGATTGAAGAAAATATTGTTGAGGATATCGATATGAGAATCCTGGGACACTTCAATGTAACTATGTTGAAAGATCCCCATCCATAGCCTCATAGCTCTTCAATCCTCACTTGTGTTTTCTTCTGTCTCCACATACTCAGTCAATATCGAATGGACATGGCCTGAATCTTGCCACAGCTTATAGCTTCTCAATCTCTGAATCCTTGAACATCTTACTCTAATGACACCATGGTATCTTTCTAGTTTTTTACTCATTTATGTTTCCTTCTTTTTCAATTTAATATATTGTTTAATGTTTATTTTTGAGAGAAAGAGAGAGAGCATCCATGCATGAGTGGGGGAGAGCAGACACACACACACACGCACAAATCCAGAGCAGGCTCCAGGCTCTGAGCTGTCGGCACAGAGCTGGCAGGAGCTCAAACCCACCAACCCCAAATTAATGACCTGAGCTACATTCAGATGCTTAATTGACAGAGCTACCCAGGAGGCCCTCATTTCTTGTTTTTTATATCGTCAGTTCCTTCAAACCTTATATATAATACATTTTTATTCCCAATCTTTTCAGTCCTCTTTTCTTTTCATTTCTTTTCTATGAAATCTAGTCCTCATAGTTCATCATTTCAGCCATACTTGTATGAATAACCTAATTATAATACATACAACATTATGGCTGAATCTGAAAATCTCTATACTGAGAGAAAGACATCAGACTCGAAAGAATATGTTATTTGTTCTTAGATTTATGAAAGTTTAAGTGAGAGAGAAATTAATCTATAGTGAATGAAATCACTATAGAAGAACTGATAAAGTCTGGCCTTTCTCTTCCCCAAGCATTAATTCTTTCCCCCTTCTTGGGCCCCTCTGCCTCATCCTCTGGCTTCCTCGGAGACCTGAGTGTAAGCTGGAAGCATTAACCCTTAACTAGCCTGTCTCCTCTGTATGCACATAGCTAAGGCAGGGGATTTGAATGCATGTGCAAGAATGTGTGTTGTTGAGGTTACAGGAGTGTGAGCTTATCTGTATGCCCGAACAAAATGTGTACTGTGCAATGTCAAAGTGCATTGATATGTTTGTTGATGTGATTCCAAGAGATGTGTTAATAAACATGTGAAAGGGCTGGATTTGCATGTGAATGTGAGTATACATGTATAATCTTGTGTGTTTGTACAGGTGTGATTAATCATTTGCATTAGGTATACATATTTAGTGGAATAGCATGGCTCTGTGAAACCAAGGCCACTGAAGGCATACACGGAGGTCCAAATCTGACACTGTGATTACACATCATTGTGTATTTATATGAGTATGTGTAGGCAAGATGGTGGGTTTGATGAAAGTGTTGACTATCTGTTGGTGCTTTTGTATGTACCAAGGTAGTTTAATTCTAATTCCTCCCACTTCTTATCTGGAAAAGCAAAAGGACTTATAGATGGAGGTCTTGCCATAGTTGTTTGTGAATCTTTGTGAAGCTGGAAGGCCTTACTCACTCAGCCTGAACAATTAAGTCCATGCAGAGGTTCCTGTCACTCCCTATGTAGGCTATGCTGGTATTCTCTTATTCGTTATTTCTTTTTTCTTTATAAAATATGCTTTAATGTTTATTTACTTTGAAATAGAGAGAGACAGAGCATGAGCAGAGGAGGGGCATGGATAGAAGGAGATACAGAATCTGAAGCAAGCTCCAGGCTCTGAGCTGTCAACACAGTACCTGATGCAGGGCTTGAACCCAGGAGCAGTGAGATCATGATCTGAGCCCAAGTCAGACGCTTAACCAACTGAGCCACCCAGGCACCCCTCTCACTTTTTTCTCAGCATTCCCTGATATAGAATATGTCATAAATGAATATTTGACAAAAAAGTATTTAAAATAGAAAGTAAAGATTTATTTGCAGATATCAAAATTATCAGACTCAGTAGCTATGCTCCACCATCAAATCCGACATACATTTATAGGGAAATAAATCTCAAGAAATGTTACCAAGATTGTCAGGTTTACAGTAATCTGTTTATGGCGAATTGCCACCGTCATGTTCACAAAGGTCATGATTTATTTTAAGCTGTCAGCGTAAGAAAAAATCTGGGATACAACTGTTTTTGTTAGGGAGTACAGTGTACAGGAAATATTCAAGGTTTTATTATTCTTGAGACCAGGCTGACATTGTAATTTTGGAGTTCTCTCTGGTTGCAACTTTTTTTTCTTTGTCTGCTTCTGTTAGCTATCATAGATTAAACACGTGGTGTGAAGAAAGAAGAAGAAAGTGCCAGGTGCTTCTCCTTCTCCTTCTTTTTTAAATAGAGGAAATTTTCTACCTAAATAAAATGTGACATCTAAGGATGGGACCCAAGTTTCCTCATATCATTAACCTCCCCAATATTCCCAATACCATGGGTGGCTCCAAGGAGACATGATATCCAAGCTCTTGTAGAAGTAACTTGTTAGGTCAACCACACTGTCTTTCAAGTCTAGTTGAGCATGGCTTGTTGAAATGAGTGTGTAGTAGGCAGGTCAGCACTTTCCTGATTTATTCTCATAATGTTCTCCTCATGGCTTATCTGTTTCCAAAGCAGGTGTCTCTGCAGGACCCATAGAGGACTTGTGCACTTGGCTCACAGACCTGTTCTAAACCTCAGTCTCCAGCAGACTGTGCAAAGATTTGCGGATAATATTGAGAGGCTCGTTAGGGTTGATTACCATGAACTTGTAGCCACCCCAATCTGTGAGTTCGGTTTTGTGAGGTTGTGGGGTCAGAGACAGAGAAAAATGTTTGGAAAGGAAGTTTTGATGGATGGAGAAGTGGATGAGGATATTGACCTGAGAATCCTGGGACACTTGCATGTAACTATGTTGAACGCTCATCCGCATCCATAACCTCATAGCTTTTCTATCCTCACTTGTGTTGTTCTCTATCTCCACAGTAGATACTCAGTCAATCGTGAATGGACATGGCCTGAACCTTGCCACAGCTCAGAGCTACTCACTCTCTGAATCCTTGAACACACCCTATGTGTATTTTTCTAATCTTTTCAGTCTTTTATTTCCAAGTTCTTTTCTATGAAATCTAGTCCTCATGGTTTATCATTTCAACCATACTTGTGTGAATAACCTCAACCACTATCTATCCATCAGAGCTGCTACTCTCAATGTCATTGTCTTTTGCTACCCCTGTACTGCTGAGCAACCACTAACTGCTAGAAGCAATAGCACCAGTGATCAGCCTTTACCTGCGCTTTCAAATAAGTCCAAACTATTTTCACATTTCTCTCACTTTAATTGTGCAGAGACATTGTATTAGGAAACTGTAATAACTGACCTCCTTGACTAAATATATTGTTCAGACTCTGTCCACTAATCACAATGAGTATATTTTGTTACTTGGTGCATCTCCTCAAGAGGCAGAACTTCCACCCATAATGTTGAAGATTAAACCTCTTGCTATCTGACCTCAGAAGGTGTAGTAAAGATGGCTTTTTTCTCCTCATTTCTCACTCTCCTGAAGAAATTGCCCCACCATGCGGGGTTCATTACCACATTCAGGAAGGAATAGAAGAGGGGATATAATCAGGGCTACGCTCTGCTTCCTCAAAGTTCAGGGAGAACCTTGCTGATGATGTTAACAATGTAGTGAAGGCCCTAGAGACTGAAAAGGACAAGGAAATATGTGTTCACTGATTGGACAATTGTTATGTGTTGAACTGTGTCCCCCCATCCCAATTTATGTGTTGAAGTTCTAAACCCCAGTACCTCAGAATGTATCTTATTTTGAAATAGAGTCATTAAAGGGATAGTTAGCTATGATGAACTTATACTGGAGTAGGGTGGGCCCTGGTCCTTTATAAGGACTGGTGTCCTTATAAAAACTGAAATTTGGACAAAGAGATATATAAATAGATAGAGAATACCATGTGGGCATGAAGGCAAAGACCAAGATTGTGTGTCTACAAGCCAGTTTTATAGCAGACCACCAGAAGCCAAAAGAAAGGCATGGAACAGATTCACTTTCATAGCCTACAGAAGAAGTCAACCTGGCTGATACCTTAATCCTGGACTTCTAAGCTCCAGAACTGTGATGCAGTAGATTCCTGTCATTTAAGCTATTCAGTTTGTGGCAATTTATTATGGCAGCCTAACAAACTAATACAACAATAAATACATTTTTATTCTTTATTTTTAATCTTCATCTATAAATAATTATACTTCACATGTACCAGTAGATTTCTTTAACTAGACTTAATGCCCAGTGCAGAGTCCATGTGGGGTTGAACTCATGATCCTGAGATCAAGACCTGAGCTGAGATCAAGAGTTTGACAGTTAACCAACTGAGCCACCCAAGCTCACCCATCAGTGGTCTTTAACCATAGTTTTAATTAGTTTATCAAATTAATCGCTAAATATAATTTAATTAAATTGTTTATCTAATAAAATTGTTTTCTATTTAGACAGTGACCCTACTGTGTCCCACATAACTTAGGGGTGGCTTTCTATGCATGTAGGAATAGATCAATACATTTTTAAAAAAATGATAAAGAAACCAGAAATAACTCCAAGCACAATTAATTTTCAACAAAGAAAGCAATGCAATTCAGGGACAGAAAAATGTCTTTATGGCACTAAACTAATTGTATAAAAACAAAATGAACTCAACACCTACCTCAATGTGAAAAATCTTTATTTGAATTGTAATATTAACCTAGATTTGAAAGGAGGAACTATAAATATTCTAAAAGAAAAAATAGAATAATATTGACATGAACTTGAGGAAAACAAAGATTTCTTAGCCTGTAAAAAGCACTAGCTATAGAAGAAAACAAAATCAACAGCTGAACTTTGTCAAAATTTAAAAAATCAATTTAAGAAGAGAGAATTATAAATTTGAAAAGGCAATTCATGGGGTTCCTAGGTGGCTCAGTTGGTTGAGCATCCAACTTCAGGGTCATGATCTCACAGTTTATGAGTTTGAGCCCTACATGGGATGGGGCTCTGTGCTTACAGCTCAGAGCCTAAAGCCTGCTTTGGATTCTGTGTCTCCCTCTTTCTGACCCTCATCCACTTATGCTCTGTCTTTTTGTCTCTGTCTCTGTCTCTCTCAAAAATAAATATACATAAAACAAAGAAAAGGTAAGTCACAGATGGAGAAAATAGTCACAATGCATAGAACTGAAAATTAAAGTCCCACAAGCAATTAATGGAAAGATAAGCAGCTTATTAAAATTTTAAGCAAATGATTTAAGTGGGCACTTCACAAAAGACAGCAGATGAATACACACATGAAAAGTGCTCAACATTATTATTCATAAGGAAATAAAATACTAAATCACAGTGAGATACCAATACAAACTTAATAGCATAATGAAAATTAAATACGTTGACAACACTAAGTACTGGCAAATATATGGGTCAATTGAAGCACAAATTGCAAACAAATTTCTAATCTCTCTTTTTTAAAAATATTTTTAGCATTTATTTATTTTTTGAGAGACAGAGAGAGATAGAGCAGGAGCAGAGAAGGGGCAGAGAGAAACACACACACAGAATCCGAAGCAGGCTCCTGGTTCTGAGTTGTCAGCACAGAACCTGACACGGGGCTTGAACCCACGAACTGTGAGATCATGACCTGAGCCGAAGTTGGACACTCAACCAACTGAACCACCCAGGTGCCCCAAGGTGAGCATCTCCTTGACCAAGCAATTCCACTTATAGTTCATACCCCAAATAAGTGTTCTATGTATGTACCAAAAAATGTCAAAGAATGTTTATAGTAGCTGTATATGTAACAATTAAGATGTGAAAACAACTCAAATCTGTTACTTGGAGATTAAACAAATTTGCTACATTTATCCAACGGAATACTACTAAGCAAAGAAGGAAAAAGAATAAAGAACTGGAAAAAAAGCATATATAGAAACAGAATTGTGGAAGTTCGAAGTATCAAGGATAAAACAGTAGAGGCTAATGCTTTAGAGTAGGGAAAAGACCTACAAAGAAAGCCTAGAAAGTTTAGTTTTGGTTTATACAGCCCTAACTATGAATAGGTGAGATTTGCTTAATACTTTCTACATGCCAAGTTGTATTCTAACAGTTTAAAAACTACAAATTTACTGCTTCTGTACAGCAAATCAGTGAAGTAGGTATCAACATTTTATAGGTAGAGAAACCAAGGCAGTGAGGAGTTGAATTTTTACAGTGTAGGCAGACAGAACCATAATTTTATATCTAATTATTCATTATATTTAACTAAACCTTGAAAATGTTCAGAGAAAATTATTATAGCCTAACAATTCTATATCCAGCCAAATCCATCAAAAAAGTGTAAGAGCAAAAACAGTTTTTTTAGACAGGCAGGAACACAGAAAATTTATCATTCTCTGCATCCTTTTTTATTTTTCTTAATAAACCAGAGTGTGTGCTTCAGCAAAATAAAATGGATGTCCAATCGCCAACCAAGTATGAGTGGAAATTACTCAGGGGTGCCATGTAAAGTAATCCCAGGAAAGCAGCAATCTGATACACTTTAAAAAATGCAGAATGGGAGCACCTGGGTGGCTCAGTTGGTTAAGCAGCTGACTTCAGCTCAGGTCACGATCTCACAGCTTGTGCGTTCGAGCCCCGCGTCGGGCTTTGAGCTGATGGTTCAGAGCCTGAAGCCTGCTTCAGATTCTATATCTCCCTCTCTCTCTCTGCCCTTCCCTTGCTCATGCTCTGTCTCTATGTCTCTCTCTCAAAAAAAAAATGCAGAATGTAGGAGCACCTGGGTGGCTGAGTAGGTTGAGTGTCTAACTCTTGGTTTCAGCTCAGGTTATGATCTCACAGTTTTGTGAGTTTGAGCCCGGAGTCGGGCTCTGTGCTGGCAGCATGGGGCATGCTTGGGATTCTCACTTTCTCCCACTCCCCCACTCATGCTGTCTCTGTCTCAAATAAATAAATAAACTTAAAAAAATGCACAATGTATTAAAGCCTTGCACAAAATAAAGCCTCAGAGAAGAAGGGGTGTCAGAAATTCAGAAATCATGCCCTATCTCAGACCTAACGAATCAGAATTTTCATTTTAACAAGAGCTTGAGGATATTTGTATGGTCATTCGATTTTGGAAGCATTTAATTATCATTATGAATAAATAGCAGTAAGACATTAGGGAGATGGTGAAGAAAGCTTGCCTTTATCCTGTAAGCAAGGAAAATAGAAGGTAATTTGAATTTCAGAAAAACAGAAAGTTGTTCTAGAACACCATGGTCCAATGTAAATTAAATGAAAATTTGACATAATTGCGGGTAACAGAATCAATGCAAATGGAAAGAATTGATTTTATATTGATGAATATGTGTGATAGAGGACGATATGCTATTCTTTCATTAGTCATACCATGTATTCTAGATTCCGTGTTGAGTAATATGTATTTAATCAAAATTTCCGTCAAAATTTATTTCCTTTAAGGCTCAAACAACTGAAGCAGAAATATGCAATATTTAATCATAGCTATAAGACTTTATGTAAATTTATATATCTTATCCAGGCAAATATTATGCTGTAGGTGACTAAATTTGGGAATGAAGAAGGGAAAGAAGGAAAATAAGGGGATTTCGTGCCTGCAGCTTATATGGGAATAAATAGGATCTAAAGTTAATGGAGAAAAAATAAAGAATGTTTATATTTATTGAAAAAGATATAAATATTTAAATAGTTAATGTTTAATTTTAGTAATTAAATATTAAAGATAATTTTAAAAATAATCGAAAGAGAATGGCAAACATATTATTGATCTGCTTCTGTCTAGTGATGAGCCTCCTAGGAAAGCCTAGTCCTGGAACCTCGAATGATGCTACTCATCTGATTGGATTATCTCTAAGCCCCAAGGGTCTCTTGGCAGCAGGGCTGGGTTACATGCTGGGCTCTTAATAGAAACCCAGGTCCCAGAGCCACCCACATGCATATGTGGCTGGGCAGTGAGTGGGAAGGGCAGCTCTGCCTCTGTTGGGAGCCAGGTAAGATGGCAGGAGCAGAAAGAGCAGACCAAGGAGAGGGACTGTGAGAGCTAACCTGGAGGGCGAGGTTGGATGGACCCGTGGGAGGCATGGAGCATGGTCGGTACTGAGAAGCACAGGACTGCAAATCAGAAGTAGAAGAGTACAGATGATGGGAAGAGGCGTTCAGAGTGGCAGGCAGAAGCTGAATGTTGTGGGAATTAAGTGAGGTATCAGCAAGACATTTGCAAACAAATATTTATTCCCAGGAGAAAAGCACTGAACTCAGTTATGTCAAGGAAATGGAGTGAATTGTAATTCTGTGTGGTCCAAATTCGACATGTATTGTATATTTTATTGCTTCACTCAGCTCTTAAATTTGACTGATTTCCATACCTTCATTTGCTAGAAATTTGCTAGTTTTTGGGTTCTTTCACTTAACATCAGCTCTACTTTTTATAGGATTCTGGTAGTCTGAGCTTTCTAACAAGTGCCTTCATACAGGCCATTTATATTTAGAAAGAAGTACTTCAAATGCATCTTGGTATTTGACCAGTCATCACAGACAAACTGGAAATAGGTAGGGATATTTTTAAAGTTCAAGGTTTATAGATGAGGAATCTTAAATAGGAATGGGTCACCAAGATCCTAATTCCCATCAGTGTAAGAGTAAGGACACCTACCTTCATCTTTGTTATGCTACTGGGTCAGGATAATATATCCTAATGTCCACCATGTCCTTCATGACCAAAGCCTCTGGAAACAGAAACCTACTTAGTGTTACATTTCCCATTCCCAACACCCTCACCATCGATCGAACCATAGACTGTTATCAAGCAACAGACACACAATCTATTTAGCAGCAGCATTCTTTGGTCTTGGCCTTCTTATGCATGTACTAAATGCTGTACTTTTTTGTTTACAGGCACATGTTTGCAATCAATAGTATTTAAGTTTGGTGCAGTGTTTTGTATCAGTATTTTACTTAATGGCTTTATTTTCATCTTAAATAGAAGATGTTCCCTAAAAAAAATCACAAATGCATTTTCTTTTACTTATTCTAATGTTATTATTGGGGTTTGGTTTTACCTTGAATTTCTTAATCCAAACGCAGCGATCAGTGTAAAATACGGATAGTTTAATATTTTCACAAATTTTTAGCCAATTGATCAAACATCATTTATCACCTATCAGTTATTTTTTCTAGTGGTATAAAATGCCAATGTCATCATATTCTTTATCCTCATTCACATATTTTTTTGAAATGCTATTCTTTTCTGGGGATATATATTTTTAAATATTGACAATATTATATTATAATAACTTCATATTACATTTTGCTATGTCAAGGACAGATCCCCTCTCTTTGTCATTTTCAATACCATACTGAGTATATTTATACATTGATTGTACCTAACACATTTCAGGATACATCTGTGACTGCCCATTAAACACTCTTATGTGATATTGATTGATAATACTTTAATTTATGAGAATATTAGCGCAAGAATTCACATCTTTTCACTATTGAATATTTCTATCTTCAGGAAGGAAATAAAGGATTGTTTTTATGTTCTTCACTAAATTTTTAGAGACCTCTTCTCTCCCTGCCAAACACAGACATTGTGTTATACCAATACATTTTATAGTTTTATGGCTATTGTAAATAAATCCTTATTTTTATAAAATTTCCTCAGTGGCTAATTCTTATGAACAGGTGAAGCTATTAATTTGTTTATTTATTGATCTTTTTTTTATTTATTGATCTTCTATGTGGTTACTTTAGTGAACTCTTTTTTAAGAGTTTGCTCTCTATTCTTTTAGATTTTTAAGTAAAGAATCAATTGAAACCTAAATAAAGTCTTTTAAAAATTTCTTTTCAAAAGTAACATTCTCCCTTTATTTACTTGTTTTTGTTTTCATTTACTAAGACTTTTCCATAGACTATTGAATAGTAGTTGTGATAGTTGAAAGTGTACTCTTTCAAAGTGCAATATTCTTTAAAAGAACAATTACATCTGACTTGCTAAAAAGTTATTTATAATGTTTGCATGTGTCATCGTAAGTAGTTAGACGAATAGCGCTTCATCTATTTATGTGCTCAAGAAGAGGACTTCTCAACCTCAGCCCTGTTAACATTCAGGGCTGGATAGTTCTTTGTTATCTTGTGTATTTGAGGATGTAAGCCTCCCTGGCATGGACCCACTAGATGCCAGTAGCACTCCCTCCCCGGTTGTGACAACCCAAACTGTCCCCAGGCATTGCCGTATGATCTTTGCTGAGTGTGTGTATGTTTGTGTGTGTGTGTGCACGTGTGTGCATGTTTGTAAAATTCCATTTTCCCACTCTACTAGAATTTTAGAAATACTCTACTTTTTTTTTCTTCAAATTTGGTTTTGAGTTTTCCTTATCATTGCCAATTCTGTCGGATTTGATATCTTGAGCTAGTTTGGTGATTGATGTTTTTCTGTAAAGTGCATTTTATATGTTACCAAATATATTGTTATACTTATGCATACTTATACCATTATATTTAAAAGTTTCTTTCTCTATACTTTTGTTTTCTCTTTCATTTCTTATGCAGTTAATCACACATTCTCTAAAACTTTCTTGACCACTTTTTAAGTAAGTTCATATATTTTCTTTTTAAGTAATCAACTTTGATTTTATTGTTAACCCATTCATTTGTGCTCTTAATCTTTGTAAATTGCCTCTTTTCACATTTATTTAAATATTTTCCTAGCATCTTATATTGAAAAAATAATAGTTTACATCCTTGTTTTCTAATAAATTTATGTTCTTCAGGCAACACATTACACTCCAGTGTCTTGTCCTCCAGATACTCTATGTGGTTTTCTCATTTTTATTCAGCTTAAAGGATTGTTTTCTCATTTTTATTTTTCTGGCATAGGGAAGACGGTTAATCAATGAATGTTGTTGTTACTTTGGGGCCCTTGTCATTTTATATTTATAATACATTATTATTATTTGTAGGTTAACTTAATAGACCAGATTAAATAGCATGAATATCAAAAAGACATTATTTTGTGCTTAAATAAAGAAGAGGAGGAAGGAGAAAGTAGAGTTTGAGCAAGGGGACTTGGTGATTGGGAAAGATCTAAGCATACAAGACAACTCCCGGAGTTCTGATTTAGAGAATTGGTTAATTTTCATGAAAGTTATAACCTTTATTCAGAATATATAGGAGGAAGAACAAGTATAGGCCATCGGGGAAAATGATCAGTTTGGTTTTGAACATATTGAATTTGATTTACTCATGAGAAATCCATATGGCAATGTTCAGAAGGCAGTTCTATCTTCAAAAACTTGGAATCCATAGGTGCCTTCAGATATTGGAAATTCTTCCAGTAGGTGGAAATTAGGTTAATAGGTGAAAGCTGAAAGTATGAAAATGGGCAAGATAATTTTTTTAAATGTCTTGAGAATGGGCAAAGGGCAGATCCCTGAAGAATTCCAAAGTTAAGCTTCTTTGGGTGGGGAGCAGAAAGCCAGAGAGAGAAATTGCTGAGTGGTGGGAGAAAAGTAATAGAGACTAGTGCCAATACATGAGGAGAAAAAATTACCAGAAAGACAGTATCCTCAGCATAATAGGTAAGTGATGGATAAATGAGAGGATTACAAAAATGAGTCAACCGGGGTGCCTGGGTAGCTTAATCGGTTAAGTATCTAACTCTTGATTTTGGCTCAGGTCATGATTTTATGGTTCCTGATTTCGAGCTCTGCCTCTGGCTCTGTGCCAATGGTGCAGAGACTGCTTGGGATTCTCTCTCCCTCTCCACCCCTCACCCACTCACTCTTGCTCTCTCTCTCTCGAAATAAATAAATAAGCTTTTAAAGAAGTTAGTAACCATATGTGGCAATTCTCTTTTACTGTCATTTTCCATAGTGGGTGTAGCCTCAACATCTGATTCTCGGTCCTTTTGTGCACAGAGACTATCAATGAGATTCCTTTCCCCAGAAACCTAAAGAGCTTTGTATTTACATAATTCATAGAGAAATAACACCTGAAACTTAAGACTCTACTCCAGAGATGCCACACTGACCAAAATGTGTCTCTGGAAGGCACAAATTTGAAAAATGTTTGCCAGGGTCATTTGTCAGACTGGTTTAGAGATTCCTCCTATGCATTCCTCAGCCTTATTGAATGAAGGCATTGGAGTCTTATATGCAGATTCTGACTTCAGCTTTTCTCCTAACTGTATTATTGGGGGAAATTTACTTAATCACTTTAAACATCAGTATGACAAACTGACAACTTTTTATACTTCATTGGATAGTTGTGATGATTGGATGAGATTAAGGATATGAAGATGATTGCATCTGGCACATAGTATGTGTTCAAGAAATAATGGCTATTAAGGTTCTTTGTGTTTCAGGAGCAGCCTGTGCTATTTATCAAAATGTAGTGCTTACTGCACTATGCTCAAATAATAACAAGGTCTCTCTCTCTCTCTCTCTCTCTCTCTCTCTCACTCTCTCTCTCTTCCTCTTTTCCTCTTTCCCTCTCATCTATTTCTCAATTTCTCCTTCCTTCCTTCCTTCCTTCCTTCCTTCCTTCCTTCCTTCCTTCCTTCCTTCCTTCCTTCCTTCCTTCCTTCCTTCCTTCCTTCCTTCCTTCCTTCCTCCTCCTCCTCCTCCTCCCTCCTCCTTCCTTTCTTCTTCTTCTTCTTTCTTTCTTTCTTTCTTTCTTTCTTTCTTTCTTTCTTTCTTTCTTTCTTTCTTTCTTTCTTTCTTTCTTTCTTTCTCTTTCTTTCTTTTCTTTCCTCCCTTCCTTGCTTCCTTGCTTCCTTCCTTCTTTCCTTCTTTCTTTCTCTACCTTTATTATGTATATGGATCCTTTCAACAATTATACAGTACTTTATAAAGATAACCTTGGGAGATTAATTTTTGTGTCTAGGTTTCCTCATATGCAAAATGTACTGCTTTCTACCTCCTAAAGTTACCCTATAGATGAAATTACATGATGCATACAAATGTCAATAACACACAGAATTTTCAAAAAATGAGAATTATAATTATTTTTGTTAGGGTGGTTCTTTGGATACCTTGTAATCATATATATAAATATGTATGTCTTAGGTCTGTCTTTGGGATTCTTCTGGATATTTCCAAGGAAAAACTAATAATATCCACTATTCAAATGTGACTTCATTTTTCAGTTCTTTGTTTCATATTAGTAATTTATTTTCAAAAATACTGCAAACCATTATATTATTGTATTATATAGCTGAAACTACTATAACACCATATGTTAATTATACTTCAGTAAAAATAATATTAGAAACCAATTTTTTTATTATATTATTCAAGTATTCTACTGGGAACTTTGAGAGGAAGGGATGATTTCATTGTGATGTTTGTTGGCATCAAAGAGATTTATAGACTTAAGAAAAATTAGATGTGGAATAATTCAGGGAATCCTCTCTTTCCAATAAATGAGGAGAAGTATGGAGAGAAGCTCCCACTACCAGAAAGCTCATAAAAAACAAAAAACTAAAGTACTTAGAATATCAGCAATAGTAATTCAGTGAATGTTAGAGTGCTATAAAGATGTTCTAAGTGATAAGCTATATATTTATTATTTATATTATGTTCAGTTATTCAGATATCCCTGTCTTCTCAGTCCCTCATTATGTTGGTCTTCAACAATACCAATGCTCAACTTCTGACCTTCTTCCTGACCGGTATCCCAGGCCTGAGAGCAGCCCAGGTCTGGGTCTCCATCCCTTTTTGTCTCCTGTATGTCATCGCCCTGTCTGGGAACAGCATGATCCTACTTGTGGTCCTCCGTGAGCAGAACCTCCACGAGCCCATGTATTATTTCCTCTCTATGCTTTCAGCCACCGACCTGAGCTTATCCCTGTGCACACTTTCCACTACGCTTGGTGTCTTCTGGTTTGAAGCGCGAGAAATCACCTTAAATGCCTGCATTGCCCAGATGTTCTTTCTCCATGGATTTACTTTCATGGAGTCTGGGGTTCTGCTGGCCATGGCCTTTGATCGTTTTGTAGCCATCTATGATCCACTGAGATACACCACCATCCTCACCAATGCCAGGATTGCCCAGATTGGGATAAGCATGTTGATAAGGAACGTTGCTGTCATGTTACCAGTGGTGCTGTTTGTCAAGAGGCTGTCCTTCTGTCGTGCTGTGGCCCTTTCACATTCTTACTGCTACCATGTTGATCTCATTCAACTCTCATGCACAGACAATAGAATCAACAGCATCCTTGGTCTGTTTGCACTTTTTTCCACGACAGGGTTTGATTGTCCTTGCATCTTGCTCTCCTACGTCCTGATCATCCGATCTGTTCTCAGCATTGCCTCCTCCGAGGGGCGGCAAAAAGCCTTCAACACCTGCATATCCCACATCAGCGCTGTTGCCATCTTCTACATCCCTCTTATCAGCTTGTCTCTTGTCCATCGCTATGGCCGTTCAGCACCTCCATTTGTCCACACCATCATGGCCAATGTCTTCCTTCTCATCCCTCCTGTGCTCAACCCTATCATCTACAGTGCGAAGACTAAGCAGATTCGAAAGGCTATTGTCAAAGTCTTAATTCAGAAGCAACAAATCTAATCATTAGTGATCTCAGAGTAGAGACAATGTCATTATGAATGAGTACTTTGGTAGAACTGGGTAATTATCCCCAAAGGGCTTAGATATGCTTTCAATAAACTACGCAATTTATAGACTGTGTGATATTTGGTTAGTTTCCTTGTCAGTAAGTCCACATTAACATTGCCTAAATTTTGTTAAGTTTCCAATGTAGTGAGATATATATGTAAACAATTCATGTGTGCACATAGTATGAGTCCTAGATAAAGTATTCATTCAAACTGCATACAATAAGTCCAGATTTAACATAGGAAACTTTATTAATAAACCGATTATTCTTTTCTAAATGGCATACAGAAGACAATTTATAATTTGATGTTTTGTTCTTAAAATTCTTGATTAGCTGCAAAAATAGCCTTTCTATAGACCGAATCTTAAAAGCATATCAATGTAATTCAAAACTGGGTAATATATAGCTAGTTATTTTGCCCTTTATTATATGTAGGAGTATATCTAAAGCACATACAAAATGTCATATCAGGTGCTCAGGATCAGTTCCTACTGCTGTTAGCTGAATATTAAAAGTTAATAACAACATTACTGACAGACCGGTAGTGAAGATTACACAGTTTTCCTAAGATTAGCCTTGGTAAAAGGGAACTCTTACTCTTGGCTCTTTCTTTATACTTATCTCTGCCATTGTGAGTCCATCTGTGGGCACACTGAATCAGAAGTAGTACAGCCAAAACTTCCTGATATTTACACATAGCTTCTATCTTTCTGATTGTTGAGTTCCTCCTTTCAGGTGGGTACTGTTTGGTGGATATTAGCATGAGATGCAATATGTCCACTTCAATACATATTCCATATACATCTTCTACAGACTCTCATATCTCTTTTTTTCAAGTTGCTGGTTCCATTCATTGGTCAGCTCTCCAAGCCTTTCAGCAAAGTACAGAAGTCCATGTATATCGAAATATCTCAGAAAACCTCTCTTTTTACACAAAGTTAACAACCAAGGGCACTGTCCACTATGGGAATTTTCTTTCAGCACTCTTTTTTTTAAATGGCCTTTCATGTGTGAGGCTATTGTACTAATATATTCTACTTCTGGTTAGTACCAACTTGCCCACTAATCTATCCATGAACCAAGCCTGAATATTTTCCTTCTCTTCCATTGATGTATCAGAAACCTTCAGTGAGGCCATGAATGTGAATTAATGTAGAGCATCTATATATTGGTGATAAATGTCATGGTATTCTGGGACAAATGTTCATAAACTTTATTTGTGCTTGTTTTGACTTTGTACCTTGTCTTTCCTACCATAATGGTACAAACTTCAGAGATGAGAAGCTCCTAAATGTAATATAACCAGTTATATACCTAGACACCTGGAGAATAAGCACAGGTATGAATATCACTGGGTTCTTGTGAGACAATATTTGCCCAGAATTCCATTAATCATCTTATCCCATTATCTCATACTCTAATCAAAAATGAGTGTTATGGTATGTTTGGTTGTCTCTTATCAGTGAGAGATTGTATCCTATATCCAATAGTTCTTAAAGATTTTGGGTATTCTCCTTTCCTTAATGAACAAGCACATTTGTAAATGGACATAAGTCCATTTTGGGAAAGATCTGGATAATTTGTATTGCGTGTTTCCAGTAGCATAGCAGGTTATTTCTTCAAGGACACCAAGATACATATTCAGTTAATGGGCTCTGGATATGTGCAGCAATTTAAATCTTTAAATAGGTGAAGTAATTTAAATCTTTAAATTTCCTATTGGGGTTGTTGGTGTCAGCCTAATGCTCAGAAGTTCTTTATTTTAAACTCATGTCAATTAACACCTAGTTACTGTCCATTGTGTTTATCTCCTGAAACATTATCATCCATTGCAATAGGTCACTATGGGTCCTGTCACCCTGATTGCCATTTTACCCTTGCTGTTCTCTACAGTGATTATATTTACCTTACTTACGATTTTTAAGTCCTTCCATGTGTCTCAGGATTTCTTCATCCCTGTTGTCAGTAGGGAGGCCCATTCCACAGGGGCAGCTTTCATTGCCAAGTCCAGCACACAGAGCATAGCAATCACTGAACTATTCAAAAATACTAGATACCCTCTTACAAATACATTCTTTATTGCCTCTCTTTTCCCCCAGAGAAAATAATCATATAATAAATTCTATGGTCCTGCATGATAAATCTGTTCTAAAATGTCTACCTCGTTGAGATTTCTATAGTCTATATTATACCAAGATCTGACATCTCCACCTAATTATCTTCAGAAGAGAAATTTTCCTTCATTGTTTTCTCAAACTTCATCATTCTGATATCCATTGAATCAGGGATCTAGGAAATTTTGGAAGGAGATTCCAACACTCAGCATACCTAATCCTCATTTTTACCAGTCTCAAGAGGTTGTGATTCTGGTTTAATTTTACATCTGGATTTTCATGCTTTTCTAGAAGTTATTCTAGAGTCCTTCATCTTCTCAGATTGCCCACTGCCTTCCCCTAGGCTTTGGGACTGAATTAACTTCTTTGTACACTTTTGTTGTTTCAATTACTTTTGCTCACACTAAAATTAAACTTTCTCAATCAAGGATAATTTTAAGATTACGTCAAAATGAAGAAAGAAAATTAGAAACCACAAATCTCACTCCTCTGAGTTGCTGTTAGTAGGTTTCTGATATATTTCCAGAATCTTTTTCTATGCCTATGTATTTTGTAGAATTGGCATCGACCTTATAGACAAAAGTTATCTTTCTTTTTCCTTTAATATTCTGTCTTGATCATTCTACATATCTTTCCAGACTCTTTGCAAACACATTAGTTAAATGATACATGATATTCAATTGCTCTTCTTCATCTGGTTTTTATAGATTAATATTAGAATGTTTTCAGGTTTTTGTTTTTATAAATAATGAGTATATACATGTCTTTGTACTTCTCCCCCCAAATTCTATTTTTATAAAGAGATTCCAGGATGGGGAAATACATGTGTTTTTTAACTGTTTTGGTAGAAATTTCGAATCTCCTTTTTAACAAGATATACGAACTTGTACTTCTAGTGATAGTGTAAAAATAATTTTTGCCTTGGTGGTCTGTGGAAATGGCATTCTTTTATAATCTACACTAATCCGATAAGTTGACATATTTTTCACTGTTTTCTTATGATGATGAATATTGGTCAACTCAGCATATATGATCAATCACATCTCTCAGAGAGCTCTTGTTGTGGGCAACCTGAAAATTGGTCCTTTTGCTCTGGAAGGTTGCTAACCTCTGGGCCTTTTGTTCAAAGAGATGACTGTGCTGATATGTGATGGCATGACAAACTGTCTGCATTTGTGTTCCTGGGTTAGTGGGGTGATTGGGTTGGTTGTCATATTATGACCTTTGGTTCAGTGATCTTTTCCACAACAACCTTGAATAACCCTGTTCCTGATCTGCTTGGTTCTAACTCCATAGATGATGGGGTTGAGCATGGGAGGTACCAGAAGATAGAGAGTGGCAAACATGATGTGTACTGCTCGGGGCACATGATGTCCAAAGCGGTGGGTGAGAAAAGTAAAGAGCGCAGGGATATAAAAAGCCAAGATGACACAGATATGGGATGCACAGGTACCAAAAGCCTTGAACCGGGCTTCACCAGAAGGCAACCCTAGAACAGTTCTCAGAATCATCACATAGGATATACTGATGACAATCATATCAAAGCCAACCACAGAGAAGGCCCCAAAGAGCCCATATGCACGATTTACTCTAGTATCTGCACACACCAGCTTCAGCACAGCCATGTGCTCACAGTATGGCTGGGGAATGACCTGGTTGGGGCAGAAGGGCATCCCCGAGACCATAATGCAGAAGGGACTCACCCACAGCAATGCTCTCATCATCACAGCTGCTCCCAACTTACCCACTACGGCTGGGGTGAGGATACTTGAGTGACGGAGTGGGAAGCAGATAGCCACATAACGGTCCAAGGCCATAGCCATGAGCAACCCAGACTCCACAGAAGAAAAGGCATGAATGAAGAACAACTGGATGAGGCAGGCATGGTATTTGATCTCATGAGCATGAAACCAGAGTATAGCCAGCATTTTAGGTTGGGTGGAAGAGGAGAGGGCCAGGTCAGTGATGGCCAGCATGGCGAGAAAGAGGTACATGGGCTCATGCAGAGTGTGGTCAGTTCGGATTATATGAAGGACAGTGATATTACCAATTATGGCCACGATATACATGGCACAGAGAGGAAAGGCAATCCAAAACTGGGAATTCTCGAGTCCTGGGATCCCAAGTAGAATGAAGGACACAGGATGAGAAGAACTGTTCCCTGAAGCCAGCATCACAGCATGGTTAATTTGGTTTCCATGGGAAAGGTAATCTATTCTCTACAAGTGATAACAATCAAATAAGTTATTACTATTATTTATAATATTTTGGTAGAAGCAGTTGAATAATAGGTCAATTGGCTCTAATGGTAAACTGGAACAATTTCAACTGTTTAATAAATAAAATTTTGGAATATAAATTGATGTCACTCTTTATTCTTCATTCACATTTATATCATTCGGAGTGGTGTCAGAACATACTAGGTGAAGTGTAATTTCTTTATAAGAATCAATATTTTTCATGAAAGTATAATCTATTGAGAGAAAACTATCTTAACAAATAATGTCACTAATGGTAATTCTTGCCCTTCTATTCTGTGGAACAAACTGATTTGTTTAACCATTCGAATGGGTTCTTTTCAGCCCTTTGTTTAAGCTACTTGGGCAACTTTTCAGGGCAGGAAACCAGTTTGCAAAGCACTTTGTCTTAATGGCATTGCATGTAGTGATGATTGACTCTTGGAGTTACCCAGAGAATTTGGGCTGGAGGAAAACCGAGTGACAGATTGTTAAACCTGCAGTTAAACCTGTTATCTCTGGTGAAGTTATCCTCCTAGATTAGGAGCCAGCAACTGTTTTCTGTAAAAGGTCAGAGCATACATATTTTAGTCTTTGTGGGCCATACAGTCTTGATACTAGTCAGCTTAGCCATGGTAGCATGAAAGCAGCCACGGTCAATACGGAAATGTGTGAGTGTGACTACATTCCAATATTTTTTATTTTCAAAAACAGGCCGCAAGCTGGATTTGGTCTGCAGGTGATAGTTTGCTAATTCCTGTCCTACATGATAAATTTTCATGAGATCATCCCTGAAGAGGGCACGAAGCTGAGCACCTCTGTACTTGGCGCACAACAGGGATTTAATAAATATTTGCTGAAGCAAACAACAAATACATGTCATTGTTCAGGGTAATGGACTTTTCAACTGATTAGCCATATCCTAAAACGTCTTGATAGGACCTTCTAAACACCACTTTGATGCCATGCCATGAGACATCTATACATATCTTTCATACTAGAGTCTGAGCTGCTGGCTGTTGAAAGACGTGAATGTCATCCACTGCCTATACTTGCACACATGGTTGGTCCCGTCTGATCCCCTGACACAATAGCTTTGAGGTTCCTACTCAAAACCTTTTGACTATTTAATCTCAATTGACCAGAGCCTTTGTTTGAATATCTTCCATAACAGAAACACCCAGACAAGAAGAGTACCTTTTCAAATGTCCCTTAACCAGCCTCTGGAGACTAATGAAATTTCATTCAACCCAATGTAATGGCTCCTAGAAAAGGTTGTTCATGATCCTAAATAAACCTAATCTCTTTCTGACTTCCCCTATATTTATAGCATTATGAGAGAAATGTGGCTCAGAATTTATAAATCTTGCTTTAATTTGGAAACTTTACTATCCTACCTAGATAATAGCTGTAGGTTTGCTCAAAACAAATACTCCTATCGAGGGCATACTGAAAATTCAGAAACACATACATTATGTGGTGTTTAAAGATCTTTCTTCTCTACACTTACACTCCCATGGAATCTGCTGTCCTCGCTATCAGCATTTCCTTTGCCTTTTTTTACCCTTAGACTTATGAGGAGTTAAGGCTACAAGTCATGTGGAGTGGTCAGGGAGTTAACCAATTAACCATTAATCAAGATTAACCAATCTTAGATCATTTTTTGTGCAGTGTGAGAGGTTTTCGATAGTAATTCTGAGGGGAGACAGAGTTTATAAACTTGCTGCTGGGTTTAGGGATGGAAATGTACATTCCCTAAAAAGAAGGAAAAAGAAGGACAATATAGTTTCCCTTCTTGCCCAAATTTTCCCCCATCTCCCTGCTTATAAATATGTCCCTGTCCTTACCTATCATGGGCTAGACATCTTGTAGCATAGAGCATATTGACAGAAGAAATTAAGCCATCTTTTTCAATGTTATAGCTAGGGTAACGACACATTGAACTTCAGATTCAATTTTTCTGTTCTCCGAAGTACAAAATAATTTGTGAGAACTTGGTGTAGCTTTTGGTTCAGGGAATATGGTTGCAAGAAGAATATTCTCTCACTGCCGGGGCTCAGCTTTGACCTGTGAATATGAATCCAGTACTGATGCCACTACCTCTGTTGACTTCAATTACTCCACTCATTGTCTGGAAATAGTTATGTCCATCAGTGTAATTGAGTTGTCCTATCCTGAAAGGGGAAAGGATACAGTGGGTTGAGATCTTGCTAAGGAATGGCTTCAGGGAAGTTTGACTGTGCTCTCACTTTGGGGTATCTAAAACTAAGGCATGGAGCAAGAATCCTGGAGCAGGGTAGGGTTCAGATCCTGAGTCCTTTGTGGAGGGATTGAGTGTGGAGGCAGGCTTCCTACTTTCCTAGAATTTCCCTGGAGGACACAGTGTGAGCAGCGAATTATCTCCCCATCTGAAAGGAAATCCAGCCGTCATGGATCTCTGGACCTGGAGCCCCCAGGAGTCAGGTCATTCTGCAGAGTGTATTGCCTTCCATTCTGTGTTCTTAGAGCCTCTGTGAGTCCTACTGTTCTCTGGGAAGGGCAGAGATAGGGGACAGAGGGGACCACTCACCTTGAGCTCTGCTTTATCTCTGACCATAAGCAGCTCTAACTGGCTCCTGTGATTCAGCTTTTGGCAGAGACTATAAATTAGGACCTATTTAAGAACTGTTAAAGTCTGGCCTTTCTCTTCCCCAAGCATTCTTTCCCCCCTCTTGGGTCCCACTGTCTCATCCTCTGGCTTCCTCTGAGACTGGAGAGTAAGCTGGAAGCATTAACCCCTGACTTGCCTGTCTCCTCTGTATACACATAGCTAAGGCAGGGGATTTGAATGCATGTGCAAGAATGTGTGTTGTTGAGGTTACAGGAGTGTGAGCTTATCTGTATGCACGTATTTTTTGTTAGTCAAACAAAATGTGTACTGTGCAATGTGAAAGTGTGTTGGTATGTTTGTTGATGTGTATCTGAGAGATGTGTTAATTAACATGTGTAAGGACTTGATTTACGTGTGAATGTGAGTATATGTGTATAATCTTGTGTGTTTGTACAGGTATGAATAATCATTTGCATTAGGTATACATACTTAGTGGGATAGCACGGCTCTGTGAGTCCAAGGCCACTGAAGGCATACACTGAGGTCCAAATCTGACACTGAGATTGCACATCACTGTGTATTTATTCTGGTTTAGGCAAGATTGTGGGTTTGATGAAGGTGTTGACAATCTGTTGGTGCTTTTGTGTGTACCAAGGTAGTGTAATTCTAATCCCTCCCACTTCTTATCTGGAAAAGCAAAAGGACTTCCAGATGGAGGTCTTGCTGTAGTTGTTTGTGAATCTTTGTAAAGCTGGAAGGCCCTCCTCACTTATCTTGAACAGGTAAGTCTATCCAGAGCTTCCTCTCCCTTCCTATGTAGGTTATGCTGGTATTCTCTTATTTACTATTTCCTTTTTCTTTAAAAAATATATTTTAATGTTTATTTATTTTTGAAGGTGCGAGAGACAGAGCATGAGCAGAGGAGGGACAGAGAGAGAAGGAAATACAGAATCCAAAGCAGACTCCAAGCTCTGAGCTGTCAGTACAGTACCTGATGCAGGGCTTGAACCCACGAACTGTGAGATCATGACCGAATCAAAGTTAGATGCTTAACCGACTGGGCCACCAGGGCGCCCCTCTCACTTTTTTTCTCAGCATTCCCTGATATAGAATGTCATAAATGAACATTTGACAAAAAAAGTATTTAAAAACAGAAAGTAAAGATTTATTTGCAGAGTTCAAAGTTGTCAGACTCAGAAGCTATGCTCTACCATCCAAACCCAACATACATTTATAGGGAAATAAATCACACAAAATGTTCCCAAAATTGTCAGGTATACAGTATTCTGTTTATGGTGAATTGCCACCATCATGTTCACAAAGGTCATGATTTATTTTAAGCTGTCAGCGTAAGAATAAATCTGGGATACAACTGTTTTTGTTAGGGAGCCCCAGTTTACAGGAAATATTGAAGGTTTTATTATTCTTGGAGTTCTGTCTGTTTGCAATTTTTTTTTCTTTGTCTGCTTCTGTTAGCTGTCATAGATTAAACACGTGGTGTGAAGAAAGAAGAAAGTGCCAGGTGCTTCTCCTTCTCCTTTTTTAACTAGAGGAACTTTTGTTCCTAAATAAAATGTGACATCAAAGGATGGGACCTGAGTTTCCTCATCTCATGAATCTCCACAATATTCCCAATGCCATGGTGGCTCCAAGGAGACATGACATCCAAGTTCTTGTAGAAGTAACTTGTTAGGTCAACCACACTGTCTTTCAAGTCTAGTTGAGCATGGATTGCTGAAATGAGTGTGTAGTAGGCAGGTCAGCACTTTCCTGATTTAATCTCATAATGTTCTCCTCATGGCTTATCTGTTTCCAAAGCAGGTGTCTCTGCAGGACCCATAGAGGACTTGTGCACTTGGCTCACAGACCAGTTCTAAACCTCAGTCTCCAGTAGACTCTGCAAAGATTTGTGGGTAATATTGAGAGCCTATTTAAGGTTGGTT
Source organism: Paguma larvata (assembly GCA_030068075.1). Classification (NCBI taxonomy): domain Eukaryota; kingdom Metazoa; phylum Chordata; class Mammalia; order Carnivora; family Viverridae; genus Paguma; species Paguma larvata. The sequence goes on from CM057831.1 coordinate 58,295,415, forward strand.
CCTGTGAAGTTATAGCCATACCAATCTGTGAGTTAGGTATTGTGGGGTTGTGAGGACAGAGACAGAGAAAAATGTTTGGAAAGGAAGTTTTGATGGATGGAGAAGTGGATGAGGATATTGACCTGAGAATCCTGGGACACTTGCATGTAACTATCTTGAACGCTCATCCCCATCCATAAACTCATAACTTTTCTATCCTCACTTGTGTTGTTCTCTATCTCCACAGTAGATACTCAGTCAATCGTGAATGGACATGGCCTGAACCTTGCCACAGCTCAGAGCTACTCACTCTCTGAATCCTTGAACACACCCTATGTGAATTTTTCTAATCTTTTCAGTCTTTTATTTCCAAGTTCTTTTCTATGAAATCTAGTCCTCATGGTTTATCATTTCAACCATACTTGTGTGAATAACCTCAACCACTATCTATCCATCAGAGCTGCTACTCTCAATGTCATTGTCTTTTGCTACCCCTGTACCGCTGAGCAACCACTAACTGCTAGAAGCAATAGCACCAGTGATCAGATTGGGGCCATTGCAGGTTCATGGCAACTGCCTTTACATGGGCTTTCAAAGAAGTCCAAAGTATTTTCACATTTCTTTCACTTTAATTGTGCAGAGACTTTGTCTGACCTCCTTGACTAAATATATTGTTCAGACTCTGTCCACTAATCACAATGAGTATATTTTGTTACTTTGTGCATCTCCTCAAGAGGCAGAACTTCCACCCATAATGTCGAAGATTAAACCTCCTGCTATCTGACCTCAGAAAGTATAATAAAGATGGTTGTTTCCTCCTCATTTCTCACTCTCCTGAAGAAGGTGCTCTCACTGCCAGTTGCTCCACCATGCGGGGTTCATTACCACATTCAGTAGGAAACCAAATATGGTTGGAGGGGAAAATATCAGGGCTATGCTTTGCTTCCTCAAAGTTCAGGGGGAACCTCGCTGATGATGTTAACAATGTAGTGAAGGCCCTAAGACTGAAAAGGACAAGGAAATATGTGTTCACTGATTGGACAATTGTTATGTATTGAATTTTGTCCCCCCACCCCAATTTATGTGTTGAAGTTCTAAACCCCAGTACCTCAGAATATATTTTATTTTGAAATAGAGTCATTAAAGGGATAGTTAGCTATGATGAACTTACACTGGAATAGGGTGCACCCTGGTCCTTTATAAGGACTAGTGTCCTTATAAAAATTGAAATTCGGACAAAGAGATATATAAATAGATAGAGAATACCATGTGGGCATGAAGGCAAAGATCAAGATTGTGTGTCTACAAGCCAGTTTTGTAGCAGACCACCAGAAGCCAGGAGAAAGGCATGGAACAGATTCTTTCATAACCTACAGAAGAAGTCAACCTGGCTGATACCTTAATCCTGGACTTCTAAGCTCCAGAACTGTGATGCAGTAGATTCCTGTCATTTAAGCTATTCAGCTTGTGGCAATTTATTATGGCAGCCTAACAAACTAATACAACAATAAATACATTTTTATTCTTTATTTTTAATCTTCATCTATAAATAATTATACTCCACATGAGCCAGTCCAGTGCAGAGTCCATGTGGGGTTGAACTCATGTTCCTGAGATCGAGACCTGAGCTGGGATCAAGAGTTGGACAGTTAACCAACTGTGCCACCCAAGCTCACCTGCCAGAAGATCTTTAACCATTATTTTAATTAGTTTATCAAATTAATTTCTAACATAGTTTAATTAAATTGTTCATCTAATTAAATTGTTTTCTAAGTAGGCAGTGATCCTACTGTGTCCCACATAACTTAGGGGTGGCTTTCTATGCATGTAAGGCTAGATCAATACATTATTGAAAAAAAGATAAAGAAACCAGAAATAGCTCCAAACGCAATTAATTTTCAACAGAGAAAGAAATGCTATTCAGGGACAGAAAAATGTCTTTATGGCACTAAACTAATTGTCTGTATAAAACCAAAATGATCTCAACTTCGACCGCAATGTGCAAAATCTTTACTTGAATAGTATTATTAACCTAGATTTGAAATCTCAAAAAAATAGAACTAAAAATATTCTAAAAAAAATAGAATAATATTGTCATGAACTTGAGGAAAGGAAAGAATTCTTAGCCTGCAAAAAGCACTAGCTATAGAAGAAAAAAAAATCAACAGTTGAATTTTGTCAAAATTTAAAAAAAATCAATATAAGAAGATAGCATTATAAATTTGAAAAGGCAAATCATGGGGCACCTGGGTGGTTCACTTGGTTGAGGATCCAACTTCGGGGTCATGATCTCACAGTTTATGAGTTTGAGCCCTATGTGAGGCTCTGCTGAGCCTAGAGCCTGTGAGCTCTAGGCTCTGTGAGCCTAGAGCCTGCTTTGGATTCTGTGTCTCCCTCTCTCTGCTCCTCTTCCACTTAACGTTCTGTCTCTGTCTCTGTCTCTCTGTCTCTCAGAAATAAACTTAAAAAAAAAAGGCAAGTCACAGATGGAAAAAATATTCACATAGAACTGAAAAATAGTTCCACAAACAGTTAATGGAAAGACAAGCAGCTTATTAAAATTTTAAGCAAACAATTTAAGTAGGAACTTCACAAAAGACAGTAGATGAATAAACACATCAAAAGTGCTCAACATTATTATTCATAAGGAAATAAAATACTAAATCACAATGAGATACCTATACAAAGTTATTAGCATAATTAAAATTAAATACATTGACAACACTAAGTATTGGCAAAAATATGGGTCAATTGAAGCACTCAGGTATTAAGTACAGCCACGTCAGGAAGCTTTTGGCAATTTCTAGTCTCTCTTTTTTAAAAATATTCTTAGCATTGATTTATGTTTTGAGAGACAGAGAGAGAGAGAGCATGAGCAGGGAAGGGGCAGAGAGAGAAACACTCACAGAATCTGAAGCAAGCTCCAGGCTCTGAGCTGTCAGCACAGAGCCTGACACAGGGCTTGAGCCCACAAACTGTGAGATCATGACTTGAGCCAAAGTCAGAAGACTCAACCAACTGAACCACCCAGGTGCCCCAAGGTGAGCATCTCCTTGACCAAGCAATTCCACTTATAGTTCATACCCCAAATAAGTGTTTTATGTATGTACCAAAAAATGTCAAAGAATGTTTATAGTAGCTGTATATGTAACAATTAAGATGTGAAAACAACTCAACTCTGTTACTTGGAGATTAAACAAATTTGCTGCATTTATCCAATGCAATACTACTAAGCAAAGAAGGAAAAAGAAAAAAGAACTAGAAAAAAAGCATATATAGAAACAGAATTGTGGAAGTTTGAAGTACCAAGGGTAAAAAAGTAGAGGCTAATGCTTTAGAGTAGGGAAAAGACCTACAAAGAAAGCCTAGAAAGTTTAGTTTTGGTTTATACAGCCCTAACTATGAATAGGTGAGATTTGCTTAATACTTTCTACATGCCAAGTTGTATTCTAACAGTTTAAAAACTACAAATTTACTGCTTCTGTACAACAACTCAGTGATATAGGTGTCAACATTTTACAGGTAGAGAAACTAAGGCAGTTTTTACAGTGTAGACAGACAGAACCATAATTTTATATCTAGTTATTCTTTATATTAAACTAAACCTTGAAAATGTTCAGAGAAAATTATTATCACCTAACAATTCTATATCCAGCCAAATCCATCAAAAAAGTGTAAGAGCAAAAACAGTTTTTTTAGACAGGCAGTGACACAAAAAATTTATCATTCTCTGCATCCTTTTTTATTTTTCTTAATAAACCAGAGTGTGTGCTTCAGCAAAATAAAATGGATGTCCAATCGCCAACCAAGTATGAGTGGAAATTATTCAGGGGTGCCATGTAAAGTAATCCCAGGAAAGCAGCAATCTGATACACTTTAAAAAATGCAGAATGGGAGCACCTGGGTGGCTCAGTTGGTTAAGCAGCTGACTTCAGCTCAGGTCATGATCTCACGGCTTGTGGGTTCGAGCCCCGCGTCGGGCTTTGTGCTGATGGCTCAGAGCCTGAAGCCTGCTTCAGATTCTATATCTCCCTCTCTCTCTCTGCCCTTCCCTTGCTCATGCTCTGTCTCTATGTCTCTCAAAAAAAAATGTGGAATGTAGGAGCACCTGGGTGGCTGAGTAGGTTGAATGTCTAACTCTTGGTTTCAGCTCAGGTTATGATCTCACAGTTTTGTGAGTTTGAGCCCTGAGTTGGGCTCTGTGCTAGCAGCATGGAGCTTGCTTGGGATTCTCACTCTCTTCCCCTTCCCCACTCATGCTGTCTCTGTCTCTCTCAAATAAATAAATAAACTTAAAAAAATGCACAATGTATTAAAGGCCTTGCACAAAATAAAGCCTCAGAGAAGAAGGGGTGTCAGAAATTCAGAAATCATGCCCCATCTCAGACCTGATGAATCAAATTTTTCATTTTAATAAAAGCTTGAGGATATTTGTATGGTCATTCGATTTTGGAAGCATTTAATTATCATTATGAATAAATAGCAGTAAGGCATTAGGGAGATGATGAAAAAAGCTTGCCTTTATCCTGTAAGCAAGGAAAATAGAAGGTAATTTGAATTTCAGAAAAACAGAAAGTTGTCCTAGAACACCATGGTCCAATGTAAATTAAATGGAAATTTGACATAATTATGGGTAACAGAATCAATGCAAATGGAAAGAATTGATTTTATATTGATGAATATGTGAGATATATATAATTCATATAATGAATCATATAATCATTCATTTAATGAATGATATGCTATTCTTTCATTAGTCATACCATATATTCTAGATTCCATGTTGAATAATGTATATTTAATCAAAATTTCAGTCAAAATTTATTTCCTGAAATATGCAATATTTAATCATAGCTATAAGACTTTATGTAAATTTATATATCTTATCCAGGCAAATATTATGCTGTAGGTGACTAAATTTGGGAATGGGGAAGGGAAAAAAGAAGGAAAATAAGGGGATTTCTTGCCTGCAGTTTATATGGGAATAAATAGGATCTAAAGTTAATGGAGAAAAAAAAAGTTTATATTTATTGAAAAAGATATAAATATTTAAATAGTTAAAGTTTAATTTAAGTAATTAAATATTAAAGATAATTTTAAAAATAATCGAAAGAGAATGGCAAACATATTAATGATCTGCTTCTGTCTAGTGATGAGCCTCCTAGGAAAGCCTAGTCCTGGAACCTCGAATGATGCTACTCATCTGATTGGATTATCTCTAAGCCCCAAGGGTCTCTTGGCAGCAGGGCTGGGTTACATGCTGGGCTCTTAATAGAAGCCCAGGTCCCAGAACCACCCACATGCATATGTGGCTGGGCAGTGAGTGGGAAGGGCAGCTCTGCCTCTGTTGGGAGCCAGGTAAGATGGCAGGAGCAGAAAGAGCAGACCAAGGAGAGGGACTGTGAGAGCTAACCTGGAGGGCGAGGTTGGATGGACCCGTGGGAGGCATGGAGCAGGGTCGGTACTGAGAAGCACAGGACTGCAAATCAGAAGTAAAAGAGTACAGATGATGGGAAGAAGCGTTCAGAGTGGCAGGCAGAAGCTGAATGTTGTGGGAATTAAGTGAGGTATCAGCAAGACATTTGCAAACAAATATTTATTCCCAGGAGAAAAGCACTGAACTCAGTTATGTCAAGGAAATGGAGTGAATTGTAATTCTGTGTGGTCCAAATTCGACATGTATTGTATATTTTATTGCTTCACTCAGCTTTTAAATTTGACTAATTTCCATACCTTCATCTGCTAGAAAATAAGTTTTTTGAGTTCTTTCACTTAACATCAGCTCTACTTTTTATAGGATTCTGGTAGTCTGAGCTTTCTAACAAGTGCCTTCATACAGGCCATTTATATTTAGAAAGAAGTACTTCAAATGCATCTTGGTATTTGACCAGTCATCACAGACAAACTGGAAATAGGTAGGGATATTTTTTAAAGTTCAAGATTTACAGATGAGGAATCTTAAATAGGAATGGGTCACCAAGATCCTAATTCCCATCAGTGTAAGAGTAAGGACACCTACCTTCATCTTTATTATGCTATTGGGTCAGAATAATACATCCCAGTATGCACCATGTCCTTCATACCCAAAGCCTCTGGAAACAGAAACCTACTTAGTGTTACAGTTTCCCATTCCCATCCCTCACCATCGATCGAACCACAGACTGTCATCAAGCAACAGACACACAATCTATTTGGAAGTGCATGCAGCAGCATTCTTTGGTCTTGGCCTTCTAATGCATGTACGAAATGCTGTACTTTTAAATTTGTTTACAGGCATTTTATTGCAATCAATGGTATTTAAGTTTGGTGCAGTGTTTTGTATCAGTATTTTATTTAATGTCTTTATTTTTATTGCTGTTCCCTAAAAAAATCACAAATGCATTTTCTTTTACTCATTCTAATATTATTATAGGGGTTTGGCTTTACCTTGAATTTCTTAATCCAAATGCAGCGATCTGTGCAAAATAGGGATAGTTTAATATTTTTATAAATTGTTAGCCAATTGACCAAACATTATTTATCAGCTATCAGTTATTTTTTCTAGTGGTATGAAATGCCATTGTCATCATATTCTTTATCCTCATTCACACATTTTTTTGAAATGCTATTCTTTTCTGGGGATATATATTTTTAAACTTTGACATTATATTATAATAACTTCATATTACATTTTGATATATCAAAGGACATTTCCCCTCTCTTTGTCATTTTTAATATCATGGTGAATATATTTATACATATATTGTACCCAACACATTTCAGGATACATCTGTGACTGCCCATTAAACACTCTTGTGTGATATTGATTGATAATACTTTAATATGAGAATATTAGTGGGAGAATTCACATCTTTTCACTATTGAATATTTCTATCTTCAGGAAGGAAATAACGGATTTTTTAATGTTCTTCACTAAATTTTTAGAGACCTCTTCTCTCCCTGCCAAACACAGACATTGTGTTATACCAATACATTTTATAGTTTTATGGCTAATGTAAATAAATCCTTATTTTTATAAAATTTCCTCAGTGGTTAATTCTTGTGAACAGGTGAAGCTATTAATTTGTTTATTTATTGATCTTGCATGTGGTCACTTTAGTGAACTCTTTTTTAAGAGTTTACTGGTCTGTTCTTTTAGATTTTTAAGTAAAGAATCAATTGAGACCTAAATAAAGTCTTTTAAAAATTTCTTTTCAAAAGTAACATTCTCCCTTTATTTACTTGTTTTTTTTTCATTTACTAAGACTCTTCTATAGACTACTGAATAATAGTTGTGATAGTAGATATCTTTATCTTGTACTGACTTTAATAGAAATAGTTTTAATAGGTCACCGGTAAATATGTTTGTTCCAAATTTCTTGAAGATGTCTTTCATTCAGGAACCTATTTGCTTCATAAATATTAAGAATTTTATCATGGATTTCCATTGCATTTTCTGATTTTTCCCTCATCTATCGATCAGGTTTTTTCACCAGTGATCTGTCAGTAATAGCCATATCATTAATAGATTTCTTAAGCTGAATAATTTTTTCATTCATAAGACAAAGTGTACTGTTTCAAAGTGCAATATTCTTTAAAAGAACAATTACCTCTGACTTGCTAAAAAGTTATTTGTAATGTTTGCATGTGTCATCATAAGTAGTTAGATGAATAGCGCTTCATCTATTTATATGCTCAAGAAGAGGACTTCTCAACCTCAGCCCTGTTAACATTCAGGGCTGGATAGTTCTTTGTTGTCTTGTGTATTTGAGGATGTAAGCCTCCTTGGCATGGACCCACTAGACGCCAGTAGCACTCCCTCCCCGGTTGTGACAACCCAAACTGTCCCCAGGCATTGCCAAATGATCTTTGCTGAGTGTGTGTGTGTGTGTGTGTGTGTGTGTGTGTGTGTGTGTGTGTTTAAAATTCCCTCTTTTCCACTCTACTAGAATTTTAGAAATACTCTACTTTTTTTTTTCTTCAAATTTGGTTGTGGGAGTTTTCCTTATCATTGCCAATTCTGTCAGATTTGATATCTTGGGCTAGTTTGGTGATTGATGTTTTTCTGTAAAGTGCATTTTATATGTTACCAAATATATTGTTATACTTATGCATACTTATACCATTATATTTAAAAGTTTCTTTCTCTATACTTTTGTTTTCTCTTTCATTTCTTATGTAGTTAATCATACTTTCTCTAAAATTTTCTTGACCACTTTTTTTAATTTAAATAATTGATTTTCAAATTGGTTTCCATATACCACCCAGTGTTTATCTCAACAAGTGCCCTCTTCAATGCCCATCACCCACACTCCCCCCTCCCACACCCCCCTCACCCTCAGTTTGTTCTTAGTCTTTGAGAGTCTCTTATGTTTTGTCTCCCTCCCTCTCTGTGTCTTTTTTTCTTTTCTCCTCTTCCCCTCCCCCATGGTTTTTTAAATAAGTTCATATATTTTCTTTTTAAGTAATCAACTTTGATTTTATTGTTAACCCATTCATTTGTGCTCTTAATCTTTGTAAATTGCTTCTTTTCACATTTCATATTTTCCTAGCATCTTATATTGAAAAAATTTTAAAAAGTAATAATTTACATCCTTATTTTCTAATAAATTAATGTTCTTCAGACTACACATTACACTCCAGTCAGTGTCTTGTCCTCCAGATTCTCATATGTGGTTTTCTCATTTTTATTTAATTTAAAGAATTGTTTTCTCATTTTTATTTTTCTGGCATAGGGAAGTTGCTTAATCAATGAATGTTGTTATTACTTTGGAGCCCTTGTCATTTTATATTTATAATACATTATTATTATTTGTAGGTTAACTTAATAGACCAGGTTATACAGCATGAATATCTAAAAGAGATTATTCTGTGCTTAAATAAAGAAGAGGAGGAAGGAGAAAGTCAGTAGAGTTTGAGCAAGGGGACTTGGGGATTGGGAAAGATCTAAGCATACAAGACAACTCCCGGAGTTCTGATTTAGAGAATTGGTTAATTTTCATGAAAATTATAACCTTTATTCAGAATATGTAGGAGTAAGGGTAAATATAGGGCATAGGGGAAAATGATCAGTTTGGTTTTGAACATATTGAATTTGATTTACTCATGAGAATCCATATGACAATGTTCAGAAGGCAGTTCTATCTTCTAGAACTTGGATTCCACAGCTGCCTTGAGATATTATTTGAAATTTTTCATTAAGTAGGTGAAAGATGAAACTGTGAAAATGGGCAAGATAATTATTTAATGGCTTGAGAATGAGCAAAGGGCAGCTCCCTGAAGGATTCTAAAGTTAGGGTTCTTTGGGTGGGGAGTGGGAAGGCAGAGAGAGAAATTGCTGAGTGGTGGGAGAAAAGTAATAGAGACTAGTGCCAATACATGAGGAGAGAAATCCCAGAAGGAAAGTATCCTCAGCATAGCAGGTAAGTGATGGATAAATGAGAGTTTCACAAAAATGAGCCAGCCAGGGGTGCCTGGGTGGCTTAATCACTTAAGTGTCTGACTCTTGATTTCGGCTTAGGTTATGATCTCATGGTTTCTAAGTTTGAGCCCTATATATGGCTCTGTGCTGATGGTGTGGAGCCTGCCTGGGATTCTCTCTCCCTCTCTCTCTGCCCCTCCCCCCATTCACTCTCACTCTATCTCTCAAAATAAATAAATAAGTTTAAAAAAAATGAGTAACCGCATCTGGCAATTCTGTCTTACTGTTGTTTTCCATAGTGGGTGTAGCCTCAACACCTGATTCTCGGGCCCTTTGCGCACAGACTGTCAATGAGATTTCTTTCCCCAGAAGCCTAAAGAACTTCATATTCACATAATTCATAGAGAATTAACACCTGAAACTTAAGACTCTACTCCAGAGATGCCACACTGACCAAAATGTTCTCTGGAAGGTACAAATTTGAAAAATGTTTGCCAGGGTCATTTGTAGATTGGTTTAGAGATTCCTCCTATGCATTCCTCAGCCTTATTGAATAAAGGCATTGGAGTCTTATATGCAGATTCTGACTTCAGCTTTTCTCCTGTATAACTGTATTATTTGGGGAAAATGAATACTTTAAACATCAGTATCCCGATAAAGATATTAGGAATAACAACTTTTTATACTTCATTGGATAGTTGTGATGATTGGATGAGATTATGGATATGAAGATGATTGCATCTGGCACATTGTATATGTTCAAGAAATGATGGCTATTAAGGTTCTTTGTGTTTCAGGAGCAGCCTGTGTTATTTATCAAAATGTAGTGCTTACTGCACTATGTTCAAATAATAGCAAGGTTTATCTTTCTCTCTCTCTCTTTCTTCCTCCCTTCCTTCTTCCCTCTCCTCTATCTCTCAAGTTCTCCCTCCCTCCCTTCATTCCTTCCTTCCCTCTTTTTTGCTTCCTTCCTCTTTCTTCCTTCTTCTTCCTTCCTTCCTCCCTTCCTCTCTCCTTCCCTCCCTCCCTCCCTTCCTTCCTTCCTTCCTTCCTTCCTTCCTTCCTTTCTCTCTCTCTCTCTCTTGCTTTCCTTCCTTCCTTTCTTCTTTCCTTCCTTCCATCCTTCTTTCTCTACCTTTATTGTGTATATGGTTTCTGTCAACAATTTATATAGTTCTTTATAAAGATAACTTTGGGAGATTAATTTTTGAGTCTAGTTTCCTCATGTGCAAAATATACTACTTTCTACCTCCTAGATTTGGTATACGGATGAAATTACATGATGTATATAAAATGTCAATACACATAGAACTTTCAACAAATCGGATTTACAATTGTTTTTGTTAGGGTGGTTCTTTGGACACCTTGTAATCACATATATAAATATGTGTGTCTTGGGGTCATCTTTGGGATTCTTCTGGATATTACCCAGGAAAAAAATAATAATATCTACATTTCAAATATGACATAATTTTTCAATGCTTTATTTCAGGATTAGTAATTTATTTTCAAAAAATACTGCAAACCATTGTATTATTATACAGCTGAAACTACTATAACACCATATGTTAATTATACTTCAGTAAAAAATATTAGAAACCAATTTTTTCATTATACTATTCAAGTATTCTACTGGGAACTTTGAGAGGAAGGGATGATTTCATTGTGATGTTTGTTGGCATCAAAGAGATTTATAGACTTAAGAAAAATTAGATGTGGAATAATTCAGGGAATCCTCTCTTTTCAATAAATGAGGAGAAGCATGGAGAGAAGCTTTGGTACTAGCAAGCTCATAAAAAAAAAACACAAAAGACTAAAGTACTTAGAATATCAGCAATAGTAATTCAGTGAATGTTAGAGTGCTATAAAGATGTTCTAAGTGATAAGCTATATATTTATTATTTATATTATGTTCATTTATTCAAATATCCCTGTCTTCTCAGTCCCTCATTATGTTGGTCTTCAACAATACCAATGCTCAACTTCTGACCTTCTTCCTGACCGGTATCCCAGGCCTGAGAGCAGCCCAGGTCTGGGTCTCCATCCCTTTTTGTCTCCTGTATGTCATCGCCCTGTCTGGGAACAGCATGATCCTACTTGTGGTCCTCCGTGAGCAGAACCTCCACGAGCCCATGTATTATTTCCTCTCTATGCTTTCAGCCACCGACCTGAGCTTATCCCTGTGCACACTTTCCACTACGCTTGGTGTCTTCTGGTTTGAAGCGCGAGAAATCACCTTAAATGCCTGCATTGCCCAGATGTTCTTTCTCCATGGATTTACTTTCATGGAGTCTGGGGTTCTGCTGGCCATGGCCTTTGATCGTTTTGTAGCCATCTGTTATCCACTGAGATACACCACCATCCTCACCAATGCCAGGATTGCCCAGATTGGGATAAGCATGTTGATAAGGAACGTTGCTATCATGTTAGCAGTGGTGCTCTTTGTCAAGAGGCTCTCCTTCTGCCATGCTGTGGTTCTTTCACATTCTTACTGCTACCATGTTGATCTCATTCAATTCTCATGCACAGACAATAGAATCAACAGCATCCTTGGTCTGTTTGCAATTTTTTCCACGACAGGGTTTGATTGTCCTTGCATCTTGCTCTCCTACGTCCTGATCATCCGATCTGTTCTCAGCATTGCCTCCTCCGAGGGGCGGCAAAAAGCCTTCAACACCTGCATATCCCACATCAGCGCTGTTGCCATCTTCTACATCCCTCTTATCAGCTTGTCTCTTGTCCATCGCTATGGCCGTTCAGCACCTCCATTTGTCCACACCATCATGGCCAATGTCTTCCTTCTCATCCCTCCTGTGCTCAACCCTATCATCTACAGTGCGAAGACTAAGCAGATTCGAAAGGCTATTGTCAAAGTCTTAATTCAGAAGCAACAAATCTAATCATTAGTGATCTCAGAGTAGAGACAATGTCATTATGAATGAGTACTTTGGTAGAACTGGGTAATTATCCCCAAAGGACCTAAATATGTTTTCAGTAACCTAAACTGTGCAACTTACAGGTTGTGTGATATTTGCTTAGTTTCCTTGTAAGTCCACATTAACATCACCTAAATTTTGTTTTGTTTTCAATATAAAGTAAGATATGTATGTAAACAATTCATATGTGCAAGTAGTATGAGTCCTAGATAAAGTATTCATTCAAACTGCATACAATAAGTCCAGATTTAATGTAGGAAAATTTATTAATAAACCAATTGTTCTTTTCTAAATGATAAACAAAAGACAATTTATAATTTGATGTTTTTCTTCTTAAAATTCTTGATTAACTGAGAAAATAGCCATTCTATAGAGTAAATCTTAAAAGCATATCAATGTAACTCAACATTGGTTAATATATTTTTATTATATGTAGGAGTATATCTAAAGCACATACAAAATGTCATATCAGGTGCACAGGATCAGTTCCTACTGCTGTTAGCTGAATATTAAAAGTTAGTAACAGCATTACTAACAGACCGGTAGTGAGGATTACACAGTTTTCCTAAGATTAGCCTTGGTAAAAGGGAACTCTTACTCTTTGCTCATTCTTTATCCTATCTCTGCCATTGTGAGTCCATCTGTGGGCACACTGAATCAGAGGTAGTACAGCCAAAACCTCCTGATATTTACACATAGCTTCTATCTTTCTGATTGTTGAGTTCCTCCTTTCAGGTGGGTACTGTTTGGTGGATATTAGCATGAGATGCAATATGTCCACTTCAATACATATTCCATATACATCTTCTACAGACTCCCTTATCTCTTTTCTTTTAAGTTGCTGGTTCCATTCATTGGTCAGCTCTCCAAGCCTTTCAGCAAAGTACAGAAGTCCAGGTATATCTACATACCTCAGACAACTTCTATTGTTACATAAAGTTAACAACCAAGAGCACTGTCCATTATGGAAATTTTCCTTCAGCACTCTTTTTTATTTTTTTAAATGGCTTCTCATGTGTGAGGCTATTGTGCTACTGTATTCTACTGCTGGTTTTACCAACTTGCCCACTAATCTATTCATGAACCAAGCCTGAATATTTTCCTTCTCTTCCATTAATGTATCAGAAACCCTTAGTGGGGGCATGAATGTGAATTAATGTAGAGCATCTATGTATTGGTGATAAATGTCATGGGATTCTGGGACAACTGTTCATAAACTTTATTTGTGTTTGTTTTGACTTTGTACCTTGTCTTTCCTACAATAATGGTACGAACTTCATAGATGAGAAGCTCCTAAATGTAATATAACCAGTTATATACCTAGACACCTGGAGAATAGGCACAGGTATGAATATCACTGGATTCATTGTGAGACAATATTTGCCCAGAATTCCATTAATCATCTTTCCCCAATTATCTCATACTCTAATCAAAAATGAGCGTGATGGTATGTTTGGTTGCCTCTTATCAGTGAGATATTGTATCCTATATCCAAGAGTTCTTAAAGATTTTGGGTATTCTCCTTTCCTTAATGAACAAGTACATTTGTAAATGGACATAAGTCCATTTTGGGAAAGATTTGGATAATTTGTATTGCGTGTTTCCAGTAGCATAGCAGGTTATTTCTTCAAGGACACCAAGATTCATATTCAGTTAATGGGCTCTGGTTATGTGCAGCAATTTAAATCTTTAAATAGGTGAAGCAACTTAAATCTTTAAATTTCCTATTGGGGTTGTTGATATCAGCCTAATGCTCAGACGTTTTTTTACTTTAAATTCATGTCAATTGACACCTAGTTACTGTCCATTGTGCTTATCTCCTGAAACATTTTCATCTATTGCAATAGGTCACTATGGGTCCTGTCACCCCGATTGCCATTTTACCCTTGCTGTTCTCTACAGTGATTATATTTACCTTACTTACGATTTTTAAGTCCTTCCATGTGTCTCAGGATTTCTTCATCCCTGTTGTCAGTAGGGAGGCCCATTCCACAGGGGCAGCTTTCATTGCCAAGTCCAGCACATAGAGCATAGCAATCATTGAGCTATTCAAAGATACCAGATACCCTCTTACAATTGCATTCTTTATTGCCTCTCTTTTCCCCCAGATAAAATAATCATATAATAAATTCTATGGTCCTGCATGATAAATCTGTTCTAAAATGTCTACCTCCTTGAGATTTCTATAGTCTATATTATACCAAGATCTGACATCTCCACCTAATTTGCTATAGGTCATCATCATGTTCAAACTTCGGTCAACCATCCCAGCCATGCATTATCACAGTTGCTAGGTATCCTTGACATAATGGTAAACCTCAAATCATAGATGAATATCCTGTCTATAATATCACATTATTCGTGTCAAATTTTTCTCTACCTCAATTAATATTTATACCAAGAGCTAATTCCTCTGCTGACTTAGGTTTAATACCTTCAAGATATACTCCTATAGGTATTCATTCGATTCTAGTTAATACAATCAGGTAGGCTTTGCAATGATGTCAGTGGTTAAGCTATTTTCTATTCATTCGATTCTAGTTAGTACAATCAGGTAGGCTTTGCAATGATGTCAGTGGTTAAGCTATTTTCTCCCCAAGTGTTACTAATGTTTCCCTGCTCAGGCTTTACTGAGATCAGACTGGCCATTGGCTTTGGTAGAGTGAGAAGTGATGGGACAAGATCTTGCATAGAAAAAGCATTGTAAAGCATTGTCCTCAGGTTTGGTTTTTGTAAGGTCTCTATACAAGAAAAAATAAATATCATCTGTAAATCTTCTCACGAGAAGGAAACTCCTTTGGCTAACAGGGGATATTCAAAGGTTTCAAGATTTTTAGGCTTATTCACTCAAAGGTTAATATCCCAGCAGTCAGAATCATACAACTTCCTCATTTTTTATTCCCAGTATTTTTCAGTGTTACAACTTTATAAAAGAAGATTGATCAAAACTGAGCATTCAATCTTTTGCAGTTCTGTTACTCTTTCAGTTAAATCATGTGCTGGAATTTTAGAACTATATGATCTTTGGTTGAAAGAGATAAAGATTTCCTTAAATGTTCCTATTAGGGCACTCTGACTTTCAGAGCACGTCCTGAGTTGTCACTGGCTGTACTAATCTAATCATTTTCTATGTAAGCTTTCTGATGTAGTTACACAGCAGTTATCCCATCTCAGAATCTTATAGTAATGTTGTTTTAGGTACAAATGAGAGATTAGATTCAATATCCATAGTCACCATGTAACCTAACATATCACCTTCCACCTGAATCTCATCCAACCAACCACAGGTGATAGTCATAGTAATTTTGATCCCATTGCATCTCGGGAATGATTGTAAGCCCACTGACAATTGGCAATAGGGTCTTAGTTGTTAATTGACCATGCTATTGTAATGTGATTCCAGGGAGCATGAGTGAGGGACAGCTGAAGTCAAAAAAGGAAAGACAGTGAGAGGATACAAAAATTTATTATTGATTTGGACACTGTATTATCCAGAGTCCAATCAGGAGACAGAAAGCACACAATTATTTGAAAAGAAAAAGTTTTATATAAAGAAGTGGATTAACAGGGAAGAATATTAGTGGGAAAATTGGCTAGTAAGAATTAAAAGATGAGAAGAGTACATAAGGAGTAACCATTATTCCTAGGGCAGATATGGAGCATTCAAGAAAGAGTCCTCCTCTCCTTCCTCTAAGCCTGTGAAGTTATAAGGTGTCTATTGCTAAATCTTGCAAAAAATCTGCCCTCTTGGAGTGCCAAGGAAGTTTCCAAGTCTCTGAAGTTGCCATACAAGCTTATGACTGCTGGGCATTGCTGGAACTGGGATATGGAAAGAGTGCCCTTTTTAGGACTGTCATGCATTTCGATGTGAGGCTTGGGCTAGAGTAGCTCCAGGCTGCCCTTTTGGGATGAGGGTTTGGTGGTCAGCTTTCTAACTAGATAGTCCTGTATTGCCCTAATTTATATACACACCCCTGGCTAAGGAGAAGATGTAGGAGATGTTCCTTCAGCCAGAGTGCTGCTCTGTATTGTCTGGGCCTCTGGTTGTGTCACTATTGTCCCAGTGAAGAGCTGGAGAACAAGGTCAATAGCTAATGCTGAAACTGTCCACCACTGGAACCAAGCTCTGAAGAAACCACACAGTGCCATTCAATGGAAAAACAACATGTGGTGTGGGAGTCGAACCAACAAGCCACACAGAAACCAGGGAGAGAGCACCCCTTCTCTCTATAGTGGTCCTCCACCACCTTCCACTAACCAGTCTTAACATTGTGCTAGCTGACAAAAGAGAAAAATTTACAGAGTCTAACACCATCATCATAGAGTAGGCAAGAAGGATGTTGGAGCTGAGAGATGGTAAATCAATAATGAACCAGACATCATTATGGATGACTATTGACCATTCCTGCAGACCCATCTCTGAAGCCTTATCAAATATGTCTCATGATAGTCAATCCAGAAAAATAAGGAGGGAAACATTTATCCATTGGATCACATTTACCATTGTTTAAAGTTTATCATATGAGTTGTTAATTCTCATATTCTGTCATATTTCCTCACATGTCTGAATACCAAGTGAGTATCCAGGAATGTATCATGCCTCAGGTCAGTCCGGGGACATGAAGAAAGAGGTGCACAGTGCAGGCCTAAGGCAAGGGATTATCGTGTTCTCCCTGTGTGAAGCTAGCCAAGATTGATGAGCCCAGTTGTTGCAACAGTGACGGACAATGAGGTCAAAGAATTTGAAGTGGTGCACTATAAGAAGCTGATTCACTACATAAATTTAAACCCTGATGTTCTGGCCTGGAGACCTTGTAGGGTGACAGGATATTGGTTGCCTCTGAGTGAGCCTTGAGTCATCCATGCTGTTGAAAAGTCCCCTTATTTTTTTCTGGTACAAGATCTAATTTCTATTTAATTCTATAAGTCCATTGGTGGCATACTTATCAATTTCTATTTCTTTACCTTTTTTAACCTCAGGTAGAGAAGAGAAATGGTTCAGAAAAAAGGTTTTCATGGGTCAAGTATTTTAGAAAGATTGAGGCAGATCCAGAACGATGGGCAATGTTGTCAAGTCCAGCTCCAGTGAGTCCAGGAGTCCCCGTAGGATCAACGGTGTTGGCACGATGAATTACTTGAGACAGCTGTTTTGTTTCTGCTTTGCTGGTCTCAGTATTTTTATTTTTAAGTAGTGAGTTACATCAGTGAACATTATTTTTTTCTTAGAAGATAGTTAAAGAAAGAAGACAGTGTGTATTATGTCGATCCCCTAAACCTTGAAGGAGAGTCTTATCTTAGCTATTATAAGATTCTATTCCTAAGCTAATGGTTATACACTGTTTTTGAAGTAGGGCTAGATAAATTTATGGCAGGGAGAAAACAGGATATCTAAGAAGAAAGCAGGGTTGTTCGTGTAACCTTGAGTAAGCAGGTGGTACATACATTGTTGTCTTAAGATCCATGCCAGTTGTCTATAGACAGGTCAGGAGTCATTTTGTCTTGCTTCCTAAACTACAATGGGGGAAGTGTAACTCATTTGGCAAGGACATAATTTTCTAATACCTGCCTATGTTCCTTTGCTTATGAGTGAATGAATTTACACAATAGGGGCCTAACGTCTATATAAGTTACACCACTTTTTAGCCAGCTCATAACTGTAATCTATCCCCAAGATGCAACTTTGAGGTTATTTCTGGCCAGGTTACTCTCATTCAGATGTTATCCATCAAGGCATCACACTCCAGATCCCTTTTTTATTTAAATGCCATAAAACAAAAGGGCATTACGTCCCCTGAGGCCAGTCAGAGCAGTTCAAGAAGTCCAGGCCTGAAAGGTTATTATTAGAAAGGTTATTATTAGAAGGAGATGGTACTGGGGTGCCATTTGGTCAGCAGGAGACTTTGCAACATCTGCCTTTTCCACACAGGAAGGCATCTCAACCTGTGAGCCCACGATGGCTCCCAACAGAAAGTTATACAAGCATATCAAGCACACAGAAGTGGTCTCAGAGATGGCCAGTGAGAGCAACTCCTTTTTTTTTGTTTTTTTAAGTTGGGCTCTGGAGCCCAACACAAGGCTTGAACTCATCACCCTGAGATCAAGACCTGAGCTGAGATCAAGAGTCGGACACTTAACCAACTCAGCTACCCAGGCACCCCAAGAGCAACTCCTTTTATAGGGAATATAAATTCCCTACAATTCATAGCTTTTTACATTAAAATTATCATACTAACAATAACTAAAAAGAGGAATAAAGGAAGAAATGGAGAAGGAGGGGCTGGGGCAACAATTTGAATTGGAGAATGGAAAGCAAGAGGAAGATATTACATTTTATTTAATCTTTCACCTAAATTTTCTTAGGTAAATTTGCATTTTACCTAAATTTAGCCCTTCTAAGGACAGAGTTCTCACTGCCATACATCCTGAAAAAAACAAAACACTATTTTTTTTCTAGTTCCAGCTGCATTTCTTCCTGGTGAGATCAAAACTTTCTATACCTACAGATCAAGGAATGATGCAGATATATGTCGAGGAGCAATGGAAGGATGTAGTATAGACATAATTGAACCATATAACTCTGTTCTTATCCTAGACAGATGCTGGATTAAGTATATTGAGTTTAAGAACTTGTGTTACTTTATCTAATGTTCTGACCGTAATATATATATATATTATATATATATATTACAATATTATATATGTATATATATGTGTGTGCATATATACATATGTGTATATATATATATATATATATATATAAATGTGGAAAATCTATATGAATAGTTTATAGCCCTCTTTTCTCCACTTTTCTGCCTGACCTCTGATAACTATAGCTTTCACTTCTAGCACATCCTCTTTTTTTTTTAATTTTTTTAACGTTTATTTATTTTTGAGAGACATAGAGACAGAGTATGAGCAGGGGAAGGACAGAGAGAGAGGGAGATACAGAATCTGAAGCAGGCTCCAGGCTCTGAGCCGTCAGCACAGAGCCCGACGCGGGCCTCGAACTCACAGACAGTGAGATCATGACCTGAGCCAAAGTCGGCCACTTAACCAACTGAGCCACCCAGGTGCCCCCTAGCACATCCTCTTTTATATTAACCTAAAGACCATGTGATCATTGCTGGTTTATCCAGATTGGTTCATTTATCTGTTGTTACTTTGTTTCAGGTCTAAGGTGCTAGATCTTATTTTCTATTCTCTCTCTGAGAACCATATGTCCTGTAACATGCACCAGAATTATACTTTTTATTTATTTCCAATTTTCAAAGTTGAGGCTGAATGAAAATTGATAGTTCTTCTGAAATTGAGGCTTTAAGATATCAGAATGCTTGTGATTCTGGGCTTTCTTTCTGTTCTGTTAGATTAAATGCCTTCAATGGCCAATATATATGAAGGGACTGGATATAAGACAATGAAGAAAGGAGTCAATGATAAATTTGAGAGCTTGTGACATACCTAAATCCACTCACATTTAAAACAAATGTAGATGTTGTGATGACCAAACAGAAAATATCTGTGGGCACAATTCCACATAAGGTCTGTGATAGTCTTAGATTAAGTTTACTAAGGCATATACTTAATCTTGGAGCCATAGTTGGATATAGGCCATCTTGCCAATGTCTGAGACAGGCTGTCCTCCAAGCCTGCACATGATATAGGAATAGCATCTCAAGCATTAATTAAATCTACAACTGTGAGTCAGAGCCCTGCTCTCTGCATTTCTTAGGAGAGCAGGTTATGGATAGATGTAATGAAGCTAGAGAGTCTTTGTTCCCAGGGGAGTGGGTGTCTGTTAACTCTCAGGAGGATGTTCCTATCCTAGGGATGAGTATGGGGGTATATATAAGGATATGGATTCCCAATATGGTGCTGGAGCAGAGAAGTTACAGAACCTGGAAGAATTTGAAAACTTTTCACCTTTGCTCTGGGATAAGGAACCCAGGAGCCTGGTAGGTGTCCTAGAGACTCAAATTGAATTTCCTTGAGTTTATTTTATGTTTCCCAACGAAAACTCTCCAATTGATAGAGTTCAACCTTATGGCTTTGAAAGGGCTGTAGGTAAAATGCTTCATGACTTCTTCAGCGTGAAAGATCAAGCTGCATTTCGGACAGCATTGAAAGCTGAAAAGATTAGGGAACATATGTGGGATGGGGTACATCTTTATATTGGCACGATGAATACAGTTGAAAAGACAACCATGTCAGTAGTAACTTATTTCTTTAGTTACCTGATTTAGGCTGGCAGCTTTTCAAAAAATACCTCAAACATGGAATCTTAGAAATGACCATTTTAGGGAGACTTTTGAACAAAAATGGATAGTGTATTATCACTTTTCTCCCTGTGAATCCCATTCCTCTGACAAGGACCAAGTGTCACATGCACTATTGGGGTTTTTCTGGTTTAGAGCTATTAAAAGGAGAGTTAACCAAGGTGTGAGTGATGCTGGCGCCAAGAACACGAGCAGGATCAAGTCCAAATACCAGAGGTAAGAACCTGAATTGGTCAGCAATCTAAAGGGTAGACTTTGAACAGCCAAGAACAATGGCAAGGGAATCCAAGAATGGGGAAAGAAGGACGAGAACCATTCTGAGCTGGGCCAGTAGTGATTGCATGGAACCAATGTGAGTGCTTCAAACACCTATAAATGACAACTGTGGTGTGTTCTTCACTGCAAGGAAACACCCACCACATTTGAAAGGCTGAGGTAAAATGACACTCAGTACTGAATATGTCCTCATCGCTTCTCCATATGACACACCCTACATACCACATACCTTCACAGTCCCTATCTTGAGTCAAGTTGAGGCAAAGGCTCTTTAAAATGTTAGTAGCAGAGAAAAAGACTAGCAAGTGTTCTACCCTTCTTTGCCGCTTTATATTTCCACCTCTCACCCTGTAATTTCTTCCATCTGAATGCAACTCCTTCTTTCTCTATCCCTTGCCAAGAAATGTTTTTAAACTCCCCATGAGAGGACAAATGTTTGCACCTGGCCATACCCTTTTCACCACCTCTTGTGGTCCTCTAGCTGGAAACTCACCACTGAGGGGATGATAGCTGGTGTCTGAGGAGTCCTTCCTGTGCTCCCTGAGGTGCTGTGCTCACTCAGACTGCCTCAGGCTACAGTAATGTGCTGGCAAATAGTGTTTGGTCCTGGTGATCTCTCGGAGGTTTATAGTTCGGGGAGTGGTGTTGTGAAGACACAAATTAGGAGGGAGAATAATTAAAAGAATATAGGAAAGTACCAAGCATCACCCTGGGTTTCCACAATTCTGATGGGAAAATTTAAAATATTTTGTAAATTTGCTTCATGTGTTTTTGGCTTTTTTAAAATGAAAAATAAAACATTACTCTTAAATTTGAAGTTCCCTTGACCCATACTCCATTTCCACCATACTCATTTTACTGTGATTGTTCATTGTGTGTGCATGCGTGCAGGCACATGTGTGCTTGTATGCATAATTTTCTAGCAGAGGGATCAACAAACTTTTTCTGTAAATGGCCAGGAAGTAAATATTTTAGACTCTTCAGGCCATGTATTTGTCTCTGTCATATATATTGACACAACCTTTTAAAAATATTTTTTAAATTCTCACAGGTTGAATTTGGCTCTGTATATTAGTTTGCCACACTCTGTGGTAGGTCAATTTTATATTTTCACACACATGTATCATGAACAATATTATGTTAGGCCTTCTGCTACTATAGCATCTGTGATTTGTATGAGTATATGATCATTGGCCACATCTAAGATGTTATAGATTTTCCAAATTGCAGTATATTCCAATTTAGTTTACCTGACTCATAAATCTTAAAAAGTGGTGGTTTTAATAAAAAAGGTCATCAAACACCTTGTTGCTTCCAAGTTATAGGGGCTAAAGGTAGACTTGAAGAGTATAAAGGCCTCAAAGGAATATCATGAAGAACCTGTTTAAGCTTACTTTGTATTTTTATTTACATAGAAAAAGTTATATTACATTATTGCTTAATACTGAAGGATGAGCTATATTTAATTTAACTGACAACTGAACTTAATTATGTTCGGTAAACACAACTAAGAGAATTTGTTGTTGATGTTATTTACCTACCAGGAGCATATAAATGAGAGCCCTGTTTGTGATGTTTGCTCTCAATACCTCAGAAGTTGAAATCTCCACTTTCGTGTTGGTTGGGATCCCAGGGCTTGAGAGTGTACACATTTGGATCTCCATCCCCATCTGCTTCATGTACCTCCTGGCCGTCCTGGGCAACTGCACCATCTTGTTTGTCATCAGGACAGAGCCTTCCCTGCATGAGCCTATGTACTATTTCCTCTCCATGCTGGCCCTATCTGACCTGGGCTTGTCTTTCTCTTCTCTGCCCTCCATGCTGAGAATCTTCTTGTTCAATGCCATGGAGATTTCTGCTGATGCATGTATTGCCCAGGAGTTTTTCATCCATGGGTTCACAGACATGGAATCCTCAGTGCTCTTGATCATGTCCTTTGATCGCTTTCTAGCCATTCGCAACCCCCTGAGGTATAGCTCCATTCTTACCAGCTCCAGAGTTTTGCATATTGGGCTGGCATTTGCTATTAAAAGTATTCTACTAGTTCTTCCTCTTCCTTTCACTTTAAAGAGACTCAGATACTGTAATAAAAACCTGCTCTCACACTCCTACTGCCTCCACCAGGATGTCATGAAACTGGCCTGCTCTGACAATAGGGTTAACTTTTACTATGGTCTATTCGTCGCACTCTGCATGATGTCAGACAGTGTGTTCATTGCTGTTTCCTATGCGTTCATCCTGAAGACTGTATTGGGTATTGCATCCCATGGGGAGAGACTTAAAGCTCTTAACACCTGCGTGTCCCACATCTGTGCTGTGCTCATCTTCTATGTGCCCATCATTACCTTGGCTACCATGCATCGCTTTGCCAAGCATAAATCCCCTTTGGCTATGATTCTGATCGCGGATGCATTCTTGTTGGTACCACCTTTGATGAATCCCATTGTGTATTGCGTAAAAACTCGGCAGATTAGAGTAAAAGTCCTGGAAAAACTGAGTCTAAAGTTTAAATGATGGGGTAGAGGTGGAAGTTCCATTTTCTCTAAAATACATTATCTTAGGAGCAGGACAATATTTCTTCCAAAGAGGATATATTTCCTTCTACTTCATAGCCCTTAAGTCATATTAATTAATTAGTCAATCAATCAATTAATCCCTGAAGGGGACCTAATATACCACAGCATATCTGCTTTTAGGGAAGAGGAGGCCTGCATTTCATAGAGTAAGTAGGAATGCTTTTGTTATTGTTTAGGGGATTGATGGCATCTATCTTCCAGTGTGAATGAAGAGCAAGAATCTAGAGGAGCTTCTAAGGATGCAGTATGATGAGTGGCCCTAAACTGTGAGGAGTGGAACTCTGCAAGGTTTCGGAGCCATTTAGCATCTTCATATTTGCTTCCCTTAGTCGATTCCTTCTTTTGTGATTTACGTTAAGCCCTTTATAATGTGTCTAAATTGGCTTAAGTATGTTCTTTTTCTTGCTACTTAAAGTGTGGTACCAGTTCAGCAGTGGCAGCTTCACCTGGAAAGTAACTAGCTGCAAGCCTGTTAAGTCAGAATCTGCATTTTAGCAAGGTCCTATATGATTGGTATGAACATTAATGTTTGAGGGGGAAAAAAACAATAACACCTTTTTGGGGCAATGTGAAAAGAGAACCTAGAGAGTATGTCTTCTGCTGAACCAAATTGGGGGGAAATTATAGGAGGAAATTATAGGTGGGCATTGGCATTTGACAATATTTGTAGTAAAGGCAAAGGGCTGAATCCTTGGAGCAGAGTAGACGGAGACCCAGAGACATCTCCGACATCTTTCTCGTGGGCTACATTGTGAATTTCCACAAGGAAAGAGCTGTGAATTATTCAACCTCAAAAGTCTCCTCACAATAAAATTCCTTGTTCATAGTATGCACTTTGTATATAAATATTAATTTGAACTGAAAGAATAGTCCAAAGTTTTGCTGGGGTGGAAATTCAGGGGTGAGTCGGGTGTTCATCACCTAGACTCAACTCGCCTCTGTACTGTCTGCACCTCTTACCAGGAAGTTAACATTGACAGCGAATGTAAGGGCCCTTTGTGAGAGACAGAGAATTTAGGGCAGCCCATAATACCTTTAGGTAAAATCATAACTGTCAAGCCACGAACAGAATCTGCACCACTGTGGCCAAACAGACCTGGAAACAGCTTTCTTATCCAAGCCTCCCTGGATCCACCTATCACCTCCTGGCAGTGTAAATGGAGCCAGACTAGAGCACTTCAAGGACATCCTAATGAGAAAGTGTCAACAAAGAGCTTCAGGAGCTTCAAGGAATATGCCATCTTTATTTAGGGGATCAGAGTCCAGGATTACTGCTAATGACTGAGATACAAAGTAACTCCAGACAGGGGCTTTAGAAGCCAACTCATAGAAGAAAGAGTAATAAGGCCCTATCAGGGATGACATGTCCTCTGAACCATTTACTCTATAACAATCCTGTCAGGGAGGTGGCAAGATGACTAAAAAAGCTCAAGACTGAGGTCAAGACACAGTCCTCTGGTTTCCGCTCTGCCATTTCCTGGCTATGTGGCTTTGAGAAAATTACTTTCTATGTGTTGTGTATTATATTTCATTGTACTTTGAAATTAAAAAAATAATTCCTTCTTTCTGCATTGTCTGAATTAATATGTTCATCTTTTTTAAGAGCCATAAAATCCAAATATGGTCTTCAGACAGATTTGTGTATACAAGAGAGTGTTTAGATGAGTCCATATTAAAAAATAGAGATTTATGAGTTATCTTAAAAGTAGGAAGATATGGCAATACTAGGCCTGCGTTCCCACATGAAAAACTCAGTAGGAACACTCTGAGAAGTGTTGGCCCTTAAGCAGTCCCCACTACTCACAGTCTGAGTACATGCTCACTCCACTTATTGCTATTATGACCTTGTTCTTCTAAGTATTTGAACTTAAGATCCCTGTTATGAATTCTTTTTTTTAATGTTTACTTATTTTTGAGAGAGAGAGAGAGAGAGAGAGAGAGAGAGAGAGAAACACACATGAGAGAGTGTGAGATGGGGAGGGCCAGAGAAAAAGGAACACAGAAAATTCAAAGCATGCTCAACACTGTCAGCACAGGGCTCGAACTCATGAACCCTGAGATTGTGACCTGAGCCAAAATCAAGAGACAGAGATACACAACCGACTGAGCTGCCCAGGCGCCCCCTGACCCCCTGTTAATGAATTCTTAATTGCTTTCTCATCCTCGCCCCCACAACTCTCTCCCTCTCTCTCTCTCTCTCTCTCTCACATGTTACTGGTCTGGAGTCTTCGTTTAAGCTTTGTTTAGCAATGGGACCAACCCAGAGTCCTGGATTTTGCAAAGCCTTTCCTGGTTTTCAGTTTCAATCAACTCATCTGTATCACTGTTACATTTTATTTACGATTGTAAACATTCCTGGTAATACCTCTCTATCCGTCTATGTGGTGTTAGAGGGGAAGAGTTTTCCTTCAAATCCCTCAGGTGATTTGCAAAGAGAACAGTGCCCCCTGACTGGCCAAGAGTGGTAATACCAAGCACTCAGCACTTGAAGACTGAAAGGATTGAGAGTGGAAGTGGTCCCTGACCAAAGAGAGCAGTGGAGCCCCTGCTGTGAGAGAGTTCTGGGTTCCCCTGCACTAGTAAACACCAGGCCTTAGTTCATCTTCGCTGACTTAAAAGGTCTGTGCAAACATGCTTGCAGCAGATCCCACGTTGCAGTTTTCCTTCTCTAAAATGAGGTGCTCTGAGCTGAAAGAACCTTTCAGCAGTAAAGCTCTTTTTTCACATTGAATAGGCATACAAGGTTTAACTACAGTTATTTTTAATTTCATTAATTCCAAATAACTACGATTTATTGAATATCTCTTATGTTCGGACACTATGATAAAGGGACTTGATTTCTGGCAATCCTTATACCAACTGTTGCCAAATTACACAGGAAGTAGTGAGGTGAGAATTCAAAACCAGGCCTGTGGGACTTCAAACTGTTTACATCATTCTACTGTCAGGAAATAAATGAGAAGCTGAGGGTGGGTGTAGCAGGGAGGAGGAAATGGTAAACTTTGGGAAAAGAAGGGTTTCTCAGAGACTTCATCATTGCTGCCTCAAGACCACACTGTTTCTCTGCTCAACAATTTAAAAAAAGTTTTGTAGCAGGGGCATTAGATTAAATAAATCTGAAAATAAATGCTGCCTTTGCAACTAATTTTATATACTTCGAGCATTCTGAAATCCTCACTCTCAGTATTGTCGTTTGTGAAATGGAAAGACTAATTATCTGATTTAGTAAAAGGATATATAACATACCTTGCAGAGAAACTTGGTATCAGATGAGGATATAACTGTTCCTGCCCTGCTGAAATGTATCCTGATAGATTAGTATATGTTCTTGTTTTGGCGCTAAGTGGATCCAATTTGCTACTTTCATTTAAAACACATTCTTTTATAATCACAAGAGAACAAAGCTGTTTCAATATCAGAAAATTGAACAACACATTAAAGCAGACAAATTATAGTTATATTAGTGGATGCTGAAAAAGCACTTAATAGGATTTATCAAGTAAACTTGTTAACAATTAAGGAACTTGGGATACACATAAATTATTTAAATATTTAAAAATTACCCGAAGACCTAGCAGCCAACCATTGTTCTAATAGACGAACCACTAATGCCACTTCTGTTAAAATCAATAACAAGATTTGAATGTTCACTTTCACTATTATTCTTTCATAATGGGTTGAATATTCCAATGAATCAAATAAAGTAAATTGAAATAAGTCGTATGCATAGCAGAGAAAACTTACCTATCACCTATTTTTACTTCTATATGCTAAACACAAGTAAAATCCAAAAATAAAAAGCAACTATAATTCATATGACAATTTGGTAAAATATTTAATTCAAGATAAAAAATGACTTTCCTCAATCTAGCATTACATATGTAGAAACAAAATAGGGAATTATTTTATTTATAAGAGCAACAAAATTATGCATTTAAAAATTATAGAAACAGATTTAACTAAGCAAATAATTTTATAGAAAAAATTTTTTAAAAATGTTAATAAGTGAAACATCCATCATGTATTCTTGGGTGTGAAAGCTTATCACCATAAATGTTGACTTACACTTAATCTATAAAAATAATGTAATTCTTGTTAGGATTCCAAAGCTGTTGTTTGTCTTATGAGAGGGGAATCACTTTATACCACATATTAGCAAGTCAGACTGTGAGGCTACACTAATAGATCAGTGATATGTGATTATATACATGACACATATG
Organism: Paguma larvata; assembly: GCA_030068075.1. Classification (NCBI taxonomy): domain Eukaryota; kingdom Metazoa; phylum Chordata; class Mammalia; order Carnivora; family Viverridae; genus Paguma; species Paguma larvata. The sequence goes on from CM057831.1 coordinate 58,323,075, forward strand.
TATCAAAATCCATAAAAAGATCTGTAAAGCAATGTACAAACACACACACAATGTAGAATGCCACTGAAGGTTTCTGTCTTCTCGTTTCTCTGCTGTGTATCTGTTTAACTCCTCCAGTTTCCTCAGGTATTAGGGTAGAGATGTGGTGGAGAAACAAAAACAACAGACACACACTTGGGTGGTCGTGACATGACCTAGATCCTGGACGTTCTGTGCCGTGATCTGTAGTGTAACAGTGGGTAGACCACTGCCATTCTCTGGAGCTTGGAAGCTTCCCTTAATAGACACATGCACACTTGCAAGGACAGGCAGATACATCCACCTACATGTGCTTATGTGTGCCCAAGTGCCCATTTCATGCATGCTGAACTGAGTTCTTAGTCATGGAAACCTTTGTATCAGGTAGCTTGAGCCACCAACTGTGCAGGGGCATCCTCCTCATTGAGCACAACCCACCTTCCTGGGCTGTAGTCTCTTGAGTATTCTCTCTCTAATCTCCTTCATCTTGACACTGTAGAGAATAGGGTTTATCAGTGGAGGAAGCAGGAAGTGGACATAGGAGAGAAGAGTATGGGCAGGCTGAGGTATTGGCACTCTAAGATGGTCAATGAGGGCAAGAAGAATCATGGGAATGTAGAAGAGGAGCACAGCAGAGAGGTGGGCAGCGCAGGTTTGGCCAGCCTTCCATCGATCCTCACTGGATCCCAGACCTTGCAACACCCTGCCAATTAGGCCATAGGAGAAAAAAATAAGCAGAGGGTCTAATCCCATGGCTGACAGAACCACGGAGAGGCTATAGACTGCACCCCAAGCCCCAGGGCAGGCCAAATGAGCTATATCTGGGTGCAAGCAGTAAGAATGGGTCAGGACCTGTGGGCGGCAGTAGGGCATGTGGGCCAGGAGGAATGGCAGGGGCAGATGGAGACCTAGGCATCGAAAAGCAATAGCCAGGCCAATCTTGCTAACGACATCATTGGTGAGGAGCGTTGGGTAGTGGAGAGGGCGGCAGATGGCTAGTGCTCGATCTAAGGCCATGGCGAGCAACACAGAGGATTCCATGACGGAAAAGACGTGGACAAAGAACATCTGTAGGAGGCAAACCGAAGCAGGGACAGCATAAACACCAGCAATGGCAAGACCCAGCAGGGTGGGCATCAGGGCTGTGGCCAAGCCAACATCAGACACACTAAGCAGGAAGAGGAAGAAGTACATTGGGCGGTGCAAGGTGGGATCCAGGGCAATGATCCAGAGGATAGTACCGTTGCCCAGGGCAGAGAGAAGGTAGACGGTGACGAGTGGTATTGTCCACCAGGAGGGTGCAGCTGACAGACCTGGCATGCCCACCAACAAGAAGGTGGGGGCCATTGAAGTGTTATTGGGGACTGCCTGGTTGGGGAATGTTGACATAGTTCGGGATCCCACTTTGAAGTCTGGAACCTGAAAACTGATTAGAAAGATTTACTTAATCTTTTGACACATTTGCATGATGCTATCTAAAGCAGCCTTCCTCCTTCTTCCCTAGTCCCCAGCACACACATGCTTTCACATTCCCTCCTAGCACACACATACATTCTAATATCTATGCCATAGTCACTCGTTGTCTTGGCAATTTTTCTAAAGCTGTCCTTAAATACGTTTTTCTGCCTAAATTGTTTTTCCACTTTTCCTTTAACCCTGCCTTTTCTTGTAGCTTTTTCCTAGTTCACAGCCCTCCCTTAATGGCAAACATCTGTGAGAGGGTCTATATTCCTGTAAACACTTTTTCTGCTCCCCTCAATCCCAGGCATTCTGACTTCAAGTGCTCTCAATAAAGTTACCAGTTACACCTTCAGTATTAAATCAAGGGGCACTCATATTTCCTAAACTGATGTATTTCTCAATGAGCTTTGGCTGCTATAAATCCAGTTTCTTCTTTTCTTTCTAAGTTTACCTCTCTAAGTTAACTACTTAGTTCACCTTGCTGTGTCCCATCAGGGTATATATTGACATTTTTGAGGGATCTTAATTTGGCCCTCTTCTTTTTCTTCAGTGGTCTTATCTATTCTCATGACTTTAACTAAACTCTGTAAACTGTAAACTGTAAACACAAATATATCCCCTAGCTCATTCTATATTCATCTTATACTGGAAATCTCTACTCTTACGTCCCGTTTATTTTAAATTCAAATAATCTCAAAAAGATCTTCACAAACGCATCTTAAAACTTCTTCCAGCTTCCTCAGGTAGGAGACAATGGTGGGGCAAATTATAACAATGACAAAAGGAAACACAAACAAATAGGAAGAAACAAAGAAAAAAGGGAACATATCATGGTTCCCTACATCAGTTTGTGGAAGACCACTCACCAACTTCCCACAAGAGAAGCCTTACAATTAGCCTTACTTCACATATAATATCCAAATATTATTTATAATTTGAACAAGAAAGGCCTAGCACACACTATAATCCTATCTCTTTCCCTCAAATGTCCAAAAAAGGTTAGAACTTGGATGTGAGGGCGATCTGGCTGTGACATCTGTCACCCGCATTGATCGCCAGGGTTGATTTGGCTGATCTGGCTGGCTAGGCGGGTGTCCCCTTCCTCCCTCACCGCTCCATGTGCGTCCCTCCCGAAGCTGCGCACTCGGTCGAAGAGGACGACCTTCCCCTGATAGAGGAGGACCGTTCTTCGGTCAAGGGTATACGAGTAGCTAGCTGCGCTCCCCTGCTAGAACCTCCAAACAAGCTCTTAAGGTCCAAAAAAGGTTAGAACTGAAATTCCAGACAAAAGGACCATGAAATTGTGATCTGGGGAAAAGAAAAATAAAGACATGTTAAGTTATGTTCTTAGGGGAATAATATGGATTTAAATTAATTCTAAACACTTACTAAAAAATTCTAAATGTATGTATCCTAAAGTATGAAGTTAAACATTTTAAAATTAAATGTAAAACTTTCAAAGTATAAGGGAAAATAAATGAAACAAAGATCTTAATCAACCTAACAGAAAACATTTAAAGAGGAACAAATAGGAACAGATATTCATTTGTAGTGTGATTGAGTGAGGAGGTTGAAAACTCCTCTCTCACAAAAAGCAACTCTAAAACTGGTAAAACAGTCAATAACACTATTTTAATACCATTCATTCCTGAATGAAGCCCATTCATTAAAACTATAGACCTTCAGGAGATAAATCCCATGAAAAAGACATTCTGGCCTGGGGCTGCCTTCATTATCCCCACCACCACCAGTTCTGTCAGAGGGGGAAGACCCGGACAGCTGAGGGCTTTGGTCCAGGTGCCTGAGCTGGCTTCCTTGATTTGGAACTTTTCGGTTAGTGTAGTCATCTTGGTAGCAAGCACATAGGGAAGGCCTGAGGCTCTGCTACCCTGAGGTTTGGGCCTTCTTTGCGGTGAGCCGTGCATCAGCTGACTAGCTGGGGATTTCACAGGGAGTTCTGGCAAAATGGTGGATGGATTTCCAACCATAACAATAGTTACACAGTAAATGGACTTAACACTCCTCACAAAAAGCAGACATTCTTCTACAGAATATAAAAAGTAAGGAATAACTATATTCTGCACACAGGAATCACACCATAGAGTCCAGGATATATAGGTTGAAAGTAATAAGATGGTAAAACATATACTATACAAACAACTATAAGATAACTAGAGTGGCTATACCAGTATCAGACAAAAAAGGCTTCAAGACAGGAAATATTATTTCATAATGAAATAAAGAGAAATATCAGAAATATGAACACTTATAAATGCATATACAATAACACTGGATACCTAAAACACATGCAACAAAACTGACAAAATTGATAGAAGAAATAAATTATTCAACAGTAAAAGATTTCCAAATTCCACGTGCAATAATTGGACAGTTAGACAGAAAATCAGCAAGGAAATAGAAATATTGAACAACATTATGAATCAAAACTGACATTTATAAAACACACAACATTGTGTGTGATAGATTATAGTGTGGGTGACAAAATAAGCCTCAATAAACTTTAAAACAACTAATCATACAAAGTATGTTTCTGGCTACAATGGAACTAAATTAGAGATCTACATATCAAGAAATCTGGACTTTGAGCAATATACTTTTAAATAATTGGTGGATCAAATAAGAAATATCCAGGGAAATTAAAATCTTGCAAAATATGAGATGTGATTTTATATGAGAATATAGAGAAATGCTAAACAAATGTACAATAAAAGCAATTTCTGTGGTTACTAAGAGAACACATATTTTATAAATGATAAAACAGCCCTGGGGGGCTCAGTCAGTTAAGCGTCTGACTCTTGGTTTCATCTCAGGTCATGACCTTGGGGTTTGTGAGCCCACATTGGGCCCCACACTGTTAGCTGTTAGTGTGGAGTCTGTTTGGGGTTCTCTCTCCCTCTCTCTCTGGCATTCTCCTGCTCTCTCTCTCTCTCTCAAAATACATAAATAAACTTAAAAAAACATTTTTATCTGTCATGTGGGATAAAATAATAAAATTCGATAAAATTATATGCTGAAAATATATTAAAAGACTATTCTTTTTAAGGTATATTTATTTTTGAGGGAGATTGAGAGAGCACAACCAAGGGAGGGGGTGGGGAGACAAAGAATCTGAAGCAGGTTTAGGCTCTGAGCTGTCAGAGCCTGATGGGGAGCTCGAACCCAGGAACTCTGAGATCATGAACTGAACCAAAGTCAGGTACTCAACCAACTGAGCCACCCAGGAGCACCTTAAAAGACTACCCTTAATCAAGGTTGTCAACACTGTAAAATTTTGTAGTTGTTTTGGGAGAAATTTGGTGCATTTCATTAAATTAAGACATTTAGGGGCACCTCGGTGGGTCAATCAGTTAAACCTCAGACTCTTGATTTGGGCTCAGGTCATGATCTCACAGTCTGTGAGATCAAGCCCTGCGTCGGGCACTGCACTGACAGTGTGGAGCCTGCTTGGGATTCTCTCTTTCCCTCTCTCTCTGCCCTTCCGCTGTTCATGCTCTCTCTTTCTCTCTTTTTCTCTCTCTCTCTCTCTCAAAATAAATAAACTTTAAAAAATAAGAAATTACTTAATTTGGCAATTCTAGTTCTTGATGTATCAGAAAGACTCATATGTATGAAGAGGCATAAAATATTTTTGTTTGCATGAGGACAAAAGCAGAGTTCTTCATAATTCTCATATTAATTCTGATAAGTAATTAATCTGAGAAATGGTCATGGTGCATAGCAGTCTCAACAGTTAAGAATAAAGATGTATCGTTGAGTTAAAAATATGCATAGTGATGTATCCATTACAGTATTATATATGTTTTAAAAGCCTCTTAATGCTATCCCTCAGATATCTACATTTGTACATAAGTACCTAGAAGTCCTGGACAGTTTTGCATTACTTGATTTGATTTAAGTGGTAATAATGGCTGGGGTAAGGGGACTCATATTGAATTGAGACTAGGATTCAGAGATGACTTTGGCTTTAACCCCAACACTTTATTTTTTCTTGGAAAGATATATTCTCATATCAAATGAGTAACTATACTCAGTAACCTCCATCGTCTCATCTCAGATTTTTCTTCCATATCCACTTTTACTCATCAACAGTGTTCTGGGTTTTGCTGAGGCTTTTGTTTACATTATCCCAATTGGTTTCTCTGCTGCCAGTTCTTTTGCCTCCCAGTCCTCCCTCCATATAGATTTCACGGTGTTATTTTTATAATTTGCAATCTGATAATGTGGCTTTGGCGTCTTTCTTTTAAACCATCTGATTTTCCACGGCTTTAAAATAAAGGCCACACCTTTATTTGTCATAGAAACCTCTTCACCATCTGGCCCAACATCCTTTACTGTTTAACGCATTTCTATCCTACGTCTACATGCATCTTAGCCTGCCAGAACTCCTGTGATTCCTCACGTACGTCATTAATTTTCTCACTTTCAGAAAAACTACATCTCATAAGTGGGATGTCCTCCTCTCTCATATGTATCATGAGGTTCCAACCCAGACCCTGATCCTCTTTTCCCTGAAAACTGCTTTTTTCTCAAACAGACTGTGCGATAGATTATTTACCCTTTCCTTTTTTTTTAAAGTTTATTTTTCTTATTTATTTTTGAGAGAGACAGACGCAGTGTGAGCAGGGAAGGGAGAGAGAGAGAGAGGAGAGAGAGAGAGAGGAAGAGAGAGAGAATCCCGAGAGCGCAGAGCCCAATGTGGGCCTCAAACCCCCTGAACCGTGAGATCGTGACCTGAACAGAAACCAAGAGTCAGATGCTTAACCGACCGAGCCACCCAGGTGCCCCTGTTGACTCTCTCCTATCACACTATAGAACTTTCTCTAGTATAATCCTGATCATTCTCAATTATTAATATTTCTTTATGCACATTCCTCAATGAACTGTTAACTTCCTCAAGAGATGGTTCTTCACTTTATTCATTGGTTGTGAATCCAGCTCCTGGTTTATATTAAACTTCAAATAAATGTGCTTCATAAAACCTTGATACTTTATTTTACACATTTGCAATTCTGTTTCTCTAAATTTCCTCCTGGATTTGATCCCTTTTTCTGAAATGCTCAGTTTTATTATTCCATAAAACCACCACCTTTCTCAAAATCTTCCCAGCCATTCCTCTTGTCCACCTCATAGAAGTTTCTCCAAAATGTTATTCTTTTCTTCAGCGGAGTCAGCATATTTCCAGTCCCCACCATCTTGGAGTCTCTGCCTCTGCCTGAAGTGTTTTCTAGGGGGAGCTTCTCCTGAGTATCTGGGCTTGCAATCCCAAGAACAGAGGCTCCTAATGAGTCTCATACATTTGACAGAACATTCCTGCTCATTAAAAACAGGTCAGGTGATAGGTAGACATAATAGAAGATAAAGCAGAAAGAGATTTGGGATAGGTACCTGTTGAAAAAAGTCTGTGAGCTTTAAAAAAGTTTTTTTTTTTTTTTAATTTTTAATTGAGAGAGGAGGGAGAGATACTCAAGCAGGCTCTGTGTTCAGCATGGATCCCAACATGGGGCTCAGTCTCACCAAACATGAGATCATGACCTGAGTCGAAACCAAGAGTCAGGCACTTAATTGACTTAGCCACCTCGGTGTCCCTGTGAGGCTTTTGTGGGGATATTTAAAGCTTTACATGCAACCTTCCTATTAGACAGGTTCACTCCTTCCCAGAATTTTGAAAGTGCTCTCATACATACCTAACGAGCATATATAAAGCACCTGTACTTTCTGCCATTTACACTATTCAAACACAAAAAGATACATTTCATGGCCAATATGTATACCCATACATAACATAGACATATGTGGAGGCTCTTATACACGTGCATGTGCACACGAACACAGGCTTATCCACCCTGATACACAGAAACACACGCTCATGTAAAGAAAGTGTATATTCATCGGCAGAAATATTTCTGAAACACATGCATATCAAACTAACAGGTACTCAAACAAAAATGTAACTTATACATTCAAGGGTGCAGAAACATACAAATAAATGCTCATTCCTTCAGATAGAAGCGCTTCTGAATACCTATTGATATAAAGGCATGTATGTATAACCGAAAAGGCACGTGGAAGCCAAAGTGCGTGCTGGTGGACATAAGTTATCATATATACACTCATCCCCACAGATTGTGAACGGTCAATGTTCTTAATCAATCTTTTGGCACCTCACACAATCATGAGCAGGTAAACGTAAAGATTCAGTCATTCTCCAAAACACACATATGCAGCCGGTGAGTAGATCTTATCTCCTTACATGCACTCGTATTCAGAAGATGTTCACACACACCCTTCAATATACATATATACATATCTATATATCTATCTATATCTCTCTCTACATCTCTCTCTATATATCTCTCTACATCTCTCTCTCTATCTTTATCTCAGAAATACAGGGGGCCATAAACATGCTTCTCGAAACCCATCTCACATTGCTCTATTAGGCATCCTTCAAATATCTGGTATGTTGCTATAAAAATAAGTAAGCTCCTTTTTTCTCACACTTGAAATCTTTCTCTCTACAGATTTAATTCCATGATTCGAAGCTAAAAGTGGAGACATTCTCACCAAAACATGTTTGTAAATACTGAATGGTGTTTCCTGCGACAGAACAAAAGTTTCGTTCATTACCGGACTAGTTCCTTCCCTCTGAAAGACAAATGGAACATTGGCTATTTGGTTAGAGGGGCGATCTGGTGCTGGTGTCATGGAGAGCTGTGAGCAGCACGTAGAGATGGCAGAGTGTTATGAACAAATTTGCTCACTTGACTTTTGTGTCCAGGCCTAGTCCTGGCAATTAGGGCCCTCACCTCAATTCTCCCTGCTATTTACCAGACCGGCATTGACCAGTGTATGTCAGACAGGGTCTCTGGTTGTGGGTGAATGCTGCAGCATTAGGCTGGCTTTAAGAAGTGGCCAGTGTGGAAGAGGTACAACGTCAGCGTCACAGGAGTTGAGCCATAGGGGATAAAATGGAGCAGAAAGAAATGGCTATGAGACTGGATTTCTCTCCAAGGCAATGATTGCCCCTCCATCTCCTGAGAGGCCCCCTTTTATCTCCACATCAACCCTGACTGAAAGAGCTATCTTCAGTGCACCAAGCAATACATTGGAAATAGGTGGTATATCCCATGGATAACCACTTAACAAAGCATGAGATCAAACCTGGCACGTTGTAAAATATTGATATGGTAAGAGACCTATGAGTATAGGGGGCCTAAGGAGAACAAGCATAGCAGGTGGGGTGGAGAATTACAACAATCTAGGGAAGAGAAAGGATTAGGTGAATTACAGAGCCAAACTTAGAAAATAATCTCCCATGTTCTTAGTCTCAAATCTGTGTGGATGGTTGGAAGGTAAGGCAATGATCAGTTCTGCTGCTCCCTGTATTCAGTAAAGACATGCTGTGTCTTTACTGGAGAGATTTAGCTTTGCCCTGAAGAACCTGGGAACAAAGGACCCCTGCAGGTTAGAATTGGGCAAGGTAAGCAGAAAGCCAGCCCATGTATGGGGGATAGAAGATACCACCACTGAATTCTCAAGGTTCCCCAAATTCCACCATCCAGAGGTTCTGGCCACCAGTAAACTCAGAACTGCACTATGTGATTGGAAGACATCCCTCACTGATAGATTTGGTCAGCAAAGTCTGCTCCACATGACTTCCTAGTTCTAAACTATGATGTTAAATATTCAGTCCCAATTCCTAATACTACATGCTATGTCGTAGCCTTGGCTTTGCATCTACAGCTACCTCTACCTTCTCTGCATTTTCCATCTCAGGAAGCCACTTTTTCTTACTAGAACTCAGATGCTACCAGCTCCGACAGGCCTTCTAATGTATTTCTCCCTCCAAATGAATCACTCCATCCTATACAACTGTGTGCAACCCTCTCGCATAAGTTAGTGCACTACCAGAGCTCTCTCTTTCCATGCCTTCCTACTGCTCTGTGAGCGATTTGAAGTCAAGGCCTATTTTGGATTTTTCACTCCTATATTCCATTATACTGGAATATACATTCCAGGATACAGTATACATTTGTATACTGGAAGTATACAAATACTTCCACATATTTCCATTAGACATGAAATAAGTCGGCTGAATTCCATGAGCTGTTTGAATGAGTCAGCTTAGACAAAACTTTGCCTCACTGCCCAGATTCTGAGCCCCATGGCTCCCTCCCTTCTACAGAGGACACTGTGCTTTTCTGATCTCTCCATCTGCTGTATTCCAATCCCCCGCCCCAATCTATCTTCCAACTCTTCAAAAACTGAAGAAACTTTCTGAGAGTGGTCCCGTTCTTTGCCCCATCTCCTTTTTATCCTTCTAGGTTCAGAAACAGGAACTTCCACACTGAATTCTCCCTCCTCTTTCCTTTTTTTCTTGTTTTCCCTCCCCATTTATTTATCACTCGCACCCCAAGTCTTATTGTCCCTCCCCACACCTGCTTCACCCTCTGTGCAGTTCACTCACCACATTTGGTTCTCTCAGCGACCCTCACACACTTTGGTGTCCTAATGGACTGCCTTGGGTATATTCTTTATGCAACCCTTGCTGTACCCCGTCTGGGGGAGTGGGTGGGGTGTGGGATACGGGAAAGGTGAACACAGGTGTCCAGCCTCTTGTTGCCAGAACCCCATGGGGCACTTCTTTGACAATGCTGTGGTTAGTTAAGGGCTTGTTGTTCTGCCCAGAGGAGGCACCGTAATGACCTCTAAACTGCAGCAGGAATGGAAGAGTCTCTCCATCCCTAGGATCCAGTCTTGTTTTCATAGCCCATGAAGCACATTCCCCTCCATCCCATACTAATCCTGAGCTCATAGTCCTGCTAGGCCCCTGTGTCCTGTCTCACCCTGGCCTGTCTGCTCTTTGACCATTGTCACCACCTCTCCCCAGCCTTTTTTTCAGAGAGCAGATAATGAGCCCCAGAGAGTGCCCCAGGCTCAATCCTCAGGGATACCTGGTTTTGTCGCCTGTCTCTGTTTTGACTAATTGTCCTTAGCTTAGTGGAGTGCCACATGGTGCTAATGGCTCTAAGGTCACAGGTTCCGTCTCTGCAGAGATCACTTAGTCACTTGTTTTGCAGCCTCAGGCTAAGGCCTAAATCAATTCAAAAACATGCGGGGGCTATAAAATGGCCTCTTACCTTTGTTATGGTTTCATCCTACACCTGGCCACATGCACACTGCTCTCCATAAAGTCAGCTTTCTCTGAAATACAACGGCTAGCTTGACTGGATCCCCTCGCTCCTCTAGCCCAGTCATTTTGGCTTACTCTCTGTCTCTCTCTTCCCTGTACTTTGCACTTTCTCAGTCTCCCTGCCATTTCTTGTTCTGTATAGATGCCCTGTTTTCTGATGGATCAGGTAGCACCAGACACCCCACTCCGCACACCAGCTTGTAGCTTTTCCTTAGCACCCTGGGCATAATCAGCCCAAATCTCCATAAACGCTCATTGTGTGCCATGCCATCCACTGCTCCTCCCCTCCTGGAGAACTTTCAGGGTGCTTTTGTTCCTGTAATCCCCGAAGCAGACCTGGGTAACCAGATCCCAGCTTGGGGGTTTTACCGGGCTCATCTCTGTCACTTCTACTCCCTTTCAGGATGGTACCTTAATCTCTCTATCCCCAGGGCACGGCTACACTTCTCCTGGATTCGGGTTACCCTCCTCACACTCGTAGCAATCCCAGCAGGTGCGATCTGTTGGACTGGAAGCTGCCATCAAACTCTGCAACTAAAGTTTAACCCCGTGGTGAACAGAGCTGAGGACTTTGACTAAATTAGTCTTAGCGCCTCAAACACCCACAACCCCATAAACAGGCACTGTCTCAGGTCCCTGATCAGTTCAGTGAACCAGTCTATATCCTTCCATCACCCTGGGATCCAGGGCTGCCTCTCCTCGGATGTCTAAACCACAGGAAGGGCCCCATATCTGTCTGCACTCTGCTTTCCTGAATGTTGAGGATAGCCATTTATTCACACGATAAATGAATCTGGCCTAATTGGTTGGAGGGAGGGACAGAATTAAACCATTCTTGGGTCCCTCCTTTTCTCAGATGAACATCTGTGTCATTTGATATAATGTTTTAGGAGCCCACTGCGTGATACTGTGGCTTTCAGATTTAGACCATCTGGGTAAAAACCCTTACTTTGCCATTTTCCAGATATAAGGCTGTGGACAAGCTATTTCATGTCTTTAAGCTTCGGTTTCCTCATCACTAAAAAGAATTTGGATGAAATGTGAGTGAAGTGTCCAGAACAATGCCTACTTTCCATTGCTAGTGTTTGTAGGGGCCAACCACAGGCTGCCCAAAGTGGCATATTGATTATTTTGAATGGACACTACCTGGGAAACAGCCAGTGCAAGGACATTTAGATGCTTTTTTGTCATCCCTGAAAGCAGGAAATAAATCTCCCATATGAAAGTTACCTTCCCTGTACTAAGATGTAAAAAGACATCTTAATCACCAGAGATAGAAACTATTAAGCTGAGAATGCTGCAGAAACAAAACTTGCTACTTAAAAATTTTTTTTTATGTTTATTTATTTTTGAGAGAAAGAGAGAGGGAGCAGGGGAGGGACAGAGAGAGAGGGAGACAGAATCTGAAGCAGGCTCCAGGCTCTGAGCTGTCAGCACAGAGCCTGACGTTGGGCTTGAACTTGCGGGGCTTGAACCATGAACCGAAGATCATGACCTGAGCCAAAGCCGGGTGCTTAACTGACTGAGCCACCCAGGCATCCAAAATCTTGCTACTTTTTTATGATTTTACTACCTCGGCCCAAATTTCACTTACTAATTTTTTTTTTTTTTTGTTATAATAGTTTATTTTCAAATTGGTTTACATATAACACCCAGTGTTCATCCCAACATGTGCCCTTTTTAATGCCCATCACCCCCTCTCCCCCCTCCCTCATCCCCCTTACCCTCAGTTTTTTCTTAGTCTTTGAGAGTCTCTTATGTTTTATCTCCCTCCCTCTCTGTGTCTTTTTTTTCTTTCCCCTCTTCCCCTCCCCCTGGTTTTTGCTTAGTTTCACAAAGTCCACCTATTCGTGGAAACATATGGTATCTGTCTTTTTCTGACTGACTTATTTCACTTAACATAATACCCTCCAGTTCCATCCATCTTGCTACACATGGCCAGATTTCATTTTTTCTCATTGCCACGTAGTAGTCCATTGTATATAAGTACCATAACTTCTTTATCCATTCGTCAGTTGATGGGCACTTGGTCTCTTTCCATGATTTGGCTATTGTCGAAAGTGCTGCTATGAACATTGGGGTACACGTGCTCCTATGCATCAGCATTCCTGTGTCTCTTGGGTAGATTCCTAGCAGGGCTATTGCTGGGTCATAGGGTAGCTCTATTTTCATTTTTTTGAGGAACCTCCACACCGTTTTCCAGAGTGGCTGCACCAGTTTGCATTCCCACCAACAGTGTAGGAGGGTGCCTACTTCTCCACATCCTCGCCAGCATCTATAGTTTCCTGATTTGTTCATTTTAGCCACTCTGACTGGTGTGAGGTGGTATCTCAGTGTAGTTTTGATTTGTATTTCCCTGATGCTGAGTGACATTGAGCATCGTTTCATGTGTCTGTTGGCCATCTGAACGTCCCCTTTGGAGAAGTGTCTATTCATATCTTCCGCCCATTTCTTCACTGGGTTGTTTGTTTTTCGGGTTTGGAGTTTGGTAAGTTCTTTATAAATTTTAGATATTAGTCCTTTATCCGATATGTCATTTGCGATGATCTTTTCCCATTCCGTTGGTTGCCTATTCGTTTTGTTGGTTGTTTCTTTTGCCGTGCAGAAGCTTTTTATCTTGATGAGGTCCCAATAGTTCATCTTTGCTTTTAATTCTCTTGCCTTTGGAGACGTGTCGAGTAAGAAATTGGTGCGTCTTAGGTCAAAGAGGCTTTTTCCTGTTTTCTCCTCTAGGATTTTGACGGTTTCCTGCCTCACATTCAGATCTTTTATCCATTTAGAATTTATTTTTGTGAGTGGTGTAAGAAAGTGGTCTAGTTTCATTCTTTTGCATGTTGCTGTCCAATTCTCCCAGCACCATTTGTTAAAAAGGCTGTCTTTTTTCCATTGGATACATTTTCCCGCTTTGTCAAAGATTAGTTGGCCATATACTTGCGGGTCCATTTCTGAGTTTTCTATTCTATTCCATTGGTCTATGCGTCTGTTTTTGTGCCAATACCATACAGTCTTGATGACCACCGCTTTGTAGTAGAGGTTAAAGTCTGGGATTGTGATGCCTCCCGCCTTGGTTTTATTCTTCAGTATTATTTTGGCTATTCGAGGTCTTTTGTGGTTCCATACAAATTTTAGGATTGTTTGCTCTAGCTTTGAGAAGAATGCTGGTGCAATTTTGATTGGGATTGCATTGAATGTGTAGATTGCTTTGGGTAGTATTGCCATTTTGACGATATTTATTCTTCCAATCCATGAGCATGGGATGTTTTTCCATTTCCTTGTGTCTTCCTCAATTTCCTTCATAAGTTTTTTATAGTTTTCAGTGTAGAGGTCTTTCACATCTTTGGTTAGGTTTATTCCTAAGTATTTTATGGTTTTTGGTGCAATTGTGAAAGGGATTAGCTTCTTTATTTCTCTTTCTGCTGCTTCATTGTTGGTGTATAGAAATGCCACCGATTTCTGTACATTGATTTTGTATCCTGCAACTTTGCTGAAATCATGAATCAGTTCTAGTAGGCTTTTGGTGGATTCTGTCGGGTTTTCCATGTAAAGTATCATGTCATCTGCAAAAAGTGAAAGTTTGACTTCCTCCTTGCCAATCTTGATGCCTTTTATTTTGTTTTGTTGTCTGATTGCTGATGCTAAGACTTCCAGCACTATGTTAAATAGCAGTGGCGAGAGTGGACACCCCTGTCGTGTTCCTGATCTCAGGGGGAAGGCTTTCAATTTTTCCCCATTGAGGATGATATTAGCTGTGGGTTTTTCATATATGGCTTTTATGATGTTTAAGTATGTTCCTTCTATCCCGACTTTCTCGAGAGTTTTTATTAAGAAAGGATGCTGTATTTTGTCAAATGCTTTTTCTGCATCTATTGACAGGATCATATGGTTCTTATCTTTTCTTTTGTTGATGTGATGTATCACGTTGATTGATTTGCGAATATTGAACCAGCCCTGCAACCCAGGGATGAATCCTACTTGATCATGGTGGATAATTCTCTTTATATGCTGTTGGATTCGATTTGCTAGTATCTTGTTGAGAATTTTTGCATCCATATTCATCAGGGATATTGGCCTGTAATTTTCTTTCTTTGCTGGGTCTCTATCTGGTTTGGGAATCAAAGTGATGCTGGCTTCATAGAATGAGTCGGGGAGTTTTCCTTCCGTTTCAATTTTTTGGAACAGCTTGAGGAGGATAGGAATTAACTCTGTTTTAAATGTCTGGTAAAATTCCGCAGGAAAGCCATCTGGTCCAGGGCTTTTATTTGCTGGGAGGTTTTTAATAACTGATTCTATTTCTTCACTAGTTATGGGTCTGTTCAAATTTTCTATTTCTTCCCGTTTGAGTTTTGGTAGCGTGTGGCTATTTAGGAAGCTGTCCATTTCTTCCAGATTGCCAAGTTTGGTGGCATATAATTTTTCATAGTATTCTCTGATGATTGCTTGTATCTCTGAGGGATTGGTTGTAATTTCTCCCTTTTCATTCACGATTTTATTTATTTGAGTTCTCTCTCTTTTCTTTTTGAGAAGCCTGGCTAGAGGTTTGTCTATTTTGTTTATTTTTTCAAAGAACCAGCTTTTGGTTTCATTGATCTGTTCCACTACCTTTTCTGTCTCCATATGGTTAATTTGAGCTCTGATCTTTGTTATTTCTCTCTTTCTGCTGGGCTTGGGTTGTTTTAGTTGATCTGCTTCTAGTTCCTTTAGGCGTGCTGTTAGAATTTGTGTTATTGATTTTTCTTGTTTCTTGAGATGGGCCTGGATTGCAATATATTTCCCTCTCAGGACTGCCTTTGCTGCATCCCAGAGCGTTTGGATTGTTGTATTTTCATTTTCATTTGTTTCCATGTATTTTTTAATTTCTTCTCTGATGGCTTGGTTGACCCAGTCATCTTTTAGTAGGTTATTTCTTAGCCGCCATGTTCTTGGATATTTTCCAGGCTTTCTCCTGTGGTTGATTTCAAGTTTCAAAGCATTGTGGTCTGACACTGTACACGGTATGATCTCAATTCTTTTATATTTATTCAGAGCTTCCCTGTGCCCCAGAATGTGGTCTATCTTGGAAAATGTACCGTGTGCAGATGAGAAGAATGTAAATTCCTTTGCTTCTGGATGAAGGACCCTAAAGATGTCTGTGAGGCCCATCTGTCCTAATGTGTCATTCAGGGCTATTGTTTCTGCGGAGATTTTCTGTTTTGTTGATCTATCCAATGCTGAGAGTGGAGTGTTGAGATCCCCTACTATTAGGACATTTTTATCGATGAGGTTGCTAATGTTTGTAATTAGTTGTTTTACAAATTTGGGTGCCCCTGAATTCGGTGCGTAGATATTTACAATTGTTAGCTCTTCCTGCTGGATGGTCCCTGAGACTATTATATAATGTCCTTCCTCATCTCTTATTACATCGTTCATTTTAAAGTCTAATTTGTCTGATATAAGTGTGGCTACTCCGGCTTTCTTCTGACTTCCAGTAGCATGGTAGATAGTTCTCCATCCCCTCACTTTCAATCTGAAGGTGTCTTCAGGTTTAAGATGAGTTTCTTGAAGACAGCAAATAGATGGGTCTTGTTTTTTAATCCATTCTGTTATCCTTTGTCTTTTGATTGGCGCATTTAGTCCATTTACATTCAGTGTTAATATTGAAAAATATGGGCTTACAGTCACTGTATTATCTGTAAGTTTCATGTTTGTAAGGCTGTGTCTGGTAGTTTGTATTCTTTGCCTCCTTGTTTTCATAGAATGCCCCTCAGGATCTCTTGCAGTGCTGGCTTATTTGTGATAAATTCTTTCAGTTTTTGTTTGTTGGGAAAAACCTTGATCTCTCCTTCTATTCTGAATGACAGGCTAGCCGGATACAGAATTCTTGGTTGCATGTCCTTCTTGCTCATCACATTGAAGATGTCCTGCCATTCCTTTCTGGCTTGCCAAGTTTCCGTAGATAAGTCTGCTACTACCCTTATAGGTCTCCCTTTGTATGTTAGGGTTCTTTTGTCCCTAGCTGCTTTCAGGATTCTCTCCCTATCTTTGTATTTTGCCAGCTTCACTATGATGTGCCGTGCAGAAGATCTATTCAAGTTACGTCTGAGGGGAGTTCTCTGTGCCTCTTGGATTTCCATGCCCGTTTCCTTTCTCATGTTGAGGAAGTTCTCAGCAATGATTTGTTCCAGAACCCCTTCGACTCCTTTCTCTCTCTCTTCTTCCTCTGGAACTCCTATGATACGGATATTGTTTCTTTTGACTGCATCGCTCAGCTCTCGAATTCTCCTTTCCTGTTCCTGGATCAGCTTCTCTCTCTTTTTATCTGCTTCCTCTTTTTCAATGATTTTGTCTTCTAATGCACTAACTCTTTCCTCTACCTCTTCAATCCGTGCTGTGGTTGCTTCCAGTTTCCCCTGTATTTCTTCCAATGTCTTCTTTAATTCTTCCTGACCGTTTTTAAGGTCTTTGAACTTTGCCTCGTAGGACCCCTTGCATTCATCTAAGCTTTTTTCAAGGCCAGCAATTAGTTTTATGATTAACATTCTATATTCAAGTTCTGTTATGTTGCTTATATCTGTTTTCATTAATTCTTGAGCTGTCACTGCTTCTTGTAGACTCTTTTGAGGAGAATTCTTCCGTCTCGTCATTTTGGCTGGATGTGTTATGGGTTGTTTCTTGAAGTTGCCCTGGAAAGGAAAACTGACAGACACACAGAACACAGAAATACTCAAACGTACCGACAAATGGTCCAGACAAGCAGTTCACAACAGAAAAAAATAACAAGTGACTCTCTGAGGGCAATGTCCTGAAGTAACAGCTACACGTTAAGGACAGGGTATGTAGTGTGCTGGTGGCAGAGCATATATAGACAGAATAATGACTGGTGCAGGGAGAAGAAGGAAATGGACTTTGCCCAGGTAGAGCGACTAAAGGGTTTAATCCAGACTGATAGAAATCAGAATAAGGACAGGTGCGAGGGAAAAGGAATAAAGATCGATGTCGTCTAGATGAACTTATACGGCCTGGTTATTCCAGAAAAAGGGCCCAACAGCTGGCTTCAAGAACTTTGGCAGCAAGCAGAAGGAAGACTGTGGCTGTCTTTTTAGTATCCTCCTCAGGTTTCTGATGAGGAATGTCGAGCATCTATTCAAGGTCCCGGCTACGGATTGCGCAACTCAGGCAGCCGGGAGGAGCCTGGACATAGGCGGAGCAGCTACCGGCAGGAGAAAGCCCCGGGTGCAGACGCCACAAGGAAGCCCCGACAGCCCTCGAGACGCCCACGAACTGCGACTCTCACTTACTAATTAAAGCTCCCAAATGTCTGTTTTCTTTATCCTGACAATTTCTTACACATTTATTATCTCTTTGTCTGAAATGTATAAACACTGCCTGCCTTGTTCATGTGTTTGGGTCTCAATTTAATTCTTAGACCTCTATGTGCCCGTACTAAATTGGATTTTTCTCCTGTTAATCTGTTTCATGCAAATTTAATTCTTTGTCTAGTAAGAAGAACCCTGGACAAAAGAAAATTTCTTCCTTCCCTTCATAATCTACATAGGTAACTTAACTGTTCCCAAATTAGCTAGTATTCCCCAAAATATATGTGGCAGTGGAATCCAATATTTCTGCCAAGAAAAGAACATGTCTCAAGCCCAAGAAAGTGGCATAATCAAAAAGACAAATAAGACCCAGGCTGTAGGCTCTCTAACTGATTGTTGACTGCCAGCCAGGGGTCATTGCCATATCCTAGAGGCTGCTCTTATCCTTGTATGTGGTCTCCTCTACATTGACATGTTGAAGTCAACATAAGTTCATGGCTCAAACTCTCAGAAAATTAGAAATACAAAGGGAACTTCCATAATTTTATAAAGGGCATCTACAAAAAATGCTTCTAACTAATATTATAACTAATGACGAAAGACTTAATTCTTTCTCCCTGAGATTGGGAGAAAAAGCAAGAGTGTATGTTCTCACCATTCTTGTACACATTGTACTAGAATTCTACTCAGTACAATGAGGGGAAAACAGAAGGCATACGGATATAGATTAGAAAGGAAGAAATACACAACTATGTATTCACAGATAGCATGACAGTCTATATAAAAATCCATGAGAAATCTATGAAAAGTTCCTAGAACTTGAAGGTGAGTTGGCAAGATCACAGGATTAGGTCAATATTTAAAACATCAGTGATATTTCTACATTCTAGCAATGAATAATTAGAAATGGATTTAAAATTTTTTTTAATGTTTATTTAATTTTGAGACAGATACAGAGTATGAGAGGGGAGGAGCAGAGAGAGAGGGAGACATAGAATCCGAAGCAGGCTCCAGGCTCAGAGCTGTCAGCACAGAGCCCAACGCAGGGCTTGAACCTCATGAACCGTGAGATCATGACCTGAGCTGAAGTCAGACACTTAACCGACTGAGCCGCCCAGGCACCCCAGAAATGGATATTTTTAAGTACCATTTATAATAGCACCAAAATGACACACCAACCTATGTAGCTAATGAAATTTGTGCAGGATTATTATGTTGAAAAATATAGAGCGTTGTTGAAAGAAATAAGAGATGACCTAAATAAATGGTGAAAATGAATTACAGGACCCAACCTTTTTTAAGATGTCAATTCTGCCCAAATTATTCTAAAAATTTAATACAATTCCAGTCAAAATCCTGGCAATGTTTTTGGTAGAGATAGACAAGCTAATTCTAAAATATATATGAAAAGTCAAAGGAGCTCTATAGACAAAACAATTTTGAAAAAGAAGAGAAAGATCAAAGACCCTTAATACCTGACTTCTAGAGTTCCTTTTGTTTTGGCAAAGGGATAGACACATAGATCAGTGAAATAGTATAGAGAATCTATAAATAGAGACCTACAGAAATATGGTCAATTGATTTTTGAACAAAAACATAAATGTAAATCATAATACTATAAAACTTCTAGGTGCTTCTAGGTGCTGGTTGGAACAAAAGAGAAAATATGAGAAAATCTTTGAGACTTTTTGTTATGCAAATAATTCTTAAATTAGACACCAAAAGCACAATTCAAAGCCAATTATATATATATATATATATATATATTTCACCAAATATATAAGAAGGGTGCCCAAGTGGCTTAGTCAGTTAAGCATCCAACTCTTGATTTCAGCTCAGGTCATGATCTCACAGTTCATGGGTTCAAGCCCCATGTCAGGTTCTGTACTGACAATGCAGAGCCTGCTTGAGACTCTCTCTTTCTCTCTCTCTCTCTCTCTCTCTCTCTGCTCCTCCCCCACTCACTCTAACGCTCTCTCTTAAAATAAATAAATAAACTTAAACATATTTATTTTATAATATTTTTAAAAATAAAAATGGTTAATGAAGGACAGTATTAAGAGAATGAAAAAGAAAAGGCAAAACACAGACCAAGGGAAAAAGTCAAAAATCATATGAACAACAAAAGTTTTTTAATTAAAATATGTATTAAAATGAAGCTATAATTTCAACAGGAAAGAAAAAAGTAACCCAATAGGAAATAATGGGCCAAAGATTTGAATAGACATTTTGTCAGAGAAGACATATTTATGGCAATAAACACATAATAAAAGGGCCCGACATTATTAGTCATTAAGAAAATAAAAATTAAAACCATCATGATGAGATGTCACCATATACCTGTAAGACTGACAAAAAAATGATAATTTGACGTGCTGGTTGGAACAAAAGCAAGTAGTACTCTCATACACTGGTGATAAGAATACAAAATGGCACAACCACTTTGAAAAATAATTTGGTAAATTTTTTATAAAGTTAAACACATACCTAACATATGCCTGGGAAATCCACCTCTATGTATTTAAACAAGAGAAATGAAAACTTAGGCACATAAAAAACCTATAAGCTTTACTTGTAAACTTCCTTTAACTACCAAATGGATAAACAGAATATCAGCTATACTCATACAATGGATATCTGCACAATGAAACACTGTGTAGCAATAATGTGGATAAATCTCAAACGCATTATGTTAAATGGAAAAAGTCAGGTTTGAAAGATTACATACCACTTAAGGAACCAAAGTTACAGGGTCAGACAACAGATTAGCAGTTGCCAAGGGCTTGCAGTGGGTGGAAAGGGGTCGACTACAAGGGGTAACATGACAGAATGTTTTGGGTTGATGGAACTCTTCCATATTTGGACTAAAGTGGTGGTTGCATAACTCAATGACAGAATTGTACAAAAAAGGAGTAAATTTCATTGGATATGAATTTTAAAATAATTTTTAAAATGTAAACTCTTATTAAGAGCATTTGGCAGATTAAGTTTATTAAAATTTACCTTTCAAGCCTCATCCATCTTTTCTTATGTCCTCCATCTCTCTTGCCCATTTTCTCATTATATTACCTTCCTTTGGTTTTCTGCTTTTTCCCTTTCCTCTGTTATTGAACTCTTCCATTTTTTTTTATGCAACAAATATGTTTTGGTCACTTCGATCATACAATGTATAGCTCTGGATCATGAATTGAAGCATTTGTATTTCACAAATTCTGGTAATTCAGTTTTTTTCAGAAAAATATACACTTGCATGAATATGAAAAGTTGCATTGATGTTATGAAAATTGCTTAAGGATAAATAAGATATATAGGCTTACAGATTATGTGCAAATGCATTTTCAGCCTCTGACTATGATTTTTTCATAAGGCTTTCATAAAAAATCAAATTTATGTTGCAATGAAATCATTTAACTACATGTAATAAGACATCTGTCCAGTTCAAATTTGGTTTTTGCCAAATATTATTAAAGTAATATTTTCTAAAGAAATTGACAATAAAATAAACGTCATTTCTCACTCATAGCTTAGAGAAAGAAGGAACAGGGAAAACAAGAGTAAATGAAGCAATTTATTTTTGTGTGAATTAAAACATTCTGAAAAAAGTTAGAATGTTATCAAAGAGGTTCACATTGGAGAAATAGAGAGTATGGAATTGTATAACATTCAATATAGAAAGAAAGGAGCAACATTAGAAATATTTAAAAGGTAAAAATGTCAGGAATTACTATGTGTTGGATGACTTATATTTTTGTATTTACATGATTAGATGGATTGAACTATCAGCTGAGATATAAAAGTAAAGATATAGCCAGTTAAAGTATAGAGGGGAAAGCATAGAGTTTCATTTTAAAGGTATGGATTTGCTGATTTTGATGAATATATGTGATGCAGAGGTAAAGATAGTGACCGCCAGGAAGATACATATAACTGTCTGAAAGTCAACATAAGGATGAGGATCAGAGATACAGATTTGGAAGGAATCTGCTTCTATGTAAAGTTGAATGAGAAAAGCAAAAGTTAAAGTAGGAAGTGGAGTCAGAGAGACTGGGACTGGAGTAGGGTTAATATTAAACCTAGGAAGAGGCAATTTACTTAAACTCTGAGAAGGAAAGTTTGGGTGTGCATATATTTCAAGAAGTAGCTAAGAGAGGGTGGGATATTAAAAAAGATAGGAGCAAATCATCACAATTCTTTTGAATGAGTAAGGAAAGGGTTTTGCTATAGAATGTGGTGGGAGAAACTCTGAGTGGGAGGGGGGTTGTAAATGTGAATATTTGAAATTGCTTTTGATAGAAATGGGATTAGTATCCAATCAAAGAAAATCAATTAATGGAAGATGAATTCTTTAAGTCTATAGGACCATACAATCTGATCTGTTGCACAATTGGTGTCCTCTATCCATTTTCAGCTTTGAAGATGTTGAAATTTAAAAAGAGAGATAGTAATATTGTTTAGTTTCATATCTGTGGTGACATATAGACATAAGGTGAAAAGAAATCAGAATCCCTGCTAGATGCAAATGAGCCACCTGTACAAGTAAAAAATCCAAACAAACCAAAACTAAACACAGAGAGAGAGAGAGAGAGAGAGAGAGAGAGCGCCAACGAACCAACCAACAATAAAAAAGTGTTGGCTGAGAAATTAGAATAAAATTACAGAGATTCAGTTACTTGATTGGTTGGTGCAATTAATGACTCCCTGTAGGGTCTCTTGCTTTTCTTTTGCACAGGGCATGGCTAGACTTCCTAAGTAGATACTGAAAACTGAAAAATGCAGATGAAACATCAGGAAAAATTCATTCACTAGGAAGTCATTTCAACCGTAGATTTTGTGGGATAATAGAATGGGAAAATCTTGGAGTCACTTTCCCTTGGAATATTTTTATTAGTTTTGCTGTGTTTTGAGACAAATAAAGGCAACCGTCATTCATTTTAGGGAATGGAAAGAGGCTAGGTGGCCCTGAGAGACCATGATTGAGCTCTAAGGGGCATCTGAAACTAACCCTGCACACACATACACACAAACAAATGCCTTTTTCTGCTAGCCTCCTCAATATGATCTCATAACCCAGACATGAATATCGAGAAGGTGATTTTACAGCCCTGGGGAGACCTCCTCAAATCTCAGAAGCTCCAGGGAATAACCCTGCTGATTGATCTCTGAAACTCTCCACGGTGTGATAAGAGAGGACTTTTGGAGCAGTGCAAGAAATAAAACCTCTCATGTGGGTAGTGGCAATGGTTTGGCCAGGCAAGCCTGAGGCTGCTTAAGATCCTCCTCCAGCTAAGGATATTCTCAGCAACCAGGTAAGTTTTAGAGCAAAACCAGAGGATAAAGTTGGGCTATCAGCAGAGTATTTTAAGGCACCATCACTGAAGTTTCTAATTACCTCCAGCCACTTCTTTCCTGTCCTCTTATCTTTTCTATGTCCTGTAGTCTCTAACCCCTGCACTCCATGTCCTATGTTCTTGCCCTCTTTCTCATTTACATCATTAAGGGAAAGATGTAACCTCACAATGAATAGGTCACCTTTTTCTAAGAGGTGGGTAAATATCTGATCCCATTGTCTTAAAATGTAGGGAACTCCTTCCCTACTCACTCCTTACTCAATGTAGGCAGAAGATAAATGTCACCTATAGAATACTGAATAACTGTTTCTATGTTGTTTAGACATTAGACTTTTAAAATTACTTTCATTTAGAACCTTAGAATGATTGGAGTTTGGGAATTTCCCCCTTGATAGGGCAGTTTGTGACTCTACTATCTGGTGAGGTATGGTTACCATTAAACTTTTCCTTAGGGGGGATTTTCTTCCTATTTCCTCAAGTTATCTGCCCATGATACATCCTGGTAATAATGAAGAGTAAACCTCTATTTTAAAGGCCAGTTCCAATCTTATTCTATCATCTACAAATATCCTAGTTTCCCTAGAAACTTGGAAATTCCCCTAGTACTTAGACCAGATGGAAGTGTGTTTTCTGTTTGTTTGTTTGCTGCTACTCATATAATAGAGAAAGTTTGTAGGTTTATTTTATTGTTCACCTGCTCCTAACAATCTAGGATCTATAATAAGGCCATATAGCTTGTGGTAGCCTAGGGGTAGATATAGAACACTTAGACATTCTGTTTTTCCATAAATGTTGCAGTATGGACAGCAGAGTCAGGGCCAGATGAAACTTTCAGAGGAAGAACGTGGGCTCTAAAAGCCTAATCGTCGGGAGGCAGCCTTGAACCCTTCCTATTTTCTAGATCCTGGGCAATATAGGTAAAGAATAAAATCTGAGGACCTATATTAGGGAGTAAGCCTCTTGGCCAAGACATGCAGTTTTGACTTGGTCTTCTATATTGCACCCTTAAGCTCCCATTGCATTTAGCTGTAACTTTCCTCAACAAGGCTGTGCCTTTGTCCTGCTCTCACCTGCTTGTTACTAATTAGGTGTTTGACCCAGGGCAAGTTATTTTCTTTATCTGGGTTTCAGTTTCTTTATTAGTAAGATGTGAAATAGATCAACCTTTATTTCTGCTGGTCTTTGGATCTCTGTTTTTCTCTTTTTATTCATTTTCTCTTCTCTTCTTCCCGCCCCCTACCTTATTTACCTTTTCACGCTCATTTGTCTACCTCTTAAACTTTTCTCTCGTTTCCACTTTTTAATATAATAATTTGAAAAACATAAGTACTTTATTTCTCAAAAATCACTAAAACAGGCAAAAACTAAAGTAATGGTTTGTTGGAAAGAAATGTATGCTGGCAATCTAATAGGCCAGATATTTGAACCAACAGCTAGCTCTTTTTCATGAGAAATGAAATGAATGTTTTATAGAAAGAGAGAAAATGTCTTGGCTAAGACTGGGGAGATATGAATTAGTAATCTTTCAAAGGGATATTTTGGGAGATGTCAAAAAAGGTAATAATAGGGTTTTTGATTCATCATGAGCATGGGTCAGCCAGAGATGTATATGTAACCTGGAGGTGAGATACCCTGGAGGAGGGTAAACTATTCAAAAATTACAAGATATACAAAGTAAATGTGCTTCTTTGCTGATAGAAGAGAACTTATCAGTTTTCATTTCCACTAACTGTAAAAAACTCTGACCAAAAAATTCAAAACAAACAGAATATAAAATGAGAAGGAAACAAATGAAAAAATGTCAACAAAGAGAACATATGAAGAAAGGAACTTTTTATTCCAAGTAATCATAATAAAAAGCACACACCTTGCTTTCTACATTTTACATTTTTAATACTTACACTGCCTCTTACATTTTACATTACATTTTACATTTTTAATACTTACACCTCTACATTTTACATTTTTAATACTTACACTGGCTCTATGGGGTAGGTACTGTGATTGCCACGTGTTACACATACAGGCTTTATGCCGAGGAGCAGAGGAGCTGATATCTGAATCCAAGATGTGTCAATCTAGAGTCCACGTTCTTGACACTACATTGCCTCATAGTCAACTTGATCCCAATCAGCTGACGAAGGCAACTGAGGAGTGCCTTAGTGTGAGAGCCTCTCTGAGAGTTTGTTCCATATTTAGCTAACATTCATGCCTGAAGTCAAATGTCCCACCAGGGGGCCCCATGGCGTAGATATAGTTACTGATTCTGGCAACATAAGGATGTCTTCTAGATGTCTGTTAAGGCCTCTGTAAAGACTCTCTTGGTCAGAGTGTTACTGTGTTATGCACGATCACTGTGCCTTAGCAATAGGACATTATCAGATGGTCTCAATCCTGAAAAAGGCTTCAAGTGAGCCCTGAGGGTCTCACTTTCTTTTAGACAAAGTGTATTATGCTAAAAAAAGGAAACAGAAAAAAAATGCTATTGTTGCTTTCCTAAGTGTAATTTCGTACCCATTTGTCTAAGATTTCACCAGATTGGAGATGATGATACATTTCATTTTCTGTAACTGTAGTGCCTGCCTGAGTTTCCTGGGTTGAGAATGATTCTGAGGCCACATCCAGGTTCAGGGTAGATGAAGGAGGGTTGTGCTCAAATAAAAACCTAGACATGTACACTGGGCATTTCCATCCCTGTCCTAGATACAAGGTCCATTGCCTTCATGAGACATCTTGGCATAGGAATGTGATGGATAGGGACGGCATCCTTTATGGGGAATCAACTAAGTCATATTTTATATTGATTCTGTCTTTGTTATTATTACATCCTTAACCTTGCTCAACTGCCTGTAATATGTTGGTTAGAAAGAGGGAGGAAAGGGCAGGAGAGGGAGAACATTTTATCTAATGCACTGGCATTACAGTGTCTGCTTCAAACTGAATGTGACTTATTCGTAGTTGGGTGAGTCTTTTTCTCCTCGGCCAGGAGACACTTCCTCAATAGGATACATGGAGGAGTAGTCATTTCAGGGATTCAGGCCTCTCTTATACCCTGCCTATTAATGTGAAAATAAAATTGTTGCACTCTGAGGGGAGTCAGATTCTAATATATTATTAATCCCTGTCACTGTATTTTCAGGTGGTCATCCATCAGGATCCTACAGGCTCCCTCCTCATGCCTGTGTCACACTGGCTTCATGGCAGATAATAACCACTCTCACTTCCAACACCCTTACTTTGTCTTAATGGGAATTCCAGGGCTTGAACAAAAGTATTACTGGATGGCATTCCCACTGGGTGCTATATATGTCATTGCCCTCTTTGGCAATGGTGTTATCATCTCTACCATCAAGTCCGAATCATCCCTGCATATCCCCATGTACTATTTTCTCTGCATGCTGGCACTGGCAGACATGGGGCTTACCCTCTGCACTTTGCCCTCCATGCTAGGCATATTCTGGTTTAACTACAAGTCCATTGCCTTTGATTCCTGCCTTGTTCAGATGTACTTCATTCACACCTTCTCAGCCATTGAATCTGGTGTACTGGTGGCCATGGCCTTTGACCGGGTTGTAGCCATCTGGAACCCCCTCAGGTATGGCACCATCATCACCAATGGTGTGGTCTGCAGAACAGGGGCAGTCATCTTGACAAGGGCAGTCTGTGTGGTCTTCCCCGTGCCTTTCCTCATCAAACGGCTTCCCTTCTACCGCTCCAACATCCTCTCCCACTCCTTCTGCCTTCACCAAGATGTCATGCGCCTTGCCTGTGCCAGCACCCGTATCAACAGTCTCTATGGCCTTATTGCTGTCATCTTCACCAAAGGTTCTGACTCCCTCTCCATCCACCTCTCCTATGTGTTCATACTTCGAGCGGTAATGGCCATTGCCTCAGGGGAGGGCCGGCTGAAGGCACTCAACACCTGTGTTTCACATATCTGTGCTGTGCTCATCTTCTATGTTCCACTCATTGGGCTGTCTGTCATTCATCGTTTTGGAAAGCATCTTTCACCACTGACTCATGTCCTCATGGCTAATGCCTACCTCCTTGTACCCCCTGTGCTAAACCCTGTAGTCTATACTGTGAAGACCAAGGAGATAAGAAAGAAAATCATCCAAATATTTGTTCAAGCCAAGATCACTGCGGGTTAGGGTCAACCAGTTTGGAAGAGAAAGAATCTATTCTGTAAAGGCTCAATTATGACTGTGAAAAATCAAGGTTTATATTTTTCATGTTTTCTGTGTGATTTGAATTGGGCAAAGAGAGATTTCCCTGCTCTCAAAGTATACTTTCCTTTTCCTGGGCCAAATTGTTCTTTGCCTCATATACAAAGAGTGACATCTTTAGGAACTGTTCAATGTACTGTCCTATAGCCCTGTATTTATGAGTTGTCATGTAATAGCTGAAGTAGGGCATATTACTAATTCAATTTTTAAATAACTCTTTTGAACACAAATATGTCTTGAGTTTAATGCCTTTTAAATTAAAGGTCACCAAATCGATTTAACATTCTAGCTCAAGAATTAGGAATGGCCTCCATTAGTTTAAAAAGGGAGAAAAGAACTAATCTCATTAAATAATAATAGAACCCTTGGGGATAATACATTATTAAAATAAAACATGAATCAGAAAAATGATCAAATTTGTGGATTAAGATTATAAATGTAGGGGTGCCTGAGTGGCTCAGTTGGTTAAGCATCTGTTGATCTCAGCTCACGTCCTGAACTCATGGTTCATGGGGTCAAGCTCCATGTTGGGCTCTGTGCTGGCAGTGTGGAGACTGCTTGGGATTATCTCTCTCCCTCTCTCTCTGCCATTCCCCTTCTCACACACATACACACTCTCTCTCAAGATAAATAAATAAACTAAAAAAAAAAGAATATAAATGTATACACTTGATCAGGGGCCAACTGTGTTGCATAACTTGCAATCAAAAGATTAAGAGTGAGGTTGGGCTTTTCCATCTGTGACACTGCTTATTTTCTTACCTTGGCATCTAGTGTTGTTATGAAAGCAAGCTTAACCATATGAGTACAATTATTTGGAAACTATGAGGTTCTGTCCAACTATGAGGAGGGTTCAAGAATATCAAATAAAAGAGAATAAGAGAACTTGTATTGATAGACTGTCCACCAAGCAAAAGACACAGTGACATTTACATGTTATTTTATTTGGTAATTACAGCATCCCTGTGAGGGAGAGTGGTATGGACTATTACCTATATGTGATGAGGCAAATACAGAAAGGAAGAAATTTGAAATTGTTTATAGCAGTTTGACTGCAGTGACATTGAAACACAATTTTGTATACAATACAATAAAATTGTGTGGACGCAATTTTTTTCCTGGTCTGAGTAGGTGGAGTATGGGGTTTCCCAGGAAGGCAAACAGGGTGCAGTTTGAGCCCATAGGGTATGATTGTGGTTTCTGGTATGATGAGGGGAGTTAAGTGCGGGTCCAGATGGAAGGGCAGGGAGAGGATGGGCTGGGATGAATTGAATTAAAGAAGGGAGTGGAGGCCCCTGGGTGGCTCAGTCAGTTGGAGCCTGACATAGGGCTTGAATTCACAGACCATGAGATCATGCTCTGAGCTGAAGTCGGATGCTTAAACAACCCAGGCACCATTACCTATAGGCATTGGGTTATATTTTAAAGCCATTGCCATAAATGGCATCTTGGCAGAAGAGACTTACTGAGATAGCAGAGTGATAAGGGGGAAACTTTGAGAAATATCCACATACTGTGGTACAGGAAGAAGTAAAGGCAGGTGATGAAACAAAAGGGAGAAGAAGTAGAAGTTGTAATAAGGTGCCATGAAATCAGTAAAGAAAAGGAGACTGTAAATATTTGTAATTTGCCCAAATAAATTAAGCTGAAGGAGGACTGAGAGGAAAGTACTTGGTTTGTTAATTACAAAGAAATCTGAGCCATGGAAAACATAGCTTTCATATATTAATGGAGACAAGAGCCAGACTGCAGAAGCCACAGGAGGGACAAGAGCCAGACTGTAGAAGCCACAGTATGTGTGTAGATTGCTGCTAAGAATTTAGACTTTTGATCTTTCCACCTCGTGGCCCCACCAGAGAATCAGAGAATAATGGTACGCAAAGGGCACTTTGAGCTCATTTCCTCTGTCATTACAGTATGTGAACATTGTAAAGATATCCCATGGTGCTTGTCTTTTAACCTTAGTCTATCTAGAGTGGTAGTTTTCAAGTTTTTGGTTATGTATCTGTATAGGGAAAAAAAAGGACACCCACTAATATTTTTGTATTTTATATTTATTTATTCAAAAATTGTATATGGTAACACATTAAGAAAAATAAACCTTTTTGAAGACTAAGATAAACTTAAATACAAATAAAAGTTCTATTTTTTACCCGCCTTGTAGGCCAATTGATTTTAATGTGCCCTTTTGGGGATTCATGTTTTCCATTTAGATAGCATCAATATTTCTGCAGCAACTAGCCGTTTCAAGTAATTGCCACTGTTATCTTTAATCTCGGCAGGTTGAACTTCTTCTTAAGGTTTTGACAATATTGATTACTAGTTTCTCTCTCATACATCTGTGTCTTAGAATCACTGGTTTGTTCCTTCCCCATGGAATTTGCTTGCAAGCCTAGGAAACCCTGAGACATGGATCAAGTCCCAATTCAGAGGCTTTGGAATCAACAGATCTAAATTTTAATCTAATTCTGACACTTAGAAACTGTTTAACCTGAACAAGTTATGTAACTGCTCTAAATCTTATTTCTCCCATGTGTCAAATGTTCTCACACCTACTCTGAAAGATTGTTGGGAGGATATTAATTAAGATATATAAAGACAGCATTATTCATTAGTATTAATAAATTAAATGTAATATTGTAATCTAATACCTACTTGGTTTGTAATTGTATACGTATTTCCTTGCATAGAAATATATATGCCAGGGATTGAGCAGTAAACTGGTGAATTTATCTCCAGGGTTTAGCATCATGACTGGTATTTCATTAGGGTTAAATGCATCTTTATTGAATGAACAAAGAATCCTCCTAGCAACTTCATTGTGTAATGATTAATAAAATACTTAAAACAGGTATTAGCATCAATGCAAAGGCACGTTGTATTTGATGCACTCATCCTCACACATGTGTTCACTGCTTTCTTAAACTTCTTCCCAGTGCTGAAAAGTTTTCACTTGTCCTCATAAAAAGCCCAGGAGTAATTTTACTTGGTCAAGTTTTGTTGGATCATCAAGTACACAGTAAAATAGTCTTCACTCATACCGCATCAAAAGACTAAAGGCAGAACCGGTATTATTCTACTAAGCATGTGACAGAAAACTAGGATTATTATAAATCTGTAAAGAAGTGATATTCCCTAAAACAAAAGGCATTAGGGGCACCTGGTGGTTCAGTTGGTTAAGTGGCCAACTCTTGGTTTTGGCTCAGGTCTTGATCTTGTGGTTTGTGAGTTCAAGCCCCACATCAGACTCTGCTCTGACAGTGCAGAGCCTGCTTGGGATTCTCTCTCTTTCTCTCTCTCTCTCTCTCTCTCTCTCTCTCCCTCTCTCTCTGCCTGTTCCCTGCTCATACACACTCTCTCTCTCTTTCTCTCAAAATAAATAAATAAACTTAAAAAAAGGTGTAAATCAAGTAACCACAGATGTGACTGTTTTAATTTTATCATAGGTACTCTTCACTCAATAAATACCAAAACATAAATGCTATTTGATTCTGTATCAGTTTTTTCTTTGCTCTATTTTTAAGAAAAACAAAACAAAACAATATCTTAGAGGTCCAACCCTTCAGTAGTTCTATTGTGCTCCTAGAATTCTTCTTTATGTAATCATTATTTAATTGGTGATTGACTAAAGAATGTTTCTTCACCTTATATGAGTAAACACTCATAAGTGCTATCTAGATATATAGGTAAAAATTTATATCATTACTGATGCTCATCTCCCAGTTTCAAAGAATAAAAATTATGATTTTAGATTTCATGGGGCACCTGGGTGGCTCAGTCAGTTGGGTATCCAACTTCAGCTCAGGTGATGATCTTGCAGTCCATGAATTGAAGCCCCGCTGTTAGTGCAGAACCTGGAGCCCCACTGTTAGCATAGAGCCTGGAGCCTGCTTCAGATTCTGTCTCCCTCTCTCTCTGCCCCTCCCCAACTTGCACTCTCTCTTTCAAAAATAAAATTTAAAAAAAAACAGAAAAAAATAAAAATAAATAAATTAGATTTTGTATGTGACACTAGATTTCAAAATGGAAGACATACAGAACAAGAATGACCCACGTTGTTTTGTCACCCACGAGCCTTGCCCACCTTTGCATTTCACTAGATGTGCATAATCTGACTACATCTGGACTGCTGAAATGGCTACACCTTATACTTGACTCTACTTCCCTAGGTCCTGTCCTTTCTCCTCTGGAACATGTGTAAGATCCGCCTTCGTATCTGCTTGGTCTTCACACTGTAGACAATGGGGTTTAGTACAGGTGGAAGTAACAGGTAGATATTAGCCATGAGTGTGTGCACCGCTGGTGCTAGATGCTTCCCAAATCTGTGGATCATGGTGACACCAATGAGAGGAACATAGAAGAGGAGCACGGCACAGATGTGAGAAAGGCAGGTGTTGAGGGCTTTGACCCTTTCAGTTCTGGAAGCAATGCCCAGCACAGTCTTCAGGATGAGCATGTAAGAAAAGAGAATGATGAGGGCATCCAGCCCCAGTGTGAAGATGACTATGATGAGGCCGTAGAGACTGTTGATGCGGGTGCTGGCACAGGCTAGCCGCATTGCATCTTGGTGCAGACAGTATGAATGAGACAAGACATTGGAACGGCAAAAAGGTAGCCGCTTTATAAGGAATGGCACAGGCAAAACCACACAAACTGCCCGGGTGAGGACAGCTATTCCGATCTTTCCAATGATGTCGTGGGTGAGAATCGAAGCATAACGTAATGGGTCTCGGATGGCTACAAATCTGTCGAAGGCCATGGATACTAATACTCCTGATTCTACTACTCCAAATCCATGGATGAAAAACATCTGTGTAATACACGCATCAAAGGAAATCTCAGGGGCATTAAACCAGAAGATGCTGAGCATGGAGGGCAAGGTGGACATAGAGAGACTAACATCAGTGACAGCCAAGATGGAGAGGAAGTAGTACATAGGCTCGTGGAGACTCTCATCTACCTTGATGACAGCCAAGATGGTACCATTTCCCAGGAGAGTTAGTGTGTAGAGAAATCCCAAGGGAAAGGCCATCCATATGTTTTTATCTGGCATCCCAGGGATACCTGTCAAAATGAAACTGTGGTGGTTGGCATGTGATGCATTTAAGTTCAGTGTCATGTTCTCGCCGTTGGGGGAGGCTGGATCCTCCCACTTAGCTTGCAGATCCTAAATTGGAAATATATTTTCATAGAAGACAGGTAAATGGCTTTATGAATAGAGAAGAGGGACAGCAGAGGGGGCAATTATGTTAAAACAGCATCTAGGAGGTCTTTGTATCACTATGGCTTCCTAGACTATCACATGAGATGAAGCAGTAGCACCCAGGGGCTTGATGCTGTAGAGCATTTTGCTAAATAATAATAATAAAAAAAAACCACTATAAACTCACAACACCACTACCATACAAACACCTACCCACAACTCCACTGCCATCACAAACCCACATTCACACAAACACGTACAGTCTCATACACACATATATATGTGTATGTATTCTCTAGGCAGCCACTTCACTGTGTTTATGATGGCCTACATTTATAAATAGAAGCATTAGTGGATAAAACTGTTCAAATTAATATTTAATCTTCACAAATTTTAACAATTTATATTTTTCCATCATCTCATTTTAAAGTAGCAATGAACAGGGAATAAAGGTGGCCAAGAAGCAACCACACGTAGAATATAAGAGTCACCACTTACAGAATTAAAAACAAAATTTTAATGTTTATTTATTATTGAGAGACAGAGAATGAGCATGGGAGGGGCAGAGAAAGAGGGAGACACAGAATCTGAAGCAGGCTCCAGGGTCTGAGCTGTCAGCACAGAGCCCAACGTGGGACTCAAACTTACAAACCATGAGATCATGACCTGAGCTGAAATCGGTTGCTTAACTGACTGAACCACCCAGGTGCCCCAGAATTTTTATTTTGAGAACCTCCTAACATACCAGAAACTTGCAGCCATTCTTAAAACTTCTTCTTTTATCAAACCAACATTTAACCAACTTCATGCTTGCTTCAAAATATATGAAATAAGTATCCCCTTTCTGTCTTCTGTACAGTCAATAAATAGGATAATCCATTTCTCCCGGGATCCCCAACAGATCATCTCCATTACCTAGTGCCCCTGCCAATAATTCTTCATTCCGAAATCTGAATAAACTTTTTAGATTTGAGATATGATTTTTCATCACCAGCAAAATCTCCTTTAAGGACTTCTATTGTACCAAGAACAGAGTCTCAGATATTTATCTTTAAAAAATTTTTTTATGTTTATTTTTGAGAGAGAAAGAAAGAAAGAAAGAGAGAGACAGAGAAGGGGACAGAGAGAGAGAGGGAGACATAGAATCTGAAGCAGGCTCCAGGCTCTGAGTTGTCAGCCCAGAGCCTGATGTGAACCCAAACTGCAAGATCATGACCTGAGCCAAAGTTGGTCGCTCGATCAACTAAGTTACCCAGGTGCCCCTCACATCTTTATCTTAGCCCTACAGATACAGCAGGATTCAGCTCCTATGCCTATCTACTGCTCCCACACCAACTCACATTATTTCTCTCCCCTTTGGTCTCTTCAATCCAGCCAAATTTGTAGTGTTTGGTTCCTGGATCCCACTAAGATACTTTCTGATACAGCATTACCACATATGTTCTTCCCTGTTCCTTATGCCTGTCTCTACCTCCCATACAACTCCTCTTTGTCTAATCAAAGCCTATCTATCCATCACAAGTTAGCCTTTTCCAAATACTCATAGTAGTTCAGATTTCTTAGTATGCTGTTTTCTTATTCTGGGCATTTCCTTATCATAAGTGAGTACAGTTAAATGTGGTATGAGTATTTGTTTCATGTCCCTCTCTCCTGCTAAAAGTTAAACCCCCCAGATGAAAGGAATATTTATATGTTCATAACTTAATAGAACACATGTTAAATATATAATAGTGTTTCCGTATGTGTTAAATGAAGGAATGAAATAATAAATAAATTAATATGAATGACTGAATGTCGTTATTTTTTTCAGAGGTCTTACAGATGCTCAGACTCCTCCCTGATCTTCTGCATGTAGATTGGGAATCATTAACCAGGAGAAACATCTCTTTTTTTAAAATGGCACAGATAAAAAACTTATGTGAGGAGTCTTTGAAAGATATCAGAGTGTCTTTGTTCTCACCTAGGTGCCTGCATGGGAAAGGAGAAAGAGAAATCTCAAGGGCTGACCAGGTGCACCGATCAGGTAGGCTTCTCTATTCCATCTGCCTCATGTTCTTCTGCGGTGAGTTGAGGAATTATTGTTTGGGAGACAGCACCATGAAGAAGTTATTTTTCAGATTCTGATCTCTTAGACAGAGAGGAATCATAAAGAGATAGTGTAGTCCACTTACAAAGGTTGTGTTATGTGTTGCAAATGGAATCTGGATTCAGAATCTACAACACATAACACATATTTGGGGTTTATCTCTCCCAATAAATCACTATGCTCAGATATAAACAAAACACTTTGTGGTGTCCATCTAACCCTTTGGCTGCTACTTGAAGAAGGGGATTTTTTATATTTTACATGGTAAGTGAAAGTCCTTCACTTGTTTGGGCCTGCTGATCCCTCTTCTCAAGCAATTCTGATGGCTTCCACTTGGGAAGAATCAGTTGGCTCGCTCTTGCTGGATGGTTTTCTTGGAAAGACTTGAAAAATCTTTGATATTCTTGAAGTCGTCAGGGCCCCTGGAAGCACTGCTGTTCTATGGAAATAGTGATTCTTGTTTTCACAGATTCTTGGTTCTAATGCTTTTGACTGTTTTTCTTCATCCAAATGTGTTTTACCTCATCTTCTTTCCCCCTCATTCCTATCTCTATTCTTCTTTCCCTTTTAAATTCTCTCTAAATGCTCAGCCCCCTCTTTTTCTACCTCCCAATTCATTTACTCTTCCGTCCAGTCTCTATTTCATTCTTCCTCATGCACCTGGCTCTCCCCTACACAACATGTAGTCCTTAATACCAACACGTACACATATTTTCTTCCATCTTTTCTTGTCTAGATTCTTGTCATCTGCTCTTAGCATTTCCCTTGCTAGAATTTCTATGAGGTTTAGTGAAATAATGCACATAAATAATTCCTCACAGCACCCACTATGTAGAGGGCATGTAAAAACTATTTTAAGATTAATTTATTACCTGTATCAACTTCTGTGTTCCAGTTCAGAATTGATTTGGCTTCTTTCCTTTCCTGAGATTAGTGAACAGGATGCTTATGAAGGCTTCTCAAACCTCTGGTGGTGTTTGCAGCCATCATGACTCTATAACAATTTCACAACTCCTCTGTAAACATCCCTGAGGAGTGTTGTTAGCCTCTAGGCTAGTCCATCATGATTCCCCTAAAGAGTCCAAACCCATCTGTCAAACCGTCCTTTATTTTGCCCACAAATCTCAAATTTTCTTCGTTTTATTTTCACTCTGTCAACCAAGTTTGAAGAAGGATCCACTTCTCCCTTACACACATATGTGCACATATTATTTATATATATAATACTTGTATATATGTAATAAATACATATTAAATATACATTATATTATATATGTACATATATATGTGTATATACATATGTACATTATATTATATATGTAAAGATTTGTCTCATGCTGAATCATTAAATAAGTTCTAGGATTCCAGCCATATGTTGCTCCAGGTCTCTGATTCCAAAACCACTCTCAGTCTCAGTGACAACATAGTGTTGTGATTTACCCTGAAATAGGACTGGGGTTTACTGTTGTTTTGGGATGACGAGAAGGCTTGGTTGGACTCTCCATCAGGAAGACTGAGAACAAAGTTTTCTGAATTTGTTGCAGTCTTTGATTTCCTGGGTTGTTGTTTCAATCTATCAAATATAATTTCTTTCATTTCTTTTAATGAGTTTTTCTGTAATATTTTTTTCATCAATGAGGTAATTCTTAAAGTTATAGAAACAGCTGGTTGTTCCATCAGTGTGCCCTGGTGTGGTCAGCCCTTAAAGTGTCCATAGACCCTATCCACCCCCTCTTCATGCCCCTTCTAATCTCATTTATTTTCCTTCATAGGCATAGTTACATTATAAAAGCAAAAAACAAAAGCCAGATAGAAATAATTCTTATGATGATGCTTTTTTTTAGGCATATTAGAGAATGTATTGTAGAAGTCTATGTATATTTAATTTCTTAACCCATTTATTTTCCAGTGTGTATTACAACCTATAGAAGACCACCTATTCAATAAATGTTAAGAGCTAGTGCTTTGTAATAAGTGTTTCTGTATATTTTTACAAAGAGTTTGTGACTCTGCTTAGAAATTTATGATTATTTGTATATTTATAGTTTTATAAGGGGTGTGTGTGTTTGTGTGTGTGTGTGTGTGTGTGTGTGTGTGTGCGTATGTAATTTCTATAGATGAATTTTTATTCTTTTTAAAATATCTTTAAGCACCCCAGTCCATTAAGGATAAGGAGTTAAAAGACAAAGTATTTGCCCTTAAGGAGTTTCAAGTTTGCGAGAGAGTGCTTAATTCTCCCCAATCTCTTTGAAGTACTATTAGAGACAGCAATACACACACACACAAAGTATTTGATGCAAACTTTCTGAGGCTTTTAACTGGTGGTTTGGATTCCTCTGATGACATCATGACTTGCCTCAGTCATATCTACAAAAACCAATGCTGCCTGTAACCTACCCTCTTCCAGGAAGACTCCCAGAGTATCCTAACAATCAGAATTTCCTATTGTCTGGAGCTCTATTTTATCAAGGATCTGCTTCTCCAGATACAGAATGGCAGTTCAGCAGAAAGAGTAGAGTTTGTGAACTCTGATATATCTGCTTGAAACCAGTTTTATTTTTCATCTGTTTTGTCCTTGAGAAAGTCATTAGACCTCCTATTCATTCAACATTTTCTTGTCCTATATTATAATGACTTTTCCTGGTTAGGTCTAGCTGTCCCTCACCTTTCCGTCTGTATTTATACAGCCCAATGTGCTAGAAGAAATCATACAACCATGTTGACTTCATACCAAATAGCTCACACACTCTGTGCTTTCAAACAATCATACTTAATGACTCTTCTCCCACTCCCTTACATCTTACCCAAATCTTTATTCTTTGTTGCTGACCTCACTTCCTACTTCATTAAGAAAAATGGAATAATCAGAAAACAATATCCAGTGCCCTAAATTACATTTACTCACCTAAGACATTCAGATATATGCTGATTTCTTGATTACCTTACATAAATTAGATGAAATATTCATAATCCCTTCTAAAACCAATTCTTTCAGGAGTGCCTGTGTGGCTTGGTGGCTTGAGCATCTGATTTCTGCTCAGGTGGTGATCTCACAATTTATGGGTCTGAGCCCGTGTCAGACTTTACACTGATACCACAATGGAGCCTGCTTCGGATTCTCTGTCTCCCTCTCTCTCTGCTTCTCCCATGCGCGCTCTCTCTCTCTCTCTCTCTCTCAAAAATGAATAAACCTTCAAAAAAAACCCCACACAATTTTTTCGAATTTGCACTAAATTCTTTCCTGTGTCTACCCAGGAACATTACTTCAGCAGTTTTTTATCTGTTTGTTTGTTTGTTTTACCACTCTTCCTTACCATAATGTGTTTACCCTCTTGATTGTATAAGCATCAAACATGATGTCATGTTTTCCATCAGAAAAAGGTGTCTCGGCCATTATTAGTCTCAGTTTGTTATTCCTTTTAATGTAAAACACTAAAGCAGAAAAAAAGTTGTCAGGAAAAGAGGAATTTCTGCCTACTTCATATGATATATGAAGCACTGCCTCTCTGGATAAATTATTTAAAAAATATAACAGCAAAACATTTTCAGAATCTGGAAGTCAACTAAAGTCATGCAATAAATTTAGAAACATTTATGCTGGAAAAGCTTTTACAGCTTCAGGTAAGGACGCCATTCTCTCACCACTGACTTTTTTTTTTAAAGTAGTTTTACCAGATTTGAGCTGGCTTAAAAAAAAAAAACAAAAAACAACTGCTGTGCTGCCAGAGTGCAGACTCAACTTGAGCCAGGGGGGAAAAACTACCAAGGTTGTGTTAGCTACACTAGGCACAAGTAGTAGAAATTTTCTGGTGCAAGTAGGGCACCAGAAAGAAATTTAACAGAGAGAATCTGGAAATAACAGTCATGGAAGGGTTAAATAAGCTTTGAATGCACCCCTGGCTTTTTGAGAAACTACAAACATGTTGGGGAAACCCAAGAGAACCTGCTATAAAGTCAAAGCAAAGGGGTATTTGAGAACTAGTTGAATATTAAGTATGCTCCCCAAATAACATGCAGGTCAATCAGCAAAGTGTTTTGGTTTAAGGGTTTATTGGCGTGTCACCAAGATGTCCAGACACATGAGCAACTCATAAGAAGCCAGGCTAAAAAATGAAATAAAAATAAAAATAGCCTGAGAAGACACATCAGTGGCTGCACCTAGGAAGAGAGATTTATTGTGGGAATGTAGATGTCACAGTTTAAATTTGGACAAGTTACTAAAAATTAACGAACAGAAAAAAAATAATAACAAAAACATATTGCAAATGTAGGATGGGTATGCTATAATATTTAAGATCCTGAGTTAAAAAAAATCTGAGACTTTCTTTTTTATTTTTTAAAGTTGTTTTATTGAAGTATGATTGACATATAAAAAGCTGTATATATTTAATGTGTACAACTCAGTAAGTTTGGGGATAAGTATGCATCCATGGTACCATCACTACCATCAAACCCAAATATATCCATCATATCTCACAGTTTCCTGCAGCTCTCTTTATTATTATTTTTTCATTTTCTGATAACTATACTTACCATAATATCTAACCTCTTCACAAATTTTATGTACATAGTACAGTATTATTAGCTATAGGTACCATGCTATAGACTGGATCTCTAGAATTCATTTATCTTGTGTAACTGAAACTTTGTGCCCTTTTACCACTATCTACTTTAAAAATCTGAGACTTTCAAAGAAGCAGAAAAGCATGAATCATAATCAAGAAAAACAGCAATCAGTATAATCTGACTCTTAAAGCACCTGTATATTAATTTTAGCAGAAAAATAATTCAGAGTCTATTATACATGCATTCAAATAATTAAAGAAAATTATGTTCAAGTAGTTAAAGGAAATGTGATGGTAATGATTGAATGAATAGGGAAAATCCATAGAGAAATAGAAACTATAAGAAAGAAACAAAAGAATTAAAAAATTATAATAAACTGAAATTTAAAAAAATACCTTCATGGACTCAGGATATTTGAGAAAAGAGAAGATAGAATCTGTGAACTTGAAGACAAATAAAAAAGTCTCAAGTTCAAATAATATAGAGAAAAATATTGAAGAAGAATGAATAGAGTCTCAAATATTTCTGGGGCAACATCAACAGGCCAACATATGTATATTGGTAGGCTCAGCAGACGAAAGCAGTGGTATATATATACAATGGAATACTACGTAGCAATGAGGAAGAATGAAATCTGGCAATGTGTGGCAACATGGATGGAACTGGAGGATATTATGCTGAGTGAAATAAGTCAGGCAGAGAAAGACAGATGCCATGTTCCCACGCATAGGTAGGCTTTGGGAGACCTAGCAGAAAACCAGGGGGGAAGGGAAGAGAGGAAGGGGGGGAAAAAGCCACAGAGAGGAAGGAAGACATGACATGAGAGACTCTCAAAGAATAAGAACAAACTGAGGGGAGAGGGGGGTGTGGGAGAGGGGAGACTGGGAGATGGGCACAGAGGAGGGCACTAGTTGAGTTGAGCACTGGGTGTTGTATGGAAACCAATTTGACAATAAGTTATTATTAAAAAAAAAAAGACGAAAGCAAAGTAACAGAATCAATATTTGAAGGTACCATGTTAAAAATTTTATATATTTAACAACAACAACGAACAGTACACATGTCCATGAAGCTCAAGAAATCTTATCTGGAATATATATGAAGATATTAACACACAGAAACATCATAACCAAACTGCCCAAAGCCCAAGACTGATAATGGCAAAAAGAAAATGACATCAAGTTACAGAGTAAAAAATCTTGAGATAATTCCTGACTTTTTATCAGGAAAAAAAAAAGGAGGCTGAAAAGCGGTAGAATGGCATATTGAAAGTTCTGAAAGAGAAAAACCAGTCAAATATTAAAACAGCACAATAAAAATCTTTAGCATGAAAGAACACAATAAAGGATAAAAGGAAGAACCAAAAGAGACTGAAACACATAAAAAATATCAACAAGACAGATATAAATCCAACTAAATCAATAGTTACATTAAATTTGAATCAACTATAAACTCCAATCAGAAAGAGATTGTCGGATGGATAAAAAAAGAAAAATCCAAGTATGTGCTATCCACAGTAGTGTAACTTAGAGTCAAAGATACAAATAAGTTGGAAGTGAAGGATGGAAAAATTTCACCATGAAAACCATATTCATAAGAAAGCTGGAATGTCTATACTATCAGACAAAATAGACCTTAATACAAGAAATATTAGTAGAGGCAAAGAGAGATATTTAAAGGTATCAATACATGCAGAATTGATGGTAATCATAAATGTCTGTGTACCTAAATACCAAGCCACAAATACATATGAATTTTTAAAAAATGAGAGATTTGAAAATAAAATTAGACAATTCAACAATTATAGTTGGCAATTTTAATAATTCTATATCAGTAATGGATAGAACAACTAAACAGATAATCAGTAAAGATATAAACTAACATGCCATAACTGATCTCTCTCTATATCTATCTATCTATCTATCTATCTATCTATCTATCTATCTATCTATCTACCTACCTATCTATCTGTTATGGCAAGTTGGCAAATATATCTATATATCTCTATCTCTATCTCTATATGTCTATACACTCTACCTAACAACTAGCAGAACACTAATCCTTTAAAAATACATATAATATCCTCAAGAAGAGACCACATATCAGCCCATAAAACAAGTCAGAATAAATTTAGAATAATTAAAGTCATATGTAGAATGTCCTATGGCCACAATAGAATCAAATTAGAAATTAAAAACAGAAAGAAATCTGTACATTCTCCCAAGTATTAAACCACACACTTCTAAATAATCCATGGGTCAAAGAAGAAATAAAAAGTACAATTATAAAGTATTTTAAATTGAATTAAGTTAAAAATAAATGTGTCAAAATTTATGAAATTCAGCTAACACTGCTTAGATGAAAATAAGTAACTTTAAATTCTATGTTAGGAAAAAGTCAATAAATTAAGCTTCTACCTTAATGAAGAAAAAGAAGAGCAAGTTAAGTGCGAATTCAGTATAAACAGTGAAATAATAAAGATCATTGCCAAAAGAGAAAAGTGAAAAGAAAAACAGAATTTCATAAAACCAAAGTTTGGTTCCTTGACAAGATCATCAGAATTGATTTTCAGCTATGCTAGCCAAGAGAAAAAGAGAGATGACATTAAAATCAGGAATGATTGAGGAGGTATCACCATCAACTCTACAGACATAAAAAGGATTACAGTGGAATATGTTTTTCAAATTTTTATTTAAATTCTAGTTAGTTAACATATAGTGTAATATTGTTTTCGGGAGTAGAATTTAGTGATTCATCACTTAACATATAACACCCAACAGCAACTAACATCCTTAGTACCTATCAGCAATTTAGTCCATCCCTCCACTCATCTCTCTTCCAGTAACCCTCAGCCGGCTCTCTATAGTTAAGTCTCTTATAGTTTGCCTCCCTCTCTGTTCTTGTCTTATTTTATTTTTGTACCCTTCTGCTAGGTTCATCCATTTTGTGTCTTAAATTCCACAGATGAGTAAAATCATGTCTCCATCCATGTTATTGCAAATGACAAGATTTCATTCTTTTTTGTGACTAATAATCCATTGTATATATGTATACCACCTCTTCTTTATAGATTCCTAAGTTGATGGAGATTTGGGCTCTTTCCATAATTCGGGTGTTTTTGATAATACTGATATAATCATTGGGATGCATGTATCTTTTTGAATCAGTATATATATATTTTTTTAATTTAAATACAAGTCAGTTAACATACAATGTAGTCTTGGCTTCAGGAGTAGAACCCAGCGATTCATCTTTTACATGTAACACTCTGTGTTCATCCCAAAGAGTGCCCTCCTTAATGCCCATCACTCATTTAACCCATCTCCCACATACTTCTCTCCATCAACATCAGTTTGTTCTCTATTGTAAAGAGTCGTATCTATTGTACATATCTATATCTATGTCTATATTGTCTATATCATCTATATAGATATAGATACATACCACATATTCTTTATCCATTCATCAGTCAATAAACATATGGGCTCTTTCCATCATTTGGCTATTGTTGATAGTGCTGCTCTAAACATTGAGGTACATGCACCCCTTCAAATCTGTATTCTTGGAGTAAATACCTAGTAGTGTAATTGCTGGATCATAGGGTAGTTCTATTTTTAATTTTTTGAGTAACGTCTATACTGTTTCCCAGGATGGCTACACCAGTTTTTTCCCACCAACAGTGCGAAAATGTTCTCCTTTCTCCACCTTCTCACCAACACATGTTTCTTGTACTGTTCCTTTTAGCCGTTGTGACAGGTGTGATGTGGGAGCTTATTGTGGTTTTGATTTGTAGTCCCTGATGAGTGATGTTGAACATGTTTTCATCATGTGTCCATTAGCCATCTGATATCTTCTTTGGAAAAAAGTTTATTCATGACTTGTGCCCGTTTCTTAACTGGATTATTTGGGTTTTTTGGGTGTTGAATTTGATAGGTTCTTTATAGATATTGAATACTAACCCTTTATCAGATATGTCATTTGCAGATATCTTCTCCCATTCCATATGCTGCCTCTCAGTTTTGTTGATTGTTTCTGTCACTGTGCAGAAGCATTTTATCTTGATGAGGTTCCAATAGTTTATTTTTCCTTGGTTTCCCTATCTCTGGTGGTGTGTCTAGTAAGAAGTTACTGTGGCCAGCGTCAAAGAGATTGCTGCCTGTGGTCTCCTCTAGGGTTTTCATGGTTTCCTGTCTCACATTTAGGTCTTTCACCCATTGGATTACAATGGAATGTTATCAAGAAGTTAATGAAGGGCGCCTGGGTGGCTCAGTTAGGCGGCCGACTTCGGCTCAGGTCATGATCTCACGGTCTATGAGTTCGAGCCCCGCGTTGGGCTCTGTGCTGACAGCTCAGAGCCTGGAGCCTGCTTCGGATTCTGTGTCTCCCTCTCTCTCTGCCCTTCCCCTGCTCATGCTCTGTCTCTATGTCTCTCAAAAATAAATAAACGTTAAAAAAAAAAAGAAGTTAATGAAACAAATTGGACAAATGTAGAGGTAAAAGTAAAATTCCTAGGATGGCAAAAATTCCCCAAAATGTTCAAATAAAAGATTTTTAAAAATCTAAATAGACATATCAAATAAAAGACTCGAATTAATCATGAAAATATTTCTCATAAGAAAAATTCCAGGTCTAGGTGATTTTACCTTGAGGTCTATCATACATTTAAGGACAAAATAATATCATTTCAAGACATATTCTCTCAGAAAATAGAGAAGGACCATTTCTTAACTCATTTTATGAAACTTGGATTACTTGATACAAAATCTAGATAAGTGTATCTCAAGAAAACTACAAAAATAATCCTTTATGAATAGAGATGCAAAAATTTTAAACAAAATATTAGCAAACACATATAGCAAACAAAAAACTGTACCACAAATCAGTGAAGTTTATCCCAGTAATGTGAGGTTGATTTAACATAAAAAATTAATGTATAATACCATATAAATAGATTAAAGAAAAACAAAAAAAATGATTGTATCAACAAATGAAGAAAAGTCATTTTGACATCTAATACAAATTTATACTAAGAAACAAAACAAAACAAAGTATCAACAAATCATAAAAAGTCACATGAAAAGACTTTAGCATCATTAATCACTGGGCAAGTCAAATTAATTCTGTGATGAGGAACCACTACTCATTCATACAATCTGACAATGCCATGCATTGGCAAGAGTGTGCAGAAATTGGAATCCTTTTACATTATTGATGCAGATATAAAACGGTTCAGCTACAAACAGTTGGACATTTTCTTCTAAATTAGAGAAATGCCTATCATCCCATCCTGTAATTCTTTTTCTAGATATCTGCTCAAACATGTCCATACAAAGAGTATATGCTAATGTTTGTAATGGCATTTTCATAATAGGCAAAAGCTGTGTACAACCCAGATGTATTTCAACTACTAAAGGAGGTAAATAAATATGTTTAACCATAGAGTAACATACCACTCTACTCAGCAAGGAAAAGAAACAAGCCACGAATACACTTGGCAATATGGATAAAACTCAAAACATCATTAAATAGAAGACAATATATTTTATGATTCCATTTATATGAACTTTCCAATAAAGGCAA
Source organism: Paguma larvata (assembly GCA_030068075.1). NCBI lineage: Eukaryota > Metazoa > Chordata > Mammalia > Carnivora > Viverridae > Paguma > Paguma larvata. The sequence continues at coordinate 58,368,069 of CM057831.1, forward strand.
ATTATAAAAATAGAAAGCATATCTGTGGTTTCCTGGAACTGGAGAGAGGCCCAGGACTAATTTCAAAACACCATCGAGGAATCTTTTTATGTAATGGAAGTTTTAAAACTATGGTTTTAAATTTTTTTTACAATTGTATAAATTTAATATAACTCCTCAAATTGTACACTCAAAATAGATCAATTCTAAGGTTTGTACATTATGCCACAACAAAGTAAGGCAAATAAATAAAATAAAATAGCAAGTTAAAAGAAATTAGGAGACTGTTGCTATATTCTACAAGAAGTAACTAACTTTGCTAGAATGGTAGAAGCAAAGATGAAGGGTATTTGAACTATGTGAAATATATTTGGGTTTGGACTCAATGGGCCTTGGTAAAGGATCAAATATGAGGAAGAGGGTAAGAAAAGATCTGGAATTTTGATTTGGGCAACAGAGTGGATTGTGCTATGGTTAGTGTGATTTATTGAAATTAACTATAAGCAGATAGAAAGAAAAGTTTTGTTTTTGTTCTATAGTATTCATCATGCTAAGTTTGAGTTTCCTATTTGACATCCACATGGAATTATCAAGTAGGAATTGGCCTGCAGATCAAAGCAGAATACAGGCCTGAAGATATGCTTTTTGGGATAATCAGTATATAGAGATATTAAATCAATAGGATTTGATACTATCACTCAGTGAGAGTCGATTTAAAGTATAGGGCAAAGGCCAAATAAGAGACTTACTAACATTTATTGATGTAGGAGGAAGATAGAAGGATATCAAAGAGTGGAAATTAAAGCAGGAGGAAAACATGGTGTCACAAAAAAATTAGACATGAAAGTAATCAATATGGAGGCAATTTTCCACTGCATTGAATCTGGCTGAAAATGAGAGTAAGGTGACAGGCTAATGGTGACGCCTGAAAAGATGGTTTCTGTGGTGTGTTAAAGAATTGAGGAGAGAATGGGAAAAACAGAGAAACAGGGACTACAGACCGCAACAATGAAAGAGTTTTACTGTGAAGCAGAGGAAGGAATGTAAGAGTAACTAGAAGGCATGTTGAAACATGAATGAACTTTTCTTTTATATTTTCTTTCTTTCTTTCTTTCTTTCTTTCTTTCTTTCTTTCTTTCTTTCTTTCTTTCTTTCTTTCTCTCTCTCTCTCTCTCTCTCTCTCTCTCTCTCTCTCTCTCTCTTTCTTCCTCCCTCCCTCCCTCCCTCCCTCTCTTCCTTCCTTCCTTCCTTTCTCTCTTTTAGAGAGAATTGTAAAGATTAGTCACTAAAGTATATTTGCATTTTGGTATAGCTAGTGAGGTACCATTCACATGGGACAGAGATGAATTCTATATTTGGATGGTTGCCATCATAAGTTTGCATCAGGGAAAACTAGGTACCCTGAGATCAAGACAAAGAAGAGCAAAATGCCCAGAAGACTGAGTCTGTATAACTGTTGGCCCTGGGGGCATCTCCAGGAAGCTTTGTCTCTGGAGGATTACTTCAGAGGGAATTCTAGACTGGAGCTGCTCATTTTAAATCTCTGGCTATATTGCTGTGGTGGCCAGCATAGCATCTCCTATACTAGGCTTTGGGTGAGTTGGGAAATAAACTGAGGCCTGGGTAGTGCTTCTGTGAGCATATTTTCACAGAATAGAGTGGACTGTGGTTATCGACAATTCATAGAAAAATCATTACAGGTCATGATTGAATGGATGTGGTGAAGGAGGTAGGATCTCTTAATCCCAGTATACTGTTTGATCTGGACTTTGAATTTGATGGCAGAAATTGTCCCTGTGGATGAAAGCTTATCATCTCCTAAAGGACTAAATAGAACTTTATGGGGCACCTGGGTGGCTCAGTCAGTTAAGCACTTGACTCTTGGTTTCAGCTCAGGTCATGATCTCATGGTGAATTCTAGCCCCAGTTCAGGGTCAGTTCTGCCCTGACTGTACAGACCCTGCTTGGGACACTCTCTCTCTCTCTCTCTCTCTCTCTCTCAAAAAACAAAACAAAACAAAACAAAAACCTCCCCCCTAAAAACAAAAGGACTAAATAGAACTTCAAAGCATAGTGTTTAGAGCAGCTGGATTTAAGTTTTAGTTTTGGGATTCAAGTCAAGTTAATTAACTTCTCTGATTTTTGTTTTACTCACGCATACTAGTAACAGTACTTTTCCCATAAGGTTTTTTGAACATTAAAAGAGTAGTATATGTAAAGAGCTAAAAATAGAGCCTGGAGCATAAATAAGCATTCAATAAATGTTAGAGTCTTTTATTATTAAAGGACTAAAATAATTTTAAATGTCTGTTCATTATCCTTTGCATTGTCTCAGTTTTGGCAAGAATTTTTTTCAGCAAGAATTATTTTTCCATTTCCTTTACCTTTTTCATTAAAATATAAATAACTATTCTAACTGTACATTCAGTGATGAGTATATTATTGTACCAAAGGCTAATTAGAGGAACAAGAGCCCTGTAAATTTTTGCCCTTCCCTCAGTCTCTGCTCAAGGCAAATATAAAGTATATTTCTTCCCCAAGTGAGAGACTAGTCTGTGGCTCCTACTGAGAACAAATCCATAACTATGCTTCAACCTGGAGCTCAGACACTTTAATAAAGAGTACACTATGCTCAGTTCTGTCCTTCAGAGAACAGCTCTTTTACCTGACTGCTGGGTGGAAAAGAGCATTGAACTGTAGTTCCATAGTGAATAGAAAAGACTCTTGTTGCCTACCTTCTCCTCCAGCTCTATCCACACATGTGCTTCGTAAACCACAGAAGCTCCTGTCCTTTTGCTCTGAGTAAAGTTTAGGTTTGATCCTGTCAATGGTCTGTCACTAGTATTGACAGAGAGAGTTAAGCTGAATCCACCTGGGGATACAAGCTGAAATACTGACCCATTTGTAAACATGTCTTTGTTCACCCCCAGGTACACATTCCTCCCCTATTTCTGATCTTGTTTTTCATGTGTTCTTTGATAAAGAAAGAAGTTGCTCCTTTTGGTCCTCTGATTACCATGGCATGCCTAGCACTTAGTAGGCATTTGACAAATATTAAGTCATTAATCATAAATTAATTAAACATGAAAAGCTTGATTCCTTAAGAGTCTAGTTTGTAATCTTCATCCTGAATTCCGGAAAGACTGTGCTGGTCTTTGGAATTGAGCACCTCAGATGGTCAGTGTGGTATTGCTTGTGGGGTTCTAGTCCCTCAGAATCAATTGTCCTTATTCTTCTCTTCCTCTTACTGATTTTCACTATCCATGACTCCTACTAGTATATCATTTTTTTCATATATGATATATCTAGGATCTCCTTCCAATAAACCCTTTATGGTAAGTGTTCCTAATTAGGTACAGAATCAATGAGCACAGATCCATAGAATTCCCCATCATGAGCCCTGCAACAGCCACCACCCGCAAGCCACTTATTTCAGTGTTGGGCTAAATTGGCTGAGAGATGGAGATATTTAGGTAATATAGAATTTGATCAAAATATATAAATAATATATGGGTAGGGAGATATATTTAGCAGCACATAAATAGATTTCATGACACAAATACTTTGAGAGATAATTTTCACAGTTAACCAAACATTAAAAAAATTATAGATAAAAGATAAATACTGATTATAGCTACACTTTAATGAGTGCTTATTCTTTGCCTGTTCTCATCTAAATGCCCTATCAGTACTTCCAGTGAATACTTTTAATTATCTCATGGTGGGTACTATTATTTTCATTTTCAAAGATGTAAGGAAGAAAACACAGAGATTATTAAGTAACTTGTCCAAGGTCATAGAACCAGGATTCAAACCCAGGTTATCTATCTCCACGGTTTTTAGTTTTAAAGCTCTTAGCCAAATTTCCAGAAAAGAGACAAAGACAGAGAAAAGTATATAAAGAGACACAAGTTATGCAGTATATGGGTAAAAGACCCACAAAGCCAAGTGAATCTAAGATTTCTCAAGAGGTCAGCCATTGATATCCTTTAAATCTGTATTCTGCTTGACCAATTGTCCAAATTTCAATATAAATTTCTACAGTGATGGAAAATTTCTGTGTCTGTATGACACAGTTCAATGGCCACTAACCATATGTAGTTATTGAACACTTGAAACATGGCTAGTACAACCAAGTTACTGATGTTTGCATTTAATTTAATGAATTTAAATGTAAATAGGCACAAATGTCTAGGGGTTACAATACTGGACAGTGTAGAACTAAAATATTGACTTACAAGAAACATGGAGTAACTCTATCCCATCTCTATTCATCTCCAAGCATCCAGAGCTCTTTGCCTCTTGTGCTTTTTCTAGTGACTTTTATCCTTTTTGTGACCCCAGGTTCCTGTTCCATTTTCTCTAACGTGGGTCCTGAGGTTGGCTTCGATAATACACAAATTCACTTAATTTTTATATAAAACTTTGCACGCATGTGTGTGTGTGTGTGAACATTCTTATTTGGGAAACTTTTTGTGAGATTCTCATAGGGTTATAACTCAACCAGTGTTAAGAGCCACGATAGTACTACTCTTTCTTTTAATCCTAAACTCTTATCAGTTGTGGCTACACTGGCCCAAAAAGTGATTAGCTCAGCTGCACATTTGGGTGTATTTTCCTGAAGAAAATAGCAGATAATTGAAATAGAAGAGAGCTATGTGGCACCAAGATATCAGTATTGATTTTTATCAGTGCAAGTGTTAGGCATTAATGTCCACAATAGCGCATAGGTCTATGTAGGCTTTACTCAGAGTGGGAAATATAGCTATTGGTAACGTGGAGTTTACTAGGATGGCCACACAGAAGGATGTAGAGAAGAAGTTTTTATGGAGGTACAGGGAAACTTAAGTCCAATTGAATTTTTAACATCAGGGACAGTGACTTCACCAGTCTGACCAATGTTTGAACCTTGACTTTTGGGATTTATCCATATGTGGAATTCATTTCATTTCATTCATTTCATTTCTCACCAAAGACAAAGGTCCTGAGTAAATGAGACAGAATGGGAAGAGTTGGAAAATTTCTGAGAAGGAGCTAAAGCAACTCTAACTTGTCTTCTCTGGGCATTAGTTTTCTACTTTTTCCATAGCAAATTACCACAAACATAGTGGCTTATAATATACATACTTATTATCTCACAGTTCTTAAATTCAGAAGTCCCAGAAAACTGGGCTAAAATCAAGGTATCAGCAAGTCTGCATCCCTTTCTGAAGACTCTAGGGAAAATTCTGTTCCATTGCCTTTCCAGCTTCTAGAAGCTAACCACATTTCTTCTCTCTTGGTTCCCTTCCTTCATCTTTACTATTGTGCTGAGTCTTTCTCGTGCTGCTATCTCTCTGATTCTCTGCAGCTGGGAAAATTTCTTCAGTTTCAAGGACTCATATGATTAGGTTTGGCCTCCTTTGGTAATCCAGGGTAATCTCCACATCCTGAGATCCTTTACTTTAATAGCATATGCAAAGTCTCTTTTGCCATGTAAGCTAACATATTCACACATTTCAAGAATTAGGATGTGAACATCCTGGGAGACCCCTATTCCACCTACTATAGTGGGTCTTTCTAAAGTTTTTTGGCAGCCAGAGCAACTTCTCTCTCCATCATCTGCTGTAAGTTCAGTCCTTTTAGTACCCACACAATCCCAGGAATGCAGAAGGGCACAGCTTTAAAGAGTACTTTAAACATCCTTAAAGAGTACCTTTCATCCTCTGTCCCATATCATGCAGGTAGAAAAATTGGGTCCCAAAGAGCACTGTGTCTAAATTACAACAATTTAAGATCACAATAAAAATACACACACATATACACACATCTGCATGTCTGTGTTTATGAACAGCCCTTAGGTCACACTTGTACTTGCCAATGTTACCTCTCTAGTTCATATCCACATAAATGTACAATATAAAATTCTTTATTAGCAAGGAAGCAAGTCAGCTAACTCCTTGATGTTTCCAAATGAATTATATTCCTATTGGGTGCAGGTGTTGATTGAAGTTTTTCTTTTCCTTTCTCCTACGTATTTTAGCATATGATGGTCACTAATAGAATTATTGCCTCACGGGGTAGGACCATCAATTTCTGTATCAGACTGTGAACATGAGTGTGTTAGAATAATATTTAAGCCACTCCCTCTTATGGCTATCATCTCAATACTTATTGCTACTGATTCTAATTGAAGTTGTTTGACTTCATGAATTCTTCTCTTTTTGTGCAGTCAGACCTTCATTCCACTATGTCACCGTTCAACCAAACTACTCATAACCATCAGACTTTTACCCTGACTGGGATCCCAGGAATGCCAGAGAAAGACTTCTGGATGGCCTTGCCCCTCTGCCTTCTTTACAGTATCACATTCCTAGGTAATGTCATTATCCTCGTTGTCATCAAGGTTGAGCGAAGTCTTCGTGAACCCATGTATTATTTTCGGGCTATGCTAGCTGCCACTGACCTCAGCCTTTCATTATCTTCCATGCCCACCATGATAAATGTTCACTTGTTTGACTGGCGCTCAGTAACCCTTGATGTCTGCATCATCCAGATGTTCTTTAACATCAGAGTTCTTTAACTCCACCTTTGGGGAGTGGAATCAGTTGTTCTGGTCGCCATGGCCTTTGATCGCTTTGTGGCTATCCGCTTCCCTTTGCACTATGCTACCATTCTCACTCATGGAGTCGTCATCAAAATTGGAGCGACAGTACTGCTACGGAGTGTGAGTATAGTGCTCCCTGTGCCTTTTCTCATCAAAAGGCTACCTTTCTGTCACTCCAATGTCCTTTCCCATGCATACTGCCTCCACCAGGATGCCATGAGGCTGGCCTGTGCTGACACCCATGTCAATAGCTTCTATGGCCTGCTGGCTGTGATCTTCACCATTGTACTAGATGCTTTGATCATCTTGATTTCTTACTTTCTAATCCTCCAGGCAGTACTGGGCATTGCTTCCAGAGAAGAGAGATTTAAGGCTCTCAACACCTGCTTCTCTCATGTCTGTGTGGTATTGCTCTTCTATGTGCCTCTCATTGGCATGACTCTGATTCACTGCTTTGGGAAGCATTTGTCACCAATAGTACACACACTTATGGCAAATATCTATCTGCTCCTCCCTCCTGTGCTCAATCCTGTTGTGTACAGTGTTAGGACCAAGCAGATCCGGCAGCGGATTGTCCGAGCATTCTGTGGGAACAAGATTGGCCATTAATGTCATCTGTGAGTTCTGTGCAATGCTGTCAAGTCAGGGAAGAGCATCAAATGTAGCACTGTCCAAGAGCATTTCCTGCAGTGACAGAAATCTCTGTTGTTTAATATAATAACCACTAGCCACACATAGCTATTGAGCACTTGAAACTTTGTTAGTACAAACAAGGAAACAAATTTATTAATTTTATTTAATTTTAATTAATTGAAATATAAATTTAAAGAGTCATATGTAGCTAGTAGCTACTGTATTGAACAGTACAAATCTAATGAGTTATCATATGCCCTTGCATAATGGTTTTGATGAAAGAAATAATTTATCTTAGGCAGCTTGATTAAAATATGCATTTTCATTTCTTAAAACGGTATGTAACAGTTTATCAACATTTTAAAGTTTTCTTTATTTAAGTAATTTCTACACCCCATGTGGGCTTGAACTCACAACACTGAGATTGAGTCATATGCTCTTCTCACTTAGCTAGCCAAACACTCCACAGCTTATCAACATTTATATATAATAAATTCACTCTTTTTAGTATATGGTTCTAAACAACTTTTGACAAATGCATAGCATCAGGTAACTACTACTGACATCGAGATACAGAAAAATCACATCATTCTCCAAAATTCCCTCACGCCATCTCTTTGTAGTCAACCCCTCTATCCATACCCACTCCCTAGCAAGACCAAGTTATTCTCCACACCAATAATTCTTCTTTCTCCAGGGCGTCATAGAATCTGCAGTATGTAGTCTCCCATGTTTGGCTTCTTAGCTGAATGCATTTGAGATTCATTCATGTTGTAGTGTGTATTGGTAGTTTATTCCTTTTTATTGCTGAACACTATTCCATTGTATGTCATTAACGATTTTTTAAAGACAAATTCCCAGATTATTTTTGCTCCATTATAATCACTCTGGTATCCAACACTGAACATAGGACATTTCTGTTCTTTTGCTTTTTGTGTTTATTTATATGTTCTTTGAATATTTTTAAATAAATATAAGGTGTGTATGTGCAACCGGTTGAAGCAAGAGAGAAAAATATTAAAAAGAAAATAGCGAGTGAAGAGTATGAGACCATGGTGTCCTCAATGAGCTGGAGGAATAAAAAACTATACATATACTGTAGATTTTAATTTCACTTCATTTTTGTCCAGAAAACTTTTCTGACATGGCTTCAATTATGTTAAGAGTTTCTCATACTGTACCATAACTTACTAATAGTATATCTTCCCCACTATTCTATACACTTCATAAGAACAGGGACCCTTTTAACTTCATTTAAGTCTCTCCCAAGTACTTAATGTAGTTCAGAACATATATAATGGACCCTCAACATGTATTTTTTTTTCAAATTAACAAATGAAATAAAACTGTACTTTATCAAGATTGATTCCATGCTTCCAAATCTCTTTGTCTTATTTAATATTAGTAAATCTCATTTGAAATTTCCAGAGCCACTCATTTTTGCTGATGGGAACCAGTGGAAATGGGTGGTGTTTAAATATAAATATGAAAATTACCTACCAAGTAACTTTATGGAGTTTCTTAATCTCTCTAGATACTCACTCTTTTCTCAGTGTTCCCAATAAAGATACAAGAATATGGACAGGGAAATGTTTCAAGGTGGATAAAAAGTCAATGATTATTAGATATGGTCAGAATTATTAATTCACTACCTACTATGCAGAGATGGGATGAATTAGATTGAGAACTATGTTTTACAACTATATTTTCTGAAGATATAGTGGAAGCAGTTGACTATAGAAGGCAGTACAGCACATAGGTTAAGATTTAGAGTAAAATAGACATGGACTTAAATGCCAGCTCTGTAACTTGCTAACTTTTAGATGGGTAAGCTTATTCAAAACCTCTTTGGGTTTCAATTTCTTTATCTGTGAAACAATGGAGAATAATACTAAACCCATAAGCTTGATAATGAATAAATACAATAATGTGTTTAAAAGGTTTAGCACAATTCTTGGCATGTTTCATGAGTTCATCAAGTGCTAGTTTAATTATGCTTAGAAGGGTAGGTGGGCTACAGATGTGACTCAGTGAATAGGATGGCTTCTTAGAAGGGGCTCCTGGGTAAGAAGAGGGACATGAGAATGACCAGGGGATAATGAGACCTATTAGGAAGAGTACATTTTGGAACAGAGAACATAAGAAGGACTTTTATGCACTATCTCAATCCTACTCTGACATTCAGGGAGCCTCCCTGACTGAGACTGTGTAGCCTAAGGCAGGGTGAAGAAGAATGATTGTAGTTATTGGACCCAGGTAGGCAGTTTTAGAAGATATCCATTACTGTCAGCCCCTAGGGCCAGGGCTCTGCTTACAACCCCTGATGAATGGAGTTCACCTGGGCCTGGGAGCAGAGTTTGAAGCTGTTAGGAAATGTGTCTGAGCTGTTGTAGAGGAACATATTCTTATGGGTCCCATAATTCTTGCTTCGCCCAGTACACTCACTAATAAAGATAGCTCTCTGTTGCCTAATGACTCTACTGATTTTCCTATAAAACCCCCACTCTTGGGATCTTGTTTAGTCTTTGCTCTGTGATGAAGAGAAGCTGGTGGTGTTTCCTGCTGGTGTGAACAGGTAAGATGAGTGCATAAATGAAAAGGGATGGGAGGCAAAGCGATTAAAGAGTAAGGAATGCTAGGAGAAAGAGGGAAGGGAGAAGTGCAATAAATGATAGGAGCTACAAGTAAGCTGGGGTAAAGAAATGGAGGGGCGTAATGAAGACTGGATAAAACTGAGCTGGGAGACAGAGGACAGGAGGAAAGAGAAGGATAAACAGAAAAGGAGATAGGACTCAGAACTCTGCCTGTGGCCAAGACCATTCAGCTTACTAACTGAAGCTTTCCATTGTTCCAGATCCTACTTTACTAGCTAGCATTGAGAGAAGAAAAACAGGAATACCCAAATTTTAAGGAGCTCACATTCCAGTTAAAAGAGATTACATCTGCATATATAAATCTACTATCAACCATGCCTCATTACTGTATGAAGAATTAAATGAGGGGCACCCGGGTGGCTCAGTCAGTTGGGCGTCCGACTCTTGATTTTGGCTCAGGTCATGCTCTACTGTTCATGGGTTTGAGCCCCACATTGGGCTTTGCACTGTCAGTGCAGAGCCTGCTTGGGATTCTTTCTCTCTCCCTCTCTCAGCCCCACTCCTTGAAATAAATAAACTTAAAAAAAATTTTAAAGGAATTAAATGAAAGGTCCAAGCATGAAGTGGTGCAGAGATTTAGCAGCAGAGGGGAAGTTTCTGGTTAACATAGCCTGGAGCTGTCAGGGAAATTTCTACATTGTGGAGAGAATAGATTTCAGTGTTGAGAAATGACCAGAAGGTTTAGAATTGGTAAATGACATGGACTGGTTTTACCATTACTGATGCCATGGATACATGGATTGATTTTTACCATTACTGATGCAGGGATGTTGACCTTTGGATCACTAAGTTACTGAGTTGTGTGAATCTTACCCAAGTCAGTTAATCTAGGCTTTTGTATATGAATTGGTAGACATTACTTTCTTTCTGGCCATTAGATGGAGAACTGAAAATAGAAAACTTTAGCCTATTCTGGTTAGTGGGCAGTGCAGAGAAAACCTTGATTAATCAAGGCACTGAAATTTAATTCTACAGCTAGTTCCAGGGTGTAGGAGCTCACTGGATCTGGAGAAGGAGCCCTTACTCCTTACATTTCTACATTCCACAGGAAACAAGGTCTCCAGCAGAAAAATGAGCCATAGTCTCCTCTCCTCCTACCCCCTTACATCATCCAGTGTCATTTTTTTGTCCTTTATAAGATATAATTCAAAGAATAGAAGATAACCGATATCTGATTTATGGTAATCTTATCTCTCAATTACTCTTCAATTCCAAAACTCCTCTCTACATACACCAGCACACAGAGACGCACACAACATCAATATATAAATATCCACACATATTTCTAAGAATAAATGGATGCCACAAGGATGCTTCTTTAAATAAACCAGGAGGACTTTGTTCTCTCTTTTATGGATTTCTCATCTCTGTCACTCCTCTAAATCATATATATGTATATACAACAGAGTATAAACAATTCTTACATTTTAAAAGAAGGAAGTCACATTGCCCAACTGTTCAACTTCTCTCATAAGCTTAGCTTCTAGAAATGGTTTATGGTTTAATGAAAACTGATAGACTTTAGAGTTAGTAAATCTGATTTTGAATCTTGAATCAGTACATATTTTACCTTTGACACACTATTTTATCTTGCTAGTTTGCTTTCCTTTCTTTAAAATAGGAGAAAAACATCTATATCCATTTTTCCTGGGATTATATAAAATTCTATACAAGATGGCTAGCAAATGTTGACATATACAAATGATCATACTTCTCCTTTTCTCTTAACCTACCCTCCTTCTTCCAATCAGTGAGAGGATATTTTGCCTGGTGTTTAGGGAAATGATTTCCCTCTGTGTTCATCCTTCCTTCAAAACTTCCAGGCTCAGTTTATTTTTCTCTCATCTCGTCTTTATCCATATCTCTATCATCTGTAATTTATTTATCCACCCATTATTATGTCTAATTAAATTAAACTAAATTATTTGAATTTTTACCATGTACCAATCACCAAGCTTGTCTCTGGAGAAAATACAAAAATGAATACATATCTTTTATATTCCCAGAGAGCCTTCATTCTAGGGAAGAAAAAATGTGATTAAGCAGTAGAATTTTACTGCTATGAAAAACACATGTAAAGTAGTATTGAAGAAGAGTCAATAGACTGAGTGATTTGGTGTTGGAGAGAGATTCTTGGATGGTTATCATAGAGGAAATTCACTCTTTTTTTTAATGTTTAACAGTGGCTTTTTAGGTAAATGATTGAAAGAATTTGACATTAAATTCAATTTACTTCACAATAATGTTTGCAAATACATTATTAGCAATTATTAAATATTTCAAATCTACCAACTTTAGCGCAGAAGGTCTGCTTATAAGTATTCTAAGGTGACATGCAGATTGACAGGAGCCTGGGACTTGAGTCTAGATCCCTAACCCCTCTTGCCATGGGTCATACTATGATACTTCTGACAGGATCAGGAAGGGTCCTGCACCTCTCAACCTTGAAGTTCCCTCATATGAGTTCACCAGTGATGACACAGTGATTGTTGGTTAGAGATTCACTCTTAATGAAACAGAAATCTCCATAACCTTTTGCTTTCCTATCTGGCTATGCTTTTCTTGTGTCCCCATGTGATAATAGCTCTTCAATAATATTTTGCCTTGGCTTCTCACACTATTCGTTCCATTGAGTTGAGAGAGTTTTGAATGCAAAAAATATTCTTTATTCACTTCTATTTCCCTGGCCATCAGCAATAACTGACATTAAAATAGTCATTTAGAGTCTAAATGGTTGACATTACACAGCATATTTATAATCCATATCTCATTTGGCACTAATTTTCCTGATTCTTAGTGTTTTTTTTTCAAACATGTATGATATAATAATATTAAATATTTTAGCAGAAAAAGCAATTCATCTTTTTTTTCTCTTTGGAGTAACAAGTGATTATTTCTATCAACATCTTAAGTAGACTGGAGGAGGGGGAGAAAAATAAGCAACAATCCCTTTATATTTATGTTTATGTAGCAACTCACAGGGCCTGATACTAGCAAATTCCTTGCATTGACTCAGATACAAGACAGAAAACCTACATTACTGAAAAATAACAACACTTATGGCTGGCCATATCCACACAACACCTGAACTGAGTATATCATTCTTTGTTAGTTCTTTGTCTTTTTGTTTGTTTGTTTGTATTTTTTTCCAAAAATTGCCGTCTTTTTTTTTTAAGTTCATTTATTTATTTTGATAGAGAGAATGCAAGTGGGTGAGAAGCAGAGAGAGAGGAGAGAGAGAAAGAACCCCAAGTGGGCTCTACAATGTCAGTGCAGAGCCCAATGCAGGGCTTGGACTCATGAACTATGAGATCATGACCTGAGTCAAAGTCAAATGCTTAACTGACTGAGCCACCCAGGCACCCCTGTTAGCTTTTTGTTGATGACTGAATTCTCTAGGTACAAATTTTAAAATCAGCAATGATGACACCAGCACTCAGTTAACACATCCTAAATAGAATTGCAACGGTTGTCTTAAATATAGATTCCAAATTCTGTTTCCTTTATGATACCATCTCTGTTTTCTACACAGCTGTCATTCTATGCACCATTTCACTCAGTGAACTACTTTATATTCCAATTCGTGATGGCACCTCAGTTTTCCATGTCTCAGAGTGATTCCCTTTTAGTTATTAGTCTCCACTTCCATCCCATCCATGCTTTTTACAAAGGCATTCATCACATGTTGCTGAGTGCTTCTCATGAGTTGTTTTTTTTTTTAGTTTATTTATTTTGAGAGAGAGAGAGAGAGAGAAAGTGTGTGTGTGTGTGTGTGTGTGTGTGTGTGTGTGTGTGTGTGAATGGAGGAGGGGCAGAGAAAGGGAGAGAGAGAATCCTAAGCAGGCTCCAAACTGTCAGCACACAGCCCAAGACAGGGCTCCATCTCAAAAACCGTGAGATCTTTACCTGAGCCAAAATCAAGAGTTATATGCTTAACCAACTGAGCCACCCGGGTGTTCTTTCCCATGACTCTCACATGACTATTTTGTCTAAGTTTACCTGCTATGCCTAGATTAGGATACCTGAAATCATGTATTCCAAAGTATTGTTTGAAATTTTTCACAGGATTCATTAGAGCAGTCTACTCACAGTGAGTTGGTTCAAAGTCACATGATAACTACCCATGGGAAGGAGTAGAAACAAGTATTCCAAGGTGTAAAATGGAGAAAGTAGAATAAGTCCTACTTATTTCAGTAGACCTAGAAAAGTATGCAGAGACACAGAATTAGAACATAAGTCCAAGTTCCATATATATATATATGCAGTGGGGAAGGAACAAATTATAGAAACCATTATACTATAGGAAAAGGAATAAAGAAACCCTGATACCAAAAGGAGACTTCTTATAGAGTCTACTAGAAAAGACTGCTGATAGAGGTACAAGGATACCTTTGGATACAATATTCCAGACCAGCTTCCAGCAAGGACATCATGGAGTATGCTATCACAGGTGCCCAGTGGCTCTGTGTGCTTGTCTACTATTTCTTGAGCAACTATACAGGTTGGAGACTTAATGCAAAGATCCATCAGTTGTAACTGTGTTGGTGCATGTCCATGTGTATGACATAAGCCTATATGCATTTCCCACTTCCAGACTCAGGACTAGTTTGAGCAGTAGGGTGGGGATGAGCTTAGAGAGACTGATGGTTATAATTGGGAGAAAATAGAGGAAGAAAACTGGGGCCAGGTTCTGACAAGAAAAAGTCAATATACTGTAGAATTATGTGATAGGTGCCATATTTAGATCGAGGGTTTTGAATACAGAAAAGCAACTATGTAATTTTGGAAGAGTTTATACAAGAGGACTTGAAAAAAGGACCAATATGACAAACACTATCATTGTTGTCTCTCTTTTCAGGGTGTGTTCTCAACCCACCATGGTGATTTTCAATAACACTACATCATCTTCCCCAAACTTCCTACTCACGGCATTTCCTGGGCTGGAACTTGCACATATCTGGATCTCGATTCCTGTCTGCTGTCTCTACGCCATTGCCCTCTTGGGAAACAGCATGATTCTGTTTGTCATTATTGTTGAGAGGAGTCTTCACAAGCCCATGTACTATTTCCTCTCAATGCTGTCAGCTGTTGATCTATGTCTGACCATCTCAACCCTTCCCACTGTGCTTGGGGTTCTCTGGTTTCATGCCCGGGAGATTAGCTTGAAAGCTTGCCTCATTCAAATGTTCTTTGTACATGGCTTCTCCTTCCTGGAGTCTTCAGTGCTGGTAGCCATGGCCTTTGACCGCTTCATGGCTATCTGTAACCCACTGAAGTATGCCATTGTCTTCACAGACATGATAATCTTGGTGATTGGACTGGTCATCTGCATACGGCAAGTAATTTTAATCTTTCCCATGATTCTAGCCTTGACAAAAGTATCTTTCCATGGAGGCCAAGAGCTTTCCCACCCATTCTGCTACCATCCAGATGTGATTAAATACACATATTCCAACCCCTGGATCAGCAATTTTTTGGGCATGTTTCTTCAGCTTTACCTGAGTGGCACTGACTTACTGTTCATTCTTTTCTCCTATATTCTGATTCTCCGAACCGTCTTGAGTACTGTGGCCCCTAAGAAACAACAAAAAGCTCTCAGCACTTGTGTCTGTCACATATGTGCTGTCACTGTTTTCTATGTGCCAATGATCAGCCTGTCCTTTACACATCGCCTTCTCAGCTCCACCCCAAGAGTGGTCTGTAGCATTTTGGCCAATGTTTATTTGCTCTTACCGCCTGTACTGAACCCTATCATTTACAGCTTGAAGACCAAGACGATCCGCCAGGCTATGCTCCAGCTGCTCCACTTTAAGGGCTCACGGGACACCAGTGTGAGAAGTCACAGAGGACGCTGGGGGCTGAAGGAGAGAGAAGTTATATTTAAGCAGGAAAGGGATCTGGGTCTGTGCCATCCTCAGGCATTTTAGTTACTGAAGCAATTTCACTTAAATCATAGGAGCAGAAAGAGGAGAATACTTCCCCCCTAACCTTATTGAAAAGTTTAAAAAAAAAACAACAACAACACTATAATTCAAAACCAAATTAATTGTGTATATGTCCCTCAAACATTTAAAACGATTATATAGAACTCCTGTGCATATTAAAAGCACAATAAGATCATTTTATTCTGGTCGAACAATTTAATTATCTGCTTAAAAACGGTAATTCTTAGACCCAAAATAAATGTATATAATTTTATGTCTGTGTTCAACTGGCAAAAAATCATTTATTTTTGTGGTCAGATTTCCTAGGGGGCATCAGAGATCTTTTTTCCTTGAGGTGGTAAATGAAAGAGTTACTTGTGTGTGCAAAGAAACGCACGTTGCAATTTGGAATTTAAAACTCTAGGAAACCCTTGCACACTGGTTTCAGTTCCTGGAGTCACATCTAGGGAGACCCATCTCCTTGCAGATGCACTCCCTGAATCTCTATCTTTTCTTGAATCCTTTTCCTCCTCCGCAAAAGTGAAATTGTCACCTAACTAATTGCTATTTGTTCTACCTCCAGTGAGTTCAATATCTAAAGTCACTTATTGCCCTTCATTATTTTTCCCATTGTCTAGATATTCTAATACAGTTCTGATTCTGACTCTGTAGCACCTCTTTCGTGTCTGCTGGGCTTCAGGACAGCAACTTTTTTTGTATTTGCCCTTGTTTTGTGGGTGGTTAATTTTTTATTAGCTGTTGGGCTCCTGGACTTTTTGGTGTACCTATCATTGTAGAATTGCACAGTGACGTTGATGCTTAGTAGGAGATCTTTAGAATACCTTGCTTAATGATATTTGTTTGGTTAAGAAGTAACCTGGGGTGCCTGGGTGTCTCAGTCAGTTAAGCATTAGACTTCAGCTCAGATCATGAACTCGTGGCTATGATACGAGTGGCTGAATACGAGCCCTGTGTCCAGCTCTGTGCTGACAGCTCAGAGCCCGGAGCCTTTTTGGATTCTGTGTCTCCCTCTCTCTCTGTTCCTCCACTGCTTGCACTCTGTCTCTCTCTCTCTCAAAAATAAATAACTATTAATAATAATAATAATAATAATAATAATAAAGAGAAGTAACCTCACTATAGAGTTGATGGGATGTTGGGGGAATTTGCCTAAATTTTTTTTTTTTCACATACAGAGTTATGAAATTTTGTTCCACTCACGATAATTCATGTCTGAGCACAGGAGACCAAGCAGATATTCTGATCTGAGCCACCTGTTTCTTCTCTTTACATCGCCTTCCTACTCCTGGCAGACAAGGAATACCACTTCCAAACTCTGGTGTGTTTGCCTGGGCTTTCTGTTAAGCTCAAACACTGACAATTTTGTCACTCTGCTTTGCCCAAAGCAAGAGACACCAGACTCCAATCCTGGAATCAACCCGTGGCAGAGTAGACAGGCCAGGCCACACCCTACTCTAATTATCCAGACTTTTCCTCATCAGTTCTGACCAATGCCAATGGCTCCTTAATTGCTTCTTTACAGACCTTTCTAAAAGTTTTGTTTGTAGATGCCCAACTCCATTTACAATTCCTGAATTGTAAAACATCTGGAAAGACACTTTAAAAAAATTTTCCCAAGTTTGGGGCCCAAACTTATTGGCAGCAAAGGCTAACATAAACTGATATGAATGTATTTATGGACATTATTTATGCTTCACTGAGTGAATATCTACACATTTCACTTCAGAAAAACAGAGGTGCTTGAATACAGGGTAATGCCTCCAGGGTTGTAGAACCTTTTCAGAGTATAAGAAATTCTGAATTTCAAGAGTTTTAGGTGAACAGTTGTAGAAATGTGCAAGCATTCTACCAGTTTTAGGATGGCTGATATTCAAGGCACTCTGCTGCATGTATGTTAATCTTTTATTATTCCAAATGTGCTTTTATCTGGCTCAAAATGTAACTCACCTGCTCAGTACCAAAATCACTTTTATCAGTGTTCTTCATCCCCATAGCAGTCGTTAATAGGACAGGAATGTGTTCTGTTGTTCATTCAAGGAATGTGTTTAATATATTCAGGGATTGTTCTGATTATAAATGTC
This sequence comes from Paguma larvata, assembly GCA_030068075.1. Lineage (NCBI taxonomy): Eukaryota > Metazoa > Chordata > Mammalia > Carnivora > Viverridae > Paguma > Paguma larvata. The sequence continues at coordinate 58,385,947 of CM057831.1, forward strand.
ATGTATGTATATATGTATGTATAAACATACACACATATGTGTACTATATATAATTAAAAAATTGTGATTAAAAAATTACAGTCCTACTAATGAGGGATCACAATTCTACTAATGAGGGATTTTATGATATATAACTGAATCCTTTTTTAATAAACCAACATATGTGCACACACACATACTTTATAAACTAGGATAGTAGTGTATACTCAAACGTATATCTTATTTGCTTGATATTATTTATCATTTTGTGTTATTCATATATTAGATTTTTATATTAGACTTTATATTAGACTTTACTTCCCCTAGGAAGCTCTCTCATTTGATTCTCCACTATAATGGGCAAGTTGACAGTCTTTTATTTGCTTTCTTATATGTGTGCTTAAACTTATCATACTTTACTCAGTGAATTTAATTTTTTATTTACTGTTCTCCCCACCACCAGCCTGTAAACTCCTTGATAGTCAGTGTAAATTTAAGTTTCATTTAAACCTTAACATCTAATACAATGCTTAGCAAATTCCAGTTAGTCATTGATGCTGTGTGGCATAGGTGAATAATACTTAATATTATTTGTATATCATGATTTATGTTATTATTTCCTATTACTTAATATTTCAGTAGAATACAGTATTTTTATCATAGAAAATAATCAATATATTGATATATATTATAAATATTTGATCACCCCTCTGATTATGTTCTTATATTTCTAGAATGTGAATTATTAAGTTTAGAAGGAGATAAAATAATAGTTGGTCAGCTGTAGTGCATGAGGTTTTAGGCGCTGGAAATGTACTACATGGGTTTAGATTCAAGCTCCTAACGCTTTATAGTTCTGTTTTTGGAACACTTGTTTAACTTCTCAAAGCTTTAGTTTTCCACTTCCACAAAACAGGAAGAATTAATAAAATCTACCTTCCCATGTTCTTATAAAGGTTAATTGCGTTAATACAAGTAAGCATATAACCCAGTGTCTGGTACCTGGTGAGCACTGAATTGCACTGTATGTTAACGAACTGGAATTTAAATAAAAACCTGAAATAAAAATCTTTGTACTTAATTCCCAATTTACTTTAGTTTATTTTTGTGTGTAATAAAAGATCACACTCAAATATGGTTTTTAAATAGGTTGTAATTTTTTCTACCACTATTATTTGAATAACCTATTTTCAGTAAGGTTCTGATATTCCTTAATTATATATTATTTTCATATCATTTAGAGTATGTTGCAGTGTGTTTATTCTCTTTCTTTGTTCTTCTCATTGATTTGTTGAGCAAACTACATGCAATTTTATAGTTGCTTAATAAATGTCACTATCACATGAATGAAATTTTATTACACTTTCTATTTGTTTTCATCTTTTATTTTCCAGTTGACATTTGTAAATCTTTTTTAGAATTATTTTGCTGCATTCTCAGTGAAATGTTACTGGAAGCTTGATTGGAAATATATTGAGCCTATATTATAATTGAGGAAAACAGGTTTTAGTCTGTACAGTCTTATGATCCAAATAAACATTATCGACATCTTATGACTTGAGCAATTTCCGTTTTGTAAAGATCTGAATTTCTTAGTGGAGGGTTAATACTAAAAAATGGAGGATAAATATTCTTCCTGTTTCCTTCATGAAAACCTGTTTACTTTTTCTTGTGGCTAAACAGGACATGAACTATTTTTCAGGGCAGCTTCTTTGACTTAGGATTTATAGTTACTTCTTACTGATTTTGGCAATACTTTTTCTATCATTCTTGATGTTCTGTGTCTATCATTCTTGATGTTCATGCGTCTTTCATATCTATCATGATATTCTCACTCACATGTGTGCATGTGTGCGTGTATGTGTGTGCTTCTTTTCTAAAAGCTGAGAAATGTGTCAGACTGCTATCCAGAGGTGATTTATATACAGTGTACAAGTCTGGGGATATGGCAACAAACAATGTATGCAGTTTATTTAAGGAAACAAAATATAAGTAAGACAGGCAGGTGAATTAATAACAGAATTGGAAACAACCTGGGAGAAATCCCAAAAGTTTGTCCCTCCATTCCTTGGTTAAACTATAGGCATCTAGACCAGGTCAGCTTTTGAGCAATAAGAACTCAGTTAAACTCACCTGAGGACACAAAATATGTAAGGATATTTCTTCAACAGAGAACATCTTTTTCAAAATGGTTCTTTGGAAAAATAATACTAAATATTTGTGAGTTCAACTGAGACAATGAAACATTGATATTGATTACCAATAGTTTTTTCCCAATCCATAGTACAGACCTTTTAAGAGTTTTGGTTGACTTATTCTAAAATTTATATTTTATACTTTGTCTACTATGAAATACTCACAAACAACAGATGAATAGGAAACAAATGAATTTTACAGAGAGTATACTGATATAGCCAATCTACTTTAGTTGGCTCTTTATCTTTTTCTAATATTTATTTATTAATTTTTGAGAGATTGAGTGCGTGCATGCACACAAGTGGGTGAGGGGCAAAGAGAGAGGGTGAAGGAGAGAATCCCAAGCAGGCTTCATGCTGTCAGTGCAGAGCTAAACACAGGACTCCATCTCATGAACCATGAAATTATGACCTGAGCTAAAATCAAGAGTTGAATGCTTAACCAACTTAAGCCACCAAGGCACCCCTTGGCCACTTATCTTGTTAAAAAGTGGAACCATATATGTATGAACATAATTTTATATTGCTTAACATATGGTAATATTTTCTGCTAGTTAAAAATTATTTCTGACTTGTTTAGTGTAATCGAATATATCATAGGTCAAAATACTAAGTGCTTGAACAAGCATGAGAGCCATTATTTTAAAGTAGTTAAGAATATCAATGTTTTAAAAAGTACTGAACTACTAGCTTTTCTATCTCCTACTACTAGCAGAATACTCCATAATTCTCCTTTTAGTAACTATAATTTCTTGGAACCCTGTTGTAACATAGAGAAAAAATCTAGTCTGTCTTAAAGGACGTCATGAGAGTATTTATTCTCATATTTCCAGGCTATGAAAGCTCTAACATTAAAAATAATCACTGGTTGCCCCTATTTGATTATTAAGGAAAAAGCAAAGGGAGAAAAATTTTAACCAATTTGGACTTTACAATACACTTCTTTCCTTAAATGGGAGATCAAAGATTTGCATTAAATTGACTGAAGAGCCCTCAACAAATACATGCCTGAAGGCTGCGTGAACGAAAATCCGTTTGGATTGGGGTAACACCCTTTAACCTCCAACTCCTTTGGTATTCATTTTCTAATTTTTTTAAATGTTTTTATTTATTTGAGAGAGGGAGAGAGAGAGAGTGCATGCACCCACGCACACAAGCTGGGGAGGGGCAGAGAGAGGGAGACACAGAATCCAAAGCAGGCTCCAGGCTCTGAGCTGTCAGCACAGAGCTCGATGTGGAGCTCGAACTCTAAATGGCGAGATCATGACCTGAGCCAAAGTCAGATACTCAAGTGACTGAGCCACCCAGGTGCCTGGGTATTCATTTTCTATAAGGGGGCACAAGCTCTACTTTCATGTGTAATTACTTTTGTGCTGTAAACAATGTAACTGAAATTCCAAATCAGTATGTTGATTCATGATTTTAATAGTATTGCAAAACTATTCCATACTCACCTGTCAATTCCCACATCAGTCCATCAGTCCTAGGCTCACAGACTTCAGTGCCCACCCTACATGTACTGATTATAAAGATGATTAAGGGAGATAACTATAAACATCCATAATACTCTGCTTAGAGATATATTATTGTATTCTCTAATCTTGGCTGACCTTGCCTTACTTTTTCCCATACCATTATTTTAGACCCAATTTCCCCCAAACCTTCTCACGAATTTGCCGTGTCTTCACACAATATACAATGGGATTCATCAGAGGTGGTACTAGCAAGAAAACATCCGCAATGAGGATCATCGCCACTGGGGACTTGTGCTTGCCAAAACGGTGCATGGAGGCCAAAGCAATGATGGGCACATAGAAGATGAGTACAGCACAGATGTGGGAGACACAGGTGTTGAGAGCCTTGAGCCGCTCCTTATGAGATCCAATTCCCATCACGGTCTTCAGGATGAATATGTAGGACACAGCAATGAACACACTGTCTGACATCATACAGAGGGCAACAAAGAAACCATAAAAGAAGTTGACCGTGTTGTCAGAGCAGGCCAGCTTCATGACATCCTGGTGCAGGCAATAAGAGTGAGAAAGTAGGCTTTTCCTACAATATGTCAATCTTTTGAGAGTGAAAGGGAATGGGAGCACTAAGAGCATGCTTTTAATTAGAAACACCAGGCCCATTTTGGCAACTCTGGCATTGGTGAGGATAGAGCTGTATCTCAGAGGGTTGCGTATAGCCAAAAAGCGGTCAAAAGACATGACCAGGAGCACTGAGGACTCCATATCTGTGAATCCATGGATAAAGAATTCTTGAGCAAAGCAGGCATTTGGGGAAATTCCTGTAGCATTGAAAACAAAGATCCTCAGCATAGTGGGGAGGGATGAGAGGGAGAGGCCCAGGTCAGAGACAGCCAACATAGACAGGAAGTAGTACATGGGGGCATGGAGTGATGACTCTGTCCTGATCACAAAGAGGATGGTGCAATTGCCAAGGATGGCTACCAAGTACATGAGGCAGATGGGGACAGAGATCCAAGCATGAACATGCTCCAGTCCTGGGATTCCAATCAGGAAGAAGGTGGTGATTTCAATGTTAGAGGAATTGAGAGTGTGCATGATGAATCAGATGGAAAGTGTTTATTCCCAGATCTGAAATGACACTTTCAACATAATGACATTTTCAGCATAAAAAGTGCTCCTTTCAGCACTTTTCTCTGAGACATAAAGAAAATACAGTTTTGAAAGACTCATATCCAGGAATAAAAGAATGAAGTATTTCTTCTGAACAAACTATTGATAATAGAATCAGATAATGTTAATTGACAAGGAGAACCAGGAATATAGGAACTATCTTGACCGATCACATTTCAACATAAAGTCTTCAGAAAAAATACCCACATAAAGAGCAATGACCTGCAAATAAATTCCCCCTTTTCTATTAGGATTTGCCCCTTTCAACCCCAATCTAATTAAAAATTTTATACGGTTAGGCTGAACCATAGGACAATTCTTTTAGTTTAGTCCAGAGTAAGCCTAGAATTAGACAAACAAACAAAAAACAAACTCCTCCTCCCAAAAACCAAACTCCTCCCAAAAAAAGACAACAACAAGAAAAACCTCAAAAACAGGAACCTGCAGAAAGTAGATTTTAAGAGAGCAGATACTAAGTGGTTTCTCTAATTTCTATAGTCTTTTCCTCCAAATATTTTTTAGGCAATGGCTTGAGCTTCTAAAGCCGATCTTACTCACAAGATCTCCACAGGAAGAAGTACAAAGAAAGGACAGAAAATAGGTCATGTGTGCTTGACTGTTAACCTTCTCTTATATAGTATAGTGAAAAATCTCATTTTCTTATGTGGAAGCAGATAGAATGTTCTTTAACATGATTAATCCATATCAGTACTCTCCATGGGAGAGCATGGGAGGAGAGAGAGATTCTTAGGCTTGCTTTATAGTCCAACATATATTCTCATAAATACAAAATGACTTAGCCAACTGTACTGTAGGTCAGCCATAGTGGATGACAAAGTGGGAGACATAGTGTGTTGGTGATGAGGGAGACTGGTATTCGCTGGATATTTCTTTTTTTCTGACACCATAAGATAAATAGATGTTCTACAACTATGTTTGTTTGTTTGTTGTTTTCATAGACAACTGAGCTACGTACCTTTGGGAGTTTTCTTTTTCTTTAAGGAATTAAATTGATCAGGGACAATGAGGTTCCAAGATACATAGAGCATGTTGGTTTTTACTCCTTTGCCTAGAGAAGTGAGGCTTTAATTGAGAAGCTTGGGCTTTGTCAGAGTGCTCTTGACTATTAGGAATCAGAAACACAAACTTTTCAGTTAGTTCATCCTCCTGTCTCCTCCCTGGAAGTCAGGGGGATGGGACTGAAAGTTCCAACCTTACAATTACATGGTTGGTTCTCCAGGCAAACAGCCCACAATCTTAGGTGATATCCAGAAGTTACCATACTAACATGAGAAAAGGCAACTTTGTCTCTCTCATCCCATAGGAAATTCCAAGGGAACTCAGTGTCAAAAACAGGTGTGAAGACCAAACATATTTCTTATTATAAATCACAATATCACAGTGACTAATTCCTTTCACTCACAAAGCATTTATGCCCTAAATATCTTTCTGTTACATATCCTCAAACATTCCATTAGCCTTCCCATCTCACTACTACTCTTGCTGTCTCCTCCGCTCTAACAACTCTTTTTCATAAGTCATATCCTCAGAAAGGTCTTCCCGGAATACACCAGTTCCCTTGGTCATGCTCTGTTCCTTTACTCAAACCCAATTATAGTATTAACTTTACTCTGATAAACAGTAAATCCTCAGTAAATATTTGTTATATAAAATAGAGAAATGAAAAAATAATCTTCTAAATAATGGGGTTTGGGAGTGATGGGGGTCAGGGGCTGACAACCGAGAAAGAATTCTTGGCCCAGTGCATTTATTTCTCAAGTACAGAGCCTTATGTAGAGAAATAACCGAAATATTTCTTCAGTAAATTGACTGTCTTGAGAGACAGTCTTATATGATATTACTAATAAGAATTAAAATTCAGGAACACGTTCTCTTAGATGAATGATATCTTAAACTCTTCACATACATCATTTTACTTAATTCTGAATGCAACCCTACCCTGCAGGTACTATTATTATCTCTGTTTTATAATTTAGGAAGGAAAGAAAAAGCTAGTAAGGGATAAACCTGGAATTCAAACCTAAGTGTGTCTTACTCTCCTGCCAGATGCCAAGAACTTCCTGATACTGCCCCTTATATTACTACCAATCCAATCTCCTGTGCCTCATTTGGTATAAGCAGACTGTCCTCCGGTCCCTGTTCTAAAGTTCTTCTAGTAACTTGAGACCAGAATGCCCTCTCAGCTGCCCTTTCTTCTAAGACTAAAGCCCTCTGCTGTGATTCCAGTCTAGTGGCTGAGACTGATACCCATGGCCTGACTTAACCTGGGATACCTGGCTTCCTATTCTTTCCTTAGGCAGGCAAATTGTCTCCTGTCATCAGACGGGTTTTCCTCTTTGCTAATACCTCTCTCACTCTGTCTAGCATTTTGTCTATGTGAACGACTGGATGCTCTCTATGATGAACCATGGATGGGTGAAGTACACAGTGCCTGTGGAGGGCTGGAAGAAGATTCAGTGCATTTTTATTTCATGGCTTCTTCTCCAAATTTAAGTTGAACTCTCCTCTTGTCAGGCAAACATAGCTCGGAGAAGAGCTCCCCCCATCCTATTTCCCCCACTGCAATCTTTTATTTATTTGTTTGTTTGTTGGTTGGTTTGTTTGTTTTCACCTCTTAGCCCTCCTTATATCAAAATTCAGGAGCTTCCATGCAGTCTCCTATTCACAGGTACCCAGTTCTTCAGGTACTCACATTTCAGGCATAGTTCAGGATACAAAGCTGTATGATGAAGCAATATTATGTCAGAGCCCCATCGCACTTACCATTTGACCACATAGTGAAAGAAATGACTTTAGGCTACAGTCTTCTCAGCCTCAGTGTATCACATCTGTTGACTAAGACCTTTATCTATAGATCACAGACTCTTTGAGCTCTCTTCTGAGTTTGTACTCATGGGACACCAGTTCCTCCAGCTCTGCTACCCTCTGTAAACAAATGATTTCCCTGAGAAATTTCCTAGAAATTCCCAGAAGAGCGCTTGCTTCAGGACCATAATTATAACTTCTTGGTTCCCACAAGGCCATGAAAAGATCAGACTGGATGTCCCATAGATTTTGGAGACCTGCCCATACCAAGGACCGTCTGCTCCAGAGATTAGGGAAAGCAATTGAGGCTCCGAAAAAATCATTTAATTCCAAGTTAATTGATACATTATTTCAAGGTCCACCATTTCTTTGTTTCTTCTTTTTTTTCTTATCATCAATGAAGTTGTTTTTTTTGTGTCTTTATTATTGAAATATAGAAAGATGCAGAAATCTGAAATGTACAGCTCAATTGATTTTTACCTACATATACAGCCAAGTAACAATCAAGGATGTGCTAAAATCTCTATTTTATTATTAATTTTTCTTTTTCTTTTTAGTTGTTACTTTTTTCTTTGTGTATTTTGAAACTTTCCTATTATATGTATAAACATTAAAGTTGTTATGACTTCTTGGGGCACCTGAGTGACTCAGTCAGTTGAGCATCCTACTTCAACTCAAGTCATGATCTCTCGGTTCATGGGATCAAGCCCCACATTGGATTCTGTGCTGACAGCCAGAGGCAGCTTTGGATTCTGCCTCATCTCTCTCTGCCCCTCCCCCCACTCATTCTCTCTCTCTCTCTCTCTCTCTCTCTCTCTCTCAAAAATAAACATTAAAAATTTTTAAGTTGTTATGACTTCTTGATGAATTGATCCTTTTATCATTGCAAAGTATCTCCTTTTTTCTTGATGCTATGTCTTGCTTTAAATTCCATGTGCTCTGATGATATGGGCACATTCACCATATATATTGTTATGCATGACATTTCTTTTTCTATCTTTTTATTCTTAACCTATCTGTGTCTTTGTATTTCATAAGCAACTTTTATAATTGGCCTGTTTTTTAATCCACAGTGACTAGGGCTGTTTGTAATTGGAGTCTTCAGCTCATTATATGTAACGAAATTATTTTATACATTTAGTTTTATGTCTATCATTGTTTTATTGGTTCCCTCATTGTCCCATATGTTTTTTCTTCTCTTACATAGCTTTACTCATTTTTTAAAATCTTTAAATCAAATCCGTTCAACTATGTTTCAGTATTCTATTTTATTTTCTCAGTTGGATTTTTGGCTATGGGGCTTTGTTTTTTGTAGTCACTTTTTGGATTATAGTATGCAACCTTAATTTCCATAGTCTACCTTGAATTAGTATTATACTTTCTCATAGGTAATGTAAGAAACTTTTAACAGTATACTTCCATTTATCTCATTTAAAAATAGTATGTAGTTATTACTAAGTACATGTTTCTACCTATATTACAAATCTCTCAATACATTGTAATTCTTTTACTTTAAAAAGTAAATTATCAGGACACCTGGGTGGCTCAGTCAGTTAAGTTTCTGACTGTTGGTTTTGGCTCAGGTCATGATCTAAAGGTCACAAGATCGAGCCCTATGTCAGGCTCTGTGCTGGGCATGGAGCCTGCTAAACATTCTCCTTTTTTATTTTGATGAGGTCCCAGTAGTTCATTTTTACTTTTGTATCCCTTGCCTCTGGAGACGTGTTGAGTAAGAAGTTGCTGCGTCTGAGGTCAAAGAGGTTCTTGCCTGCTTTCTCCTGAAGGATTTTGATGGCTTCCTGTCTTACATTTAGGTCTTTCATCCATTTTGAGTTTATATTTGTGCATGGTGTAAGAAAGTGGTCTAGGTTCATTTTTCTGCATGTCACTGTCCAGTTTTCCCAGCACCACTTGTTGAAGAGACTGTCTTTATTCCGTTGGATATTCTTTCCTGCTTCGTCAAAAATGAGTTGGCCGTATGTTTGGGGTTCTATTTCTGGGTTCTCTATTCTGTTCCATTGATCTGAGTGTCTGTTCTTGTGCCAGTACCATACTGTCTTGATGATTACAGCTTTGTAATAGAGCTTGAAGTCTCTCTTTCTCCCTCTACTACTCACTCTGTCTTTCTCCCTCTCTAAAAAAACAAAACAAAAATAAAGTAAAATATCATGTCCAGAAGTTAAGAAAAGATAAAATAATACTTTATTGTTACTCACATTCATCCCTCTGAGCATTCTTCCTTCATTTACTGTGTGCAGGTCTCATGGCTGTGACTTGTCTAAGGTTTTGTTTGTCTGTAAATGTATTTATCTGGCCCTCTTTTTGAAGACAGTTTTGCCAAATATTGAATTCTGGGTTGACAAGTTATTCTTTTAGTTCTTTCAGAATATGATTCTACTGTCATTCATCTTAGTATTGTTTACCATCGTTTCTCTATTTCTCTTATCTTTTTACTCTGCCTGCTTTTCATAGATCTCTCTTTTTTTTTTTTCAGGATTTGACTATGATGTGTCTGGATTTCAGTTTATTAAGACCTTCTTATACCTACTCCTTTTTACTGCCCTACAGAAAATAATGACTTTTATTCTGTCCAGGACATTCTTATTTTTACATAAATTAATGTATTTAATATTTTCCATGTTCTAATTAGGGACAAATAAATCTCTGGATTATATTATTAAAAATAAGGAGAAAATAGACTTCTTTTTTTAAATTTAAATTCCAGTTAGTTAATATACAGTGTAATATTATTTTCAGGTGTACAATTTAGTGATTCAACACTTCCATACAACACCCAGTGCTCATCATAACATGTGCAGTCCCTAGTCCCCATCACCATCATCCATCCTCCCATTCACCTTCCGTCTGGTAACCCAGTTTGTTTTCTATAGTTAAGAGTCTGTTTCTTGGTTGCTCTTTTTTTCCCCTATGATCATTTGTTTTGTTTCTTAAATTCCACTTTTGGGTAGAATCATATGGTATTTGTTTTCTCTGACTGATCTACTTCATGTAGAATAATAATCTCTAGCTCCACCATGTTGTTGCAAATGACAAGATTTCATTCTTTTTTATGGCTGAGAAATAATACTTCCTTTTATGTATATATCACATCTTTTTTAAAAAAAAATTTAGCGTTTATTTATTTTTGAGAGAGAGAGAGACAGAGCACAAGTGGGGGAGGGGCAGAGAGAGAGAGAGAGAGGGAGACACAGAATCCAAAGCAGGCTCCAGGCTCTGAGCTCCAGGCTCTAGTCCCGATATGGAACTTGAACTCATGAACTGTAAGATCATGATCTGAGCCAAAGTCAGATGCTTAACTGACTGAGTCACCCAGGCACCCCTATACCTCATCTTCTTTATCTACTCCTCAGTGGATGTACTCTTGGGCTCTTTCCATAATTTGGCTATTGTCGATAGTGCTGCTATAAACAGTGGGGTACATGTACTCTTTCACATCAGCATTTTTGTATCCTTTGGGCAAGTACCTAGCAGTGCAATTTCTGGATTGTAGGCAAGTTCTATTTTTAACTTTTTGAGGAACCTCCATAATGTTTTCCAGTTTGCATTTCCACCAGCAGTGTAAGAGGGTTCCCATTTCTCTGCCTTGCCAACACCTGTTGTTTATTGTGTTGTTAATTTTAGCCATTTGACTGGTGTGTGGTGATATCTCTTTGTAGTTTTGATTTGTATTCCCCTAATGATAATTGATGTTGAGCATCTTTTTGTGTCTGCCATTCTTATGTCTTCTTTGGAAAAATGTTTATTCATGTCTTCTGCCCATTTTTAAGTGGATTGGCTTTTGGGTGTTGAGTTTGATAAGTTCTATAGATTTTGGATGCTAATTCTTTATTAGATATGTCATTTGCAAATATCTTCTTCCATTACATAGGATGGCTTTTAATTTCGTTGATTCTTTCCCTCACTGTGCAGAAGCTTTTTATTTTGATTAAGTCACAATGGTTCATTTTGGCTTTATTTCTTTTGCCTCATCATGTCTAATAAGAAGTTGGTATGGCCATGGCCAATGTCAAAGAGATTACTGGCTGTGTTCTCCTCTAGGATTTTGATAGCTTTCCGTCTCACATTTAGGGCTTTTTAATCCCTTGTATTTATTTTAATCCAATCTAATTTATTTCGCAGTCTAGTTTCATTCTTTTGCATGTCCCTGTCCAGTTTCTGAATAGCATTTATTGAAGACACTCTCTTTTCCATTGGATATTTTTCCTTCTTTGTCAAAGATCAATTGACCATATAACTATGGCTTTGTGTCTGGGTTTTCTATTCTGTTCTATTGATATGTGTCTATTATTGTGCCAGTGCCATACTGTCTTTTGGTTTTTGGGTGTTGAGTTTGATAAATTCTTTATAGATTTTGGATACTAATCATTTATTAGATATGCCTATTTGCAAATATCTTCTCTATTCCATAGGACAGATTTTAATTTTATTGACTATTTCCTTTACTGTGCAGAAGCTTTTTTATTTTGATGAAGTCCCAATAGTTCTTTTTTGCTATTGTGCCAGTACCATCACTACAGCTTTGTAATATAGCTTGAAGTCCAGAATGGTGATGTCATCAACTTCGCTTTTCATTTTCAAGGTTGGTTTGGCTATTACGGTCTTTTGTGGACCGATTCAAATTTTAGATTATTTGTTCTAGCTCTGTGAAAAATGCTGGTAGTATTTTGATAGGGATTGCATTAAATGTGTAATGTGTAAATTGCTTTGAGTAACATAGACAGTTTAACAAGAGAAAATAGATTCTTTAGTGTTTTTTTTTATTTTTACTTTTAAGAGGTAGAGAGAGAGACAGAACGTGAGCAGGGGAGGGTCAGAGAGAGAGAGAGGGAGACACAGAATCCGAGGCAGGCTCCAGGCTCTGAGCTGTCAGCACAGGGTCTGATGTAGTCCTCAAACCCATGAACCGTGAGATCATGACCTGAGCTGAAGTCGGCCACTTAACTGACTGAGCCGCGCAAGCATCCCAAGAAAATAGATTTCTATTAATATTATTTATTTGTCTTAAAAATGTTCATGTGTATGTTCTTTAACATATAAAATACATTAACTTACAGTCTCTACAAGAGCAAACAAACAAAACCTCCAAAATCCATCTTTCAGAAGTTATTAGTTTGAATCAATTTTTTCAAATTTGTTTATTTACTTTTAAATTTATATCCCAGTTAGCTAACATAGTGTAATAATGATTTCAGGAGTAGAATTTAGTGATTCATCACTTACATATAACACCTAGTGCTTATCCCAACAAGTGTCCTCCTTAATGCCCCTTGCCCATTTAGCTCATCCCCCCACCTAAAGCCCATCCAGCAACCCTCAGTTTGTTCTCTGTATTTAAGAGCCTGTTATGGTTTGTCCCACTCCCTGTCTTGTATTGTTTTTACTTCCCTGCTCTTATGTTCATCTGTTTTGTATGTTCACCACATATAAGCAAAGTCATATGGTATTCGACTCATATGGTATATGTCCTTCTGTGACATCTTTTTCTGACTAATTCTGCTTAGCATAACACACTCTAGTTCCATCCACGTAGTTGCAAATGGCAAGATTTCATTCTTTTTGATTGCTGAGTAATATCCAATGTATATATTTACCACATCTTCTTTATCCATTCATTAGTCAATGGACATTTGGACTCTTTCCATACTTCGAAAGTTGTTAATAATGCTGCTATAAACATTGGGGTGCATGTGTCCCTTCAAAACAGCACTCCTGTATCCTTTGGATAAATACTCTAGTAGTGCAATTTCTGGGCTATCGGGTAGTTCTATTTTTAACTTTTTGAGGATACTCCATACTGTTTTCCAGAGTGGCTGCACCAGTTTGCATTCCCACCAGCAGTGCAAAAATTGTTCCTCTTTCTCTGCATCCTCGCCAGCATCTGTTGTTGCCTGAGTTGTTAATGTTAGCCATTCTGACAGGTGTGAGGTGGTATCTCATTGTGGTTTTGATTTGTATTTCCCTGATGATGAGTGATGTGGAGCATTTTTTTCATGTGTTGGTTAGCCATCTGGATGTCTTCTTTGGAGAAGTGTCTGTTTGTATATTTTGCCCATTTCTTCACTGGATTATTTGTTTTTTTTGTGTGTTGAGTTTCATAAGTTCTTTATGGATTTTGGATACTAATCCTTTATCTGATATGTCGTTTGCAAATATCTTCTCCCAATCCATCGGTTGCCTTTTAGTTTTGCTGATTATTTCCTTTGCTGTGCAGAAGCTTTTTATCTTGATGAGGTCTATAGTTCATTTTGCTTTTGTTTCCTTTGGCTCTGGAGAATGTCAAGTAAGAAATTGCTGCAGCCGAAGTCAAAGAGGTTGTTGCCTATTTTCTCCTCTAAGATTTTGATGGTTTCCTGTCTCACATTTAGGTAGTTTATCCTTTTTGAATTTATTTTTGTGTATGGTATAAGAAAGTGATCTAGATTCATTCTTCTTCACGTTGCTGTCCAGTTTTCCCGGCACTATTTGCTGAAGAGACTGTCTTTATTCCATTGGATATTCTTTCCTGCTTTGTCAAAGATTAGTTGGCCATATGTTTGTGGGCCCATTTCTGGGTTCTCTATTCTGTTCCATTGTTTTGTGTGTCTGTTTTTGTGCCATTACCATACTGTCCTGATAATTACAGGTTTGTAATACAGCTTGAAGTCCAGCATTGTGATGCATCCAGCTTTGGTTTTCTTTTTTGGGATTGCTTTGGCAAAGAAATAAAAGGCATCCAAATCAGCAAAGAGAAGTCAAACCCTCACTCTATGTCGATGACATGATACTCTATGTGGAAAACCCAAAGACTCCACCAAAAACCTGTGTAGCTGATCCAGGAATTCAGCAAAGTTTCAGAATATAAAATCAATGTACAGAAATCAGTTGCATTTCTATACACCAATAATGAAGCAGCATAAAGAGAAATCAAGAGAAATCAAGGAATCGATCTCATTTACAATGATTTTTTGATGCACCAAAACCATAAAATACCTAGGAATAAACGTAACCAAAGAGGTGAAAAATCTATACACTGAAAACTATAGAAAGCTTCTGAAAGAAATTAAAAAAAGACATACACACACAAAATGGAAAAACATTCATGCTTATGGACTGGAAGAACAAATATTGTTAAAATGTCAATAGTATCCAAAGCAATCTACATATTCAATGCAACCCCTCTCAAAATAACACCTGCATTCTTCAGAGCTAGAAAAAACAATCCTAAAATTTGTATGGAACCAGAAAAGACCCCAAATAGTTAACTTATGAATCTATTTAAAGTAGGGTTCATTCAAGAATTGACTCTCTGATGAAGATCAGCGTGAAGGATATCTTTTTTGTTCTCTCTCTCTCTCTCTCTCTCTCTCTGTGTGTGTGTGTGTGTGTGTGTGCACGTGCATGTACTTTCAATAAAAATAAAAAAGGAGTGTGGAGGAATCTTGACTGGTTAGATAGATAATTTGATATTCAAGGCAGCTGTAAGGCAGATAGCCCTACCAGTCCTACAGAAAACTCTGACACTGAATAGCTCTTTGGAGTTATCCTGCATTGAGGCAAAGAGGCAAGATTTATATACCCCTGCATCAATAGGCCACTGAATGAGGTCTGCTTCACCAACCAGGAGCATAACTTGGGTGAGGCAGCTAAATTTGGATCAGAAAAATTCCGGGGGCACTTGGGTGGATCAGTTGGTTAAGCATCTGACTCTTGATTTCAGCTCAGGTCATGATCTCACAGTTTGTGAGTTTGAGCCCCACATTGGGCTTTATGCTGACAGCACAGAGCCTGCTTGAGAGTCTCTCTCCCTCTCTCTGTCCCTCTCCTGCCCATGCTCTCTCTCTCTCTAATAAATAAATAAATAAATAAATAAATAAATAAATAAATAAATAAACAAACTTAAAAAAATAGAATTAAAGAAAAGATCCAGAAGGACTCGGCTATATTCAATAGCAGCCAGCACTCAGCTCTATGATAGTGCAGACTACATTTATTAGAGTCTGCCTAGCACCACTTATATCCAACTGCTTCATCTTGTAAATTCACCCAGTCTGGGTTTCTAGCCCCTCTAGTGTCTGGGTTGATTCCTTTGCCTGAGGAAACATAAATATAGAAGGATAGAGAATGAACTACAACAGACATCACTCGCTACAGTATTCTTGAAGCCTCAACTTATCCTACCATTTTACACTTCTACCCTGCATTCTAAATTCCCCTCACCCTCAGCTAGTGCCTGTACTGTCTAGGTGGATTTCCTGGCCGTCAACCCAGATCCTTATTCCCAAAAGGTCTGAACCTCTGGATGCCATGCTTTCCTCGGGGTATGGCTGCTGCACTTGTTCATTCATCATCAAACTTTCGCAGGAGAATATCAAGAGATAACCAGCCAGTCATCTGGGTACTGAACATTTTCTTCCATCTCCCCACTGTTAGGCAGCATCCGTATGTTTTCCTGATTAGGCAGTAAATACCCACACCGGGTTAGTGACTTCTTTTCCTGTCCTCTCATCTTTGGGCTTGAGAAGATCGAAGTTACTAGGTAGGAGCTACAACTTAAAATTTAATTGTATCCTTGCTGTATTCCCACTCTGGTAATGAAGACCTCCAGCCCAACAGAGCATAAACTTCAGGAATGGAAAGCAAAATTCCTAAGTCACTAGAAGTGATGGTAAGTGGGTCCACTCTTACTTTCTCTATATTTGTCCCAGATACATGTATGTTAATTATTATAAATGTATCTTCTTATACTTAAATTATCATCAAATTTACTATTGCCTCGTAGCCTTAAGTAATTATTATTTAATTTAGGAATTAAGCACTACAAGATCTTCATAAAGATTAGAAAGATATGACTGAAAAAAGAAAAGAAATTAGAAAAAACTGAATAAAATTCAAGAAATAGCTTTCAAATAGCTTCTTCTAAATTCAATATGTAATGTAGGAGGCATTAAGTTTTGGGATACCTGATTGGAAATCTAACAGGCCATGGCAGGACATGCCTATTTGAATGCTCAGCTAACGATATTTGCTAAAAATGGATCAAGGAAGTAAATGGAATAACTGGTAAATCATTTTATATCTTGTAAAGTGCCTTCATAAATATTTGATACTTATGTGTTATTATCTCCATTTTGTGAATGATTAAACTGAAGTGAAAAAAGTGAAGCAGTACAGTCAAACTAAAATATTTTTATTACAAACTATATTGCCCAATTGCTATGAATGCTTCCTCTATTAGTGTGGCTGCTAGCATTTACTTCTCACCTGAGTAGGTCTCCAGCTGTTTTGCCTCACAATTTCTCTCTAGCTCCTATTGGAGTTCTTGGGTACCAAAGTGCTAATATACGAGGTGACCCCCTTTCCATGTAAGGTTACTGGGAGATCCCAGAGAGCAGACTGTTTTCCTATTCCTCCCTAGGGTCTATACTCCCGAGAGAAGTAGAAGTAGGCACATCTAGATAAAGTGGAAATCAAAGTTGAGAGTTCTTGCTTTTATCTTTCAATGACGTGTTGAGCATTTAGTGTTGGTAAGTGCAAGAATTAAAAATCTCCTCAGTAAACTTAAAGCTAGGGGTTTGTTAAATAGTTTATAGTTGAAGAAATGACTATGGAGTAAAAGGAAGTGGTTTGTGTGTGTACAGTGTGTGTGTGTGTGTGTGTGTGTGTGTGTAAATGAAGTGTTGATAGGATTGTGTGGTCTGAAGTTTAGAAAGATTTTATTAACTCTAGTATTAAGGGGTTCCATTTACTTGATAATATCAAATAAAAGTAAACGTTATTGTCAATTAAAATAGAAAAAAATTCTCTTCAGCCAGTTTAGGACTTGTTGTGTGGAAGGATTGGTTAAGAAATTTTGTCAAAATAATTATTAGTAGTTGATATTTATTGATTACCTTCATATGTTAAAGACTATATCAGAGTATTTTATATACATAGTTATAATAGTTACATAATAACTATTTTAGACAGATACTGTATTTATAACATTTAACAGAAGAGTATATACATCTGCTTGGAGGCCTAAGGAGCTTACCCAGATTTACACAGCTGGTAAATTGCCAAGCTGAGATTCATATCTTGATTATATTGCATCAGATCTGGTGGCTTATTTCTTACCTTAAAAATGGAAATTCTAAGAGGTCTGAGCAATATTTAATATAATGACTATTATCCTTGAAATACTCTCCTCCTCTGACACCAACCACATCACACTCTCCCAGTTTTTCTCCTAGATCTCTGGATATTCTTGGACAAGATGCTCTCAGCAATCTAGCTCTCCTCAGCGTTCTGAGATTAAATTTTGTATTTTGTACATTTTTCCTGGATGATCTCATATACTCTCGTGACCCATTTTTCTTGAAGTTCAAACTCCATGTCTAAAAGCATACTCTGAGTAAGAATGAGTTACCCCTGAGACTACAGATAAGCAGAGAGAGCATAAAGTATCCCTCAGTTACTAATAGAGAAGAAAAGGAAAAGGCATTAGGGAGTGTTTCTACATGTCTCAAACTTTTCCCACTCACATTTAGTCTTTGCACTTTTGCTGAGAGCGTTTTATGTTCAAGAAATGATGCTGATGACAGATATATGAAAATAAATTTCTTCTGTGCCTTTCGGTATTTAGTAGTCAGTGAATATAGTGGTGGTGGGGTTGGGTTGGGGAGGGATTCATGAAAACAGGATATTATAAAGTAGTGTAGAATCTGTCATGGTAAAGGATGACAAACAGAAGTATTTCCTGAAAGACCTAGGTCAATGCCCCTCAGCCAAAGAGGAAAAGAATTAAGTGTTCTTGGAAATGAGAACTTTTCTTATGACTCCTGAGGAAGAGAAATCAGAACCCAATTTGCTGAATAGGCAGTCTGACTGAATAGATAAAGAATGATTTTCATGGTATTTGAGAATCTGCTACCATCTTCAACATAAACATTCTGTGGGCTTGGCATCAGGCTTGCTGCCATGGTGAGAGAGACATATGGCGTGGTAAACTGTTTAGGGACTCCCAGTCTAGGGTTTGCACTCGATCTGCAAGCTGGCAAAACAGGTCTGCATGAGAGAACCCAGAAAATATCAAATTGGTAGAGGGCTGCTTGTTATTTATTACACTTTTTTTTGTAGTTATCTTCCAGAGAATTACAAAGTATAATTCAATTTACAATCAAGGTTCAATTTAGATGAGCCCCCAAATTTCTGGTGTCCCCTATATTTTCCATTGAAGATTGATTTTTCCTCTATTGTCATTTGAACTTATAAAAACTGGTGGAGTGAGGTTAACATCTTACATAAACTCTAAGTTCTGTTGGCTCTCCCTTCATTTTGGAGTGTGCCTTTTTTTTTTTTTTTTTTGCAATTAAAGCTCAACAAAATCGTAAGAAATTGAAAGATCGTATATCTTGCCTTGGAAAATATAATTTGCGAACTCTTTAATAAAGACTCTAATAATAAAATCAATGTTTAGTTTATTATGTGGTGGACTTAAGGACACCCAGGTGGCTCAATCAAGTTAAGCATCCGACTCTTGGTTTTAGCTCAAGTCATCATCTCACTGTCTTGAGGTCTAGCCCACAGCAGAGGAGTCTGTTTAAGATTCTTTCTCTCCCTCTCTCTGTGTTCCTCCCCTGCTTGTGCATGTGCACTATCCCTCTCTCTGTCTCTCAAAAAAAAAAAAAAAAAAAAAAAAAAAACACACATATAGGTAGATTTAAAACTTTTACCTTACAAAGAGAAACTGAATGATTGGATTTTTTCATTTGGAATTTCTTTGACTAAGTCACTCATGGAGATAAAATAGAAGATAATTTCATTAGGAGAGATAAGATAAACATGTACATGCACATGATTCTACTCTACAGCTTCAACACTTTCGCTTGGATTAATAACATGGTAACCTGAAGTGTGGTGCATAGATGCTTGAGCTAGATACCATTTCATTTCATGTAGGACCACAAACAAGAAGACAATAAAGACACATAACTCCCAGGGGTGTATCCATGCTTCATGTCTCCCACTCCTTCTTTTGGAAACCATTGGATAATCAATATTAATATTTTACAGATGCTTGTTATGTTATGGTCTATTGAACCTAGCTCAGTGTTTATACTCACGTAAAACTGTGGATAGTGAGTACCTACCTCATAAGTTTAAGACTTAAATTCATCTATAAATTTATTTTCCCAGCATTTAATATTTACTATAGTGTAGATGTTTTCCGGGATCTCTGATTATTTTCTTAGACTATAATTTTTAAAATTTTCTTACAAGAAGTCAAGGATTTTGTTACAAAGCCAATGAAAGGACTACTGAGTATCATGTGGAAAACAGCAGGGAAAGATTCTGAATGCCTATCACTGACTCAATCAAAGCAGCTCTGTTTTGATATGATAATTTCATATTTGGCTTAGAGTGTTGGAAAACCACCAGCACAGGATAAATTGTTGTGAGTGAAATTCCTATATTGGAGAATATAAACATGTTTAAAGACTTTTGATAAAAGTTGAAAATTGCGTTTTATTAATATACAAAATGTGCTTCTGAGCATAGCATAGGATAGAACTGCTTATTCCCACAACACTGAATTTTATCCAAACGTGTGACTGCTTTTTATGTGTGTGATTTCAGATCTGGCTAAAAAGCTCATATTCCCAGTTGTCATGTCTGCTCTCAATAATTCTGAGGTCCAGCTTTTTCTTCTGATTGGAATCCCAGGACTGGAACATGCCCACATCTGGATCTCCATTCCCATCTGCCTCATGTACCTGGTTGCCATTGTGGGTAACAGCACCATTCTCTTCATCATTAAGACAGAGCCCTCACTTCATGAGCCTATGTATTATTTCCTTGCTCTGCTGGCCATCTCTGACCTGGGCCTTTCATTTTCCTCCCTTCCTACCATGCTGAGAATCTTCTTGTTCAATTCCATGGGAATTTCACCCAATGCCTGCTTTGCTCAAGAATTCTTCATCCATGGATTCACTGTCATGGAATCCTCAGTGCTTCTGGTTATGTCTTTGGATCGCTTTCTTGCCATTCACAATCCCCTGAGATACAGTGCTCTCCTCACTAGCAAAAGAGTTGCTAAAATGGGACTGATCTTAGCCACCAGGAGCATTCTCTTAGTGCTCCCATTCCCTTTCACTCTAAGGAGATTAAAGTATTGTCAGAAGAATCTCCTTTCTCACTCATACTGTCTGCATCAGGATACTATGAAGCTGGCCTGCTCTGACAACAAGATCAATGTTATCTATGGCTTCTTTGTTGCTCTCTGTACTATGCTGGACTTGGCGTTAATTTTTCTGTCATATATGCTGATCTTGAAGACTGTACTCAGCATTGCATCTCTAGCAGAGAGGCTCAGGGCCCTCAATACCTGTGTCTCTCACATCTGTGCTGTGCTCGTTTTCTATGTACCCATCATCACCCTGGCTGCCATACACCGCTTTGCCAAGCACAAAAGCCCACTAGTTGTAATTCTTGTTGCAGATATATTCTTCTTGTTGCCTCCCCTAATGAACCCCATTGTGTATTGTGTAAAAACTCGACAAATCCGGGAAAAGGTCTTGGGGAAGTTGTTTAACATATATAGGAGATAAAAATTTGAATATTGAAGTAATAAATTATCAACCAGCAGGTATTAATTGGCACCTATTTCAGTGCCAGAGTGGTCACTATCTAGTGGAGGACTGTAGGAGAGTGAAAAGCTGTGCAATACAGAATTTACAATAAAGTCAGGAATACGATATTCAACAGGAAAGGTGAAATAATCAGGTGATATGTAATATGATTCACAGACGATTTATTAATATTTTAAGCAGTTGAAACAAAACACTATATAATGGAGCAGTTGGGTTTGAGTCACACCTTAAATGGTGGATAAAATTAGAGAGATTATAATTCAAGAAGCATTTATTAAATTTATATATTTAATGTACACTCGCTATACTCTCAAGGATAACTAAACTAGCAAGGCACATAGCAGCTATG
The DNA here is from genome assembly GCA_030068075.1 of Paguma larvata. NCBI lineage: Eukaryota > Metazoa > Chordata > Mammalia > Carnivora > Viverridae > Paguma > Paguma larvata. The sequence goes on from CM057831.1 coordinate 58,407,569, forward strand.
AGGGATGTTAGTCTGACCAGAATAAAGAGTACACTTTGGCAAATAGTGACAGATAATTTTGCATAGTGTCAATGAGCCAGATTTTGGAGTACTGAGAAAAACCTTGAAAAGTCTAATTCCAGGAGATACTTGGGAGATAATTTAATTTCTACAACAAACACCACACACAATAAATTGAACGTTATGAATGACTTGTCTGAAAGCATGAGTAAGATGGATTAATATTGATAGAGATGAAGAAGGTATCAACAGGAGATCACATCAATAATCCCACAATGAGGTGATTCTGGGAATGGCAGAGACAGACTAAAATCATTTAGGTTGTTTTCTGTTATTGTTATTAATGAATATAATTTATAAGAAATTCACACATTCCACCAATATATGAAGATGCATCCATATGTGACTAAATATTCAAGATAGACATGTTGCAGGGCCCCTGGGGGGCTCAGTCAGTGAAGTGTCCAACTCTTGATTTTGGCTCAGGTCATGATCTCATGGTTGTGAGATCAAGCCCATGTAGAGCTTTGTGCTGGCCGTGAAGCCTACTTGAGATTCTCTCTCCCCCTCTTCCTTTGCCCCTCCCCCACTCACATTCTCTCTCTCTCTCTCTCTCTCTCTCTCTCTCTCTCCCTGCCCCTCCCCTGCTCACTTACATCCACTCTCTATCAAAAATAAAAAATTAAAATTAAATGATAAAATACAAAGACAGACATGTCAAAATAGGAGGGTGGCATACAGTTGGCCTGTCGTGATTAGAAAGGTAGCATTGCCCTCATTTGCAAGACAATAATACTTGGTTGTAGACATGGAAGTAAATATATATTTTAAATACGATTTATTCATCAAACTGTGAAGATCCTCCTTATTAAGATATCTCAATTTTTTTTTTTTTACTCTATGATTCTCCCTGCAGCTTTCCTAGTTCAGAGTAAAAATTTCCCTTGGATTAAATCTGGAAAGGAAAGTCCCAAGTGCATGCTGAAAGTAATCATCCCAACCATTTCAAATATAAGATAGGGTCAACTCTACCAAAATGTCTGATTATTAGAAATTTAAAAGTGAAAATAAAATTTCAACCATTGGAAAAAAAAAAATTTCCCTTGGATTATCCTATCATCTTGTACATGGAGATTAACTGTTTAAAGGACTTTTTAAAATATAAATGTCACCACACTTAATATCCTTCAATAGATGTCCAATAAGTTACAAAGTAGTGGCAAGGTTTTGTATTTGCACAGAGGCTTTCCATTATTCAATACCTGCTTTTGTCTAATACTTTATCTGTTAATTCTCTGGCTTGCACTCCAACAGGGCAATATAGATATCATGCTGTTATTTACACCTAATAATTTGCTTATGGTATGTTGTATGTCAGGATGCTGTCTTAGTTTTTTATTGCTACATAACAATCATCATAAACTTAATAACTTACAACAATGCAAATTTATTATCTTACAATTCTAAGGGTTAGAGGTCTAATATGAGTTTTACTGAGCTACAGTCAAAGTGTTAGGAAGCCTGCATTTCTTTCTGGAGAAACTGAGTGATTACTAAAACTGCAGACTTGGAGACTGGGCTACGGTCTCTTTGGATCCACTCTCTTTGTTCTAAAGCCTTATACTATGTCTTCCAGGATATAAAGTGTTGGGAGCCATTTTGGGCTCACAAGTTGAGACCCCTTCCTGTGTGGAAAAGGTGGTTGAAGCAAAGCTCCCACCGGCCAAAATGGCGCCTAGTCTTTCCTCCTTCTAAATAATTTTTCAGACTTGGATTTCTTGAGCTATTCTCCTTGGCCCCAAGGATTGTAATGTTCTTTTGTTTAATGGCATTTAGATAAAAGGGAAGGACCTGGAGCATGATGCTTTGATTACATCTGAATGAGAGTAGCCTGGCTAGAAGTAACCTTAAAGTTACATCTTGTGATGGGTTGCACCTCCCCCATTGCAGTTGGAAGAATAGGCAGAATGACTCCTGGCCTGTTTGTAGATAATTCACATTAAGGCCTTAAGGAAACACCCTGTTCTCTCCCCCCACCCTAAATTTGTATGTTAATTATCCTGAAACCAACATACAGGATTGAGGAAGTTGCCACCTTGCTGGTAAAAATGCATTATTGTTAAAGAGATCAAACTATGGAAAGTCATTCATTGATGTAATGTCACTCACTACCTTTAAAAATAAAGACACCGAGACCAGCATTTCAGAGATGCCAGAATTGCCAGAACTGCCTGCTTGGTCATCAGACTACATCTCTCTTGTGGCTCTCTCATTTCCTTCACCTGACCGTCCATCCTTCGGGGACCCCTAGATTCGCTGGAATTGGACCCCAGCAATAAAGGAAAAAGAACAACTTGAAAGCAATTGGCTGTTTGGGGATACTGATAGGCCAGGTGTGCAGAGTTGTTGTCCACAGGACAGAGCTTATAGAATAATGGTTTATTTCATTCTTGTAACTGTGGGTTGTTTAAAAATCGAATTGTGATAGGGTTTGTCACAAATCATCCCCTACCACTTGCTATTTGTGTTCCAAATTTTTCTTCACTCCTTAACCTTACTGAGTGGCCTCCACAGGGATTTGAGTTTATGACTCCAGTTCTAAGTTTTTTTTGAGAGAAAGAAGTGAGAGAGTAGTCATGCCCTACTATAGGTTTAATATACGATTCCAGATCATGAATTTATTTCCACACCATAGCCTTCTTTTCCAAGCTCCACATGTCTAATTGACTACACTTTTTAATGAGAATAATGGTAATAAATACTTCACCATTATTGATCATTTAGTAAGTGCCATATATTGTAGCAAATGCTTTACATAATATATGTACCTTATTACATTTATTCCTCGATTAACCCATTAGGAGGTATTATTATTTATCCCTGTTTGACAGATGAGAAAGTAGGAGCTTATAGGGGTAAAAACAAAAAACAAAAAACAAAAAACTGACCTGAATACACAGCTAGTAATCTGGATGTAATCTGGATTCATCTCAGGCTGACCTGCTCCTGAACTTGAGTTCTTAACCACTCTACATTCTCTGTGTTACATAGGCAACTGGAGCTCAATATCTTCAATGCAATTAATTAATTCCTCCCTTTAAGCTTGTTCCTTATAAAATATTCTTTATCTCATTAAAAAGAAGTCTCGTACACTTATTCTTCAGAAGTCAAACCAGGAAGTGATCTTCATTCCTTCCCGACTGTTGTTAAAGTCACACATACAATAAATACCAAATCATGAAAATTCCAAGTCATGAAATTTCTTTCTTCTATACATCTCATGATACTATTCACTCTTCTTGCCAATCGTACTGTGGTGCTGGGTGATTTCTCAGCTGGATCGCGGCAGCACTTCTTACTTGCTTTTCTTTTATCGACCTTCCCTAATGCATTCTCTATATCACAGCCTGACTGAGACTCTTAAAATGCGAACGTGATTATGTTACTTCTCTGGGTAAATTCTTCATTGGTTTCTATTTACTCTAAAGGTACAGTTTCTATTTTTTAGCTTGGCCTATGTACACCTTTTCAGCTTTTTATCTGTCTGTTTATTCATTTGTTTTGTTTTTTAGATTCCACATATAAATGAAATCATATGGTATTTGTCTTTCTCTGTCTGACTTAGTTCATTTAGGATAATATCCTCCAGGTTCATCCATGTCATCACAAATGACACAACTTACTCTTTTTTATGACTGAATAATATTCAAATATCTACCACATCTTCTCTATCCATCCGCCTATTGATGGATACTTGGGTTGCATCTATAACTTGACTATTGTAAATTGTTGCAACCACTGTGGAAAATGGTATGGAGTTTCCTCAAAAAATTAGAAATACCATATGATTCCACTACTGAATATTTACCTAAAGAAAATGAGAAGACTAATTCGGAAAGGTATATGCACCTCTGTGTTTATTGCAGCATTTTTTACATGTTCTTCTTTATAATTTGAATCCTTTTCCCAAAGATGTCCATGGGCTCCTTCCTCGTATCCTTGAAATATCACTTCTCAATGAGGCTTTTCTTGACCATCAAATATGGTCAATAGTGAACATAGTCTTTACCCCTTTCCTACTTTAATTTTTCTCCACAGCACTTTTCACCATCTAACATACTATGTCTTTCATTTATTTCCATGTTTATTGTTTGCCCACACCTATTAAAACCTAAGACTCTAGAGGGCAGTGTTTTTGTCTGTTCTGTTCACTGCTTGGTATAGAGTAGCTGCTCAGGAGATATTGGGTGCATGAGCTACTAAACCTGCAGTCATTAAGTTCTGATCCCTGGGTATTCCAGCCTGCATCTCATGACAGCCTTCTATTCCTAGTGTATCACTTGAATAGATCTCCAAAGGAATTATTTATAGTTTCTAAACAAATCATGCTTTTTGTCCTCTCTTGACTTTTTTACAAAATACTTGCTTTATTCCAACTGGATAACTTCAACTTGAACTTCAGGACTTAATTTGTAGATCATCCTAAACAATAAACTGTTTCGGATGTCTCCACTAGACTATAAACTCCTTGAGAGTAGAAGATGTGCCTTGTTCACCAATTTATTCCCAGTAACTTTCAAAAAAGTCGATTATTAAGTATTGAATAATGAATGAATGAATGAATATATGAAGTTGGTTCTACACTCGATGCTTAAAGGCTGTCTTCCATGCTTGATGGCAGCCCCATGGCCTGCTACAATTACTGCCTTCTTTTTAATTTTATCAGAGGAGTTTGGGCCTCAGGATTCTCAAGAGAAGGTGCAATTCTTCCCCTCCCTGTTCCCACCAGGTCTGGGTTAGATTCACTGCAAAGTTTAACAGTTGTGATCTTGGATACAAAGTGTTTGATCCCAGGATCCTCAGACCATTTCTAAACACTTCTCATGGTCATGGCTGGTCAGTTATGTTTTTACTTCCCATATCAAGGAGAACTTCTTCTGACAGCGACCTTGAAATATCAGCTTTGCTTAGCACTCCTCTCTTTTGTCTTTAATATCAATTACTTGCTGATTCCATCAGTTAGTGTACTTTCTTGCTCACATAGCTCTAGGCACACCGGTCCTTTTGCTATTCTTAGAACACTCTGGTTTATTTGCATCTTAGACCCTTTAAAATTGCTCTGCCTTTTTATATTTAAGTATAAATATGAACATTTTAATAAATTTTATATGTGGCTGTGCACTGAAGAAAAAGTTCTCAGACACCAGACTGAGTGGACACATGGGACTGCCTCTGGGGGAGAACAGCAGGAGCCGGGCTCTGCACATAGTCTTTTTTATGTTTATTAGATATAAACCTCGAAGAGCCTCAGAGCGTGAGAGGGAGCACAAAGGGTCTTAGCGGGGAGGCAGGTGGTGGGTGTGGGGTACGGGTGAAATAGGTGAAGAAGATTAAGAGTACAGTTATCACGATGAGCACTGAGTAATGTCTTGAATTGCTGAGTCACTATAGTCTACACTTGAAACTAATATAACACTCTATATCCACTATACTGGAGTTAAAATTTAAAACTTAATTAAAAATTATCTTTCGAGTAATGTATGTCAATGTAGTATTTGTAATTTTGCCTTGGAGGTATCTGTGAGGAAAGCAGGTCAGGATAAAATGCTGCTAAGGAAGGTTTGGAGCAACTGGAGGAAAGATTGAGGACATCACATTCCTGCACAGTGCAGGGTCAAGAAAGGCAAAGGGCCGAAGACAAAACCTCTACTACAAGGTTTATGTGGAGTCAGTTCTCATTTGAGGTCGGACTTCTCTGAGGCTATCCAGCACACCTGACATGTAACTCTTGACAGGTTATGCCTTCTCCCACCAGTGTCTCATCCTGTCTGACATGAGAAAGCTGTTTCTGCAATGATGGGGTATATGCAAACTTTGAGTGTTACATGTGGAGGATCCAAGGGTACTTATGCAAAACAAATAGAATAACATAGAAGACGTGTGTGAGTGTTATGGGTGGTTTGTATCTTGGATGTCTGTGTACATACAAAACTTAAGGAAAACCATAAAGCCACTGCAAATTCCAAAGTATGCGTACAGCTCTAGAGCTTAAATCTCTATCTATGCTGTGTATTAACAAGTTTTACTCCTCTGGTAACCATGTTTGTTCTCTGTAGTTAAGAGTTTGTTTCTTGGTTTGTCTCTCTTCTTTTTTTCTCCCCTTTGTTCATTTGTTTTGTTTCTTAAATTCTGCCTATGAATGAAATCATATGGAATTGTCTTTCTGACTGTCCTATTTGCCTAGCATTATACACTCCAGCTCCATTCATATTATTGCAAATGACAGGATTTCATTCTTTCTATGACTGAATAATATTCCATTTGTGTGTGTGTGTGTGTGTGTGTGTGTGTGTGTGTGTGTGTGTACCACATCTTCTTTATCAATTTATCTATTGATGGACACTTGGGATGTTTCTATAATTTGCCTATTGTAAATAATGCTGCTATAAACGCAAGGGTGCTTGTATCCCTTTGAATTAGTACTTTTGTCTTTTTTTGGGTAAATACCCATTAGTGTGATTACTGGATCATTGGGTAGTTTACTTTTAACTTTTTGAGGAACCTCCACACTGTTTTCCAAAGTGGATGTACCAGTTTGAATTCCTACCAACAGTGTAAGAGGGTTCTTATTTCTCCACATCTTTGCCAACACTTATTGTTTCTTGTGTTTTTTATTCATTTATTATTATTATTTTTTATTTTAGAGAGAGTGCAAAAAAGGGAGAGGGGTAAAGGAAGAGAGAGAGAAAGAATTCCAAGCAGGCCCCATGCTCAGTGCAGAGCCCAATGTGGGGCTTGATCCCATGACCCTGGGATCATGACCTAAGCCAAAATCAAGAGTCGGATGACCAACCGACTAAGCCACCCAAGAGCCACCTTATACTTTTAATTTTAACTATTTTGACTGGTGTGAGATGATATCTTGTTGTAATTTTGATTTTGCATTTCCCTTATGATGAGCGATGTTGAGAATCTTTTCATGTGTCTGTTGGCTATCTGAATGTCTTCTTTGGAGAAATGTCTATTCATGTCTTCTGCCCATTTTTAATTGGATTATTTGTTTTTTCCTATTGATTTGTATCAGTTCTTTATATATTTTGGATACTAACCCTTTATCATATGTGTCATTTGCAAATATCTTCTCTCATTCCATAGGGTGTCTTTTAGTTTTGTTGATTGCTTTCTTTGCTGTGCACAATCTTTTTATTTTGATATAGTTCCAATAGTTTATTTTTGTTTTCATTTCTTTTGCCTCAGGAGACATATCTAGAAAAATGTTGCTGTGGTTGATGTCAGAGAAATTACTGCCTGTGCTCTCTTCCAGGATTTTTATGGTTTCAGGTCTTACATTTAGGTCTTGAAAGTTAATTTTTTTCCTAGGGCGATGTGGTGGTAAAATTGTAATGGACAGATAAGAGGATATAAGGAATTCTCTCTTTTTGGTTCACTGTCTTATGGTCAGTCTTTCAACTTTTTTCTATGTACCACCACCTCCCTTGCCTCCACCCCAATTTTCCCTACTTTCCCTGATATAGTAGGAACAATGACAACAAAAGCAATTTCAGATATTTCTCTGGATGTATTGTTCTCTCTCTCATCTCTGCCTCAGCTTTGCACATACTATTCCTTCAAATTAGACCATAATCTTACAGTTTGACTGCCTAAACTCTTATATGTCCTTTAAGGCTGGCTACTGTGTCAACTCAAGGAAATCTTTCTTAACATTCTGTTCTCCTACCTGGAAGAAGATGTTTCTCTTTCTGCTCCTATATTAACTTCTTTTTACTTTGAGCAACACAATTAACATATGGCTGTATAATAAACCATTCCCAAATTTAGCGTCTTAATAAGCAAGTAAACATTTATTTAGCTTACAAATCTGCAACTTGGGCTGGGTGCAGAGAAAGATTGATTATTTTATTGGGTACCACCTGGAAATGCAGGAAAAATGGGGGTTGGAATAATATGAAGTTTGTTCACTTACTACTGGTTGATAATGATCCAGCTAAGGGTGAGACTTTAGTCTGGTCTATTGGCTGGGACATCTACATGTGGCTTCACCATGTGGTCTCAGCTTCTCAGTATGGTGTTTGTGTTTGAAAAGCAAGCATTGAGTGAGATAGAGGTGGATATAGAAATAGAGATAAAAAAAAAAAAAGAGGGAGAAAGAATGAGTGTATGGAAGTGTATACTTCCATGTTATACTTCATTGTGTTTTCCCCCTACCAGATCGATAGTTCTGTAAGAGCTTTGACTTCTTGATCATTCCTATGTGTATTTGTTGAGTAAACAAATAATACTACATTTTCAACTTCATACACATGAGATATTATAAAGGATAGAGGTGTAAGGGTACACTGAAGGAAATAGTACCTCTAAGACTAGACTCAGCTAACAACAAAAGGCATGGGTCACACGATCTCGGATCTGTTTGGTCTTCACACTGTAGACAATGGGGTTCATCAGGGGAGGGAATAAAAGATACACGAAGCCCATGATCACTTGGACCAGATGAGGTGCCTTCTTCCCAAAGCGGTGGATGACAGACAGACCAATCATGGGAGTGTAGAAGAGGAGCACAGCACATATGTGGGAAACACAGGTGTTGAGAGCTTTGAATCGCTCAGCCCTGGATGCAATAGACAGCACAGTACGCAGGATCAGGGCATAGGAGAAGAGAATGAGCAGTGAGTCTATACCCACTGTTGAAACAATGACAAACATGCCATAGATGCTGTTGGCTTTGATGTCTGCACAGGCCAATTTCATCACTTCTTGGTGGAGACAATAGGAATGTGAGAGAACTGCAGAGCCACAATAGGGGAATCTTTTGAGCATAAAAGGCAATGGGAAAATGAGTGCTACACTGCGACCCAGGGAAACCAGGCCAATCCTGCCAATGACTGTGTTGGTGAGAATGGAAGCATAGTGCAAAGGGCGACAAATGGCCACAAAGCGGTCAAAGGCCATAGACAACAGCACGGAGGACTCCAGGAAGGACAGACAGTGAATGAAAAAGAGCTGGGTAAAACAGGCATCATGACCAATATCTCGTGCCCCAATCCAAAAGATGCCCAGCACTGTAGGGAGGGTGCAAAGAGACAGACCCAGGTCAGTCACAGCCAGCATGGACAGGAAGAGGTACATAGGCTCATGGAGTGAGGGCTCTGTTTTAATGATAAAAAGGATAGTACAGTTGCCCAGGATGGAAACCAGGTAAATGAAGCACAATGGGATGGAGATCCAGATATGCATGTGCTCCAGCCCAGGAATACCACTCAGAAGAAAGGTGGAGGAAGTGTCGCTGCTGTTTTCCAAGGGTCCCAAAGACATTGTGTGTGGAGGAAAAAGGAAAATTGGATTCCTTCCAAATTCCTGAAATGAGTTCAGAAAAAGCTAGAAATCGTACGTGGAAGGAAATTAGAAACCAAACCAAACCATAATAACAACAACAACAACAACAAACATGAGAATCAAGTAGACCTAGTACTGTACATCTCCTCCAGAGATCACTTCCTTCTGTCCCCGGTTCCCTCTCCATGTTGTTTTAGAAAAATATTTTTCTTTGAATTTTTTTCTCCTTTCTCCTTCAGTCGGAGAAGTCTGAGCGTCTACACTATTCCTGTTGGTTGTACTAACTTCGCCTACCTCTTTTGAGGAGGTCTTTAATTAAACACTCCTCACCTGCCTCTTTTCTGCCAGAACTCTCACTAATGCTCTAATCTTACTTTCAACTTCTCTTCGTTTCCTTTCTTTTACCTTACTTCCTTTGCCATTCCTTTGTCGCTGTCCATTCTTCCTTCCTTTCTCCTTGCCTTCCCCCTACTCCCTTCCCTCCTCCTTCTCTCTCTTTCTCTCTTCCTTTCTTTTGATCTCTTTCTTCCTTCTTTCTTTCTTTCTCTCTCTCTCTCTCTCTCTCTCTCTCTCTCTCTCTCTCTCTCTCTCTTTCTCTGCTCTTGCTTAACTTCATGAACTGCATATAATTGCTAACCTTAGACACAGATGAATCCTTCACTCACCTTCTCCTCTGGTCTTCCAGTCCTGGAAGCCTAGTTTGATCCAGATAGCTCATATGTGCTACTCAGCTCACAGAATTCCAGTAAGGACTGGAGAGTGAATGAATGGCTGTCTGTAAAGTTATTCTTGACTACTGAAGTCACATATCAAAGCTCTGATTCTCCTATGAGTCAGTAACTTGCATTCCCTGGAGATCTAGAGTTCAACTTCTATCAGCCTAGGTGAGAGAAAAGACTGAAGCACCATCAGCCATGACCTACATCCCCAATTGCAAGGCAGAGTCTTTGAGAGTCCACAGAATAGAATGGAATATGTCAGTAGGACTTATTCTCCCCTAGATTAAAAAATGAAGGTTTAGGAGAGGACAGTCACTGGGATGTGGTCTTATGCCAATTTAAGCCTCCTGACTTTCAGAGCAGTGATCTGCCCACTCCCAGTTAGTAATTCCACTAGAATGTGAACTCAAAAATGGCAGGGGCTTGGCTTTATTTACTTCTGTAAAGACAGTGCTTAGAATATGCTATGGCATACAGTAGGCACTCAGCAAATTTTTTATGTATGGTTAAGAGCTAAATTTGTTTAGTTAGCTGTTACTAACTCAATGTATATTTTATCACTTTTAAAAAATCCTGTGAGTTGGGGTGCCTGGTTGTCTTAGTCAGTTAAGTGTCCAACTTTGGCTCAGGGCGTGATCTCATAGTTTGTGAGTTCAAGCCCTGTGTTGGGCTCTGTACTGACAGCCTGCTTTGGATTCTGTGTCTCCCTCTCTCTCTCTGCCTCACCCCCACCCACACTTTCTTTCTCTCTCTCTCTCTCTCAAAAATAAACACTTTTTTTAAAAAATATTGTGAAAAAAGTTCTATTAATAGTACCACAGTATAGGTGAAGAAATAGAGGATTCGAGAAAATTAATATCTCTAAGATCAAAGATACAGTAAATGGCCAAAATGGGATTTGAACCAATATTCAATTATTCTCTAGATTCTAGATTCTCAAAAAGCATTACGCTTTCTTCCCACTTAGAGGACTATTCATGTCAACTAGGAGCAGCTAGCATAAAATCAAGGACCTAAAAGACCTTCAAAAAAGTACTGATTCTTTAGCTAAATTAATAAAGTGACTGGAGAAATACACACACACACGCACACACACACGCACACGTGCGCGCATGCATATGTATATATATATATTTTTTTTCTCCCTCACTCCAAATACCAGTGAAATTAATAGCCAGTATCATTAACTTGCTGTCCACCTGAAAGTCAGATTGGCTCTTGTGTGCTGTTTCTCAGCTTCTGCTTCAGCCATGATCTGTGGTCACCACATCATTGATCAAAATGAATTCAGAAGAGCTGTGATAAACTTACCTGTCAGGGACAGGCCAGCTACCTGGGGATTAATTAATTAATATAATTCATAAACCTTAAGGCCGAAAATGTTTTGACATGAAAACAAAGTAGGACAGTGAAGAAACTATATATTAATTAATACTATAAAAGTTAATTTGTAATACCTGGTGATCATCTATTATTTTCCAGGTGCTGTACCAGGAACATTGCAAAAGAAATAGCATTTGGACCTTAGAAAAACCTTGCATGTTAATGTTATTACCTTGATTTGCAAATGAGGAGAGAAGTTTACAGAATTTGATGATGTGCATAAAGTCATACCATCGATCAGTGACAGCTGGAATTCAAACTTAAATATCTGGAGCTCCAAGGAGCATTCTGAAAGTTTGGAAGCATTTAGTTTAATATATCTGGGTAGTTTTTTAAGCTGAGACAGCCTGAAATGGGTGAAGATGGAATGACAAATGATAGAGGGAAATATCAAAAGTCTTTGTTCCCCACCTTCTTTTAGTTCAAGTCAGACTCTCTTCAGAGTTTGTGCCTCACATTTTAAGGGGAGTAGGGCAAAATAAGAATCAGAGAGAGAGAGAGAGTTATGAGAATAAGTTGAAAGAAGGGACCTGGATATAAAAGAAAATCCAGAATAGTAAAGCCAAGAGATAATTTGCCTGGGAAAACCCACCGTTAGCCTGTTGGCCGGAGAGGTCTTAATAAGGTAACTATTCTAAAAGGTTCTTATTTAAAAGTTTTCAGAGTATCCATTATCAGATTTGGTGAGGATTTCATTGTTCCTGACCAGTTCAAAAAGTAGCTGTCCAGGGTAGAGGGGAGTGGTAAATGGAAAAAATGGCCTGCCCACAATTGTTCTTGGAGAACACTTCCTAGAGGGACCTGCACAAGTTCAACGGCTGCTTCTCATTCTATCACTCAGACTCTGTGGTTGCTCAGGAAAATGTCCTTTAATGTCACAGACAAGCTTTTCTTTCAGAGGATCACTTCATTTCCTACCCCTCCGTCTCTGCTTCTTGGCAATAACTCCTGATTCTGCTAACCTGTGTCTGAGGCTAAGGAGTAGAGACTGAACTTATAGCTCATCTCCATTCTTGCATCTTGGTTTTCCCTGCCTAACTTGTCTGTCTCCCTGGGTCTCAGTAATACTCTTATGTTGCCACATATGAGGCAACTCTGTAGGCAGGGAATCAATGAAGTGAAGGGGCGTGAGAAATCTGTTGTCTCCCTACTAAGCTATTGCTAAAATCAGACATGGGAGTCCATGAAATTAGTGAGATCTGACTGCAATGGTCACCACCTTCCGCAGGCATCCTCTAAAGCCTTTCTTGTGTCTCAAAGTCCCTTCTCTCCTCTCCCTCTCCAAAGCTCAGGCTGAGCCTTCTGGGACCTCTTCTTGGCTTTACAACTCAGCACCAGACACCTGACTCACCTATTAAGGCTAGGTCCAGAGCCTCCAGACCTTGCAACAGGGGAGAAGGAAAGCTAAAACTAGAGGCTCTGGAGGGTATGGAGAGACTGAAGGGGGAATGTCGAATTCCCTGATTTTTATGAAACTTCCTGAGGTCTCCACTGAGACCCTTTCAAGAATCTTGCATCAATTCCCTATGAGGACTGGTTCTCTGGACCTCATTATCTCATACTCTGGGGATAAGGGAAAGAGAGGAAGAGAATAGTTTTGTGAGATATCTACATGGGAAGCCCAGAAGCTGTTACACAGTGTAGCTTCTTTTTGAAGATCTCATGAAATTTTGAACAGCTCCACAATTTCAGGAAGCCAGAGTGGGTGTTGTTGATAATACTTTATATTTTATGTATCATAACCATGTACTAATGCATATCAGAAGTGACAGTGTGCATCGTGGGTATATATAACCTTATATAACATTAAAAGGGGCTGTTTAATTCAATTCTTCTCCCACCACTAAAGGGGAAGAAAGGAGTCATACCACGTTCCTGGAAATACTGTGATAATATTGATTCTTGGTGCCCCAAGTAAGCCTATATGCTGCTGACTCCTTCCTATACTCAGGGACTCCATCTCCTCTTCCTGTCTCTGATCCACACGGACGCATAACTCAGCCCTTTGTTTCTAGACATTAAGGAGCTAACTAGAGAAATTAATTCATTTTTGTACCCTTTTAGGCAACACGAACCCTTGAAAAGTATAGTTAAACCAAGGAGTTTCATATGTCAAAACAGAGATATGAAGAATTAATTATCCATTTATGGACTTTGAAAGCTGATGGACAAGACATTTTAGAAAGAGGAAAGGAGGGCCATTTCAGTGTTTTCAGTACCTACCTAATTAGTATCCAGTTTATTGAATCTATTTTGAGAATGTAAAGGTACAAATATTAAGGAATGTCCCAGATCCCCCCTTCCCAACCAGAAGAGGTTGTTATTCCAGTTCATTGGCCTGATTGGTCCTCTTGGAATGTGCTGGGCTTCCTCTTGTGGTTTCATTCCATTAATTTTTGGTCAAGCACATTGTAGACACATCCGAGTGTTATGAAGCAGTATTTCTCAAATCAGAGTCCCCAGATAATCAGGATCAGAACCGCCTGTAATGCTTATTAAAATGCAGATTTCTGGGCCTCGTCGCTATAGTGCAGAATCAGAAACTGACATCAGTCACAACTACAAAGGTCTAAAACTCATGTATCCTTGTCTTTAAGTTTGTTTTCAAACCTAATTTGAGAATTTTTTTATTCCCTCTATAATTAAAAATGCGTCTTCATTTTTAACCTAGAATTCATTTCAGAACACAGTTAACTCTTGTATTAGTTTGCTGGGGTCACCAATACAAAATACTACATACTGGGTGGCTTTAACAATAGAACTTTATTTTCTCGCAGTTCTGGAGGCCAGCAAAGTCCAAGGTCAAGGTGCTGACAGGTTTGGTTTCTTCTGAGGCCTCTCTCCTTGGCTTGTAGATGGCCACCTTCTGTGTGTCCTCACATGGCCTCTCCTCTATGCATGAGTATCCTTGATGTCTCTTGCTCTTATAAGGGACATGAGTCATATTGGGTTAGGGCCAAACCTTAATCCCTCATTGTAACTTTTCAATCTCCTAAAAGCCTTTACTTCCAAATACAGTTACATTATGAGGCACTGAGGGCTGGGACTTCAATATATGGATTGGAGAAGGCACAATTCAGCTCATAACATCTGTTTCTTCATGCATACTATCACCCAGTTTTTCACTTATTTAACAAATATTTTATAACAGAAATAATATCTCCTCACATACTCCTCCATAAAAAAACACAAGCAATATTTATTTATAGTCTCTGAGTCCAAGCACTGAGAAGAGAGAGGTAGTGTTAGGTATGTTTTGGAAGAAAATAGGTTTGAATCTCAGATGTTTTGAAGAGAAACAGAGGGAGGGAGTGAGGATGAGAAAGAGAGAGAGAGAGAGAGAGAGAGAGAGATTGAATTAAGCTTTGAACAGCTTATTACAGGGAAGATATCCTACCTGCTTTAAATCTTAGCTATTCAGCTCTGTGAGGGAAAAACAGGACGTGATACGGGGAGAGACAAAAGAAATAAAAGCTCGTATCTCTTAGCCCATAAAAGAATAGGGAAAAGAAATAAGGCAGGGGCAGAATGTAAGGGAATACCTTGTACATAAAATGCTGCCTTGAGGAGAGACCAGCTAGGAGAGACTGAAAGGACCATAAGAGAATGTTATTAGACTGGATTTAGACAAACTGATGCAAAAACTAGTGTTGTTTTTTTTTAAATTTCAGTATGGTTTTTAAATTGCTGTTATTGCATTTTTTCCACAATAATTAGTTGGTAGATATTTGTGAATAAGACAGATGATTTAGAAATAAAATAAGTAACATTTTGCCCCCTGCACACCCTAGTTGTGTAGGTAAAGTTGATGCCCATCTGTATTCACCTAAAGCTAAAATGTATACTTCCAAGGAACATCCCATGCCAGTTTAGATCTCTTTTTGTCTTTGTCTCCACTGCGGCATTAATCTAAAGTGTTAGTATATATGGGGGAAACTAGAGTTCAGAAAGTCTCAAAACAATTCCACAAGTTTAGGTTTTGAGATCCTGCAGACCTGAAAGTGGTTTGGGGCTCTCCATTTATTATAGGTGATATTGGTTACAGTAACTTATCTCATTGAACCTTCTATCTAAAAGAATTATATGAGAATTGAAGAAGAAATTGGCTATCTTGAATGGTAAGTTAGGACTAAATAAAAATAGTTTGAGAAGTTAAAATTTTAACAAAATGATTGATATTCAGTATTGTAGTAAGTAGATAGACATCATGACCAGTTAAAAATATGTCTTTCTTAACTACAGAGTAAAAAACTGAAGGTTAATAGGGGCAGGCAGAGGGGAAAATGGGTGATGGGCATTGAGGAGCACTGGGTGTTGTACATAAGCAATGAATCATGGGAATCGTCTCTCAAAACCAAGATCATACTGTACACCCTGTATGTTAGCCAATTTGACAATAAATTATATAAAATAAAATAAATAAAATAAATAAAAATGTGTCTTATAAGTATGCTTTTCAATTAACATTCCTGAAGTAGTCATACCTTTTTCACTCCTACTGAGGTCTTTTCTACCCTGGCAAAGTGTTTGTGGAGTCGTTCTTCACAAATATAGTTTTGTATAAAACGAAAACTCATAATTTTGATGTATCAATAATCAAGTAATCAGGATATAGCAGTCAGCTAGCTGCTACCTGGAGGATACCTTCCTGCAATAAGTTTTTAAAATCGACAAAAATCTTACTTTAAAAATTTGACTCTGCCATCTTAATTCCCAAAGGAGAGTCAAATTGGATATTGCATGTAAGTGATTTGAGACATTCTGTAAAATATGGTAAATGTTCAATAATTATTAGGTGTTATTGCCACAATTGTCAGTATTATTTTTTATTGTTAGTTCCCAGCTAATCAGTAAGAAAGCTGGAGGTAGGGAGGAAATACAGGGTGTTTTATTTACTTCGAAATATAAAATGTATACATATTAGAGAATTCTCCCAAATCCCCAACCTTCCTATGTCGTTTTACAGAATTTTGGACACACATCCAGGCATCAACACAAGATGTCATTTTTTTTAACCAACTTTGGTTTTAAGTTGCTCTCCTGCTGCCTTCTGAAATTAATTTTGTAAGAACTCTTCAATAGATGCTAGTCCAAGGGTGGTGCAAAGCCTCTGGAAGACTTCAGCTGGCTGATGGATGGAAGAGATGAATCTGAGACCCAGAGAGTGTGAATTCCATACAGAAATAGGACTCACAGTTTCTACATGCTAACTGGTTCCTTTAAGGTACTGGATCAAAATGTGGGGTGGGTATGATAAAACAAAGAACTTATTTTGGGTGGGATGTTAGTTAGGGTCCAGTCAGAAGAAAGAAACCACACAATAATTTTAACAGAAAAGTTTAATAGAAACATGTATTAACAAGAGATTATAGTAACAGGGAATCAACGAAGAATAAGAAAGAAAGAACCATAGAGGATACTCTAGGGCCAAGGGAGAGTCTCCAAAAAGGAAACAAGTTTTCAGGGGAAGAATCCTTCCCAAGGCTGGCAGTTGGATGTTGGTGGAGAGAATGTGAGTGAAGCTCACTGAATGACAGAATTCACTAGGTTGTTCTGGACCAAAGCTGGTCCACAATTAGGATGAGGCTGGCTGTGGAGAACTACTTGCTGGAAGACTGATGACATTCTTCAAGAATACCTATGGGGGTTACTGTTGGCTTTCTGGAGAGTCAGCTGGGGTACCAGCTGGAATCACCAGAAAGTTTCTAGAAGCTGCTTAAGGAGGTAATCTGCCACCAATTCCCTGGAAACCAAAAAATATCAATAGGCTTCATGCCCCAAACCTCCCTCCCTTCATCCTAACCTAATCCTATCGAAAACACTTAAGAGATTTTACAATCTCAAGCTTCTTAGCAATGCGGATTCGGATTTGTTTGGTCTTGATGCTGTAGACAATGGGGTTCATGAGAGGTGGGACCAGCAGATACACGTAAGACATGAGGAGGTGTACAATACGGGGCAGATGTTCACCAAAGCGGTGCACAAGAGACAAGCCAATCATGGGGATGTAGAAGAGTAGCACAGCACAGATGTGGGAGACGCAGGTGTTGAGAGCCCGAAGTCGCTCCTGGCGGGAGGCGATACTTAGCACAGTGCGGAGGATGAGGGCATAGGAGAGGAAGATGAGCAGTGAATCCACACCAACAGTGCAGGCCACAACAAAGAGCCCGTATATGTGATTGACAATGATGCTGGAGCAGGCCAGCTTCATGATCTCTAGGTGCAGACAGTAGGCATGGGCGAGCACATGGGAGCGGCAGTACTGGAAGCGTTTGAGGAGGAATGGCAGGGGCAGGATGAGCAGGGCACTTCTAAGCATTGAGCTCAGCCCCATCTTGACAATACGCGCAGGTGTCAAGACCGTGGAGTAACGCAGCGGGTTGCAAATGGCCACATAGCGGTCAATGGACATGGACAATAGAACTGAAGACTCTACCAGTGACAAGGTATGGATGAAGAAGAGCTGAGTGAAGCAGGCGGGGATGGCAATCTCTCTGACACCAAACCAGAAGATGCCCAACACAGTGGGCAGTGTCGATAGGCAAAGGCCCAAGTCTGTCAAGGCCAACATGGCCAAGAAATAGTACATGGGTTCATGGAGGGTGACATCAGTACGGATGATGTGGAGGATGGTAAGATTTCCTACAATAACTGTCAAGTAGATGGAGCAGAAGGGAATAGAGATCCAGCCATGGAGATCTTCCAGACCTTGGAAACCCGTTAGGAAGAAAGTGGCTTTTTGGAGGCTGCCATTAGAAGAGACTGTCATGGCTTTACAGTTTTGGATTCACCAACCTGCACTATAGAACGGGATTCCTGGAGAGTGACAGAACTGAATTCTCACTCACTTAAGTGTCCTGGAACCAGTGAGACAGGATGAGTCTGCAGATGAAATAAGAAAAAAGAGAAATAATTGGGGGATTTGAGATATTAGCCTTTTCTGGAGGGGCTAGGATGGGGACTTTCACAGGGATTTCTGTAGTCTATGGATGCTATGATTTAGCTTTATGGTGGTATGTCTGTCCTTGCTGGACTCTCAGTGGGTTAATGAGGAGATGGCACCTTTTTCACATGTTATTCCATGAAAAAGTCTTTAATCATTAACACATTCAGAATCTGTATCATATATATGAGGAATTAGTACTCTGTACCATTTTGCATAATTGTGTACTAGGATCAAGTGCATATCATATGCCTTCAAATGGGTTTTTAATTCAGCTGGGGATTGTGCTTTATTCCACAATGCCTAGGTTGCAGGGGAATGCAGAGGAAACATTGAGTAAATGTTTGTTGAACTCCTTGAACTTGTAATTTGTGACCAGAGTAATGCCTTTCTGAATCTACATAAAAGTCTTTGGTGACTGAGGATGCAAATTGTGCTGCTCAAATCTGAAATCTGGAACTGAAAAACATTTGAGACCAAGCAGGATCTTCAGAAAGCAAATAATTCTAGAAGAGGGTACGTTAGGGCTTAGTTCTGAGAGATATCAAAAGAGATGCAAGTTTCCAGCATCAGGGCAGTTAAGCTGGGGCTAGATGTGGAGATGAGGATGCAGAGGAGGTGTGCATCAGATATGAAGCAGAAACATCAAATGATCAGGAAAAAAGTCTAGCCATTAGCTTATAATGAGGAAACCAAATCTTAAGGCTTTCAAAGTAAGCTACACCTTTAGGGTTTGGATCAATATGCCACACAGGTATAGATCTGTCTCTGTAACACCTGAACTGGGCTCTATGTGACGTCTTTCTGCAGAACTTTTACTCAATTACATTTATTTCAAGCCACACAATAATGGGTTCTATGTATATTAATGTAGGGTGACTATTATATTGTTTATCACACACATAAAAGCTTAAAACAGCTAAAAGAGAGAGAGAATGGAGACTCAGGGAACCAGGAAGAAAATAGTAGTGTATTATAATACTAAAGTCATCTCACCACTGTGACTACAAAAAAGAGATAAAGTAGAATGAGGGTTTCTCCAAAGGCATTGCACTTGTGACAGCCAGGTCATTGTCAATTTTTTTAGAAAATATTTCAAGAGTTGGAGAAAGATTATATGGGCTTAAATTATCAATAGGTGGGAAGGGATAAATAAAAAGTGTATATAACTTGCAGTTTTCCTCTAAGAGAATATCTACAGAATGAGTGAAGATATCACGATATTTTGAGGAGGAGAGATAGGGAGTTCAGGGTCCTCTTTCACAAGGCTTTTATTTTATTTTTTTTCTCAGTGAGGTGGAGGGACTTTGGCGGGGTGAAATAAAGAAGAAAAGTCCTTACCCAGCTTTCACCATTTGCGTTTCAAATCAAAGCAAGTAATAGTAAGATCATGATGCAATAATTAATGTAGTAATAAAACTCCTCTTATTTTGTGATTGCAAAGGAAAAGCGGGGAAGGAGTGAGAATGAAGGAGAAGCAGAGATGGGAAGTAACCAGCTGCGAAGGAAAGGGAGTATCACAGCATTGGCAGAGCATGCTGTGGGTGACACAGGAGGACAAGGCACTCTCACTCTGATAGCAAGATAGAAAACGGCAATATAATTTTTAAAAAAGGAAAGATAAGGAAAAAGGGAAAATTTTCCATCATTTAAGGGGAGATGAAAACAAGAGTTTAAATATATGTGCAGCTCGGGGCACCTGGGTGGCTCAGTTGGTTAAGCGTCCAACTTCGGCTCAGGTCATGATCTCGAGGTTTGTGAGTTTGAGCCCTACATCGGACTCTGTGCTGACAGCTCAGAGCCTGGAGCCTGCTTCAGATTCTGTGTCTCCCTCTCTTTCTGCTCCTTCCCCACTCACACTGTGTCTCTCTGTCTCTCTGTCAAAAATAAATACACATTAAAAACAAAATTAAATATATGTGCATCTTTTCAGCTGGCAGACTCACAGGGAAGCTGGTTTCCATCCATTTTACGTCGAGCCATTTCAGAGTTTGTGAAAGAGAAAAAACATTCAGAGGTGATCTATTTCACTCCCACATCTCCAGGCAGGGAAGGATCATTCTGCTGCTTAATGAGAAGTTGCATCCGTCATATGCCCACCCTGCTATCCTGCCTTCCAAATATATTACTTGCGTATTATATTTTGGGTATGGGTAAGAGGCCAGTGTGCCAGGCGTGGGAGGGGGAAAAATGATCAAAGCCCTAACTAGCCCTAGAGAAATGGAATTGTGACATGACTGACTAGAGACTTGCAATCCTGGTGCAGATTTGGAACTCAATAAAGTTGGCTGAATAAATGCCTAAGTAAATGGTTGGAAAAAAACAAGAGATGGAGTAGGGATTAAACAGAATCATTTTTAGTGCGGTGACTACATTTTCTTCTCCAGGGCACTCACCTCCAGATTAATGGATCCGAGAAGTGTCAGCTGGTTCCTCCACTAGACTATATCCTACATCCTTGATCCTCCTTTCAACTCTAATTTATTGGGGCTACAGGGATGTTATCCTAGGGTCTACGGCAGAAAACAGGAGAGATGGGCTGAACAATGATTTCAATGATACTCCGACTCCCTCTAATTCCTCATATAATTGTATAGAAGGTGTTCAGGATGTTTCGCATTTGTGTAGGTGACCATCTGCGGGTCTTCTTGCAATACACATTGGAGTGTACCAACAGAGGGAGAGACCAGGCAGAACTCGGGGTGAGTGCTAGCACAGCTATGCAAATACTCTGCTTAAAACATGGGGGCTTTTTGAAGAGTCCAGCAGCTTCTCCCTAGGGGAGAAGCCTAGAGACTTCCGCTGAGGCTGAGGATTCCCCAAAGAGTTCTCAAGATGTTTAGCTGAGGACGGAGCCAAGAGAGGCTGAGAAACCTCAATCCTTTATGTGGGCAAAGGATAGCTTTAAGATGTTAGGATGCTTCTAGTTCTAGATTGCATTTTCTGAAACTGGATCTAGCGAGGCATGGAGTACAGTATTACAAGAGAGAGAGTGTTTTGATTCAAATAAAAGATAAAACTTATTCCAGTGTCTGGTACTTTCTAACCAGGTGACCATGCAACACAGGAAAAATTAATCTCCCAGAAAAATTATTTACTTAGGTTTAAAATGGAAAATTCCCCTCTTTTTTTTTTTTTTTCAGAGCCTAGTACTATTGGGCATGTTTTAGAATTATCTGTCAGTGTAATTTGGTTAGAGTTTAGGGAGAAGAAAAGGGCCACCTTGGACTTCAGTTATAAACTATGGGTTTCTTAATTACTACTGGCTGTTCCCTGTGTATTCTCTGCTGTGCACATGTGGTTTGGGTCATAATTCAGAAACTTGTTCTCCAGATACCAGCTTGATGCCTTAAAATAGTTCATCAGCCCATTTTAACTGCCAATTTGTATATCAGGAGGTTTTTCCAGAAGAGGTTTAAACAGTTAGAGGGAACAAATACCTGAACAGAACAGCTGATACTTAGTGGATACTCAGTAAACACGATTATTAAAATAATTAGTAGCGTAACTATGAGTCTAGTTTGCCAAGAATGGGCCTAATTTACACTTACTGGTTTGGTTTCCCAACCAGTTTGTGAGATACAAGTGGGATGGGTTGCTAGACCTTCATTTTATGCTCCAAGTTTCTGCTGTACATTCATCTATTAAATAGCCTGTGCAATATATGGGCAGTGACCCAGTGATCCTACTTTAACTCATTTCTGAATCTGAAAGATGAGCCATCTCTCTTTTCTTGACCATTTCCAAAGTAATATTAGTAAAGCTGCAAAGACAGCAGGCAGAGTCATTACTGGCATGCAAGCACATAGACACACCTGGCTCTAAACGACAATGGTACTTGACGATGATCCCACTTCCAGAAGCTTTCTTTTTTAATTATTTTTATTAAAAATTTTTAATGTTTATTTTTGAGAGAAAGAGTGTGTGAGTGGTGGAGGGGCAGAGAGAGATGGGGAGACATAGAATCCAAAGCAGGCTCCAGGCTCTGAGCTGTCAGTGCACAGTGTGACGCAGGGCTTGAACTCACAAACCTTGAGATTATGACCTGAGCCGAAGTCAGACGCTCAGCTGACTGAGCCACCCAGATGCCCCATCCCTTCCAGATGCTTCTTATTGGAGCCAACCATTTGTGTTACTCCTTATGCCAAAGTTATAAGGCTGCCAGCAGCCTGAGGCCAATAAGAAATAATTTGGTTAAGTGATCCAGAAAAGAAAATGTTCAGGAAATAAAGACTGATGAAATTTTAGTGTTTATCACTTCTTGTAATTGTATAACTTATTTCATTGTTCGATAAATTAATTTTTAATAAGCCCACTGGCAACAAAGATCCTACAAAAATGAAAGTTCACACATTTAATTCTCTGTTAGTGTTTCTTAGGATATTTGATAATGAATATATAACCTTGAGCAAAATCTTTGTCAATATGTCGCATCACTATGGTGGCCAACTTGATAGAATTGATCCCATGACAACCAAAAGAAAAAAAAATAATATCCACTTCTAAAGTGGGTAAATTCTCTTAAGAACATTGCATCCAATGTTGATAATTTACCATACACAGACACTGAAGGCAGATTTCATGCTATATTCTCATGATTTTTCAAAAAGATTAAATAATTATTCACAATAAGTGTATTCCCTCTTTATTACACAGTTTCCAGTCATTTTGAAAAGGGAAAGGATAGCTGTTATGGTGTTGATTTCATTAGCAGAAGCTAAATTATGTCCATTTTAAATCACTATTCGGATGCTTTAAACAGAAAATAATTTTTTTGATGCTGTGATTTGTATTTATATTCTTAAACTTTACAGAGATATAATTGACATACAACATTGTGTGAGTTTAAGGTATAAAGTATATTGATTTGATACACTTAAATGTTGCAAAAGGATCACCACTGAGGCATTAGCTAATACTTTTATCATGTCGTATACTTGCCGTTACCTTTTTGTGGTGAGCACATTTAGGATCTACTGTCTTAAGAATATTCAGGTTATAATACATTATTGTCAACTATCATCACACTACTGTGTGTATTAGATCCTCAGAAATTATTCCTTTTCTATCTGTAAGTTTGTACCCTTTAACCAACATCTCTCCATTTCCCTGACTCCCTATTCCCTGGTAACCACCATTCTACTCTGTTTCTATGAGTTCAGTTTAGATTCCATATATAAGTCATATCAAACAGTATTTGTCTTTTTCCCTCTGACTTATTTCACTTAGTGTAATGTCCCCAAAAAACCATTCATGTTGTTACAAGTGACACCCTGTCTTTCTTCCCCCTAGCTGAATAAAAAATTCATGTATGTGTTTGTAGCAAATCTTTAACCATTCACCCATTGTTGGACGCTGAGGCTTTTTCTATATCTTGGTACTGTGCATAATGCAACAAACAGAAGTATGGATGTCTCCTTTATATCCTGCTTTTATTTTCTTTGGCTATATACCCAGAAGTAGTACTTTTCATTAATTGTGAGATACTATCTCCTTACGGGGTATTCTTAAGCACTTGACACTGCTGGAAGTTGTCTCTTGATTTACCTGAAGATAAAACTGCAGGAGATTCGAACTGGTTTGTGGTGAGGACTTGGGTCAATGAGTGGGCATAAGAAAATGTAAGAAACTTGTTCTATAATCAACAAGGTTTTTAGGTCATATTAGGAATAGAATTTCGACTATTCGTCACCCATCAAACCCAAGGCAAAAAATTCTTCCCTAATCCAATATTATTTTTTCCCACTTTCAAATCCTGAGCATTTGTAACATGCCTGCATTCGCAATACACAACTTGAAGTTTTGTCCAATTTGCATTGGAGTACTTTTGAACTCTTTAACAAACAACTTCCTGTTAGAAAACATGACTTCATTTACACATTCATTTGTTAATAGTTATTTATTGGAGATCTATTCTGTGCCAGAAATATCCTAGGTATTAGGCATAGAGACGTAAAGAAAATATGGTTCTTCTTTCACTGATGACAGGCTGTATTTCAGAAGAAGAAAAAAGAAAAAAAGTCTGTCATTGCAAATCATAATAATGAGTATAATGAATAAAGAATGAAGAAACAATAAAAATGATTTTACAAAGAGAGGGTCATACTTTGAACTGATGGTATAGATAATCTCTGATGAAATTATGAAAAAGTGAATAGAAATAAGTTATATGAAACTGAAGTCAAGAGCAGTCTAAGAAAAGGGGACAGATTGTGAAAATTTACAAGAAATAGAAAAATTTGTAAATCCAACAAATTTTCAGAAGGCCAATTTGTTTGTAGTTTGATTATCTGACAATGTTGGGGAAGACAGAGAGGGTCTAGGGCATGTATTGTCTTATAGTATGTTCTTTATTGATTTAATTATTTGAAATATTTATTTATAGTCCCAAAGAAATTCAAGTTCATATTTAAAAGACACATTACTTCATTCAATTTTTTCTTTTAAAATTAATAACTTGCATAGAGGATCAATTAGAAACACTTAGAAACTAAATAGTTTCTTGCAATATTTTACTAAAGAGATGCTAGCGAAGTGCTAGGATGATTAAAACAGAGATACTGAGGTGAAAAAATTAAGACATAATTTGAGGGTAGAATCAAAAGAACTAAGAACTCAGTATAAATAGATTGAACGCGGGGATGAGGAATATACTTCTGTTAGAGAGACAGACACTACCATTTCATTATATTGATTTAAATTTGTTGTTTTTATCAGAGATGACATCATAAGGTATCTGTTATTATTTTTGTTAACTGGGATGGAGTCTCAGGATATACTTCTTGTTTCCTGTTTTATGTCCATGTTCAGCACCCATGAATAAAATAAATATGATGATAAAAACAAGACAATGTATTGATGATTATTTGTGGCAAAAATTAGGTTTTTCTCAAACTGACCTTGATTTCTTATGTAAGAAATTTCCCCAGTATGTATCCTACACTGTCTGATTGTTACATCTGCTTCTGACATAATTTTTGCTACAACTCTTACTCTAATCTGTCTTGTTTTCACACAATACACAATGGGATTCATCATTGGAGGCACAAGCAAAAGAACATTTGCCATGAGAACATTGAAGAGAGGTGAGACATGTCGGACAAAGCGATGGACAATGGCAAGGTTGATGATGGGCAGATAGAAGATGATCACTGCACAGATGTGGGAAACACAAGTGTTGAGGGCCTTGAGTTGCTCCTTCCGGGATGCAATTCCCAGAACGGTCTGGAGGATCAGAATGTAAGACACAGCAATGAGCATAAAGTCTACCATAAGGCACAGTACTCCGAAAAATCCACAGATAACATCAATTCGGTTGTCAGAGCAGGCCGACTTCATGACATCCTGGTGGAGACAGTAGGAATGGGATAGTTGGCTTTTATTACAATATTTCAAACTTCTCAAAGTGAAAGGGAAGGGCAGCACTAGGAGGACACTCTTAAGGGATATCACTATTCCTATTTTGACAACTCGGATAGGAGTAAGAATGGAACTCGGAATGGAGTAAGAATCTCAGAGGGCTGTGGATGGCTAGGAAGCGGTCAAACGACATGATCAAGAGCACTGAGGATTCCACTGCTGCGAAAACATGGATGAAGAATTCCTGGGCAAAGCAGGCATTGGCAGAAATTTCAGGGGCATTGAATAAGAAGATCCTCCACATGGTGGGTAGAGAAGAGAAGGACAAG
The DNA here is from genome assembly GCA_030068075.1 of Paguma larvata. Classification (NCBI taxonomy): domain Eukaryota; kingdom Metazoa; phylum Chordata; class Mammalia; order Carnivora; family Viverridae; genus Paguma; species Paguma larvata. The sequence goes on from CM057831.1 coordinate 58,433,656, forward strand.
CCCATGTCAGACATGGCCAACATGGAAAGGAAATAGTACATGGGCTCATGCAAAGAGGGCTCTGTCTTGATGACCAAAAGAATGGTGCAGTTTCCCAGAAAAGCAAAAAGATACATGCTGCAGATGGGGATAGAGATCCAGATGTGTGCATATTCCAGCCCTGGCATCCCAACTAGGAAGAAGGTGGTGATGTCAACATCCGATGTATTAATAATGGACATGATGCATTGAGAGGGCTCTACACAATGAAATAGACACTCTTGAGTTGGTAAAATATGGATATCTGGAAATTTGGTAGAAAAAAATGCAGTTGTTGAAATTTTGGCTCTTTTTAGCTCTCTTTCAGCAGAACAAAATACTTACACGACTATCATAGAGAGAGAAGTGGTTCCAATTTAGAGTAAAATCCACCTTTGGAATAGATGAGGAAAAATTTTTTTTGGTCATGTTTTTTCTATAGAGAAACTAGAAATATATTTCACATTCAGATTAATCTAATTTCATTTTCCCTATAAAATATTAGTAACCTCTAGTCGATTAATGTGGAATTCTGTACTATTTCTTGTTTCACATTCTAGATAAGATGTTGGATAGAGTATATGACTTCCAGAACAACAATATGAAGGCAAAGGAATCTCACAACTCAATTTCTTCCTACCTCTTGGAATTCCCACAAAAGTATGATTTTGCAAACTACCCTTAGATCTACCCCCTGCCATCTGAAAATTTTTGATTCTTTAAAAATCCTTTTAAAAATTCCCACTATTATCAAATCATGTATATATTTGTAAGGGCAGTCACTGCAGAGATTACTGACAGATGATGTCTCATGTTCTCCTGGCCTGGAATTTGTTGTTTGTTTGTTTATCTATTTTGACAAAGAGAGAAAGCATGAGCAGGGGAGGGAGAGAGAGAGAAAATCCCAAGCAGGCTCTGCATGTCAGCTCAGATCCTGATTCTGAGCTTGAACTCATGAACTGTGACATCATGTCCTGAGTCAAAATAAGATGTCTTACTAATTGAGCCACCCTCCTGGCCCGGAATTTGTGACCATGTGTGTAGTGCTTATAGGGGAATAATAGTCTAAAGTGGTCAGTATCACAATTCAGGAGAATCTGAATTCCATTGAAGACTGATTCCCCAAAAGGTCAATAGTTCATTTGTAAGTTTCTGAGAGGAAAATTTTCCTAGAGATATGGCCTTTGGAGGTTTCTTCCTGTTCTATATGAAGTTGCATGTAATTGATTGCCAAACAAAGAGAGTGAAAACAGAATAAATGAGGGTATCTGAGTACTCATCAGAGAGCGGACATTTTGGAGAGCACTTCTAAGAGTAGCTGAAGGATCCCATAAGTCAATGACTAGTCTGTCACCAAAGGTGCCTCCTTATATATGAAGGCTTGCCCTTCCCCTTCTGGAAGGGCACTGAACCCTTGGGATTTGCAGCCAGTTGAATCTGTGCTGAGAATAAGAACAAAACATGTGCAGATGTAGTACCACAGAGATGGTTAATACCAAAGAAAATAAATAAGTATCTAGAGTTGAATTCGGAACTATCTTGGTTAGAGAGAGAGCTCCTTAGTAACCAGGTATAGTAGAGACGATGTAAATCCAGTGCAACATCGTTGACTCTTCCGTTTGGTATTTCACTGATATTATTATTCCTTTGCCCCAGAAATGCCATGAGTTAAATCTGTGCATTTAAGGAAGTGATGTAGGGCAGACACCCTGTGACATGTATTTTTAGCCTAGGCTTAACTCCAGGAGCCTGTATCTATCCTTCCAGATGCTTACTCTGGGTATCACTAATCACATATTCCTTAAAATCTACTTTTCTAATTTAGACCCCATTTTATCCCTTCCCATATCTGAATTTTTAAAAGGGAACCATCGCCATTATACGTCTTTATGCTTAAAATTTCACAAACCCCAAATCTGTGCCCTTTAATCTCTTCTCACTCATATTTTATTCATAGTAATTGCCAACATTTATTAAGAATTTAAATTGTTCCACTTACTGAGTTTCATTCATTGCTGGATAATGATTTTCAATCCTTGAATCTTGGAATAATGGCAAGTACGCTTATTAGTTTCATTCTACTGATGAAGAAAATGTTTCTCAGGTAGATCAAGAAGTTCTGTCTAAGATCATATGGATTGTATAGCAGCAGCAATGAAACAACGCAGGTGTGTTAGATTTTGATAAGTAAACACGTTGCATGCGCTCAAGATGGTCAAACAATATTTGGGGAGGTATACACCGAATAGATAGTGGAATTTTATAGTTCTTTCAGCATTCTAAACTTGCTCTTAGTTAATTCTGGGGAATAATATGGAACACATAACCTCATATTTGTTGACTTTACAACAAAGAAAAGAAAACTTCTTTTTTTTTACATGCTGAGTGTATCTTTATTTTTTTTATCGATTTATTGTCAAATTGGTTTCCATACAACACCCAGTGCTTATCCCAACAAGTGCCCTCCTCAGTGCCATCACCCTCTCTCTCCCCTCCCATACCCCTCTCAACCCTCAGTCTGTTCTTAGTGTTTAAGGGTCTCTTATGTTTTGTCTCCTTCCCTCTCTGTGGCTTTTTTTTTCTTTCTCCTCTTCCCCTCCCTCATGGTTTTCTGCTAAGTCTCTCAAAATCCACCTATGCGTGGAAACATATGGTATCTGTCTTTCCCTGACTGACTTATTTCACTTAGCATAATACCCTCCAGTCCATCATGTTGCTACACATGGCCAGATTTCGTTCTTTCTCATTGCCACATAGTATTCCATTGTATATATATTATGAAACTAGACCACTTTCTTACAGCACTCACAAAAATAAACTCAAAATGGTTGAAAGACCTGAATGTGAGGCAGGAAACCATCAAAATCCTAGAGAAGAAAGCAGGAAAAAACCTTTTTGACCTGAGCCGCAGCAATTTCCTACTCGACACATCTCCAAAGGCAAGAGAATTAAAAGCAAAAATGAACTATTGGGACCTCATCAAGATAAAAAGCTTCTGCACTACAAAGGAAACAAGCAATAAAACTAATAGGCAACCGACAGAATGGGAAAAGATAATGGCAAATGACATATCAGATAAAGGACTAGTATCTAAAAATCTATAAAGAACTTACCAAAAACTCCACACTCAAAAAATGAATAATCCAGTGAAGAAATGGGCAGAAGATATGAATAGACACTTCTCCACAGAAGACATCCAGATGACCAACAGACACATGAAAGGATGCTCAACTGTCACTCATCATCAGGGAAATACAAATCAAAACCACACTGAGATACCACCTCACACTGGTCAGAGTGACTAAAATGAACAAATCAGGAAACTATAGATGCTGGCGAGGATGTGGAGAAACAGGCACCCTCTTACACTGTTGGTGGGAATGCAAACTGGTGCAGCTGCTCTGGACAACGGTGTGGACGTTCCTCAAAAAAATGGAAATAGAACTACCTTATGACAGAGCAATAGCCCTGCTGGGAATTTACCCAAGAGATATAGGAGTGTTGATGCATAGGAGCACATGTACCCCAATGTTTATAGCAGCACTTTCAATAATAGGAAAATCGTGGAAAGAGACTAAGTGTCCATCAACTGATGAATGGGTAAAGAAGATGCATATATATACAATGGAATACTACGTAGCAATGAAAAATTCTTTTTTAAGGATCCTAAGGAAAATGCTCATGAAGGATTATGTATATATACACTCACCTCCGTTATTGCATCGTGTTTATGGAAGTAATAGTGAGGCAATTAAGAGAGGTAGATAAGAAAGTATTACCATAACCCTCTGCAATATAATCATTTTAATTTTATGATGGTAACTATTTTACAAGTTTCCTGTTGTTTTCGTCCCCCTGGAAAATAAATACTTTTGGCTACATTGTCAACAATTCTCTACATTTCATGCTTGCTTTATATCTGAGCTTTCTTGGGTCCTTCTTATGAAAGAGATGGCTGAATGCATTGGATTCTTTATTATTATTATTAGTGTGTGTGTGTGTGTGTGTGTGTGTGTGTGTGTTAATCATGATGGTTGAGTTATGTGTTTATTGGTTCAGTGCCCAAATTTGGAGACTGAGTCCATTTGTTCCATGACAATATAAATAAGCTACAGCATGGCAGTTATCATATCTGTCATTGTTATTTTGATATGTTCAAATGGCATCAAATATATTGAATGGCATGTGGTAGCTTAATAAATGTTTGTTGAAAGAATGAATGAATGAATCAATGAATTGCATTTTTAAAACTGACATCATAAAACATACACTGCTTTTAATCTTTAGTATTTTTACTATCTGTCCCATTTAGCTGTTTACTAAGAAGTAAAAGGACAGGTTTTGATAATGTAACATCTATCATATGGATTTTTTACTTTGTAATTAGGCATTGTATCTATTTTTGCATGTTTCTTTTATATAATATTAATATTACATTTTGAAAGTTTTATTTGCATGTAGAGAATATTTAAAATATTAAATATTTTATTATAAGTATGACTTATGTATTGACATCATAATTATTAACATTTTATCAAAGATACTGAGGTATATTTTCTGCAGTAAAACAAGAGTAGTTGAGATTTCTCTTGGCTCTATGTACTAAATGTCAGTGAAAATAAGCATATCAAACAGATGAGATGCAGCTGAAGTGGTCCCTCTACAGAAATTTATACGTTAAATTCATTTATTAGACAAGAATAATATTGAAAACAAATATATAACTTGAGTTTCAGGAAGATAGTAAAAGAAGATGTGTTAAGCTGAAAGGAAAAAGGAAGATAATCAGAAATCAATAAAATAGAAATCTGCTTAAAGTAGAAAAATCAATAAAACAGAAATTTGGACATTGAGAAGTTTAAAAAAAATCATCAAAAAAACAGCAAAATTGATCAAGAATGAAGAGAGAAAACACAAGATATATATTAATAAAAAACAGTAACATAACTAAAGATCCTACAGACATTATAAAGATAATAAGTGTATATAATGAATATAATAACTTTTTTACAGTAAATAAATTAGATGAAATGAACAACTTCTTTGAAAAATACTAGTCTCCAGAACTCAAGAAGGAAAGGAAAAGCTGGATAGTTACATATCTGTTAACAGGATTTAATACTTAAAAATAGCCTTCAAAGAAAACTTTAAGCCAGCAGGGCTTCATTTGAATTTATCCTATGCATTTAGGAAAGAAAGAATACCAATATTATACAGATTCTCAGGGAATGGAAGACTTCCCAAATGATATCATGATTGATATGTAAACCAGACAATTTATTGAGAAAAAATATGAGAAAAAGTAATTAATGATTAATATATTTTATGAATATATTAAATAATTATGAATTTAAAATTTAGCAAATGGTGTATAGTGATCAATAACAAGGATAATGCTTCACTGCCCAGTAAAGTTTATCCCAAAAATGCAGTTTAAAAACAGTCATGAATGTACTTTATATTGACAGACAAAAGGAATAAGACTATATATCATCTCATTAGATAAAATTAAAACATTTTCTCTTCACAAAATCTCTGAGTAAGTTAGAAGTAAAAAGGGACTATCCTAATTTGAAAAAGAAATATATATATAAAGTACAATACCTAACAATATTTTAATGAAAAAAAATTGAACATTTCCCAACTGATGTCAGAAAATACTATGCTTTATTTCTATAACTGTTTCTGTTCAAAATAGTACAAGACATCCAAGGCAGTGTAATACAGAGAGAAAAAAAAATGGAGTATAAAAAGTCAAAGGATAATGTAGGAATTTCTCTCTTTGAGAAATGATGAAATTATGTACATAAAATTTATGAATGTTAAGTATAAGTGAAATTAGAAAAGCTTGGTAAATATAAAAAATATACCAAACAAATTCTGCATTATTAAAAAAATCAAAAACTAAACATTAAAGTATCACATAAAATAGGCCCAAAACAACAAACATTAAAAAATAAATGTAATAAAATACTTTATAGATTCTAAAGTGAAACTTCAAAATTTTGCAGAAAATTTCAAAAAGATGTAAATAAATAAATAGATATACCAAGTAGTATTCCATTGTATGTATTCATACCATGTCTTTATCCACTCAAGGATGAAAAAGAATGGAATCTTGCCATTTGCAAGAACTCAGATGGAATTAGAGGGTATTATTTTAAGCAAAATAAGTCAGTCAAAGACAAATATCATATGATTTCACTCATACGTGGAATTTAGGAAACATAGCAGATGAAAATAGAGGAAGGGAAGCAAAAATAAGATAGAGACAGAGAAGGAGGCAAACCATAAGAGACTCAAATACAGAAAACAAACTGAGGGTTGCTGGAGCATGGTGGGGGGTGGGGAATGGGCTAAATGAATAATGGGCACTAAGGAGGGCACTTTTAGGACAATTACTGGGTGTTATATGTAAGACATGAATTACTGGGTGTTATATGTAAGACATGAATTACTGGGTGTTATATGTAAGACATGAATCACTGGGTTCTACTCCTGCAACCAAGACTACACTGTATGTTAATTAACTTGAATTTAAATAAAATAGATGATAGATAGATAGATAGATGGATGATAGATAATAGATGATAAGATAGATAGATATACCTTGTTTATTGGAACACTCATTGTTAAGATGAAAATTTTCTCCAAAATAATATATGTTGATTCAGCACAATTCTAGTCGAATTCTGGTAAGTTTTGTCATGAAAATTGACAAGTTGATTGTGAAACTTACATGAAAAAAAGACCAAGAATAGGTAGAGTAGAAAAAAGTTGGGTGAATTACATCATAAGGTTTCATTACTAATTCTAAAGCTACCTTTATGAAGCAGCATGATATTAACAACAGAACAGAAAAATAGATTAATGGAATAAAATGAATCCAGATATTGACATATATCTGATTTATGACTTGATTTATGACATGATAGATCAATAGGGAAACGGAAGTCTTTCTAAGAAATTGAACAATTTGTATACGTATAAAGAGAAGTAAATATTGAGCTTTACCAAAACTTTTTGCATGATAAATACTTATTTAATCCCTTTACCTTCAGTCTGCATGTGTCTTTAGATCTGAAATGAGTCTCTGTAGGTAGCATATAGATAGTTCTTGGTTTGTTTTTTTTTTGTTTTTTTTTACCCATTCCATCACCCTATGTTTTTTGTTGGAGTACTTGGTCTATTTACATTCAAATAAATTATTTTTTTAATTTTTAAAAATTTTTTTACATTCAAAAAATTATTGATATGTATGTACTGATTGCCATTTTGTTGCTTGTGTTATGGTTATTTTTTGTAGTTCCTCTCTCATCCTTTCTTCTTTTGCTCTCTTTTCTCGTGATTAGTTGGCAGCCTTTTGCGAAATACTTTCTATTTATTTATTTCTTTATTTTTGCATATCTATTACTGTTTTCTGATTTCTGGTTACCATTTGGTTTATATATAACATCTTCTGAACATAGCTGTCTCTTAAGCTGCTGGTTGCTTAATTTTGAAACTATTCTTTCCCATCCCCCTCCATGTTTCAGATGTTTGGAATCATATTTTACATTCTTTTAGTTTGTGCCTCTGTTGACTGATTTTTACAGATATTAACTTTTTTGTTTACTTCCTATTTTTCTTACTCTTACTTATGGTTTCTGTTTTCCATTCATATGGTCTCCCTTAACATTTCTTGTAGGGCTGGTTTAGTGGTGATGAATTCATTTATCATTTGTTTGGGAAACTTTTTACCTCTCCTCCCATTTTGAATGATATCCTTGCTGCATAGAGGAGTCTTGGCTGCTGATTTTTCCCTTTTAGCACATAGAATATACTGTGCCATTTCTTCTGGCTTGCAGAGTTTCAGCTAAAAAAATCAACTGATAGCCTTATGGGGTTTCTTTTATATGTAACTCTTCTTTTCTCTTGCAACCTTAAAAATTCTTTCTTTATCACTGTTTGCCATTTTAATTACAATGTGTCTTGTTGTGGACCCCTTGGGTTGAATTTTTTGGGGGAATCTCTGTACCTCCTGAATCTAGATGTCTGTTTCCCTCCCCAGATTCAAGAGGCTTTCAGCTATTATTTCTTCAAATGCATTTTCTGTCCTACTTTCTTTCTCTGGGATCCCTATAATGCAAATATTATCACACTTGATGGTGTGGGTGAGTTCTCTAGGTCTATGCTCATTATGCAATATTTGTTTGTCTCTCTCCTGTTCAGCTTGATTGCTTTGCATCACTCTATTCTCCAGGCCACTTACACCATTCCTCTGCTGCTGGTAGCCTACTATTTATTTCTTCTATTATATTTTTAATTTCATTTATTGAGCTCTTCATCTCTGATATGTTATTTTTTACTCTCCCTCAAGTTCAGTATCTTAATGATCCTATTTCTGTTTTGCTCACATCTCCTGCTGTGATTTTGTTCTGTTCTTTCGTTTGGGACATATTCCTTTGCCCCTCATTTTGTCTTCCTGTCTGTGTCTGTTTCTCTGTGTTAGGAAAGTCGGCTATGTCTTCTGCTCATCAAAGTAGTGACTTTTTGAGAAGGAGATCCTGAATTGTCATGCAGTGGACTGGCACTTCAGAGGAATCTCCTATGTGTGTTGCTTGTGTCCTGCTGTTGTATCTGAGTCACTTCTCCTTTTAGTGCAGTTTTCTGCGCTGACTTTTTGCCTCTTGTGGGCTGTATTTGCTTTCTGTAGTGTTAGAGGGATGTAAGCAGGCCAACTTCGAGGAAGTGTGTCCACAGAGAACTCTGAGGCAGTGTGGTGGTGGTAACAAAAATTGAGCTGAGTGACTATTCCTAGGTTGGATCCCCCAAATAACAGCAGCTGGGTGGTGTGCACACACATGCAGCATTAACCAAATCTGCCCTGAGTCCAGGGCTGAAGTTAGAAGGCTTGCTGTGGAAGAGTCCTCAGGAGAAATTGGGGATGGGGCACACTGCTAGCAGATTAGGTAACAAGTGTGTGTGCAACACAGCCTCTGGCAGGTGGCCTTCTGTTTATGCTGGAGGACAGGATCAGGAAAAGGTGCCTACTAGCTATTTTGTTTCCCATGAAGTCCCCCAACACATTCTCAAATCCATATAAACCAGTCATCCTCCCATTTGCCCCCTGCATTGTGCAAACTGCCCTTCTATGTTGCCTCTTCACAGGCTGCTGTCTCTTTAAGGGATAGGACCCTGGTATCACTTGACTGCCATCCAGGCTCACCCAGTGCTTAGTCAGCACTTTAAGTGTCCATCAACTGACTATTGGGTAAAGAAGATGTGGTTTATATATACCATGTGGCATGAGTATGTGAATACTATGTGGCAATGAGAAAGAATGAAATCTGGCCATTTGTAGCAATGTGGATGGAACTGGAGGGTATTATACTAAGTGAAATAAGTCAAGCAGAGAAAGACAGATACCATATGTTTTCACACATAGGTGGATTTTGAGAAATTTAACAAAAGACCATGGTGGAGAGGAAGGGGGAAAAAAGTCACAGAGATGGAGGGAGGCAAAAGCATAAAGATTCTTAAACACTGAGAACGAACTGAGGGTTGATGGGGGTAGGGGAGAGGGGAAAGTGGATGATGGGCATTGAGGAGGGCACTTGTTAGCATGAGCACTGGGTGTTGTATGGAAACCAATCTGACAATAAATTATATTAAAACAACAACAACAACAACAACAACAAAACTCCAGGCTCCAAGTTGGGCTGTTATACAAATTCATGGAATTCACCCCCTCCAGTTTCTTTTCCTTGCAGGCTGACTGGTGAGAGGGACCATTTCTTTCCCCTCACATCCCTGCAGCTCTCTCCCTCCTTAGGGCAGCTCCTGCAAGCTTTCCTGCCCTTGGAATCTCTCGCTTGTGGCTTGTCTACATTTAGTTGTGGAGTTTGTTCTACCAGTCTTTAGATTGATCTTCCAGTTCACTTACATCAGTGTGAGTGATACCTAGTTGTAAAAGTGGGCAGGGCATGCTTAGGGTCCTCCTACTCTACTTTCTTCCCAAGCTCCAAATGATTTCATTAAATTACTTTTAAATCATAAAAAGATGCTCCTTTTATACATGATTATAATTAGCTGGTTCAAAGAAATGGGAATAAAATATACATGGGGACGAGGTTTAAAAAGTTATTGCCAGATATGAGTTTGCACAAATGAAAAGAGAAATTTATGTTTATTGTTATTTTTTACAAAGTTCCTTAAAATAAATAATGGAGATAGGGTCATTGCAGTTTCTTTTTTTTAAATTACCTTTGTAATAGTATCATTGACTCATATGACTCTAGAATAACAGTATTTCTAGTTTAAATTTATATCCAAATGTGCTGTTGATATAAAGATTTTAAAATTAGTGAATGTGTATAGGGAGCTCTGGCATTCTGGACTTAGATCAACCACTGCGTCATCATGAACCTTAAGAAAAACAGAAGAAGCATGCTAGCCTTTCTCTTAATAACCATTTATTAGCTAGGAATATGAAAGAAAGCTTGGAAACTCTGCTTTATTTTTTAACACAGGCATTGATAGAACTACTTTTCACTTATTATTTTACTTGCATATGTTCCAAAAAGCAGACAGAAGAAGATGACGGTCCTCATTTAAAGCTCAAATGTGTAGATGTTCAATCTGAAAATCGGATGGCTGAAGTAATTTCTCAAGGTCTCAGGGATCCTGAGACCTAAGGGTTCTGAGTATCAAAAGCCATTCATTCTATGAGCTCTGACTATAAACCCAACATCATTCTAGTAATCTTTCTAGTAATCATTCTAGTAATGCTTTCTTCCAGTTACACATTCAAAGTTCATTCAGTTATCACATATATATGTATTCTGTTTGTCTTTCCTTTGATCAACTATTTTTAGTTTACTTATTTTGAGAGAGAGAGAGAGAGAGACAGAGAGACAGAGAGAGAGAGAGAGAGAGAGAGAGAGAGAGAGAGAGAGAGAGAATATGCCTGTGCAAGCAGGGGAGGGGCAGAGAGAGGAAAAGGCAGAGAATCCCAAACAGGTTCTAAGTTGTCAGTGCCAGAACCAGATGTGGACTCAGTTCCATGAACTGTGAGATCATAACCTGAGCCGAGATCACGAGTCCCATGCTCAACCAACTGAGCCACCTAGGTGCCCCTTATCAATTTCTTTTTGAGCAAAGTTTCCCTACAATCTTTTCTCGGATTTGACAGGTCTTCACACAGTACACCAAGGGATTCATCAGGGGTGGCACCAGCAGGAAAACATCAGCCATGAGGATATGCAACACAGGAGACACATCCTGGGCAAGGCGGTGGAGCATTGCTGCACTCAGCATAGGCACATAGAAGATAAGCACAGCGCAGATATGAGACATGCAAGTATTAAGGGCCTTGAATTGTCCTCTGGGGGTTGCAATGCCCAATACTGTCTTTAAGATCATTATGTAGGAGAAAGTAATAAACAACAAATCCAGAATAGTAGAAAGGGCAGCACAGAGTCCGTAGACAACATTGACACTGTTGTCTGAGCACGCCAGCTTCATGACATCCTGGTGGAGACAGTAGGAGTGCGAGAGCAGGTTTTGATGACAGTATGTCAGGCGTTGCAGCAGAAAAGGCAGTGGAAGGATCAAAATGACATTTTTGGAAGTCAATAAGACCCCTGTTTTGATGACCTGGGCCCTGGTTAAGATTGTGCCATATCTCAGGGGATTGTGGATGGCCACATATCGGTCAAATGCCATTGCAGAGAGCACAGAGGCTTCAGTGAGCGTGAAGAGATAGATACAGAACTCCTGGGCAAAGCATGCAGCTGCATAAATTTCATGGACACCAAATAAGAATAGTCCCAACGTGGTGGGTAAGGAAGAGAGGGACAACCCTAGGTCTGAGATGGAGAGCATGGAAAGGAAATAGTACATGGGTTCATGGAGGCTTGGCTCTGTCTTGATAAAGAAGAGAATGGTAGTTTCCCAGGAGAGAAAGAAGGTACACAGCTGAGAAAGGAATCGATAACCAGATGTGACTCTTCTCCAGTCCAGGGATCCCAATAAGGAAGAATCTAAGACCTTCAGTGTTGTTTGTTAAGAGAAGACATGACACATGGAAAGATAGTGAACCTGGTGCTTGCCTCAGTACAGCTGGAAGTTTCTTAAATGAAGTAATGGCAGATGTCCCTTTTGGTACAATGTAGGTCACAGATACTAAGAGGACTGTGAGAGACTTCTTAAGGTAAATATTTTGTGCTCTCCTTACCAGTTCAGCTGTAAGAGAAGTCAAACAGAAACAAATGGGAAGTATCTGATTTGCCCCTTCATCCGGATGTTCATTTCAGTTTTATTAAAGTGTCAATCAATTTGGACCCTGCACATTTAGCAATCTCAGACAATCTTTGACCATACGCAGTCGAATCTCATAAAACTAGTGCTCCAATTTTATGGTGTTCTTATCTCAGTTTTATAAAACAAAATCTTGAAGGGAAAAGCAAAGGTTAATGTGGATGGATATGGGAGGGATTCATAAGTTATTCCATACTTGTATTCAAACACATGTATCTTTTTTTAAATTTTATAATAGTTTATTTTCAAATTGGTTTACATATAACACCCAGTGTTCATCCCAACATGTGCCCTCTTTAATGCCCGTCACCCCCTCACCCTCAGTTTGTTCTTAGTCTTTGAGAGTCTCTTATGTTTTATCTCCCTCCCTCTCTGTGTCTTTTTTCCCTTTCCCCTCTTCCGCTCCCCCTGGTTTTTGCTTAGTCTCACAAAGTCCACCTATTCGTGGAAACATACGGTATCTGTCTTTTTCTGACTGACTTATTTCACTTAACATAATACCCTCCAGTTCCATCCACAAACACATGTATCTTAATAGGATAAACATCCGAAGTAATGGCAGAACTGGGAGTTCATAACCGTGTAATCTTAGAGTTCAAAGGGCCTTTAGAAAATAAGTAGTTGTACTCTCCTGACTGAGCAGAGCCAATCTCCATCAATAGGTCACCAGCAGCTAACGTATTCTAACTCATTCCCAGTATTATTATGTAACTTACCACCTAAATTTTTCTACTTCTTGGTTGAATACTCAGATTGTTTTTCTTCCTTGAATTGAGTTTATAAGTGTTTCTAAAGTTTCCATCCTTTTTTTTCTCTGCAGGCACACACTCTACTTCCACTGACACAAAATAGCTTCTTTATTGTTTCTCCCATTATCACTTCACTGATGTCTGTCTTCTCCCACTGCTAGAATATAAGGGCAGGGAATCATGGGCACGGTGTCCACTACTGTATTTCCAGTACCTAGCTTTCGTACTAGGAAACATAGTTACAGCTTCATAATTGTTTATTTAATTGAATGTAATTCTCCACATTTGAAGACCTTAAGGATTTCTTCCATTAGTCTTCTCTTTTTAGACTAAACTTCATCTATTTTTTGAAGTAATGTACACATGAATTTTGATCATTTGGATTTTTTTCTGTTTGTTTTTTGGATTCCTCATTTGGTGCTCCTTAATAACAAATATTTGTGCTTGTTAGCATATGAAAACACAGTTCCTTGGCTGTTTGCCTAAAAAAGTGTCTTTTCCAAGTCATTATATTTATCGGTTCCCTCTCCCCATTTTCTTAATTATCAGTCTTAATGACTCTCCATTCAATCATCTACACAATCTCCTCATTTTTAATTACCTGTTAGGGCTGACTGTTAGAGTTTTCCAAGAACTTTGAGAATATGGGAGAACCTTAGGTTTTAAGAAAGTATAATCTCTTAGTGTTTCTGTATCATACTGGCTGCTTCCTTGCTGGATTTTGCTCTTCTTCCCAATCTCCAAATGGGTGAACATCCACAGTATTGTCCAAGGAACTGGTTTTCTTGGGGACCATGGCTTATTAAGAATGAGTGTTTAGAACATAAGAGAAAAGCTAAGGCTGAAAATAAGTACCTGCTCTCCACCATTTTATGAGGTTACCCATCTTCTGAAATTCTCATCCAAACCATAGAACTTACTTCACTGTCTGACTGCTAGATTTGGCTAAAATTATCTTATGACAATAGACTGACCATATGTCTTCTGGCCTTGGGGTCACCATTGTCTTGAAGACTGTTTTTTTTATTGTTTGTTTTGTTTTTAGAAATAGGTATTATTGGGATTTAATTTAAATTCATATGAAATGTCTCTTATATTTAATTATTTTATTAGAAATTTATTATTTTTAACTGGTATATAGTAAAATAACAGCTTCCTACATGATTTAGGTAGATTTTCTCATTTATGTTGTTATGCTATAATTTTATCCATTTTACAGATAAGAAAATAAGTCATAGAGAGGTATAATAATTTATCTAAAGTCCTGTATCTATCTGCCATAGGACACAAAGAAAAAGAATCATACAATCTTTAAGATACAGACCCTTCTCACACATCTCGTCCAGACGGGCATTTCTGAAATTTCCCTGGACAGACTCCCATTGGCATGTACATTCTGTATTTGGTAATTCTTTAAGATTTTCAATCCCCATGAGCATCTTCTGATGTGCTTCTGTTTTAACAACTAGCCCATCTTTTCAGGATCCAAAGAAATAGAGAATGGAATGCAAATGATGTCACATATTCTGAAAAAGTAGAATTCTATCTTACCTCCTTTGTAATTTTTTTGAAATCGGTGTAATACTTCACCCCAAAGTCAATGGAAAGGAGGAGATTAGAATCCAGGAAGAAACTATAGACTCCCCTTTGTGCTTCGTAGACACCGTCTTATGAAGCCAAGAGAGTCCTTGGGGATGGTTACAAGCAAGAACTGTTTGGAGAATAACACAACATACTTCATGGAAAATTTTTAAAGGACTCACTCATAGTAACATGGCTCTAGGATTGAGCTCACAATGCCGACCCAGACAGAGAAAATTGAATATGGTAAGAGCTTGGAGGCCATATTGAGATTCAACAGCTGTATATTAGCTTTTTTTAGTGGCTTATTTGCCAGCACATCCCACAGGATTGGGGTTCTGCTCTTGTTGGGGCTCAGGGTTTTATGTGCTCGATCGTCATTTGTAAATTTAAAAATAAGAACCAGAATACACATTGCAGCTAGAGAAAAAACAAGTGGCCCAAATGGTCAGTTATGGATATCAATCAAGATCTCTAAAACAAAGGAACCTAGTGGGTAGATGTGAGGTCTTGGGTGGAGTGGGTAGCCTGGCATTTATTTAGTCCAGTAGCTGTCAATGCATTTATCTTTGAAGTGGATTGCCTATTTGAAGTGGTTGCTTTGGCAACCAAACTTAAGTGAGACACTTGCCTTACAAGAAAGAATACCGACTGACAGTGCTTATACTACAATTAAATTCACTAGACTGATTATACTCAATTAAAAGAAATGCATTGAAGAGTGTTTTCTTATTGCATTAATCATTTTTTCATAAACATGTAGTAAAGTGACTGAAACAAAGTAGGTATTTAAAAATGGCTTTTGAATAAAATAATGGAACATAATTAAATATGTATGCCTTCACTGAGCACTCTAATAGGCAGTTATTATGAGAATCCTGAACTATTTCTTTGATCGACAACTTATCAAATGGCATGAGATGGCAAGAGAGAAATGAAGAGCATCTCTACCTGAATATTGAAGAATCTCAGAAAAAAGAACATAGTTGAGAAATGGTCATGCAGAAATAGAAACAAAGTGTGTGTGAGAGGGGAAAGAAAGACAGAAAAAGAGAGAGAGAACATCACGAAGAAGCTATTTTCTAAATATGTGCAAGAAATGGAGGCATTTATTTCTGAGTTTCTTGCCATTGATGAATTTAAGACTTACGGAACCCTCATAATATGAAAATGTCCTTAAACATAAGGACCAGGAACAACTTCCATGTATAAATGATACTGTATTTTATGTATTCCAAGATGCATATTCTTTACATAATATTCTTTACATTTTAAGATTTAGGAAATTGGAATGCAGTTTACAATCAGTGGTATCTTTGATTTGATACAATCAGGCTCTTGCTTCTGCAGATAAGAATTAAAGTCTAGAAAAGAGTAGGCTTCCAGCTTACTCTAGGTCTTAATTTATGAGGTCATTGTCATGGGAAACATGCTAAAGAAAGGGCCCTAGTAAAACTAAGATATTTAGGCTATACAGGCAAATAGTCATCTACTTTGAAAATTATGCAATATGCTAACGTAACTCCAGTATCGCATATTCTCTCTGCCTGATTCTCAGACATTGTACATCTAGGAAATAATGGCAATTTTTGCTCCTTTAATTTTATACAATGTACCATCCCTCGCGATATTTTCCCCAAATCTCTCACAATTGGCCAATATCCAATAGAAAAACATAACAAAAACAACAAAAAATAAAACATCATAATTTAAAAGAAATCCTATAACTGTTGTCCCCCTGGTAAATTTTATATGTATGTCTTTGCTATTTCTTCTTGTAAAGGAAGAGTGTTTTCAACATCTTAGAAGTGGATTTTATTTATTTATTTATTTATTTATTTATTTACTTTTTGAGAAGTTTTCTATCAGTTTTCCACTGTCTTTCTGAGGGACTTCTGTGACAGCACATTATCCCCCAAGTGTAGTCTAGCTCAAGGCAATCTGGGTAATCATGGGGTTAAACATTTCTTGTTTGACAATTACATTTGGACGAGGGTTTCTAATCATTGACACTATGATATTTGAGCTGGATAGTTATTTTTTGTAGGCAACTGCCCCGTACATTGTACAGTGGGCCCTGTAAGATGGGTTGCCAGCATTCTGAATCTTTACCCAGTAGTTGTTGATAACACACCTCACTTCCCAGGTTGCAACAACCAAAAATGTTTCCAGATATTGCTAAATGTCTTCTGGTGGCTAAATTGTTCCCAGTTGGGAACCATTGTTTTAGGAGGCCCAGAGGTTGCTTTCATTCCTCTAGGAACATGGAAAAGAATCATGGTGACTACAAAGTCCCCCCACCTCTACTGGAATTTTTGTAGTTTTACCTTGCTTTTGTTTTATTTTGTTAAAGAGGTCAAAACCAACCTGAAACCTAGGTACTCTTTGACAGTTTGACAGTGATGAATGTGACATCCCTGTACAATAACCCATGGGAATTTAATACCTTTCAAATCCATTTTATTACCCCTCCTCTTATTAACTATTAAGGCTTCATTTTGTGCTATCTTCACACTGAGAAGATATGAGCTTCCATTTCTTATCATTAATAAAGTATGTCCAACTTGTGCTTTGTTGTGCTACAGCTCTCAGTGCCCGTGGCTACATCTGTGAGATTATGGAAAATTATGCACCTCAAACATAGAAGCACGTAGCACCCTGATCTGATGATAGAATTGTGGAAACAGATGCAATGCTGAATATGAAAGCTAAAATGTAGCTCAACAGTACTATCCTGGGGTATAAAAGATGAGGTGTGACCCCCAGCTTTTGACTTCCTGTCTTTGTGAATTTAGTAAGACAATTTCTCAGAGCCTCAATCTCTTCAACTGAAAAAATAGGAAGAATGATTTATAAAATTGTGAAAATCAAAGTAGAAAGTGTGACTAAAAATGTCTTGAAGTATATTTTGTATATATTAGCATTTCAAATGCAATACTTGTATCTGTAAAAGCTTATAATTAAGTGTGAGATACTATCCCCTACAGGCCGATTATTATTCTTAAGCATTTGTCAGTGCTGTAAATTGTCTCTTGATTTGCCTGAGGATAAAAGTGCAGGAGATTAGAACTGGTATGGCTTTTGGAGAGGTTTGGTCAATGAGCAGGCATAAGAAAATTTAAGAAACTTGTTCTGTGATCCACAAAGTTTTAAGGTCATATTAGGAAGAGAATTTGGATTATTTGTCACCCATGAAACTAAAGACAAAAATTTCTCCCTAATATCATATTTTTTTCTACTTTCAAAATCTGTGAGCATCTGTGGCATGCCTACTTTTGAAATAAACAACTTAAGAAAGTATATCCAATCTGAATAAGTATATTTGAACTCTTCAACAAATAATTCCTCCTTATAAAACATGGCCTTATTTCCACATTCATTAGTTAACAATTATTTATTGGAAATCTATTATGTGCCAGAAATATCCTAGATATTAGGCACAGAGAAAATAGATATGGTCTTTCTCCCCATTGATAGAATACTCTATTTAGAGTAGAAATTTTAAAAAAACCATAAACTATATCATATCATGAAGAATAAAGAGTAAACAAGCAATAAAAAATATTTGTGTAAAGTAGAATCCACACCCTATGTGAGGTTTGAACTCATGACCCTATGATTAAGAGTTGGATAGTTTACCAATTGAGCCATTAGGCATCCTATTACAAAGATTTTCTAAAAAGAAAGTCACACTTTGAACTGAGAGTTTAGGTAATCTATGATGAAATTATGTTGAAACTTTTAAAAGGTGAATACTAAAGAGTTAAATGAAATTGAGGGCACAAGCATTTCTGAATCAGGGTCAGATGTGAAAACTTTAAAGAAAGAAAAATACTGGTATATTCAACAAATTTTCAGAAGGACAGTGTAGCTATAGTTTATCTGATAATGTTGGAGAGATAGAGAGGGGCAAGGACATATGTAGCCTTAATATGTATATATTGGTTTAATTCGAATTCCAAAGAAGGGTTAGTACATATTTAGAAGATGCAGTACATCATTCATTTTTTTAAAAAAAGAAAACTTTCATCATGCATAGAAAATCAGTTAGAAAGCAGAAAAGCACACATTTGGAAACTAAAGAGGTTTTTGCAAAAATTCGCCAAGAAAAGCTGATGACATTCTGGAGTGATTAAAAAGGAGATAATGAGGAGAAGAATTATATAATTTGGGTCTAGAATCAAAAGAACTTGTTACAGATAGATTAAATATAGGGGATGAGAAATATACTTCCGGTAGAAGGATAAATGCTACCATTTCATTATCTTAATTGGAATTTATTGCTTTTATCAGAGATGACATCATTTTCATTTCTTGTTAACTAGGATGGAGACCCCAGAAAATGTACTTCCTGTTTCTTGTTTTATGTCCTTGCTCAGTATCTAGTTTAAGTAAAATAAATCTGATGATAAAAACAAGAAAAATGTATTGATGATTATTTGTGGCTAATGCTAGGTTTTCTTGACTCACTTTAATCTCTTATCCAAGATATTTCTCAAATATGTTTTCTACAATATACGACTATTATATATGCTTCTGACATAATTTTGCTACAATTCTTACTCTAATTTGCCTAGTTTTCACACAATACACAATGGGATTCATCATTGGAGGCACAAGTAAAAGAACATTTGCCATGAGAACATTGAAGAGAGGTGAGACATGTCGGACAAAGCGATGGACAATGGCAAGGTTGATGATGGGCAGATAGAAGATGATCACTGCACAGATGTGGGAAACACAAGTGTTGAGGGCCTTGAGCTGCTCCTTCGGGATGCAATTCCCAGAACGGTCTTGAGGATCAGATGTAAGACACAGCAATGAGCATAAAGTCTACCATAAGGCACAGTGCTCCGAAAAATCCACAGATAACATCAATTCGGTTGTCAGAGCAGGCCGACTTCATGACATCCTGGTGGAGACAGTAGGAATGGGATAGTTGGCTTTTATTACAATATTTCAAACTTCTCAAAGTGAAAGGGAAGGGCAGCACTAGGAGGACACTCTTAAGGGATATCACTATTCCTATTTTGACAACTCGATAGAAGTAAGAATGGAGCTGTATCTCAGAGGGCTGTGGATGGCTAGGAAGCGGTCAAACGATATGATCAAGAGCACTGAGGATTCCACTGCTGCGAAAACATGGATGAAGAATTCCTGGGCAAAGCAGGCATTGGCAGAAATTTCAGGGGCATTGAATAAGAAGATCCTCCACATGGTGGGTAGAGAAGAGAAGGACAAGCCCATGTCAGACATGGCCAACATGGAAAGGAAATAGTACATGGGCTCATGCAAAGAGGGCTCTGTCTTGATGACCAAAAGAATGGTGCAGTTTCCCAGAAAAGCAAAAAGATACATGCTGCAGATGGGGATAGAGATCCAGATGTGTGCATATTCCAGCCCTGGCATCCCAACCAGGAAGAGGGTGGTGATTTCAACATCGATGTATTAATAATGGACATCATACATTTAAAGGGCTCTTCAATGAAACAGAGATTCTTGACTTGATGCAATATCGATATCTGGAAATTTGGTAGAAAAAAAATGCAGTTGTTGAAATTTCTGGCTCTTTTGGCAGAATAAAATATTTATGTGACTATCATATAGTGAGAAGTGGATGCCAATTCAGACTAAAATCTACCTATAGAATAGATGAAGAAAATTTCTTTTGGCCATGTTTTTCCTATAGAGAAACTAGAAGTTAATTTAGTATTCAGATATGAATCTAATTTAATATTCCATTAAAAACATTAGTAAACTCTAGTCAATCAATGTGGAATTCTCTATTTCTTGGTTTCATATTCCAGATAAGATGTTGGGTAAAATATATGACTTCTAGAATGACACTATGAAGGTAAAGGAATCTCACAGCTCAATATCTTCCTACCTTTTGGAAATCGCACAAAAATATGCTTTCACAAACTACCCTTATTTCTATTCCTTGCCATCTGAAAATTGTTGGTTATTTAAAAATCCTTTTAAAAATTCTCACTATTTTCAAATCCTGTATATATTTGTAAGGGCAGTCTCTGCAAAGATTACTGACATATTATGTCTCGTGTTTTCCTGACCTGGAATTTGTGACCACTTGTGTAGTGTTGACAGAAGAATGATAATAATTAAATAGTATCACAATTTAGGAGAATCTGAATTCTGTTGAAGAATGATTTCCTATTTACATAGTCTCCAAAAGGAAAATTTTCCTAGAGATATGGCCTTCAGAGGCTTCTTCCTTTTTATATGAAGTTGTACGTGGTTGATTGCCAAAAAAGAGGGTGAAAACAAAATAGAGGAGGATATCTGAATACTTACCAGAGAGTGGACATTTTGGAGAGCACTTCTGAGAGTAGCTGAAGGATTTCAGCAAAGTCCCTGAAGTTACCAAAGGCACTTCCTTATATATAAAGGCTTGCCTCTTTTTTTCTTTCTCAGTCTTGTACCTGCCCAAGAGGCCAGTGAACCTTTAGGGGATTCCAACCATGATAAATCTGTTCTGAGAATAAGAATAAACATGTATAGATGCAATCAATCCACAGAGATGGTTAATACCAAGGAAGTGAAATAAGTATTTAGACTTTGAATTAGGACAATTTTGGTTGGAGAGAGGTCCTTAATTATCAGGAGTGGTAACGACCTGGTAAATCCTCTGGCAAAGTCTCTGACACTACCATTGGGTATTTGGCTCAGATATTACTCCTCTGTTCTAAACAGTGTCAAAGCAGAAATATTGTGAGTTGAATCAGTGCATTCGAGGAAGTGATGTAGGACAAGCACCCTATGATATACATTTTTAGCCTTCTGTTTAACTCCAGAGGCCTGTATCTATTGCAGCTACTGATTCCTAGACATCACTAACTAAATATCCCTTAAAATCAACTCATCCAATAGACTTCATCGTCTCCTTTTCCAATTCTGATCTCTTCTTTAGGGAGCTATTTCTATAATAAGACTTTATGCTTAATATTTAACAAACCCCAAATCTGAGCCCTTTAACCTCTTCTCACTCACATTTTGTTCATAGCAATAGCCAGCATTTGTTGAGAATTTAAATTGTTCCACTTATTGAGTTTCATTCATTATTGATGATGATTTTGAGTCCTTAGTCTTTTTTTAAAAAAATGTTGTTTAGTTTTGAGACAGCAGGAGACAGAGCATGAGCAGGGGAGGGGCAGAGAGAGAGGGAGACACAGAATTCGAAGCAGGCTTCAGGCTCCAAGCCATCAGCACAGAGCCCAATGCGGGGCTCAAACCCACAAACTGTGAGATCATGACCTGAGCTGAAGTTGGATGCCACTCAGGCGCCCTCTTGAGTCTCTTAAATAATAACAAGTAAGCTTATTATCTTCATTTTACTAATGAAGAAAATGTTTCTCAAAGAGGTCAAGTAGTCTCTCCAAGATCATTGTACAGTAGAGGTAAGGTAGGAACTCAGGTCTGTTGGATTCCTGATAACTAATCATATTTCATGCAATGGGAATGGTCAATTAGTATTTATGGAGTTATGGATTGAAGGGATGGTAGAATTCTATAGTTTTTTCTTCATTCTAAACTGCCTGTTAGTTAATTCTAGGGAATTATATGGAACATTTAACTTCACATTTGTTGACCTTTGCAACAAAGAAAATACATTTTAAGGATTCCAGAGAAAATTCTCTTGAAGCAAAAAAAAAAAAAAAAAAAATATATATATATATACTCGCCTCCATTAATACAGAGTCTTGGATGAGAGTTAATATTGAGTAGATCAAAGAGAGGAAGTATAACAAAGTATTACCATAACCCTCTATAATAATCTCTCTTTAACTTTATGGTAGTTGCTTTATTTTACACAGGTCCCATAGTTTTCATCCTCCTCAGAAATAAGTTCCCTTGGTTATATTGTCACGAATTCTCTATCTTCAACTCTTTCTTTATCCCTGAACTTCCTAACTCCTCATAAAGGAGATGGCAGAATGCGTCTGGGTTTCTTATCATTACTGTTGTATCATAATTGCGATGATGGTGTTATGTGTTTATTGGCTTATTACCCAACTTTGGAGACTGGCCATTTGTTCTATGATGATACTAATAAGCTACAACAGGGAAGTTATCACATCTATTATTGTTATTTTGATATGTTCAGTCCCTAGCATGTTGAAAGGAATGTGGTAGCTTAGTAAATGTTTGTTGAATTGATTAATTAATGAATTGCTTGGTAAAACATGGCATATTAAATCATATACTCTTTTTTAACTTTATTGTTTTTAGTATCTTTCCCATTTGGGTCTGCTAGCTATGGAATAAAAGAACAGATTTTGGTAAATCTAACATCTGTTCATATGGATTTTTACTGTGTAAGCTGGCATTATTTATATGTTTGCATGCATAATTATGTAATCTTATTTTGAAAGTTTTATTTGCATATAGAGCATATTTCAAATATGGAATATTATTACACAACAGAATAAATTATGTACATATATCATAGTTATTAACATTTGATCATACAAATTTGAAACATTTTCAATAATAAAAAGACATTACAGATTGGTTAAAGTTTTTTCTTGGCCCCATGCACCAAATGTTAATAAAAATATGCATGCCAAACAGATGGGACAGCTTAAGCAATCCCTCGATGAAACCATATACGTAAAGTTCATTTATTAGGAAAGGATAGTTGAAAACAAAGATATAACTTCAGTTATATTCAGGAAGAGGGTTTTCATGGCTCTTAGATAGGTGCTATCAGTTAAGATAACATGAACCTGGGTGCCTGGGTGACTTAGTCAGTTGAGCATCCGACTTCAGCTCAGCTCATGATCTCATGGCTCCTGGGTTCCAGCCCCGCCTTGGGCTCTGTGCTGACAGCTCAGAGCCTGGAGCCTGTTTCGGATTCTGTGTCTCCCTCTTTCTGTTCCCCTCCCCTGCTCATGTTCTGTCTCTAAAAATTAAAAAAAAAAAAAAAAAAAAAGATAACATACACCAGACTGCCCGTGTCTATTCTTAAGGATAAGATTCCATAGATGACTTTATTTTTCCATAACGATTCACAATTATTACTAAGTGCATTGGTTTGTAATCACTAATGTAATGATGTTTGTATTTTCTGGGAACTACCCAGACAATCCCTATAGGCCCTCTGTGAGTTCATTTCTCACGTACGTTTCAATAATCATTTTCATTAAGTAATGGTCTTGACATAATTATTTCTTACTGACGTCATTCTGCCAACTTTAGCAGTTCCAATAGACATCTACTGGGTTTATTTGCTATTTTCATTTGTTTGTTTTTGTTTGGTTTATTTCAGTCCATTTTAGTAACTTTTCTAGAAGTGAAATCCTTCCTTTATGCAATCACAATGTTTGAGGTAGTAGCATAGGACTAATTTGGCACATGACTAATTTTGCCATTGGCATTAAACTCATGTCATTGGATATAGTTTCCATTCTGTTTAGGATATCAAGAAAGTGATATTCAACCCTTTCCCTAGATCTACTATAGATGCTGGCAGGGATGTGGAGAAGCAGGCACCCTCCTACACTGTTGGTGGGAATGCAAACTGGTGCAGCCACTCTGGAAAACGGTGTGGAGGTTCCTCAAAAAAATGAAAATAGAGCTACCCTATGACCCAGCAATAGCACTGCTAGGAATCTACCCAAGAGACACAGGAATGCTGATGCACAGGGGCACGTGTACCCCAATGTTCATAGAAGCACTTTCGACAATAGCCAAATCATGGAAGCAAACCAAGTGCCCATCAACTGACGAATGGATAAAGAAGTTGTGGCACATATATACAATGGACTACTACATGGCAATGAGAAAAAATGAAATCTGGCCATGTATAGCAACATGGATGGAACTGGAGGGTATTATGTTAAGTGAAATAAGTCAGTCAGAAAAAGACAGATACCATATGTTTCCACGAATAGGTGGACTTTGTGAGACTAAGCAAAAACCAGGGGGAGGGCTAGAGGGGAAAGGAAAAAAAGACACAGAGAGGGAGGGAGATAAAACATAAGAGACTCTCAAAGACTAAGAACAATCTGAGGGTAAGGGAGGTGAGAGAGGTGAGGGAGGGGGGAGAGGGGGTGACGGACATTAAAGAGGGCACGTGTTGGGATGAACACTGGATGTTATATGTAAACCAATTTGAAAATAAACTATTATAATAAAAAAAATAAAAGCATAAAAAAAAAAACCCTTTCCCTAGATCTCTAAGTGGAGCTGAGAGTGAGAGTTCTCTCTCCTCTGTTAGATAAAATGCTAGAAGTTTATCCAGCTTGTGACCACTTACCATACCATGTGGGTAAGCTTCATTCAGAATACTGACAAAGTAGAAAAGAGAGGTGAAGACAGAATTAGTGGAACTAATGACCTCTTTCCTGCACTGAAGTATGCTGTATTCCTCCCAGGTTCCTATAACTTTTACTCCATATCTGTAAGCCATTGTGATATCTAAGAGAGTTTTATTTTTATGATGATATTATCTGATTTGTTGTCACTTGTACTGGAGTGTGTATCTCACTAAAGCAAGCTTTTTGATTTTCAGAGTTGAGTGTTGATTAATGATATTAGTTTATATTAGAATTAGGTTTAAATTTAGCAGAGAACTTTTAGTGAGATCCTATAGGTCTGATGAGATCTTATATATATTTGATATTACTCTATTTTAAAAATTAAATTCTTTTTTCAACACTTTTTAAACAATATTTATTTTGGAGAGAGAGAGAGAGAAGAGAGAGAGAGAGAGAGAATCTTAAGTAGGCTCTACACTCAGCACAGAGGTGGACACAGTGGGCTCCATCCACGACCCTGGGATCATGACCTGGGCCAAAATCAAGAGGCAGATGCTCAACTGACTGAGCCATCCAGGTGCCCCTTAAACATTAAATTCTAAAGAAAGTGCTCATCAAAATAAGTGAACTCTTAACCCCTTTACCTATTTCACTCATTCCCACTTCCTCTGGTAATGACCAGTTTGTTCTGTGTATTTAAGAGTCTAGGTTTGTTTTTTGTCTCATTTTTTAACGTATGGTCATTTGTTTTGTTTCTTAAATTCCACATATGAGTGTTTGTCTTTATCTGACTGACTTTTTATTTCACTTAACATTATACCTTACTACAAATAACAAGATCTCTTTCTTTTTATAGCTGAGTAATATTCCTTTGTGTATACATGCATATATATATATATGTATGTATGTATTTTTTTCTTTATCATTCATCTGTTGATGGACAGTTGGATTGCTTCCCTATCTTTGCTATTGCAAATAATGTTGCAATAAACATAGGGGTGCATATCTCTTTTCAATTTAGTGTTTTTGTTTATTTTGGGTAAATACGCAGCAGCAGATTACAGGATTATATGGTAATTCTATTTTTAATTTTTTTTAGGAACCTTCATACTGTTTTCCACAGTGACTGTAACCAATTTACATCCCCACCAACAGTGCACGAGGGTTTTTTTCTCCACATCCTTGTCAACATTTGTTATTACTTGCCGTTTTGATTTTTAGCTATTCTGGTAAGTGTAAGGTAATGACTCATGGTGATTGCGATTTCCCTTTCGTGGATGATTAGTAATGTTGAGCATCTTTTCACATGTCCGTTGGCCTTTTGTATGCGTTTTTTGGAAAAATGCCTCTTCAGGTCCTCTGGTCATTTTTAATAGGATTGTTTTTAGGTGTTGGGTTCTTAAGTTCTTTATCTGTTGTGTCTATTAAACTCTTATGATACATATCATTTGTGAATATCTTCTCCCATTCAGTTAGTTTCCTTTTTTTTTTTTTATTGATGGTTTCCTTTACTGTGCAAAAGCTTTTTATTTTTGAATAGAGTCTAATGGTTTACTTTTGCTTTTGTTTCTCTTGCCATGAGGAGACATATCTAGAAAAACACTTTAGCTGATGTCAAAGAAGTTACAGTCTATGTTTTCTTCTAGGAGTTTTTTTGGTTTCACATCTCACATTTAGATTCTTAATCCATGTTGAGTTTATTTTTGTGTATGGTGGAAGAAAGTGGCCAGTTTCATTCTTTTGTATATCACTGTCCAGTTTTCTTAATACCAATTTGTTAAAGAAATTATCTTTTTCTCATTGTATATTCTTGCCATATGGTATTAATTGACCATATAAGCATGGGTGTATTTCTGGGCTCTTTGTTTTGTTACATTGATCTTTGGGTCTGTTTTTGTGCCAGTACCATACTGTTTTGATTACTACAGCTTTGTAGTATATTTCGAAATCTGGGATTGTGATACCCAGATTACTCCATTTTAAAAATGATGTCTAACTACTATTTGCATAGTTTTTATTTTCCTTTCTGTCCCAGTTAAGTAATTTGTAAAATAAGTGAGTTCTACATTTACAGGGTTCCCCAGACATAGGTTAATTTGATTTTTTGGCTTTACTGTCATACAGTTTATTCATATTTGCAAAATTAATTAAAACCATGTTATTTTTAAGTACTTACAAAGTTTATGAAAAGTAGATTGCAGACGAAATACAGTAGAAATGGAAAAGTACAGCAGTCGTGATGGTTTTTCACAGTGATACACAGTTATGGTAAGAACATATTCACATTTGACCTAATCATCCAAGGATGGCCAAATCTACCTGTTTAGGTTTTACAGCCACACATACAGATATCCCTGTATGTAAATATTTACATGTATTTGCACGTGCTTATTTATTGTTTTTCTATATATTAACAGAACAGTAATTCGACTGTATCTTTTTCAGTAAAGGATGTGTGGATTTAGTGCCCTTAAGGCTGCCAGTGTTCCCGAGCTATCGGAGAGGAGCTGGCTTTTCCTAGAACCTCTAGAGCAAGCATGCACATCCTTCATAAACACTTAGAACTATTTTACTCTCTTAAGCAAGGGAAACGGTGAAAGCACACTTCCAAATAAGAATCTGATAGACATAAAAATATTTACACTTGCATTTTAGTGATTTATCATACAGCTCTTATTAAAGTGATTTCTAAGGCTATAAAGACTCTCCCTCTATTTGAAACTTCACAAAATATGTGTGTATATATATGCATACAGCATATACACATATATGTACATGTATATATGCAAAATATAATTTGCAAAATATATATAATAATACACATATTGTATATATTTTATTTTTTTGTAAGGAGAACTATCTGATACAGAAAAATCATCTGTATCCCATAACAGGGCTTTGTCAAATAGAAAATTTGCTCACAATCATGAAATGTTTAATAGACACACAATAAACAACTAGGATTTCCAGGTCTGTTGCTGAGTACTGACAAAGACAGAAGCGAAACTCTGCTTCTTAAGTCACTCATGCATTGATTAAGAATATAGACAATTTAAAATATGTTTAAAATACTATTTAAAATTTTAAATTTAAATTTAAGAATTTGAAAGTACTGTTGTTTAATATCATAGCAGTAGTAAACAAAGAATGTTGTGCAGACTTAGATGAAGCATAGTTAACCCAATATATGCTTAAAGGAGGTCACTTTTGGAGTCTACTGCAAACTATTGAAAATATAAATAAGTGAAATATTTGCTTATCTGTTTTTTGAATTTAATTTAAATCATTTTATGTTGTGAGCCTTACCTGTCCAAATGCATCTCACAGTCCTATAGGCAGGGGAATTTTTAATAGATTATATGAATTGGTGATCACACACACACACACACACACGCACACACACTAGATGTTCAGAAGTTGCTGATTCTGTATGTGGGTCAGTGTGTGAGCTTAATCTTCCAGCACATTTGAGTCACTGCTGATTATGCCTATGATAATTAAAGCCATGGACATGTTATTTTAATGTTTTTCTATTTTTGTTTAGAATCATATTTTAAAAATCTTTTAAATCCTAATTAGGTTGATAGATAGGTAGTTGCATAGAGGAATAACAATCAGAAAAGAGGTGGGACAATTAGATATAAGAAAACTATAACCCCAAGCCTAATGCCTAAAACATCTTATTTAGACTGTATTGCTCCTTAATTCAATCAATAACTTGTCATTTGAAAGCCTACTTACTACAGGTGGTGTATCTTTGTGTTCAGTCTCTATTCTGTCATTACTATCTTCAGGTTCCTACAATTGTTCAGAAATTGTTGAGTTGAGTTTCATTGCGGCGGACATTGCTCATCAACCTTGTTTATCACATAGTTTTGCCAGGATCCGATTTCTAATCTGCTGACTCTTCACTGAGTACACAATTGGATTCATTAGAGGGGGTACCAGAAGGAAAATATCAGCTATAATGACCCTAACGACAGGGGAAACATTTTTGGCAAAGTGGTGAATAATAGCCAAGGTGACAATAGGCACGTAGAAGATGAACACAGCACAGATGTGGGAGATGCAGGTGTTGAGGACCTTGAGGCGGCCTTTGTGGGAGGCAATGCCCAAAACAAGTTTTAAGATCAACAAGTAAGACACAGAAATGCACCCCAAGTATAATAAGGATGTAAGAGCCACAAACAGTCCATAGATGACATTGACCCTGTTGTCGGAACAGGCCAGCTTCATGACATCCTGGTGGAGGCAGTAGGAGTGGGATAGAAGGCTTTTCCTACAGAATTTCAATCTCTTTAGAAGAAAAGGGAAAGGAAGGACAAACATAATGCATAATGCAGCAAATATGAGGCCGATTTTAAAGACTCTGGCACTGGTCAGGATGGAGGTGTATCTCAGAGGGCTGTAGATGGCTATGAAGCGGTCAATGGATATAATGAGAAGAACTGATGACTCCATAGCTGAGAATCCATGAATGAAAAACTCTTGGGCAAAGCAGGCATCGGGGGAAATTCCAGTGGCATTGAACAAGAAGATTGTCAGCATGGTTGGAAGGGAGGAGATGGAGAGTCCCAGGTCAGAAAAGGCCAGCATGGAGAGGAAATAATACATAGGCTCGTGCAGAGAGGTCTCTGTTTTTGTCAAAAAGATGATGGTGCAATTTCCCATGATGGCAAGGAGGTACATGAGACAAATGGGGATGGAGACCCAAATGTGGGCATGCTCCATGCCTGGGATCCCAATGAGAAAGAAGGTAGAGATTTCACCTCCTGAGGTGTTAAAGACCGACATTGCAGGAAAGTGAGGGGATCGTGATATGAATCTCAGAAGAGCCTTCTTGAAATGGCCTAAATAGATTAGCTCAAATATGTATGCTTTAAATGTTGGTGTGAAATCTTAGAATTGCAGCTTTTTTTTTTTTTTTGTATAAGAATTTTTGGACTAAAACAACATATTTTATAAAATACTAGTAGGATTAATAGCAGGACCCATATAGATAGGATATCAAAAGAAACGAATATATATTAATACTCACAAGTAATTGCTAGTAGATAGATATTTCAAATATTTTAAATGCCTTTCCTGATCTCATCATACAAGAAGGAAGCAGTAAATTTCACAGCCTCTGTAGCAATCTTTTTAAGGATTGTCATGCCTTTAAGTTTGAAAATTGTTTGGAGAAATATAGGATCAAAGGACGTCACTTAATACAATTGCATTTATAGTTATAAGTGAATATTCATTTTTAAAAACAGTTGTCTTTCAAAAAACGGGCTAGCAAGGGTTAACATCTAAAAGAATGAAGGTAGACCCATATCTCACATTTTATACAAAAATTATCTCAAAATACATTATAGAGCTAAATAAAAAAAGAGCTAAAACATTAAATGTCTTTGAAGGAGATTAGCTGGTGAGATTTTGTCATCAGTGTTTGTGCTATGATATCACTGCTGACCTTTGTCCTCCCTCTGGCTTCATAGAATCTCATATAAGCAGATATCATTTTGATGTCCACTAAATGAATGAAAAGTTATACCCTCAATGCAGAGGTATGTATAAATTAAATTTATAAATTTAATTATATGTATAAATTAATTGATAAAATGAATTTTATATAAAACCTACCTTCACACCATTACTTAAAATCCGTGAACTCATAGTTTTTTGTTAGAATTGTAAGGTTCTTTTCTGTTCATCTAGAAAGAGAAAACATAGAGATATTTAAACCTATTACAAAGCATGCTGAGTTAGGACAGACAATAGAGAAGTAACTCCTAGTGATCCCTATTGCCTTCTCACTGATGCCCCTGCAAATTGAGTGGTCTTGCATATCTGCACCCAGAAACAACCTATTCTAACCTGTGAGGCAATAACTCTACCATGCGGCAAACATGTCACCCCATGGCCAGCCAGGTTCAAGTACCTGCCTTTGAATTTCTCTCTATGGCAGGTCAGTGATTTTGGCCTAGACGTGGCTGATTGCTATCATTTAGCAGGACTCTGGACTTCTACCATGCGTTTGCCGAATCACTTGGCAACTACAGACGGCCAGATACCATGTGAAATGTTTGCTTGAGCCGGTGCAAAGGCAAGTGGCAGCTATGAACATTGGGAAACTTACCAGTAAGTTGGTAAGTGGTTGGACCCACATGGCAGAGGAAGGAGGAAATGGAGGTGGCACTCAGTCACCAGAATTTCACTGCTGTGTAGGCACAGCAGTCCATCCTGACCTTCAGAGTCTAGTCTTGCCTCCCTGCTGCTTTCCTATTGGCCCAGAGACATTGAGAATTCCAGCTCAGCAGGCTGTACCCAGAGAAAAAGAAAACTCCCTGGAGGTGAAACCTCAAGAACCCAGGAAAGTCATCCAATCCTCTGTAAATAAGGTGAATTAATTCTTTAAGCAAAACACCCCTTAAGCCTCCTCTGCCCCCTCTGGCAGAATATGTTCCAGTCTTCGAAGATCAAGAGTGTCATGTGAATAATCTTAGAACAGTTTCGGTGTCTGATAACTATACCCTTATGTGTCTGCCTCCTTCACTACACCTTACCCCCTTAAACTTATGCGTGTTTCCTTCTACAAACTGACAAGGTTTTGAACATAATTTTCTTCTAGTATTTTCAAATATGGTAGTTTTCAGCTGCACTCAGACTTCACTGTGGAGTTTTATAAACATAGAGGTTTCTAGGCATACTCTAGAGTCACTGAATCTCTTTACTTGATATTCATGATATAGTCTTTGTGTTTTATTGGTATAGAATGTGCAGTATTTCCTCTGATTATTATGTTACATATGAGTGTTGTTTTCATTGTAAAAATGAACTTGTCGGTTGCATTATATGTAATATGACCCCTCATTAGACTTTTTCTCTTTGAACGGTGTAAGTAAAATTAACAATGACCATTTTAAGATAAATGTAACACTCTTCTATTAGCTTAAATATCTTAAAACAATAGATAGTTTTTGTTTGACTCTGATGCATTCATGAAAGCTCTGCCATTAGCAGCAGACCAGAACTTTATCTTCAATAGAAAAGAACCCCACACAGAGTTTGTGACAAAGGTCTGCACCCAGTACTTCAAACTTCAAAGCATAGACTCTTAGGTAACTTTCAGTGGGTCAAGTTGTGATTTCCAGGACTCTTTTCATTCAATAGACGATAGCTTCATGAGACTGCTAACCCAAGATCCAATAGAACAAGAATTCATGGCGTAGGACTTGCTTTAACTATTATGTTGCATTGCATAGGGCCGGCATCTATTATGTCGTTTGGAATATTGTTAATGTTATCATCTTATGTTCTATTTTGTGAATATATAAGGAGGATTTTTCTCTTTGTCTGAAGCTATTTCCAACTAATCATAATGTAGTAGACTCTGCTTTTGTAAAATGAAATGAAACATGTTGAAGTTATAGTTCATTCTCATTGAATCCTCAGAGTTCAGGAACTCTGTTTGCTTTTCATACAATGTGTGTTTGCACAGGTGCAATAAGATCCCGTCCTCTTTTTACCAAGGTGTAATTTGGAGAATTGGTTATGCAACCAAGGCGTTTCCTAGAATGTCATACTAGAAAATGTTGCTCATTTAATCAAGTATGACTAGTAACTTTTAGGGAACTAAGTTTGACTGTATAAAATCTGTGCTGACAAAGCCCTAACAAGTAAACCACTCTGTTACTGGGCTTATAGGCATAGCCCATAAAACGGGTAAGGGAGGTCACTTCCATGGCAGGACAGGTTCCTGGGACGTTTTGGGGAGTTTGAGTAAAGAAAATATTGCCCAAATGTACATATACCTGAAGGAGTAATTTGGTGAAGACAATTTCTTGGTCATAGCTCCCTATCCTGGGTAAAGCATATGATACCAGCTTTTAATCTGATTCTAAATGGAAATCTCTAGCACTGCAAACTTAAGAAGGCCCATCTGGTATATTATCATTCTTCTGCATCTGTGTAAATAAATGAAAGCCTGATCAAGAATAATCTCTCTTTGAAATTATATTTAATTTAATTTAATTTTTAATGTTTATTTATTTTTGAGAGACAGAGAGAGACACAGAGTGTGACCAGGTCAAGGGCAGAGAGAGAGGAGTGCACAGTATCCAAAGCAGGCTCCAGGTTCTGAGTTGTCAGCACAGAGCCCGACACAGGGTTCAAACTCACAAACTGTGAGATCATGACCTGAGCCAAAGTCAGATGCTTAGCCAACTGAGGCACCCAGGTACCCCTGAAATTATATTTTATTTAAAATAGGGGAGACTATACAGGAAAACATATGCTTCAGTGCAAAGCTACGTTTTTTTGTAGCATGTTCTTATGAGTTATCTGTTTCTGGTATGTGAGGACTTGGTATTTTCAATGCCTTTGAGCTATTTTCAGCTATCGTCTCTGTTAGCTGTAGACACTAATAGCAACAAAGTAATTCAGATAGGGAGACCTGCAAATAAATTCTGTCTGGTGGAGGGTCAATAGGCATGTCCCACAAAGTGGAAGAGACTGTACTCATTTGCAAAATAATGTCAACATTCCTATCAATGAATATATCTTTTATATGGGATCTCTTCTCAACTGGTTGTATTATTTGCCTGGTTCTTCCGTTAAAAAAAAGTTAAATTAGATCTTTAATGGATGTTCATTTTATGCCATTGTGAGAGCTATAATTTTTACCTTTTTTGAAAATCAGTCCTTTTAAATGTATTTTTGTTTCTTTATTTATTTCTTTTTAGAGAGAGAGCATAAGTGAGAGAAAGGTGCAGAGGGAGAAGGAGAGAGAATCTCAAGCAGTCTCCAGACCCAGGGCGGAACCTGATGTAGGACTTGATCTCATACCTGTGAGATTATCATCTGAGCCAAAATCAATAGTTCAGCGCTTACCCAACTGAGCCACTCAGGCATCCTGGTTTTATTTATTTATTTATTTGTTTGTTTGTTTGCTTTGTTTATTTAATTTTTATTTTTGAGAGAGACAGCGCATGTGACTGAACAAGGGACACACACACACACACACACACACACACACACAGACACACAGAAAGACAGAGAGAGAGAATCTTCAGAAGGCTCCGTGTGTGGACCCCAATCAGGCCTCCATCTCAGTGACTGTGAGATCATGACCTGAGCCGAAATCAAGAGTCAGATGCTTAACTGACTGAAGTACTCATACACCCATGAAAACTGGTGTTATTCAGGGTTAAATTCGTGCTTGGGAGAGAGACAAATCATATACATTATAAAGAGTTATGACATTAGGTAGAACTCCCACAGAAACTGGGAAGACAGGAAACTTTGTATGCTGCATAAAATAGACAGTAATATTTTAATGCCCAGGAAGGAAATATTGAAATAAATGAAATGGGGGAATAAATTAAATTCTTCTTATATTTTTGTAAACTCTGCATGTGTTTACAACAATTTACAAACAATTCGTTGTTTGTTTTATTGGTTCTATGTATGCCCGTATATTATTGTCAATTTCAATTTTAGTTCCTAAAAGCATAGGCATATTTCATAAAGGTGAAACTATGAGCTGGAGAGCATTGCTTTATTTTTTTAATTTTTTTAAGTTTATTTATTCTGAGAAGAGAGAGAGAGAGCAGAGAAGAGAGAGAGAGAGAGAGAATCCCAAGCAGACTCTACACTGACAGTGCATGGCCCAGTGTGAGGTTTGAACTCATGAGCCCTCAAGATCATGACCTGAGCTGAGATCAAGAGTTGGACACTTAACCAACTGAGCCACCCAGGTGCCCCCAGAGAGCATGTCACTTATGATTGCTATCCAATTGTTATATAAATGTATACTGTTAATTCTCAAATGAATATATAGAATATTGCTTTAAATATGATGAAAATGACAAGCATATACTGTGTTCATGAGGCTGGTTAAAGCAGGCTGGGTGAAAGTGGAAACTTAGAATACATTTTATATTTATGATCCCTAATCTTAAATCCTAACCCTACAAATTTGCAAGGCTGATTCTTCAATCTTAATAGACTTGTTGAAAGATGATACTGTAAAGCAATTGATATATGGTGTGATTCCTTATTGATTCATTCTGCTTCCTCTGTGTCATTCACTGATTGAGGTCTCATTGTGGTTAAGCATCACTGTCAGCTGTGTTTCTGACAAAACCTCCCTAAAACCATATTTCTTATCTGTTGGCTCTTCACACAGTATACAATGGGGTTCATCAATGGAGGTACCAACAGGAAAACATCAGCCATGAGGATCCTAATGATTGGGGAGCTGTGTTTGGCAAACCGGTAGATAACAGCTAGGGAGAAAATGGGAACATAGAAGATGAGCACAGCACAGATGTGGAAACACAGGTGTTGAGGACCTTGAGCCTTTGTTTCTGTGATGCTATACTCAATACGGCTTTCAGTATCATCATGTAGGACATGAAAATAAATCCTAGGTCTAGGATGCCTGTGGCAGCCACAAATAAGCCATAGATGACATTGACTTTGTTGTCAGAGCAAGCCAGCTTCATGACATCCTGATGGAGGCAGTAGGAATGGGAAAGGAGGGTCTTCTTACAGTATCTTAGATGTTTTAGGGTGAAAGGGAAAGGGAGGATCAACAAAACATTTTTGAAAGAAAAAGCAAGCCCAATTTTTGTGACTCTGGCTCTGGTCAGGATGGAGGTGTATCTCAGAGGGTTGCAGATGGCAATAAATCGATCAAAGGACATGATGAGAAGAACCGATGACTCCATAGCTGAGAATCCATGAATGAAAAATTCTTGGGCAAAGCAGGCATCGAGGGAAATTCTTGGAGCATTGAACAAGAATATCCTTAGCATGGTAGGGAGAGAAGAGAGGGACAGTCCTAGGTCAGAGAGAGCCAACATGGAGAGAAAATAGTACATAGGTTCATGCAGAGATGGTTCTGTTTTTATGAAAAAGAGAACGGTACAGTTCCCCAGGATGGCAACGAGGTACATGAGGCAAATGGGTATGGAGACCCAAACGTGGACATGCTCCATCCCTGGGATCCCAATCAGGAAGAAGGTAGAGCTTTCAGTTTCAGAGCTGTTGAAGGTGAACATGTCAGGTAAATGAGGCAAACAAGATAAGAAGCTTGGGAGAGGCTCGCAGTGCTGCAAATAGACTGACTCAGATCCCTGACTCTACTGTGTTGCAATCATTGAAGTATTGTGAATCCAAGTGATAGGCACATAATTCTTAGATATAAACCTAAATGGAGAAACATAGGAAGAGAAGTATTCATCAAAATCCAATTAAAACAAAAACTGAGAGAAAAGGAAAAGAAATTTATACCGGAATTGAACCTTACAACAGATAGAGGTTATAATAGGTGTAATAAGTTCTATACAAGGAATGATGGATCAACTAAGATTATTCCAACTGGAGAATTTGATACTTTCACTTTTTAATCTAAATATTATACTTTACATTCTGTTAAAATTTCAATTAAATTACTTAAAATTCAGAGATAAAGTAAGATATTTTTACACAGTATCTTCTAATGTAGATATGGGTTTTTTTCCTTTCCTCAAATTTCCTTTTATGTCTTTCAGAAACATTTAGTAATTTTCTTCACAAAGATTTTACTCCTTTGTAAAAACAATTTTTTAGGATTATGCAATTTTTTGGCATTATTTACGAGATCATTTATTCTCTATTATTTTTCTATTTTTCATAATGGCTACTGGTCACATAGAGAAACACTGCAGATTTTTGCTGTAGAAACCTGTTACAAGCCTGTCTATGCTGGCCATTCTCTTTTTGTCTCCTCCTTCCTACCATAGAGCCCTAATTGCCTCCTCATCTTTTTGCCCCTTTGGCCATGTGTACAATTCTGTAAAGAAATCCTTCAGTAAACTCTCCTCAATTGACTTCTTCATGTGCATCTGTGTCTTGCTAGCACACCATCTTTCATTCCTTTTAGTTAAGATTTTCTTCACCTCCTCTAGTCTTTAGACTGTTCTCTTCAGTGCAACATGCAGTATACAGGTGGAGATTTGCAATTAACTTATTTTGGTTATAACTTAGTATTCTCAACCTGAAAAGTCATGTACTTTTTCAGTATTGAATATCTTCTGCCATTATAACTTTCAACATTGCCTACTAAAATATATCTAGCTGGAATTTGTTGAACCTTCTCAATTTAACTTCCTAGTGAGATTGCTTCATATCGTTAAACTCTTCATTTGTTTTTGTTGCATTTTGGTGCATTCTTTAGTACTACTTTTTATTTACTAATTCTGTTTTCATTTGTTTCTTGTCTCAAATGTATTCCAACTATTGAGTTTTATTTCAATTACTCCATTTTTCCTTTCTAATTCATATTTATATTTTCAGTTTATATCTACCTACCCCCATAATTTTTCATTCATTTTATTGTTATTATGCGCCTTTGAGTTTTAAGGATCTTAATAAGCATGGCTGCTTCAAAATTCATTTTAAATTGTTTTAGTTTTTCTTTTCCCATCAGTAGATGTTATTATTGAAATTGTAGAGTTTCTCAGTATTAGTCTTCATATATGTTTCAGAATTTTACTTGTGATTTCACCTCAAGCTAAAATTTCCTTGTTTGTTTGATGATTTATTTGGTTCATGCCCCATGATTAGATGTGGCGGTTGACTTTTCCCTACTTCCTTAAGTTTGTCAACTATAATAAGTCCTTTTATAATGGTTAAAGGATATTGTTTCAAATGAGAGCTTTGGCCTTCGCATCTCCCACCCTCAACTATCTCAAGACTTGGCTTGTTATGGGGAGTAGATCTAGCTGTGACAACATGTATTTTCACTCTCCATGTGAATTAAGAGCTTCGTGTCCCAAGTAAGGTAACTTGGATTGGTCCCTTGTCAAATACAGAGCAGTATCATGCTGAGTCCCACGCATATGCTGAGTTGCCAACCCCAATATGCCTCTAGACCAGGAGCCACATTGGTTTGTGGAATCAACTTCAACACACAATTATGTGTTTTTACATGGCATCTATCTATCTATCTATTTATCATCTATCTATCTATCATCTATCTATCAACTGTTGTGTATTTTCTATTTGTCTGTGTAAGGAGCATGGCAATATCTTTTTATTATTTTTATATTTTATTTATTATTACTACATGTGTAGCATAGAGTAGAAATTGACATAACTGATTCAGCTCACTATACCAAATTGAATAAAATTCTCTATCAAAACTTTAATACAATTTAAAAATATAACCAGTTAGAGTTTATGTTCAAGAAAAATAGATTTTTTTGAGAATTGTTTGATTGTGTGTTTTTTTGTAAAATAATAGTTAATGTCCTAATTTATTCAGTGATACACTACAGCTAATTGCAGGCTTCATCATAAATCTTTGTCATGAGGAATTTGATAATGTCTCTCAGATCTGGACTATTTAGGCCATTTCTTAGTAGTTCTATTCTTGTTTTTACTTCTTCAACCATTTTGTCACAATGATTCTGTTGTCATGATGGAAAATACTTAAAAGCTCATGTTCCCTTTCTTAACTATTTTTTTCTTCTAATCTGTCTCTCCTACAATCTCAAACGCCAGTCGTTGTAATCCACCCTCAGTTCTCTCTAGGCTGTCGTTGCTTCCTGCCAATGTCTCCACCTCAACTCCAGGCAGTTCTTTCTTGGTCATATGGGGGACTCTGGTCCTCTTTCAATTTTGTCCTAGATATTTTCTAACAAACTTTCTCCCAAACTTCATAGGTTGTCAATAACTTGGCAGTGTTTTTGACATATAGTAATCTCTTTAATAGTTTTGAATCTTTTAATCAATTTAAACATTTTGAGATCTGAGTTATTAGTTTTTCCATACCAAATCCTGTTAATAACTTCGTGTTTATAATTTCTCTTAATGTAATGAAAAAACTTGTTTACTGATAAATCCAAAAAAATGGAGTAATAACATTTTCAACAAGCACATCATTTATTCTTCACTACCAACATCTACTTCTCCTAAATGAAAATATATATATGTATCTTTAGAAAGTACTGTATCTCTCTGGAAGAGCCATTTTATTTGCTTTGAAGTGTGACATTTTTAGAGAGTCTATGGGAAAGTAAAACACTGCACAGAAACATTTCCAGTATGTTGTTTTCATCTCAGAAGGACCTCTCCAGCCCAATTCTGTACTTTTTACAGATACAGAATGTCTTTAAAGGATGGATTTAGAATAAAGTTTACTATTTCATGGAAGTTGTTAAATAACGTTATCATGTTCTTTAAGTTAGAGGAGAGTGATTTTCAATGAAATAAGGACAGTGTCAGTGGGACTGCTTCACGTGTTGACTATATCCTGAGATTGAAGCAGGCATTAAACAGGAAAATCATGATAGCTTACTTGGGATAAGAGATGCATCTTATGGTTACTGATTAGATCATAGGGGTTTTCAGGTACTTACCAAGGTGTTGGCCACTGCATTTATACTTTAAGTTCAAAAAAGAGATGAATGCAGGATGAAGTCACCCAAATCCCATTTATTAGGCAAAGGGTTGATCATGACAATTTGATTTTAGCCCTTCTACCTGAATGCCCTTTTAGCATAGCAAAGGCCTCTGGGGATGAGAATTCAGGAAATTACCCAGAAGGATTAAAAAGCCTGCAGGCAAGTCCATAAATGAATTTATTCAAGGAACATTCAACTGAATTCCCATTATGCATATGAATTAGCCATTTATGTTTAATGCCCTAGGAGGCCTCTCCTGTTGCACCAAGCAGAATTGATTCCTGTGTCATCTGCAATTTTAGAAGGGTCTATATGTGTCCTTTCTGAAAGAGTATCACATTTTGTTTTCCAAGGTCGTTATGTTTGTGCCTATAATT
This sequence comes from Paguma larvata, assembly GCA_030068075.1. Taxonomy (NCBI): domain Eukaryota; kingdom Metazoa; phylum Chordata; class Mammalia; order Carnivora; family Viverridae; genus Paguma; species Paguma larvata. The sequence continues at coordinate 58,473,396 of CM057831.1, forward strand.
GAGTTTTCAGATTCAGTTTTGCTACTGCACTTTTTACCTTATAAAATAAGTGATATTAGTCTTTTTTTCTCATTCAAGAGCATTTGAATTTATTTTTAGAGACCAGTCAAGTATGCTCTTAAAAAAATTTAGTTATTAGTTTGTGGGAGTGCTTTCTCTATTAAAGAATATAGCCTTTTATTTTGATGTGCGTGCAAATAAGTTTTGCTCTTATGTTACTTGTATTTGTCTTTGTTAGTGATATATCGTAGGTTGGGTTCTCTTTGAATCAAATACTGAGGTGAATATTTGTATGCAGAGTTTATTGGTAGAGTGCTCTCAGGTTAAAGACTTGTGGGGAAAGAATGAAGTAGTGGACAGAGAAGTTTGAATTCCATGCAGTGGTAACAAAGACTACACCACCTTTGACAATCACTACCTCTAATCCTGCGGAGTCCACAGTTGTAAGGACAGAAGGCACAACATCCCCTGTGGCCCAAGTATTCTTTTTTTTGGGAGGGGGGGTGTCATAATACATAAAAACCCTTTGATTCAATGTGTGTATTGAATATATGAGAAAATCTCCAGCAAAAACAAAATATGAGGATGGAAAACACTAAAAAAAACCCTTAATCTAGGAGGTCATATGTCATCAGTCTAGTGGGAGGTCCTGGATTAAGGGTTCCCTAATTATGGATTTTTAAAAATCTATATTAAACATATTGGTGTGAAATTTTAAAGGATTAATGATATAGAATGATAAATGATACATCTAAAAATAATATGTTTGACTGCAAAGCAAATATAATTAGATGTGGGTAAGATATTGCAATAGCTAGACAAGATTTTAGAAGACGAAAGAGTCAATATTTCCTAAGTACTTAGGTGTAATTAATTTAACCTGAGAACTTACTTGAGGATGGCTTCCAGAAAACTAAGTGAATTAAGAGAAGAAGAATACATGAACCCTAATAAGCAATGCAAAACCGTAAGATAATTAAAGTAAGCCCGAGGAGGTCATTTGTGCTGCAAGCTAGAAAGCTTCAAGTGTAGCTTGGAAAAAGACTAGGGAGAGCTCTAATAGGGTAATCTAGAGGAATAAGTAGACATCTAAGATTTGTACTATGTTTAAAAATTTAAACCAATGTAAGAAGGTGATTAAGGGAATATAATTCAAAGAGAAGAGAAAATTAATTTAAAAACTGAAGATCATTTAAGTAGCTATGCAAATAAAATGAGTATGTGATAATTATGTACTATGTATATGTCCATAGTCATAAAATTAAGACTATTATTTGTATGTCTTCATTTTTTTTTAATTTTTAACAACTTTTATTCATTTTTGTAAGACAGAGCATGAGTGAGGGAGGGGCAGAGAGAGAGGGAGACAAAGAATCCTAAACAGGCTCCAGGCTCTGAGCTGTTAGCACAGAGCCCAACGCGAGGCTCGAACTCATGGACTCTGAGATCATGACCTGAGCCGAAGTTGGACACTTAACCGACTGAGCTGCCCAGGCACCTCAGTATATCTTCAACTTTTAAAGAAAAAGTATGAGAAGTTTCTCTGTGGTGACAAAACAATATAAACAATTTGGAAGTAAAAATATAGTCAGTAGAAGGAAATTTCATGGACACAAATACACTAATTTTACTAGATCAGGAGTTAAGATACATGCTTATATTTCTTTGAATAACAAATACGACTATAAGCCTATTGTTAAACTATTTAGCATAGTCAATAAAGAATTCAAAATAACCATACAAACATAAGAATAGGACTTCTGGTTTCTGGTTCCACATTTAAGGGGCTTGGAAATTGCTTTTCCATCCTAACAAGTAAAAACTGAAGTGACTGAAAAATCAACAACTCTTGTAGAAGCACTGAGAGAGTTGAGAACGCAGGATAAATCCCTGTGCCCAAAATTGGAGAGACAGAAAACTGCACAGAGGGAGTCACAGTTTACTGGAATGGAGAGACTCATTGGGAGAAATCAACTTGGGAGCCAGTGCTGTGTTAGGAAAACCTGAAATGATAAAGATTATAACATGAATAAATGAAACCGAGAATAGAAAAATAATTTAAAAATTGAAAAAATAAGGAATTGTTTTTTTTGAAAATATAAACAGAATCAATAAACCCTTAGCTAGACTAAGAAAAAGAGAAGTCTAAAATCAAATCAGCGTCAGCAGCGTCAGACACCAAGTCACAGATTGAAAAGCTCAGAGTACATCAAGCAAGGTAAATATCAAAAAAACTACATATAGTCATATCATTTTCAAACTACAAAAATCAAAAATAAAGAAAACATCCTAAAGAACTCAAAGGAACAAAATACTTATCTATATGGAAACAAAGATAAAGATTATATCTGACTTCTCAGAAACCATCTGCTAAATTTGGGCTTCGGGTTTGTTTTTGTTTTTGTTTTTCCTGGTTCCTTGAGTTGTGAAGTTATGTTGTTTATTTGAGAGCTTTCTTCTTTTTTAATATTGGTGTTTATTTCTACAAACTTCCCTCTTAGTACTTCTTTTCTTGCATTTCATAAGTTGTGCTGTGTTATGTTTTCATTTTCATTTGTCTGGAGTTATTTTACAACTTTTTAAATGTCTTTTTTTTTTAACCTCCTGTTTAAGGGTGGATTTAATTTCCATGTATTTATGAATTTTGCTGTTTTCTTTCTATTACTGGTTTCTAGTTTCCTTGTGTTTGGAAAAAATACTTGGAAGGATTTCAATCTTCTTAAATTTGTAAAGACTTGTTTGTGACTTAGCATGCGATCTTGTTAATAGTCACTCATTTAGTTTCTTAGGTAAGCTAGGTGTCAGCACCCAGCCCTGAATTTACTTGAGAAATGGGTCAGTCTTACAGGTGGTTACTCATCTGAGCCTGCCCTATCAGATTGCAAAGTGCACCCTGGGAGCACCAAAAACAGCATTACTGAGATGTGTTGCACCATAAATGATGGAGCAATGTCTTTGAAATTGGCAATCCAGGGGTGTCTGGGTGGCTCACTTGATTGTGTCCAACTTCAGCTCAGATCATTGTCTCACGGTTGGCAAGCTCCAGCCCTGTGTCAGGCTCTGTGCTGACAGCTCAGAGCCTGAGCCTGCTTCGGATTCTGTGTCACCCTCTCTCTGTACCCCTCCCCTGCTTGCACTCTCTCTCTCAAAAATAAAATAAGCATTAAAAAAAAAAGAAAGAAATTGGCAGTCCACTTTAGTGATTAACCATTCTGCCTTCAGAGTAAGACAGTCTTTTTTTTTTAATAAATTCCATATATCACTTTGAGTATTATGACTATCAAATCATGGCCTAATAATGCAAAGGCCTCATTTACTTAACTCTAAAATGAAAGTAATAAAACTCCTACCTCACAGATGCTTGTGTTAGTGAAGCAAGATAGTACATATTTGACATAGCATATGTACTCAACAAATTATCCTAGTTTTTATCTGTCATAAGTTGAGAAACCTGAGTTACTATTCACATTTACCACTAGCAAGATAGACACTCACAAACAACTTACTACTTGAAGATGCTGAAAAATCATAAAGACGTGTAATGAGTAAACTTTAGTCAATAAATATCAAAATGTGTACCTAAATATACATTCTTAGATAAACATAGCTTATAAAAATAAGCAATGGGAGAAATAAAAAATCCAAGTAGCCCTGAAAATATTTAAAAAGATAATCTATAATTACATTTCTTCACAAGTAGTTTGAAAACTGACAAAGAAGAAAATCTGAGTGCCCTTTAACTGTTCTATCGTAACTGTACTTAAAAACTACCCTTGGAGAGCCACTTAATAAGTAAATCATGCTAACCATATTCAAAATCTTCCAGTTGGAAAAAAATTCTTAAATTATTTTCTAACTCTGCATAATCTTATAGCAAACCTGGACAAAAACATTGTAAGTAAGGAAAATTTCAGAGCGCTATCACTGATGAACATAGATGTAAAAATCCTAAACAAAATATTAACAAATTAAACCTGATAATAGATAAGGGAAGATTGGGGCACCTGGGTGGCTCAGTTGGTTAAGTGTCCGACTGTTGATTTTGGCTCAGGTCATGATCTCATGGCTTGTGAATTCCAGACCCTAGTCAAGCTCTGTGCTGCCCGGAGCCTGCTTGGAATGATTTGTCTTCCTCTCTCTCTGCCCTTTCCCCACTTGCTCACATGCTCACAGACACTCTCTCTGTCTCTTTTTCAAAAATAAGTAAATAGACATTTTAAAAAGTATGGAAGGTAAAGTAACATGTCCAGTTTGGGTTTATTCCAGAAATATAAAGTTGATATTTAAAAATCAATCAATATAGGGGCACCTGAGTGGCTCAGTTGGTTAAGCACCTGACTTTGGCTCCATCACAGTTTGTGAGTTCGAGCCCCGCAGCAGGCTCTCTGCTGTCAGCACAGATCCTGCTTCAGATTCTCTATCAAAAATAAAAATTAAAAGAAAATCAATCAGTATAATTAATCACATTAATAGGATAATGAAGGGAAATCATATGACTCATAAAAATCATGTCTTAACAGACACAGAAAGTAATTTATGAAATTCAGCATCTATTCTTGTGAAAAAATTTAATCAAATGAACAATAGAAAGTAACATGTTCTCTAATAAGGTAGTTACAAAAAGAATCCTGGCAGACATACATTAATGATGAGATGGAGAGAATGTTATCTGTGAGAGAGACTAAGGGAAAGTATTATCACTTTCATTACTTCTGCTCAAAGCTGCACCAGAGGTCTTAACCAGTGCAATAAATCAATTGTAGTGTAAGCCCAGACAGTTGGTTTTTCCTTTCTGTAAATCAAGCACCTGACGTAAGCTTAGCCCCAGCCTCCGCATCAAAGAGGCATCTACTTCAGAGATGGCTGTTTCAGGTAAACACGCTGCAAGCCACACATCTATGTAAAGAGCCAGGCCACCTAAACCAACTAAACCAACCACATAAACCAGCTCCCCTCCCTCTGAGGCTCCTTAGAGAACCAACCATTTGGGCCACATGCTTTTTGTCTTCCCTCTCTATAAATTCCAGCTCTTGTGTTTTAAATTCACCAATAAAGAGTGGGCCCATGAAATGCTAGGCGTTTACACTTGACCCCAATAAAAGAACCCACACCCCACCTCACAACCCTGCCATGTGACCCCAGGTGTGCCATGTAATTTGCAGGTCTTATAAGTAATAAATCTTTTTTTTTCCTTCCAAGTTTCCTAATGGTTCTTGCTGAGGGTATCTTGCAGTCATCATAAGAATCACAAAGGGCCAAACACAACATTGGTTATCAATAATAGGCTAATACCAGCATACAACATCAATAAATATAGTAATAGATATAAAAATTGGAAATAAGGGAGAAGGAAGCTAGCATTACATATGATGGTGTAATTGGTACCGAATAAGGCCTATTATACAGATAACTTATTAAAAATAAGCTTAGCAGTTTCTCAAGCAAAAGACCAAAAATAAATTGATCTTTATATATGAGAACCAAAGACTTAGAAAAAGTGCTATTTTAATTTATAAATGCTATTCACATTAACATAAATTAATATCAAATACTTAGGAATAAATATAATGCAAGATATATAATAGCTCTTGTTTTAAAAGTTTAAAACAATATCGAGAAAAAATAAAGATCTTAATTAATCGAGCTCTGTGTTCTTGGATTGGAAGACCTGGTAACCTAAAAATTTAAATTCTCCCAAAATTGACTGGCAGATTTGATACATTCGTAATGAAAGTCACAATATATATCTTGGTGGAAATTGATAAGCTGCCTACAAAATTTATAAGTAAATGCAGACAAGGTATAAGCTAAGAAAAGGAATGTTTTGAGAAGCTATGCTCCAGACTAAGCACGGTGGAAGTAGTGATGAGCCAGATAATGGTTCTTGCCTTTACAGAAGTTAGTATGGAGACTTGAACCCTGCTGTTACTTAACAAGTGATTATTGAATACATAACTGACGAATATTCTGTTCAGTGAGAAGCTGTAAATACCTTGTAACAGAGGGGTCTCTCTAGATTTAATTACCACAACTCTATATGGACACCCCTAGTGTAGCTGTAGTTTCAGTATTCTTCTGGATTAGAGTAGTTATCATGCATTCATTCTTAGGATCATTCCAAAAGCGAAAACCCCTAACGGAAAACTATTGAAGGAAAGGACTGGGAATGGTGGATAGAGGTAAGGACCTATTTACATAATTTCATAATCGTATGCTCTTGACACAGCTGCGGTTCAAGGTTGATTATATTAATTTCATCTCCAGGGTCCCATCAGACTCTGACACCAAGCCCTAGTTTTCTATCCTAGGAGAAGCCAGAAGTATTTATAGAGAGGTGGAAGTATTCAAGCCTCACTATTCATGAAATCAAAGGTTTTCAGGACCTGAGGTTCATGGAGTATCAAAACTGTGGCATCTGTAATCAGTACACACGTGTGCCCTTCAGTTAGAGATGGGAGCTCTTCTCAGGTGAGGGATAAACCAAATACAGCCAGAACTAAAAGCAGAGAAATGAGAAGACAAAGGCAATGAAAGGACTGGAAAAAGAAGGAGAAAGTCACATGGTGAAAGGGCACAAATTTAGGTGTAACAAAATAGAAGAAACTGGCAGCAGGGAACAGATTAGACAGGACAAAAATGTTTAGAAAGTGAATTAAGTGGCAGAGAGAGAGAGAGGTAGCCATGGAAATGGAAACAGAGGAAAGTTTCGGCAGAGAAAGATCCTATGAAACTGGATACTTTGGGAAACTGGCTACTGGTTGCATGATTAATTAAGCATTCATATTGATATACTTGCCTTATGTGTAAATTTCAGGTAAGTGTCAATTTTTTAATTACAAATAAACAGCGGGTAGATTTTGGCACAGTGTATGTTACTATACAAAAGCTAAAGAGAGTAAAATTGTTAGGACAATGCACAGTTTGTGCAAGAGGGGAAAGTAGGTGTCATTTTCTTTAGAAGGAAACAATTTGAAATGTGTGACATCTAGAACTGTGGTAATATCATAATGTCATTTTTCAACAATTTTAAGATAGGTTAGTCAGTGGGGAGAAGGCAGTTTTTGAGGACTGCGGGTAAGACCACAGAGATAAAATGGTGTTCTTTCCCTCTCTCTTAGTTACTTGGAATTATTTAATTACTTGGAATATGTGAGCGTGTGATGCGAGTCTTTTTATGCTCTGCCCTTTAAACATCTTGACATCAGTCTCAACCTCTTCTGACCATTTCTTTTTCAATTAGCAATGATTAAATTGTGTTAAAATAAGTCAAGAGCCTCAAAGAATCATTGCTAATGACATGGAGTCATAAGAAAACGAACAGAGAAAGGACAACCATAAAGGAATGAGAAAAAGTGAAAGATATGACAGATGTTTAGTGACAGAAAAGGACAAGAAAGATGACAAATAGGGGTATTCCTGCCTGTCCCAGCTTTAAATCCAGGCACAGCCCCGCAGCTGATTTTTCTAAACCTTGCAATCTGAATTTAGAAGGCTCATATCAGGGAAAAAGACATGTCTAAAGGCCAGAGAGCCCCTTTATTTTCTGTAACTACTCTGAGAATTATAGAAAATGTGATTGATATCAAAGTTGAAAGATAAAGCATAGGCTAATTTCCTGGCCTGGGGAACTTTTCTTTTTTTTTGGCCGCAGCACAATCTCTTTTGTGTGAGCACGCCTGCATGCACTATATACTTCATTAATGTCTGGAGTGTTTTCGTGAGCTGAGCTTTAGAACGGAAATTAGAACAAAGGTTTCTGAGTGATGGAGAAGGAAAAATAAAGTCACCTAGGGACTTTAGTATATTTTGAAGACTAGAGAGAAAAATGTTGCTTTCAGGTAAAGAGAAAGAAATGCATGGAACTGGTATTCTGCCTGGTGGATACAGAACAAGGTTGCTGGCTGCTTTCTCTAAGACAAGGACCCCAGTGAAAGCTCAGTTTGGACCGCTTGGGGCTTGTAAGAGGACTAGGGAGGTGCCCCACTCCTAGGTGATGGGATGCCTGGACTTGGAGGAAAAAGGAGAACATGACAAATCTGTCTTATTACATGGAGAGGATGGCTTGGTATTTCGTTCTGTTTCTCAGCTGTAGATTCTAAGCTAAAGTCTTCTCTGGAATGACAGATTGTTCAGCCTGAGAACTTTCAGCGTTCACACTATAAAATTGAGATCAGAATCAGTCGAGAGGGGAAAACTAATAAAAGAAGTTTTTATGAAATAAGGCAGAGACAATAAAATGTCAGTGCTGGACAGAGGAGCCAGTGATCAATCTGGGGCTACATTTGGAAAGGTCTTCCCTTTAGGCCAGGCTGAAATCTGTGTCAGATGTTTAAGAGTTCAGAGACAACAATGGGTCTCTAAGGAAGGATGAGGGAGATGTTGAGACATTGCAGCAGAGATGTCTGACTTGAAAAGGTGGGGTAAGTGAAGAATTTTCTCAAGGACAGTCAATGGCATTAGACAGGCTTAAAATAAGGACCCAGAGAACTAAAGGGGCAGAGAATCTCATAGGGCTTAGCCGTGCCCAGCGCCATCAACCCAGGGAATACCAAGGCCAGTCTCAGCTGAGGCAATTACAGTGAAGATTGTTCAGGGAAAATAAAACCAGACATTAGAATTCTATTTTGAAAAAGGAAAAAGAAATGGGTTGTTTCTAAAAGGCACTGGTGGTGGATGGTAAAGGCTACACTTCTGGGATTGCTATGGATTCATGGAGGTAGGTGCAAATGAGTCATTAAATTGGAAAAACTAATATTTAGGTTGAATTTTTAAAATTTATTTTAGTTTTTAATGTTTATTTATTGAGAGAGAGAGAGAGAGAGAGAGAGAACACAAGGGTTGGGGGGTCAAAGAGAGAGAATCCTAAGCAATCTCCACACTGTCAGTGTGAAGCCTGATGCAGGGCTTGAACCCATGAACCATGAGATCATGACCTGTGTGGAGATCAAGAGTCAGATGCTTAACCAATTGAGCCACCCAGGTGCCCCTAGGTTGAATATTTTTAAAAATGTGATTATAAGCATCATTTTGAGAAAAAAAAAAGCAAGAAATGATAAACAGAAATGAAGTGAGCATTACCCATTATTACAGATGTCGGATTTAAATAGATGGTTTTAATTTTATCTTGTGGGACAGCGTACAGGAAGAACTTTAATAGTTACATCGTGACCATCATGATATATTTATCATAATATATATTTTCCCCACCACTGTGAGTTTCAGTTAAGGAAGAATTGCTATATTAAACAGCTAAAAGATATGCAGGTGTGCTAGGATTATGACTTTACTCTTTTTCATTTCCCCTTTCTATATGATGTAGTATTCATTTTTCATTATTAAAGTATATTAAATATGCTCAATTTTTAAATATTATAAAGTATTGAATAAAAATAAATAGGAAAGGAAATTATGTTGAATCTCTGGGTACAATTCAGTTTCTCTGAATTAAGAGCTAGCTTAGAAACAACAAATGATTAACTCAAGAACCTCACTGACAGGAAGCTCATGCAAATCCATAGACATTTACTCTGACTTTTCTCTCTTTTCATTTTTATGATGTTTGGTAAAGATTTCTTTATTTCCTCTTTGGCTGCTTCCATTTTTAGTGTCCTCGGTTCAAACTCATCAGAGTTCTTGTCAGAGATGACCAGATTTGTGTGGTACGCACTTTTGTTCTGGAAATTAGTGCTCTTTGCTACTGGGAACTGTTTCTAATGTAGGAACAATAAGAGGTACCTCCTTCCATTCTCTGTAAGGTTAGAGGAAAGATACATTGTATATAGACTGCACTGCTTATGTTCACAAGGGATAACTTTAACAGATACAAAAGGATAACAGAAACGATTCTTCACTGTATGCCAAGGGTCACCATGGTGGTCTGGAATAACAATAACACCATGGAGCCTATATTTATTCTGAGGGGATTTCCTGGATTGGAGTGTGTCCATTCTTGGTTCTCAGTCCCATTCTGTCTTGCATACTTGGTAGCATTTATTGGTAATGTTACCATCCTCTCTGTCATTTGGATAGAGTCATCACTCCATCAGCCCATGTACTACTTCCTTTCCATCTTGGCACTGACTGACCTAGGTATGTCCATGTCCACACTTCCCACCATGCTTGCTGTGTTATGGCTGGATGCTCGGGAGATCCAGGCAAGTGCTTGCTATGCTCAGCTCTTTTTCATCCACACATTCACATTCCTGGAATCCTCAGTGCTACTGGCCATGGCCTTTGACCGTTTTGTTGCTATCTGCCGTCCACTGCACTACACCACCATCCTTAACAACAGTGTAATAGGCAAGATTGGTTTGGCCTGCTTGCTAAGAAGCATGGGAGTTGTACTTCCTACACCTTTGCTGCTGAGACGTTATCACTACTGCCATGTCAACGCCCTTTCCCATGCCTTCTGTTTGCACCAAGATGTTCTGAAATTATCCTGTTCAGATGCAAGAATCAGCAGTGTCTATGGCCTGTGTATAGTTATCACCACACTGGGCGTGGATTCAGTCTGCATACTTATTTCTTATGTCCTGATTCTGAATGCTGTGCTGGGCATTGCATCTCATGAGGAGCGGCTGAAGGCACTCAACACGTGCATATCCCATATCTGCGTCGTGCTCATTTTCTTTGTGCCAGTTATTGGGGTGTCAATGGTCCATCGCTTTGGGAAACACCTGTCTCCCAGAGTTCACATCATCATGGCCGATATTTACCTGCTTTTCCCCCCAGTGCTTAACCCTATTGTCTACAGCGTCAGGACAAAGCAGATTCGTCTAAGAATTCTCCGCAAGTTTGGACTGTGGAGGAGGCGTTAAATAGCCTGTATCCTCAAGTTTTCCCATTAAAAAGTCTTGGGGAAGGTACGTAAGTGGAAGAGAAGTAAAATATTTGGAGCATGATCATCTGGTTAAATCTATAATTCTATCACTTTCTAGATATGTGATCTCAGTTAATCATCAAACCTTATGAGATTCAGGGTTTTCATAGCCAAATTGAGATAAGTATGTTCTTTGGTATCCCTAAAATAATTATGAGACTGATAAGAGACAATGTGTGTAAAAAAGATTCTTTTGAAAACTACGATTTTGTTAATATTATTAAATTATTAGTATGAGTGACAATAATATCAGTACCTTTCTTTATGAAATACAACTGTTTATATAGTTTCTCATGTTTACAAACCAGAAATCAATCTCTCCCTCTCGTCTACCCATGTTGTGTTTCTCATGCCGAAGTTTCAGATTTATTTATAAAAAGATTTCTGACTTCTTGGGGCAAGTTTGGAACTTGAGTTTTTGACCAGACTTTGAACTGGTACTGTGGCCCTTGGCTGTAGACCAAAGTTTTCACCTCATCATTGGGCAGTAATGTGTTTTTCTCTCCTGGCCAGATCTGTCATCAGATAGATCTATGGGCTTCTTCTATTTAGCAGCAAATACTGAAGCAGACAGACACGTGAGAGTTGCTCTAGAAAGCCTGAGAGTCTAAACATCTAGACGAATGTGTAGATTCCCTGGTCAGTAGCAGAATTTCATGTCTTAATCAGTGAGTTGGGACTTGTGCAAAGTAACCATCCTTGTCTTTTAATAAGATTTTCTCCTCTTTTTCTCCATGTCTATGTAGATTTTCAATAGCATTGTCTTTCTCAGTTTCATTATTGTCAATAACCCATTACCTATTTTTCTTCTTCACTAATAGGATTTATAGATATGCTTTCGTTGGTGATATTTTATTATTTGATACATATTCACTTTCTTCTCAGCTGTACTGAAATTTTTTTGCGCATGGGGTCACTGCTACACTAACACATCACTCTGGGGTTGGTCTCCCCAGCCAGCATGCGTACTCATAAAATAGTTGTAAGTATGAAATGATATTGCCTATTCACTCATCCAAGCAAAATATACTGAGAAACACGAAATACCTCTTATGGTAGTTATTGTTTCAATACTGTGGATATATAAAATACAGAGGGCATGGTCTTAATGTTAAAGAATAAATGTTTAATAGTGGAGATGTATATATAAAAGGATTAGTAGTTAACAGATACTATCATTGAAATAAATAGGGCAATCCTGTTATTAAAGATTGGATTGAAGTAATTGACATGCTAGCTGTGCCTTATGATTCAAATTCATTCTTGCCAGCTGGAATAAGTATAAAAGAAAGTGGTGTGCTAAAGTTAGCTTCTCTAGTTTATGAAAAACAATTGCATAATATCTTGTTCCAAATCCATGTTCTGTAAAACACTGGGGGTTTGAAATTGGTCATGATGGGAATATTTACACAACAAAAATAGGCAAACACTACATCCCAGGGCTTTAAAAAAATTTTCCTAGAGAGTTGGTTGTTAAGAATTTACCAGGCACACCACCTAACAGGGTAGTCCAAGGAGGGGAGGTAGTGTGTAGAAAGAGTGTGTGTTAGTAATGTACTCCCGTCTCCAGGAGAAACTTGAGACTTGCCCAAACTCGCTCACGTTACCTGAAAAGAGGAATGACTCTGGGGGCACCTGGGTGGCTCAGTCAGTTAAGTGTCTGACTCTTTATCTTGACTCAGGTCATAGTCCTGCTTTTCATGGGTTTGAGCCCCACATCGGGTTCTGCACTTCTGCACTGACAGTACAGAGCCTGCTTGGGATTTCTCTCTCCCTCTCTCTCTGCAGCTCCCTCCCTCTGTCTCTTTCTCTCTTTCTCTCTCTCTCTCCCTCCTCAAAATAAATAAACTTAAAAAAAAAGAGACAGGACTCCAAAATGGGTTGTAACGGACATGAACATGAACTGCCCAGATCCCACTTCAGTGAAGGACTTGTAGCCATAGCTGCTGGAAGCTGAGAGCTGCTGTCAGTAGAGAGCCTTGGACTTTCAACCCCTTCAAGGATTGTCTCCGCTGCAGATATGACCTATCCAGCCACAGTGATTGAAGGCAGAAAGGCCTGACCCTTATGGCCCCACGCAAAACAATTCATTCAGACGAATTGTTACTTCCAGTTATTTCCAGGACTCTCTGTGGTATTGAAACAGCTGGCATCAGACCTCACTCACAACTCAATTTCTCCTTCTGGAAATCCTACTTCCATCCCTTTTCTTCTCAAGATACTTATCCCGAGGACTCTCCATTGGATACCTATTGCGCATTAAGTTTACCTCAGCATCTGCTTTCTTAGAGAGTCCTGGGAGTCTCCCAGAAATCCTGTGATAAAGATGAAATAAAATTCTCAGAGACATCCTTTTGCAGATAGAATGAAATAAGAGGATGTTGCGATGATTTTTGACTCTAAGTCTTAATTAGAAAGCCAAATTCAGTGTGTGAGCCCAGGAGAAGGAAAGTAATTCTTATTCCTGTTCCCCTAAGCACTGAATAGAAGCACAGACAGAAAATGGTTGTGGAGGCTCTCACTCAGCTAAGTTGAGAATAGGAAAATTCATATATACAGGGGAACCAATTCTTGCTGCAGATTGAGTTTATTTGTGTCAAAAATTTTAAATGACCTTAGGTCACCTATCTAATTCAAATGATAATTTCTGAAAAACATCAGCCCCCAATTTTTTTTCCTGGCCTCTGTTATTTGGGTTAAAAAGTAATGTTAGCTTTTGCCTGTGGATTTTGGAGTAACTAATCTACACTGGCAGAAGATGTGAGATTTATTCTATGGAAACACTGAAAATCTCTGGGCTCAAGGACATGAAACGAAGTCACAGAAGCAGAGAGATGACATTTTCTTTTTCTATATTATTAAATTCATTTAATTATTAATTTTTACACTATTAAAATTTGCATAATATTAATTTTCTGTTATTAATTTTAACTTTTCTATATTATTATTTTTCTATATAAATGATTTTTTTAAAATGCTGAATTGTCAATTCTCTGTACTTACCATAGAATACTTGTCCATTCACCTAAGGAAGAACATCCTGGTTGGCTTCAAAGTTTTGGCAGTTAATAAAATTGCTGTAAACATCCGTGTGCAGGTTTTTGTGTGGACATAATATTGAACTTTGGGTAAATACCAAAGAGGATGAATGTTCTATTGTATGGTAAGAGACTGCCAATTGTGTTCTAAAGTGGCTGTACCATTTTGCATTCCTAACGGTGGTGAATGAGAGTTCCTATTACTTCATATCCTTGTCAGCATTTGGAATTGCTGGCATTCCAGATTTTGGCCCTTCTAATAGATGTGTAGTCTCATTGCTATTTTAACTTCCCTGATGACGTATGATGTAGAGAACGTTACACATACTTATTTTCCACCTGTGTATCTTACTTGGCAAGGTGTCTGTTAAGGTCTTTGCCCCAGTTTTTAATTGGGTTGTTTGTTTTCTTATTGTGTTATTTTAAGAGTTCTTTGCGTGTTTTGGACAACTGTCCTTTTCCAGATGCATCTTTGCAAATATTTCCTTGGTCTGTGGCTTGTCTTCTCATTCTCTGGACACTATTTTTCATAGAGAGGACATTTTCATTTCAATTCTTTTAAAGTTATTTATTTTTGAGACATAGAGACAGAGCATGAGCAGGGTAAGGGCAGAGAAAGAGGGAGACACAGAATCAGAAGTAGGCTCCGGACTCCACACTGTCAGCACAGAGCCCAACATGGGGCTCGAACCCACAGACTGCGAGATCATGACCTGAGCTGAAGTCGGCAGCTTAACCGACTGAGCCACCCAGGCACCCCATGAAGGATCTTTTCATTTCAGTAAAGTCCAGCTTATCAATTATTTCTTTCACGGATTGGGATTTTGATGTCATATCTAAAAAGTCATTGCCATAGCCAAGGTCATGTACTTTTTCTCTTATGTTATTTTCTAGAGTTGTATAGCTTAGCCTCAGCCATGTCTAATGTACTCAAAAGGCCTTCAAGGTGTTCTCCTTTCCCATCACAGTGCTTTTGGTCTCTAGCAGTTCTTCTTGGTTCTTTCATAGTATTTGCATTTCTCTGCTTAGGTATTCCATTTGTTCTTGCATGCTCTCCACTTTACTCATTAGAGTCTTTAGCATTTAATCATAGGGATGTTAAATTCCTGGTCTGATAATTCCACCATCCCTGTCATGCCTAGTTCTGATGCTTGCTCTGTCTCTTCAAATTGTATTTTTAGCATTTTAGTAAGCGGCCCCCGCTCCCGGCCTCCAATAGCTGGACGTGAGAAAGGAACTGCTTTAGGGGCACCTGGGTGGCTCAGTCGGTTAAACCTCCAACTTCAGCTTAGGTCATGATCTCATGGTCTGTGGGTTCGAGCCCTGCTTTGGGCTCCGTGCTGACAGCTGGGAACTTGAAGCCTGGAGCCTACTTCGGATTCTGTATCTCTCTCTTTCTCTGTCCCTCCCCCACACATGCTCTGTCTCTTTCCATCCCTCAAAAATGAATAAACGTTAAAAATTTTTTAAAGGAGCTGCTTTCAATAGGCTTTGTTAATGTCTGGTAAGGTATTATAGGAACTATAGGAACCAAAGGAAGCATCCTATAGTTTCAGTCTTTTGGTGAACCTATGCCCCTGGAATTTGCACTTTATAAGTGTTTCTCACTTTTGTTTTGTTTTGTTTTGTTTTGCTTTGTTTTGTTTTGCTTTGTTTTGCTTTGTTTTGTTTTGCTTTGCTTTGCTTTGTTTTGCTTTGCTTTGTTTTAATTCTCCTCTGTTAGATGAAACAGGATGGCTAGAGTGGACTGTGGTCTGATATATCCTTCTCCTGCGTGGAAGGCTAGAAGGGCCTGGAGTTTTGTTTTGTTTTGTTTTGTTTCCTAAGGTCATTTATGTGCTAATACCCTACCAGGTTAGGCTTCGGTTAACTACTTTCTCCTGAGGCCTTGTTAAAAGGAACAGAGTGCCAGGCGTATTTCAAAATGGTTCATTTCCCCCTCTCCTTGCTAGGACCATGAAGGGATTTTTCTCAGATGTTTATTGTGGGAGCTTTGAAAAGCTACGAAGGCAAATATCACGATATCTTACTCCCTCCTCACCCTACCATTGTTGGGTCCCCCTAGGATTTTTAACTCTCAGACTTGTCCACACTTAGCCTCCAGCAACCTGTTAATTTAGTTCAGATTTTCGTATCTTAGTGGTAGTTCCTGCAGCCACCTTGCTTATGAGCCTCTACTCTGTAAGCTGAGACTTCCTATATTCCCTGTTTGACACTCCACTCTTGGGGACGGTAATTTGCCCTGTATCCTTTCCTTTCTCATGGATCCAAGCAAGAAGAGATGATTTTCACTCTGTTCAGTTTTTTCCTCATTGTTACAACACAGTGGTGACTCTCATGTGAGCTCCTCACATGAAAAATCAGAAACTGGACATCAGGTTTATTATTGTTTTTAAAATAAGATCAAGGAAATTCTCACGTTTTTAGCTTAATGTTTTAATATGCATTGTCAGTATTAAATTTAGTCAGATATTTTTCTTCACCAGTCTAGATTATCCCATGATTTATTCCTTATAGTCACTATATTACATACGTACTATATTCAGTATAGTACATATATACAATATTCACTGTATTACATATATACCATATTCGCTTATATATATTACATGTATATACATCACTATGTGATTTTTGCATGTACAACAACTTTGATGCTTGAATTAAACACACAAAAAGGAGGAAATCATTTGTTATTCTGAACTAATGTAGAAAAATATTTGACTAAATTTAATGCTGATGATATATTTTCATAAAAATCCAATAAGATCATGGACTACGTGTGTATGCGCGTGCACACACAATTACTGGATTAGATTTGATAATATTTTGTTTTGGATTAAATAATCAATTTTAAAGGATATTTTTGGTCTTTAATATTTATTTTCTGTGATGTCATTTTCTTTTTATGGAATACAGGTTATATTTGCCTCATAAAAATCATTAAGAATTGACCCTTCTTTTTATATTCTTTAGAAACACGTGTGTAGGGTTTCTGTTATTTTTCTTTTTTGTTTTGAGGTATTCATTAAAGATGCCATCTGGGCCAGGGGTTTTCTCTCTATAAAACTTGCAAATAAGGGTTTCAAGAAAAACATAAATTCCTGATAATCTGCAGAACATTAGTTTCAGATGGAAATTTCTCGGCCATTGTCTCTGAGATATTGGTTCTGTGTTATTCTCTTCTCTGTACCATCTCTTAGAACTTTTGACTGTCTCACATGTCAATTATTCTCTGTTCTATATGTCTGTTTTCATTGTCCCATCTTTTTTTTTTTTGGTGCCACACTTTAGATATTTGCAGAAGGCTGTTTCAGTGAAGGCTTGATCAAGATACCAAATAAAGCCTTGAGGAAAGAAGCTTTGATTTCTCTTTCCCACTTCTCTGAACTCGGTGTCTATATTATGTCTCAATAAAGTGATTCAGAAAAGGAAATGCCATCCAACAGCCAGTAAGATGGGTTAATAAATGCTCAGTATTAGGATATGAAATTCAAATACTTTCCCATCTAATAACTGGTTTTCATTAACTTGCACATCTTAAGGCATACCACTCTCCATTGTCAGTTTTCACACATCTTGTACATGGACTCTTTGCATCAGGTTCAATGAAGAACTTGTGTTTCTGGGAAAATACCCTGTGTTAGGAAAATGAAGGCATCCCAGATTTCCCAGCTCGTGCACATACATATGCACACACACACTTACACATACACATAATATTATCCTAATTCTGCTTATAATGTGAAGTTATAGCAGGGTAATTTTAAGTCTGGATGATATTAAATTATAAAACAAATCTATAAACTCTTCTACTAAATACACTACATAGTTTTCTTTGGTAAAGAAACCTCACTGTGAAATGGGGCATTGTGCCATTTACTCTGCCATCAGCTCAGTCAACAAGGCTTATAAAATTTTATTTCAGAGAAAGATGAATGTGACTCCTGGATTATATGGTAAAGATTTGTGAAAAACAATGAGATTGAGATTTGGGAGAATGGTATTATTCTGGAAAAATGAGAATATGGAATTAGTGATTAATCTTCAAGAGGAAAGAGTGAATAGTGCAACTAATCATGTAAACTAAATTCTCATTGAGTTAGATGCAGGTGAAAAGAAATTGAAAAATATCATTAAGCAGATTATCAGTTGGTTTTCTTGTTCATATTTTCCCTAGATTATTTCACCTTTTCGGAGAAAATCAATCTTATTAATATTTTATGACTAATAAGATACCAAGAGAACAGAATCTCAAAAGCCAATCTCATCTAATACAACGTATATTTTAGAATGCCAACATGTTAATATGTGAAATACAACTTTTCTAAACTGGATGCATACCTCCCAAAGAGAAGACAATTTTCCTTCTGAAAGTAAATATACATGTGAATCCAAATTGTGGTTTAAAGACACTCTAATGCTCATTAGATCAGATCCAGACAAATTAGCCTTATGACTTAATTATTTGCTGGCTACGAAATTTGATGTAGCCTTTGCAGAGTGTTTGAAAGAAGTTTCAGCTCGGAGCACAAAATAAAGAGTCACAGAAATGGTAGCCTGGCAGAATATTAAGAATAATTAATTTAATAGCAATTATGTATCAAAGGAACAGGCAGTAAATTTTTGATTATCTGTTATTGAGTATTCAGTATGTTCTAAATGCTAAATTTATTAACTCATTGAACATTTAAAAACCATAGGAGATAGAGAAAATATTATTATGAACTCCTTGTATACATAGGGAAACAGGAACAAAAGTCAGTAAGTAATGTCCCCTAGGTTACATGGTCCATAAGTGCTAGAACTGGGATTCAAAGACAGGGACCTCTGGGTCTCCAGTCCATGATCTTTCTGGTGATGGTTCTGGAGCCCGTGCTCTTTGCCTTCATGTTACCTTGAGACTTATACACAGAATGTTGATTTTTAACTTAGTTTTGTTCCCATATTTTCTTCCACCTCCCTCCTGCTTAAAACAGGGTTTCTCAACGTTGGCACTATTGACATTGGACATTCTTTGTTTTAAAGCCCGTCCTGCTCTTTGAAAGATGTTTTGAAGCGTCCCCTAGCATCTGCAGGCTAGATATCATTAACATTTCCACAGGTTTGACACCATAAAAAAGCTCCCAGAAATTGTCAAATGTTCCCTAAGAAAAATTCCTTCTTGTTGAAAATTACTGACTTAAATCAATGATTCTCTCAACTTCCATTCTCAAATTGAGTTCTGGAGAACATGAATGTCAGATCTTAATAAGCGCTATCTGGATAAAATGTGTCTGGAGAAGGCTGGGTTAAACTATGTTAAATAGGTTTTGTCAGTGCTGGCTATCTCTGAAACATTAGCATACAAAATAAATGTTTACATGCAATGGTATTACAATGTACAGGGTTCCTTTTATTGTTTGCTTTTTAAAAAAATCTATTTGACATAAAGACAGGGGCACCTGGGTGGCTCGGTCTGTTAAGCATCCAACCCTTGCTTTCGGCTCAGGTCATGATCTCACAGTTTGTGAATTCAAGCCCCGTGTTGGGCTCTGTGCAGAGAGTGCAGAGCCTGCTGAGGATTCTCTTTCTCCCCCTTTCTCTCTGCCCCTCCCCATGCTCGCTTTCTTAGAATAAATAAACTTAAATATATATGATATATAACATTGTATGATTATATTTGACATATGGCATTTTCTGTAATATGTTGATTATATATTATAATATATTAACAATATTAATAATTAATATATTGTAATATGCCTTTCATTGTAGTAATAGTATCCCATCACATCACATAATTATAATTCCTTTTGTGTGGTTGAAATAATTAAGATCTAGTCTTTTAGCAAGTTTGATGATTGTAATACAATATTGTTGTCTATATTCACTCTACTGTGCATTAAGACCTATAGAACTTATTTACTCTAATTGCAAGTTTATACCCTTAAATATTATCTCTCCTATCCACACCATCCTCCTCCCCCCGCCCCTGATAACCAACATTTTATTATGTGCCGTTTGTTCCAAGCGTAACTGATCGAGGCTTACTTTATTTGTTTAATCATTAATTCATTCATATAGAGGTTTGTTGTACATTTTAGAGAAGTATTACATAGGCATTAACATTTTAGAGCAGTAAAATTCCATAATGTGAATGGAATTTCACATTGCCCTGAATTGAGATTTTATTGTAAATTACTTGAATTGATCTGACATGGAAGTTAATATACAAAATGATGTATCTGAGAAGCAGTACTCTGTGAATAAAGAAATGTTAGTAGTTACATTATGAGTTTTGATAAAAAGAAAAACAAAATTGGTCTTAGGAAACAGCACCAACATAACTGAGGTGACTTTCCTAGCAGAGAAGGTGAACAGTAGTGGAAATCGGGCAAACCCATCCTCTACTCTGCTCATGTAATTTGGGAATGAAGAGATAAAATGCCCTTTACAATGGGACCTTCATTTCGTTGCTAGCTAGTGAGTATATAGGTGTGTAACTCTTTTTGTATCCTATCACGCTTTTGTCTTTATCATTTAATATAATAGCTTAGGATTGCTCAGAGGCAGATTTGTGGGGCAGAGTAAATAGAACATTTTGCTGGATGAAGAGAGTAGAATGTCTACCCTTCTATCAGATCACTGGTAAAAGTGTTAAGTATTATGGACCTGCCATATGTGAATCTCATAGCTCTTTATTGTTTATAATAAATTTACACTCTATATGCAAGGTTTTACATTCCTCACAGTGACTCAACAAAGTGGGTTTCATTATTCGTATTGTATAGTTGCAAAAACATGACTTAAAAGTTCTGATTATAGTATCCCCCTTATCTATGGACATACATTCCAAGACCCCAGTGCATTCCTGAAAACCATGGATAGTACCAAACCCCATACATACGATGCATACATATGATAAAATTTAATTTATGATCAAGCCCAGAAAGAGGTTAACAACCAAAACTAATAATAAAATAAAACAATTACAATATACTATAATAAAAATTATGTGAATGTGGTCACTTCTTTCTCTAAATACCTTATTGCACTGTATGCACTATTGTGATGACGTGAGATGATAAAATGCCTACATGATGAGATGGAGTTAGGTGATTGATGTAGGTGTTGTGACACAGCATTAGACAGCATTAGACTGCACTGATCTGATGATATGTCAGAAGGAAGATCATTTGCTTCCAGAACACAGTTGATTGTGGGTAACTGAAGCCAATGGAAGTGAAACCATGGGTAAGGGGGGACTACTGTAATTTTCCTACCATTCAACAGCTGGTAACTGCCACCTTTGGTTATTAAGAGCACAGGCTTTTTCTTGTACATTATTCTGACCAAGTCCATTGTTTTTCTTCATCAGATGATCCCAGGGACACCGCTAAATTGCTACCAAATCTGGACTCCCAGTTTGGGAATTTGGCACAATCAATCATCTCCTTTCTCAGAGCAGAAGCAAAAGCTCTAGTGACATTTATCCTCTCTGAAGGTTGCTTTAAGAAAAAAACATTGGCCCTTAGAGAATGGCTGGTGAAGAAGGGGTGTGCAGTTTGGAGTAGTCAAAGCCCAGAACCGTAGTGCTGATAAAACAATTCACTGGACAGAGTCAAAGATGCTGAAAGCAAACATGTTATCTTGGCTCTGGAGTTGCTAAGGGAGAAACAGATGCCTTACCCAGGACAATGATGCTTCCTTGAAAAACCATCTCCCTTTGGATCCATTGTGTTTTTTACTCTTCCCTTATGTCCATATTCAGTGGCTTGGTCTACCTGCAACAAGCCCGCAGGTCTGGCTGACTGGAGCCTAGCAAATCTGTAGCAGGGTGAATGGCTGTTGGCACTTGAGGACTAAGGTATGTCTAAAGGAAGGCTTCTGAAATGAGAAAAAATGGGCAGGAGGTTAGTACCTAATGTATTTGAAGAATCCAAGAAGTAGAAGAGCAAGTCGAGAGAAGACTGGCCATTCTATATGTGAATTCACTGTTTTAGGAGAGGTCAGAGGTATGGAGTATCATTTCCTCAAAATGAGCCAGAGTGTCATCCTCAAAAGCTCCTCAGAAGAGCCCTAGGATTGTAAACTCATCTCTAAGTGCAGAGAGTGCACATGATGGGAACCCATGTACTGAAATCTCTGTTCTCTGAAAAATTGCTATCCAATATTAACTAAAAAATATGTTTAAATGATGATGATAATGTTCATGGTGATTTGAGTACCTCTTATATCTTATTCTCACATATATCCTACACACTTCACAATATTATGAGCCAAAAAAGGGATGAGGCAAAATAATTCTCAAGAGAAGCCCTGAGGAGTAATATCTTTATAAGTGAGAACTTGGGTACCCCAGGTCACACTACCTTTGGGTCACTGTTGTATTTGGCTGATATGCTTAAGATTGTCATTACTTCAGCCCATCCATTAACATTTTGCCTCACTTAAGCCCAAACTATCTCCCAAAGATCTTAAGACTCTTTCTTCACTTAAGCTCAAAGGTCTCAGACTCTGTGCCAGGCAGTTTAGATACATTTTCTTGAGTAATCTCTTAAGTAAAGCAATACAGTTCCCAGGTTTTTTTTGTTGTTGTTTGTTTGTTTGTTTGTTTTGTGCTCAATGAAGTTTAGTAATGTATCCAAAGTGATAGAGGTGGTGAAGACAGCTGTCATCAAACTTTCCCTGACTCTAGAGGAGTAGCCTCTTGAGAGCTTGAGAGCAGGGTTCCTGTGTCTACATCCAATAAACCCATTTATGGAAGATGGATTATGAATATCCTAAGTGAGAAGAGTCCTTAAAATGAAGTAGTAGGAGAAAATGATCTAAGAGGGAGGACTTGGCATACTTGGCAAGGTGAAGTCTCTGAGGATATTGAAAGATTTGAGGGAAAGTATCAAGGAAGAAGAAAATAAGTGTGCACAAATGCCAATGTGATGATGATTATTGTTCAAGTGATGTTACAGGAGACCAGAAGACGACTGTGGCATGAAGAACTAGGACAATGAGGGAGGTATATAAAGACTAGTAACCTTATATGTTATAAATAGAATAGCAAATAAATCACAGGATGAGGAGGTAAAGCCGTTCTGCTCTCCATTGTTATCTTTCCTAAAATGGAAGAAAAATGGCTTTAGAGTAGAAAGGCTCCTGTGGTCACTGTAAGTACAGGTTAGGGAATCACTTATTTTTATTAAGTCTGTCAGAGAAAACTATGAGATGTAATTGTATTAGTGGAACAGGATAGGTTGGGGGCCACGTGAATTTTGAAGGAACTTTGACATCAGATACGCTAAGTGAAAAACATATTTTTGATTTTTAGTGCCTAACATAACTGGAATTGGGTGGCCATCATGTTGCTAAGTAATCAGTCTTTAGCGTTCTTAGCAGGATGCCTCAATCTCTCCAGTCCCTGACAAACTCTGTCTCTTATGTTCCCTACAGGACATTCTGTCTACTGTGTACCTGAGCCCCGAGCACTAAAGCTCTTTCACCCTTTTTATAACATGCCATGTGTTCTTTTTGCTTATTGCTATTTTTATTTTTATGTTTTTTTTTTTTTAAGAAATGTTTTCTCGGTCTCCTTGCTCCATTAGGCATCCTTCCAAATTTTCTTGAGTAGGAATAATTTCCCTTTTGACAACTCTTTATGGAACCCAATATACCACTAGCCCCTTGATACACATGCTTCAAATTTATCCTAACAAAACTGAATTATTATTTCCTGCTAGTTTCGCAAACTTTTCCCGAGGTCCTCTTGAATTTTTGCTTTTTGTTTGTTTCAACAGATGATACAAAAATCTACCAAATAAATGAACTTGTCCAGTTTTTTTCTCATTCCTATCATATGGTCATGAACCAGTATTTTTTTTCTCTATATATAACATTTATATCCTTTATCCTTATCATCCCGCATTTTACTTTCATCCACTTAAAAAGTACTACAATAGCCTTCAAAATGATTTCCATGCCTTCTCTTTTGCCAAACTTTAGTCCATTCTTAATATTGGTTCCAATTTGACAGCAATAGAGTATAAATCTTTTTACAATATAAATATTGCATAATTTTTATTAAGATGACTATCTCGTGTCTTCTAAGATTAAGAGGAAGTTCTTTATATTCATACACAAGTTCTTTCAGAAATTCTGGTCCATTTCTATTCAGTCTTCATTCTAATAACCATCTGAAGAGCCACCGTATCCTAGTTTTTCCCAATTATATTCATTTACACTTGGAACGGTAATGCCTTCCTGCATTTGTCTGAGAGTCAATCAGCAAGAATGCCCAACACAGCCCTTTGTTCTCATCCGCTCATACTTGTCATTTGAGACAATAATCACCTTCAATAAATCTTCCCTGACATCTTTGGGTCAGGTTACTTTCCTCTTTATGTGTTTTATAGGGCCTTATATTAAACTACTACTTTAATTTTAGCTTTATTTCCTAGATTATAAGTATTTGAGGGCAGTTTTTATATATTTCTCTATATTATAGTACTACTAGTTTTCCTTTTATAAACTATGTTCTCAATAAATACACAATGATGAAAGAATAAATTAATAGGCAAAATAATAAATACATGTGGTAATTATATACAATGAACAAAGGGATGATTGGAAAGGGTCTACACAGTGTAGCATGCGTCAGAGCATTGCTGCTTCTTGCAATATTGACTGTACCTAAATTGTTCCAGGTTCTCATCTTCCCACTTAGACTGAAGACACCTCCATCACCACAATGTCTGTCTTCAATAACTCTGCCCTGTACCCTCGCTTCCTCCTGACAGGCCTCTTGGGCCTTGAAAGCAGATATAGCTTGATTTCCATCCCTATCTTCTTAGTGTATGCCACCTCAATTGCAGGAAATATCACCATCCTATTTATCATCAGAACTGAGCCTTCCCTCCACCAACCAATGTACTACTTTCTATCAATGCTGGCACTTACTGACCTGGGCCTATCTACTACAACCTTGCCTACCATGTTCAGCGTCTTCTGGTTCCATGCCCGGGAGATCTCTTTTAATGCTTGTCTGGTGCAGATGTACTTCATTCATGTTTTCTCAATTATTGAGTCAGCTGTGCTATTGGCCATGGCCTTTGACTGCCTTGTAGCAATCCGAGAGCCCCTGCGCTATGTGGCCATTCTAACCAATGGTGTAATCACTGGAATTGGGTTGGCGATTGCTGGAAGAGCCTTGGCTCTGGTATTTCCAGCTTCCTTCCTCCTAAAGAGGCTTCAGTATCGTTCTGTAAATATTCTCTCTTACCCATTCTGCCTGCACCAGGACCTTATAAAGACAACTGTATCCAGCCGTCGGGTCAGCAGCATCTATGGCCTCATGGTGGTCATCTGCTCCATGGGACTTGATTCAGTGCTCCTCCTCCTTTCCTATATCCTCATCCTTGGCACAGTGTTGAGTATCGCCTCCAAGACAGAGAGGGTGAAAGCCCTCAACACCTGCATCTCCCACATCTGTGCTGTACTCACTTTCTATACACCAATGATTGGGCTATCTATGATCCGTCGCTATGGCCAGAATGCATCCCCAATTGTCCATGTGCTCATGGCCAATGTCTACTTGCTGGTCCCACCCCTCATGAACCCCATTGTCTACAGTGTCAAGACCAAGCAGATTCGTGACAGAATCCTCAAGAAATTCAAGCAACAGAAAGTTTAGGTAAAAGAGACTCTAAAATATAACTTTCCTCCCACTCCCCTTAATATTTATGAATGCATTTCATGTTAATGTAGGATTTTGAATTTAAGTTTTATTAATAATATTTTGCTTCTAAGGTAGTAGATATAAACCTCAACAATAATAAACTCTGTTGAACATCTGAAACTACTAACACTGTGTGTTAGCTACACTGAAATTTAAAAAAAATGTGAGGTCTTTGGGAGGTGATTAAGTCATGAAGGTGGAGCCCTCATGAGTGGGATTAGTGGCCTTGTAAAAGGGATCCTACAGAGCTCCATTGCCCCTTCAGCCACGTGAGGACACAGTGAAAAGAGGACCATCTATGAACTACGAAGTGGGCTTTCACCAGACACCAAATCTGTAGGCACCTTTATCTTGGACTAACAGCCTTCAGGACTGTGTGAGACATAAATGCTTGTTGTTTAGAAAAATCTATGTGTGAACCCTGTATTTTCAGCATAGAGAATAAAGACATGGTTTTTTTTGTATGTATGTTGACACACTAGGAAATATGGTCACTAAACCCAGGTTAAGGTATTCTTAGCAGGCATATAACTTTTAACAACTAGCAGTAAATGTTTGTGAAACTGAGAGTCGTCGAATCAACAATCTAATGAAGTTGTTCATTATAGTTTGGCTGTCCTCAATTTCTGAAGAAAATTTAGGTTTCAAGTTGGCTTTTGATCTGCCAGTTACTGAAAGAGAGCTGTTAAAGGCTCCAAATATCATAGTAGATTTGTCTATTTCTCCTTGTCATTCTATCATTTTTACCCTGAGTATTTTGATGGTCTGTTGTTAGGTGCATTGATACTAAGATTTGTTATGTGTTTTGGAAATCATTTTATCAAAATATTATACCTTTATTTATCCTTGATAATTTTTCTTATTCTAAAGTATGTCTTTTATGAAATTAATATAGCTTCTCTAGCTTTCTTTTGATTAGTGTTAGCATGGTATATCTTTCTCTATTAGAATATATATATATATATCCTAATTTGCTAAGTATTTTTTTAACATTAACAACTTTCTGAGATATAAGTTACATACCATACAATTCATCTTTTTAAAGTACACAGTTCAATGTGTAGTTTTATATATTTTAAAATATATTTACAAGTATATGTAACCATCAAAGCAGTCAATTTTTCTCATCTCAAAAAGAAATTTCATACTCTGCCACTATCAATTCCATCTCATATTCTCCTTGGAGCAACCACTAATGCACTACAATGTAGTACAACTCAATAGAGTTCCATATTCTGTACTTTCCCATAAATGTAATAATACATTTTGCGGTATTTTGTGACCAATTTCTTTCACTTAGCATATTGAGGTAGCATGTCAGAACTTCAGTACTTTTTATGGCTAAGTGATATTTCATTTTATGTTATATAAATGAGTGCAGGATAGCCCTCCTGTATTGACCTGTATATGGTTTATTTCACACAGCAGGTAGGACTTTGAGCTCAAGCCCACTGGCACCACACTGAAATACTTACACATCCAAATGTTTTAAATACATCCCAAATAAATACGATTATAACCATATAGAGACCTCCTGATCTGCATATTTCACATAACTGTATTTGACTTCTGCTAGCTGTAGATAAGACAAACTCTAGAGGTATAAAAGACTTTGAGCCACTTCTGCCCTTCAGGGTTCCCTGATTCAGACACTACCTTCCATGCCCCTGAAAGAGATTATCAAGAATCACATGCCCTCTCTCCAGTTGCCCTCTATCCCAGGAGTTCCTGTGCCCTTTTCCCCTTGACCACCACCCCGGAAGGCCTCCTGCTGTGTGGGACTTCCTCTACCTACAACTCAGCCAAGATCCACCCAAGAAATCTCACTGTGCCAGCCATCTCACGGTCAAGCCTTTTCCTTAGTCACTCCCCAGATACTCAAACTCACTACAATGTATATCAAACATTTTTTATTGATCATTCAGACGGTTGATGAACATTTGGTTTGTTGCCGCCTTCTGGCTATTATGAAAATGCCAATATATATATATTTTGTACATATTTTTCTGTGGTCAGAGAACATTGTTTATGTTATTTCTATCATTTTGAATGTATGAATATATATACATATGCATATATATATATATATATATATATATTTTTTATAGTCTAGCATAGAGTCTATCGTGGAGAATGGTCCATGAGCACTTGAGAAAAATGTATATCCTATTGTTGAGTGGAATGGCTTATAGTATTTAAGTCATCCATCTCTTGTTGGATCTTCTGTCCAGTTGTTCTATCCACTATTGATAGTGAGAAAGTGGGGTATTAAAATCTTCAGCTTCTGTTTCTTCCTCCCTTCATTTCTGTCAATTTTTGCTTCATATATGTTGCTGATCTGTTATTATGTAAGTATATGCCTATCATTGTTATACTTTCCTGATGCATTGATCCCTTTTATCATTATAAAATGGACCTCTTCATGTATAGTATCTTTTTTTTTTTTTGGTTTCAAAGTCTATTTTTTTCTGATGTAGTATAGCCAGCTTTGTTGTAGTTGCTATTTGCATATTTCATTTTCCATTCTTTTACTTTCAATCCATTTGTATATGTCACCTACATATACGACTTACATGATTGGCTCACATTTTACTATCTAGTTTGACAAACTTTGTTTTTTGATTGGATTGTTCAATCTGTTGTCCATTACATTCAATGGTAATATTGAGAATGATACGGTGGATTTACATCTGCCATTTAATTTTTTGCTTTTTATATCTCTCATTTTATTTTTAAATTCCTGTTACTTCTTTGCTCTTTACTCTTGCTTTAAATTAATATTGTCCTACATAGCATTTTAATTTCTTTAATGAATTTTTCACTAGATATTTTTGATGGTTTTCCTCAGCGATTATAATAGGACTTACCATAATCATCTTACCAAAATCAGCTTCACATGTACACTAGCTTAATTTCAGTGATATATAGGAATATTTAAACTATTACTCCAATATAGCTGTATTCCATTTCCCCTTTATGTGTGGTGTTGTTATATACATCTATTAATGTCACAACCCCAACATTTATTGTTTTAATTATTAATTTACCATCTGTCGACATTTCTTTCTTTTATATTTTTTATTATTTATTTTTGAGAGAGAGAGAGAGCACAAGTGGGGCAGGAGCAGAGAGAGAGGGGATCAGAGGATCCGAAATGGGATCTGCACTGACAGCAGCGATCCCACTGGGGGCTCGAACTCACAAACCGTGAGATCATGACCTGAGCCGAAGTTGGAAGCTCGGCCAACTGAGCCACCCAGGCACCCTGCATCTGTCAACATTTCTAAGAATATAGCATTGTGTCTGCCTACCTCCTTTGTGCTGTACTCTCAAATATATTATACATACATTATATTTCTATATGGTGTAGGGCCAGCAGTATATTGCATACATATCACTTTATAAAATTGCTTTTTACCACAGTGAAGAGGAGAAAGGAGATAAAATATACATTTAAACCATCTTTTATAATTACAAAATTACCTTTACTAGTGTTTATTTTTATGTATATAGATTCAAATTACAATCTTGAAGCCCTGACTTTTAGCCTACATTTGACTACACTCCTAAACCATTATCTAAGAAGAAGCAATTGATAAGTTAGACTTAACGAAATTAAAATATTCTGTGCCTCAAACATAGGGTTAGAAAATAGACAAGCCAGAAACTAGAAGAGAGTAATTGTAAAGCACATGACAAATGACTTACGTAGAATGAAGTACTCCTATGGCTTAATGATTAGAAGACACACATCCTAACGTAAAATGAACAGAATTGAACAGCCACTTCACCAGGAGGATACACGAATAGTCAAAAAACATACAAAAAATGTGTTCCAAGTTAGAAGAATGCAAATTAAGATTGCACGGCTACTCAGGCAGGCTAAAATTAAAGAGACTGAAACCACACGCATGGTGTGGATGGGAGATTTTTGAAATTTCAAACTTTGCTCAGGGGGTATAAATGAGTACAACACTTAGGAAACAGTTTTGGCAATATTCATTCTCTGAAAATAGACCCTGAGACAGTGTTTGGGGCATGATATATTTATGAGACCTTTAACACTAGTGAAAGGAAAGGAAAGGAAAGGAAGCAGGGCTGGGCAGAGAGGGAAATGGAATTGCGATCCAGCTTTGATAGAGGTGTGTCCAACCCGGGAAAGAGCCCTGGAGTGAGTATCGTCTAGTAATAGAGATGTGCAGATAAACCTCAGTGAACTGGCTTTTTGTTTTTCACGGTTATTTATTTTTGAGAGAGAAAGAGAGAGCACAAGCAGAAGAGGGGTAGAGAGAGAGGGGGGCAAAAGATCCAAAGCAGGCTCCATGCTGACCGCAGAGAGCCTGATGTGGGGCTCAAACTCGTGAAGCTTGAGAGCAAGACCTATCCAGGTACCCTGGGCATTTTTATTTGTATTTCCTAAAGATTAGGGTTAATTATGCCTGCGATATGGTATGCCCTCTTCTTGCCTCTTGGTTCTCGTGCCCAAGAGCCAAAAGTTCCCAAATGGTAGCCATAGCTTACAATTAAATCTAAGTCTTGCTAGAAAAACACTCTTTTTACACCCCAGGACCTCTGAGCACAGACTCATTGTTAGGACAGAAGGCGCAGTATCTCCCATGACCCGTGTACTCTTCTTATTGTGTGGTCAAGGCACATATGAAGGTCTTTGATTCAGTGTGTATATTGACTCCAAGAGAAAGCCATTGAGTAGAAGAATACTGCTTGGGCTGATACTGCAGCTGTGCCTTTTGCAAGCTGTGTGAATGCTCTGTCAGGCCAGTAACTTGCAATAAATGAGGTAATCAGTGAGTTGTACAGTCGTGAGCCCACTCTTTCACGTCTTTGCCTGTAACATGGTCCCCGGGCCTGATACAATGTTTATGAAATCCTGTGCCAGTGGATTAAACACTCCATAAGCTTTCAGAGAGTGGGGCTGAGGCTCTGCCGACAGAAAATAAATCCCACACCCAGAATTCATGTCTATTCTGTGAGACCAAACTGGCTCCTTTTGCAGGATTAAAAGGACAATGTGGCCAACTTGTCATGAAGTGGCTACTTGGTAACCCTGAGAAATGATGCCATATCAAATCCTCAGCATTAGTTTCTGTTGCTAGAAGGTCTGACATTCAGCGGTGGCAGTAGCTAGATCAGTCTTAGTTATGTGGGATTCCATAGTGTTCGACCCTTATGTAGCTATATTGCATCCTGTGTAGCCTCCAAATTCAAATGGTAGCTGAAAACAGAGGCTGACTGATAACTAGTCATGCTCTTCCGTCAGCTTGGCTACATCTTCCATGGTGGATACTCTCGGGTGGGCATTAACATGTGATACAAAGCTCTTCACAGTATATACCCATTTCATTCCACCACCCCAGACCTCCCGGACTCTGGGCTTTCAGTCTTTTCCTGTCAGCCCCCTGCCCAGCCCTTATTTGTCATTGCCAATGATTCCGTACATGCTCTCACCTCAGGATACTCCCATTTCTGCACAAAGTGAATCCCTAGATGCACCACCTAAACCTCAGTATAGGAGGGGAGCAAGACTTAAAAAGAAAAAAGAAAAAAAGAGAAATCTGTTTACAGAATAACATCATACGATCGAAGGGAATAATGTGGGTGTGCATGCATATGCAGCGATACACATTTGATACATGATTTATTGAAAGAGCGCTGAATAACAGTGCATATAGAATTATTTCAATTCTAAAAAAAACTAATCCAAACAAAATGTGTGCGCGTAGTGTATGTGTGTGTGTGTGTTAAGAGGGAGACTCATGGAATCAGGTATTTCAAATCTCAATGGAGATTATCCTTGGTTGAAGGGTGAAGGGAAAAAGAGAGGCCAACATTCACTTTTGTATTAAACATGTCAGTATTATTTATTTTCAATATCAGGCAGTTTTAAAAGTAAATACTATCCTCTTATCTTTATTTATTTTTAAGTGTTTATTTATTTTTAATGTTTATTTTTGAGAGAGAGAGAGACACACAGACAGACAGAGGGCAAGCAGGGAGAGGGGGCAGAGAGAGAGGAAGACACAATCTGGAGCAGGCTCCAGGCTCTGAGTTGTTAGCTGTTCTCTCTCCTGAATTGTGAGATCATGACCTGAGCTGAAGTCAGATGCTTAATCGACTGAGCAACCCAGGTGCCACAATTTAGTTATCTTTAAATGTTTATTTATTTATCTTTGAAAGAGAGAGCACGAGCAGGGGAAGGGCAGCGAGAGGGAGACAGAATCTGAAGCAGGCTCCATGCTATCAGCACAAAGCCCAACATAGGCCTTGATCCCACAAACCATGAGATCATGACCTGAGCCAAAGTTGGGCGCTCAACCAACTAAGCCACTCAAGTGCCCCTTTGCCTTTTAAAAATAGTAATCTGTTTCTTTAAGAATTAAAAAGCCCAGGGGCGTCTGGGTGGCTCAGTTGGTTGGGCAGCGACTTCAGCTCAGGTCATGATCTCGCAGTCTATGTGTTCGAGCCCTGCGTCGGGCTTTGTGCTGATGGCTCAGAGCCTAGAGCCTGCTTCAGATTCTGTGTCTCCCTCTCTCTCTGCCTCTCTCCTGCTCATGCTCTGTCTCTATGTCTCTCAAAAATAAATAAACATTAAAAAAAAAGAATTAAAAAGCCCTATAGCCCAAATGTAGTATCACTGATATAACCACATAGAATCATACAATGTGACAACGGCTGGGAAAGAGCCAAAACCAGAATGCTCTGGAACTGTAGGCAAGGGAGCAATTAATTCAGCATAATGGGACTGGGACACTCTCATATTCTTTTATTATGGCCCCTCAAAATGATTAAATCATTGCATTATGGGAATTCAGCTGATTTTCCTTGAATCTAGTCTCGCTTAACATTTAAGGAGTCATTAAAGTATCCAGCTGGGCTTTGTAGTCCCTCTGGGTATAGCCTCCTGCATAATCATTCCAAAAGTCCACTAACAAAGCATCAGAGAGGAAAGACTCGTATTGGAAAGTCATAATAATCCTGTGTACCTGAGCCTGGGATTAGGGGATTGAAGTGACTTCATTCTTGGCATACATATATATTGAGCCTGAAGTATAGCCCTAATGGCACACCTTGGTAAGTACCTGAAAACCCTATTGTTCCAATTAGATATCATCAATCAAGAAAATTAAGATGTATAAAACTTTTCCTTGATAAACTTTTAATATTTTACTATTTAATAATACCTGCTTAAATCTCAAGATATACTTAAGACCTTGGCAACATCATTGTATTGGTTAGATTCTCCAGAGAAACAGAAGCAATAGGATGTGTACTGGGGGCTGAGGATTGTATATGGAGGCTGTAAATCCCATAACTTGCCTTTTACAAACTGAAGGTCCTAGAAAGTTGGTGTAATTCAGTCTGAGTCTGAAGACCTGAGTACCGGGGTGCTAAAGGCAGGAAAAGATCAGTTGATGTCTTAGCTCAAAGAATCAGGCAGGAAGGACTGAATTCTTCTTTCCTCCGGCTTTGTGTTCTCTTCAGGCCCTAACCTGATAGGATCATGCCATCCTGTACTGGGCAGGGCACAAGCTTATTCAGCTGATTATTCCACACCCATTTACTTCAAAACTAAATTTATCTGTGATATACTTATCACTAAATTGCCAATAGGTGGCATAGAGACAGAAGTTAAGCTAAGAAAGGAATTCAGTCTACAAAGATGGAATTAAACCCAGGGTGGCGGGAAATTCAAAAGCTCAACAAAAGCGGTCATAGAAGTAGCAGCTCAGAAATGCAGCAGGCATGCGCAGCAGTTTATGGATTGTGAGGCTAGAGGTAAGAAAAGGTTTCCGGAGACAGATGTGGACACACACACACACACACACACACACACACTATGTGCATGAAAAAGAGAGGAATGGAGAAAACCATGAAGGCAAGAATGAGAGAACAAGCATGTTTATCAAACAGAGGCAACAGTAGTTGATATTGATTATATACAAAAGAAATCCACAAGACTTCTGCAACATACGTGGAAACAAGAGAGGACAAGAAGACAACAAGGTGATAATAAGCAACTGGCCTATATACCACTTTATGGGATAGTATCAGTTCCCTACTGAGCAGGAATTGGTATAAAAGCAAATCATGTGTGTCAAATTTATGTTTATTTGCAATGTACCTTTTAACACCATCAAATATTAACAGTTTCTTTAAATAATGTTAACGAGTTATCTTCGATAATATTGCTTTACTCCTAGCACAGAATGCTAGCCAGACACCAATTATATTAAAATCCATCTCCCTTAGTTAAATGTGTCCACTTATAACTAACGTCGACTCTCTGGGATTCACTCTCTCTTACAGATTGGATAGCAAGCCAAGGTGGACTCCGCGCCAGCTTGAGGCAGTCACCCACATGTAACAGTTATCCTAATATATTTCATTTTAGTCCTTCATTCCTTTAGCCTCTAGTTAAGAAAGATCACTTATCCAACAAATATTTATTGAGCATCAAGTGGGTGAAAGCATCAGGGAACATCAAGACAAACATAAAATATACCCTGGCCACAAAGAGATCAGTCAAGTAGGAGGGACAGATGTGAAATAAATGTCAACTAAGTATTTATATAATTAACATGCAAAAGGTCACAGAGGAAAGCATATTCTATCTTGGATGGAAGGTGGAGAGGTGTTTCAGGAAAGGATTCTAAAGGACATGACACGAGATTTAGGATTTAGACAAAGGCAGGCAAGAAAAAGATGAGCGTTTTTATTACACATAAAAGCAAAAATATTTGGAACAGCATAGTATTCCGGAAATTAATGGAACACAAAAAAGAGAGTTAGTCATGGAAAGGTAGGACACTGGTAATTAACATCCCTCTCTAGCCAGGATTATACTGTGATCACTATTATAAATGTTTAGTACCATATTTTCTCTATTTTCTGTTCACTACATAGAAAAAGATACATTATTTTCCTAGCAACATTTCTCTTGATCTAAAACTCTTACACTTATCATATCACAGGGTGAATTTTACAACTAATGTGGATTTTAATGTTTATTTTTGAGAGAGACAGAGCATGAATGGGAGAGGGGCAGAGAGAGAGGGAGACACAGAATCCAAAGCAGGCTCCAGGCTCTGAGCTGTCAGCACAGAGCCCGACACGGGCCTCGAACTCACGAGGCAGGAGATCGTGACCTGAGCCGAAGTCGGATATTTAACCGACTGAGCCACCCAGGCGCCCCACAACTAGTATGAATTTTAAACTCCTGATTTATGCCCTCATTAAGTATGATGTGGAAAGCATGTTCAGTCTCCTAGATGTTAAAATAATCACCAAAACCTAAATGTTAACTGTGGGTCTACTATAACTTCCCAGTCCCTTTTCCAAAGTCGGCATACCATTTTATTATCCCACCAGTGAGGTGCCAAGGTTCAAATTATCCAAATCTTTGCCAACACGTATTATTATTTTTTATGATTTTAGCCAGCGTATAAGCGTGAAATGGTATCTCACTGTGGTTTTGCCTTGCATTTTTCCAACGATGAATGATGTGGAAGATCTTTCACAGCTTTCCTATTGAGTTGTAAGGATCTGTCCTAAATTCTGTGTACATGTCCAGATATATGATTTGCAAATATATTCTCTTATTTTGTGGGTTTTCTTTCTTCTTTTTAAATGTTTTTAGTGTTTATTTTTGAGAAAGAGAGAGAGAGAGAGTGAGAAGGAGAGGGGCAGAGAGAGGAGACACAGAATCCAAAGCAGGATCCAGGCACTGTGCTGGGAGCACAGAGCCCAACATGGGGCTCAGACTCACAAACCATGAGATCATGACCTGAGCCAAAGTAGGATGCTCAACCGACTGAGCCACCCAGGCACCCGATTTTGTGGGTTTTCTTTCTTGATGATGTATTTTAAATCACAAACTTTAAAAAAATTTATTAAATCGAATTTATGATTTTTGTTTATACTTTTTGCGCCATACAAATCCATTTCCTAACTCAAGTTCAAAAAGATTTACTCCTATGTTTTCTTCAAATAGTTTTACTGTTTTAGGTAGTTTTTAATGTTTTACAAGTTTTACTTATATGTACGTCTTATATTTTAATATAATTTGTATATAATATGAGGTAGGGGTCTAAATTCATTGTTTTGCTTGCCAATAATATACAATTGTCCACCATCATTTTTGAAAACAGTACAATTTCTTAAAGGTTGAATAAATAACTTTAAATGTATCCATAGCATGATGTTCTTGATTCGAAGGTATGTTAATGCATACAACTTCCAAATTCATATAGTCTCATTATCCTAACAAAATAGGCTATAGGAAATAGAGGCTGATTAATTTTCTGTTTCCTTCTCATCTGCTGAGTCTAGGGAAAACATTTTGAATATTTACATCTATCTACTGATGAATATTTGAGGGTTAGGTGTATTTTCACGTTTTTCTCGTATCCTACTTACACGCATCATGATATTATTCCTGTCCATATTCTATAAAATGTTTTGTTTTCATCCTAAGAATTATTGTAGAATAGGTGGAATCGCAAGATTTCCACTGACACAAACGATGAAACAAATGGCTACACAAATACACATTTAAGCAAACTCATTTTTGCCATCGCAGAAAGCCTCTTCTGAGACTCACATCCTGATATCACTTTCCTGCAATGTCGGTCTTTAACACCTCAGGAGGTGAAATCTCTACCTTCTTCCTCATTGGGATCCCAGGCATGGAGCATGCCCACATTTGGGTCTCCATCCCCATTTGTCTCATGTACCTCCTTGCCATCATGGGAAATTGCACCATCGTCTTTTTGACAAAAACAGAGACCTCTCTGCACGAGCCTATGTATTATTTCCTCTCCATGCTGGCCTTTTCTGACCTGGGACTGTCCATCTCCTCCCTTCCAACCATGCTGAGAATCTTCTTGTTCAATGCCACTGGAATTTCCCCCGATGCCTGCTTTGCCCAAGAGTTTTTCATTCATGGATTCTCAGCTATGGAGTCATCAGTTCTTCTCATCATGTCCATTGACCGCTTCATAGCCATCTACAACCCTCTGAGATATACCTCCATCCTGACCAGTGCCAGAGTCTTTAAAATCAGCCTTATATTTGCTATAAAAAGTATCTCATTGGTCTTTCCTTTCCCCTTTCTTCTAAAGAGATTGAAATTCTGTAGGAAAAGCCTTCTATCCCACTCCTACTGCCTCCACCAGGATGTCATGAAGCTGGCCTGTTCCAACAACAGGGTCAATGTCATCTATGGACTGTTTGTGGCTCTAACAGCTATGTTAGACTTGGCGTGCATTTCTGTGTCCTACATGCTGATCTTGAAAATTGTTCTGGGCATTGCTTCACACAAGGGCCGCCTCAAGGTCCTCAACACCTGCATCTCCCATATTTGTGCTGTGCTGATTTTCTACGTGCCTATTGTCACCTTGGCTATTATTCACCGCTTTGCCAAAAATGTTTCTCCAGTTCTTAGGGTCATCATTGCTGATACTTTCCTTCTGGTTCCCCCTCTAATGAATCCTACTGTGTACTCTGTGAAGAGTCAGCAGATTAGAAACCTGATTCTCATGAAATTATGTGAGAGACAAGGTTGATGAGAAACTTGAGCTTCCATGAATGCCCAGCTCACTTGGCAATGTCTGAACAAGTGTAGGGGTCCAAGAATGACACTGAAGTAGGAGAGATTGACAAATATATATATATATATATATATATATATATATATATATATATTTTTTTTTTTTTTTGTATACTCAGTAGGCTCATCAAATTTCAAATTATTGATTTCATTTAGCAGCAACGTCTTCGATGGCTTGGGTTTATAATATGTCAACCACTACATGTCCTACTTTCTTTTTTCTTTTACCTCTGCACACAATCAGCTATATAATTATATCTAACACAGCCACAGAAGTACCATCCTAATTTGATTAAAGTTTTAAACTTATTCTAAAAAAAAGAGGAAATTAGTATGTTCATTTGGGGGAAAAAACAAACAACTCTAACTCAGGCATGATCACCTCTGACCAGTGTGAACTGAAAAATAAATCACGCATACACACACACACACACACACACACACACACACACATACAGAGCATCAACATCTCCTAAACACCTATTTTGTGGTGCGTGCGTGTGTGTGTGTGTGTGTGTGTGTGTCGGGGGCTGATATATGCATGTTTGTGTGTGCGTTTCATCAGCAATTCAAATTAAGTCATAAAAATACTCCCGTCTTCAAGTACTGTGAAATATGTAGTAAATGTAAATATTTCATCAATTTATATTTCATCAATATATAAGCAAATATTTCATCAATTTATATTTTAAGTTCTTTGCAATACATATAATATATAATATATATTTTTTATATTTATATATTTTTATATTTATTATATCTATGTACATATATATATTTTAAAATTTATATTAAGAGAGAGGGAGAGAGAGAGAGAATGGAGAATGAGCAGAGAGAGAGGGCAAGAGAGAATAGAAAGTAGGCTTTGCACTGTCAGCACAGAGCCAATGTGGGGCTCAATGTCACAAACCATGAAGTCATGACCTGAGCCAAAATCAGGAGTCCAATGCTTAACCGACTGAGGTACCCAGGAGCCCCTCTACAATATATTTAATAAACCATCTCCTTTGTATGCATATTAGGTGAGCTGCTCCTTACCCAAGTTTGTATAGTACTCTCTTTTGGCCGATTATATGCCTAAACAGCAATATTATTTCTTAATTGACTACATCCTACATCAATATGTATGCAATTGAAGTAGAGTATTTTATTTTATTTTTAAAATTTATTTATTATTTATTTTGAGAGAGGAGTGAGAGAGGGCAAGGGTGGGAGAGGGACAGAGAGAGAGAGAGACAGAGACAGAATCTCTCTTGATAATGGGCTCAATCTCACAAACTGTGAGAGACCTGAGCTGAAATCAAGAGTTGGATGCTTAACTGACTGAGCTACTCAGGTGCCTCTAAAA
Organism: Paguma larvata; assembly: GCA_030068075.1. Classification (NCBI taxonomy): domain Eukaryota; kingdom Metazoa; phylum Chordata; class Mammalia; order Carnivora; family Viverridae; genus Paguma; species Paguma larvata. The sequence goes on from CM057831.1 coordinate 58,511,997, forward strand.
TAGAGTATTTTAATTTCTATCTTTGTCAGTGTCTAGCAAAGTACATGGAACATATGAATTGTTTATCGCGTGTTTGTTAAATGTATAGCAATCCTAACAAAATTAGCAATCCTAACTTTGAAGACATGAATATAATGCATGATAAGAAGGCCAAAGAGTCCGTTAAAATATGTTTGAAACCTCCATTAATGTAAACTTCACTTATACAAATTACTTGGACAGAAATTAAAAGCAAGCACAAATATATACAGATATCCTAAAATAAGTGGAATAATCTCATGTATGTAGATAGGATCTAGTCAGGTCCTCACTAAAAGTTATCTAACTGAATTTAGTCTTACTTCTAATAAGCACTGATATTTAATCCACACCAAACCCTTAAAATTAGAAAGCCTGTCTTAGGGAGATAAACACTCCATGCTAGAGACTGTACTATACCATACTATTTTAAGAAACACAACATCCTTAGGTAAGACATCACAATAGCTCACAGATACGAAATAGAAGTTACAGGAACAAGGAGAGCTACAGCATCCTTAAGTTCTAGTAGTCACTGTTAGCTTCAACAACTCTTGCTCCCTTCACCTTTCTTCTATGCTTCAATCACTGTTCTGAATGCAGCCCCCTACATGATGAGTAAATGGTCACAAATTGTAGGAATAGGTAGTGTCCCCACTTCTTACATCTCCACTAATAGAGAGTGAACTTTCACTATAAACTTCACTTAGACACTTAACGAAAGGGTTGAAAAATAAGGATTACTTGATATTCTTAAACCAGAACTGGTCATAATACCCATGGATACGAAGTCAATGTGATTTGCAAAACTGGGTCATGGCACTACTACAATCACTGTGACTGGACTAAACAAAGCTAGGAGGCTTGGAGAAATAGAAAAAAAATATTTGGATATTTCCAAATATTATTTGGAAAAAATAGACAAAACAAAAGAAATTAAATAAAGTAAAAGAAAACCAAATAAAACTAATTGCTGTCGATTGGACCTGCCCAAGATGGCAGAATGGCATTAGTGAAAAATAATATAACGAATATGATTTAAGAAAAAAAATTATCAAAGGATACAGAAGAAATGAACATAAATAGTGGCCTGTAGGAATTTTATTGGGAGTTCTTAGAAAATATATCCATCATACTTTTACACCGAGAATTAGGAATTAGTGTACTTAGTAGGGAACAACTCATCATGGAAATGGTAAGTCATGCTACGTTTGAGAAGACTGACAGCATGCAGATATATATCATCTTAATTGATAGCACCTATGTAAGAGGCTTGGCAAGCCCTCCTTTCAATCTTGACAAGAATTACTTGGGGGCTTTTTAAAGTTTGGATAATAATATGATAGGCCAATTAGATCAGAATATGAAATTATTCTTAACCCATTATCCTACTGATAGCTATTGGAGTTGTTTCCAAATATTGACTGTTATAAATAAAATTCCTGTAGATATTCTTAGAGATGTGTTTGCTTGTGGTAGCTCTGTTACGGAATCTGCTGGGATTACCCAGCAGAAGAACCAAGAGGCACTCGGACAGCTTGGAAGGCAGGAATTTTATTTTACACTAATGAGTTCAGAGGAGATCGTTTGCGCAGGTCTGAGCTCAGAGCAGAGGCAGAGGCAACAATTTAGAGTCTGTTCAACTGCCAACCAGGGTTGGGAAGGAAAACCTGGATCGGGAGTATTTGGGTGGGGACTGGAGTTCCCTTATCAGTCCTGTCAGCCGTCTTATAACAAATTTTTCCCTATTGGCTCCAGTAGTTGTGTTATGGTATCTCATTATGATATTAATTTTTGTTTTCCTAACTTCTAATTAAGCAGTGAGAGTTCAAGTACACTTCCCATTTTTTTGTTTGTATTTGTACAAATTGTAAGAGTTCTTTATATATCCTTTGTCAGATATGTGTAATAAAAATGTTTATTCCTAGTGGATGGTTTGTCCACTAGGAACAGAAGTTCTTCCCTTTTGTAAATTGTAAGTGATGATTATTACTTCACAGCCAATAATTTTATGTCTTTTTAATTCCAAGGTCATGAACATTTTACTATAATTTTTCTTCTACATGTTTTTCCATTTTATATTTAATGCTTAGTTCTATGATCTAACTAAAATTAATGATAAAGCTCAATACATTTCAATTATTTTTGTATATAAATTGGTCTATTTATTGAAAATATCTTCCTTTCTCTATTGAATTTTGTCACTGTCATTTTGTATCTTCCTGTGCGTTGGTTTGCAACCTCAGGAATTTCCCAGGTAAATTCTGAAACTGGCCCTCATACATAGAGGGCAAGCAGGGCCAAAGAAAGAGGCCGACTCCTCCAGATTGGTTTAATAAGCACAGAATCATTTATGAGCTTGACTCGGTAGCTGTAAGACAAATAAATATCTGCACCTGCCTGCCAGAATCTTCAAAGTTTATTTAGATCTTTAATGGGGTTCAGTTATGTATATCATCCAGATGGTCTCATTAACACATTGCTTTCTCAAAGCTATGTCCTTGAAACTTTCAGGGCCCCTGCTGTGGGAACACAGCACAGAATGTACATTTCAAGGATGGGGTCGGGGTGAGGAGCCTCCAGTTGCCCAGGTCTAGCCCATGGATCAGTTACCAGTCACACCCTTTGGATGAATTCCTACAGTGTTGTGTCAATATCACTCTGCTGAATAAACATTGCTTTAAAGTTAGTAATGAGATCTAATGGGGTGTTTCACTCAATGTGTTTCTTGTCTTGCCCTATATGTCTTTTGCATTTCCACATAAAGTTTACAACCAACTTGTCAATTTCCACAATAAAACCTACTAGGATGTTACTTTGTGAAGAATTGCTAACACAGAGTTGTGTGAACAATGAGCATGATCTCTCTATAGGTCTTCTTGAAATTTTCTGTAATGTTTTTAATTTTTCAGTGTAAGATATTAAAAGTATTTATTACATTTATATTTACATATTTGATTTTCCTGATTAAACGTCTTGTCTGTTTGACATAAAGAGTATTTTAACTTTACACAGTTTTTTCAAATGTGTAGGAACTCAGTTTTGTATATTGCTGGCTTGCTTTTAAAACTTAACTTATTCTTAGGGCACCTGGGTGGCTCAGTTAGTTAACTGTCTGACTTAAGCTCAGGTCAAAATCTCACAGCTCATGGGTTCGAGCCCTGTGTAGGGCTCTGTGCTGACAGCTCAGAGCCTGGACCCTGCTTCAGATTCTGTGACTCCCTCTCTCTCTGTCCCTTCCCTGCTCATGTGTGTGCGCGCTCTCTCTCTCTCTCTGTCAAAAATAAATATTTTAAAAAATTTTAATTAACTTATTCTTATCCATCGACTGATGAATGGATGAAGATGCGGTATATACATACAATGAATTATTATTCAGCCATAAAAAGAATGAAATCTTGCCGCTTGCAATGACATGGATGGAGCTAGACAGTATTATGCTAAGCGAAATAAGTCAGTCGGACAAAGATTAATGCCGTACAATTTCACCCATATGTGGAATTTAGGAAATAAAACAAATGAGCAAAGAAAACAAAAAAATAGACGCACACCAAGAAACAGACTCTTAACTAGAGAACAAACTGATGGTTACCAGATGGTTTAAATAGGTGATGACAATTAAGAAGTGCCGTTGTGATGAGCACGGGTGCTGTCTGGAAGTGTCGAAGCCCCATATTGTACACCCGAAACTAATATTACACTAAATGTTAACTGGAATTTAAATAAAAACTTAAAAAATAATAGTTATGTTAAAAATTAAAATTAATTTATTCTTAATTTTTATAGATTTGTAAGCAATAATTTGTGAGTAGTGACATTTTGCCTTTATCCTTTCAAATTTTTATCCTTTTTATTTCTTTCTTCTTTGCATATTACATGGTTCAGGACATCAAGTCCCAACTTTGAACAGAGTACTGATAGGGACATCCTGGCCTTTACATGTCATTGAAAGAAAATGTCCAACATTACTTCATTATTGTAACATCAGCTACATTTCATATATGTCTATCGATTCAAGGTAGTACCTTTATTTCTAATTTACTTGGGTTTTGTGATGAAAATATATTATGCTTTTATCTATTAAGGTGCTCATGCAACTTTACCTCAGTCAGTATGAAATACATGATTTTTGAAGAGTGTATATTTCTGTGATAAAGTCCACTTGGTCATGATGCATTTTTTAAAAGTTTTTTTTTTTATTTATTTTGAGAAACAGAGAGAGAGAGTGAGTGAGGAATGGGCAGAGAGAGAGGGAGAGAGAGAACAATAAGCAGGCTCTGTACTGTCAGCACAGAGCCTGATGTGGGGCTCGAGAACTCATGAACCATGAGATCATGATCTGAGCCAAAACCAAGAGTCAGATGCTCAACCGACTAAGCCACCCAGGTGCCCCTAATTTATTTTTTAACATATCATTGTTCTCTCCTTGCTCTTTTTAATATGTTTTATCTATGTGTACAAACTATATAAACCATCAATTACTGTTTCTCATACTGTAATTGTCTGATTAGGTATCACACATGAAACTAGTGGAGAAGTGTTTTATTCCCTAACAGAGTGTTTATAATATTGGTATTATTTTTTAATAATAAGTAATTAAATTTAAATAATTAAATAATTCAATTTAAATAATAAAATAATTATTTAGATAATTAAATTTAAATTAAATAATTTTTAATAATATAAATTAGAAATGTGGCCTCTTGGCCTGGAGTTTACTTGAGGGCTTTAAAAAAATTATGAGTTAAATGTCGTTAACTGATAAAGAACTACCCAGCTTTTCCTTTTCTTGTTTAAGTTCTGGAGACTAGTGTTTTCTTTTTGTTTTTTTTTAATGTTTATTTATTTTTGAGAGACATAGAGACAGAGTATGAGCAGGGGAAGGGCAGAGAGAGAGAGGGAGACACAGAATATGAAGCAGGCTCCAGGCTCTGAGCCAGCAGCACAGAGCCCAATGTGGGGCTCGAACTCACAGACAATGAGATCATGACCTGAGCTGAAGTTGGCCGCTTAACCGACTGATCCACCCAGGCGCCCTGAGACTAGTGTTTTTCAAACAGTTTGTCCATTTCATCTAAGTTATCTCTGTAAAAAAAAAAAAAAGTGTTTTTATCATATTCATTGTATCCAGTTAATATTTTTTATGTTGTTAGTAAAACCTACGGTGATATTCCCGGTTTTAATTATTAATACACGTTTTGAGTTTTCTCTCTTCATTCTTGTTTAGAATTGCTAGGTTTTTTATGGATATCCTTAAACTTTTCACAGAACCAGACTTCTGTTTTGATTTTCTTTATTTATGTCAGATATATATTTTATTGATTTCTGACCTTACCATTATTATTCCATCCTTAGTCCTTTGGCCTTAATGTATTCTTCTTTACTATCATCCTGAAATGGAAGTTACATCTTTAGATTTTTACCTATTCTTCTTTTCTAATAAATGAACTTAAAATTGTTCTTAGAGGCACTGTTCTAGCGGTATTCCATTCATTTTATATGCCAGTATCTTCATTATCATTCAGCGTGTGGAAACGAAGGGAAAAATCAGCTGATCTTTAGTATGTTTGCTTTTGCAGAAAAAATACTCCAAATCTGTGTGGCTAAATATTAAGAATTATTATACTTACGCATAATTCATCTTTGCTGTAATATTTATAATGTTCTATGTTTTAGATATTCTCTATATACAAATAAAACCTTTATTCATTCCTAAATACAAATAAACTTACAAAATATAATATTATGTAACAAACATGCACAAAAATATTTACAATATTATTTTAATATGTAAAGATTTATATGGAAAAATCCTACAGTTACTAAAATCTGTCCTTTTGTTCTAGCAAAGATAGCAAAGTTGGAACAACAATAAATGTGAAAATAGTACAGGCCAGTTTGAAAAATGCAATTCATTTTTTCATTCAAGAAATATTTGCTAAGCTCCCATATACCATTCATGGTGCCAGTGACTGAACATATCGAGATTAATAAAACAGATGTGCTACCTGCCTTGTTGTAGCTTACTGCATATCGCTATGGAACAAATTAACTCAGTCCCCAAAGTTGACTATTGAGCCACAGGACACATAATGCCACGATAGCAATAAACACAGAATGAACCGAAGTGCATCCTGCTATGCTTTAAATGAGAAGAACCTGTAGAAAGCTCAGAGAGAAAGTAAGGAGTGGACAGGAAAGAATTCCTGACTGTATAACCAAGGGGGAAGCCAACAGTAGCCAATTAGTAATTGAAAAATAATCATAATGAAGTTTAAAAGATTTTTCGATGCAGTGTTATAGTAAAACCTTGTTATGCTTCCTCTCCTTGGTCTACTTAATATTAGCTCCGCTACTGAGATTATACATTAATGGGGGTGAGTATATACTTGTTTTCTCTTCAAGAAATGTCTCCTTAGTATTCCTATACTAGCATTATTTTCTTTGTCACAAAGGTATGATTAACCCTGTTAATCTCTGAGAATAAACTAGTAGGCAGTTGAGAATGTTGAAAATAATACAGAATTCCAGCCAACCATTCAGTCTGTAACCCTCAAATATTTATTAACATGCCTTATTGCATGCAATATATTTAGTTATCAGGAATTTAAAAGACCTGAATTCCCACCTTACCTCTACTGTACAACCCTTGTATGACCTTGGACGGACATTTGACCTCCTTAAGAAACATTTTCTTAATCAGTAAATGAAGATAATAATAGTACTTACTATTATTCAAGATATTAAAGGATTCACAATAATCATCGAGTAATGAATGAGTCCCAATAAGTGGAACAATTTGAGTGCTTAATAAAATGCTGGTCATTACTACGTACAAAGTATGGGAAAGAAGAGGTTAAAGAGCTCAGGTTTTTGGCTCTTGAAATAGTGAGCATAAAACTGTATTATTATGATGAGTCTCTAAGAAGAGGTATATTTAGGAAAGGAGAAAATGCAGTCTAATTTGTACACTTTGGTTTACAGGAATACTTAATGATATCCAGGAGTATCTGGAAGCCAACGTCAGGACTAAAGTCTGGGCTAAAAATATACATCATAGGGTGTTTATTCTGCATTATTTAAGTGCACAAACTCAACTCATGACATCTCTTCTTTGACTCTTACTGGAGCAGAGGATTAATATTTGAGCCAAATACCCAACAGAAGTCTCAGAGATTTTTGCACAGCATTTACCATGTTTCTCCCATACCTGGTTACTAAGGACTCTTGCTTTTTTGTGTGTGCATAATCTTTTTTATTAACTTACAGTATGAACTCAATAAGTAAAAGGGCCTTTTTGCACATTTTCAAAAATTTTTAAGGTTTTTATTTTTTTAATTTAATATAGTTTTTAAATAATTTATTTATTTTTTAATTTACATCCAAGTTAGTTAGCATGTATGTAGTGCAACAATGATTTCAGGAGTAGATTAAGGAATCTTAATGCCCCTTACCCATATAGGTCATCCCCCCTCTCACAATCCCTCCAGCAACCCTGTTTGTTCTCTATATTTATGAGTCTCTTATGATTTGGCTCCCTCCCTCCTTGGGTTTATATTATTTTTGCTTCCCTTCTCTTATGTTCATCTGTTTTGTATCTGAAAGTCTTCATATGAGGGAAGTCATATGATGTTTGTCTTTCTATAACTAATTTCACTTAGTATAATCCCCTCTAGTTCCATCCATGTAGTTGCAAATGGCAAGATTTCATTCTTTTTGATTGCTGAGTAATACCCCATTGTATACATATACCACATCTTCTTTATCCATTCATCCATCGATGGACATTTGGGCTCTTTCCATACTTTGGTTAATGCTGATAGTGCTGCTATAAATATTGGGGTGCATGTGCCTCTTCGAAACAGCATACCTGTATCCCTTGGATAAATACTTAGGAGTGGAATTGCTGAGTTGTAGGGTAGTTCTATTTTTAATTTTTTGAGGAACCTCCATACTGTTTTCCAGAGAATGCAACTGGTTACACCAGTTTGCATTCCCACCAGGAGTGCAAGAGATTCTCTTTCTCCTCAACTTCTCCAACATCTGTTGTTGCCTGAGTTGTTAATTTTAGCCATTCTGGCAGGTGTGAGGTGGTATTTCATTGTGGTTTTGATTTGTATTTCTCTGATGATGAGTGATGTGGAGCATTTTTTCATGTGTTGATTGGCCATCTGGATGTCTTCTTTGGAGAAGTGTCTATTTTGCCTTGTTTCTTAGCCTGCAGATGGTCCTCTTCCCCCCATATCTCGTGTAAAAGGTAATTTTTGCACTGAGCACTTGTTAAAACTGCAAAAGAGATTTTATTCAGATTGCAACCATAGGGGACAGAGACCAGTATGGAGCTGAGCTCATCTCTGAAACAAAAGGAGGGAGGCTTTTTGTTTTCATTTTTGTTTTTTTAATTAATTAACTTTTTTATCTATTTTGAGAAAGTGAAAGAGAGTGCACATCCATAAGTGGGGGAGGGGCAGAGAGAGGGGGAGAGACCCTGAGCAGGCTCCACACTGTCAGTGCTGAGCCCTATGTGGGACTTGATCCCACGAACCATGAGATGGTGAGTTGAGCTGAGATCAACAGTCAGACACCTAACAGACTCAGTCACCCAGTGCCCCCAAAGGGGGAGGCTTTTGAAATGTTGAAGTGAGCTAGAGGAAAAGTGTTGAAGGACCCTGTGAGGAGGGAGAGTTTGGCCAATGGGATTAGGCCACTTATGATCAATTAATGATGTTTTTTCAGAGTAGGCCTCCAACCTCTCACAGAGACTAGAAGACAGCGGTCCTATTGTTCTTTTCCAAGGGGTGGTTCCCACCTTGAGAAAGATATTCCTTTTTTTAAAAATTTTTTTAATGTTTATTTATTTTTGAGAGAGATAGAGAAACAGAGTGGGAGCAGAGGAGGAGCAGAGAGAGATGGAGACACAGAAACTGAAGCAGGCTCCAGGCTCTGAGCTGTCAGCACAGATCCTGACGTGAGGCTTGAACTCCCAAACCATTAGAGCATGATCTGAGCCAAAGTCAGACACTTAAATAACTCAGCCATCCAGGCACCCATGAGACATTCCTGATTATAGAAGATACTGCTAAAGAGACAGAAAAACAATTTACAGTAGAAAATTTTTCTAAATTAAATAAATGCTCTAAGAAAAGGCAGATAAGGGGATTTAGTCAGGTTTTAGTTGGAACAACCAGTAAATTCTTTGGGAAGGGTTAATCTTTCTCAGGCAGGAATTTCAAGAACAGGGGTCATTATCCAGAGACATGGCCTTGAGTTGACAGAAGTCATGCTAGTGTTTGGTCAAGGAGAAAGTCTTCCCTCTCTTGGGATGTCTCAATGTTTCACGACACACCATCTTTCCTTCATATGTCTCTGTATCCAAACATCTTCTTATAAGTACCTCAGTCATACTGGATCCAAGGTCATTCTAATGACCTTATTTTATCTTAGTAACCCCTCGAAAAGCCCTATCTCCAAATATGGTCACACTCTGAGGTGCTAGAAGTTAGGACTTCAATATATGAATTTGAGGAGGGGATAACACACTGAAGCCCATAACAATAGGCTTTCTATTTTCTCCATTATTAAAGAAATATTTGATGTGTTCATTTTACAATTAAACTATTCATTTATCTGACAAATGGGTTGGTTTGATGGTGACGCGAAGTGACCAAAGATGGCATCTTCATTTAAAATAGCTGTCGTCAACACATAACTGTGATCTCTATGAGACCTACCTCTGCTCCCAGACACTAAATTTGAGGGCCATTTCCTCACATGTAACCACTAAAAAGAAAAAAAAACCCCAACCAATATTATAAAATTTAGAAGCATTTCATCCATTCATTTTTTTCTCTGCTTCCTGTGGAATATTTGGACCCCATTTCCTGAACTCTACAGGGTTAAATCTGCCTCTTGTCCTTTCACTTTCTATAGGAATTCCACTTAATGCCATGTTTCCGTATTCCATACTTAGTTTGTCTCTCCTATACCTGAATTAAAACCATGTTAATGTTCATTTTCCAATAGAGTAAAATCATGACTGGCACACATATGTAAATCATGTATATTTATTAAAGATATAATTTTATTTATTTTTTAATGAGGGAAATAGGCTAATGTTACAATCTGTTCAAAGTAGAATCTACAGAAAAGATACATTTATAGACAGAAATGTTGACTTGAATTTGCAAATGAGTACAAAAAATGGATTCATCCACAGTGGGAAGGGAAGTCATTTGAACTTTGACCAGACAAAACATTTTTGCATGTCTACGAAGATGAATTTAGTAATTAGTATCTATAATTTACAGAGTTGTAAAATAGCGCAAAGACATAGAAAGACATAAAGCCCCCACATCATCAGAATGAGATAACCCAGAAGGCGTAGTTTTCCAGTGAAGCACATTTTCCCCCCTATAGTGTCCCCCGTTTAAGTGTAATATAATCTCAGAGAGTAATTATTCTTGATTATAAAATAAGGTTAACTCATTAGATTTGGCCTGATAATTTACATAAATTGCCATAGAGGTGTTCTTAAATTTGCAATGTTAGAGGTTTCCATTAGAAACCTCAGATGGTAAAGCTGCAGGTATTTACCGAGACTCGGAGGCCGTCCTGAGAAACTTTCTCCATCAGACTTCTCTACAGACTCTGCACATTTTGAACCAATTCTTTTCTTCTACTTCACCTTCCGCTTCCCCTCATCCTCCTCTATGGGGAATTTTATTTTCTTTTTCTTCCAAATATATCCTGGTAAGCTGAACTCTGTAGGGGTTTCCGGGCGCCTGGGAACACATCAAGGAGAGCTGGATTCTGTAGGTCAGGATAAATCAGTGTGTCCGTATATCAGTGAAACTCTAGTAACTGTGCCGTCTCTCATTCCTCTTCATTCTGATGTGTGGTACGACGACATTCCTACTCACTTGCTGGTAAGCTTCTTGATATTCACAGGTGTCATTCCCTTTTTGTCAACTCAGCCAAGCCGTGCCCTTATTATCTGAGTGAACGTGGTTTCCCAGTGCTTAGGATGAATGCCAGTAGTCCAACTTTCTAAACAGTTCCACAATGCATGTAAATGCCTTGGCGGAAGTTCATGGTCCTGCCAACCATGGAAATCAACTTGGCGACAGGTGCAAATGCCGGCAAGAAATTCAAAGAAAAGAGCATTGCCCTAGATCGTGAGTGATGTAGTTTGCTGTTGTCATAGATATTTCCTTGTGTGATAGTATAAGTTTCTGGGTGTGGGTACGTGGGCCTACTGAGTTTCTGGTGGGCATTAGAGAAAAGACGGTGACCACTAGCATCCTTCCTCCATAGCCTGTCCTAACCCCGCATGCTTCTGGTTAGATTAAAATCCTTGCTTTACGTTTCCCTCTTGATAAACAAGAAAACAATCTTATGATTCTAACAAAAATAGTATCTATGAGTTCATAGCTTTTAAGTAATATTTTAAGGGAATGTTTGCCATATATTTTATTTAATTTAAAGATACAGCCCTCCAAGATGAGATTATAATTTTTAATTCATTCACTGTTTGACAGTGCATATCAAAATGTTATCTGCTGACTGGGATTACTTGCAGCTAGAGAGACGAGGCAGAGCGGCACTGTCATCCGTGGGAGCACATTATGCACTGAGTTATTGTTAATCCTCAGCCAAGAATCTGAGGATTAATTTATGTTCAGTAGGTAGTCAGGATTAAAACTAAGCAACACAACAAAACACCGCTCTAAGCTGTATGAATTATGGATGCTGCTCAGATCTTGTAATGCTAAAATTGTCAAATTCTGTCCTAAGTTCACCTATCTCAAAGAAAAGAATCTATACTATTACATAGAAATATGTATCCTTTAAACAAGTGACTGCTGCCCATTGTTCACTGCAATCCTTCATTTCAAATCATCTTTTAAAGAAATAGTATAAGCGTGAAGCTCTAAACACAAGAAATAGTTAGGGGCTAATAAGACCCACCTGGAGAACCGAGGACTTAAGTGGGGGGAGTAAGGTGGGAAAGAGACTGGAAATACTGATAGCCTGACTAGGGAAAAGGCCGTCAGTCAAGGAATTTGACTTTGGAGTGCACTTCTGAGTTTTCTTAAGGGAAGACGTACTGATCAAACTAATGGTGGAGGACGGGCAACTCTGACACGTGGCATAAAGCCATTTTGTAACAATTGTGTACGCATGCGGTCTGCCCCCTTTAAACAGTTTTTATTTAAATTCCAGTTAGTTAACATACAGTGTAATATTAATTTCAGGCATACAGTATAGGGACTCAACACTTCCATACAACTCCTGGTGCTCATCCCCACAAGTGCATTCCTTAATCCCCATCACCTCTTTAATCCACCACCCCCTTGCCCCGCCACTTCGCCTCTGGTAACCATCGGTTTGTTCTCTATAGTTAAGAGTCTGCTTCTTGGTTTACTTCTTTCTCTTTTCCCCTATACTCATTTGTTTTACTTCTTAAATTCCACATATAAGTGAAATCATATAGTAGATGATTCTGACTTATTTTGCTTAGCATAATACTCTCTAGCTCTAGCCACATTGTTGCAAATGGCAAGATTTCATTCCTTATTATGGCTGAGCAATATTCCATTGTATATAAATAATATATATAATATAAAAATATATAAATAATATATATAAAATACATATTATATATATTCCATTCCATGTTGCAAATGGCAAGATTTCATTCCTATTATGGCTGAGCAATATTCCATTATATATAAATAATATATATATATATAATATATAAATAATATATATAAATATGTAATATATAATATTATATATATATATTCCATTCCATGTTGGAAATGGCAAGATTTCATTCCTTATTATGGCTGAGCAATATTCCATTATATATATTATATAAAATATAAATATATATATGAGTGCCTTCTAAGCTCAATGTAAAAACTATTCAGTCAACTTCTTTTTAAATTTTTTCCTTATTGTTAACTGCATTCAGAAATTGTCCCATAGCCTCTGTTAAACACCCTGTTATTCCCTGTTTTATTTCAAAGCTTTATTGCGGTGGATTCGATTTTCATTAAACTGCTATAGGCAATCTAGAGATACACCAAACTGAGCAAGAACTGCAACCCAGGGAAAGCAACTCAGGAGCTCAAGAATTGTGATCACAGAGTAGCAGTTCAGAAACATACCATGATTACATTATATCGGTTGTGAGTCTACAAGTAGGAGAATATATACAAGAAAGGGAAAGATGCAGGCAAAATATTAGATGCAAGGAAGAGAAAAGTGGAGAAAGGGGTTGTGAGAGCCTATGTTTAAAAAAGAGCAGCAACGATAGAAAAGCTCGACCCTGATTATATACCAAAAGCATCTGTAAGACTCTTGCAACATGTGTGAGGAAAAGAGAAGGCAAGAAAAAAGAACAAGGCAGTGTCATATGACATTGCAGGGTGTAAGAATATCAATTCTCTAATGATCGTTATTGTGAGTGCAAGACATATTTTAATTTTCTATTTATTTTCATTTATCCTTTAACAATTTGGAATACAGATGGTTTGTTTAAATAATATGAATAATTTTCTTCAATATAATTGCTTTTCTCTTACCAAAGGAAAACAATAGCCACTGGTTGTGATAAAATCACAACATTTTGTCACTGGTCATGATAAAATACGCATATCTTGATATACTCCTCATGTTTTCCACTGTACGCTGACATCGACAACCCGAGACTGATTGTTCCTTCAACGATACAAATCTGGTAGCCAGCAATGTTTGGGGCAAAGAATGTGTGCTGGTGACGAGACCATCACCCATGTGCCAGTGATTATTCTTATTTTAGTTCTGTTCTGCATTTTTTAGCCTCTTTGGGACAAAGATAGATTGTCTAACAAATGTTTAATGCGAACCAAATGTACCACAGAATCAAGTGACAATGACATAGTGTAAAATATGCTCTGCTCTCAAAGAAAGCAGAGAAATTGGAGAGACAGATGCCAGAGAAATGAACCATAACTGGTAAGGTAAACATGCAAAGTTACTGACGAGTACAGACCAGAGCATCTGTCATCTTGCAGTGCAACGTAGGGGAGAGTTCTAGAGAAGGTTTTTCCCAAAATGATGCCTAACTTAGTACATAAGCAAAGACAAACATGGGGAAAAAATGTATCCTGAAGAGCATTTGTAGCATTAGCAAAGGCAAGAGATTGGAAAGAACATTATATTCTGGAAATTAAAAAAAATAAATGGCCAGAGCAGAAACAGGTGAGTTGGCCATGGAGAGAGAGGAAGATGGTAATTAACTTCCCTATGATAGGTGATGAGTCTCATGTTTTCTACAGTTCTCCTTCAGTACACAGAAGAAAAAAAATACACATTACTTCTATAGAAGAATTCGATGATTTGTTTTGTAGAAAGCAAACTTCCTCATGATCCAATACTAGTATCTATCCCCTTACCATATCAGAAGAGGTATTCCACAGTTCTATGACATTTAAGTTCCCAATCTGTGGCCTCATCTGTTGTTTCTTAAATTCCAGGTGTAAGTGAAATCATATGGTATTTACCTTCCGCTGACTGACTTATTTCATTTAGGATAATACTCTCTATCTCCATCCACGTATTGTGAATAGCAAGATTTCATATATATATATGAATGACATATGAATTCATATATATTCATATTCATATATATATATGAATGACACATCTTCCTTATCCATTCATCATTAGTCAATGGACATTTGGGCTGCTTCCATAATTTGGCTATTGTAGATAATGCTGCTATACACATTGGGGTTCATGTATCCCTTTCAATTAGTATTTTTGTGTCCTTTGGGTAAATAGCTCATAGTGCAATGGCTGGATCATAGGGTAGTTCTATTTTTAGCTTTTTGAGGAACCCCCATACTGTTTTCCAAAGTGGTTGTAACAGTTTATATTTCAAGATTGCGAGAGGGTTTCCCTTTCTCTTTGCTCACACGTGTTGTTTCTTGTGTTGTTTATTTTTGCTATTCTAACTTGTATGAGGTGATATCTCTTTGTACTTTAGATTTATATTTCCCTGATAATGAGTAATGTTAAGCATCTTTTCATGTGTCTGTTGGCCATCTCTATGGCTTCTTTGGAAAAAAATGTCTATTCATGTCTTCTGCCCACTTTTTAAGTGGATTATTCATTTAGACATGTGCCAATATTAGAAAGACACGTGAATTCCTGGATATTCTACTTATCAGTTGTGTGACCTTGAACAAATAGCTAGACACTTCTGTGTTTTAGTTACTTTGTTTTTATATGGTTACTACAATTTTAAATAAGATAAAGAATATATATTTAACAGAGGGACCAGTGCAATATTATTCAGGAAATGATAGTTTATTTTTAATATTATTTTTAAATTTGTATTGGGCAATTATATCAGTATATATTAAATGTTACATTATTTGATTCAGTGTACCCCTTTCTGAAAATCCATGTCATAGAAGACCTTAAAATATGATAAAAAAATCAATTTACATGAAGATAGCCATACAATGTTAGGTGCTAAAAATAGTGGCCCTGAAGATTATTAAAGAATATAGAGATACCACATTATACAAAATGAAAAAAGAACAGAGTAACATTTATACAGTTAGATCAACAACTATGTAGAAAAATAAACATACATTGGTAAATAATATAGAGGTTAAAATAATGAATCTACAGGAGCATGTCTTCTCTGATTATCTGTTCCAATTGGGTAAAGCCTTGGAATACCAAAGAATTTATATTCAAGTATGCATAGTTCAAATTTATCTGAGAGTAATAAAAAATTCATTTGGGGATTGGTATATATTTGTCTAAGTCAGTTGGATGACTAATAGAAAAGCCTAAGAAATTATCATCATTAAGTATAGGGAAATATACATAAAATTGAGAGGCAAAAAGAATCTGACTTACATGAATCCTACAATTATTAATATTAAATAAGAGGCAAGTGTATAAGAAGGTCTACTGTTAACTTTTTTGGGACCACACATTCAGGACTACTCATCTTCCTGGAAAAAAATAAATGAATTAGAAGTTTGAAATTGTTTGATATGTAGATAAAAGAACTAATAAATTAAATCATTTGATTTATCTGAGAAGCATCCAGAAATATGAACAACCGTTTTGAAACTGTAAAGCAATATGAAGTAAGGAATGGTAAAGAAATAAAAGTGTCATAAATCATTATTTTTATTACTAGTTAAATCTGCCACTAATGTTTTGTCCTTTACTTTCGGTTTCCATGAATGCAAACATATATTTAATATTTTTAAAATATTTAAATATACTTTTTTTTAAATATACATTTAAAGATATTTCAGAGTCTCATTTCTGGCCTATTCCCAGATTTTCTCTCTTCATCATGATTAAATGAATTAGTCATGGTTTGTGCTGCAACTAGAGCTTCCATGTTTTGCAAAATTTCGAAGACCTAAAAGGTTTAATAAATATTAAAGTTATACACAATGACCTTCTCCTTTCTCATTGTGTTGCACTTCCATAGAACATATATGTTAATTTTTACAAAACAAAAATATATTAAAAACAAGGAGATTAAAGATATAAGGTAACCCTGAAGAATGAAAGTAATATTGAGAAATGATCCGCAGGCTAATTTGAAGATCAATGCAGTTTTCTTATTTTCACTAGGTTTTGTTGTATTAATGTACACAATTTATCTAAAGGTTTACATTTCTTTATTTTGCATGTACATTAAATTTTTTCAAGGCTGTGATATAAGCCCAGCGGCATCCTAGCAAAGCTCCCATGTCCCTGTATACAGTCGTGACCGAATTTCATATTTTATCAACTGTTCCTGATGATTCAGATGCCTGGGATGTCTTTCTTCATACTTACATTTGTGTAAGTCATTTGAAAAACACTAAAGATTGATTTTACATGAATATAGTAGAAGTTGTTCACCAATCTGAATAGTCTATGACTTTGTCAGTGTCTCTCACACCCAAAGGCTTCTGAAGGCCGCCATGGTGGTCTGGAATAACAGAGATGCTATGGAACCCATCTTTCTCTTAGGGGGTTTCCATGGGCTGAAGTCTGTTCATGCTTGGCTCTCAGTTCCATTTTGTCTTGCATACCTGGTGGCGTTTATAGGCAACATCACCATCCTTTCTGTTATCTGGAATGAGTCTTCACTCCACCAGCCCATGTATTATCTGCTGTCCATCCTGGCAGTAACTGACCTGGGCATATCCATGTCTACACTCCCCACAATACTGGCTGTATTATGGTGGGAAGACCGGGAAATCAAAGTAGGAGCTTGTTTCGCTCAGCTCTTCTTCATCCACACCTTCACGTTCTTGGAGTCTTCAGTGCTGTTGGTCATGGCCTTTGACAGATTCATTGGTATATGTCGTCCATTGCACTATTCAAGCATCCTCACCAATGATGTCATTGGCAAGATTGGCTTGGGCTGCTTGCTGCGAAGTGCAGGAGTCGTGATGCCTACACCCATATAGCTAAGGCGCTACCATTATTGCCACGCTAATGTACTCAGTCAACCCTTTTGTCTGCATCAGGATATTCTGAAATTATCCTGCTCTGATGCCAGTGTCAACAACATCTATGGATTGTGTGTGGTCATTATCACACTGGGCACAGACTCTGTTCTCATCCTCTTCTCTTATGTCCTAATTCTCCATGCCGTTCTGGGCATTGCATCTCGTGAAGAGCGACTAAAGGCACTCAACATTTGTTTGTCCCATGTGTGTGTGGTTCTTATCTTCTTTGTACCTCTAATAGGGGTATGCATGGTCCATCGCTTTGGGAAACACTTGCCTCCCATCGTCCATATCCTCATGGCTGACATTTACCTGCTTCTCCCCCCAGTACTTAATCCCGTCATCTACAGTGCCAGGACCAAGCAGATTCGTCTGGCAATTTTCCGCATGTTTAGACGAAGTAGGAGGCTTTAGAAACACATGGCATTGATTTGGAGGAAAATTTTCTCCATCAGATTCTTAACTGTGCAACTTCCTGGATATGTAACTTAGGTGAATTCCCTAAATCTCTTTCATTTCTAAGCTACTTCTTTGTAAATTTGAAATTTTGTCATTGCTCTGATCATCTCCCTGCATTACATGAAGGTCATTGTGAATAATACCTTATGAGGGGTTTAATATAACAATGTAACCTTATTAATGACACATTTGATTGTGTTTTGAAAATAATAATATAATTGAGATCTCTTAATAATCCAAAGACCCAAATCAGGTTATCTTTACTAGTCCTTGATTGGTCATTCACCTGCCCAGGGCCAGAATTTTGTGGAAAAACTTGTTTCAAGAAAGTAGACTTCTCCTATATTGGGCGTGAAAGTTGAAATATTCCACCAAACCCAGTTTTCACTCTGCCGAATATCATCACGATAAACAACTTCTTAACCTTATCCTTTGCCATTTATCTTACTGTCCTCTTCACTTGCCCCCTTGCGTAGCCCCTTGTATAGCTGTTAGAAATCATGGTATGTGTCAGTATGGAGATAAGCACGTAAGTCATGATTGCTCATTCGAAGTCAACGTATAGTAACTGGAAAAACTGAAGCAGGTGTGCATTCAACCCACTGAGATTGAGAGGATGATATTAATCCAGAATACTGATGGTTTTGGAGTGTGTTCACCCACCTAATCAGATTATAACTTGGGGCCAAAAATTAAGCAAAGATTAAACACAAAGCAAACCTTTTATTTCTGTTTATTGCCCTGATGGAGTAACAGCGACCGGACCTAGTAGTCTCTCACCATAAATAACTGAAAAAAAGTGGTAAGTTTATAAAACAATAGTTCTAAGAAACTGGGTAAAAGAAAGCAATGACAATGGTCTCTGAAAAAGGGGGAAAATGAGTTGAGTCCACAGATTTCCCTCACTTACTTTCTGGAAATGTATCGAGCTAGGGAGAGAGGCAGAGAACCCAACGAGTCTGACCATCTCCCTGAATTACAGAGAACACCAGCGAGGAGACAGGTGCTGGAGACAGACACACACCACTTCAGGACGCTCCTCAGAAGCTGTCAGTTGTGTGCTGGTCAGTATATGTATGTGGAGAAGCTACTGAGGCCAAGGAAAGGACCACCAGAAAGAAGCAGACGGAACAATTATCAGACCTTATATATGACTGAGAAGAGTTCTTATTCTTATTTTATTTTATTTATTTATTTTTTTAAGTAGGCTCCAAGCCCAGTGCGGAGCCCAATACGGAGCTTGAACTCATGACCCTGAGATCAAGACCTGAGCTGAGACCAAGAGTCAGATGCTTAACCAAATGAGCCATCCAGGCACCCTGAGAAGAGTTCTTACTCTTAACAAACAGTGTAGAGAAACCTTGTAATAAACAGAACATCTGGCTGTGTACTTGGAGGAGTGTTAGTCTACTTATGGAGTGAACTATTCCCAAGCTGAAAGCTACATTTGGTCTTTCCTAACAAAGCATAAAGAAAAGTCTTGAAAGGGGTAAAGCTATTTCCATGTAATTTAATAATACACAAGAATAAAGGTAAAATATATATTTAGAGAAATACAGAAAATGAGTGCAGTTAATTTGCATCTTTTTTTTTTTTTGGAAACCAACAGCCTAGAAAGAGCACAAATAATGCGGAGAAGATGCCTCTTCTCAGACGATGATGGGGCTAGTAGGCCTACCTAATTCAGTGGACCTGTGTTAGGAATTTCATTGTAGAATACATCTAAACAAAACTCTCAATCATCAGTTTATCAATAAGTAAGTTAAAGTCCTTTGTCTTCATTTGTTTGACATTTAAAAAAAATCCCTTCATTTGCTTCAGAACTCAGGAACTCAGATAGGAGAAAAGGTTTTTAAATTCTGGAGTGCTTCTTAAGTGGTCACAGATAGTTTTTAGAAGCATGGGAAAATAAGTTTGAAGAAATATCTCAATATTAGGAAAGAGGGAAACCATGATTAAATATGAAATAAAGTATACATAAAAGATCCATCTAGAAAACCAATGATCAAAAAAGAAGTCACAGAAAGAGAAAGAAAAAAAGGTGATCGAGAGACTTTAAACCAAAAATAATTTCCCAACTTTTAATGTCATAGATCCATACCTTAGAAAGGCACAATTCTTTTAGTAAATGAGGGTGAATTTTTAGAAATTTGAAGAGATAATATTAATATGTTTCAAAGAGGAAAGAAAAATCACAAGAGATTACCTACAAGAAACAGGAATTACAATGGTATCAGAATCCTTGATTGCCATATAGATGATGGGTGATAAACGTAATCATGTTTATAAAATCATCAGCAACCGAGAAAACTGTATCGGTTTGCTAGGGCTGTAGTAACGAAGCATCACAGACTGGGTGGCTAAAGCAACAGAGATTTCTTTCTTCACAGTTTCGGAGGCTGGAAGCCTGAGATTGGGGTGTCAGCAGCGTTCCTTCTGGGGGCTGTGGAAAGTGGCTGTTCCGTGCCTCCTGCCGGGATTACAAGGTGCCATCCCGGCGGACGTGTGTTTCCTCACCGAGCGTTTTTTTGTTTTTTGTTTTTTTTTTTTTTTTTTTTTTTTAATATGAACATCAGTCGGATAGAATTAGGGCCCACCCTACTCCAGTGTGACCCAATTTCAACTTAAATTACTGCATCTGTAATGACCCTGTTCCCAAATGAAGTCATATTCTAAGGTACTGGGTGCCGGAGTCCAGTTCCCGAGAGTCCAGGGGCCCCTGAAGGATGAACGGTGGCAGCGAGAGGAATGAGAGAGCCACGAAATGTAGTCTGATCACCGAGCAGCCATCTCTGGCAATCTTGGCATCTCTGCTCTGCTGTTCTCAGTATATGTATTAATAGGCAGTGAGTTATGTTACATCAAAGAGTGTTACTTTTTCTTAGAAGACAGTTAAAGAAAGGAGATAGTGTTTTTTATGTCAATTCCCCAGACTTTGAAGGAGACAGTCTTATCTTAGCTATTTTATGATTCTGTTCCTAAGCTAATGAACATACATTATTTTTGAAGTAGGGCTAGATTTAAGAAGAAAGCAGGGTTGTTATTGTAACCTTGAGCAAGCAGATGGCGCATACATTGTTGCCCTAAGACCTGTGTTAATCATCTAGAGATAGATTAGGAGTCACTCTGTCCAGCATTCTTAACCATAATGGGGGAAGTGTAACTCACGTGGTAGAGACATAATTTCTAATGCTTGTCTAAGTTCCTTTTCTTTATGAGTGAGTGAAATTATACAATAGGGGCCTAATGTCTACATAAGAGTTCTTTATTTCTATATTATTATTATTAACTTTCTATCCTTATAACTAAGGGGCAGGGGTAAGGATTGCAATAGACTTCAGGCAGATTCTCAACTTTCGCTGCTAATTAGGGAAAGCACGTGGAGTGTCTTATCTAAAAGTGTGCTTTGATCCTAGGGCTAAGCGATAGTTTGAGGTCCCTGATCTCTTTACAATCCTTCCCTTTGATTTGTGAAGGTGCACAGAGTGGGCAGTGGGAGGAACTTCACAGCGATGTGTTCCAGAGGTTTTATGCCAGGGTGAATGGTGATCATCTGCAGGGAATCTCGGCTTGGTTCCGGGTGTCCCAGGGCCTCGTTAAGCAGTGGACTAAATCTTTATGATGGGAAACAGCAGTAGTAAGAGGAGATACCAGTTTCGCTCTGTGTGGTAGGAGCTGTGCCAACGCCGCCATTTCTTCACTGTGAATGTGTCAACCATCGAGGCCCAGAGGCTCCCAGCAACGGAGTATTGAGACTTTAACGTTTAAATTTGGGGGTAGGGAACACAATTTAACCAATTATGATGAAATTCAAAATATCAATCATAGTTGAAGGCAAAGTAATATTTCAATCATACAAAGATTTTGAAACTGTACCTGCCATTCATTCTGCCTTTGGAATTTATGTAAGGATGTGTTCCAGGAAAACTAGGGAGCTGTCCGGGAAGACATGAGGTATGGAAAAAAGCGGATCCAAAATAAAAGAGTAGAAGAGGGCATTCCCAGCTAGGAACATGAAAAGCAACCAGGTTAGAGGCCCCTGGGTGGCTGCGTCAGTTAAGCGTCTGGCTTCGGCTCAGGTCATGATCTCACAGTTTGTGAGTTTGCACCCTGCACTGGGCTCTGTGCTGACAGCTCAGAGCCTGGAGCCTGCTTCAGATTCTGTGTCTCCCCTCTCTCTCTGCCCCTCCCCTGCTTGTGCTCTGTCTCTCTCTCAAAAATAAATAAACATTAAAAGAAATTTAAAAAAAAAAGAAAGAAAGAAAAACAACCAGTTCAGATTGGAGCTATAGAATTGAGGCCCCTAGGAGGTCATTCAGGAAAAAAAAAAAAAAAGTAATTAGAGCCATATCTGTTGAGATACTTTACATTGTAAGTTCCTGAAAAGATAATCTAAACTGTTTTTTGTCCAAACTTTATAATGACTATTAAAAAAATCATATTGGCTTTACAACAATAAAGATGTTGGTCTGGTTTTATATAATTTTTATTTGCATAAATAAACTGTATCACTAGGGACCAAGTTTGTTCTAGTATTTGCTGTTGAGATCCTACATCTCATCTTGATCCTAAAGTTATTTGCCTTTATGGATCCGAGACATCTTTCAGCAGCTCTCAAGATCTGATGTGTCCTAGTTCATACTCACAGAGGCAGAAATGCGCCACTAAGCATTTGTCTTAAAATTTGTTTTGATTATGTGTAAAGACCTTATTGGACCCAAGAGAATATTTCATTGTATATGTACAGGCTAAAAAAAAGTGTAAATTTTCAGGAAATAGCTTTAATGTTTGAAGAGAATGATGGAGAGGATTGGCAAGTCAAATGAAAGAGTACTTTTCATACTTTGTATTCAAAGATTTATTTCCTTTTAAGTATTTTTTATTTTTATTTTTTTAAGTTTATTTGGGGGGGAGGGGCAGAGAGAGAGGAGGAGAGAGAGAATCCCAAGCAGGCTCTGCACTGTCAGTGCAGAGCCCAAGCAGGGCTCTAACTCACAAACTGAGATATCAGGACCTGAACCAAAATCAAGAGTCAGTTGCTTAACTGACTGAGCCACCCAGGTGCCTCATCAATGATTCGTTTCTGAAGTTTAAATGCTATCTTAGGGAGCTTCCCAGAGACTTCAGCTGTGTGATAAACAGATATAATTTTTTTTTATTTATTTTGAGAAAGAATGTGTGTGTGTGTGCGCATGAGAGTGGGGGAGGGGCAGAAAGAGAGGGAGAGAGAATCCCAAGCAGTCACTGTGCTGTCAGCACACAGCCTCACATGGGGCTTGATCTCACAAACCATGAGATCATGACCTGAGCTGAAATCAAGAATCGGACCCTTAACGGACTGAGCCACCCAGGTACCCCACGAGATATAATTTTTTCAATCCAAAAATTCACATTCTAATGGGATGTACATAATACATACATGATTGACTCTAAAGTTTGAGTAGAAAATATTTAATATTGTTAGGATTTCATAAGAAAAAATGGCTACAGAGTTAGTGGTGATTGGTAAGTGATTCCTAAAGTTGCTCTCCAAGAATAGTATCTATGGAGCTTCTCTTGTGAGCTGAAATCTAGAAGAAGAGGAAGAAGGAGAAGGAGAAGGAGAAGGAGAAGGAGAAGGAGAAGAGAAGAAGAAGAAGAAGAAG
Source organism: Paguma larvata (assembly GCA_030068075.1). Taxonomy (NCBI): domain Eukaryota; kingdom Metazoa; phylum Chordata; class Mammalia; order Carnivora; family Viverridae; genus Paguma; species Paguma larvata. Next base: position 58,535,647 of record CM057831.1, read on the forward strand.
AAGAAGAAGAAGAAGAAGAAGAAGAAGAAAAACATGAAGGAGGAGGAGTAGAAGGGGAAGAAGGAGAGGGAAGAGAAGGGGCAAGAAGAGTGGGAAGGAGGAACCAACTATAATTGATCACTTCCTATTACAGCTATGTACAGGACGCTGTTCTAAATGCCTCAGAGACATTTAATTTATACCTCAAATCTACCCAGTGAGGAAGGCACTATTTTGATTCTCATTTTATAGTTAAAGAAACTGAGGCACAGAAATGAGAGTTAAGTCACCCAAAGGAATGCAGCTAGTGGGTGGCACAGCCAGAACTTGAACGCCAGCACTCTGGCTCCAGGACTGAAAGTTAGGCACTTATCGATAGGTCTTTGGAGTCTGTACAGGTGGAATTGTGGTTGTGGGAGGGAATTCACGTACAGAAAAGGGTGTGGAAAATGGGTCATGGCTCTACGTGCTTAGTGTTACTTGGGGAAACTTGCGGCAGTCGTATGAGAGGAGGTTGGTAAAACGTTAGTGAAGAGAAAGAGTAAAATTCAAAGCCAGAAAAAAAGCTTTCTCTACTAGTTCAAACATCTGAACTGAAAGTAGCTAGCTCCTTCTGTATGTGGAAGGTCGCTAAGCCATAGAACTGGGCCACATAGTCACATTCACATGGAGATACAGTGTATCTGTTGTCACATGTGTGAAGTAATGATGGCATTAACTATGTGTTTCCTCCCCACCCTTCAACTTTTATTTATATATACTTCCGTGGGCTTCTATGTTCCTCCGGTTTTCTGTTTGGGAGTAGAATCTAGAGGTTTGTGAGCAGTCTCCGAGGACTCTATCCCAGATCGCTGTGTAAAGCTGGGATTAAACTGGAATGTTTTCTTAGAAATATCCCTTGGGTGCTAGAAGCCTAGCATAAAGGCACCGTCATGCACTGCTCAGAGAGAGTATAAGGGCTGTGCTGCTTGATGCTGTGTGTGAGTCTTGATTCCTATGGAAGAAAAAGGTGGATCAGCTGCTGGGATCTGGTGAATAGTGGCGGTAAATGCAGAGATACGTGGGCAGAGCAGGCGGAGAACGGGACCAAGTGCCCAACTACACTAGGCAGGAAAAAAACAAAGTTGTATCTTTAAAAGGTGATGAGATTATCTTTAAAAGTCTCAGGAAGATCCAATGAACTTAATATCATCCCATCCCTTGCGTTGGATGAAATAAATTTCTATGTCAGTAGGAAGGAATGAGGCCAGTGAAGAGCTGCCGTTGAGAGCAGGCTCCTGGTGTGTCTCCACAATAAACGACGGACCCTCTCCACCTTGGCCTTTGCCATCACCTTTCTAGGCAATGGTGTCTTAGTTGACCAGGGTGTTTATGTGTTTAGAGACAAATAAGAGTCAGTGCACCTTGCAGTACTTATTCTTTCTCTGTTGGACTGAACTCACAAATGATTTTTTTTTTCTTACCTCGGATGTTTTCTATATTGGAAAAAAATTTTTAAATGATAAGAAACTGAAGCTATGACAAGGACAAAAACAGGGATTTCTCTGCCTCTTTTTAGTCACAAACGCTGTAGCATACATTCAAGGGTAAGTTCCTTGACCTCCTTCAGAGTGGTTTGATTCATTCTGTAGCATTTTGAAGGCATTGCTTAGTGTCTTTCTCATTCCCTTCAGATCATTGCAGAAGTAGATTCTTCTCTCTTGAGACACAACTGTCCCAGAGAACTACCAAAAATACCCTCTCAAGTACCAAAATCATTTGAGGCTTTCTACCCAGATTTCCAGTGCCTTCAACCGGAAGGAGGAGCAGCCAGGCAAGAGTTGCTTCCATCGCAGGGGCAGCGTTAACACAGGTAAAATTCACAGGCGCTCTGAGAGTACGGGATTTGCTGTGGAGAGTGAACGCAAACTGTGGAAATAGCATTAGAGAGCCGTCTGTTTCCCTTTCCCAAGAGATACTCTGCGCAGTCCATAAATCATAAACAGTGATTGTTTCGGCTCCTGGCCAGGCATCTCAAGGGGCCAGCCCTTATTATCTGATTTGTTATCTGTGAGAGGCTGCTGGGCTTGGGTCAGAGTTTTTACATATTGGTCAGAAGAATTCAGGGTTTAATTGTATGAGTACCTATTCACCTGGGTCTATCATTTATTTTCATTATGGATTGCTTAAAGGTATTTTTGTTCGTGTTTTGGTTTTTTTTGGTTGTCGTGTTTTTTGGTTTTTTGTTTGTTTTAACTTAAAGGTATTTCTGACTGCCGCAGTAGTATATTAACTTGATCTCATCTGTAGTCTTGAGGTTTCCAGTGTCACCTTACCAGAGTGTGTTTCCCAGAGTGGAATCACATCCTCTTCTTCAAAGTGAATGATAAGCTCTAAGTATTAGAAATCTTCACAGAGCTTGCTGCAAACCTCCGTGTTTGAGATTAGAACTCAATTAGCAGGCAGAATGAAAACTATGAATATGACCTTGACCTGGTTTATCAAATGGCTCTGAGCTGCCTCATATATGTCCTTCAGTAACAGACCTACTATGTATTAAACATGCCATCAACTCGATGCCAAATCGCCGAGCTAGCAACTGACACGGCATCTCCTTCTCCCCCTGATCTCTGTTCTGATCTCTCTCTCTCCCTCTGTCTCATTCTTCTCCTAGAGAGGAGCAGACTCAACTCCTTTGATCAGGAACAGGATGAAATACCACAACAAGAGCATTTTTCACCCAGCCACATTCTTCCTCGTAGGAATCCCAGGGCTGGAAGAGGCCCATGCCTGGATTTCCCTGCCTTTCTGCTCTGTTTACCTTGTGGCTTTGCTGGGCAATGCCACCATTTTGCTTGTCATCAAGATGGAGCAGACCCTCCGGAGAGAGCCCATGTTCTGCTTTCTGGCCCTCCTTTCAACTATCGATTTGGCCCTTTCCACAACCTCTGTGCCCCGCATGCTGGGTATCTTCTGGTTTGATGCTCACGAGATTAACTTTGGGGCCTGTGTGGCCCAGATGTTTTTGATCCATACTTTTACTGGCATGGAAGCTGAGGTCTTACTGGCCATGGCCTTTGACCGTTATGTGGCGATCTGTGCTCCCCTCCACTATCGGACCATCTTGACGTCCCGGGTGCTGATGGGCATAAGCATGTGCACCGTGGTTCGTCCAGTTCTGCTTACACTTCCCATGATCTATCTCATCTACCGCCTGCCCTTTTGTCAGGCTCGTGTAATAGCTCATTCCTACTGTGAGCACATGGGCATTGCAAAACTGTCCTGTGGAAACATCCGTGTCAATGCCATCTATGGGCTCTTTGTGGTTTCCTTCTTTGTCCTGAACCTGGTCCTTATTGGCATCTCCTACGTTTACATTCTCCGAGCTGTCTTCCGCCTCCCATCACAGGATGCTCGGTTAAAAGCCCTAAGCACGTGTGGGTCTCATGTTGGGGTCATCTGTGTTTTCTATATCCCCTCAGTGTTCTCCTTCCTCACCCACCGATTTGGACACAACATACCACGCTACATTCACATTCTCGTTGCCAACCTCTATCTGGTTATCCCACCGTCACTCAACCCCATCATTTATGGTGTAAGGACCAAGCAGATACGACAGCGAGTGCTCCATGTCTTTATTAAAAACTAAGACTCATGACATATTCTTTTACTAAGGATTTTGATCCATCTAGAAAGACTTGTGTGTTCTTGCTTTAACAAACATCTCCTTGTCCTAATCTGTTGCTGCCAGTTGAGATACAAATTGATTTATTCCTAGCTGCTGATGAATGGACTCTGAGGCTTGTGGAAACTTCACTGTATCTCAAGTTCAAAGGCTAATGGGCTATCTTGGAAAGAGCTGTGTCGCCTCTGTCTGCATATCTTCATGAAGATTCCTTCATCACATTAGGCTACTCTTTTTCTAGGTAAAGAACATATTATTTTGGGTTTTCTGAATTCTGTATTTAGACAAATGTGGCACCACAAATTTGACCCTCTATCCTACTTCATGTGTTGGTTCATTCATTTATTCATTCATTCACACGTGTATGTATTCATTTTATTATTCCTTTAATGTACATTCAGTTTGTGTTTACTGTGTGTCTTGAATCATTCTAATTGCTAGGGACAATCCCATGAACCAAATCAACACCAAATGACTGGGCTTGAGGAGCTTGCATTTGTTATATTCTTTTTACAAAGCGAAGTTCATGGGTTCAAAAAAATCATTGCCAAATCTGTAGCTTGAAGTGGAATGATCTGCCAAACACGTAAGATTCAGGGGGATGCTAGCCAAAGCAAACATGTAATTTCAAAACTATTTCTTACTAATATCAACCATACTATATCCCTGACTGTCTCTCTGTATTCAGGCCCCATAGCATAAGCACAGTGTAGTCATAATTGACTTATGTATAATATTTCCCTCTATCTACATGTTGCATGCTGGCCTCTGCCTATCACTTCATTTGCTTTTGTTCTCTCAATCTACATTTGACTCTAAAATACTCCCTCCTCAAGTACAAGGTTTCTCATCCTAGACCCATGATCTATCTCTAGTTCCTCCACCGACTTTGATGTACAAGTTCTCACACCAACTTATGAATAATCACCTTTTTGGATACTACTGAGGGCTTTCAGTTGGTTCAATAATGATATTTCCCAAAGACCAAGCATTGGCTTTTTGCATCATCAAACTTGTCGTATTGCTTTACGTTAAAATTTTTTTCAGACTTTTTAAAAGAGAGACTAAAGTGTAACACAGAGCTTTGTTCCTACCCCTTATGAATTAATGATTTTTAACATTGCAACTCATCTCAAATAAAATGCTTAAGAAAAATTTATAGTGGAAATGACTTTCAACACTGCCTCAGCACAGATTTTCTCCTATTTTCCCAGCATCAATATGTACCATTTGTGTTTCTGACACACAGTACAGAGATTTTTAATTTTACAACCAGTCACAGTATTTTAGTTATGTCATTTGTTATTAATTTATATAGATTAAAGTATTGTTGTATTATAACATTGATTTTATTTATATATTCATCTATTAATGGATATTCATATTATTATTTTTTAAATTATTAAATATACAGCATTTTCTGCCAGTAATTTTTTGGGATTTATTTATTCCTTGCATTTATGTTAAGATAGTTTATCCAGGTTTTAGAATTTGAGGTAAAATTATTGAGTAGCAGAATCATAATTAATTTGAACATATTTCTATTTTCTTGATCTTCGTTTTTGATCACTTCAAAATTTCACACTTTCCAATACTTTCCTTGTCTCTAACTTACTTGCTATCTTAATTTAACTTTGTTTCCCAACATTAGTTACGTATTAGTTTTCTATTTATAGTAATTTGTAACTACCCTACTCTGAACAAAACAAAAATTTTAGCCCTCTTTTGATTTTTCCTATTCTTCTCATACATCTATCTCTCATATTGGAATTGTCTGGAATTGTGTTTCCAGGCTTAAAAAGCCTTCTTAAATGGCCATTTCTATTTGACAATATATCTTTTTAATGATTTCTTTCTGCAATAAATTTTCATGAATATCTTCTAGCTCTGAGTTTCACAGTTCTTAATGGAGAATATCTGTTTTTCCCACAGGCTACAATCCCATCTAATCTCATAATATTTAATTATACTTTTATGTCTGAATACATCCTCATTTGCCCTCATATTGGAATAATGAATTGAATTTCGCAACCAAGTTCTATTCTACCAGCTTTCTTTTATTTTAATTTTTTTAACATTTTTATTTATTTTTGAGAGACATAGAGACAGAGTATGAGCAGGGGAGGGCAGAGAGAGAGGGATACACAGAATCTGAATCAGGCTCCAGGCTCTGAGCCATCAGCACAGAGCTCGATGCGGAGCTCGAACTCACAGACCGTGAGATCATGACCTGAGCCGAAGTCGGCCGTTTAACCAACTGGGCCACCCAGGCGCCCCTCTACCAGCTTTCTGAATTTATTGTTTAACCTTTTGTTTTCCTGTAGCTAATGCTATTAATGGAACATATGCCAATCATTTTTCCGCTTTTTTGAAAGGATTTTTTTTTTGGAATCATCTTAATTTTGATGTTCTGAATTTTCATTGTGAGTCTAGATTTATAAAATTTCAAAACAATCATATTGAGTGTTCAGTCAGTACTTACTTTCTTATGTGATATACACTATACACACACACATACATATATGTGTATATACACACACATACACACATATGTGTATATAACCTTCTGGATATTTCTATATCTATTACTTTTAAAACTTTATTTCTTTAAAACAATTTTATTAATGTTTACTTATTATTTTGAGAGGCAGAGAGAAACAGTGCAAGCAAGGGTGCGACACAGAGAGAGGCACAGAATCTGAAGCAGGCTCCAGGCTCTGAGCTGTCAGCACAGATCCCAAAGCGGGGCTCAAACTGCGAGATCATGACCTGAGCTGAGGTCAGATGTTGAACCAACTGAGCCACTCAGGTGACCCAAATCTTTATTTCTCTAAATATTTCCTAACTCATTTCCCCCCATATTCTTCTATAAATATTTTAAAATAAAGTTTGAAGGCCATATGTTTATTCCATGTATTTTAACTTTTCTTTCCTTCCATCATTTATTTATTTTACTATGGACCTAAAAATATATCCATCTACTCTTAAAACCCCAACTTTTTATTTTTGGCAGTTTCCATTCTAGTTTTAGTTCCTTAATATAATCATTTTCAATACTTAGATTTCCTATGTTTGATCTTTTTTAATAGTAATAACAAAATCCTGTGCTTTCTTCATGATTATAAATTTCTTTCCTTCTCTCTCATCTCTTTTTTCTTAAATTTTATTTCTTTATTTTGAGGGGGAGAGAGAGAGCGAAAAAGGAAGTAAGTGAGGGGCAGAGAGAGAAAGGGAGAGAGAAGAAAGAGAATCTCAAGCAGGCTCTGCATCGACGCCGGTCTTGAACTCATGAACCAAGAGATCATGACCTGAGTCAAAATCAAGAGTTGGATGCTTAATTGACTAAGGCACCAGGGTGACCTGTCTCTCTTATCTCTTTAAGGCTCCTAACTCCCAAGTTCATATCTTTTAAATCCCTGAAGTAGTCGGTTTGATGTTTTGTTTTGTCTTGTTTTGTGTTTTGAGACAGAGAGAGAAAGCACACATGTACAAGTGGGGGAGAGGAGCAGAGGGAGAGAGAGAATTTTAGTAGGCTCGATGCTGAGCACAGAACCTGATGTGGGGCTTGATCCCATGACCTGAGCTGAAATCAAGATTCAGATGCTCAACTCTCCAAATCACCAAGGCACCTTTGAAGTGGTTTCTTTTTAATTCTATTTCACACTATATTGTTAACTTTTTTTTAAATGTTGTTAATAATCTTTGGACATTTGGTGACTATTTACTGTGAGTTTTCCTTTGCTATCATGATATCTTGGTAGGCTCTTCGATGACCCTGGCTAAGGAGTGTTTGCAGGTTGGATTTCTTAGAAAGCACATCCTGAGATGGAGAATTGCATGGAGTCAGAATAATGCCCCCTTAAAGATGTCCTCATCCTAATCTTCAGAATTTGTGACTATGTTAAATTTCGTGGCAAAGAGGAACTAAAGTTGCACATGGGATTAAGGTTGTTTAAGACAGTGAGAGTGACCTGGACTATCCAGGTGGAGCCAGGCTATCACGAGTCCTTAAAGTGGACGCTAATAGAAATAGAAGACAGAGTCAGAGAAGGAGCTGTGATGACGCAATTTCATAGTTATTTACACATTTCTTTTTTCCAAGTTTTTGTTTAAATCTCAGTTCATTAACATGCAGTGTAATGTTAGTTTCAGGTATAGGATTTAGTGATTCATCACTTACATAAAATAGCCAGTGCTCATCACAACAGATGCCCTCCTTAATATTCATCACCTATTTAGCCCATCGCCCCACCACCTCCTCTCTAGTAATTATCGCTTTGTTCCCTACAGTGGAGAGTCTGTTTTATGGTTTGCCTCTCTCTCTCTTTTTTTCCCCTCTATACTCATCTGTTATGTTTCTTAAATTCCACAGATGAGTGAAATCCTATGGAGTTTATCTCTCTCTGACTGACTTATTTTGCTTAGCATAATACATTCTAGCTCCATCCATGTCTTTGCAAATGGCAAGATTTCATTCTTTTTGATTGCCACGTAGTACTCCATTGTATATATATTCCACATCTTCCTTATCCATTCATCAGTTGATGGACATTTGGACTCTTTCCGTAATTTGGTTATTATTGATAATGCTGCTGTAAACATCAGGGTGCATTTATACAATTAAAGCGAAGTAAGAGCAATATCACACGTGTAAGACTTCAGCCGTCGTTATACTGGCTCTTAAAATGGAGAAGAGAGCCATGAATTCAGGAATGTGGACAGCCTACAGAACTGGAAAAAGCAACAAAACATGTTCTCCCCTTGTGTCTCTAGAAAAGAATGCAGACTTGCTGAACACTTGATTTTAGCTCAGTGAGATATGTATGCATCAGCTTTCTAACGAACTGAACTGCAAGATGATAAATTGATGTTGACTTAAGGCACTCTATTTCTGGTAATGTATCACAGCGGCCTTAGACAACTAATACAGCTTTAATACAGCTTTGTTCCCAAGATCGGCACCTGAGCGAGACGGGTGAAACAAGACAGAGAAAATGATTTGTAACAAAATGGGAACGAAAGTGTCAGCCAGATATTTAGTTGTTTTTTTTTTTAACGTTTATTTATTTTTGAGAGGCAAAAAGAGACAGAGCATGAGAAGGGGAGGGGTAGAGAGAGAGAGACACATACACAAAATCTGAAGCAGGTCCCAGGCTCTGAGCTGTCAGCCCAGAGCCCAGTGTGGGGCTCAAACACACCGACTGTGAGATCATGACCTGAGCTGAAGACAGATGCTTAACCAACTGCCCTTTCAGCCAGATATTTATAAAGGCGTCTTGAACTGGAATGGCCCTTCATGGTTGTCCCGATTGGGGTGAATCAGGTGTGCTCTATGCTGCTTCACCAACCCGTTATTGTGAGGGCTCTCTGGCAGGGGGGTTTGATCTTAGGTGAAGAATGTCCATTAGGCAAGAGAAGCAAAGAGGTACACATTCCAGTGGTTTGATGACTGAGAACTTCAGATCTGAAAGCAGGTTAAGGATGACACCCTGTAGTACACACTATAAAACCCAACTAAGGTAGGAGTTTTGTGTAGTGGAGACACTACTGTGAACCTCCACCTAATTCTTTAGGAATTTGCTTTTGTTGCTTTCTGCCTCTGGCTTTTCTGAAAACTTCAAGACAGAGACACATTCCCATCCCTGACTGTCTTTGAAATATAACTGTGCCTTCCTTGCATTTGTAGGTATATGCTAGGCTGCTTTTTTTTGTCCTTTAATAACTGTTCCTATTGATTTTGAAGGTACGTATCAAAGCCACTTATTTTTAACATCAATTTTAACATATCTAAAGCTTTCTGAGGGGAATGACAATAGTTACATAGGCTGCCATCTTGACAATAGAAACTGTCACATTCTTTTTTTAAAAGCATGGGAAATCTCATTGCCACGTAGTAGTCCATTGTATATAAGTACCATAACTTCTTTATCCATTCGTCAGTTGATGGGCACTTGGTCTCTTTCCATGATTTGGCTATTGTCGAAAGTGCTGCTATGAACATTGGGGTACTCTATTTTTTTAGTGCATCCTATTTGACAATAGGTCTGAGTGAAGTCATTTTTTTCAGTTAATATTCACTTATTATAGTTTTCATTGTTGAATTGTTTTATGGTCATTAAATATTTTAAACTCCATAAGGTAGAATGAGAGGAATTAATGGTATCTGTATTGCAGTGACGCCAGAACATTTTGACACTGTGATGCTACTTCAAAACAGGTTGTTCTGTATTTTTGACTGATTCATTGAAATTAGATCATATATCATTTTATATATTTCATGTGCATTTATAAACAAAACTGTGTGCATTATGCACACATTCTAATGCACTTTTATTTTAATGGAAGTATACTAGCTTTGAGTGAATATACTCTTCTGTCCAACTTAAGTGCTTATTTTGTTTTTGCAATCATTTAAAGCCATGTAATAAAAAAAAATGTGTGCAAAGCTCATTTTATATTTGAAATCGATAACATTTTCAATTTTCCAACGATCCTCATTTCTTCATTTATGGCCACTTAAAAACTTCCGCCATTTCCCTTCGGCTGCTAGTAATCCTTTAGCATTTCTTATTACACAGGTTGGCTGGCAATGAAGTCTGTCAGTTTTTGTTTATCTCAAAATGTTTTTATAGATAACTGAAGATGAAAAATAAAATTTGAATGGACATTTGTAATTGAATTAGTAATCAAATGTTTCCTATAATGAAAATCTTAGGTCCAGATATCTTTGCTGTGTAAAGAGGACCTAATATCTCACAACACTGTACAAACTCTTCCAAATCTGAGAAGGAAATCTTCTGGGAAATCCAGTATCTAAAGTGAATCAGACCAACTCCAGGATTGGATATTTTTACCTCTTATCCCTTTGGCTTCTGCGAGATAGATGTGAAAAATTGTCAAGGGGGACAGTTGAGAAAATCAGTCATGGACAAAGGACAGTAGGACCAAAAACTCACAGATGTCAATCCCCATAGCTAAGGATTCAATGAACCTGGCACACGTGGTCAGGTCAGTGCATAGGGACAGCGAGAGCTCAGGTTGAAAAATGGGTCTCTTAGGCCAGGTCATTGTGTGTGAGCTTAGACTATGCATCAAGTACTATTTTATCTAGAAAACAACATTCCATAGAATTAGGCTGCAAAATATTACTTAGAGGGAGATGGAATATATCTATCTTTATGTCATAAATAAATGATAATATTTGTGGTTTTTTGGCCTGCATTTGTAATTTTCTTTCTATAAATTCCTATCTATGCCATGTTTTCCCTTAGGTTTCTGTTGATCTAAATCATAGTCTAGACTTTTGCCAGCAATCTCAGAGGATTTGATCCCTGGGCACAATTTATAGTAGAAAATGGACTTAAATGAGATAAGCAGCCAAAGCCTTAGTATAAAATGACTCTCCTTGGATTGTACTTTTTTATATAAAAAAAAACACAAACAAAGTGAGCCGTGCTGTTTGATATTTTCCTTGTGTCTCTATTCCTGTGGAGGAATGAAGCATCGAAGATGAATTTTCTTGGGTATGTACTGCAGTCAAGTGAAACAGATACGGTCAGCTGTGGTTGACAGCTACTAGCTTAATACGCAATGATATGCATCGTGTGTTGCAATTTCTGAATCTAATGGGGAAAAACCTTGCCACTTATTTTACTGAAAATTTTATTTTGTTCATTAAGTTTTTTTTTTTTGCTTTTGTTTTGTTAATGTTTCCAGTTTAATCTTGCAACTTTTAAATGGAGACTAGGTTTCCTTGAAAAATATCTGGAAGATGCCAGGCTTTTAAAATCCATCTACAAAATGAGTATACAGTTGGTTGATAAAGTATAATTTCTGTTTCTGCCATGCGTTATAGGGAATGAAAGAAACAGACTTCTAAAGCCCTATGAATACCTGAGGTGGGCAGTGGCATATTACTCAGAGTTTATTTTCAGAGGTAAACCGAAGGTAGGCATCAGGATGTTAAAAGGCTTGTTCCTGGCCAGCGTCCCGCTACTGGGTGGTGGCTGTTACCTGGAGTTTCAGTTCTTAAAAAAACACAAATAACAAACACAAAGCAAACACAAACTAAAAAAACACAAATTGTGTTAAAAAAAACACAACTCTTCTCTCCCTCCCTCTCTCTCTTTTTCTCTCTCTCATGCGCACACACACACACACGCACACACACACACCCCTAATCTTAGAACGGATATAATATTTTAATATTTATTTTTTACCTGATTATGTTTCCCCAAGAAATATGGAACTATATAAAGAGTAAAAAATGGAGTCTATGCTACTTCATCCTGATTTGAACCACTTTGCCTCAAGGTGGAGACCCAGAGAATGTTCCGTTATTTAATTACTTGAGCTTATGAGTGATTAGGTGATTCTTCATTGTTTTGAAGGCATTGCAAAACCACCCTTCCCTATGTCTTTTACACAATCACAGAAGGCAGTTCTCTCTCCAATCAGACTCTGTTGTTCCAGACAGTTCTGTGGTGCTCAAAAATGCCTTCTTCAGGTGCATGCCACCTGAAGCCTTCTGGGCAGTCTTTTACTCACATTCCCAGTTAGTCAGGCAGAAGGAGTGTACTCAATACACCCTCATTCTGTAACAGTGGTGAAATCGGCAGGTTTTCCCAGAGGACCTGATATGGCATGGAGAGTAAATGAAGCAGCTTCCAAATACCACTCGAAACCACCATTCCCTGAGCATCCTAAGATGCAGTTGGTATGACATGGGATGCTCTTGGGAAAATAGAGACATGAACAAAAATATGTTTAAGGGTTATCAATATCTTTCTTTCTGGGATGTTTCAAGTATAGAGGTGTGTGTATAACCCAGCCTGTGTATGCTCCTGGGCAGGCATCCCATCCCAGAATGTCTGTGCTTTTGATTGTGATAATGTGTACTTCTGATACTGTGTTTCTCTCTTTCTGACAGGATATTTGGCTGGATCTTGGCATTTTCTCTATGTCCATAAGTGATACATGAATCATTAGGTAATTTCTGCATTTCCTAATGACGGAAGTGTCTTGTACATCTGTGCCTGTCACTCTACTTTCTAGCTGGCCTATCTCCTTTTCGATTACATCTGCGTTTCCATGTGGCATCCTTGATTTTTCACATGTCCTGCTCAGACAGGAGTTTTACGAAAGGTACAGAGCATACAAAATTGTTCCATACTTAATATCAAGTTCTGAGTCTTATAACTCTGCCATAGGCTTGCTGGTGAGTCTTGTGTGCTAAACAAAAATGAGGAATAAATTCTTTGAGTCTGGCCCATTCAAATGAGTATGACTCAGCTTATAATAAAAATATATAAAACAACCCTTTCAAATGGCAAGCTTTTTCATTTTCACTACATATTGAAACACTAAGCTAATCATTTTCATAACCACATCTTATTCAAGCTCCTTTTTCCCTCCTTCTAGGAATGACACCTCCTTCTCTGTCACTTGGGAAGATGTTTTATCCCAACAAGAGCATTTTTCACCCAGCCACATTCTTTCTCGTTGGAATCCCAGGGCTGGAAGGGGCCCATGCCTGGATTTCCCTGCCTTTCTGCTCTGTTTACCTTGTGGCTTTGCTGGGCAATGCCACCATTTTGCTAGTCATCAAGATGGAACAGACCCTCCGGAGAGAGCCCATGTTCTACTTTCTGGCCCTCCTATCTACTATCGATTTGGCCCTTTCCACAACCTCTGTGCCCCGCATGCTGGGTATCTTCTGGTTTGATGCTCACGAGATTAACTTTGGGGCTTGTGCGGCCCAGATGTTTTTGATCCATGCCTTCACTGGCATGGAGGCTGAGGTCCTGGTAGCCATGGCCTTTGACCGTTATGTGGCGATCTGTGCTCCCCTCCACTATCGGACCATCTTGACGTCCCGGGTGCTGGTGGGCATCAGCATGTGCATTGTGGTTCGTCCAGTTCTATTTATGCTTCCCATGATCTATCTCATCTACCGTCTACCCTTTTGTCAGGCTCGTGTAATAGCTCATTCCTACTGTGAGCACATGGGCATTGCAAAACTGTCCTGTGGAAACATCCGTGTCAATGCCATCTATGGGCTCTTTGTGGTGTCTCTCTTTCTTCTGGACCTGGTCCTTATTGGCATCTCCTACGTTTACATTCTCCGAGCTGTCTTCCGCCTCCCATCACAGGATGCTCGGTTAAAAGCCCTAAGCACGTGTGGGTCTCATGTTGGGGTCATCTGTGTTTTCTATATCCCCTCAGTGTTCTCCTTCCTCACTCACCGATTTGGACACAACATACCACGCTACATTCACATTCTCGTTGCCAACCTCTATTTGGTTATCCCACCGTCACTCAACCCCATCATTTATGGTGTAAGGACCAAGCAGATACGAGAGCGAGTGCTCAATGTCTTTGCTCAAAAGTAGATACTCTTCCTTAGTTTACCACGCATTCTGATCTAGCAAGGAAAATGTGTTCTCTCCAGAGATTTTTCTCTGTCTGAATTTAGTGCCATCAAATGATATTCCAAGGAATTTGATCTGAACTCATTATTGATTCTATGATTTGAATAATCTTCAAAATGTTTCAGGTTCAAGGACCAGTTCCTATGTGGAAGCAAGAACTGTTTGCATTATTTCACTTTATGTGAGAATGAACAGTCCAAGCAATGACCCTTCCCATCCTGATGTTTGCTAACAGTGCTTTTCTCTCCCCCATTTTTAAGTTCTCTATTTTTCCCTCAGTTCAATAAAAGTAAGACAAGGAAACATATAATTAGTACCTTTGTTCCCACAACATAGAATTAAAAACTATTATTATTGAGACTTATTTATCTTTAATGTTACTCTTAATCAAACACATGGGACATTTAAGTTGAAATGACCTATGACTCTTATCCCAAACCACTTCCCATCTTTTTCTTACCCTGAGAGACAGGAATGACACCACAAGCTTTCTTGTCTTTCTTAGAGTCTAAACTGATCCTTTTAAATTCAATTTTCTCTGTGGGGATTGGGATTATAACTTTCGATTCATGTAAATGGTAATATGCTGTATCATTTCATAGGCAATTGTTTCAGTGAATATTAAATTTAGAGATGTCTGTGTTGATACAGATGGGATACAGTATTCCTTTTTAATGTACTAGAATCTTTCATTTGCATTTTATTCATCTTTTCATCGTTTGAATGTTATATTATTTCAGTTATTTTTAATTCAGAATTGATGTTGTGACATCTTTAGGAATCATTTTTGTGCATATTTGAAGATTTTTCTTGTGGTTCTCCACTTACAAGGAGGACTGTCAAGTAGTAGGTTATTGATGGAAACGGTCATGCTCTTGTTTATTTTTACTGTGGTTATTCACTGTGGTTTTCTTGTGCCATCCCCAAGTTTTGTGCTCAGCTTCTTAAAAGTCTCATAGCATAAGTTTTGGATTGCACTTGACATATTAACGCTTTTCTATAAACCCTTTATAATGAATACTTTATTTTCATAGGGCAGATTAAATTTTTAAATGAAATCAATACTGATAATTCTACCTATAACACACCATTTTATCAGTTTGAAACTTAGGGTTTCTGTGCAGCTTTATTATGTATGGACATCCCAACATCTATATTGTTATTAGGGTGTGTGCGTTTATGTGCACGTGTGGTAAGTCTTACTTTTAATTCTAAACTACTTGCAATTTATTCTGATGTAAGATGTGAGAATATTAAACACCTTTCTGTTTCTGTTTCTAACTTGTTTAATAACATAATTGGCTTAAGAACTCATCACCTCAGAACTGATTGACATTTTTTCTTACTTCATATTAAATTTCAGTTTGTACAAGAGTCTGGTTTTGATTTATATAATTGGTTTGCCTGTTTGTTTTTGAACCAGTATTGATCATCACTAGAGAATTATATTTTAATAAGTTTTAAAGCTGATTATCCTCCTGTACTTTCGTTAATCTCTCTTTGTTCTTTAAGTAATTTGTAGAACAATAAAATGACATGCTGTCATTTTGCTGTAGTTAAAAACATCCCGATGGAATTTTGTGTTCACTTATTCCTTGTTTCATTTACTATCAACCAATTAAACAATGTGTTTTGAATTCCTTAGAATATTAACTGAGACTTAATTATGCTCCTTATTTGGATGATAAAACGTGCCTCCGTGACTACTCTGTGACTACCTTGTTAGCACTCTGTTTCCCAGAATTCTCTTCCCTGTAAGTTTCCAGGTGGGAGTTGGTCACCTAAGAAATGCATCAGTCATGGGAGCAAATGGGAAACGGCACCATTGTTTTGTGCAGCTCAATATTGTTTTCAGGCAGTGACAGAAGCACAACGATACTAGAGGATTCTAATTTCTCTCCGTGTCCCTCAGCTTCACGCGCAGCTCTCCATGGCTACTGACCTGCTGACCAGCAGCCATCACAGATCTACCGCCAGGCATTTTACTTGCACACACAGAGGCAGTAGCACGAACAACAACCATCTCCTTTAAATTTCAACCCTCACCCCTTTATGATTCCTTCCCAGAGACTGAACGTGCCTAGTCTTCTACAAACATCACCTCATTTGTGCAGGCCTAGTCTGGCCAGAAAATTTATTTTGGGATCTATTTTTCCCCCTAGTGCCTCCCATAATTGCATCTAACTCCTATAATAAAATATTTATTTTTTAATGCTCTTAGTAGTTCTGAGCCTTAGCTGACATAAATATAGATACCAAAATTGGTTCCTGGGTACCAAATTCTTAATAATGGAATTTGGAATAAGTTCCAAATTAGCTTTAGGGACAGTAAGGCCCCTGTTGCCACTGGCAAAGGAGACATTGGTCATGTGTAGAATACAGTGACAAAACTGTTATGTATATTATTACCCTCTGTAACCAAGGGCTTAAAGAAGGCAAACCCTTTTGAGTGTCCAAATATTTCTGCCAAAGATTTTAATAAGAATGAGGACAGTATGGATTTTATTGTGTGTGTGTGTGGTAAGTAAGCTGGAGAAGCTGGATAAAGGCAACAATGAGCTCAGAGCTTTAAATACCCAGCCCAAGGTCCAGGTAAGGAAATAAAGCATTTTTGTCTATGCTTAAAAAAAAAAAAAATAAAAATAAAAAGATCATCTCCTACTAGGCCATTTATTGAAAAGAAATAGAACTCTAAAAATTAGAATGGCGTTACGCGCGCAAACTCCAATGAAACAAATCCTGAGTTCTGCCAAACCCCTTTTTACCATTAGAAACAGCTCTTATTTTCTTGTCTCAGGTAGATAGTCTCCCTCTTTCCAAAGTAAATGTAATATCCTCCCCTAAAGTAGCTGACCTGAAATTGATTGCTGACCTTGGCCATGAAAAATTCCCACTGCTTCTTATGCTTTCTGAGAATAATGATATCTAATAAGAATAAAATGTGGGTCACCTATGTAATTTTTCTATTAACCATGTCGTGAAAGCTAAAAAAAAAAAAGTAAAATTAGTTCAATAGAATATTTAACCTAACTTAAAATTATCCAAAAATTATTTAAACATAAAATCAATATACATATCAATTAAATATTTGATATCACTTAAATGAACGAAATAAGTCTTCTTAATCCAGTATTTAACATTTAAAGCACATCTTTTTTTTGTACACTAAATCTTCAATGGATAAAATAAAATTCAAAACAAAACATTATGTTGAATTGAAAAATATTTTATATTTATATGAAAATAAATATTAAAATTCATCCCCTCAGCTGAATTTGCCACAAGTGCGATGTTCAATAATCATATATGGCTAGCATCTACCGTGTGGGAAAGTACAATTCTATGTCTATAACTGGACTCAAATGCCAGCAGGCTCCAGTGGGTAAAATATACTACTCAAAAGAATTGCAAGATTTTGCCACTTTCTACAGGTAGAAACCTGGGGAGCCTGTGTGATACTAACCTCTGGGTACTGGCTGTGAGTGGAAGAAATGTGAGATAACATGAGGCTGAACTGTAATCTGAGGATATTAAATAGAGATTCTGGACTCATGTATTTGAGAGTGGGTCCAACAGTGAGATGAGTGACCAAAACCTGTTCTCAAAGATGGTTCTCAGGAAAATGAACTGAAATGCCAGAATTTCTCTGAAAAATACTATAAAAGAAAATCCCCAAAGGCTTCAGGGAACACAGGATGTTAGAGTGTATTTATCATGCATACCTGCTCAGTCAGCCCCTAAGTTTACCCTGGATGCCTAGTAAACACTCTTCTCATCGTGGCTATGAGAAATGTATTCCTGAGGACAACCTAGGAAACCAGGAAAAGTTCTGTTTTGGCTACTTTCTGCAGGTCAGGAATGATGTCCTGATTTCAATCTTGAGACAGCTCTGAAACCTGGAGCCCACTGAAGGGGGGCTGTCTCCCCTTGGAAAAGGATCCTGTTGAGCAGCTGAATATACACTGGTCTTCCAGGAAGAGACATGTGATCATTTCTTATCACGGCTGTGCACTGGGAAGAGAAATAGCGAGAATCTTGGGTGATTATAAGACACTGGTCCTGAACCAACATTCATATCTGGAGAAGCAAAATGTCACTAGTCTGTGAAGGGGCGTATGAAAGTCACTACAGATCAGTTGCACTGAACAACCACACACTAGAGAACAAACCCTCAAAGTGACATTCCTCCTTCCCTTCATCTTTCCCTTGTCCACCGCTCCTCCTTCCTTGGATTTTACTCCATGGAATTTTCCTGACTCAAGCTTTGTTCTCTAAAGAACTCTTACCAGGACAATGCAATCATAGTGACCGTAGTAAGTAAGCACTCAGAATGAGGTTTAGCGGCGAGGATCCCATTGCTAATGGAATAGTGATGCCATTACTACTTCTATAATACATAGTCTGGTCTGCAGACTGTATATGATGCTATCATTTTTGCTCAGGATTTCCCTCTGGCTAATTAAGAAGAGCACAGGAGGGGCGCGTGGGTGGCTCAGTCGGTTGAGCGGCCGACTTCAGCTCAGGTCATGATCTCACGGTCTGTGAGTTTGAGCCCCGCATCGGGCTCTGTGCTGATGGCTCAGAGCCTGGAGCCTGCTTCACATTCTGTGTATCCCTCTCTCTCTGCCCTTCCCCTGCTCATACTCTGTCTCTATGTCTCTCAAAGATAAATAAAAACATTAAAAAAAAAAAAGAAGAGGCACAGGTATAAAATGAGACTTAACAGTTCTAGGGCTATTTAAATTATCTATTTCATATTAATCAGATTGGGCAGTTTGTAGAGTTTGAGGAATTGGTCCATTTGATCTACATGGTCATTTTTGCTTTTACAGAACGGTCAGTGTCTGCAGTATCTAGAGTGATATACCCTGCGTCATTCCTGACATTGAGAAGCCATCTTCTCTCTTTCTCCCTTTCCCTCTCCTTTTTTTTCCTTCTTTATCAGTCCTGGCAGAAGCTTGTTAATTTTCACTTTAAAAAATATCAGCCCCTTGCTTCGTTTATTCTCTACTTTCTATTCATCTCCATGTTCCTATGTGCTTAGTCAGTTCTTTCCCCATTCTCCAGGTTTCTTGTCTTTTCTTCCTATGTCTGATTTTCTGTGTTAAAAAAACTTTGATCATCAGAATTAAAGGGCAAGTAGTGCATCACTCCTCTGCACAAACCATCCTGACAGTCTAGATGTCAGGAACTGGAATGGGTATTGCACTGAGTGCAGTCATATGTACACTGTCTACCTAATTCACTGTCTGCCCTTTTGTGATGACCACATGATTGCCCGTAAAACTGTGAGCACATGGGCATGCGAGGTGGCTTGTGCCAACATTCACATTGATGCCATCTGTGGTCTCTTAGCTGCCTTCTTCCTCCTCTTCATCCTGGCGTGGGTCGGAATCTCTGTATGGCTACATCCTCTGTGTTGTATGCACCTCAAGGTGCAAAATACCATCACAAGACACTGAGCACTCGTGGCTCCCATGCTGTAGTCATGTTGGTTTTCTATACACCCTGTCTCTTCATTTTTAAAAAATGTGCTGTACTAATGTACATTGTTAATAACGGGGAAAACAGTGAGGGTGTATGGGAACTCTGTGCTACCTTTCCATTTTTCTGTAGATCTAAATTTAAAAAAAAGTTTAATGTTTTTAAAAAAAGTTTAAAATTTAAAAAATAAAAGTAAGGGGCACTTTCGTGGCTCAGTTGGTTAAGCGTCCAACTTTTGGTTTGACTCAGGTCATGATCTCATTATTCATGAGGTCAAACCCCACATGAGGTTCTGTGCTGACAGCGCAGAGCCTGCTTGGGATCCCCTGCCTCCCTCTCTCTCTGCCCCTCCCCAGCTCGTGCCCTCTAACTCTCTCACAAAATAAACAAATATATTATCTTTTAAGTCTATGTGGTTTTTTTGAAGGAGGGAGGGGCATAGAGAGGGAGAGGGAGAATACAGAGAAGGCTCCACACTGCCAATGCAGAGCCTGATGCAGGGCTTGGACGCACAAACCACGAGATTATAACTTGAGCCACGAGATTCAGCCACCCAAGTGCTCCAATAAATACACATTTAGAAAAACATAAAAATAAAGAGCAAAAAAGAATTACTAGATTTGAAAATTTGTCATTCTTCTGATGATGAACACATAATTTTGTTAATTAACACTGTTTTGGAATAACTGAAACTTTATAACACACTAAAAGTTAAAGTTGCATTTGAAGGGATCAGAGTGCTCTCATGACTGTTGAGGAATTATAGGAGAGAGTAAAACAAAAGAATCTAAAAAGACAGTTTGGCATTCGTGGTCACTTTTTCTTTAAAAATTATGACTATCGACCCTTCCATAAGATAATTAAGAAGATAAGTCAAATTTTCTTTATATTGTTTTGCCAGTTGAACAATATTTTCCCGGAATTTAGCATTTAGGAAATGTAAACAAGGACTTGGTCAATGCCAAACAGTCGTTCCCATTTGTTTATGAACTTTTGCATGTGTAAGAAGAGAAAAAAAAAGCATGATGACGATAAATAATAAAGTTGGGACAGTAATTGTTACATATGATGAGGAAATGAGAGAAAGTAGTATGTAGCATGCCTCCATTCTAATCCATGTCTTATAATTTGCTCTGAACACTGAGTGCACAAGCTACTTATATGGCTTCCTGGGTGGCTCAGTCGGTTAAGCGTCTGACTTCATTCAGCTCAGGTCATGATCTCAATTTGTGAGTCTGAGCCCTGCATCAGGCTGTGCACTGACAGCTCAGAGCCTGGATCCTGCTTCATATTCTGTGTCTCCCTCTCTCTGCCCCTTCCCTTCCCTTCTCTCTCTCTCTCTTTCTCTCAAAAATAAATATTAAAAAAATATTGTATAACAAGAATTGTTAAATACAAACAGTTTACAGAAGTCTGAAATTATGATACATTTGGGAGCTACTGGAGATCAGGAAGTGTAAGAAAGCTTTGTGTTAAATGGAGAAGGGCAGCAGAGAATTACATGCTGGGACCTTAAACTGCATTTGGGAGCTTGAGTCTATTTTGACCTTGTGAAGAATCACGAGGGAGTTTGTTTGAAATAAAATGAATAGGCAGCATTGACAAAGTTAGTAGAATGTTCTGGTTGCTATTACAGGAAGTATTAAGTACTTACTGTGTAAAAGACATACTGTCAGGAACACAACATGTTACTTTCCATGAAGCATATGAAATAGATACCCATTTATTTCCCCTTTTCCATCTAAAAAGAATATTAGATCTTAATATAGATATAGAATCAGTAGCTTGCTCAAATCACACAGTCAATAAGTGGATGAGTTTGCAATTAGAATCCACTCTGCTTGGGCATGAACACATTCAAATACTGGCTTTTAGGATCCTAAATGTTCTCATGATGGGTGGTGGCTTGTCGGGGAAGGAGTACAGTCGGTTCACATAGGCTCGGGTGCACATCACTGCACTGATTCTGGATAGCTGGCATCTTTATCCCAAAGAAGAGCAGAAGTCCCTGGTGGATTTTTCCACCCAGTGTAGAACCTGACTCAAAATAGGACCTTGGGGCCCCCTCGTCCTTCAGAGATGAGGCCCCGGAGAGTTTCATTTGGAGGCTCTCCTTTGGAGAGCATCACAAGAAGGATGAAAACTCCATTCCCTATTTGGATACGTGTGAAAATAGATCAAGACAGGCTCAGAATCGCTTATGGAGCACAGTTTGGTGAGTCTGCTCCATACTTCCCTGGCCCCTGGGTAGGATGACAGAGGGGAAGAAAGGAGAAAAGATAATGGAATATATATGGAATATACTGCTTCATGAAATAAGTCAGAGAAAGACAAATACCACATGCTATCACTCACATGTAGAATTTAAGAAACAAAAGAAATTAACAAACAAAGAAAAAGAGGACAAAACTAAAAGCCTCTTATCAAAGTGGGGTTGCTAAAGGGAAGGGGGAAGGGGTGAATGGGTGAAATAGGGTAAAGGAGATTAAGAGGACACTTAACCCTGATGAGCAATGGGTAATGCATAGAATTGTTGAATCATTATATTATACATCTGAAACTAATATAACATTGTATGTTTATTATACTTCAATTTAACAAAACCCCTTAATGGGATGCCTGGGTGGCTCAGTCGGTTAAGTGTCCAACTCCTGGCTTCGGCTCAGGTCATGATCTTGCAGTCTGTGCTGATGGTGGAGAGCCTGCTTGGGATTCTCTCTCCTCTCCCTCTCTTTCTGCTCCTCCCCTCCTCATGCTGTTTCTGTCTCTTTCTAAATTAAAAAAACAAAAAACCCAACCCCCCCAAAAAAAAACAAACAAAAAAATCTTTTAAAATAGGTATTAAATATTCCATTAACCAATATGCCTGGCTCCATACTAGATTTTAGGTATGCAGATATAAGTAAGAGAAAGTTTCTTTAACATTAAAGGGCTATCTATAAATTAGACTAAAACAACAGGTAGATATAATGTCATATAATTTTGTAAAATGATCATTCGAATAAAGTAGGTGTAGAAAGGAGAAACTATCCTGTCACTATTTCCTCCTCTCTCTCTGAATTTTCAAGAAATTTTACTTCCTCTCTTTTTCTGCCTACTTAAATCTATACCTGAGTCTTTTCGTATTGCTTTTCTCCCAATTTTTTAAAAAAAATACTGTCAGCCACTCTAGAATACATCTGTGAAAAATGGAAGATCCATTTTTACAAAGATATTTATTATTCCCTGGAGCTTGGAATAAGTTAGATTCTCCTTTACAGCCAGGAGGAAAAAATCCCTTAACAGTCATTTGTGTAAGAACTGCTTGCATTAATTTTATCACTTGCAAAAGGTAAACAAATTGTGACCACAATTTTTATGTATGTATAGAGAAACACAGAAATAGCTCAATTTTCACAACATCTTAGAACTTTGTATAAACATGTTTTAAGTTAAAGAAGATTTTTGAGATTAAACCAAAGACTTATTTGATAAAAACCTTTTGTTGCCATATTTATCACTTTTTGTTGCCCAACAGTGATTAACTCTTAGTTCTCTAGCTCCTTGTCTTTTTTTGTTAAATAAATTTGATACACAGCATTGTGTAAATTTAAGATGCACAACTTGTGGAGGAGGGGCAACATGGCGGAGGAGTAGGGGCTCCAGTATTTCGCTTGCCCTTTAAAGGGGGACGACGGAAACCATTGTCTCTCTCAACTCCAAAAATCGGGGGGGAAAGGTGCTACAGCGGACAAGAAACGTAGGCGAAAACAGACACGGCCCAACTAAACCGTGAGTTTAATCTGGGTCGGATAAAACGAACTCGAACTCGGGAAGTTGAGCTGAGGGGAGGGTGAGCGTCTTCGGAGATAGCTGGGAAAGTGCCCATCGAACAACATCTGAACGAGAGGGCCAGAGCGGGTGAGACCGCTACCATCCAGCCCCTAAATGCAGGGCCTTTGAAGAGAAGTTCAGTGGCAAACAGCAGCACTATCCGTGCGCTGTCGGGACTGCGCCAACCCCGTCCCGAGCTGAGGGGACGCGCGCGCCGGGGGGACTGGCAGTGGGGACGCGGGCGGCGCCACCAGCCGAGCTCCTCTAACCCCGGCACAATTATAACGAAATCGGGGGTGGCAGACGGCCGCCTCACCGCGCCACCCTCGCCCAGCGCCTCCGGGCAGGCACGTCGCCGCCGCTGCCGGGACAGGCAGCAGGGACCCAGGCAGCCCCAGGCGGTGGCTCCAGTAAACCACACTAGGCCGGCGCAGGCGGTGGAGAGAGAACAGAAATAAAGGGGCGTATAAAGCCTCCAGGACTGGTGGCGCGGGTCTGGAGAGACGCCATTGTTGTCTCACAAGCCAGGAAGTCACCCCAGAAGCCATCCCTGCAGCAGTGGAGGCCGGACCCGCCTACACTAAACCACGCCCCTCCCAAACATTCAGCAGGAGCTACTGATCCAAGTGGAGATTGCTGCCTGGGGTAACACCAGTCATTTCTTCCTTTTAAATTTATCCCTCCCTTTCTCATTCCTACCAATCCCCATCCCTGAGCTGGTCATCCAGGGTACTAACTGGCTTAATCATTTTTGTTTTGTTTTGTTTTGTTTTTTTTTTTAACCCACTCTTTGAGGACATGTCCTACAACCTCTTCTTTACTTCCCTAGCCCTTTTTCTGGAATAACCAGGCCGTTTAAGTTCATCTAGACGACATCGACCTTTATGCCTTTTCCCTCGCACCTGTCCTTATTCTGATTTCTATCAGTCTGGATTAAACCCTTTAGTCGCTCTACCTGGGCAAAGTCCATTTCCTTCTTCTCCCTGCACCAGTCATTATTCTGTCTATATATGCTCTGCCACCAGCACACTACATACCCTGTCCTTAACGTGTAGCTGTTACTTCAGGACATTGGCCTCAGAGAGTCACTTGTTATTTTTTTCTGTTGTAAACTGCTTGTCTGGACCATTTGTCGGTACGTTTGAGTATTTCTGTGTTCTGTGTGTCTGTCAGTTTTCCTTTCCAGGGCAACTTCAAGAAACAACCCATAATACATCCAGCCAAAATGACGAGACGGAAGAATTCTCCTCAAAAGAATCTACAAGAAGCAGTGACAGCTCAAGAATTAATGAAAACAGATATAAGCAACATAACAGAACTTGAATATAGAATGATAATCATAAAACTAATTGCTGGCCTTGAAAAAAGCTTAGATGAATGCAAGGGGTCCCACGCAGCAGAGTTCAAGGACCTTAAAAACGGTCAGGAAGAATTAAAGAAGACATTGGAAGAAATACAGGGGAAACTGGAAGCAGGAACAAAACGGATTTAAGAGGTAGAGGAAAGGGTTAGCGCATTAGAAGACAAAATCATTGAAAAAGAGGAAGCAGATAAAAAGAGAGAGAAGGTGATCCAGGAACAGGAAAGGAGAATTCGAGAGCTGAGCGATGCACTCAAAAGAAACAATATCCGTATCATAGGAGTTCCAGAGGAAGAAGAGAGAGAGAAAGGAGTCGAAGGGGTTCTTGAACAAATCATTGCTGAGAACTTCCTCAACATGAGGAAGGAAACTGCCATGGAAATCCAAGAGGCACAGAGAACTCCCCTCAGACGTAACTTGAATAGACCTTCTGCACGGCACATCATAGTGAAGCTGGGAAAATACAAAGATAGGGAGAGAATCCTGAAAGCAGCTAGGGACAAAAGAACCCTAACATACAAAGGGAGACCTATAAGGGTAGTAGCAGACTTAACTACAGAAACTTGGCAAGCCAGAAAGGCATGGCAGGATATCTTCAATGTGATGAGCAAGAAGGACATGCAACCAAGAATTCTGTATCCGGCTAGCCTGTCATTCAGAATAGAAGGAGAGATCAAGGTTTTTCCCAACAAACAAAAACTGAAAGAATTTATCACAAATAAGCCAGCACTGCAAGAGATCCTGAGGGGCATTCTATGAAAACAAGGAGGCAAAGAACACAAACTACCAGAGACAGCCTTACAAACATGAAACTTACAGATAATACAGTGACTGTAAGCCCATATTTTTCAATATTAACACTGAATGTAAATGGACTAAATGCGCCAATCAAAAGACACAGGATAACAGAATGGATTAAAAAACAAGACCCATCTATTTGCTGTCTTCAAGAAACTCATCTTAAACCTGAAGATACCTTCAGATTGAAAGTGAGGGGATGGAGAACTATCTACCATGCTACTGGAAGTCAGAAGAAAGTCGGAGTAGCCACACTTATATCAGACAAATTAGACTTTAAAATGAACGATGTAATAAGAGATGAAGAAGGACATTATATAATAGTCTCAGGGACCATCCAGCAGGAAGAGCTAACAATAGTAAATATCTATGCACCGAATTCGGGGGCACCCAAATTTGTAAAACAGCTAATTACAAACATTAGCAACCTCATCGATAAAAATGTCCTAATAGTAGGGGATCTCAACACTCCACTCTCAGCATTGGATGAATCCACAAAACAGAAAATCTCCGCAGAAACAATAGCCCTGAATGACACATTAGGACAGATGAGCCTCACAGACATCTTTAGGGTCCTTCATCCAGAAGCAAAGGAATTTACGTTCTTCTCATCTGCACACGGTACATTTTCCAAGATAGACCATATTCTGGGGCACAGGGAAGCTCTGAATAAATATAAAAGAATTGAGATCATACCATGTACACTGTCAGACCACAATGCTTTGAAACTTGAAATCAACCACAGGAGAAAGCCTGGAAAATATCCAAGAACATGGCGGCTAAGAAATAACCTACTAAAAGATGACCGGGTCAACCAAGCCATCAGAGAAGAAATTAAAAAATACATGGAAACAAATGAAAATGAAAATACAACAATCCAAACGCTCTGGGACGCAGCAAAAGCAGTCCTGAGAGGGAAATATATTGCAATCCAGGCCCATCTCAAAAAACAAGAAAAATCAATAACAGAAATTAACAGCACGCCTAAAGGAACTAGAAGCAGATCAACTAAAACAACCCAATCCCAGCAGAAAGAGAGAAATAACAAAGATCAGAGCACAAATTAACCATATGGAGACAGAAAAGGTAGTGGAACAGATCAATGAAACCAAAAGCTGGTTCTTTGAAAAAATAAACAAAATAGACAAACCTCTAGCCAGGCTTCTCAAAAATAAGAGAGAGAGAACTCAAATAGATAAAATCGTGAATGTAAAGGGAGAAATTACAACCAATCCCTCAGAGATACAAGCAATCATCAGAGAATACTATGAAAAATTATATGCCACCAAACTTGGCAATCTGGAAGAAATGGACAGCTTCCTAAATAGCCACACGCTACCAAAACTCAAACGGGAAGAAATAGAAAATTTGAACAGACCCATAACTAGTGAAGAAATAGAATCAGTTATTAAAAACCTCCCAGCAAATAAAAGCCCTGGACCAGATGGCTTTCCTGCGGAATTTTACCAGACATTTAAAACAGAGTTAATTCCTATCCTCCTCAAGCTGTTCCAAAAAATTGAAACGGAAGGAAAACTCCCGGACTCATTCTATGAAGCCAGCATCACTTTGATTCCCAAACCAGATAGAGACCCAGCAAAGAAAGAAAATTACAGGCCAATATCCCTGATGAACAAGGATGCAAAAATTCTCAACAAGATACTAGCATATCGAATCCAACAGCATATAAAGAGAATTATCCACCATGATCAAGTAGGATTCATCCCTGGGTTGCAGGGCTGGTTCAATATTCGCAAATCAATCAACGTGATACATCACATCAACAAAAGAAAAGATAAGAACCATATGATCCTGTCAATAGATGCAGAAAAAGCATTTGACAAAATACAGCATCCTTTCTTAATAAAAACTCTCGAGAAAGTCGGGATAGAAGGAACTTACTTAAACATCATAAAAGCCATATATGAAAAGCCCACAGCTAATATCATCCTCAATGAGGAAAAATTGAAAGCCTTTCCCCTGAGATCAGGAACACGACAGGGGTGTCCACTCTCGCCACTGCTATTTAACATAGTGCTGGAAGTCTTAGCATCAGCAATCAGACAACAGAACAAAATAAAAGGCATCAAGATTGGCAAGGAGGAAGTCAAACTTTCACTTTTTGCAGATGACATGATACTTTACATGGAAAACCCGACAGAATCCACCAAAAGCCTACTAGAACTGATTCATGATTTCAGCAAAGTTGCAGGATACAAAATCAATGTACAGAAATCGGTGGCATTTCTATACACCAACAATGAAGCAGCAGAAAGAGAAATAAAGAAGCTAATCCCTTTCACAATTGCACCAAAAACCATAAAATACTTAGGAATAAACCTAACCAAAGAGGTGAAAGACCTCTACACTGAAAACTATAAAAAAACTTATGAAGGAAATTGAGGAAGACACAAGGAAATGGAAAAACATCCCATGCTCATGGATTGGAAGAATAAATATCGTCAAAATGGCAATACTACCCAAAGGAATCTACACATTCAATGCAATCCCAATCAAAATTGCACCAGCATTCTTCTCAAAGCTAGAGCAAACAATCCTAAAATTTGTATGGAACCACAAAAGACCTCGAATAGCCAAAATAATACTGAAGAATAAAACCAAGGCGGGAGGCATCACAATTCCAGACTTTAACCTCTACTACAAAGCGGTGGTCATCAAGACTGTATGGTATTGGCACAAAAACAGACACATAGACCAATGGAATAGAATAGAAAACTCAGAAATGGACCCGCAAGTATATGGCCAACTAATCTTTGATAAAGCGGGAAAATGTATTCAATGGAAAAAAGACAGCCTCTTTAATAAATGGTGCTGGGAGAATTGGACAGCAACTTGCAAAAGAATGAAACTAGACCACTTTCTTACACCACTCACAAAAATAAATTCTAAATGGATAAAAGATCTGAATGTGAGACAGGAAACCGTCAAAATCCTAGAGGAGAAATCAGGAAAAAGCCTCTTTGACCTAAGACGCACCAATTTCCTACTCGACACATCTCCAAAGGCAAGAGAATTAAAAGCAAAGATGAACTATTGGGACCTCATCAAGATAAAAAGCTTCTGCACAGCAAAAGAAACAACCAACAAAATGAATAGGCAACCAACGGAATGGGAAAAGATCATCGCAAATGACATATCGGATAAAGGACTAATATCTAAAATGTATAAAGAACTTACCAAACTCCACACCCGAAAAACAAACAACCCAGTGAAGAAATGGGCGGATGATATGAATAGACACTTCTCCAAAGAGGACATTCAGATGGCAAATAGACGCATGAAACAATGCTCAATGTCACTCATCATCAGGGAAATACAAATCAAAACCACACTGAGATACCACCTCACACCAGTCAGAGTGGCTAAAATGAATAAATCAGGGAACTATAGATGCTGGCGAGGATGTGGAGAAGTAGGCACCCTCCTACACTGTTGGTGGGAATGCAAACTGGTGCAGCCACTTTGGAAAACGGTGTGGAGGTTCCTCAAAAAAATGAAAATAGAGCTACCCTATGACCCAGCAATTGCCCTGCTAGGAATCTACCCAAGAGACACAGGAATGCTGATGCATAGGAGCACGTGTACTCCAATGTTCATAGCAGCACTTTCAACAATAGCCAAAGCATGGAAAGAGACCAAGTGCCCATCAACTGACGAATGGATAAAGAAGTTATGGTACTTATATACAATGGACTACTACGTGGCAATGAGAAAAAATGAAATCTGGCCATGTGTAGCCAGATGGATGGAACTGGAGGGTATTATGTTAAGTGAAATAAGTCAGTCAGAAAAAGACAGATACCATATGTTTCCACGAATAGGTGGACTTTGTGAGACTAAGCAAAAACCAGGGGGACGGGAAGAGGGGAAAGGAAAAAAAGACACAGAGAGGAAGTGAGATAAAACATAAGAGACTCTCAAAGACTAAGAAAAAAACTGAGGGTAAGGGGGATGAGGGAGGGGGGAGAGGGGGTGATGGGCATTAAAAAGGGCACATGTTGGGATGAACACTGGGTGTTTTATGTAAACCAATTTGAAAATAAACTATTATAAATAATTAAAAAAAAGATGCACAACTTGTTACTTTGACACACTTATATATTGTAACATGTTTGCTATAGTAATTAAATTTATCCACCCAAGCCTCCTATCTTAACACTCCATGTTCTTGGCAGGAAGCACATATTTTGAACCATAGGACATACTCATGAATGTCTTAAAAGGAAGAGGCTCAACTGAAATCACTCCTACCATTATATAATGTCTTACTTTCTAGTCTTTTCCCTCCCTTCCCCCATCTAATTGTATTTCTGGATTAAAACATTTCTCAGAACATCCAAGGCTTTTGCACTTAAGTATTTAAACAAAAAAGTTCTAGGTGGCTTAGTCAGTTGAGTGTCCGACTCTTGATTTTGGCTCATGATCTCATGGTTGTGGTTGTAAGCCCTGTGCTGGGCTTTGGCTGACAGCATGGAGCCTGCTTGGGCTTCTCTCTCCCCCTCTATCTCTGCCCTCACCCCTTCTCTCTCAAAATAAATAAATTTTAAAATAAAATAAATAATGACAGAATTACCTTGAATCCAAAACCAAAGACCCCTCAAAAAAGGAGAACTAGGACCAATTTCTCTGATGAACATGGATGCAAATATTCTCCAAAAGATACTAGCAAACAGGATTCAATAATCATTAAAAGACTTATTCACCACAATCAAGTGGGATTTATTCAAGAGATGCAAGGCTGGTTTGATATCTACCAATCAATGTGATACATCACATTAATAAAAGAAAGGAAAAGAACTACATGATCCTCTCAACAGATGCAGAAAAAGCATTGGAAGAAATACAGCATTCTTTCTTGATAAAAACCCTCAAGAAAGTAGGGATAGAAGGATCATACCTCAAGATCATAAAGGCCATATATATGAAAGACCCACTGGTAATATCATCCTCAATGGGGAAAAACTGAGAGCTTTCCCCCTAGGGTCAGGAAAATGACAGGGATGTCCACTCTCATCACTGTTATTTAACATAGTGTTGGAAATCCTAGCCTCAGGAATAATACAACGAAAAGAAATAAAAGGCATCCAAGTTGGCAAGGAGGAAGTCAAACTTTCACTCTTTGCAGACGACATGATACTTGATGTGGAAACTCAAAAAAACTCCACCAAAAACACTGCTAGAACTGATACATGAATTCAGCAAAGTTGCAGGATATAAAATCAATGTACAGAAATCAGTTGCATTTCTATACACCAATTATGAAGCAACAGAAAAAGAAATCAAGGAATCGATCTCATTTAGAATAGCACCCAAAATCATAAAATATGTAGGAATAAACCAAACCAGTGAGGTGAAAAATCTATACACTGAAAACTATAGAAAGCTATGAAAGAAATTGAAGAAGATACAAAAAAATTGAAAAAAAAAAGCATTTCATACTCATGGATTGGAAGTACAAATTTTGTTAAAATGTCGATACTACCCAAAGCAATCTACATATTCAGCGCAATCCGTATCAAAATAACATCAGCATTCTTCACAGAGCTAGAATGAACAATCCTAAAATTTGTATGGAACCAGGAAAGACCCTGAATAGCCAAAGTAATCCTGAAAAAGAAAACCAAAAGGCATCACAATTTTGGACTTCAAGTTGTATTACAAAGCTGTGATCATCAAGACAATATGGTACTGGGAAAAAACAGACACTCAGATCAATGGAACAGAATAAAGAACCCAGAAATGAACCCCCAAATGTATGGCCAACTAATCTTTGACAAAGCAGGAAAGACTATCCAATGGATAAAAAGATAGTCTCTTCAGCAAATGGTGTTGGGAAAACAGGACAGCGACATGCAGAAGAATGAACCTGGACCACTGTCTTACACCATACGTGAAAATAAACTGAAAATGGGTAAAAGACCTAAACATAAGATAGGAAGCCATCAACATCTTAAAGGAAAAAACAGGCAACAACCCCTTTGATCTCGGCCTCTTTGACTTCGAGCAACTTCTTACTTGACACATCTCCGAAGGCAAGGGAAATAAGAGCAGAAATGAACTATTGGGACCTCATCAAGATAAAAGGCTTCTGCACAGTGAAGGAGACAATCAGCAAAACTAAAAGGCAGGGGCAGCTGGGTGGCTCAGTTGGTTAAGTGTCCGACTTTAGCTCAGGTCATGATCTCACATTTCGTGAATTACAGCCCTGCATCAGGTTCTGTGCTGATAGCTCAGAATATATAATGAAATATATAATGCAATATTATTCAGTGATCAAAAAGAATGAAATCTTGCCATTTGCAACAATGTGGATGGAACTAGAGCTAACTTAGCTTATATGCTAAGCGAAATAAGTCAGAGAAAGACAAACTTATGATTTCACTCATGTGTAATTTAAGATACAAAGCAGATGGACATAAGGGAAGGGAAGCAAACATAAGCTAAAAACAGAGAGGGAGACAAACCATAAGAGACTCTTAAATACAGGGAACAAACCTAGGGTTGCTGGAGGGGTGGTGGGTGGGGAGATGAGCTAAATGGGTGATGGGCATTAACGAGGGCACTTGTTGGCATGAGCACTCTGTGTTATACGTAAGTGATGAATCACTAAATTCTATTTCTGAAATCATTATCACACTATATTTTAACTAACTTGGAATTAAATTTAAAAATAATAATAATAAATTAAAAAAATAAATAAAATAAATATAATCACAGAGGAGAAACAGTAACTGTATGTGTGTGTGTGTGCGTGTGTGGGCGTTATTGTTATGTGTGTTTTTGATTAGGCTTTTTAATTCACAAGCAAACATTAATCGTCATCAGTGTGTATGGGGCTAGCTCAAACAGAAGGTTAACAAGCACAAGGAAATCATGATCCTGGTTTACCTCTCAGCTATGTAGAAAAGGAACATAAACAAGCTGATGAAGAGGGTAATGAGTATATATGTATATATATGTATATGTGTGTGTGCATATTATCTTTGTCCATTCATTAATTCACTCATTTTCTCATCATATATGTGTATGTATGCATGTGTGTATGTATATATGCATATATATGTAAACAAGTAGCTACATAAACACAAACAGTAAACATGGTCTTGAATAGAATAAATGAAATGCATTATGAAATAAATATTTTGAGTAATAAAATTGATCCAGCTTTCTGTAACCAAATTCCAGTTATAAAAAGATAGAGGATTTCAATTATTCTGGCAACAAGGCTATTGATGAAGTTTTTGATAATGGGATAAATAGATAAGGTATCCGTTGCTTTTTTTGTTTGTATGTTTTTGTTTTCCTTTTTTTTTCTCCCACCAGTCATAATTACTAAACATTTAATAACTGTTAATTATTTCTCAAAAGAATGTTAGGGCTGACAGAAACAATGCAATACTCAATTTCTTAATTTTTTTTAAGGTGCTTATTTATTTATTTTTGAGAAAGACAGAGAAAGAGAGCAAGTGGGGGAGGGACAGAGAGAGACGAGACAGAGGATCTGAAGCAGGCTCCATGCTGACAGCAGATAGCCCCATGTGGGGCTCGAACTCACGAACCATGAGATCATAACCTGAACCAAAGTCAGACACTTAACCAACTAGGCTCCCCAGGGCCCTCTCAATTTCTTAATTTTGAATAAGAGTTGCATATGGTTTCAATATTATTATAATTCCCTTTTTTATCATAACTAAATCGTTGACTTATTGAAGCGTATGCCTGTAGAAAAATAAAATTGTTAATCACTCTATGACATGACCGAGTTATCTGAGCCTATAGCCTTCTTGTCAAAGAGTTATCACATCTGGGATTTAATACTTTTTAAAAGGGTATAAAGTGAGTTTTCACTTAATACTAGCAAATAAGATTCTGTATTGTTACAGAGCAGGCAACATTTGCTACTTTTCTTACTTTTTTTCGAAATTTGTCCTAAAAAATATGAGACAAAATAGCTATTTTTCCTTGATAAATGGTCTCAATCATCTTGGTACTATGTATGTGTTCTGGAACATTTCATCCAGAGGTCTAGATGATATCAAAGTAATAATATGTTACATGGAGAAGATTTATAAAAACAAATGGCTGTGATTTGAAATGAAAAGCAGTTCTTCTGACACAGCTTTTTCTTATAATGACTTATCAGTGATTTCACGTTGACACAATGAGAACTCTACCTCACAAGCGCTGTGTGCTCAGGGTGGCTATTTCTGCTACAAAGTGACGTGACCCTATACTTCTGTGCGTGGGCATCTGTCACATGGAGACATGGTCTTGTGTCCACTAGGTAGTACACAAGCTTTTGTTCACCTGATGGAGTGTGGGGGTCGTTTTCCCCAATGGAGGTGGGCCCTGAGTCACACAGCCAAATGAAATGTGTTTGAGAAATGTAATGGTTAATCGCTCCCTTTAGTTGCAGTGGAGGGTTTCCTGACACACTTGACCGCTTTCACATAGATGGCACAAAATACAGAACTGAGTGGCACACAAAGCCAGGCTGCTTTCACTGGACTGCCCAGCTTCCACATTCTTTTGATTCTATTTTGAGTCGCATGTGAAAGCCACAGAACAATCGACAAAAGCCCTTTCGTCTTTTCATTGCTCTGCAGTTTACCCTTCTGCTTAGTTTATTTCATTTCATCAACATTTTAAAAATCACATTGTCATTACAAAGTTGAGTATTTTTCCTGAGATCCTAGGTGGTGGTAGTGGTGGGAGAAGAATTCTTCCACTTTTCCAGATGAAGTCAAAGTCATGGTCTTTGAAATACTCAAAGCCTCTGACAAAGCTTTCAGCACAGAGATGAGTAACAGCCAGTACCTGAGAGTTCCCTGCACTGTCATTAAATCCTCACGACAACTTTTACGCAGTTACCTATATTTTATCTCCATTTTAAAAGTGGAGAAATGGAGTCTCAGAGGTTAAGTATCATTCTCAAGGTCACGTAGTTCATAAAGTGCCTGGGATTGAAACTCAGGTCTGTTGCCAAAGCTTGATTTTACGTGTTTAGCTCACTGGATCAGAATTCTATAAAACACCTATCCCACGGCATGTGATTATGGTGTTGTAAGTTATGCCATTGCTCTTTGAACCCCTTGACTTTAAAGCAAAGGCTTTAAAAATATTGAACTTTAATTGACATACAATAGTTTTTTTTAATGTTTATTCACTTTTGAGTGAGAGAGTAGGGGAGGGGCAGAGAGAGGAGACAGAGGGTCCAAAGTAGGATCCTCAGTATTACTGCAGAGTTCAATGAGGGGCTCAAACCCATGAACTCCGATCATGACCTGAGCTGAAGTCGAACGCTTAACTGCCTGAACCACCCAGGTGCCCCTAATTGGCATAAGTATTATATTAGTTTCAGGTGTACAAGATGGTGATTCAATTTTTTATACAGCATCAAATGACACTATGATAGGTCTAGTCACCATCTATCACCATACAAAATTATTACAGTGTTATTGACTGTATTCCCTATGTTATACTTTACATCCTTATGACTTATTTATTTTATAACTGGAGTGTGTTCCATTTAATCTCCTATCCCTCCCATCCCTCCACCTCCCTTCCCTCTTGGCAACTGCCAGTTTATTCTCTAGACCGAAAGCTTTTAAATGTTTCAACACTGAATATGTTTCCTGTACATTTTCATCAATCCGAATAAATTCCTTTTGTTCTTAGATTGCCACCCATGAATGTTGTTATGCGGTGACTTTGTCTCCCCATCCCCAAGGTTATGTGTTCAAGCCCTCACTCCCAGTATCTCTGAAAGTGTATATGGAGACTGGGCCTTTAAAGAGGTAATTAAGTTAAAACGAGGCTGTTGGGGCGGGCCCTAAACCAATCTGACTGGAGCCTTTATAAGGAGAGGCAGTGAGGCTAGAGAGATGGTAAGGGTGTGCAGAGAGACCATCTGAAGACGTATCAGGATGTAGCCCTCTGCAAGCTAATGCAAGAAGAAGAAACCAACTCGGGAATGGTCTTAAGGTTAGAATTTTTTGTTCCTGTAGTGTTTGATAAAATCTGATAGTAAATCTGTTTGGTAATTCTGTAGGAAGGTTTTTAAATGCTTGCCTCTTTAATGGTAACGTCTCATTGTTCCGGACTTCGGTGGTCTTTTTGGTCTGGAAACACATAGTTTTGGGTTGTGGAATGTTTTCTAAAATTATTTAATAATTTCATCACTGCTGTCGTTTCTCTTTGTTTAAAAACCTCTAACTGTGTATTAGACTTCCGGGCTGATCTTTTTTTTTTTTTTTTTTTTTCAAATTAGTAAACATACAGGGTAGTATTTGTTTCAGGAGCAGAATTTAGTGATTCATCATTTACATATAACCTCAAGTGTCCCCTTAATGCCCATCACTCGTTTAGCCCATCCTCCCACCCATAACCCCTCTAGCAACCCTCTATTCTCTGTAATTTTAGAGTCTTTTATGGTTTGCCTCCTTCTGTGTTTTAAACTTATTTTTCCTTCCCTTCCCCTAGGTTCACCTGGTGTTTCTTAAATTACACGAGTGGAATCATACGGTGTTTGTCTTTTTCTGCGTGACTTTTTTTGCTTAGCATAGTACACTCTAGTTCCATCCACGTTGTTGCAAATGGCAAGATTTCATTCTTTTTGATCGTCCAGGCTGATATTCTTATGGTCTTTGCTGCACTGCTGCTTTATCATTTTGGGTGGTTTCCTCAGCTTTATTCCATCTCTACTGAATTTGCTCTTGGCCTCTGTTTTATCTGGTATACCTGAGGTCGAGCCCTCTTCAGTTTAATATCAGGGGTAAATATTCACTCCGGCTTTCTTTCAGGGTGCCAGCAGGGTAGTCACCTGGCTTCGTTTGGTGAGGCATAGAAGTGCCCTTGAATGTGCATTTTAAAGATTCACAGGTATTTTGCGTTCCCAAGTCTCTCCCGGCTCTGAGGACCAGGTGCCTCTTATTCCTGAGCTGATGGAGTTCTGCGGCAGCAATCAGCTTGCTTCTTGCTGGCTTTCCTGAATCCAGGACTTAGGCTTCAGCTTTGTTCTGCTATATTAATTCCTAATTCTTTACTCATTTTGTTTTCTGAGATGGTTGATCTCTCCTATACAGGTGTCTTCGGTTTTTTTGTGGGTCCTTTTATTGGCCAGTGGGGGAGGTGAAATGAAGTGTATTTAATGTCATGGTTAAATGGAAGACCTCCATATTTTGAGTTCATGCCTCCATTGTCTAATGATAGCCACTAGCCACATGTGGCTATTTAGATTTAAACTAAAATAAAAATTCAGGGCCTTAGCCACATTTCAAGTGCTCAGTAGCCATACGTAGCTAATGCTACCATATAGGGCAGTGTTGATATAGAAAACTTGCATCATTACAGAAAGTTTAATCGGACAGGACTGCTAAACAATCTAGAGATGCCAACCGTGGTCTATAGCATTATTTCAGTTACTTGGTCCTGTATCTCTTTAATTCTGTATAGCACTTATCACTAGTTGATACTCCTCTCTCTCTAAGGTCCCTGTGAGCAGGGACCTTATTTTCCTAGCATTCCTAACATACAGCAGGTGCTACATATGTTGGTCAGGATGAATAAACCCCCTTTAATTTGCCCCGAGTGCCTACATGCTTGTCTCCCTTAGTTTAACCTATATAGACTTGGAATCTTGAGTCGGGTATGATTATTCTAGATGGCTAACTGCCATGCTTTTCACTGGCTTTGTGTTGTAATTTTGTATTGTTTCAGCTTCTCTTAGCAAGCTGTTTTGAGTCCAGTGCTAATTTTGAATTAATACATTTACATGTAAGCCTTCAAAGAGACCTAGCTGTAAATTGGAAACATTCAAAGTATCCAACTTTTAGTGAAATACCTACAAGAAAGCAACTTGAAAACACTCCCGTGAGTGGCGATCTCTTAGGAAAAACCATACAAGAAAGCCGGTGTCCACTTCTGGAGACTTGCTCACCAGTGCAGCTGCCTTATGTTAGTCTTGAGTACCAGAACAATTGGGCAAATACACAGAATGGAGCTGTAAGTCACCTTGTCACTAACACCATGTGGTGGGTTAAGCGGCAGTAATCTGCAGAGAAGACCCTGGGTAAATCTTAACTCTCAAATTATACTTGACACACATTTAGCGATCTTGCTCACCTCCTATACTTTGGGCTCAAACTTTTCTTTTCCTTTCAAGTAGAGCATATCTTCTACCCATCCATCTTTCAGATGCTGTTTTCCCACTTGGAAACCTCCCCTCACAAACCCTCCAAGACCTAGTTCTCCTTTCTTTCAGAGTTCTCCTTAAAACTCCGAGAAGTCTGACGAGACCTCACTGAGTTCCCATCACTTAGAAACCGAAGCAACCAACTCTTCACCCCGTTTCTCTATTAATTGGAAATGCCTCTATGGCAGGCTGGAGGCCTGCTTTTTCATCTGTCTCCGTAGATTCGAGGATCATGTTACTTCTATAGCAATACAATGGGAAAATAGATCAGCTGGAATTAGAGAAGGAAATTCTTCACCTCAGCTGCTTAAGACCTAGTATTGGAAACTTCTTTCAACTGTGACTTTTGCTGTGAGATTTCAGCATGTTTGATCATAGAGTCTGCTGGACCGAGTTATCTTCCCCACGTTCATTGCTGATCATATAAGAGGGAAATCGCAGGTATGTTCAGGCAGCAGCACATTGATGCCACAGGGTTGGTTGTAGTTGGGTGAAGTCCATACGCTTAGCAACCAACCAGTCTTTAACGGTGCAAGGGCTGCAGGTGAGCCAGGCTGTTGAAGTTCTGACACACGTGGCTGGCATGGAGATGCAGCATTCAAGAGACGACTCCACTCGTTTGCAATGTGATTAGTGGATGGTCTCCAGCTGTTAGCTTTTTTAGGCTCTACTTCAGCCTTCAAACTGAGGTCCTGCTTATCCTGGGCTCTTCCTGGGGGTGCTCCCAGACTGTGACTGAGAGGTGGCAGTACAAGGGCCTAGGCCTTTGTCCCCGGCATGAACTCCCTAATGGGCACCTTTTGCTCTGGAGTTCCTTGAACACTGCTAGGGGCTTTGTCAGGTGTGTAATGTTCTGTGCCTTCCCCCACCCCTTCAAACCCTGAAGCTCTTCTTCCACAGGTGCTAATTCTTAACCTTCTGTTCTAATGCCATCTGAGCATTTGTTTTGTGGAGAACCCAACCGAAAACAAAATAGGTAGTTCCTACAGAGTCAGCTGAGAAAAGGATTCAGAAAAAATGAAGTGGTGAAAACAGCATATATCCTATAAGAATAGTGATTTGGGTTCTCAATTGTGAAACTGTAAAAGCTATCACTGAGCTCTTAAAGCCACAGGTACTAGGGAAATCATGTCAGTTTTGTTTACAGAAAATTGATAGAACTTATTTTATCTTTTAAAAGAAATGGCTAGATTTTTGTAAAATACTAGAGTCCTGGGAAATTAATACATTACCTTTTATTGCCTAGGACTCTATATTCTAACATGGGTTTTGTTGATTTGGTGCACTGAAGATGTGTCGTAAACTGTTTTTGTTAAAACTGTTTTCTAGTACAATGTGAATTGGTTTTTTTAGGTTTGGTTATTAGAGTCAAAACTGATGTTCCAATATGAATAAGCAAATGACCATATATAGTTTCTGTTAGTCTCCAAAGTACATTTTCCAAAGGGCATTTTTTCTTCCTTCTTGAAATCCCCATCGAGGAGCAATAAGTACTTAAAATTAAAGGTAGGTCGTGGATTCTTCTGGTTTACCATACTGGTCTTTTAATAATCTGGTTATCAAGTAGGCTTAGACTCTTGGCTATTCAAAGACTTGCAAGGAATTTAACGCACTATTTCCCATCGTACAGGAAAAAGCAATTTAGATG
The DNA here is from genome assembly GCA_030068075.1 of Paguma larvata. Lineage (NCBI taxonomy): Eukaryota > Metazoa > Chordata > Mammalia > Carnivora > Viverridae > Paguma > Paguma larvata. The sequence continues at coordinate 58,575,037 of CM057831.1, forward strand.
TTCCCTTCCATGGAAAGTTCAAAACCCCAATGAACATTGTAGAGTTAATGTTCAAAGATTTATCCTTCTATATCCTAGAATAGAAATAATATAATAGGAAGAACCTAGTGTTGAAGAATTTGTGGAGAGTGAAGGAATAATCAGACTATGAGAACCACATAAAATTTTGAGAACTCCTTAAACGTTGAAAGAAAATACCAATCATATCTAGACCTGCTGCTCTAGAACAATATTACTATGAAGAAAGTTTTTAGGTATGGTCAATAATGGAAAAGGAGAGGAAGCAATTTGATGAAGTTAATGTCTTGAGCAAAAGGAGAGGAATAACATAATTCAAAATTGCTTACAGGTAGAAACCATCCAAATGTCCATCAATGGATGAATTAATGAGCAAAATGCAGCATGGCCGTACAATGGAATATTGTCTGGCCGTAGGGGAGAATGTATATGCTACAACATGGAGGAAGTGTCAATATTCTAAGCGGAAGAGGCCAATCCCAAAAGACCATATACTATAGGATTCTATTCATATGAAAGTCCAGAACAGAAGTCTGCAGAGACAAAGTAGACTAGTGATTTCCTAGGGCTGGGGAGTGAAGGTAAGGGGTGAAGGGTGTTAGCTCAAAGGTTCAGGTTATCTTTTAGAGGGGATTAAAAATGTTCTAAAAGGAGGGGTTCAAGATGGCGGAAAAGAAGTAATACCCGCTGCTGGTCTCTGGCGACTCAATCTGAGAGGGACTGAGACCGAGAAACTCTCAATCGCAGGGATCTGCAGGAAGAGGAGTTGGAACCTACAGGAAAGATAACGCCAAAACCAGAGCATCTGGGGACACTGAGTGAGTGAAATCTGGGAGAAAGAAAGAGAGCCGCGGAGGTGCGGACTGCGGGGAGTGGGCCTGGGGCCCTGGGCCCCTTCCTCCGAAAAACAAGGGGAAGAGAAAGAGCAGCGGGGAAAGTACCTCGAACCCGGGCGGAGAGGGAGCTTATCATCCAGTCCCTATCCGCAAGGCTTTTTTGAGAGAGGGTCATTGCTCACGGTGGAGCTGGCGGAGCTTTCCTCACTCCGGAGCCAGTGATGCTGTCCCAGTCCCTGACACGGAGAGGCGCGCGCGCCATTGCTGGATCGGTGCTGAGTCAGAGGCATAATTCGGGTGGGGAAGGCTGAGCGTGCAGGGTCTTGCGACCACCCAGCGGGTCGTGCTGCCCCTGCACCCTGACCAAGTCGAGGACGGACACAGAGGAGGGTTCGGAGACTCTAGCTCCGTGAAAAGAGTCTACGGGGACGCCATTGTGGTCGCAGCGGTGCTGAGTCAGAGACTCAATTTACACAAGGCGTGGCGGTCAGAGGGAGTTAAAGGAACTCAGATGAGCTTGGGCGGCGCGACCACCCAGCAATTTGAACTGTGTTGGTAATCTGGATGGAGTTGAGGACGGAAACTGAGGAGTGATCTGAGACTGAGGGTCCATGAGGAGTGACCTGAGACAGTGGGGCCGGGAGGGCGCCATTGTGGTCGCGCATTCCCATAAAGCCAAAACCTAGGACTCCACCCCCAGCGGTGGAGGTGGGACCTGCCTACACCAGGCAACGCCCCTCCTCATATGGGAGACGCCCTTCTCCCAGAGTGGTTGCCGCGGAGACACAACTACTGCAGCATTACCTGGATTAACTCTAGGTCAATTCTTCGGTTTTAGATATATTCTTCCTCTCTCTCCCCACCTCTAAACCTGTCACCAGGGGGTTTTGGCTTGCTTAAACAGACATTTTACCCACTCTCTCAATGCATGTTATACGCCTCCCTCTTTAACTTCCTATCTCTCTCTATGGAACAGTCAGACCACATAGTGCACCTGGACAACATCTAACTTCATTTCTCTTTCCTCACATCCTTCCTTATTCTGATTTCTCTCCTGCTGGATCAAGTCTTCTAATCTCTCTACCTGGTCAAAGTTCAATTTCTTCTTCTGCCCACACCTGTCACTACTCTATGTATGCTCTGCCATCAGCAGAGTGCACATCCCATCATTATCGTGTAGCTGGTACATCAGGTTGCATGCCTCCAGACTGTCATTTGTTAATCTTTTTTATGTTGTGATTTGTTTGTCTGTCTCATTGGTCAGTAAGGTTGTGAGTCTGTGCTTCCTGTTTGTCGGTCTGACCCTTTTCCTTTCCAGGGAGAAATAGGAAATAAACCAATACACACATTGCCAAAATGACCAAACGGAAGAACTCCCCTCAGAAGACTGTACAGGAAATAGTGACAGCACAAGAAATGATGAAAGCAGACATAAGCAACTTAACAGAACAAGAATACAGAACGATAAATATAAAAATACTCGCAGGGCTTGAAAAAAACATAGAAGAAATCAGGGGGTCCCTAGAGGCAGAGATCAAGGTCCTAAAAAAAGATGTACAGGAATTAAAAAAGGATTTAAATGAGGGGCAAAACAAATTGGAGGCGGCCATAGCGCGGATTGCAGAGGCAGAAGATAGAATAGGGGAATTAGAAGACAAAATTACAGAAAAGGATGAAGCAGAGAAAAAGAGAGAGAAATTGATTCAGGAACAGGAAAGGAGAATTCGAGAGCTGAGCGATGCAATCAAACGGAATAACATCCGTATTATAGGAATTCCAGAGGAAGAAGAGAGAGAGAAAGGAATCGAAGGGGTATTTGAACAAATCATCAATGAGAACTTCCCCAACATGAAGAAAGAAATGGGCATTGAAGTCCAAGAGGCACAGAGAACTCCCCTCAGACGTAACCCAAATAGGCCTTCAGCAAGACACATCATAGTGAAGCTGGGAAAATACAAAGATAAAGAGAGAATCCTAAAAGCAGCTAGGGATAAACGGGCCTTGACTTACAAAGGCAGACACATTAGGGTAGTAGCGGACTTATCCACAGAAACTTGGCAAGCCAGAAAGGAATGGCAGGAAATCTTCAATGTGATGAACAGGAAGGACATGCAGCCAAGAATCCTTTATCCAGCCAACCTGTCATTCAAAATGGATGGAGAAATAAAGGTCTTCCCAAACAAACAAAAACTGAAGGAATACATCACAAATAAACCAATCTTACAAGAGATCCTGAGGGGGACTCTATGAAGGAAAGGTTGCAAGGAACACAGAGCACCAGAGACATCCTTACAAACATGAAACCTACAGACAACACCTTGACGCTAAACGCACATTTTTCATATTAACGCTGAATGTAAATGGACTAAACGCTCCAATTAAAAGACACAGGGTAACGGAATGGATTAGAAAACAAGACCCATCTATCTGCTGTCTTCAAGAGACATTTTAAACCTGAGGACACCTTCAGACTGAAAGTGAGGGGATGGAGAACTATCTACCATGCTACAGGAACTCAGAAGAAAGCTGGAGTAGCCACACTTATATCAGATAAACTGAACTTTAAAGTAAAAGATGTAATAAGAGATGAAGAAGGGCATTATATAATAATCACAGGGACTATCCAGCAGGAAGAGCTAACAATTATAAGTATCTACACGCCGAATTCTGGGGCACCCAAATTTGTCAAGCAACTAATTACAAACGTAAGCCATCTTATTGATAAAAATGTGCTAGTGGCAGGAGACCTTAACACCCCACTCACAGCGCTGGATAGATCCACTAAACAGAGAATCAGCATGGAAACAATGGACCTGAACGACACGTTGGAACAGATGGGCCTGACAGATATCTTTAGGGTCCTTCATCCAGAAGCAAAGGAATTTACATTCTTCTCAAATGCACATGGTACATTTTCCAAGATAGACCACATTTTGGGGCACAAGGAAGTGCTGAATAAGTATAAAAAAATTGAGATCATACCATGCACAATTTCAGACCACAATGCTTTGAAACTTGAAATCAACCACAGGAAAAAGTCTGGGAAGCCCCCACAAACATGGAGGCTAAAGAACAACCTACTAAAAGACGAATGGGTCAACCAAGCAATCAGAGAAGAAATTAAAAAATACATGGAAACAAATGAAAATGAAAATACGAATATCCAAACACTTTGGGATGCAGCAAAGGCAGTCCTGAGAGGGAAATATATTGCAATCCAGGCCCATCTCAAGAAACAAGAAAAATTCCTAACACAAATTCTAACAGCACGCCTAAAGGAACTAGAAGCAGAACAGCTAAGACAGCCCAAACCTAGCAGAAAGAGAGAAATAACAAAGATTAGGGCACAAATTAATCATATGGAAACAGAAAAAGTAGTGGAACAGATCAATGAAACCAAGAGTTGGTTCTTTGAAAAAATAAACAAAATTGATAAACCTCTAGCCAGGCTCCTCAAAAAGAAAAGAGAGGGAAACCAAATCAATAAAATCATGAACGAAAATGGAGTGATTACAACCAATCCCTCAGAAATACAAGCAATCATCAGAGAATATTATGAAAAACTCTATGCCGTCAAATTGAGCAACCTGGAAGAAATGGACAAATTCCTAAACAGCCACATGCTACCAAAACTCAAACGGGAAGAAATAGAAAACTTGAACAGACCCATAACTAGTGAAGAAATTGAATCAGTTATCAAAAATCTCCCAACAAATAAAAGTCCAGGGCCAGATGGCTTCCCTGCGGAATTTTACCAGACATTTAAAACAGTTAATACCTATCCTCCTCAAGCAGTTCCAAAAAATTGAGACGGAAAGAAAACTCCCGGACTCATTCTATGAAGCCAGCATCACTTTGATTCCCAAACCAGATAGAGACCCAGCAAAAAAAGAGAACTACAGGCCGATATCCTTGATGAACATGGATGCAAAAATTCTTAACAAGATATTAGCAAATAGAATCCAACAGCATATAAAAAGAATTATCCACCACGATCAAGTAGGATTCATCCCTGGGTTGCAGGGATGGTTCAACATTCGTAAATCAATCAACGTGATACATCACATTAACAAAAGAAAAGATAAGAACCATATGATCCTGTCGATTGATGCAGAAAAAGCATTTGACAAAATACAGCATCCTTTCTTAATAAAAACTCTCGAGAAAGTCGGGATAGAAGGAACATACTTAAACATCATAAAAGCCATTTATGAAAAGCCCACAGCTCATATCATCCTCAATGGGGAAAAACTGAGAGCCTTCCCCCTGAGATCAGGAACACGACAGGGATGTCCACTCTCACCACTGCTATTTAACATAGTGTTGGAGGTCCTAGCATCAGCAATCAGACAAGAAAGCAAAATAAAAGGCATCAGGATAGGCAAGGACGAAGTCAAACTTTCACTTTTTGCAGACGACATGATACTTTACATGGAAAACCCAAAAGAATCCACCGAAAGCCTACTAGAACTGATACATGAATTTGGCAAAGTTGCAGGATACAAAATCAACGTACAGAAATCGGTTGCTTTCCTTTACACCAATAATGAAGCAATAGAAAGAGAAATAAAGAAGCGAATCCCATTCACCATTGCACCAAAAACCATCAAATACCTAGGAATAAACCTAACCAAAGATGTAAAAGACCTTTACGTGGAAAACTATAAAAAACTTATGAAGGAAATTGAGGAAGACACAAGGAAATGGAAAAACATCCCATGCTCATGGATCGGAAGAATAAATATCTTTAAAATGGCAATACTACCTAAAGCAATCTACACATTCAATGCAATCCCAATCAAAATTGCACCAGCATACTTCTCAAAGCTAGAGCAAACAATCCTAAAATTTGTATGGAACCACAAAAGACCCCGAATAGCCAAAGTAATTCTGAAGAATAAAACCAAAGCGGGAGGCATCACAATCCCAGATTTTAACCTCTACTACAAAGCGGTAGTCATCAAGACAGCATGGCATTGGCACAAGAACAGACACATAGACCAATGGAATAGAATAGAGAACCCAGAGATGGACCCACAAACATATGGCCATCTAATCTTTGACAAAGCAGGAAAGAGTATCCAATGGAAAAAAGACAGCCTCTTTAACAAATGGTGCTGGGAGAACTGGACAGCAACATGCAGAAGAATGAAACTAGACCACTTCCTTACACCACTCACAAAAATAAACTCTAAATGGATGAAGGATCTGAATGTGAGACAGGAAACCATCAAAATCCTAGAGGAGAAAGCAGGAAAAAACCTCTTTGACATGAGCCGCAGCAATTTTCTATGTGACACATCTCCAGAGGCGAGGGAATTGAAAGCAAAAATGAACTATTGGGACCTCATCAAGATAAAAAGCTTCTGCACGGCAAAGGAAACAACCAACAAAACTAATAGACAACCGACGGAATGGGAAAGGATAATCGCAAATGACATATCAGATAAAGGACTAGTATCTAAAATCTATAAAGAACTCACCAAACTCCACACCCGAAAAACAAATAATCCAGTGAAAAAGTGGGCGGAAGATATGAATAGACACTTCTCCAAAGAGGACATTCAGATGGCCAACAGACACATGAAACGATGCTCAAAGTCACTCATCATCAGGGAAACACAAATCAAAACCACACTGAGATACCACCTTACACCGGTTCGAGTGGCTAAAATGAATACATCAGGAAACTATAGATGCTGGCGGGGATGTGGAGAAGCAGGCACCCTCCTACACTGTTGGTGGGAATGCAAACTGGTACAGCCGCTCTGGAAAACGGTGTGGAGGTTCCTCAAAAAAAATGAAAATAGAGCTACCGTATGACCCAGCAATAGCCCTGCTAGGAATCTACCCAAGAGACACAGGAATGCTGATGCATAGGGGTACGTGTACCCCAATGTTCATAGCAGCACTTTCGACAATAGCCAAATCGTGGAAGCAAACCAAGTGCCCATCAACTGACGAATGGATAAAGAAGTTGTGGCACATATATACAATGGACTACTACGTGGCAATGAGAAAAAATGAAATCTGGCCATGTGTAGCAACATGGATGGAACTGGAGGGTATTATGTTAAGTGAAATAAGTCAGTCAGAAAAAGACAGATACCATATGTTTCCACGAATAGGTGGACTTTGTGAGACTAAGCAAAAACCAGGGGGAGGGGAAGAGGGGAAAGGAAAAAAAGACACAGAGAGGGAGGGAGATAAAACATAAGAGACTCTCAAAGACTGAGAACAATCTGAGGGTGAGGGAGGTGAGGGAGGGGGGAGAGAGGGTGACGGATATTAAAGAGGGCACGTGTTGGGATGAACACTGGGTGTTATATGTAAACCAATTTGAAAATAAACTATTAGAATGAAAAAAATAAAAATAAAAAATAAAAGTGAGTGGCATTGGGACAGGATAGATAAAGACATGAATGCAATAAAAGATAGAATCAAAAAAAAAAATGTTCTAAAAGTGGTGATAGTTGCACAAATCTGTAAATACACAAAAAGCCACTTAACGATATACTTTAAATGGGTGAATTGTATGTGGATTCTCAAGGTTATTGTTAAAAAAAAAAAAACATGAATAGGGGAAGAAAAACTCAAATGCCAGAGAAATGGAATTATAAACTGTCTAAATAGAATTAGAGTATCCTGGGGCTGCATCACCAAGTTTTAATTAAATTCTTTCTGAAATTTGGAGTTTACCTCACTCTGTAGGCATTAGTAAATCATGTTGGTCACTTTGAATTTCCATGGAAGTATTTGCTTTTTCTGTATATCAGAAGATCAGGGTGTTAGGTTAGATAATGACTCCAAAGATACCTGTGAATGTTCCCTTTATGTGACAAAAGTAACTTTGTAGATGGAATAAATTAAGGATTTTGAGACCAGGAGATTGTCCTGGATTATCTGGGTAGGTCCTAAGTGCAGTTGCCCTTATAAGAGGGAGGCACAAGAGGTTAGACTAGAGAAAAGGCAGTGTGACCATAGATGCAGAGACTGGAGTGATCTGGTCAAAAGCCAAGCAATGCAAACAGCCAGAAGCTGAAAGAGATCAGGAATTCTCCCTTGGGATCTCTAGAAGGAGCCAGCCCTGCCAGCACCTTGATTTTTAGCCCCGTAAGACTCAGGACTTTAGCTTTCAGAACTAGGAGAGAATAAATTTGACTTATGTCCTTAAGACATAAGGTGATTTGTCACAGGGCCAATAGGAAACTATTCAACAATGCAGTACTAATTTTAAATGATCCTGGGGAGGTATCAAAGGATTGCCATAGCTTGATATTTGGTGCTTGGGTAGTGTTGCTTGTGTGAACTAGTTATCTTTTTTTTTCTTGCATAATGACTATTTTAAGTGGTGATTCTTCATTTTAAAGATCTTGTCTTGCTTTCGTACACTGAGACCCGGCAAATTCTTTTTGGAAAAGGGGGGTTACCTGTTTAGAATGACTCCTTGCTCCCCAACCAGGAGTATAGACTTCCAGATCCCAAAGGGTCCTTAATCAACTAGTGATTAGTGCAACTCTATTTTATAGTTGAGTAAACAGAAGCCTGGAAGAACAAGTGACCTATCCAAGCTCATCTAGTTAAGGAGTGGCAAATGTTCATGATTGCCAGGCCACTAATCTTTAAAAACTAGACCTGTGAGACTTGAACATCAACTTGCTGGAGACAAAACTAGTTTAAGTTGACATGGAGATGTTTTAGACTTAAAACTTTCTAGCTGCAAGAATCCATCATACGTAGGGTTCCCTCTACTTTGTAGGCCACCAGGACCATGCCAGGAGCAGAAAATCCTTTTTTTTTTTTTTTTTTTTTAGCTTTTTTGTTTGTAAGTTTATTTTTGAGAGCTGTGTGGGGGAGGGGCAGAGAGCAAGGGGGACAGAGGATCCAAAGTGGGCTCCATCAGCAGTGAGCCTGACACAGGGCTTGAACTCAAATCATGAGATCACGACCTGACTGAGCCACCCAAGGTACCCCTGGAAAATCCTACTCTTAATTCAAGCCTCTAACCTCCTTCTGACCTCTTCATTTACGAACTAAGTTCTGTTAGCTTCATAGGAGGTTCATCCTCTAGGACATAATGGTACTTCTTTCAAGTCTAGGAAGCAGAGAAGGGGTTTGGGATAGATCAGAGGTGGCTGGGGGTGGGTGTCTGATTGACCACCTACAAAAAGAAAAGCAAGACTGAGAAGAAAATCTTAAGATTCTAGAAGTTACTGGAAGCAGTAAGTAGGCAAAGTGCCCAATGATCTCTGCAGAATTTAGTGTCTGGATAACACCACTTCTGAAAAAGGGTCCATGGTTTAAGAGTCTAACAGAAGACACCATGTCTCAGCTACTAAGGAATATACTCAAAGCAAGAATGAGGCAAGAGAAGTATCCCCTACTTTAGAGTTGGGGCCAGGGGAAAGAAGGCTATAAGCTAGTAAAATATTAAAAGTGCTCGCTCAGGGACGCCTGGGTGGCTCAGTCGGCTAAGCGTCCGACTTCGGCTCAGGTCATGATCTCACCGTTCCCGAGTTCGAGCCCCGCATCGGGCTCTGTGCTTACAGCTCAGAGCCTGGAGCCTGCTTCCGATTCTGTCTCCCTCTCTCTGCCCCTCTGCCTCTTGTGCTCTCTCTCTCTCACTTTCAAATATAAATAAACATTAGAAAATTAAAAAAGTGCTCATTAATACACTTAGTACCAATAATTCCTTTCTAGAATATTCCTAGGATAATTCTTATAAAGAGATAAAAACAATTCTATAAGCAAGGCTTTACTGTAATATTAACAGTATGTAATAAGGAATTTATCATAGTACATTTCTATAGTAGAGCTTTATGTAGCCATGAAACATTTATGAAGTTTCAGGATCTAGTGAAGTTTATGTAAAGTGAGTGCATGAGACAAAGCTAGTAAAGACTATATTTTTCCATAAATTACATCAAACAACAAAAAAAGTAGATGGAAATAGCCATGGATATACTGTTTTTTCTTCTGGATGGTAGAAATTGGGAGATCAAGTTCCAAAAATGGACTTGTTTCCTACAAGTGACACTTCAACAAACTTTTCTCTAAATCTGGCTAGTCAGTAGTCTTCAGAGAATTGTAGACTATGGACTGTCAAAAGAATTTGTCCTTATAACAAGCAACAGTGACCGCCTCTTTTCTCAAAATCTGTATGGTAATGCAACAGCCTCATGAGTTTGTATGTTTTCTTAGGTGTTTGGAAGAGAGTCTTGTTACAGCAAAGACAGGCTATGTTACTAGATCATGGCTTGGTCAAGACTGCAGCCTGTTAATTGGCATATAGCGAAGTGAACGCATTCTAACTTCTCCACGCTTTTGTAAAGCACACATTGGGGGCGGCTACGCAAGAGCAACAGCTATTGGCTAAGACTGCAGCTTCACGTAGTGGGGAGTGTGGTATCTGTTCATACCAAATAATCAAGGTAGCCTCTCTCCTTTGCACAAAGGTTCATAGACATCACAGAAGACCCCTAATTGAAAAAATGTGCTCCAAATGGAGTTGTGAATCATTCGGTTGTTGGCATGTTTTTTTTTTCCAAAAGGCAATAGAAGATTTTTTAATACATCAAACACAAGGTTTTCCTTGGTGTGAGTCATAATGTACAAATAGTATGGAATATCATGAATACATGCAGCCTTTAGAAGTTTGTTCAAATTCTGGGGCACCTGGGTGGCTCAGTTGGTTGGGTGACCAACTTTGGCTCAGGTCATGATCTCACAGTCTGAGCTCGAGCCCTGTGTTGGGCTCTGTGCTGATGGCTCAGTCTGGAGCCTGCTTCCGATTCTGTGTCTCCCTCTCTATCTCTTTCTCTCTGCCCTTCTCCTGCTCACACTCTGTCTCTATGTGTCTCAAAAATAAATAAAAATCGGGGCGCCTGGGTGGCTCAGTTGGTTGGGTGACCGACTTCGGCTCAGGTCATGATCTCCCTGTCTGTGAGTTCGAGCCCCAAGTCGGGCTCTGTGCTGATGGCTCGGAGCCTGGAGCCTGCTTCAGATTCTGTGTCTCCCTCTCTCTGCCCTTCCATTGCTCACACTCTGTCTCTATGCCTCTCAAAAATAATAAACGTTAAAAATAAATGTTAAAAAAATTAAAAAGTTCAAATTCTTCCTTCTCTCTGCCTTGAGCCTATTTACTCATTCTAAGAGGTAGGATGAGCTATGTTTAACCTAAAAACATTATGTTCAGGATTCTTTAAGGTTAGCTTTTATTTTAAATTTGAGAGACAGTGAGCAGGGAGGGGTAGACAGAGAGGGAATTCGATTGCTCATTTTCTTTAGGGGTGATGGATTTGTGTTCAGTGTACCTGGATTCAAAGCCTGCAAAGACCTTACCGCTTCTTTCTGGTGTCTGAGGGTCTACTACCCTCAACTTTCATTTTCTTCTCCTATGGAGGAGAGTGAATGCTGAGGACAACCTGGCGTTCTAAGGGAGCTTCTTGGGTTACCTCTGGCTGTGTGCCCTAAGCTGCTGTGCACCCTGAGAGACTTCAGGCTGGAGGTGTCCACTTCGAGGTCGGGAGGGGCTGCCCTTGTCCCAGGCCTGCTTGTTCAAAGTGCATTCCTTAGGCTCCCCCTTGGTGCTTTCTCGAGGCCACAGAGCCCACAGGAAATCACTCCACAGAGTGGCGTTAGGTGTCGGTGGCCACCACGCCTCTGGCTTCAGGACTGGCTTCCGACTGGGTGTGGGAGGGGACACCACCGCTCTCTTAACTGAAGCACAGTTGGCTCCACTCTACCTCGAATCGGCGGCTACGGAAGCACGCAGAACTCGGGCAGTTGCAGCACCACCGGCAGATTTTCCGCTCTTCCCGGCTCCCTCTTCCGCCTGCGTAGCCCTAGCCCCCGCCTTCCTCCACCGGGCTCACAGGACCCAGCGCCCTAGCTGGTACCGCGCTCCTGTTTTTGTTTTTCTGCGGTAACATAAAACATCATGGCAACTGACTGGTACCTTCCAATAGGGATCAGCACACGTCTGCAATGAACACATTCATATGAAATCAAGCAAGATGTCCCTTTCCAATGACCGCTCCACCCCTCTTCCTTCATGCTGGTGGGAATCCCAGGACTGGAAAACATCCACACGTGGATTGGCTTTCCTTTTGTGCTGTGTATCTGATTGCAGTCACAGGAAACTTCATCTTGTTTGTCATCCAGACTGAGCACAGCCTCCACCAGCCCATGTTTGACTTCCTAGCTATGCTGGCTACCATCGACCTGGGACTGTCCGCAGCCGCTATCCCTAAGATGCTGGGCATATTCTGGTTCAGCCTCAAGGAAATCATTTTTGATGCCTGCCTTACTCAGATGTTTTTCATTCACATCTTTACTGGCATGGAATCAGTAGTTCTTCTCACCATGGCTTATGACCGTTATGGAGCTATCTGTAACCCTCTCCATTACAACACAATCCTTACTAACAAGACAGTATCTCTCATTGGTTTTGGGGTGATTGGGAGATCCTTCCTCACTGTATTCCCCTTTGTATTTCTCATCTTGCGACTGCCATTCTGTGGATATCATGTCATCCCCCACACGTCCTGTGAGCACATGGGTCTTGCTCGTCTGGCCTGTGCAAGTATCAGGATCAACATCATATATGTCTGGGAACCATAGTAGTTCTGGGGTTTGACATCATGGCCATTTCTATGTCCTTTGTCCAAATTCTCCATGTCGTTTACCATCTCCCCTCCCGTGGGGCCAGGTTCAAGTCTCTTAACACCTGTGGTTCCTATGTCTGTAATTTTGGCATTTTACATCCCAGCCCTCTTTTTTATGACACACAATTTTGGCCAAAATGTTCCCCGCTACATCCGTATCCTTCTGGCCAATCTGTATGTGATGATTCCACCAAGGCTCAACCCTGTCATCTATGGAGTTAGGATGAAGCAGATCCGTGAAAGGGTGTTCAGAATATTTATCCAGAAATAAATAATGGATGAATACCTCCAGTTTTTATCCAAAGGATTAAATGTTAACATGTATGCATCTGAGAAATGAGGAGAGGCCTTGGAAAGGGTAAATGAGCTAAGGCCATGATCACTTAATGGGAAGAGTATCTTTCTTTGTGCATATGAGTAATTCAGGGGGTGAGAAGAGAAGCTTTGAATTCTAAATATCAAGGAGGATGAGCACCATTCTATATGATTATTCTGAGGATGAACATAAGATGGCTTATGGTTCCCAGCGGTCTAAGGGGCCAAATTGCAGATGATGGCTCCCATTTCCATTATGGACGCCAGGTATCTCCTCTTCCTTCTTCTCTTTCCTTCCCGTTATGTCTTTCTCCTTCTTTCCCTTTTCCTTCCCTTTCTCTTCTGCTTCCTCCTCATTCCATTATTCATCGTCTTTCCTTTTCTCTCCAATTTTCTGTCACTCTGCTTCACTGTGTCTTACTGTATATAGATTTTGCCTTCAGAACTCCCTGTCTTCTTAGTTTAGTACTCTTTCATCCACTCTCAAAGGATAAACACTTTTTTCTTAGTGGTTTTACTGAGTAGTTGATGGATTGAGTTAGTGGATTACTTTAGTTAGTAAAGGGAAGGAGTTAAGTCCCCAAAGAAATGAGCATGCCATAGAACCAGGGTATGGCAAGAGTAGGGAGGACAGCACATAAAAGAAAAAACTATTGCTCAAGGATTGACATCAGGAGAAAGGACACACAGGTAAATGTGAGTAAAGGTGGAAGGCTGGAGAACTAAGCAGAAGTAAAATGCACTCTTACAAATACTAGGAATTCAATATGTTTAAAACTAAATACATAGCCACCTCACTAAAAGTATTTCTTAGACAATTGTAGAAATACTATTCATTCAGGGGCACCTGGGTGGCTCAGTTGGTTGAGATGCCGACTTCAACTCAGGTCATGATCTCACAGTCTGTGAGTTCGAGCCCCGCGTCGGGCTCTGTGCTGACAGCTCAGAGCCTGGAGCCTGCTTTGGATTCTGTGTCTCCTCTCTCTGCCCTTCCCCTACTCATACTCTGTCTCTATGCCTCTCAAAAATAAATAAATGTTTAAAAAAATACTATTCATTCAGAATCTGATGATGAATACACTTTGGTGCTGTCAAATGTCTCCCTCTCCTCCTTTTAAGAACAATGTCCTATTTCCTGATACTACTTGTACACTTTGGCTGTAAGAGTAATTTGCCCTACAAAAATTGGTTGTGTTTGCTAATAAAACACACAATCTCTGCAATGAAGTATGTGGGGAGTGAAACATATAGAGCCAGGAAATGATACTGAGTCTCTGAATAGGGAGAAATTACAGTAAAACCATGGTTTGCAGGTATAATTTGTTCCAAAAACATGCCGGTAATCCAAAGCACTTGTATATCAAAGCGAATTTCTAGAATCATTGGCTCAGTTGTGATCGTGTGACATTTGGCATCACGTACTACTTGTACTGCAAGACATTGTTTATCAAGTTAAAATTTATTAGAAATGTTTGCTCATTTTGCGAACACTCACAGAACAAGTTACTTGCAATCCAAGATTTTACTGTACATCTAATCAGGAAGCAAATACATGCTCACATTCAAGCTAATGATTGATATGTGCTCCCAAGGACTACTTTGTTAGTAGGTACATGGAAGTATTTCAAGAGAGAACAAGAGGATCAGAGACATTTGCTACAATCTTAGGCTTACAGATTCATATGTAAAGTAGAACAGTGTAGTTAATAGAGACGAAGCGGGGACCGAATTTGGTTTACATCAGATCACACACTATTGAATATCTATGTTAAATAACTTGATACTTAATTATAATAACTAGGTCTGCAACACTAGAAGCTTTCTCATGTGTAAGATGGGGTAGATTATATTAGGAGGAAAAGCGGTAATATGAACAAGTGATTATTACACCCGATGCATAGCATGGACTTATAATATTGTAAGACATTATTTTTGTTGTCTGAAAGCCTTGATTTTTTTGGACCTGAGTGAACATTACTGCTTTCACATTATTCCCAAATTTAATTGGAAAAATTTTCCTGCTGTATTTAGTTAAAATTATAAGTACATACTCTAATATCTCAAAGTATAATCATTTTGAAGACAAGAATAAGAGAGGTGCACACAAACATAGGTGTGGGTATCAAAATAGTATATTTGAAATCAATATGATCTTAAATGTTGAATTAATAAGAAACAAATAATTATTCAAAATCATCTAAGAGCTAACTCATGCTTCTGAAGCTCTCACTGTGTATCAGACACAGTTTCAAATACTTACATATATTATTTGGTTTCATTATTATAGCAATCCTGTGGTTCAGATGCTATTTTTATCTCCTGCCAGTTGAGGAAAATGAGACATGCAGACATGAAGCACTTTTCACAAGGTCACACAGTTAGTATGATGTAGAGCCTGGATCCCAAACCAGCCGGTGTGACTCCATAGTTTAATTTTGACAGCCATGCTAAAATGGAATAAGATGTATAGCCTTTAATGATTTACTTTATCTTTCTTGCATTGGACTCTATTGATTCAGTGTTAAGTGAAAAAAAAATGCTAGTTATAAAATTATATGCAATATGCAGAACATCAAGAAAATATAATTTTCACAAATTTACCAGATTTTAAATCATTTATCTCTAGACATAATTTTTTTGGAAAAATTTTTTAATTTTTTTAACGTTTATTTATTTTTGAGAGACATAGAGACAGAGCATGAGTAGGGGAGGGCAGAGAGAGAGAGAGGGAGATACAGAATCCAAAGCAGGCTCCAGGCTCTGAGCCGTCAGCACAGAGCCCGATGTGGGGCTTGAGCTCACAGACCGTGAGATCATGACCTGAGCTGAAGTCGGCCGCTTAACCGACTAAGTCACCTAGGCACCCCTGGAAATTTTTTTAATTGTATAAAATGTTTAATGTTGAACATACACAATTTTTGTTTCATAAAATACCATTTAGCCATAAAAATTTTAAATAGATTAAACAGTACATGTTCAATTTTACTTTGTTTTAATCATTTTTTCTACTTGACATTTTTCTGGTCACTTTTTAACTTCACTCATAAATAAAAGCTAAAGGATGCCTGTGTGGCTCAGTAGGTTAAGCATCTGACTCTGGCTCCCGTCATGATCTCAGTTTGTGAGTTTGAGTCCTGCATCGGGTGAGCTCAAGCCCTGCTTTGGGTGAGCCCTGCTTCTCTCTCTCTCAGCCCCTGGTAGAATTCTCTCTCCCTCTCTTTCCCTCCCTGTCTCTGCCCCTTGCTCACTTGCACCCTCTCTCTCTCTCTCTCAAAACTGTAAATAATAAATAGATAAAAGCCAAGGTTCCTAACTGCACATAACATTCCTGTACATACACATCTTTATTATTGATCATTACTATTCAATTTCTAATATCCTAAGAAAAATAAAACTTGGACTCATCCTTGACCCCTCTCTTTCTCTTACATCCACATCAAAACTATCAGGCAATGGTATTTGCTTTGCCTTCAAATAAAATGCAGAATCTGAGCATTTCTTGAGATAAAGCCAAGCTCTTAATCCCATTATTAAAATTGAAATAATAAGGCCCCTAGAAGAAATAATAAGATAGTGTATTTGAGACCTTGGGAAGGAAACGATTTCTTATTTTATTGTAACTTCACTATATAAAGATCTTGTATGATTTATTAAGAAATGAAAAGAATATAAAAAGTAGGGAAAATTTACATATGTACTCAGAAAGAAAGATACAGAATATTCAATAAACATAATAAAACATGCCTAGAAACTTTAATTGTAGGGCAAATACATATTAAGTTAATGAAATGCCTTTTTATACCTCACAAGATTGGTAAAATTAAAAAGATTGACAATAAGAAGTGGTAACAATATGAATATGAAACAACTGAAAACCTCTTAAGTTGATGGTAGGGATGAAAAGTATCATAATGTTGAATAGGTGGTTACACCTATCCTGTGCCTAAAAGGTCCACTTTAAATCATTTTGCCAAAAGAAATGGAACCATTTATCCACAAAAAGCCAATATTTAAACGTTCATGGCAACTTTATTCACAATACTGCCAAAGGGGAAATAGTCCAAATGAACTTTCACTGAATGACCGATAAACACATCAGCATATATTCATCCAATAAAATAGGACTCTGGCAATAAAAAAAAAAGGATGAATTTACACACTACAATGTAATAAATATAGAAAAAAGAACACTTTTCTGAGTGAAATAAGCTAAAAGAAAAAATCCGTATACAGTATGCTTCGATGTATTTAAAGCTCAGGAACACAACCCCACTATGATAGGCAAACATGATTCTGATTTCTATCTTGGGAGACCAGAGAACTTCCTGGAGAAATGAAAACTTGCATAATTAGATTTACATGTTACATAAGTACATTCGTCAAAATCCATTGAACTGTACAGAAAAGATAGTATACATGTTACTGTATAAGTTTCTCCTCAAAAAGTAAAAAAAAAAAATACTCCAGAAAAAGAATAGATACTGAATAAGGTGAAATATCTACTCCTTTGAGCTGATAAGGACTAAAATATACCACCAGAGTTAGAAACCTAAAATAAACCCTACTATTCAAGGTCAAGTCTGGGATAAGATTTAACTTCATCGGAATGAAAGCTGAAAAAAACTGCTGGGATAATTTTTTGGTGCTCATACTTCCATGAAGATGTATGACCATAGTTTACAGATCACACTGTCAACCTCTGAACTCAAATGATCCAAGCACCTTTTGGTCACTGCTTCTCCAATATCCTGACACTCCAACTAGAAGACACATTTTTGCCTGAACATCGCAAGAGTTTCAGTAGAGACCATCACAAAATTTCTGGAGATGAATTGGTTTGCAGGTACAATGATGGTGGAAATTTATAGGAGAGAGGATAAAGTGAGCAAGTTCGACAGAAAGTAGGAAAAGAGATTTTAAAAAGAGTAAAAGGAAATAGGGAAATAGCCCACTTAAGAGGGATCTTCGAACTATAAAATGCAATACATTAAAGTCAACTAAAATATTCACAGTAAGAAAAATCAGTCCATAAAAAATAGAAATAATGAAACAAAATGAAGAACAATTCAAATATTTAACTCTCAGCTTCAAAAACAAGATTAAAAATTTAAATATGTTATAATAATTGAGTAAAAGGAAACAACCAACTAGAAAATGGAGAATCATGTAATTATTATAGTCCAACTCTATAATTGTTGAATACAAATAAAGTGGGAATCTTAAAAAAATACAGAAAATTTCCAAATAATACTGAATAATTTACTAAAGATATAGTATAATAGAGCAAAACAATGAGAGGTTGTTGAAAAATTTTACATAATTGGAGCATAAATTAAGAACAAATAGTATTTATAGGATTTTTAAAAGAAACCGGAAAAAGAATGAAGGAGCTATATTAAAAATATCATGGATGAGAACTTTCTAATTACAAAAATAATTATAAATATTTACATCAGGGGCTCCTGGGTAGCTCAGTCGGTTAAGAAGCCAACTTCAGCTCAGGTCATGATCTCATGGTCTGTGAGTTTGAGCCCCGCATCAGGCTCTGTGCTGATGGCTCGGAGCCTGGAGTATGTTTCAGATTCTGTATCTCCCTCTCTCTCTGCCCTTCCCCTGCTCACGCTCTGTCTCTATGTCTCTCAAAAATAAATGTTAAAAAAATTAAATATTTACATCAATAGTTTATTTAAAATAGTTACCAGACTATAATATATAATATATAATTATAGTCTATAATATAAAATTACATCACACCAATATATTAAAATTTCAACTGATCAAAGATAAAGAGAAAATAAAAGGACATATAAATAAGAAAATTCAGAAACCAAAAAAGGAAAGACAACCTGACTGGATATAAAGTCCTTAAAGATATATATATAAGTTAAGAATTAAATACTATTTTTACTATTCTGGAGAAAAATGTCAATTTTGAAACTGATTCTCAGCTAAATTATCACTTATGAAAGAGAGAAAATGCATAGTCAGAAATAAAAATAGGAAGAAAATTTTTACCTCCCACGTATTGAGACTGAAGGGACTCACTTGATTTTAACCATTTCATATAAAATATGGTATCCATACATAGCACTTCTATGGTGTCTGCCAGTGGGGAAAATGATGGAGTAATAATGATTGTAGAACAATTAGCTTCTCATTTAAAGAGCAAGATACACATACATACACATGCATAGACATACAAACACAGAGACGAACCTGAGAGAGAATCAGATCCATGTTTCATTGAACAATTCTACTGTATTCATACATTAATGTCATGTGTTAATGCCCATATCTTACTTTGGGTTCCTCTGGAAACACAGCCTTAGACAAGGACTTAGGAGCATTTACTTAATTTAGAGGTTGATCCCAGAACCATAGTAATAAAGTGGGATACTACTACAGGAAATACAAAAGCGTCAACAAAATTGCTGTGCCAGTTATCATTGTGGGCAACAATATTGTAGTAGAGTCTCTGAAGGACTGAACCTTAGAATTGCCCCCTTAGAATTGCACACCTTAGAATTGCCCCCTAAATGATAAGCTTAAATTGCTAAAAAAAAAAAAAAAAATTGAAAAAAAAAATAGCCTGAAAATGAAATGTGAGGATAATGGTGAAATAAACTTGCTGTATATATACAATGCAATGATAAACACCAGAAAAAATATCAATATAAATATATCTCAAATCAAAAATGTGTGAAATACGATGCTTCAGAAATGTACATTCATGATGATTTCCTTTATACGAATTTCTCAAAAAAAAAAAACCCACCAAGCTATATATTTATGAATGCATCTCTTAATTTTTTTCTTAAAAAATGAAGTGTACGTGTAAATCATTTACATCAAGTTTAGGATAGTGGTTCTACCTAGAAGAGAGGGTGATGGGTGCAGAAATGATCCTAGTTTGTATGTAATTTTTAAGTTTTATGTGGGCTGGAAGATGTACAAGTTTTTATATATTATTCTATGTTTTCTCTGAGTTTAAAGTATTTGGCAGTGATATAATAAAAGATCAAAGATATCAGAAGGCTGTGTATGATTAAATGTAGTATAAAAGTAAAATGTTCTGACTTTTCTGATTATAGGAAATGAATAAAACATCCTAGCTGGAACATGTAAAGCAAATAATTATTGGGCGATCACTGAAACCCCATTTTAGATTTCAATACATTTGCTTATGTGAGAAGGGTAAAAGGGGGTGCATTCATGATATTCTGAATAGGAAGCAGAGACAAAAACACACTGGCATGATTTTAAAATTAGAATGATAACAACTTCTGTTTAGTGACTTTTTATTGTATTTATCCATGTTTTTACATGTATCTTTTACCTGCAGGTGTAATACCCAAAGTAACTCTGAGAGGTAGAAAGCAGTAGTAGTCTTTTTACTGAATTGCTTAGGTAGGTTAAGCAAATTTAGATCAGTTAAGTAGCCTCCCCAAAAACGTAGAGCAAGGAATTGGTAGAGATTGGTATGGAATACAAACACTCTTACTCCACTGTACTTAAATTTAAACACCTTACTGTAATAGCTTTGGTACAGGCATTACAAAAAAAAAATGCATAAAACTTTTTCAAAAAAATATGGGATGCCTAAGTGGCTCAGTTAAGTGTCTGACTTCATCTCAGGTTGTGATCTCATGGTTGATGAGTTCAAGCCCCACATCAGGCTCTGTGCTGACAGCTCTCTGTGTCTCCAATTCCAATTCTGTGTCTCCCTCTGTCTCTACCTCTTCTCAACTCGTGCTCTGTCCCTCTCTATCTCAAAAATAAATAAACGTTAAAAATTAAAAAAAATAACTACTCTGATCCTGCAACTCCACTTCTCGGTAAATATCTGAAGGCAATGAAATCAGTAACTCGAAGAAATAAGTACCCTCCCATGTTTACTGGATCACCATTCATGGTAGCCCAGATAAGGAAACAACCTAATTATCTGTTGACAAGTGAATAAAGAAAATGCGGTCTATATAAATAAAGAATATTATTTAGTCTTAAAAAGAAGGCTGGGGCGCCTGGGTGGCTCAGTTGGTTAAGCATCCGACTTCAGCTTAGGTCATGATCTCAAGGTCATGAGTTCGAGCCCCACATCAGGCTCTGTGCTGACTGATCAGATCCTTGAGCCCATTTTGGATTCTGTCTCCCTCTTTCTCTGCCCTTGCCCCACTCATGTTCGGGTTCTCTCTGTTTCTCAAAAATGAATAAAAGAAGGAAATCTTTCTAGAGGACAGTACACCAAGTGAAATAAGCCAGACACAGAAAGAAAAATAACTAGAAGATCTCATTTTTATATGGAATCTAAAAAAGTCAAGCTCATAGAACCAGAGAGTAGATCAGTCGCTAAGGACTAGGAGAAAGAGGGAGATATTGATAAAGGGTACAGTCTCTCAATTAGAAGATGACTAGGTGGTGGCGTCTAATGTACTGCATGGCGAGTACAGATAATAACACGGTATTGTATCTTAAAATCTGCTAGAGTAAATCTTAAGCATTCTCACCACAAAAATAAAAGGTCAGTATGTGAAGTGATGGACATATGAATTAACTTGATTGTGTAATCATTTCATTATATATATATATACACACACATATATATGTATATACTCAAAACGTGTACACCTTTAAAATCACATTATGCAAACTAAATATAGACAGTTTTGTCAATCACTGGCTGGGGGATCCCCAGTTAACTTATAATTCTATATCCTCTAAATAACCTTAAAATGAAATGAAACAAAGCTATTTTAGGCAAAGAAAACTCCAGAAAAATTGTATCAAGGAAATATTTATTCTTCAGACATGAGTAAAATCATCACAGATGAAATTCTAAAGAAGCAAGAAGGAGTGAATAACAATAGAAGTAGTAAATATTTGGAAACATTTACATGAATATTGACTTTCCAGAACAATAACCCTATGCTCATAACTTTTAAAATGTACAAGAAGTAAATTAAACCAGCAATAGTATATAATTCAGAAAGTAAAGAAGAGACTAATTTTGATTAAGACCCTTTATGAATAGAAAGCAGTAAGACTGCTGTTTTATATTAAAATTTGATAAGTTGCATGGGCGTGTCTAGGAAAGTGGCAAAAATAACTATAAAATTATGTATAAAATCAAAGAAAGCAAATGAGACTTGAAGTATTGATTAAAAAATAAAAGAAGAAAATCTTTGTTGTGAAATATCTAATTCAGGTTGACCTAAAGAGAATAAGTAAATCTGAGATTTAATTGCTAGAAAAATGATGTTAAATGAGCATGAAATTAGTAGCGTATTTGAAATATGAAAGCTGCCAGACTGCTTTAAATATAAATGCTTTGATATGACTAAGTGGAGACAACATTAAATATCAAGTTCTTAAAAGGCTGAAAGAAAAGGAAGGAAGTTTATACGTTCAGTTGCTGATAATTTTAAACTCTGTAAATTCCGTAAACTCAGGGAAAGTGGAATAGTTCCCATTATATCCCCAGCAGCCTGCACTTATGAAAATATACATTCAGAAAATCATTATATTTGGAGAAGAAAGAAGCTCCATGAAACATCAACTAGTCTAGTGGCAATGGATGTATTCAAAACTTGTGATATATGAATATCAATCAGATATTGAAATGAATAGAGAAAATGACAGGACCTGTTAAATGAAATTTTAAGGGATGAAGAGTTTGCAGCAATGGATATTGAGAAGTGGTCTGAAAAGCAGGTAGAAATTAAATGCATTTACATACTTACAGAACAGAGTCAATATAGATACATATTTAACATATATGAGAAGGAATTTTTCTGATTCAAGTTTCATAAAATTTAATATTGAACCGCGCATGCATTAGGTGTCATTCTTTTTCCTTTGCTTGTTTCTTTAATATTATCTTCTTCACACGGTCGTAAATCTGCTTGGTTCTGACGCCATATATGACTGGGTTGAGCATTGGTGGCACTACGACATAAAGATTGGCCAGGAGTATGTGGATATAGCGGGGGACTTTATGGCCAAAGCGATGTGTCATAAAGGAAAAGAGGGCCGGTGTGTAGAAGGCGAGAATTACACAAACATGAGAACCACATGTGCTGAGGGACTTGAGTCGGGCTTCGCGGGAAGGAAGACGGAAAACGGCACGCAGTATCTGAACGTAAGAAAGGGCAATGGCTATGATGTCAAATACCAGATTACAAATTGCACATAAGCCATAAATAATATTGACCTTGATGCTGGCACAAGACAGACGAGCCAGACCCATGTGTTCACAGTAGGTGTGGGGAATGACATGATTCCCACAGAAGGGCAGTCGCAAAATAAGAAATACAAATGGAATCACAAAAAGAAATGCCCTCACTAACACACCAACACCAATTATGGAGACAACCTTGTTGGTGAGGATGGTGCTATATCGAAGTGGGTCGCAGATGGCCACATAGCGGTCATAAGCCATTGCCAACAGGACTGCTGACTCCATAAGTGTGAAGCTGTGGATGAAAAACATCTGCACAAGGCAGGCTTCGAAGATGATCTCTCTGAGGCTAAACCAGAAGATCCCGAGCATCTTGGGGATGGTAGCTGTGGACAGACCCAAATCAATAGCAGCCAACATGGCCAGGAAGTAGAACATAGGCTGGTGCAGGGTGCTCTCCACCCAGATCACAAACAGAATAGTGACGTTCCCCATGAGTGCAATCATGTACACAGCACCAAAGGGAAAGCCAATCCAGACATGCAATGTTTCCATTCCCGGGATCCCCAGCAACAAGAAGGAGACAAGGTGGAATTGGGTGTCATTGGGAAGGAACATTCTTTTTGGAGATGCATAAGTCTTCAGAAATGTATGCTGACTTAGACAGTTCTCTGTATTGCTAGAGACCTAAAGATAATATACGAACACTTAGATACTTTCTCTCATTATCAACATCATCACCAACAGAACCCACCCCTCCTTTAATTTGGGCCAACTTAGGATTTGCTAGCTTCTACATATAGTGACGGAAATTAATTCCAGTTGATTGACCACACTCCAGGATTAACACACAGGGTGAACAATAAACACAGATACATCAAAATTTACGCCAAAATATTAAAAATTGCCTCAAATGGTTAAATTGGCCCATCTGTTGGTATTTAGTAATAATTATTATAAAATATGACTGGGTGTAATGGTGAAAACAGTAACATCAGATATCAATTATTGAGGTGCTGTCCATTATTTACAAGGCTTTATGTCAGACTGTGTAAAAATCACCGCCAATATTTAAATAAAAATGCCCTTCAAGAAGAACATTAACTTATTTTACATAAAACTTACATAATGATCAAAGAGTTTAAGTGGCTTGCCAGAAGTTTAAAATGTTTTCAATTAAAAGTTTAGAAAATTAAGGTAAGGAGGAAAATAACAAATGGAAATAAAGGAAAAAAATGTGCTTTACCTATGTCATATATATACATATATATATATATATATACATACATGTATATAATATACATATATATATGTACTACAACCACACATGCACACCCAATTCTCCATACACATACAAGTACAAATACATACAAATTATAAATCTTTTTTGAAACTCACAACATCCATCTGAATAAAGTTTGTTAGCATATTTTGTTTTTAGGTAAGGCAATTGTGACTTTAGGAGTTGAAGACACATGTCAAAATGTCAATACAAAAACTAGTGAGAGAAAAAACATTAAGAATATTGGATAATTAGGTGCTTGATAATGCAATCACTTTTGAAGTTTCCTAAACTTATTACATGCCTCCGTGTAGCTTGTTTATAGCATTTCATAGTGAGTATTCATTCATGTGTGTAACTAGTTTGTAGTAAAAAGTCTAAGTTCTGATCATTTGAAGATTCCATGGCAGCAATACTAATTGTGACCTTGTCTTCAGTAAGAAAAGCAGGGCATGATGAAGACACTAAGATAAAGAGGAGAAAAAAACAAAGAATGTGATAAAGTATGGAACGAGCAGGTGAATACGGATGGTAAGTGTGAAGAGCAGAGCCAGGAAACTGTGGCAGTTTCAACAGGAATCCGGGCCATTTCCGTAAAGTTATGTGATTATGGTGAAATTGTGAATACTTTTAGAAGGTATGCCAATGGACAACAGGAGTAAAAGTAGGATTCAGTCAGAGGCAAGTTTTTCTGTGAAGCCCATGGGTGGAAATCAGCAAACAAATCAATGCAACTTTTCTTTTTTTTCCAGTGTACACACATAGGACAGTTTCTCAGTTAACGGAAGTTTACTTGGGCCACTAGTTGCAAATCTGATTGCAAAGGGTAAAAATAAGTTACCTGTGGTTTTTCGAAGAAAGAATAGTACTATATTTTGTGATTGCAAATAAAATAAGGGAAAATATGTCTCCCTGGTCACACAATTATATTCCACAATGATGCAGTATTAGATAATATGAAATAAGTAGCCAGAAAATGGTGTGAATAAACCAAAGGGAAGACAAATATAAAGAACACAAAAACGTAGAGTGGAAATAGGGAATATGGAGAAAGGAATAAAATCTGGTATCTCGCAGTTAAGTCTTTATCCTCCTGTGGACATCAATCATTTTTCCTAGATGACTATTAAAGAACAAATTTTGTGAAGCCCCAAGGGCAACGTGAATATATAAAATGGGAAGGAATAGTGAAGATAGTCTTAGACTTTTGATGAGGCCTTTAGTAATTGCAAAAGTTTAAGTGGGGCAAAGTCAAGTGAGATGGATGTGTTAAAGAAAGAGTTACTAGTAACCTTGATTCTTATCCTCCCAACCAAGAAAACCTACAATCATGTGCTTAAACCATCTTGAAATTTTACTCCTTCCCAGAGATATTTTATGCATCTGATATTACCATAGTAATACCCTGATATCTTCTTCTCGACTCCCTTGTGTTTGAATTGATAAAAATATCAGTGTTATGTCTAAGCTTCTCATAGACACAAATGCATGAACAATAATGAAAAGTTCCATCAAAAAAAATTTTTAAAGCATCGTTCGAGACATAATTAAGATCCATACACAAGGCACTGGTGACTGACTTGATCCCTTCTGTGTTCCTACAGGATCTAATACAGATTTGTATTACAGCATTATTACAAGTGTCATTTGTGTTTACACCTCTAATTTAAAATGTTTGACCTGAGCCGCAGCAATTTCCTATGTGACACATCTCCAAAGGCGAGGGAATTTAAAGCAAAAATGAACTATTGGGACCTCGTCAAGATAAAAAGCTTCTGCACAGCAAAGGAAACAACCAACAAAACTGACAACCAACGGAATGGGAAAGGATAATTGCAAATGACATATCGGATAAAGGACTAGTATCTAAAATCTATAAAGAACTTACCAAACTCCACACCTGAAAAACAAGTAATCCAGTGAAGAAATGGGCGGAAGATATGAATAGACACTTCTCCAAAGAGGACATTCAGATGGCAAGCAGACACATGAAACGATGCTCAAAGTCACTCATCATCAGGGAAACACAAATCAAAACCACACTGAGATACCACCTTACACAGGTTCGAGTGGCTAAAATGAATAAATCAAGAAACTATAGATGCTGGCGGGGATGTGGAGAAGCAGGCACCCTCTTACACTGTTGGTGGGAATGCAAACTAGTGCAGCTGCTCTTGAAAACGGCGTGGAGGTTCCTCAGAAAAATGAAAATAGAGCTACCCTATGATGCAGCACTGCTAGGAATCTACCCAAGAGACACAGGAGTGCTAATGCATAGGGGCGCGTGTACCCCAATGTTCATAGCAGCACTTTCGACAATAGCCAAATCATGGAAAGAGACCAAGTGCCCATCAACTGACGAATGGAATAAGAAGTTGTGGCACATATATACAATGGATTACTACGTGGCAATGAGAAAAAATGAAATCTGGCCATGTGTAGCAACATGGATGGAACCGGAAGGTATTATGTTAAGTGAAATAAGTCAGTCAGAAAAAAAATAGATACCATATGTTTCCACGAATAGTTGGACTTTGTGAAACTAAGCAAAAACGAGGGGGAGGGGAAGAGGGGAAAGGAAAAAAAAAACACAGAGAGGGAGGGAGATAAAACATAAGAGACTCTCAAAGACTAAGAAGAACAAACTGAGGGTGAGGGGGAAGAGGGGGTGACGGGCATTAAAGAGGGCACGTGTTGGGATGAACACTGGGTGTTATATGTAAACCAATTTGAAAATAAACTATTGCAATAAAAAAAATAAAATGTAAACTACTTACCAAATTTCCAGAGTCTATTGTATCCAGTAAGTTAATATTTAAATGATTAATAAATAATTGATATTAATAAAGATTAGTGTTTAATGATAAATAATCAATGGTTATAAGTCCGACCAATTTGTTCTCTAATCTTCTTGTTAATAGTTTCACGTTAATGTATGCATTACTCATTTGTTAAGTAAATATTATAGAATGTGTTTTATGTGTCAGAAACTGTTCTGAGACATTTTAAAATTGAGGTCTGTGCAATAACGCATATCAAAAAATGTTATATGTAATCAGATGCAGTGTTTATAAACAAAGATATGCAAGAAAAGCAAATTTCTATAAATAAATTCTTGGAACTATCCTATCAATAGTGAAGGAAACTCTAAACCAACATTTTAATCTAATCATGCAATCTAGTCTTAGAGTTAATACAGAGTAGATTGCTCAAATTATTATTCTGATTCATATGTACATACTACTTCTCAATATCAAGGTCAAATGTTTCCCTATAAATGCCAACATTGCCTCACATCCTGACATCTGTAACTGGAAAGTGTAAAATACTGTGACTGCATTATTGTAAGCTGCAGAAAGATAAATGCTATAATACTAAACATTTTTTCCATCTCTTTGGTTGCATCTTCTTATTTTCCTTTAAAGACATTTTCTTTCTGCCGACCATTCATTCACTGTTGGTGATCCTAACCATCAGCTGTAGTTACTGCCTTTTCTCATCCACTTTAATTTCTATGAACAATCCCATTCACATCCATCACTTTAATGGCTATCTGTATAATGAAAACTCCTAAGTAAAAGTTACCAACCCTCAGAATTTTATCAAAGTCATTCTCAAAACCAAATTCTTCTTGGCAATTACTTTCACTCTTCTTTTGCCAAAATACTACAAATAAAATATTTCTAAAATTTAATCCCCAAACCTGTCTCTACCAGACTCCAGCTTTAACTCAATCATACTTCACTCTTGTCTAATCTCAGTAAATGTCATTACCATTTGGCCAATTTAGAAATATAAGCATTGCTATATCTCAGTTTCTTCATCTAGAAAATAGAAATAAGTGTAAATGAACCTTTAAAATTTAAACCCTTAATTTTAGAATAGATTATTCTTTTAAAACACTTTGAACAACGTTCCAAAGATACTAGCTGTCCATCATTCCATGGATATCGGGCAGACTGATTTTTCTAAAATGCACATTGAGTGCATTCAGGCTGAAGTCCAAATGCTTTTACTAAAATTATATGGCCCTTTCTCACCATGATCCTATTCATTGTCTAAGCTTCAAGCCTTATTCTTCTCTGAAGCTTATCTCCTGTCTCTTCTCTTCCTCTCCTATCCCTCTCTTTCCCTTCAGCCATCACTGTGACATAGGATGCTCTGTGAGCTGGGGGATAGGGAAGACTCACCAGTCTGAGCACCAGGATGAAATCCTGTCTCCGTTTTATCTCAGCCTGCTCAATCTTTAAGAGGGTGCTACTCTTTGCCTATGAGGAGCCTTCAATAGAAAATCCCCAGGGTGTCTCGGTGACTCAGTCAGTTAAGTGTCTGACTTCAGCTCAGGTCATGATCTCATGGTTTGTGGGTTTGAGCCCCACATCGGGCTCTGTGCTGACAGCTTAGAGCCTGGAGCCTCCTTCGGATTCTACGTCTCCCTCTTTGTTCCTCCACCACTCATGCTTTGTCTCTCTCTCGCCAAAATAAATAAACATTTAAAAAAAAAATTCCCTAGTACCAGTTTTGTAAAAAACATAAGGTCTCTGAGGAGTCTAGTGTCTAATCTGGTCCTGAGTCATGAATGGAAAGACATGACTTCTAAGGAAATGAAGGCAGGGAAAGGTAAGGTTTCTTGGTTACTTTGTGAGTCTCCATTAACCTTTTGGTAACTTGCTCTGTGTTAGAGCACACGATGTTTGAAACAGATCATTCTCTCACCATCCCAGGTCATCACATTGGGAGACAGTAGAATTTTGTGTCCAAGAACAGGACTCTCAAGTCAGAACACTGCTGTTCTATTGGTAGCTCTTTAAACTTGATTAGATAAATGGCATTGGTCGGACGATTTAATCTTATAATTTTTTTCCATTTTTTTTTCAGTTCCCTCTATTTTACTGCACCAACCTATTTCTCACTCAGTTCATCTCAAATGTAAACAAATCCTCTTTCAATTCTTTTTGACATTCACCATTGTGATTAAATTTTGAGTTACACCCAAAAGGCAAAATTACCGTAAAATTTTGTAATGGAACCCTGTAAACACTGTAAAACAATAACTTAAAATTTTTTTTAACACATTCATTTTTGAGAGACAGATTGTGAGCAGGGGAGGGGCAGAGAGAGGGAGACATTTTTTTTTTAATTACCCTTACGTGCTTTTGTTTCTTTCCACCTCACTACATGATCCCATTTCTTAATATTGGTTGGGTCCTTCTCTACTGCCTGATTTCTAAATGTTGTCATGAGTACCCTAGGTCTTCTGCTTTAATTTCTCTTATATACCATACTCTTTTTAAAGATATTTTACTCAGTAATTGGCTTTAAAAACTATATGAACACTGGAAACTCTACTGTACGTCTCCGTCCCTTACCTCTCTACTGATCTCCACAGTGATAAGTGAAACAGTCCACTATCTATCTCTGCTTATATGTCTCAAAGGCCCCGCAAAGATCACATGGCCAAGAAAGGATTCTCCATAACTGCCTTAATATTTCCATCTTAGTAAATGTAACTCATGCTGTGTAGTTGGTCAAATGTAAAACTAGGCATTGTCCTCAATTATTCAAACCTTTCTACCCCATCCAATTCATCAACTTATCCTTTTGTTACAAAAGTTGTCAAAAGATATGCTTTTTCCCTCCCAGAGAATTTTAATTTATTCACTTCATCGCTGTCATGATCTCTCTACCACGCTGTTTTTCTTAGCCTCTTGACTTGAGACTTTTAGTGTCCATGGTCACCTGCTAGAAGTAAATAGGAATCCTCTAGACTGAACTAGCGTTATTTAGCATTATCCCAGGCTTCAAATTATTGCTAATTTATTTTTACACAATGGCATTAGACTAACAAAGCACAGAAAGTTCATAAAATAAAAATATCTAATAATAAAAAAACAAGAAGAAACATAGATTTAGTAATAGTTTTCAGATAGATTTTATAATAACTATGATTAAATATACTTGAGAAAATGAAAGACAACATTGAAATACTCAGAAGAAACTGGAATATTTTTAAAGATTCAAATGGAAATTCTATGGCTAAAAATAATTTCAAGACCCGAATTAAGAAATTAAGAGTCTTCAACACTGTTAGGATGTTTGTATAATGGAAAGGTTAAGTAAATATCCAAAGTTGTGGTGTGTTCTTAAGTAGTAAGGCCAAGATTTCAATATGTAATTAAGATACACACACACCACAACAAGAAAATAAAACACTGTATAGGAAGTATAGCATAAACAAATATTTCTTAAATTTCAAAAAATTCTTATTAAGAAATAAAAACCTCTGTGGTAGGCAGAAAAAGGGCCCCCCAAAAATATTCACATCCTAGTCCCCCAAAACTGTGGATAGGTTACCTTACAAAATAAAGATGAATTTAGATTGCAGATGGACTTAAGGCTAATAATCAGGCCTTAAATCAGAAACGTTATTCTAGGTTACCTAGAGAGGTTCAAGATAATCACAATGGTCTTTAAAAGCGGAAGTGAAAAGGCAGCAGAAGAGTTAATGTCTAAGGATACGATGTGAGAAACATCTGACTACCTGCTATAAACAATATTTGTGTCTCCCTCCAAATTCATATGTTGAAATCTAATCTCCAGTGTGATGGTATTTGAAGGCCAGAACTTTGAGAAGTGATTAGGTCATGAAGATGGAGCTTAATAATGGAATGGAATTAATGTCCTTTTAAAAGAGACCCCAAATGTGAGGACATCATAAGACAATCATTTGTGAAACAGGAAACTTCTCGCCACAGACTGAATCTGCCTGCACCTTGATCTTGGACTTCTAAATCTCTAGAATGGTAAATCCAGCCAGTCTATGGTATTCTGTTATAGCAACCTGGATAGACTGACACCAGCCATTGCCAGCCTTGAACATAGAAGGAGGCAAACAGTCAAGGAATGTGGGAAGCTTCTAGAGCTAGAAAAGTCAAGAAAAAGGATTCACCTCTAAAGCTTCCAGAAAAGAATGCTACCCTGCTGACATCTTTTTTTTTTTTTTGAAGTTTATTTATTTATTTTGGAAGAGACAGAAGAGAGTGCAAGTGGGGGGGAAGCAGAGAGAGAGGGGCACAGAGGATCTGAAGCAGGCTTTGTGCTGAGAGCAGACAGCCCGATGTGGGACCCAAACTCACAAACTATGAAAAATTGACCTGAGCCTTATGCAGATGCTAACTGACTGAACCACGCTGGTGCCCCCCCTGACATCTTGATTTTAGTCCAGTGACATATTGTTTTGAATTTCTAACCTACAGAATTATGTGGTAATAAATTTGCTTTAAGCCACTAAATTCGTGATAATTTATTACAGGACCAGAAGGAAACAAACACAACTTTTATAGAATTAATTTCTATATAGAATATTTGGGGGGAAAAAGACACTTCAGTAGAGTTGATCTAATCAATATGGGTAAAACTCTGCACATGAGATTACTGAATATCATTTATGGCACATACATGCACAAAAACTGTTATATAAGGGCGCCTGAGTGGCTCAGTTGGTTGAGCGACTGACTCTTGGTTTTGGCTCGGGTCACTGCCTTGCAGTTTGTGGATTCGAGACCTGTGTGGGCTCTGTGCCAGTGGGTTTTTTTAAGTGCTTTTTTGATGCATTTAAGATGTTTAAATATTTGATAGTGATTACCATAACTTGCTAGAAGAAAGAATGAGAAGGAATGGAAATACATTTTTGTATCAACCAATTAAAAATAAAAGTTAAAGGGGTGCCTGGGTGGCTCAGTTGGTTAAGCATCTGACTTCGGCTCAGGTCATAACCTCACAGTTCATGCCTTCCAGCCCTGCGTCAGGCTTTGTGTTGACAGCTCAGAGCCTGGAGTCTGCTTCAGATTGTGTCCCCTCTCTTTCTGCCCCTCCCCTGCTCATGCTCTGTCTCTCTGTCTCTCCAAAATAAACAAACAATTGATCGAGCTGTTTTTTTTCCTATTGCCATGTTTGCCACACAAAACAAACAGCAAGTAATTGAGTTGATTTAAATACAGCTCCTTAACCGTAATAGTAACCACGAGCTATCCTAACTGCTGGACACCGTATGTGGATCTCCTTTGATGTTTATCCTGATGGATGATGACACTCTGAGTTGTAAGTGTGTGGAAGTCTGAGGGTTCTCAGTGTTCCCCATGTCTTTGAGATCCAGATTCTGTGAAATTTGCATTTTCCTTTTGACACCCAACATGCTTCAGCTTCAGTGTCTTTGCATCTGCTGCTCCGTCTGCTGGCAGTGCTTCCGCCCAGACATTGCCCCACTCCCAATCCCACGTGGCTGGCTCCCTAACCCTTACATATTTGTCACATTCCTGACAATGTTACTTAGAATGACTAAGCCTGACCATCAGCATCTCCCTCGCTTCCCAGTTTTATGTTTCAACACAGATCATATTGTCATCTACGTAATCGTTCTTTCTTGTCTTCCTTTTACTAGAAAAAAGGTACTCTGTCCTGTTTGCTACTGTATGGATAGTGCCTAAAATGGTCCCTGACACACAGTACCACACAGTAGGTGGTCAGTGCATAGTTGTAGAATTCATCAGTGAATGAACCTTGAATTAATGTATCCACCTCAATGTCTAAGATCAGTCCTATTTACTCACAGAAAAGCCCTCTAGATGGAAGCTTGAACACTCAACTCTACCTCCCCTTCCCTTCTCTATTTCTGTCTCTTCATCAGTAAAATGGGATGATACCTTCATATGATGTTAGGACTATAGGACACTAAAACTTGTTTGACAAATGTCTTCATTTTACAGGTTTCAAAGTTGAAATTGAGAGGATAAGGCAACTAATACAGGTTTTAAATAAGTAGCTAGTGGGGGAGTGATGAGATTACTAGCTTCTGCCCTCTGGATTTTCATATCTGCTTTTCATCACTGACAGGAAACGTTCACTGGAATGACATGATAGATTTCGGTGTGACTCAAAACTGTATGCATTCCTTCAATTCGGGATAGTGCAGTAATGCTAAATATTGAATCATTATTATTCAATTTTAGTGTACTTCTTTATTTTATATGACAATTGCACAATAGTAAGAAGATACACCCACATTTAATATGATCATTAGCTTATATTTATTTGGGGCCTGGATGAGCCCTCTCAAGCTCCTTTGAGGAGTTTAAAATTTTTTTTAAGTTTTTTAACATTTATTTTTGAGAGACGGAGAGAGACAGTGCAAGCAGGGGAGGCACAGAGAGAGGAGACACAGAATCCAAAACAGGCTCTAGGCTCCAAGCTTTTGGCACAGAGCCCAACACGGGCTCAAAGTCACAAACCGTGAGATCATTACCTGAGCCGAAGTCGGATGCTTAACCAACTGAGCCCCCCAGGTGCCCCTAAAATTTTTTTAATGTTTATTTATTTTTGAGAGGGAGAGGGAGACACAGAATCCAAAGCCGGCTCCAGGCTCTGAGGTGTCAACACAGAGCCCTTATGCAGGGCTTGAACTCACAAACCATGAGATCATGACCTGAGCCAAAGTTGGTTGGACGCTTAACCAACTGAGCCATCCAGGGGCCCCCCACCCCCTTTGAGGAGTTTAGAATTAATATCCTAAGACCAATTCCAGGAACCTTGCTGGAAAAAAATGTTTAAGAAGTTTACAAGACCAAAATAATAACAATTATTGCTCTGGAAATATGCTAATCCTAAATTTGGGAGTCCGGGTCCAGATTTGGGACATGGTGTATCAATGTCTATTATATTCCACTAGAAAAAGAGTTAATCCAGATCCTAGAGCTTTGTAGCCCGCACTATCCCCAAGGAGTTCCAAGACATGCTAAGTTCTCACTCTAGAGGCTGTGGCAACCATATAAAAATCCTCCCACCAAAGCAAGTGGAGCTCAGAAGGATGCTAGGGGAGATTGGCTAACTTCTCCAGGAGTCCTTGCTGGTAAGCAATGCTTTAGAAGTATGGATCTTTATCTGTGGCCGGCTGAGCACAAGGAAAAGAGTGGTAGGTGATAGGATAGGGGGGAATAGGAAAACTTCCTGACCGAAGGGAAGGGATAAGGGAACTGACTGTAAGAATGTGTTGGCATAATCTTTTATATGCATGTGAGAGACTTCTGCTTTCGTTTCTAATACATCCTTACACCATCTCTGCATGCAGCTTCTTTATCGTTTGACACCTCTGCCATTCTTTCTGTGCATAGGGCTCTTCACTGACCTGGGGCCTAACGATTCACTGATCTATCAAGTTCTTTCTCTTCATGTGTTCTGTCTCTTTCTCACGGTTATCTCTCCTTCAATCCCTTCTAGTCTAATTTAAAGGTTGGATAAATATCCCCATCCTGAGTCCATTTTTGACCCGGGGGAAAACAATAATTGAATTTACCTTCGGCCATTCAGAAATTACCTCTCACAAATTACAACCTAGTAAAGCACACCAAACCACTTGCTACTTTCTTCCAATTAAAGGCAGTACTGATCATTTTGGAATGGTTTGGCCTCCAAGTGTGTACTGCTAATGTCTGTGAAAATGTCTAAGGATAGGGTAATCAGATACAGTGTATTATGAATGTTAGAAACCCTATCAAAATATTTATATGCAGATAAAGTGAGGATGAGGATTTAGTCTGCTGTCCCCTGATGTATGGATTACCTGAAGGCCTGAGATATGTCAGAACCACTTCCACTAAAACTCTTTACTTTATCATGTTATCAGCAAGTTTATCAGTACTTGTAACTACATTTTTTTGATGACCCATCTTGAGTTATGCAAACTTTGCAAGAATCCTGCTGGGTAGGCCTTTCAGACTCATCTCAAGGTTGAGGAATCATGGACCCAAAAAAGGGAAATAATTTTACCAAATTCACATGGCATGCAGACCCTGGCTTTAGGTCCTAGTTCTGCTTCTAAACAGTATGCCATTTCGCATTCACTAAACTCTAAATTAGTTGAACCACAATTATAGAAAAGAGATCTGATTACAGGATTCTACTTCATCTTCTTCCCACATTCCCTGGATTTAAATGCCATTCGTTGCCTATAGTCATCCCTGTTCAAATTAGGGATAGTTTTCTATATAGTTCTTCTTTCTTTCTTGAAACCCCTCTTCTATTTTCTCAATCTAGTAATTTGTTTGCCTTTGACTAATTATCTTAACTGGTTCATTCCTATACCTGTGATCAAACTCTTTCTAGGATTTCTTAAGCAATTTGCCCAAGACCCAAGTGGCAATACACCCTCCCAACACACACACACACACACACACACACACACACACACACACACACACACACTTCCATACACAGAAATACTGTTCTAATACAGTCAGTCTGGCTGGTGTAGTTTGTTCCTGCTTTGCACAGTACTTGGGAGTCTCATAGAATACTGAGTAGAGGAACAATGGAGAGGTCCAATTCTATCTATAAGGGAGTAGAGTACATCGAAGGTAATCTATAACAATAATACATTTTACTTCAGCCCTCTTGAGTTCTTCCAAACTTTTCATGTTAATAACAAGATAGTCTCCTAGTGGTATGGATAAAATCTACTTTTCTGATGGAGGTAATTTCCTTAAATTAGTAATTCTTATTTCTACTGGGCACTTCTAAGTGCAGACCTCTCTCTGTGTGCAGATCTATCTATCATCTATCTACCATCTATAAAAGATCAAGCGAGAGGTTCTGATCACAATGTACTTGAAATTATTAAGGTGTATATACTGTGACAACTTATATAGTAAGAGAAATGATGAATTTAGTTTCAAAGAGTGGTTTGTATAAATTAACTCACTTTACCTAATGATTTTGTGATATTTTATAAACCTGAACATTAATGTTTATGTCTCCATATATAAATCTGCATTTCTTTCTGGACAGGCATCAGCAGGAGGGCACTTAAAAGGCCAGGGTCTATTTGCCTATCATCAGGACAGAAACGAAGAAGAATATGTATGTTCCATTCTAAGCAGACACACCCAGATTAAGGTTTATCCTGAAATGAAGTTTTGTGTGGATTCATTATAAAACCTCAAGGCAGATTTATTCTCTGATACTGGCACCAACAAGAAAGGAGAGATCAGAAGATGACCAAGACATGAAAAATGTTTGGGGGACCTAAACAGTGAGAAGCCTACATAGATCCAAAACTTTCTTAAAAAGTTCTGGTTTGCTACGCTTACAGTTACTTCGAAGAATGAATTATATAGCTTCATCTCAGAAATGTTGTACAAGTGGAATCATAATGGCTTTCGTTATGTTTCTGTCATGTCCCTGCCTTGTACATAGTGCATGTAGCCATAAATCAAATACTTTTTCTATAAAATAATGATAAATTATTATCAGGAAAATGTTTTTTGCCCTTAAGTAGCAGGGAAACACCTTTATCTTAATAATTATTTTATTAATTTAAATGGTTGATTTGCATAATTTTTTCAACCACTAATACTTTGACTTTCATCAAAAAAGGAACCTTCTCTAACTCATCTTTTGCAATCAGTCTTAGCACAGAGCTTGGCACATACATACTAGGTACATACTACTCAGTCAATTTTGGTTGCATAAAAATATTTAATTCAATTGAATAAATGATGAAGTACACTGAAATCAAGTAGCTTCATTTTACCGTTCACTTTTGTATGCTTTCGAGAGTCTAAATGATGCAGTAATATGGGCAGATACAATAAATGTTTCACTGGTTTCTTCACTTTCTCTGTGCACTAAGCAAGGATGAGACCTACTCAATGAATGAGAAGTACTTGATTTATAATATATTTCACTATAAACTTATCCCTTAGAGATGGCCTCACTTAATAACACCCTATTTCACCCCTATTCTTTCTTCCTTCTGGGGATCCCTGGGCTGGAACACATGCATATCTGGATGGGTTTCCCTTTCTTTGCTGTGTACCTGACAGCTGTTCTTGGCAATATCAGCATCCTTTCTGTGATTGAGACTGAGAGCAGCCTCCACCAGCCCATGTTCTACTTCCTGGCCATTCTGTCATCTATCGACCTGGGCCTGTCCACATCCACCATCCCCAAGATGCTTGGAATCTTCTGGTTCAGCCTGAGAGAAATCTCCTTTGAGGGATGTCTCATCCAGATGTTCTTCATCCACCTATTCACTGGCATGGAGTCGGGTGTGCTCGTGGCCATGGCCTATGATCGCTATGTGGCCATCTGTAACCCTCTTTGGTACACATTGGTGCTGACAAACAAGGTGGTATTCATCATTGCATTGATAATTCTACTGAGGCCTTTGTCTTTTGCCATACCCTTTGTTCTACTCATCTTACGGTTACCATTTTGTGGACACCAACTTATCCCTCACACTTACTGTGAGCACATGGGCATTGCCCGCCTGTCCTGTGCCAGCATCAGGGTCAACATCATTTATGGCTTATGTGCCATCTCTATCCTGATGTTTGACATCATACCCATTGTCATTTCCTATGTCTGGATCCTTCGTGCTGTCTATCGTCTGCCTTCCCGTGATGCCCGGCTCAAAGCGCTCAGCACCTGTGGCTCTCATGTGTGTGTCATGTTGGCTTTCTACACCCCTGCATTTTTTTCATTTATGACCCACAGATTTGGCCGGAATATACCACGTTATATTCACATCCTTTTGGCTAATTTCTATGTAGTTATTCCACCCGCTCTCAACCCTGTAATCTATGGTGTCAGAACTAAACAGATTAGAGAACAGGTGCTGAAAGTATTTTTCAAGAAAAAACCATAACTCTTGTAAATAATCCATTTAAGATGCGAGCAGCACTAATTCTCTATGTTCAGAACAGAAAGAGAACATTGGGAAGTTACTCAGGTCTAACTTAGGGGAGGCCTGTCAGCCTCCTTCTCAAACCCAGAAATGGAAAGTTAGGCCCATGTCAAACACATGAAGAAAAGTGTTTGTTCATGTTTGGAAATCATTCAGATTCCCCATGTGGAAGAAAAATAAACTCTTTTCTGCTTCCATTATGACCGAACACATTGCATTCCACACTTGGCAGCATTTTAAAGCAATACCAACCCTCCAAAAAGGAAATGCCACACAAATAATAAAAACACCCATAAATTGCTTCATGTCATAATTTAAACAAAAATTGTTCATCACCCTTCCTGTCCCCAAAATATTAGATGCTGAAATACTTCCCATATGCCTGGACTCCCTCTCAGAAAGCATGGGTTTACTCTTGCCTCTACCATGTTAATGTCAGAAGATATGAAGATATTGTATCTTGTCAATATGAAAATCATGTAAGAAAAGTGACTATTTTCTACCATGAACAGAATTGCAAAAACTTGGCAATCTTGGGAAATTCAGAGCCTTTTGGTTTTAAATTATACCACTTACCTGATGGATGAGTACTTATAAAATCTGGCTTATTGATACTTCTTTTCAAACAAACAACTCTTTTTCAAAAGTACTGTCTCTGTGTCTTTTGCCACTTCATTGAGGAGTTTCCCTCGAAAGGAAAGCAGGAAGTTTTATTGACATTCCAAGTACAGTATTAGCCAAGCGAATATGCGTGTGTGTGTGTGTGTGTTTTAAAGATGGAACTCTTGTTCCATATGATACTGCTCAGTGTTCTCTAGTTGTAGGTGATATTATTGGCATTATTTGTATAAAGGATTCAGAGAAAGTATGTTTGTAAATCCTGGCCAAAAAAACTCAATTTTTAGCTATATTTTTATTGCAGGATTTCTCACATTTTTAATTAACAAATGTTCATTTGAAATTTTAAGGTGATCTTGGCTTAAGAATATTCCTTTGGCCAACTTATGACAGTAATATTCCATAGCATGCAGTATGGAAAAAAAATCCCACTTACTTTTACTATAATAGAAAAAATGATGTCATAAACTCTTAGTGGGAATTTGTATTAACTAGCATCACATCCTGAATTTGGGATTCTTTGAAACAATCAGTTACGCTATATAATTATAGGCACAAGAGGCTTTTTCTGTAATCCTGTTGCGACACTGAGTTCATTCCCTATCTATTTATTCTACTTTTGTATGGATTTTAATGATATAGCCTCAATTATACCTTGAATGTTTTGGTTAGTGCTCATTCTGTTTACATGTTTTGACTAACTTGTAGAGGATTGTGTTTAACAATCAATGACTAAATTCACCAAGGTAGTCACCTGGGCCTGGAGTTTTCTGTGTTAGGTTGCTAACTCTGGATTCAGCTTATTTAATAAGTAAATGACTATTCAGGTAATTCATTTCTTTATGACTTTGCTTTGACTGTCCTCAGCGAATCAGTGAATGCATCCACATTCCTCTACTTTACCCTGTGTTCAGGGTGTGGGCTGATGAATGAGATTTTTCCTGATGTCTAACCCACTGTCGGTATTAGATCTTTCCTTTGTTGCTGTGCTACAAATCAGGCCACCCTTCATGTTCTCCACATTCCCTCAGGAGTAGAGCACTCTTACTTGTTACTCAAACTCTGCTAGTCTGGTGGTGAGAGCCAGTAGATACAACATGACCAACAGGGCTGCTATGTCCCTGGGTCTTGAAAGTGAAGCCCTCTCAGTGATGCTGCCCCTTTCCTAGAAGTGTCCTACAGTTTCTGGGGAGCATGCCTCACCCTGGGTTATAAAGTTTGTTTCTTCTCTCTTGTCTCAGCAGCAGAGGGTCTCCACTTGTGCTCTTCCTCCAGGGTAAATGTTTTTGTTCCTTAGGCGAGAGAAACTGGATGAGGGGTCATTCTCATTTTATGGTGGCTGGTATTTGCCTCCATCAAGCCTGTTCTGGTCTCTAGTCCTGCGCTCAAACTTTCAAATGGGTGCCTGGTGGATCTAGGGAGAAAAATCTGAGAGGTTGTGAAGTCCCCTTTGTGTCATATACACAAGACTCCAGATGTTCTGTGTTTTCACATAAGTTCATACTCAGCTGTGAATAACTTAGTTTAAAATTTTAACAGATTCTTTGCACTGGCTTGTATAGTATCTGGCACCTGGTAAGCACAAGATCATGTTCCATCTCTTTTTGGAGTTATCGATCTTTCCTTAAATTTTGGGTTAGTTGCTCTGTGATTTCAACTTTCTGACAAGTTCAAAAAAATTGTGAGCTTTTTAAATTATTTTTTTAATGTGTATTTATTTTGAGAAAGAGAGAGACAGAGGGCAAGCAGCGAAGGGGCAGAGAAGAGGGAGACACAGAATCTGAAGCAGGCTCCAGGCTCAGAATCATCAGCACAAAGCCCGATTCAGGGCTTGAACTCACAAACCATGAGATCATGAGCTGAACCGAAGTTGGACACTTAACCAACTGAGCCACCCACCCAGACACCCTGAAAATTGCGAGCTGATTTTTTTAATTTTATTTTTTTATCCAATATACATTTTCCTTTGTCCAAGGTTTTGAGTGACATTCTTTCCAACTTTTTATATTCTAGGTAAAAACTATGAATCTTGGTAGGAATTTTAAATCATGTTGTATCCTCTGAGTAGGACACCTATATGTTGATTCTCAGCTTCCTACAACTGTGGCATGGATTGTGGAGCACTGAATTATAAATATACAGAATGACTGAGGAAAAGTAAATGGGATTTTATTTATGGGATACACCACAGACATTTCGAATCTAGTAGTTTCAGAGTGGACCTAAGCAATATGTATTTTTAAGAGGCTTCAAGCCTAAATTTTGAAAACTATCATTCCAGAAAGTTGAAACTTGGTTAATAAACAAATTGGTTGATTATTAGATGGAGAAAATGGGATAAACTCTGGGAAGTGAAATGACCGAAAGCAGAATTGGCTAACTCAAACGTGGACACCACTCTTAACACTCCCTCCCTCACCCACCACACCACACCACACTCTACCCACCTGACTTGACCTAACCCACAGGAAACTTTTTCTAGTTGCCTACCTGCTGTTCCTGATGTTTTTATCTTCTGGAACTATTTTTGACTTTCTATAGTCTTGGGTAATTACTTATCTATCTTCTATTTTTATCATAGCACTTGTCACATTGCTATTTCAGAGTGTCATGTGACTAAATGCAGTGCAGTGGCTGAGAATGTAAACATGGCGTCAGATTTCCTAGGTTCAAATCCTGTCTCCTTTTTTAGCCATCTCTGGGGCTATGAGAAAGCCAAACGATTTCTCCATTTCTCCATTCTCTTATTTTGTTAAATGACGATATTAATGCTACAAATGTTTTTTGGTTTGCATGAGAATTTAATGGATTAAGAGATGTAAAGAATTCAGGAGTGGTTATGAGAAATGCATGCAGTATGTAAGTGTTACATGTTATTACATGAAAAGTAAGCATTTGCATGTCTGAATCAACTTTATCAGACTGCTGGAACAAGATGTTTCTAGCCTACTCTGGATGCTCAGGTACTGTAAAGCCCATCCTTTTTCCATATTCTTATTCACTATGTGCTACTGAGAAGCTGTGGATTTGAAAATTTGATGGGAATAAACTGAATAAGTTTTATTAAGACTTCTCTACCCCCCAACACACACATTTCCTGGTAGTGAGACTTTCTAAGGCGGTCATATGTTCTCTGGTGTTCTTCCAGGAAGTATTCCTGTTCTAATTAAGAATATACCTAACTCTGGGCTTTAGTTATAATGTTCACTGACTCTTTTTTTAATTTTTAAAAATGTTTTTATTTATTTATTTTTAGAGACAAAGATAGTGTGAGCGGGGAAGGGGCAGAGAGAGAGAAAGAGAATCCTAAGCAGGCTCCACACTGTCAGTGCAGACACCTATGCAGAGCTTGAACTTGTGAACCTTGAGACCATGACTTGAGCCCAAACCAAGAGTCGGATGCTCAACTGACTGAGCCACCTAGGCACTCCATGTTATGTTCACTGACTCTTGAACCAAACTAGGTCCTCTAAAATAGACTTTATAACTAAGAAAGATGACATTTGGAACTCATATTTGCCATACCTTTCCTCAGTTTCAATCTTTTCATGAATCATATGGAGAAGAAAGGATATATTATGTGTACCACTGAGACTCTGATGACAAACTTTGCCTTAACTCATTTCTATATCCTCGGTGATTGTGATTAACAAGTAAACATTAACTAAATGGATTTAAACTGAGTGTGGTCATGGAGAATGAAATGAGCGGTAGCAACCATTTTGATATCTCAGCCTCTGAGAAGCTGTGTTCCTTGGAGTCTCATGGATTGATTTGGTGTATATGGAATCATTGTGATATTATAAGAAAATTATGGCTTTAGAGCTAGACAAACTTCAAATCCTAGATCCTCTAAAGTAGCCCATTGAATACAAGTTTG
Organism: Paguma larvata; assembly: GCA_030068075.1. Classification (NCBI taxonomy): domain Eukaryota; kingdom Metazoa; phylum Chordata; class Mammalia; order Carnivora; family Viverridae; genus Paguma; species Paguma larvata. Next base: position 58,617,564 of record CM057831.1, read on the forward strand.
TTGAGTTACTTATCATGATAATTAATGATAATTCTAAAAAATATCATGAGTTAAGTAATATATACATACATATATGTATGTATATATGTGTATGTATATATGTGTGTGTGTATATATATATATGTGTATATATATATATATATATATATATATATATAATAGCTTAATTAAGTAAATGCTTAACAAATGTTGATTCTCTTCACATTTTAGCTTGAAGAGTGAAGCACTTGACTAAAATATTTTCCCTGTGGTCAACTAATGTCTCTGTGCCTCAATGCACAGGTCTTTTTTTTTAAATCACTTTTTTTGTGTTTATTTATTTTTTGAGAAAGAGAGAGAGAGAGAGCAAACCAAGGAGGGGCAGAGAAGAGAGGGAGAGAGAAACCTCAAGCAGGTGCTGTGCTGTCAGCTCAGAGCTTGAACTCACAAACTGTGAGATCATGACCTGAGCCAAAATCAAGAGTTGGATGCATAACTGATTGAGCCACCTAGGTGCTCCAGGTGCAGGTCAGTTTTAGCTGCATGTAAAATCAGCTACATAACTTTAAAATATGGATGCCTGAATGCTACCCCAACACTAAGGTTCCTTCCCTAAAGTTTCATTTAAACAGAATCATGCAGTATGTAATCTTTCATCACTTAGCATATTGGTTGTGAGATTTATTCATGTGAAACTACAGAACACCAAAGTGATAGCATTTAATGACAGTTGGACAGAAAAGATAATTACCTACAAGTTAATGACAATGTGGCCAACAACAAGCTTCCTCAAAGTAATAATAGATTCTAGAAAACTGTAGGATAAGGACATCAAAGGGCTAAGAAATGTAGTAACCGAAAATGGAACTATGTAGCTAGAACAGTCTCATTCAAGAAGAAATAAACAAAACTGTAGATGAACACAGAACCCAGAAGGTAGCACCAAGAAACTCTCACTAAATGGTAAGGTATGTACTTGAGAAAGAAGGACATAAGTCAAGAAGGAATGACGGGACCAAAATAAAGGGGTGTGTATGTGTGTGGAATTTGTAAATCTATAGTAAGTCTTAAATGGTAAACCAAAGATATGGATTATGTATCATATTAATTTTTAATCTCTTGTTTTTAGCCACAGATGATCCTGGTTTTATGTTTGTTTTGTGTTTTTTAGGAAATAATACTTTAATATTTTGGTAAGGAGTCATACTCAGTGATACATTTGCCTCTACGTAATGACTGTTACAACATAAAATGTATCTTTGGATGAATTACTTTCCACAGAAAAACCCTAGCCCTCTGACCATTAAAAAGGATCTTTATGAAGAAATCACACATTCTAAGATAGATAATATAACATTTCTTCACATATTGCTCATCAATACAAAAGACTTATTTCACAGGCTTTGAAAAACTAAAGAATTTAAGGAACCTGTTCCGTATCTTCTTAGTCCTTACCCCATAGATAACAGGGTTCACCATGGGTGGGACCAGGAGATAGATGTTGGCCACAAATATGTGGACATGGGGAGCCACACGTTGCCCAAACCTGTGGGTGAGAAAAGAGAAGAAGGCTGGAGTATAAGACACTAAGATAACACAGATATGGGAGCCACAGGTACCCAAGGTCTTGAATCGGGCATCCTTGGATGGGAGGTGGAAGACAGTGTTCAGTATGAGAACATAAGAACAAATGATCAATATGAAGTCCACGCCACCAGTAAGGAAGGCAACAATGAGGCTGTAGGCTCTACGGATTCTTGTCTCAGCACAGGCAATCTTGATGAGGGCCATGAACTCACAGTAGGTATGGGAAATGATATTGGTTCTGCAGTAGGGAAGCCAACGGAGCAGGAAGGGGTGAGGACTGAGAAGTGCTGTGCCCCGGAGTACTATAGCTAGACCCATCCCCCCAATGACAGCATGTGTCAGAATAGCTGAATGTCTTAATGGGTTACAAATGGCTACATAACGGTCAAAAGCCATGGCCAGGAAGAAGCCAGATTCCATGGTCGAGCAAGAGTGGATCAGGAACACTTGAGTGAGGCAGGCTTCAAAGCGAATCCCTCCATCATGGAACCAGAAAAGGCTAAGAAGTTTTGGTACAGCTGTAGTACACACAACCAGATCAGCCACAGCCAGCATGCAGAGGAAGAGGTACATTGGCTCATGGAGGCTGGGGTCTGTCTTGATGATAAACAGAAGAGAGCAGTTTCCCAGGAGGGCCAAAAGGTAGACCACACAAAAGGGGATGGAGATCCAGATGTGGGCAGCCTCCAACCCAGGAATGCCAATGAGGATGAAGGTTGACGGATGGACATCGGTCTCATTGTATGCTGACATAACAAGTGTCAGATGTTTTAACTTTCTCTTCATGGATTTTCCTCTACAACAAACAAAAATAATAGCTTACAAATTTTGAAACCTTGATGTGTTAAGTAAGCCAAAATGCAGGGAATTGCAGGTCATGAAATAATTACAATGTCTGTAAATATTTATGAATTATTTCATCATCATATCTGTCAGATATTATTTCACAATTGTAATTTGCAACGTGGCTGATTTGTGGATGCTAAATGAGGGCAAATATCTACACACCAAAAATTGGAGCTTAACGTGTGAAAATCCAAAATCGTCTACACGTTGAGAAGAAAGTAATGTCAATTGAAAGCTTAAAAAATATGTAAGAGTCCCAGGTGTATTGTGGGAAGTGATTCGATACTAACATATAACACCCATAATACTCTGTGTTAACTAACTGGAATTTAAATAAAAACATTAAAAAATAAACATAAGTGTAGATGCTTAGTGGAACAGCTGTATTATTAATTCATCGAAACTATACTGTAATGGGTCCTTAGACTAACTTCTTCTTTTGTTAAGATACATGCATTTGTAAACATCTATGTAGAATCATATGGGGGAAAATGTGTAAGAGTCATGGGTTTGGAGGACTTAGAAACAGTTGTAAGACACAGATGAGAAAGACAGGAGGGATGATAGGAAGTTTTAAGTAGAAAAATATGCCTTTTTTTTTAGACTAGATTTTAGTCATATTAGTTCATGCCAAGATGCCAAGTTGTATGGTGTAGCTTTGAGAAGGGAATGCCAAAATTTGGGAGGATGTGTGACTTGTTTTGGAAGGACCAGAGGAAGTTCATTCACACCAACATGGAACTCATTTAGCATGACGGCCAGAGTGGGGCTGATAACAGTGTGTCAGGAAATGAACAGCTCATTGCATTGATTGATTCCACTGGTGACACATTTGTGTTTACTCTTGACCTTAGCAGAGAATTGCAACAATGTGATTATAATCTCTGTCATGAACTTCCTTCCCTTCCTTATATGAATCCAGTTAGTCAAACTACTTTATGACTTGCTCTCCATTCAGCACCCTCTCTAGGCAAATTCATCCAAACTTCCCCTCATGACATTTCCTTTGCTCTGCACACTTCTGCAATGGCTGACCTCTCTCCCCACCCCATACTGTGATTCTCTGATTATACTTCTTCCATTTCTTAAGACTCTCAGAACATTTTGAAAGTCATACTGGCCCCATAATATACAGGGTTTTTCCCCTTCTTCTTCTTGGAAGCACAGTTGATACTGTGCCACAGACACTACTCTTACTCTACTATTACTAAAGGCAGTTGGAGATTATGGAATGTTGTGGTCAGAAAAAATAACCCTTAAGTCAGTGTCCACTGAAGCAAGGATTGGAATATGTATAGCAGACTTGGCATCAATATTGAGTTACGGTGATGACACATGTGTTTTTCCTCTTACTCTGTTGAAATTTCCTACCCAAAGTTTCTGCTTACCCTGGTTACTTGGCCTTCTAGGTCTCTAGGGATGGATATTCTTTTTTTGAACATGAAAACAGTTGGATACGTGGGTCAAGGAGCTTTGAAAAGCTTGTGTAGTGATTTCACTCTGAATTACGCTATGAATTGGGACAGAAGAGAAAGACAGGGAAACCAATTTATTGGGGGAGCTGTGTAATAATACAATAGTTAAATATTTTTAAGTGCTTAATGTGAGTCAATTGTTTTCCTGAGAACATTCATGTATTAACTCATAAATTTTATCCCCATTTAAAGATGAGAAGAATTTAGGTAACTTCTACAAATTTAAATAGCCAGTAAGTGACAGACCACACACTGCTTCTACAGCCCTTACTCTTAACTACAGTGCTAAAAATCGCCCTGATGATGTGACAGTCTATTTGCTTTTGTGCATTTAAGAGGACGATGAGGACTGTTCTGTGTCTACAATAAAAAACGCCATCACCATTAATTTGATTACTCATACTGGTTGAAAAGCCTCCCAAGTATTATATTCCATAAAGGAACTGGTCCAAATCTAAGCCTTTGTCTTCTTAATTAACCCTCCTGCACTTTCTCAGATGACCTCTCAGAGACAAAATTAACCTCTCAAACACAGGGAGAAAATTAACATTGTCACCAGAATGCTCTCTCAATCCTACCCTGTCCTACCGATTAAGTTTATGTATATGTATATACATCGGGGTGATGCCTTTTTACATACTTTTTTTTTTTGGTCCTAAAATGAAACTTCATATCTTTTTATCTGTATTTGTAGTTCCATCAACATTCTCCTATGTCTCATACACTTTTACCTTCATGCCTTCTACTTGCTCTGTGCCATTGTACAATTTAAACATATTTTACCAATAGAAATATGTGGACAGATTATGTAGAGAAAACATTCTACATTGAATTGAATGCAAATGTTCAATCACATAAAATAGGTCTTACTTGCAATCAGAAAATTAAAAATTAAATGAATATGATATAATTCATACCTTATTATATTTTTAACCAACAGAATTTCAGGATTGATGAAAACAAGCATTAGTGAGATTTGGATTAAAGAGTGATTCTTATGCCTAATTGATTGGAGAGAATTGAAACTATTCTTAGTGGAAAATTGTATAGTGATCATTCTTATTAAAAACAAAGTTTTTGACAGAGCAATTTAACTACGTGCCATCTTAGGGAATAATGTTCACATATACATGTGGAAGAATTCTCATGGTAATTATGCCTGTAAAAGAATAAATATTGAAACATAAATAAACTTTAATTATTGGCAATAAAGTAATACTGAACTTAAAAATCTGTGATATATTTATATTTTAGAATACTCAGAAGTACTTAGAATAAGTAAAGTATATTTATGCAAACTGACAGAAAAATAAATGAAAAAAAGAAGCAAAAATCTGATTTTCCCATTAACATCGATGCACATGCAAAAATTAAGCATATATATGTGTGTGACACACACATTTATAATAAGAATTTTATAAACATAAGAAATAACCTAAAAATGATACACACCTAATGTAGGAGAGATCTAAAATTTGGGATTTGTATATATACTGTATAGACTGTACGGAAAGTATACTGTATTAGACTGTATAGACAGTATATTGTATACAGTATAGATAGTAGTATAATTTAGCTGCATCTATATGGCTTGATTTTTTTAAACAGTGCCAATGGATTCTATATATTCACGCATTACCTATATAGTTTAAACTACGTAAGTAAATAATGCAGAGTTACGAATATATTTATCAGAAAAAAGTACAATCCAAGAAGTTACAAAGAAGATGTAGCCTTCCATGTTTTGTAAAATATTAGCAAGTTTTTTTAACCCCCTGAAATACCTTTTCTATATCTCTCTCAAAGAACTGGTCATCTACTCAACTCATGGAGGTGGTAACTCTATGTCTTTGTCATAGCATTTCTTCACACATACAAATCCTTAGTAACCCGGTTAGAATCAAAAAGTCTACTAATACATCAGCTCCTGTGTGATAATTTTTCTGGAAATTTTGAACCATCACTGATATCCTTCAAGTGTTCCTATGATATGTGAAGTTATCTATCTTCTTTCTCTTGTAATGTCTATTTCTGCATGTTTTCCTCCTTTTTAATATTGCAAATATATAAATATATATATAAATATATACATTGCAAAGAAATATATTATAAATATGTATATTGCAAATAAAATACTTGGCAGAGGCCATGTACTTTCGTATATTTGCTTGTTCCAAAGAATGAAGAAAAAGAGAAAAGGAAAAGATGAGGGAGTGTTATTATTTTTCTGGTAAATAATTTCAATATAAATTTAAGACAACCAGTGGAATCACTAGAAATTTATTATAGTCCACACTATCTTCAAACACTATAGTGCATTAATAGTTTTCCTGATTCTAATATTAAATCTTTAAGACATACCCAGGGATTAGTTTCTAACAAAGTTGAATTCTGTCAGCATTTTGTTCCTTGTCTGACTACAGGATGGAAAAAAGAGGGTTTGAAGGGAAATAAATTTATATCTGCTTTCGGGGAGGAATAAAATGGAAAAAAATCCCTATTATGTCTTTTGGCTAAATTCTACACCCCTATCCATCTCCTTACAAAAATAAATCAACATGGATTGGCAAATATTAGGTAATTACCTAATATATATTACCTAATATATTACATGGCAGGCATTAACCCATTTAATCCTTATGGGCGGCTTTAGATAGATAACCATACTCATAACATAGATTAAAAAAAAAAACAAACCCTAAGAATGTTAATTTACATCCCTCCAAACTATTCTACTATGAATTCAAGTATCTGGAATTTGAACCCTTAAGTAAAATTACAAAGTTTGTAATCTTTATATTGAACTTTAGGAGATGAGCGCTTCATAAGACTTTATAACTGTAAAATGGCCATAATGTATTTACGACTACATGAGCAGTATGAGGCATTGCTCAGGACTGACACATCTATACTCCTTTCCTTCATCAGACTTCCTCTGATGTACTGAACTAAGCAGAGAAGCCCATGCACAAATTATTCTCAATAAAAGTTGCAGCCTAATCTCAGCCCATAGAGTAAAACAGAGGTAGGTAGTCTATTCAGGGGCCACAAAACCAAATGGGCTCAGGTGCCCTAAGAAACCTTGTGCAAGATGTTTTGTTTTTAATAGAGACCGTTTGCTCTGAATAGAGCCCTGAAACCTTCTGTCTGGCTATTGTCCACTTAGCTGGCCCAGGATACAAATGAGTGTGACCGAACAGTGCCTTACCTACCAGGTGATCTGTGAGGGTGACTATGAGCATCTTGGTCTGAGGAACACTTAACTTCTCTCGAGACTTAACAGCATTTCCAAATAAGCTTAGTTATAGACATGTTTCCTGATTTCTAAAGCTCTCAAGGGCATAGAGTGGGGGTGGCCTCCCCACATGTCAAGAAAAGAAACAGCTGGGAGTTCAATTTGAGTTCAGAACTCAGGTTCTAAGTCTTTAGAGCTAACATCTTAATAACAGGAGAATTCAACAAGGGGAGGGGGAGGGAAGGTGAGTTTTTCTGGAGCGTCTCTAGAGCCTGCCTCTCAGCAGGATTGCTTGAGTCTCAAAATTGTTTGTTCTTAAATGTATCATGTGTATTTATCACAAAAGGATAGATAAGTGTCTAGTTCCTTCACTTTAAATAATGCCTTTTTATGTTAATATAGGAAAAGATAAACACAAAACAAACGTCAACCATAATGTCACTTTGATATTTGGTTTAATTTTATTCCATGATTTTCATATTCATATACATTTGAATATTTAAGTTCTATTAGACTTTAACATTTTATATCATAGTCTAAATTTCATGTTGGGACATGTACCTTATTCTTTTCACAGTTCATCAGAATAATTTTTTGCAGAAAATTTATGTGATTATATGAAATTAATCAAAATGGGATTTTGGTGAAAGTTGAATTGTATCTAAACATTAATATGGAGAATTTGACAACTTAATTAACATGCAATCCTCTCAACTAGATTTAGTGGGCTTTTACATGTATTTCAGGCTCCTTTGAGGGTGTTGAACAGTTTTTAAATCATTTTAATGTCAATCTCACCAATTTGTAAGTTGTAGAGGTTGGAATTTTATCAGATTATTTTTACATTTACTTACATTCAATATGGATGTCTTAGGTATGAGTCATATAAATTACAAGTACACAGTGGGGTTCCATTATATGTAAATGCCATACTTGCAAATTTGCCCCCTCCGTACAATTTAAATTGTAATTTAAATGATTGCCAAATAAATTCTCAGGCACTTTAACAGTTATCTGCCTTACGCAAAGAGCTGGGAAATATTTGAGTTGCCTGACAGTCGTATTCCCAGAGGTTGAATAAGGTGGGATTCTGATTTCTCATTTCAGCAATAAACAAGTGCTTTTGCAATAAATTTAATGCCAGGTTTTTCTTCTTTTAATTTCTGTAGATTCTACTGTTTAAAATGACCCCCATGCGTAGTGCTGACGTGCACTAGAATAAGTAAATATCTTGTTATTTATGGAGTGTGGTAGTATAAAATAAGACTTTTCTAGTGTTTCTAAGTGCAAGAAGATTGAAATGTGCCTTACGGAGGAAATAACTATCTTAGATAGACTTCATTCAGGTGTGAGTTATAGCCTTGTTGGTCGTGAGTTCAAAGTTAATGAATCAAAAATATATACCCAAAGGAAGAGGAAACTTGTCTGTGGATGAAGTCACTCTGGAAAGTACTAAAGGAACATTGGCAGTGTGAGATAAAAACACGGAAAAGATGAAAAAGAGGTTATATTTGTGGATTCAAGAGATGACAACTAATAAAAAGAAAAAGCCTAGTGGGGCAACACTGGGTGTGAAGTCAAAGCTTTGCAGTTACACCATTCCGGGTCAGGAAAAAAGTCACTCTTCTAGGCCAGCAGAGGCTGGTAACACATGTCAAAAGGCAACACAGAATATACAATGTTAAACGTGGAGCTCAGGCAGATTCTGCTAAGCAGGAGGCTGCAGAACAGTTTTTCAAATGCCTATTGAGTGTCCAGGGAAAGGATTAAGTGGAAAACAAGTTTCAACACCGATGAGCCTGGCTTGTCCTATAAAGATGTTGCCAAAGAACTCAAGTGGCCTCCAAAGCTCCTGGCTTTCAATCATTTAAAGACTGCACGATTAATTGTTTGTAAGAACTATGTATTAAAGGAGGTGTCTTTTCACAGAAACACACATTAAAACAAAGGTTATGTATTTACCAATTGACAAAAATGTGGTGACAAGGGGCTTGTAGGAAACTTACTCTGCATTTCCCCTAAGAGCAATGGTTCCAAATTTTCTAATTCAGTGTTCCAGGTGACTTTATAGAATGGCAACTGAGAATAATGAGAACTATGTTTGTGTGAATACATAGTCTGCAAGGGCAGACTTGCTCACTCTTGCCACCACGGAAGAACTTATGGGCCGAGGGACTCTCTCTTGGTGCAGAATAGTGCCAGCTTTGGGGAGCCTGGATGTGGGTCAAGGGAAACTTTTCTTCTCATCGTTTTCCATTTGTCTACTCTTGTATGCTCCACCAGGGTCCTGTAATCTCTCATCTGAATTCCGGAACTCTCGTAAAGGTCTTTCCATCCATTCAACTTGTTAAATCTGTGTTTTCGTATTAGGAAGAGTCTTGGGTTCTCTTATCCCATCATGTTGCTGACTTAAAACTCAGTCTTCTGCCTTCATTTTCTCAGAAGCCATGGCTCGCTAATACTCTCTTTTTGAGACAATATTGAAAATTAGATTCCTCAGAGGCTTTGTGGTTTTTTACACGACTGGCTCTAGGGAATTTCGTATTGAAAGCTCCCCACAGGCAATGAGCAGCACCCTCATAAAGACTGAGCAGGCTGAGATAAAACAGAGACAGGATTCCATCCTGGTGCTCAGTCTGGTGAGTCTTCCCTGTCTCCCAGCTCACAGAGCAATTTTAAGTCATAGTGATGGCTGAAGGAAAAGAAGAAGGACACTAGTAGAGGAAGAGAAAAGCCACGGAATAAGTGTAGGGGATAGAAAACTAGGACTGAAGTTTAGAAAATTAGTAGGATTATTTTAGGAAAAACCATATAATCCTAGTAAAAGCATTTGGATTTCAGCATGAATCCATTCAAGATGCATTTTAGAAAAAATCAGTCTGCCTGATATCTAAGGAATGATGGACAACTAGTATCTTTGGAACATTGTTCAAAGTGTTTTAAAAAATTATCTGTTTAAAACTAACAACATACTTAGGGTTTTTTATCTTTATTATCTCTATTTTGTAGATGAAAAAGTATTTGTTATTTAGTTTCCTTTGATTACAGAGTGACTAAGTCAGGAAGTTGGGTTTCAACACAATTGGTCAGACTACAGAGCTCATGCTTTTAAGCACTGTAAAGTACTGAGTTGTAATAAAACCCAAAAGTGATCCCATTAGGATGGAGACAAATGTACTGATTTTAAAGATACTGGAAAAGTAGCATCAGTTATTGTTGTCGTTGTTGTTGTTCATGTGTGAAAGTGGAAGAGGGTGCGTTCAGATCTTTCTCTTCTTTTTAAAAATTTTCAAGTTTATTTTGAGAGAGAAAGAGAGAGAGAGAGAGTGGGGGAGGGGCAGGGAGAAAGGGAAAGACAGAATCCCAAGCAGGCTCCATATGGTCAGCATGGAGCCAGCTGTGGGGCTTGAACTCATGAACCCGTGAGATCATGACCTGAGCTGAAATCAAGAGTCAGATGCTCAACCAACTAAGGCACCCCTCTTTGTTTTTTAAAAAATGTGTTTTTATCTTAGATATAATTGAAATAAAGCATTACACTAGCTTCAGGTGTACAACATGATGTATAATTGCTAAATGATCACAGTAAGTCTGGTTAATATCCATCACCCTCGAAAGCTAATCAGATGTTTTATTTAGCCAGTTCACTGAATGGTAATGACATAAGGCAGACAAACTGCAAAATTTCATTGTTCTCTATATGTCTTCCAACTATTTCTACTTGGCCCTTCATATCACTGCCTTGCTTCTTAACCAGCTAGCGAGGCCCACTGTAGGATATAATTATCTGAGTTGAGAAACACACTATTTTATTTTTAAACAAAGAACATAATACCATCTATCCCTCTATCAATGACAACCAAACAGAATTGTGGCTAATGTAATTTTTTTTGGTTCCTGAGAGTATGATGGAAAAAAGGAAAGCATTGTTTTTGTAGCTTTCTGAGACTACTGCCTACATTCTTGATCTTCTAATATATTATCGAGGAATATAAAAAGTTATTTACTAAAAGAATCTGCCACTAACACTTTACTTACACTGATAAATCACAGAAAATTTAGCCCCCATAATGGAATCCTACTTTCTTTCCTTGTGTGGTTCACATTACGCCTTTTTATTCACCATTCCATTAAAGGCCAGAGGATTATAGAAGAAAGACTTATTCCTACAGTCTTTTCACAGAGTGTCCCCTACATATAACACCTAGGGGCACCTGGGTGGCTCAGTTGGCTAAGCTTCTGAGTCTTGTTTTTGGCTCAGGTCATGGTCTCACAGTTCATGAGATCTATCCCTTCTTTGGGCTCTGTGCTGACAGTGTGGAGCCTGCTTGGGATTCTCTTTCTCTCTCTTGCTCTGCTTCTCCCTTGCCATGCTCTCTCTCACATGCTCTCTCTCTCTCTCTCAAAATAAATAAACTTAAAAAAAACCCCAAATAATATCTATTGTTTTTAGCTTCCTTTCCTTCCAAATGTCTACCATTTCTTCCTAGGAGTTCCAGCTTTCCTCACCCGTATGGTGCTACTTTTTTTATTACTTGTTTATCACGGACATGATACTCTTCTTCCTGTCTCTGCTTCTAATATAACAATGTCTAACTAATACCCTGATTGTCTTACCGAAACTGTGATCATGGTTAGTACTACTCCTCTGGAATCCTCCAATGATACAAAATCGTGAAAAGACACTTTTTACTACAAAACAATTACATGCAATGAATGATCCTCTAACAAATGCCATATGGTACATGGAAATATAGAACAGTTTGCGTAGCTTTGGAGATGACAGATTCAACTTGCCCCGAATATGCCGCCTGGTCTTTTCTTCAACATATTTGTCATGTGCTTAACTCCTAAAATGATGACTGCCTGAGATTTATAATGAAGACACTTATATCTCTTATTCAGAGGGATGTGATTTTAAAAGAGATTATGTGTTTGTGTGAATGCATTGGACAAAGGGAGGCTGTGTGTATCCCACATGCCCGAGGCATGAGTGAGCTTTTCCTTATTTCCATTCTCTCTCCATTTCAATTTAATTATTGCCTATCTTCTTTCTGCAGCTCCGTAATTATAAGCACCTCAAGGGTTTGGCAAGTGTTTTAAACTATTTTAGCTTCGGATCCATATGTAAAAATATGGTTAACTATGTTTTCCTATACATGTTTATAAACATTAGAGCTGATACTTGACCAGGCGCTGACAACGTGGAAAGTAATAAGCAGTACCTTCATAAACGGTAATTGCTTCTGTTTTGACCACATTTACTTATTTTGTAATAATAATGAATAAATATTAACAAATGGATGGATTTTAACCCTACAGACTTATTTTTAATAGTTTAGACTACATTTTAATGAATCTATGTTCATTAACACTTGTTACCCATCTCGTATGTCAACACCTATGTGTTACCATCTAACCAAATGGAACCAACAAAAATAACTATTTGCAGAGGCTGGCACAGCTCTATATATGCCAAAATTGAAGTAAATTATGTTGGTGATGACAGAAGATAATTAATGAGGTAGTTATTAGGCAAAATCTTAGCATAATACCAGTAGTGAGACCATTACAAATTAAAAAAGAAAAAGAAATTTGCCCACAAAGATGAATACATTAGGTAAAATGTTTTATTAAAATCCAGTGCATAACTGCTTCCAAAGGTTTTCACTGAGAATTCACTTCTTCACATTGCTTGAGATGGATTTCTAAGTGTACATGTTTAATTATGTGAATTAACTGAAGAAGAGAATGCACACGATTGTATGATCTTCTTATTTTTCTTTAGGTTTAAAATGTTGCAGAGTTTTACTCTGTGTCCTGTGGATTAAAGAACATATATCTGTAAGAACGTGGACTTCTGCATTACCTATCAAGATGTCCCTTCCCAATGACACCCAGTTTCATCCCTCCACCTTCTTGCTGCTGGGATCCCGGGATTGGAAGCAATCCACATGTGGATTGGCTTTCCCTTTTGTGCTGTGTACATGATTGCACTCCTAGGGAACCTCACCATCCTGTTTGTGATCCGAGTGGAGAGCAGCCTGCACCAGCCTATGTTCTACTTCCTGGCCATGTTGGCTACCATTGATTTGGGTCTGTCCACAGCTACCATCCCCAAGATGCTTGGGATCTTCTGGTTTAGTCTCAGGGAGATAATTTTCGATGCTTGTCTCACCCAGATGTTTTTTATCCACAACTTCACTGGTATGGAGTCAGCAGTCCTGTTGGCTATGGCTTATGACCGCTATGTGGCCATCTGCGACCCACTTCGATATAGCACCATCCTCACCAACAAAGTTGTCTCCATGATGGGCGTTGGTGTGTTGGTGAGGTCGTTTATTTCTGTGATTCCATTTGTGTTTCTTATTTTGCGACTGCCCTTCTGTGGGAATCATGTCATTCCCCATACCTACTGTGAACACATGGGTCTGGCTCGTCTGTCTTGTGCCAGCATCAAGGTCAATATCATCTATGGCCTGGGTGCTATTTCAATTCTAGTATTTGACATCATAGCTATTGCCCTTTCTTACGTTCAGATACTCCGTGCCGTTTTCCGTCTTCCTTCCCGCGAAGCCCGACTCAAGTCCCTCAGCACGTGTGGTTCTCATGTTTGTGTAATTCTCGCCTTCTACACACCGGCCCTCTTTTCCTTTATGACACATCGCTTTGGCCATAACGTCCCCCGCTATATCCACATACTCCTGGCCAACCTTTATGTGGTAGTGCCGCCAATGCTCAACCCCGTCATATATGGCGTCAGAACCAAGCAGATTTACGACCGTGTGAAGAAAATAATATTGCGAAAATAAGTAAGAAAGGATTATGTATATGAGATGGAACTTCTGAGCAGAGAAACGTCTTATTATATTAAATTTAGTAAATTTAAATGTGCTTGACAGTGTTTCTTTTATTTTTTTGGGGGGGGCTCCGTTCTGTAAGTATTTTAGTGAATTCAGAAGTTGAAAGCTTAAGCTTTGCTATCCAATTTATATGGTAAGTGATGGTGTATTAGAGTCATTATATGTGATTTTTAATAGCTGGTGTCAATAGAGTTAAAGTAGAATTTATAGGGCATGCTGTTTTTTTGTTTTTTTTTGGATATCTACTAGTTACCCTATGTTATTCATATGACTCTTTTTTTGATGATTCTTATTCCTTCTTATCTCCAGGTGTCCCTGTATCTTTCTCTCTCCTTATTTTACATTCCTATCTGTCCTTCTTTTCCTTTTTTCTCTCTTTGGAAATTAACCATTTTAATTCCATCACAAAAACTATATTGTGATATCCCATGATTTCATGAAAAAAAATACTGTAAACATCCAAAATCATATCATAGATTAAATCCTGATTTTGTACATGGGAAGGAAGTGAGGAAATAAATGGGGCTACAAAAGCTTCCTCCTAAATTTTTCATGTGGATTCGTCACAAATATGTTTAGGTTTTCATAGATGCAACTCTGATGTAAACTTAAAGGAAGAAACTGCCTGCAGCCCAGAGAGACTGCTTACTGTCACCTCCTCGGTTCTATTGGTTTTCTCGCTTACTTTGAGACTTATTTTGTTGTTGTTTCCTTTGTCTGTCTTTTCATTTATGACTTGAACCATTAAACAGAACTCGATTCCACTCCTAGTTCTATCTCTGATGTGTAAGTTTCAATGGTCCTCAATTTCTATACTTGCCAAATATAGTCATAGTTTTATTTCAGAGATTAAGCATGAAGACTTAATTATATAATGCTTCTAAAGTCATCACCATAGTGCCCCATATGTTGTTTGCGGTAAATACAAAATAATTGTTAGTCGTTAGTATTATCATCATCATTTGTATTACTATGTTTTATTTATTATCCTCACTCTTGACAACAGTGTTCCTATTAGAGATGTTTAAGGGTTTTATTTTAGTATCACCCTCTCATAAAATAACCTAAGGCTTAAGTGACACAAAATACAATAAGTATCAAATATAATATATGCATTACATATGTACATTATATACATACACAAGATACTAGTGCACAATGAATTTTTTGATGTTTTATAAAAACTCGATTGTCTTAAAGTTCTTATTTAAGGGAAATTTTAAAATTCCTCATTTTCCCTACGTCCATCACAAATGATATTTATATTTTTCATATATATATTTAGCATTACCTCTTAGTCTTTAAAACAGGAATTTTCAATTTGGAAATAATTATTTGCATCATTTATCCTTCTCTTCCTCATTGTGTAATGTAAGGGAAGTTGTCTTTATTATCTCCACAATCTTTTGTTATTTTGGCTCATGTTCTCTTGATCTCACTTACATGTTCCTTTTTCTAACTTTCTGTAGCCTGATCTGTTGTATCTACTATGTGATCACTCTGTTTCTGAAGTACTTCTATCATCAACCACTTCTAGTTTTCCAGAACAGCTGATTTTATTTCATAAATATCTCTCAGGTATTTTGTTTTTTGTCTCCAATGGTATCATGTTATTTAGTATTTCTAGTGACCAGCATGTGGTGTTAGGACTTTTGCTACATTTCCCATGCCAAACATCCTCCTAACTTCAGGTTTCCTATCACAATTAACATCTTTGGTTTTTGCTTTATAGAGATATGCCTATTCCTTCATAAACTCCTCTACAGTCCAAATATACGTACCTTCTATGACTCATTGCCTTTCTCTGCCCCATTCGCTAAATACTAATGGCACATCCATTTTCTGGTATTTGCATTTTAATTTTCAAAGTCGATTATTCAAATAAAATCTTATTTCAGAAAAAGAAAAACATTGGTTCACATGGGAGTGAATTTCTACATGTCTGTACATTTTAGGGTAAATTCCCTCACACCATTGAAGATAGAGTAATTCTCCCTTGCCTACTGTGCACTTATGCTCTGTTCTCTTACAACTTAATATTATAGTAACTTGCAATGCGTGCATTTCATCCTCTTTCCTCCTGGGTGATAAGGAATTTGATATTACTTTATTAATCCACTTAGTTACTTACAGTGTGACGCCCACAGCTACTCAATAAACATATGCTAAACGAATCGATGTAAGAAAGAATAAAAGCACGCATGTGGTTACTACAGTCATAGTATAATACAAGAAAGTTGACATTAAATGTGTGCAGTGGTATAAGCTACCATTGCCAAAATTTTTAAAAATGTACAGAAACAGATTGATAACAGGATATTATACTACATCAGAAAGAGGTGAGTAAATGATATAATTCTAAACACAGTGAGTGAGCACAGCACATCTTTCCAACTCAACTGATTTATTAATGTGAAATGGAATATACATATTTTTACTATTTTTACTCATGCCATTCTTTCTTACACACACACACACACATACATATGCACATCCCTAAAAATGCTTGCACACGCACACACATATATGTATCTGTACATATAAAGATACATTTACACACACATACATACAATGTTGGGAGAATTTACAAAATGGAAAATATTCTGTTATGCAAATTCTCCTAATATGGCCAATTTCGCATTACTAGTGATTTAAAAACTTGATTCAAAATTTCTTCATCTTGAAAGCCTTTCTAATGTGGCCTTAGCACACTATTTCCCTATATTTACTTCCTGAGTTAACCGCCAGATGCCTCTGGCTTTCCTCCAGTAGAAACATTGATTACAGACTATTATATTCTCTTGTACAACTAGGGCCATACCTATTTAATCAATATGCATAAATTATGATCATTTAAAAATGTTTCCTCATTGAGGAATAAATTGAATGAAATACCATAATCTCATGTAATTAGCCTTTATCTTCCATAATACTACATTTTTTAAAATTTGAAATGACTTATGTTGTTGAGATCAACAACTTAGTCTTTCTTTCAACAAAATTTAGTAAGAAACATTACTCCGTATGTTGTGCCAGATACTGTGGTGTGCATAAGGATGTACATGGTAATTTCAGGATTTTGCTCCCTAGTAGATGAGGCATACCAACATACATTATATAATGTTCCAAATGAAAATAATGAGTGCTGTGTGTATATAATGAAAGCGAGGCAGGGAGAGAGATGAGGGGGGTGATGAGCAATCAGGAAAGAGGGCACAGTCAAGCTGTATGGAAGGGTAAGTTGATTTCTCTGGGTATTGAATAATTGGTACATTCTAGGAAAATAAAAAGCAAACATTACGAGCATTGTATTTTTGATTTTGCTTATTTCAATGCATTTGCCATGTGCACCCAAATAAGATTCGCTACAATCTGGCAGATGGGCAGCAGTAATTTTTTCTTGATAGTTCTGTTACCTCTTTACCTCTTAAACCATTATGATTATCTCCATATCTCCAACTTGCACTCATTCCTTGGCTTAACACTCACTTTGTCTTCTTATTTTTATCTTCTAATCCATGCAGATATAGTATAGTGGGCTTTTTCTTTTTGCCTTTTTTCTTGCCCCCAAAGTTGCACATAAAAACATTCAAGTGCAAAAATCTTAACACAATTCGATATGTCTATTTTTTGCTTTACGAGATTTCTGTTAGATTAATCCATTTTGCATGTAACAGTAATTCATTTGTGTTTGCTTTTTGTTTGTTTGCTTCTTATTGTTTTATTGTGTTGTTTATTTCTTCATAGATAGCATTTTCTTTAATGAATAAACCCAATTAATTTATATATTCTACTGTTGAATAATTTGAATTGCTTGATTTTTTTCACTATTCTCAATAAATCCCTGTGGACATTTTTGTGTACGTATTTTGGTGAACATAGTCACTCATTTCCTTTGGACATTTACATAGTAGTAATTGCTGGGAATATTTAGAATTAACAGACATGTCCAGTTTTCGAAGTGGTCAGTGGATGCTCTGATCTCTATGAAGTTTTGGAATTAGCCATCTTCATTTCAGCCATACTGGAAAGGTCATTGGTGTTGCATGGTGCTTTAAATTCCCCTTTTCCTAATGAGTAACAGTGATGAAAAATTCCTATACTCCTTGGATATTCTTTTCCTTTAAAGTGCCAGAATAAGTTTTTGCTCTTATATTTTACATTGATTTGTTATTTCTTTATAGATTTATAGTAATTTCAATTCATTATTTTAATGTGTTACTAATGTAAGTGATTTAACTGATATATGTAACAGGAATATCATCTTCCAGTTAGCGATCTTCCTACTATGTCCCCATTCTAATAGAAACTTTGGTAAGTGGTGTTCTTATATTATTTTTTTTTCATTTTTAAAATTATTTTTCAAGGGAGCATGTGTGCACATGAGATGGGGAGAGGGAGAGGGAGAGGGAGAGAATCCCAAGCAGACTCCATGCTGTCAGTGCAAAGCCCCACATGGGGCTTGAACTCAGGAATCCCGAGATCATGACCTGAACCAAAATCAAGAGTCGATGCTTAAATGATTAAGCCATGCAGGTGCCTCTTACATTTTTCTATGACTAAGTACTGTAATTTCACTTTTATTTTTTATTCATTATATTGAAAAATACATTTTGACTTTTTATTTTGTAATATTATGGTAACACATCTTTTTCTTTGGTTTCCATATATTTCATGTCTCTAAATACATTTCATGGGGGGTGGGGGGCCTGGGTGGCTCAGTGGGTTAAGTGTCTGACTCTTGGTTTTGGCTCTGGTCATGATCTTACTGTTTGTGAGATCGAGTCTGTGTCAAGCTCTATGCTGGCAGTGCAGAAACTGCTTGGGATTCTCTCTCCCCCTCTGTCTGCCCTCCCTCGTTTATGTGCTCCTGCTCTATCTCTCTCTCGAAATAAGTAAGCAAACATTAAAAATAAATATATAAATATATTTCATGTTTTTAAAATTTTTATGTTAAATTAATTTGTATTAACTTCTATTTAAAGCCAGTAAGACTAGCACTACATAGAAAAGAAATAAGAAATTTTGTCTTATTTGATAGCTATGATATATTAATAAATTATTGATGAGTACTAAGATTTGAGTGTGGGAAGGGGAGATATATGTGTTGGTAATTTCTGTTCTAAATCTGCATTGCTATGATATCTAGTAAAATCAAGATGCAAAATTTATCCAATAAGAGATTCTGTTCACTTCAT
This sequence comes from Paguma larvata, assembly GCA_030068075.1. Taxonomy (NCBI): domain Eukaryota; kingdom Metazoa; phylum Chordata; class Mammalia; order Carnivora; family Viverridae; genus Paguma; species Paguma larvata. Next base: position 58,636,747 of record CM057831.1, read on the forward strand.
ATATGAATACATTTTGTAGCATTAGTTTTGCATCTCTGACTTCCTATTGACAAGATGTGTAGGGGGTGTGGGGGAGATGTTTGCCTTTCCATTGGTTCCTTTCTCCCAAGTGCAAATAATGGAATCTTTCCCAGGAGACTATGGTATTAGTTATGGTTCATGCAGGGAATTTGAGTTGACTTTGTTTTCAGACAGGCCCCCAGGGACCCTAAATATGGATAGTATAAAACCTTATTCCCATTAGTAGATATGCCAGAGCTCTCTAGCCTTAGTCCCGCTGCAGGTGAGTTTCCTATTAAATGTGTGATGGAGATGAAGAGTGATCAGAGCCTCTTGTCTAGCAATTAAGGAACACGTTACAGCTGAATTTATTAAGCTGCTATATTCTATCTCACTACCATAGAAAGATCTCCTGACTGAAAGAGGTCTTTACTGGATTATGCTAAGATGACTTAGATTTTTTTTAATGTTTTATTTATTTTTGAGAGAGGGAGTGGGGAGTGGCAGAGAGAGAGGGAGAGAGACACAGAATCCAAAGCAGGCTCCAGGCTCTGAGCTGTCAGCACAACGCCTGACGTGGGGCTTAAACCCACAAACCGTGAGATCATGAATTGAGCTGAAGTCGGATGCTTAGCTGACTAAGCCACCCAGGTGCCCCACGACAACTTAAAATTTTAAAATAACCATTTACAGGGGAACTTAAAGCTGTGGAATAATGACCTCAATTCTCAGTGACAACTGTATATTAGGGCATGATCTTCTATAATAATAATAATAATTTTAAAATATACTCAACAGGGGCCCAGAGTTAAGTGTAAGTTTTTAACATTGATTACAAAGAGGGAAGTAGATAAATAAATAGCCTGGAGATGAACATTTATAGTCTTGCAGTCCTTAACTAGCTGGGGAGTCTCTATTTTTTAAATGTCATTAATAAAATATTTCACCACATTTGGACTTTCCTCTGTCACTCTGCTCAAGTCAATTGGAGCTGAGATGACCTTCCTTCCTTCCTTCCTTCCTTCCTTCCTTCCTTCCTTCCTTCCTTCCTTCCTTCCTTCCTCCTCCCTCCCTTCCTGTTTCCTTCTGTTTTGCTTTCCTTTATTTTTTCACCTTTCCTCCCATCTCTTCCTATACTTCTCTATCCCTTCCTTATTTTTTTCTACAATGCTCTCTTATATTTGCTTTTTTTTTTCTATAGGAAGGAAGGAAGAAGGAAGAAGGAAAGAAGAGAAAGAAAGAAAGAAAGAAAGAAGAAAGAAAAGGAAGGAGGGATAGAGGGAGGAAATAAGGGATGGAAAGAGAGAGAAAGATCATAACTAGAGTGCGGTAAATCAGCAGCATGGGTTTTTTAAGCCTGATGTTGACCACCATCATTGTCATTGGAAACAAATCTTTACTTCTCTCAAAGCTTCTCCTTTCACTATAACTTTTCACTATCCCCTTCTCCTCAAACTCTCCCCCACACCCATGCAAAGATAGGTAGAATTGTTGGTTATCTTGGGATATTCTTGAGAATGTGACAACCCACAGAGACTTTGAGACTCTTCATTCATTTAATTCCCATCAGAATACTATAGCAAAGAGCTGCATTTCTGTCCCGGAGGGGACTTCCAGCTGCAGTGTTTTCCTATCTTTGTACGGCTGTTTCCATATCTGAGGTACAGTACAGGGTCTGTCTCTGTGCAACTCTTATTGTATCTGAGCTATAGTACAGCATGTCTGTGGGAGCATATGAGTAAACATGGAGGGATGCACTAATGAAACCCAGTTCATTTGGATCTGATTTTCTAAATATATATCAATGTCACAAATGATACTGAACAAACTGATTTAAGAAGCCTTACTATATTTCCTATCATTCTACAGGTCTAGGCCCCTTATATTCTTACATGTATTGTCATGTTCTGTGTGCAGGTGTCTGTTTTCTGTTTTTCTGTGCTTTTGTGCTCATGTGTTTAGGTAAAATGTATTTTATCTTCAAAGAGGATTGATATCTCAATATAAATATAAGCTCTTTCATGTTTTTAAAATTCATTCCAGGTTTTATATGGGGTTTCAGCAAATGAATATGATATTACTGTCCAAACCTTTAGAGGTATACCTCTCATAAAGTTAATGTTTCTTCTACTTGTAGAGTGCTCAGCCTGTGCCTACATATTACTTTAACTCAAGTTTTAGCATTGGCTTTTATAATAAGAAAGCTACAGATAAAAATTAAGCCTACTGGAGAGTTTTGAGAAATGCATTTATAGCTCTTGTTTTTTCCTTCTAGAAGTAGTCAACTACTTCTCATCTCATCAATGGCAAGATGTTCCACACAAACACTTCTGCTTTCCACCCAGACACGTTTTTTCTCACAGGCATCCCAGGACTCGAGGGTTCCCATGGCTGGATCTCCCTGCCTTTTTGCTCCATTTACCTAATGGCTCTGTTGGGCAATGTTACAATCTTGCTGATCATCTGGTCTGACCGTACTCTGCGGGATCCTATGTTCTACTTTCTAGCCATCTTATCAGCCATAGATCTGGCCCTCTCCACATCCTCAGTGCCTCGAATGCTGGGTATCTTCTGGTTTGATGCACATGAAATTGGTTTTGGAGCCTGTGTGGCTCAGATGTTCCTGATACACACCTTTACAGGAATGGAGTCCGCTGTTCTGTTGGCCATGGCTTTTGACCGCTATGTGGCTATCTGCGTACCACTCCGCTACACAACCACCCTGACACCCCAGGTGCTAGCAGGCATTGGTGTGGGTATTATAATGCGTCCTGTCCTGCTCATGTTGCCCATTCTCTACCTAACCCATCGTCTGCCCTTCTGTGAGACTCGAATTATTGCGCATTCCTACTGTGAGCACATGGGCATCGCCAAGTTGGCCTGTGCCAGCATTCGAGTTAATGCCATTTATGGGCTTTTTGTGGCTTCTTTTCTTATTTTGGACCTGGCGCTGGTTGGAATCTCTTATGCCTACATCCTCCGTGCAGTTTTCCTCCTCCCATCTCGAGATGCTCGTCACAAAGCTCTGAGCACATGTGGGTCACACGTTGGGGTCATGTGTGTTTTCTATACACCCTGTCTCTTCTCCTTCCTCACCCACAGATTTGGCAAGAAAATTCCCCATTATGTTCACATCCTTGTTGCCAATCTCTATGTGATCTTCCCACCTGCTCTCAATCCTATAATCTATGGCTGTGAGGACAAAGCAGATTCGTGAGCGTGTGATCCATGCTTTCACCTCCAAGTAGAGTCCCTTGTTTCTTTGGTTCTTGAGGGTGTGGATATAACTAAAGGAAGTTAATTTTACTCTACTCTAGGTTGATTATTTTTTAAATGCTCCTCATATCAAAAGATCCTGCAGATTCTAAAGGAACAAACTGTGGAGAATGCTTTTTTCTGTTCTTAAATCTCAATGCTTCCTCTCCATATTGGGTGTTGAATGCTTATTCTTCTGACCATAGGGTTCCGTTACAGTAAGGCAAACATTGCACTCAAAGCCCCTTCCTTTTTAACTAGGGATATTTAGTGAACCTCTATCTCTCTGTGTTTGAAAATAGGATAGTATTCTAGCTGGGCACAATCAGTTTATGTCAGTTGCCTTGCTTTCTCTGAAAAGTGAAACAAAACAAAAGTAAACAACAACAATGACAAAAACAAAAAACCAAGAACCAAATTTGAATGTAAAGTAAGAAAGACTTTCATATAATTCTCAGTTAAAAACTTAAATATATCTTATTTCTCTGAGGTCAATACTGGGATACTTCGTTTGGTTAAAAAAAAAAGTCTCAGGTTTTCACCTTTCATTTTAGCACCTTTTTCCTTATTCTTCATGAAAACCTGGAGGCACTGTGTGCCGTCAGTGTTTTACCTCCTCCCTTTATGGAGAATCATGAAGTGAAAGTACCTGAAAGCAATACTTGTGTTGAAGGGTGAAACTCTTGTTTTTAGAGAACCTTGAATGTATAAAATTCTAACAGTGGTTTTGAGTCATGTTTAATCAGATTTTTCCCTTGGGAGTGGTGTGTGTGTGTGTGTGTGTGTGTGTGTGAACTGCGTTTAGGCACCTTTTATCTATAGGGCCACTTCATCGTCTCCAGATTCCTCTTTATTTGTGGAATGCAACATACATGCATCCTTTGGGACTTGATGCTTTGCAAAAGTAGATGAATCTTAAAGAAGTCCAGGTAGAAATTAAATTTTCAGTCACCTACTTTTCCAAGAATTTTCTAGATATTTTTACAAGTATTTTGTATAATCTTATAGAGACATATCTCTTCTATGACTCCTGAAGATCAAAGACCTTTTTATTGTTCTTCCTGAATTTGCTGTGAGCAGAAACTGATGTGCACATAAAAATAATGAAATAGAACATAAAAGTGACCACTCAGGAGCCTAGGAACTAATTTCCTGATGGCATGTTTACAATCTGATGATATGAAAATGATCGTACAACTTTGCAATGTGACTGAGCTAGAACATGTATCTTCAGGATTTGGAAGTATGGGAGATTATCTTTCAGCAAGGAACATGGACTTCAGTAAACACTTTCTGAAAGGAGTTACTGGACAGTGACACAGGGATATCTAACCATTATTACCTGAATAATTTATTTCCTGTGAGCACACCGAGCAAATTAAACGTTCTTTTCTCTTAGGTATAGAAAGATGCAACTTCTGAGTTTTTGATGTGCTCTATGTCAAAAGTGAACCCAGCAGCGTTCTTCCCTGTGCTTTCTTTATTTGGATGTCGTGTCTCATTTTAACTACATATCATATTTAATAATATTTAAGAATAAAATGTACGGGTGCCTGTAAAACACAAAAGATGATCTTAATGTATGTAAATTTTAAAAAAATCATGAGTTCAGGGGATTCCATGATGAAATACAAAAATATGAGAAACACTGTGTATTAAAACTGTAGGAAAAAATATCACTAAAGTGGGTGGGGAATATATTTTAATATAAGGAACTCAGGAAATGAGTAGAGTCTGTGAGACTAAAGGCAAAAGACCTATACATAAAGCACTGTACTCTAGCGGATAATTTTTCCCCATGGGGTTATAGGTTAACAATTCTAATACAACTACATATGCAGAGTGTTATTGATCAACCCTCAGTTGTGTAACTGTATGGCATATAGTGGGGACCAAGTTTCTCATTTTTAGAATGGCAGTTTACAGAGAAACATAAGAGGATACTAGAAGAATTCTTGTGGTAACAGAGTAGAGACATCACTATATTTAGTATTAGCTAGATGACAGATGACAGAAAGATGATAGATAAATAGACCATGGATATTTATACATGTGTACCTATACACAGGCTAGCATACACGTATATATTTTCTTGCTCTGTCAGATGAGAGTGTCTTATACCAATGACACTCTAGTAGTAAAGCACGACCAGCACCCAAAACTTTGTTTCTAATACTATTATCCAATTAAAGGAATCTGTAATCTTTGGAGAAATATTAAAATCTAAGATTGGGGCAGGCGATATATAGTATATGCCTGTAGCAATTTGTGGTCCCAGAAATAAGGAAGTGACCGCCCCTCCCCCAAAAAAACCCCATACGATTGTGGGGTTAAGTCAAAGGGACACAGGAGACAACTGAAAGAGTTCCTAATAGCCAAAGCTGGTCAGTGTGAAAAAAAATAAAGTAGTATTGGGTTACAGTCTAAAGTATAAAATAAATATTTGAGCCCATACTGATAAAAATAAATGACCGAATACATAAACAAATAAGGGACTAGATTATCTCTCATGCAAAAAAAAGTTTCCAAGCAATATACGAGGATGTTCCATCCCAAAGGAGGTGGAGCATAACTACTCACTGTTTAATTTGCGGGCTACACATTGTAACTTACTGCCAAAGAGTAAATTTGGAAATGAGAGAGAAAGAGAATCCTGACAAACACAACCGTCAGCCAGGTGATGAAGCTTAACAGCAATAGTGATAAACTATGTTGATAGTAAATACCTTGATATGTTTTGACATAAGTAGTGTTTTCCTTCCTTGATCTTCTTCCCCAATAATGTAACTCTAGTCCTAATCATGGGGGAAATAATCATACTAATCTCAATTAGGGGATATTTTACAAAAACCTAACTAGTACTTCTAAAAACTGTGAAGTCGTCAAAACTAAGAAAAGCCTGAGTAGGAACTGTCACGGTCAAGAGAACCTAAGGGAACTAACTAGATATCACTAGTAAATGTAATTCGGTATCCTGGATGGGTCCCACAAGAGAAGAAGAATGTCAACTACAACTAAGAGAATCTGAGTAACATATGAACTTCAATAACATATGAATTTTAGTTAATATTGGCTCATTAATAATAAAAAATGACCATACTAATGTATAATTTTACTGATAGGGAAATTGTGTATGCATTGATATAAGAACTCTCTGCATTTTTCTTTAAGCTACAAGTGCTATAAATAAACTTTTTAAACAAGTGTATAGAAAATCAATTATTCAGAAATTACCTTACAGATCTAGGAGACAGAAACAGGCTCTTCTATGAAATATCAATAATTTTAATATGCTGTTGAAATTATGAAAGACCACTGAGAAAGGAATAACAAAAAAAGTGAATATACCAAATAGAGAATCTAGAAAAACATGTATTTAATGGTCACGTGACAGTGCTGACATTGCAGGTCCCAGTGTCACTCTCTAAACCCAGGAATTTCTGTAAGTTTCCTGACAAAGCTCTGCCCCTGCAACCAAAATCTGAGGTTTTGAGGGAAGTTAAATCTGGGGGCTTGAGAGGGCAAAGATTGTTAGAAAGCCCAACTTCCCAGTTTGGATGCACAACTAAACCAAGAAACACTACATAGCTTTTACTCAGTAATAATGTTGATGTTCTAAAAGCCATTTGTTTTACTTATATGTTTTGTTCTTTCTTGGCAATAAATCTAGGAAGGAAGATGACGTCACATTTATCAACTCCCCTATAACTCCAAAAGTGAATCTAGGAGACATCTCCATGGTAACCCCCATCAGTATGAACTTCCACAAAATGTCCTAGTCTGGGAATACTGAGTGTTAGTTAAGCAATTTAGATTATTATTAACAAATCATTACAAATTTCATACTATATATCAGAAACTGTTTAAAAAAGCGTTATACAAGCATTAGCTCTTTAAATCTTCACAACAGTGCTTTGCACTAGATATTATTCTGCTCATTATTAGAGGAAGAAATGGAGACACAGAGTTTAAATTTCTTGCCCAAACTCATATATCCATTAAGTAGGGAAAGTAGGATTCAAACACAAAAAGCCTGTCTCAAAGTCCATCCATTTAACCAATTTTCAGTATCTCATTTTCCTTTTCCCTTTGCTCTTTTTACCAGTAAATTAAACCCTGTCTTATTTTACTGTAATAAGAGCAAGGAAGAAAGAACATTTAGATTTCAAAACAACTGGTCTTTGCTTTATTATATTCTCTCTCCCACCAAAGTTCAAATGAATACTCCACTCCGTGAAATGATGGGTACTAGCGGGGCTTCAGTTTTTCATGACAGTATTTAAGGTTGAATTAGGAGGGAGGAGGTGTGTAACTTTGGGAGAAATTGACCAGGTAAGAGCGATCTTGAAGCGATCTTGAAGAGAAAGAATGGGAGGTAAGCCCTCCCTCCTCACAGCCCCTCCTGCCTAGAGATAAGCCAGTTCATCTGCAAGTCATCATCAGCCATCCCAAGCTTGGGAAACAGCATCCAGGATCAGGACGTTTTGTTGTTGTTGTTTTTTTTTTTTAAATCACCAGTGATACTATCCTTCATATTTATGAAGCATCTAGCTCAGTGCCTCAGGACAAACCTGCTTTCTCCAGAGAGTACCAATGTTTGGAGACACTGCATTTAAGGTCATTGTTTATAGTATAAGTCTTCCATCTCAGTCGGAGTGGGTGAAATGGAAACATTCTGAAGCAGGTCGGTGAACTAGCTTATTAAGAAAGCTAGAAGTTTAAGTGTGGCCTTGGGTCCAGAAAGGATTCACTAAGACAGGAACATTTTTTCCCCCCAAAACAAAGAAACAAAAAGGAAGAAACCATTTTACTGTGGCCATTTACCAAGATGTAGGTGGAAGAGATAAAACAGATGACAGGAATGGAGAAAGGAAATCTAGCTGAGAATGGAAGCTATCAGTAAAGCAAAAAAGTTCTTCCAAATGTAACTCCATCTGAGGAAGTATCTATCGATAAAGCACTACAAAACCTAAGAGTATCACAGTACAGAGTGGAATCAGTGCCCATGTTCTGTTTTGAGGGTTCAAAGAAGATTACTAAGCTAGAATAGAACTGCTTTATGAAGGGTACCAATATACGATCTGTATACCAAATGTCGAGCCATTTGCATGATATTCTATTGGTACTTGATGAACCTTTGATTATGTTATGGAAATGAATGAAAACAAATGTAGTAAATCTGATAGCTTTTTGAAAATTAAACAATAATAGGATGTACTTCAGTTTTCAGAAAAAATCATGCAGTTATGTCCTAGTGCGGGGGTGATTAGAAAAACTCTAACATACTTTTGTATAATTCTGAAGGAAATCAATAACATAGGACAAAGAACTGGTACCTGTCCGTGAATGAGACATCTGATCTATGATATGTGCAGCTGTAAAAGTGCCACAGAAGCATGGTCTCTTCTAATGACACACCGTTCCATCCTAACTTTTTTTTTTCCTGCTGGGAATTCCAAGGCTAGAAGATGTGCATATGTGGATTGGTTTTCCATTTTGTGTTGTATATTTGGTCGCCCTATTGGGAAACATTGCAATTCTTTTGTGATTCAGACTGATCATAGTGTCCATGATCCTATGTTCTACTTCCTGGCCGTTCTGTCATCTATTGACCTGGGCCTGCCCACATCCACCATCCCCAAGACGCCTGGCATCTTCTGGTTCAACCTGAGAGAAATCACTTTTGAAGGCTCTCTCATACAGATATTCTTCATCCACCTATGCATTGGCATGGAGTTGGCTGTGCTTGTGGCCATGGCCTACGATCGCCATCTGGCCATCTGTAACCGTCCTCGGTACACATAGGTGCTGACAAACAAGGTGGTATCAGTTATAGCACTGATCATCCTCCTAAGACCCTTAGCCATTGCAATCCCTTTTGTTTTACTCATCTTAAGGTTACCTTTTTGTGGACACCAAATCATCTCCCACACATACTGTGAGCACATGGGCACTGCCTGCGTGTCCTGTGCCAGTGTAAAGATAAATATCATCTATGGCTTATGTGCCATTTCTATTTTGGTATTTGACATCATAGCCATTTTCATGTCCTATTTCTATATCCTCCATGCTGTCTTCTGCCTCCCTTCCAGGACGCCCGAATGAAGGCACTCAGCACTTGTGGCTCCCATGTGTGTGTCATGCTGGCCTTCTGCACTCCAGCGTTTTTCTCCTTCATGACCCACCGGTTTGGCCAAACTGTTCCTCAATGCATCCACATTCTTCTTGCCAACTTTTATGTTGTCATCCCACCTGCTCTCCACCCTGTATTTTATGGAGACAGAACTAATCAGAGAAGAGAAAAGATAACTAGAACTTTCAGATATAAATTATGAAATTTGGTCTTCAGAGATTAAATGGTTTGAGTATGAGAAAATGGAACTTTATTCTCTACTCAAAATTGCCACATTACAAAATCTGGGGAAGATGGTGTCTTAGGTACAGATTTATAAAGTCTCTCATTCATCTTAGAAAATGTAAGCCAAAAGAAACAATAATATTTAATATATGAATAGTTCCAACCACATATC